>CM045761.1:26634155-27929155 GCA_025200525.1 Camellia lanceoleosa
AAAAAATTATATTTATGCAGCGATTAATTGTTACAGTAGAAGCACTTAAAATCTCCATTAGAACATTTAATATCAAATGGAGCTTTTACTCATTTTAATATCAAATGGAGCTTTACTCCAAATTTAATAAAAAAAAAAAAAGATGAACCGATTTGGAGATGCCTAATTACTTTAACAAATGTGGAATCTAACGTTATTTCATTCCATAAATTTTTTTTGTTACATTATTAGTCATGTGAATAACTTTTTATACAAAGATACACTTTTCATGCAAAAATTTTCACAATAATATCATTTTTATAAATAAATTCATATTTATGAATTATACCTATTTTGTTTTAAAATGAAAGCTCCATATATCAAACCACATTATAATAAACTTTTTATTTATAAATCATTACTTGTTATACCATATAACAATATTGATGCTTTAATAACAATGGCTTTATATTTATCTATTTTTTTAGAAAAAAATATATTTATTATATGTGATTTAATTATGTATCAACAATGTTTGAATCATTTTGAAAGATCAATTTGGTTTTTCAGTCGGATTCATTGGTTGAGCTGTCATTGGTTGAAATGGTCTATGGTTCGGTTCGGATATACCCTCTAACCCGTTCCTTCTTGAAAATCGATCATTTTAAACTAAATTGGTGTGAATCGCGGTTAAACCGCTAAACCGGATGAACCGGCAAGGGACTTGAATCCAATACCTTAAGCTTCAAAGAGTATGAATTTCTACTCTGTCACCATGGTTCCTTACTATTATATAGAAAATATATAATATTAATTGTATTCAAACTAATTTCCTTCAAACATATGTATAATTAATATTTTTACAAACAATATTAATATAAAAATATATATATTAAATTATAAAAATATTCATAAAATAATTATGATATTACGGTTTTGATTACGGTTTTAACTGACGGTTGAACCAATAATCAAATCTGCAATTTTCTTTTTAGTTTACTCACCGATTCGATTTTTAAAATATTGGTATCAAATAACAAAAACATCACCTCAATACCCAAAAATAACCACTCTGAAAGATATTTTATTCCATCATACCGAACTCGAACAAGCAAGCGGAGGTCGATTCATTCATGAGATCATCAACAACACTCAGGTTAATCTACTTTCACACAATTCCCAATCCAAAGTGGTTGAGTTTAGATTCATCTTTTTCTCCACATAATCATATATGACATTGCCACAAGTTCAAAATTAGATATAACTTTCAAACTTAATGATATAATAATCAATTAGAATATTTAAGATAATATTCTCTTTCATATTTTTAAATTATAACCAATCATATCAATTACATATCATTGAGTTTGAAAAATAGATTTAAAAGTAGATTTCTATATCATTTTCATAATATATATATATATATCTATATTATTATACTTAGTGTTGAAGGACATGAGTAATGTTTAAACCTAAGATTATGGGTTTCTTACTTATCTGAATCATTGTGTGCTAGTATATATATATATATATATACTAGCGTTAGAACTTAGCGATCGTGTGCAAATTCATTTAAAGTTATAATATGAAATTGACATTTTTTTAAATAATGAACATATATATAACTATATACAATGTAACATTTGATATTAATATATTTGATATTTGATAAATAAAATATATATATATATATCTATATAATAATGGAAGGGTTAGTTTGAATTCAAATGTCTATGTGTCAAAATGTGGATCATTAGATTGCTTCAATCCAAGGGCTAGAAATGTTCCATTCTCATTTGTCCTACAAGGACATTTCAATGGTTGAGATCAATTACAATCAACATCTAATGGTTCAAAATGTCTCTCACCTAATGTGGCTGAAATCTCTCTCTCACGTGCTCCTCTCTGCTCAAAATCTCTCTCTGTTTCAATTTTCAAATTTTGAACACACACCCCTCTCTCTTTCTCTCTCTCTCTCTCTCTCTCTCTCTCTCTCCATCAGAGCCCATTCCCTTGCTGGAGACCCAACCCCAATCTTCATCTTCATCAGCCGAGGCAGCCCCAATCTTCATCTTCTCTCTTCCTCCCTCTCTCTGGTTGCCTTTCTAATCTTCATCAGCCAAGGCAGCCCCAAAAGGGAGCCACTACAAAAGGAAGAATCTAAAGGAAGAGTCTATTAGAAAAATTGGAAAAGATTAGACCGATCTAAAGCGGGTGATCAAGAATAACACCCATTCCTCAATTGGGAGGCTTGGATTGTATTCACAAAGCCATTATAGAGGTATTAGTTTAGTCTTGATCTTTGGCGTATGTTTATGAAAGACAAATTTTGTGTTCAAAATCTATAGTTTATTGATTTCAATAACCCGTGACGATCAAGGATTTTGTACAAGTTTAATCAGGAAATGGAAATATTTTCATTCAAGAACAAATCTAATGAATTAAATTGTGAACCTATTTGGGGATTCACACAATGGGACAACCATGAAAGTGAAATTTCTCTACTTAGGTATGAACTTTTACTTCATACCCATTAGGCGATGATTAACATTTTCTTCATCAACAAAGTCCATCCTTTATTATCTGAAATAGCGAAATGATAATGAATTATAGTAAAAATGCTACATACAAAACCCTCTTTCTAATCTATCTTGTACATTTCTAGGTGTTTTGTAGCGTAAACTCTCATGAATTATAGTATTTGGAGCTATCATTTGGAGAGATTACGTGGTGTTAGAAACACACTCCGAAATGGACAAGCCTCACATCCTTGAGTAATTTCGGTATTTTTAATGTTGTGTTGCGTCTCCCTTCTCTCTCTGTGTTTGTTTTTGGTTGTTGGATCGTCGCCATTACCGCACCCTCCGCTTGGTGTTGAATTTTGCGAGATTGGACCAATCTAAAGCGGGTGATCACAAGAAGAACGCTTGCCATTCCTCAATTGGAGACTTGGATTGTATTCACAATGCGACATTATCTGTATTAGTTTAATCTTGATCTTGATGTATGTTGTTTATGAAAGATAAATTTTTGTGTTCAAAATCTATAGTATGCCGATTTCAATAACCCGTGACGATCCAAGGATTTTGTACAAGTTTAATCAAGGAAATGGAAAATATTGTCGTTCAAGAACAAATCTAATGAATTAAATTGTGAACCTATTTGGGGATTCACACAATGGGGTAACCATGAAAGTGAAATTTCTCTACTTAGGTATGAACTTTTACTTCATACCCATTGGGCAGTGATTAACATTTTCTTCATCAACAAAGTCCATCCTTTGTTATTTGACGCGAAATGATAATGAATTATAGTAAAAATGCTCTGTACAAAACCCTCTTTCTAATAGGAAAAATGATAATGAATTATAGTCCATCCTTTGTTATTTGAGCGAGCGTCACTTTGTTGGTATGTGTAGAAGATACTGGGATTGGCATTCCTTTACATGCCCATGAGCAAGTTTTCACGCCCTTCATGCAAGCGGACAGTTCAACCTCTAGAAATTATGGAGGAACTGGTATTGGGTTGAGTATTAGTAAGTGTTTGGTTGAGCTAATGGGTGGTCGGATAAATTTCATAAGCCATCCTCGGGTTGGAAGCACGTTTTCATTCACTGCACCTTTAGAAGATGTGAGAAAAACACTTTTGGTGATCCAAAAAACACATTGCGGTGATGTCCCTAATGGGTTTCAAGGATTGAAAGCAATTATAGTTGATGAAACCGGTTAGGCGGTGTGACAAGATACCATCTGAAGAGACTTCGGATACGGTTGAAGTCGTAAGTTGTGTAAGGATGGCGACTACTATGTCTTGCAAAAATGGATCCAAGTAAGTATTTGTTTTGGTGTCTTGTATTTATTTTAGTGTTTACTTGGATAGAAATTTTTGTTATTCATGGTAGATTTGAAAATTCAATTTTAGTTTATTTAAATCTTTGGGCAATAGCGCCATCTTATTGGCCTAAGATTCAAAAACATAACTTGGAACACTTCAATAAAGTATAAACACTTTCTTTACTATTTGTTTTGGATTTTTGTATGTTGTCCTTAATGAGTTAGTCCTCTTTCTTGAATTAGTCCTCGACTCTTTTTTTTTTTTTTTTTTTTTTTTTTTCTCCACTGTTCTTTACTTAAAAAAATCCATTGGTCTCTGTTTCCTACAATGATATGTACTAGGGTAATGGCTTTTATTGCTTTTGTAATATTAGAATTTGTTTATTTTGTATGGTTTGGTTTGGGAATATGTTGAGTAGTGGGTTTTTTTTTTTGGCACCAAAATGGTAGAGTCTTGGTTGTTTTGGTATAGGACTCTTGATTTGTGAACTTATTTATTTGGGTTTTCGTTTTATTTTCCTCTCTATTTTGTTTTTCCTTGGCCATCCTACAACACAAATACACTTTTGAAGTACTAAAATTGATTGAGAAAAGGTCACCTGATACATAGCTTTTGCATATTCTATTATTGTTGGTTTGAGTTATTCAAACAATCTGCTCTATTTTTGTTTTGTCTCTATGGTTTAAAACTTCTTAGTTGAATGTTTATTTAAATTTTGAATATTATGACAACCAAAACTATTCCTTTAACATAAGCAGTGATACGCAGTGATTAATCTTGAATTATTTTGGGATTAATTTTACGAATGTTTATATAAACAAACCACAAAGAAATAGGTTATGTTATGTTATGATAAACAGAGTGATAAACAGGATTAATCTTCAGAATTATGTAAACAAATTATGTTATGTTAAAGGAATACTTCTTAGTTGAATGTTTTGGTGGTCATAGGTTGTGTTAAAGGAATAGTTTTGGTGGATATAGCAATCATGGTTTAAAGGAATATTATGAAAATATTCAAAGTTTGATTTTTTTATTTTGTATTCAAACAATCTGCCTTATTTTTACAATCTGTTTTATTTTTGTATTCAAACAATCTGCTCTATTTTTATTTTGTATATGGAAAGTATTTTTTTCCAAACTTGAAGCCTAAGGGGTATCAAAACAAACTCTTGCATGGTGGTATATACCTGTTTCTGAGTAGGAAAATTGAACAAAAAAATAAGACAAGCTCTGTGTAGTTAAAAATTTGCAAATTTTGGTCAACAATTTAATAAGATGAATGTGATCAATTTTTCACAATTAAAGAATTTTGGAAATTTGACAATACAGAAAGAATCTCCCTGTTGTATGATGTCAAGTTAAAGGATCAGGTTGTATTAGTTATTTTGCCCCACTAAAAAAGAAAACCTATTTGTATGGGAGCTAAATTAATATTAAAAAAAACTAAGACAATGGAATTTACCTTCTTAGTTGGTTGATCCACAAGGTCTTCCAGTTGAGGTAAACATTTGCAAGTGTTAGATGTCGCGGATAGAAGATATCATATGTATAAAAGCTCTTTTATATGGTTTCATTGATTAATGGCTTCTTCTCATGTATTTGGTAAATTTGAAAAGGCGCTTACAAAGACATTGCCGTACCCAAAGTGTTTGAACAGAGCATCCGAATGCCTATTGGACCTGAATTCAACCCAGTGACAGCGGTTGGAGCTCTTAATTGGCCAGAGTTCAATTTGTTGGCAATACTCTAATCACTATACATTTTATTGTTTTGTACACTGAGTTCAATTTGTTGTCAATACTTTAATCACTATATAGTTTATTGCGTTGTACACTAAGTTTAATTTGTTGTCAATACTCTAATCACTATAAAGTTTATTCATGTTTTAAATTTTTTATTAGATGCATTTCATTCATATCTTTCTAGTGTCAAACATTTTAAAAAATTCACTCCCTACTCTTTGAAAAAAAAAAAAAAAAAAACACCGTGCCTTTAGGATTGTTGGTGTTTGTTCTTTGGAGATAGAAGCTTTCTTTGAATAGTGGTTTGTTGCTGGAGATAGAATTGCTCTGAATAGTGGTTGAATAATGGTTTTTTGGTTTTTAGTACAGATTTTTTTGAGATATTAAAAATTATTTATGATGGCCTCTTATAGAGTTTCGTTTTAAAATAAAATGGATTTTATTAATCTTATTCGAAGGTATGAATTTATCATGGTGAATTTGAGGTATCATGCCTTCAAAATCTATCACCATTAAAGAATTTGTTACTTTCCAACATTATTCTATTAGTATAATATGCCCTTTTATCACATCTTCCCCATCTTTTTAGTTTACCCTACTATGGTGGCTTAATTTTCGTCTTCACAGCCTTACCCCACCATCAAATACTAATTCTCAAAACACATTGTACAATCAAATATGATGTACCCTACTATGATGTTTACAAGCTTAATAGTCATTTTGGAGGGTTTGAACATTGTGTAGACAGCATAATCAGTTATTTGTTAAAAGCGACATTCTTTGGAGTTAGTGCAACATGTTATGTGCACATCCTTTTTGATATCTTAATTTTTATGTGATTATCCTAGGTTTGCTTGCTTATGGTTGCATCCATTTGAATGGACAAGTAACTTATTGGAAAATAAAAAGAAAAGAAATAGATTCAAGGCATTTTATTTATCAAGTTGGTAATAATTTGTTATTTGTCTTCTGCAGGTTAAGATTGCAATGATTGGAATCATGGCTGGTGGTGAAGGACTTCATTTTTCATCAGCTGCCTCAGAACCCATCTCATATGTCTCAGGTGTAATTAATTTGCATATCCTTGAGCATTGCTGAATCTTCTCTTTAATCATCAAGAAATTGGTGGATGGTTAAAATTATGCATTCTTGGTTTAAATTCAATTATGAACTAATGATTTTCTATTAAGTGGTTTAGGTTAAAGTCTTCTCATTTCTAAATCTTTACCTTACTCTTTATGTATGATGAAGTTATCTTAGCTGGACCATTCAGTGGTCCTGCTTACAAATTTGAGCTGCCAGCCATTTTGTTCTTGATATTGCTGCTATTTTTATTGTTATTCTTTTAATATTTTAGGCTTGCTACTTATCATCATAATTTTCAATACATAACCAAATCAACATCATCAAATTCCAAATCAAATGTCTTTTTCTCGCTATGAAATGATGTAGATCTATATTGGATAGGTTACACTGGAGAGATGGTGTGGTAGTATCATCCTTTACAAAAGCATGTTTAATGTGCTTGACTCTTATTTTGATATGTTTGAATGCGCACACAGAATTAAAGACTCTTTTAAGTCATATGAAATGAATAAAAAACATCATAATTTGAAGATGGTCAATGAAAAAAAATCCCTCAAAATTACAAACGAAACAAACATAAATCTTTCAAGCAAACTCAAGGAGGTGGTTTGTTGGTGTTTAGCCATTTAAGGTGTTTTTGATCTATCTTAGTAAGTAATCTATGGTTTTTCAGAATGTGGGCTGATTTTTTAATTTGGGCTCTTAGGCAGGTGGTTGTTTTAGATAAAAATGTATTACTTTGATCTATATAGCTTTTCATTCACTGGAAACAAAGGAAAACAGATGAGGATGTGAAATTGAAAATTTTAAAAAGAGTCTTTGATCATCAAACCATTTTCTGGTAATTGTGGAAAGGGGCTTCATTTCTTTGACATTTGAGCCTTTGGGGACCTACATCATACTCTCTCTCTCTCTCTCTCTCTCTCTCTCTCTCTCTCAGGTGATTTTTGTTGATTTACATAAGTAAGTATATGTGTGTGTCAAAAAATATACCTTTTTGTTATATAGGTTTGTTCGGAGATGTGTTTGATGAATTGGCTCTTCACACAACTACGTAACAATCTTTAACTACTACTTTTTTCGTGAACCGTATAGTTATATGTAAATGAGGTTTGTTGTTTATATAGAATTTTATATGTTAGCGCTTCCCAATTTGATGTGTTGGTTTGATGCTGAATAATATTGGGGAGCAATCATGCATGTATTGTTTAAATGTGTTTTCAAATATAATTGTTTATTTATTTACTTATTTTGGATATGCAATGATCTGAGACATAATTTTGGATGTGAAGAATGCATGAACAAATGGGAGAAATGAGGAATTTCTTAAGTAGGCAGGAGGGTTTTTGAATCTAGGTATACCTACCAATCAATTCTTAACAATGGTGGAATCTGGAATTATTCTTTGTTTTTCCTTTTCCCCTCCTTTTCTCTTTTGTTTCCTAGCTCTTTTTTCATTTTTTAGATAAATGAATGAAGAATTACTGAAATCAAAATTATAGCGTTGATAGGAAATTGATTGACTAGAATATAGGAGAACACGAGCCTAGGCGCAAAACACTTTTCGATGATGGTTTATCGATGAGACTTGTGCCATGGGACTCAAGTATGCGTTCAACTCAAGGTTTTTTTTTTTTTTTTGATTGGCCTTTCATGTGTCTTGTATTAGCCTGGTTGCATATGAAATGCTTGATAAAAGATTGATTAGAAGGATCATTTCTTTGGATGTATTATCATGTGCAACATGTCTCCTATTTGGAACTCTAAAACCTTTGTACACTTGAGAAAAGTCTAATTTCTATATTCAAACATATTATTGTGATTTGTGAATAAGGTACTGCAAATCCAAAGAAAAATCAAACACTAAATTTTCATTATTGATGAGTTCATTTTTTAACTTTTACATTTGATTCATTATTTCTAGATTTATATATGTTCAGTCAGGTGATTTTTGTATAGTTAGTTCAGTTTATAGTTATAGTTATAGTTATAGTTATAGTTATAGTTATAGTTAGTACAGTTTATAGTTATAGTGAGCTTTTGAACGTTTAAAAATTTGTAGTGGGTTTTGTAATTTTTATAATTTCTGTTTTTGTTATGTTGTACACAACTTGAGACAATAAAGAGCCAAATAAATGGAAAAATTTCTAACCAGTATGAAACAAAGGAAGTGTGAATACTAGAATTTACTGTTAAAATTAGTTTTTAAAGTCTCATTCTGGTATTTGTATTAATGAAATTGCCTATTTGTCGTGATAGAAATATTAACTTGAAATTTTTGTTATTTAGTTTATAGTTGTGCAACTTGCTGTCACTAGAATGTTGTGTTGAACTTTTTGTCCATCTCCTTCATGACCTTAAGGGGTTTCAAGGTTATGTACATTTTTAGGGTTATTTTAGATTGTTTATGGGTCATTTAGATTGGGCTCCATACTGTTATTATTAGAATTGCATTCTCCCAAACTCACAAATTTTTGAATTAATCTAATACATTTTATTTGAATTCCATTCTCCATAATTAATTACAACACCTCCTCCACAATTAATTAAACTCATCTCATTCTCTCTCTCACGGCTCATTTGTTTATTAAACCCATCCAAGCACCAAGAACTTTGTAATCCACCCGAGATATAATCTGATCTATATTTGAACTGGTAGTGTATTTGGGTTTGGATTTGTGATTTGTCATTCAAAGCTCAAACTTGAGCAACAATGGAGTTCAAATAGGAAGAGAGAGATGTAGAGGGAAAAAAAAGACAGAGCTCTCTGCTAAAAAAACCCGCTTAGGTCTGCTTTCCTTTTCCAAGAATAGTGTTGTTTTTATATTAAATTGATAATCTATATAATAAGATGGAAGGGTTGGGATTACAATTATATTTTAATCCCAACATTATTAATACCATGCCTTCAAGCACGGGCATACGCTAGTATATATATATATTAACGATAACTCGTGCTATGCACGGCACGTACAAAAATTAATAATTTATTTTTATACAAAATAATATAAATAGTTAATTTTTTGTACACAAAAAAAAAAATTGAAATTTATAATTTAAGTTTCATAATTTTATCACAATTTATTTATTATTTTTAATTTGTCACAAATTTAATTATGTAACTTTTAACCCCTTACTAGAATTACAAATTTAGGTGAGCTCAACCCAAACAACTTGAGTCGAGTTTAAAAACTTTTAAAGATTGAACAATATAATTTTTAATTAAGTAAGGACCTATATAGAAATTTAAAAATTCAAAATAAATTTGAGTGGATTTGGACAAAAATACCAAATAACTTGAGCAACCAAAACAAAATTATATAATAAATTAAATTAATTAAAAGTTTAATATTAATGAACAAAAGAAAAAGCAATATACTTAAGATTTCTAATAGAAATTTTCTTAAAAATATTTTAAAAATACACATTTTAGAAAGGGATCATCGAATAAAGGGTTGTTTGGGAAATGCCGTATTAGCTCACTTTTTTATCTTTTTTGGATCATATTATATCTCTACTTTTTTACATATCTTTTTATAAAAAGCAAAAGAAACATATAATTATCTTTTTTGAATCTAGCAACATCTCTATTTTTCTATACCTATTTTTGTATAAAAAAAAAAAACGTATACTTATTTGACACTTCCCAAACTACTACTAAGTTGATATTAAAAAAAATTATCTTTTATAATGGCATAAATAATTTAAATATGATTTTTTAGAAATTATTTTTAATTTAAAAATTACAATAAAATATTAAATAGAATAAAAATAAATTTCTTACAAAATAAAAGTATTTGAACAAAAAAAAGGTAAGAACAAAATTTAATATCATATTTTTATTTAATATGAAAATAATTCTAGATGAATAATAAATTATCACCTATAACCCTTCTTTTTTTTAAATAAAAAAAGTTTAACGAACTATCACTTTTAATAATAATAAATAAAAAAAAAACGTTTCTTTCTAATTTATTTTAGCAAAAGTAACTTTTTAACAATTTGAGCCAAAGATATCTTTATTCTTTATTTTAATTATTTTAATTGACAATTGAGATTTTTAAAAAAAAATCCAACAAAATCTACCATGTTTGGTAAGTATTAAAAAAGTTATGTTTTATTCTTTTGTTAAAAAAAAATTATATTAAAAAATATTATTGTTCAAGTCCTTATGGTTTAGAAGTGTATAATTTTTTTTAATAAAATTTAAAACAAAAAAAAAAAAGAAAAAAAATAATAGCGATTAATAATTTGAACACATGTATTTAATACAAATTATATTTAGACCAATAATATTATGACACATTATTATGACACATTATTATGACACATGTGAATATTGATTCCATTCTAATTGTAGTAATATAATTTGAAAAAGAATTTAAATTTGAAATTTTATTTTATAAATTAATAAATGATGCAAAATTTAAGGAATGAATATTGATCTCATTCTAGTAACATAATTTGAGTAATAATTCAAATTTGAAATTTTATTTTAAGAATATAAAATTAATTTATAGACCAATTATATTGTAACACGGATTAACAAAAAATTAAACAAAATAAAAAAAATGTGAAAAAAAAATTACAACTTTCAACTTTAATGAAATGACACTATTTTGCAATTATAATAGTGTATAGATATATGGATATATAAATAAATTATGGAATAGGTCATTATTTAAAACTTAAATATTATGGGATAAATCATTATAATTTTAAATTTAAATTAATAAAATGCTTTCCATATTTAATGCCCCTCAAATTTGAATTTGAAATGGATTAGTATACTTTCTGTTTTTTATTTTATATATTTGATATACTTTCTATTTGAAAGTCATAAATCAAGAGACATTAATGTTATTTATTTATTTATTGCTTGAATGAGAGCTATATACGATTTTTTTTTAATTATTTAAAATCAAAAATTAAAAATTTTAGTTTGAAATATTGGAAATCACAAGACTTGCCTATTTTACTTATATAATATATAGATATAGATTGATAAATAGATTTAATAAGAATTTATATTTGTTTTACATCTTTTTTTAATATACAAATTATTTTTTTTTAGATTTTTTATAAAAATAATTTAACAATCCCATCACTAACTATAGTGTATAGAAGAAGTTAAAAATGGTGTAGCAGTAGATATGAGAGAAGTCAAAAAGACTTGTGAGTTGGAAGAAATTAATAAATGCTGAGTGTTTTTTGAAATAAAAAAATTAAAAAATTGAGATTGGGATATTGAAACAACTTATATATTATGGGATAAATCATTATAATTTTAAATTTAAATTGATTAAATATTTTCCATATTTAGTGTCCCTCAAATTTGAATTTTGAAATGGATTTGTATACTTTCTATTTTTTATTTTATATATTTGATATACCTTCCATTTGAAAGTCATAAATTAAGAGATATTTTATATATATATATTTATTTATTTTTTTCTTGAATGAAAGCTATAGAGGATTTTTTTAATTATTTATAATCAAAAAAATTAGAAATTTTAGTTTGAGATATTGGAAATCCCACAAGATTTGCCATTTTACTTATATAATATATAGATATAGATAGATAGATTTAATAAAAATTTATATTTATATAAGATATTTTTTTAATATGCAAATTATATACTTTTATATTTTTTATAAAAATAATTTGACAATTTTATCACTAACTATAATGTATGGAAGAAGTTGAAAAGGATGTAGCAGTAGGTATGAGAAAAGTCAAAAAAACTTGTGGGTTGGGGGAAGTCAATAAATGTTGAGATTTTTTTTTCTAAATAAAAAAAATTAAAAAATTGAGATTAGGATATTAGAGCTCACACAAAACTAGTGGATTAAAAACTTTATTTTTCTTACATAATATATAGATATATATTTATAATAAATAAAAAAATTAATTTATAAGTCATACTCAATTATTATTATTATTATTTTTGGTTTGCGTTAAGGAAAATGTGAGAGCTCGAATGTCGAATAGTGCGAAAAATATTATCTTACCAATAAAAAAATAAAAAAAATAAAACGATGCCGTTTTAAAATTTCAAACCATTTGAATCGTTGATATCTCGAACTACGGGAATTGTTGCGCTAATGAAAGCCTAAACCCAAAGAGAAAAACCACAAAAACAACCCTACGCAAGGAGTCAATGCCTTGACAATCACCAGACAAAATAGGCCTCGCAGGAGGCGGAACTTGAAAAATAACATTGGAGGAACATTGATTACGGGCTGTCTAGCCATCTAATCTGCACAAATGTTGAAGTTGGGATCAGTCGCTGATATTTTAGTGATGGCACCAATGGCTTCATTGGTTGGTTTATTTCTATTTTTCAAATGTAATTTTGTTAAAAAAAATTGACTTTTTCCTTATTTGAAATAAGCAAAAAGCTAGCTTATTTCTAACTTTTCAAAAGGTTTTTGAAAATATATTAAAATGTATAAGAAATACATTTTATTTGAATGATTGGGATGATTCCTAATCAATATCTAAGGGTTCAGATTAAATTTTTTCCCGCCCAAACACTGTCTACCCTCTCTCTCGCCCACGTCTGCCAAACACGTCTCTTGAACTCAATCTCTCCACGTTCTCTCTCACGTTGGTGGATCTCTCTCAATGTGTTGTAGTACAGAGAAAGAAAGAGATGGGTGCTGTTGTGTTCACACACACTCTCTCTCTTTCTCTCTCATCTCTCTCTAGGGTTCTCTCTCTCGATGCCGCCAAACCTGCCCTAATGCCGCCGTCGCACTACCGTTACCAGAACCACCATCAACCACATCAACCATGCCCCTCTTCTGCAGCAGCGCCGTAGTCCGCATCTGCCGCTCTCTTTCGTGTTCACCACTCGATGGTGCCGTTGTTTCGGTGCCGTCGCTTCTAGATCTAGATCCACCACTCCTCTGCCGATGATTTCACCACAAACACTCTCAACCGATGATTTCACCACTGCCGCCTCAGAGAATCTTCTGCCGAACAGACAATCTTCGGCAGACTCTCTGTTTTTCGCTCCCAAAAACAGCATGGGGTTTGAACTACGCTTCGATTTCGCTTAGATTTTCTTTGCCCTTTCTATTTTAATCTATTTTTATGTTTTTTTTTTTCCCCCTAAAATTTGTATATTTATATAATATCAAATGGCCCAAAACTGACACCATGAAGAAGAAGCTCGATAACCGTTTTCCCGCCGTAAGTTTCTCTCTCTTTCTTTCCTATGTTTTTCTTGCATCTGCAATCGATGCAGATGCGTATATGATTTTGAATTTTTGTTTTTTTGGGGGTTTGTTTTGTGTGTGTACCAAATAAAGTAGATGGGTGTTCATTAGTGGATTTTGTGGAATCTGGGTTATGCTTTGTATAGAGTTTAGGATTGCTGATTGTTAGCATGACTGTGACATTAGGCTTTAATTTCTAAAATTTGAAGTTATTTATGTATGTGTTTGTATTTGATTTGGGTGTTCTATGCAACTATGAAAATGTTTGAGACCCCTAAAAAGCTGCCTCAATTTGACCCAGGGGCATGATAAGTGTCAACTTTTAATTTGTCATACACTCAACCATATAGGTCCCAACTCCCTTTCCCAACTCCCTTTCTACATCATTGTGAGTCTCAATTTCGGGTCTTTAGCATTTCTCATGGAAGTATATGATTGTGTTATGTCTTGCTTTGAATTTCGGTTGGATTGTCTTTGGCTTTGTTGTTATTAGGATTTTCATTGCTTTGGGTAGGTAGGTAGTAACTTTGATTGTGTATTTGGTGTTTTATAAAAATTTCGTATTTTTTTTTTTTTTGTAGGAGACTCAAATACTTTTTTTTTTTGGGATGAGTAAGAATTTATTACAGAAGGCACATGCACAATCCGTATGCAAAGATAAAAACCTGTACCCTCAATACAAAAACAACCTATTCTGAAACCTCTATAAAATTCAAAAATTGGTCTAAATGATAGTTGAGGAATTTGGTTTCTAGGATTAATTATGATGGTTGAGCAAAAGAGGTCATAGGTAGGATAAGTTATAAATGGAGAAAACAAGTTGGAATTTTCATGGCCTTGGGTCTAGGAGTAGGAGAAGTGCAGTGAAGGATACTTTGATCAAGAATAATCCAGATATTGTAATCTTTCTAGAAAGTAAAATTGAAATTTTTTTAGGAGCATTTGGGGGGCTTGGAATAGGAGTTAGGAGGCCTTATCTTTCAGTAGTAGATCCTTCGGGGATTTTGATTGTTGGGGATGATAGGGTGGTCGGTAAGCTGGGTGTTTTTTGTCTATAAGGTTTAGAGATTTTGATGACAACGATGAGTGGCTTAGCTTATGGGGGTCTATGGTCCTAAGTCCTAGGTTTAGATGGTCGTTTGTTGGAGTTAATTGGTTTGTTTGGGTTGTGTTTGCCAAATTGTCGTGGGAGGTGATTTTAACGTTAATGGATTTGCTTCAAAAAAGTTGAATGGGGATAGAGTCTCAAGGCGTATGAGAGATTTTGATGCTTTTATTACGAATTCTGAGTTGGTTGATCCACATTTGTAGTAGGCAAGGCTTTTTTCTTATAATTGCATAACAATATTTCTCTTATATGTTTTTTATTTATTTATTTTTATTTGACTATTTTATTGGTGAAGTAAAATAGATGACTGTTTTTTTATTGGTGAATATTATAAATTTTATATGTTTATTTCTTAATTTGTATTAAGATTAGGCGGGGTTGTTATTTTTAATTGAGAGTTCTGTGTAGATATTCTCATTATAAACATACATTTTGTTTGGTGATACACACTATAAATATTTGTAATCCTTTCATAATTACAAATAATTTAATCATTATGGATGAAACATAATTTAATCATGGGAAAGTTACTAATAAGTCTTAAATGTTGAAATTGTGTTCCATTTGATCCCAAAAAATTTCTTATAATCCGTTTGGTCCTTTCCGTGGTAAAAAGACGTAAATACCACTAGTTGAGCTCCTTCAGCGCATAATTGCTGTGTTTGTTAATTTGGGTGCGCATGGTTCCGTGGCATTGTTTGTTTTAATATCTTTTTTGGTGCGTGGTGGTGACCTGCCACGTTTTCCTGTTTCACTGTTGGTAAATGCTCATTATGTGCCACGTTAAGTGCGTGATTTGGGTGCCACATAAGAAAGTGCACTAAAGCTTTGCTTTTTGACTTGGAGTGGTGTGTCCCACGTGACACACATGCACAAATGTAAGACAACCACTGCAAATGAATGACCTCCCATGTGACATGTTATACAATTGAACTGTGTGGCATGTCATAAAACTGAACTAGTCAGATACACCAAGCGGCTACCCCTAACACGAAAATCAAACAAAAAAAACCTTACCTTTTCAACTCCAACAATGCCGACGGCTAATTTCAGAATTTCGGTTAATCCGTCACGCAAGCACACAATTGGTCCCAATTTTTTTGAATAAACCGTTTAGTTCGTGGATATTTTGAGGGACCTTAATGCCCTAATTTGGATGTTATTAGATGCATGCTCTTTATGAGGGTGTGTCACGTGACACACACAAAATGTCACGTGACACACACAATGGGTGTCACACATCAACAAAGTACACCAAGGCTCTTTATGAGAATGTGTCACGTAACACACAATATGTCACGTGACACACACAATGGGTGCCACACATCAATAAAGTACACTAAGGCTCTTTATGCTTTTTGTCTTGGAGTGTCACGTGACACACACAATGGGTGCCACACATCAACAAAGTACACTAAGGTACTTAAATGTTTTTTGTCTTGGAATGATGTATATCACATGACATACACGCAGAAGGGTATAATTGACCACTCAATGTTACTAAACAAAGGAAATAGGATCAACTGGTAAAATATTTTCCCACTAATAGGACTAATCAGAACAATAGAAATAACCTTAGGACCAATCGGTAAAACTGTTTGTGAGATAGGATTTATTGGTAAATATCCCTTTAATCATTTGAGTTTAAAATGAATGAAATTTAATAATTTAATCAATTGAGTTTAATAACAATATTAGATGATTACTGATGGAACATAATTTAATCAATTGAGATTAAAGTACATAACATTTTAGATGGACTTAAGATAATTCCCACCACTTATATAATTAAAAAGGACCACATAATTAAATAAGACTTACCTGCATAAATATAAATTACAACGTTATAAGTTCTAATATCAAAATTTAACATAAAAATTTGCTATAAATTAAAATTGAACCATTTGTAAGAATTTTTTGTTTTGTTTTATTTTATTTTATTTTTTTGGCCTTTATAGATTTGGCCTCTTCTTCTTGGGGTAGCAAAGCGTGTTTTGAGGGGAGAGAGAGAGAGAGAGAGTGAGTATGTGTTTTAAAATTTGAAATTTGAAAAAGTGAGGTGAGCGAGAAAGGATGGATGGGTGGGTGGGAGTGAAGAGTTTTTTTTTTTTTTTTTTGGCCTGTTGTGGCTTTTGGGCACAAAGTGTGTTTTGTTGTCCATCACCGCCACCATTTGTCGCCTCACTTTCTAGGGAACAAATTATGTTTTTGTTTTTGTTTTTGTTAGTATTTATTTTATACAAAATATAAAAAAAAAATAATTAAAATGTATTATTTACTATAATTTGAGTTCAAATACTCAAAATACATAAAAACACATAAATCATGCAAAATTATAAATTTTGAAGAATCATATTTGCTACTAAATGTTTGATTGCTAATGAATAACGTTTATTGATTCTAATTGAACTAAAACCTTAATTTCACTTAATTTTGAAGAATCCTTGATTGCTACTAAATGTTTGATTGCTAATGAATAGACTTTATTGATTCTTATATTCTTATTTTTTGAATCCACAAGTGTCTCTCTCTATCTAAGACCAAAAATAACTTTGACTGGAAACTTCCATAGCTTCTATGATAGATTGGGGTCAATAGTATAATGATTTCTTAATGGTGGTTATCACTTGGCTGGTGATATTTTTGAGTTTGTTTCATGGTTGCTCATGGTTGTTCTGATTCAAAAAATAGTATAATGATTCTGTTTTTGATAGATTGGGGTAAATAGTAATGTTTTGATTGGGGTAAATGGTTGTTTTGATTCAAAATATAGTATAATGATTATTTCTAATTCAAAAGTGGTAATTTTTTTTTAATCGATTAAATTCTCAACCTTAGAGCATTCTTTGTTTTTTAGAAAATTTGTGTTAGAATGTTTGGTGCGCTTTTGCCAATAACTTATGAGATTTTGCTTAATTCTATTGTATGTGTATTTTTTAATTTTGTTTTGTTGGGAAAGAGTTGTTCGATGTTCGATTGTTCTCTCACCTTCTGATGAGTCGATCTCTCTCTCTCTCTCTCTCCGTGCAACCAAACTTGAGGCTTCAAGGTTTGATTGTTTATCTGAGTTTAAACTAGGTTTATTGTACATAGATTGAGAAAGAAGATAGATTATAACATATCGTCCATCCAAATTCCAACATATTTAACAACTTTTGTCATTAAAAATAAAGAGCAAAATTGGAGAGAAGTTAACCTTTGAGTTCTGGATGAGGCACAATCTCCAAATAATCATTAAAGAGAAAAAAATAAATAAAAATAAATTTGGCCAACTACGTGAAGGATGATGATTTAGAATGAGCATTTTTTGATAAACTATTTTGGTTCGAGAATGATTAAGTTGCTAAACTTCGATATAGTTTTTGGTCTTATAGGTGATGAGAACGCTAATGTTTTTGGATAGAAACATTTGAACAATAATAGATTATGGTGGTGCTACTGTTTGAGGAAGCTGTTAAAGGAACTCATTGTTGTCGATATGTAAGTATTGAAGCCCTATTTTGTTCATAGTCTATTACTTTCATTCGTTGTGTAAGCTAATAGTGGTGTTGCAATAATCATGACTTTAGTCTTGAAGAATAGCAGTATGAATTTTTATGTGTACTATTTTGGGCTACTGAGGCACTAAATGTTGATCTGTGTCTCTTCCCCACAGAAACTCTTTCCAATATTTCTTCTTCTATTCAATAAGGCACTAAATGTTGGCAATGGACCATATTTTCTTATTATTTTATTTTCTTAATCCATTAGAAATTATAGCAGTGTGCTTGCAGCTAGATATTGATAGTGGCATGCAACAAAGGACATTTATGTTATGAATTAAAGTACTTTTTATTGATTTTATTATTATTATTATTATTATTATTATTATTATTATTATTATTATTATTATTTCCATTTTAGGTTTGATGTTATGGTTATATCTTGAGAGGTACTTTATTATATAGATTTGGGCTGCCATTCTCTCTCTCAATCTGGGTTTATTTCCTGTTCTTCAACTGGTTTTCCGCTTGGGGTTTCAATATGTTTATGCCTTTTCCCTTCTCTCTCTGTTTTTTTTCAGCTCTGATGGTTGTGTTTGTTTCCCTAGCATTAAGCAATTGTGGTGCTGCTACTGTTGGGGAAATTGTAAAACACATGCTGCTGTTGGGAAAATTGTGGTGTTGTTGCTGTTGGGAAAGAATCGAATTGTTTGAGGGATTTGACCCATGTTGACCAGGTAATTTGATTTCTCTTTCTCTCTATCTCTATTTCTTTTTGGCTCTCCTTTCTGGAATAGCTATGCTCACATTTTCTGCCAAAAAAAAAAAAAAAAAAAGAGAGTATGAAGAGTAATTGAGTAAAAAAAAAAGAGTAATTGAGTAATTGTATATGAAGTCTGACTTCTTCTATGATTTTTTTTTTGTTGTTGAAGTGTTGGTGCTGTGAAATGTTCTATTTTGGGGTTGGAATTGGATTGTTTTACTATGAAGCTTTTGGGTGGGTCTGTTGGCAAAATTGAGGGTTTAGTTGAAGTGCTGGTAAATTGGTGTTGTTGAAGTGCTGAATTTGGAGTTTATTTGGATTACTAATAAATTAGTGTTTCATTTGAGTTTCATAGAATTTTGTTTCTTCCTGTGAATTCACTCCCTACTCTTTCAAAAGAAAAAAAAAAATTGTGCTGTGTTGTGTGACTCTTTTGGGTGTTTGTCCACTTCAGATTTCTTTTGCTGTGTTTCTTTACATGTTTGTACCAACTTTTTTTTTTTTTTAATATTATAAAACTTGCAACTTTCTTGCTATTTTGAGGTTATAAAAATATATAAGCCTTTGGTTGGATTGTAAGGGGTGAGAAAAGAATGGAAATGACACAACACATCACATTGGTTTACTGCATGTAAAGGCATTACTGTCATGGATATAAACTGTAAGCTATGAGATTGAGGCCCTTGATCACCCATTTTGATTTATTTTAATTCATTTTGGACCATAATGCATTTTGCAGGTAGTCTATAGTTTATGGAAAATTTTACTTTCCAATATGATCCAAAGGTTTAGTCATGGAATTCTTGGGGTTTGTTTAGAATTTCTTGGATTGTGTCTGTTTGTTTTGCCTCTCCCCTTCTCTCTCTGTTTGATTGCTAACTATTAAACCTATTTTGCTATCAGTTTCTTCATTTTCATTTTGGTTGTTTAAGGATTCGTTTAAGAGTGGAATGAACAAGAGCCTAATTTCCTCATGCTACGAACAATTAATCAAGCTGTCATGTGCTTGAATGTTTTTGTTGTTTTATTTTATTTAAATTTTGTCCTTCACAAATTTCACAAATTTCAATTACATTTTAATCCTAACATTATTTACAATGTTGCCTCAGTTGCCTTCATTATTGCTTATAAAATGTTGTTGTCAGGCGTATTTTATTGCTTTAGAATTGCCAATTACATTACTGCTTTACTTGCACCTTACCCTTTGTTTTTCCGGTCAGGCAAAGGCAATGGAAACTAATCTATTCTACTTAGCTTCCTTTGCTTTTTTTAAATAGAATTCTGTGGTGATCGTTCTTGAATATATGTGTGAGTTTATAAAGTTGGATCAAATAGAGTTTTCTCAATTGTGTAGTTGTATAAATTATAATTATAATTTGATCCTAACATTATTTATACCGTGCCTTCAGGCACGGCATACGCTAGTATATATATATGAAGGGGCTAAATGTGAAATGGGTCAGGCTCAAGCTTTGGGCCGGCCCAACCTGACAAAGTTCGAATCCAAGTAGGTCAGATGAGTATATGGACAAACTAGTTGAGCCCAACTTCATGATCAATAGTCCACCCAAGTCCTCAAGCACTTGGGCCCAACCCGCAGTGGAAAGGCTAGCCCAGTAGTCTTTGATGCAGGCCGTGAGACGGAATTGTAATGGGCGACCCATCTCCATGAATGATCGAAAAAGGCCGAGCGAGGCATATCGATCTCGAATCAAGTACATTACTACCGAGCTGGAGAAACCTCTCAAGGAAACGTGGGAGCTGTGAGTGCAAGCATGTACAGGTTGCTACCTCAGCTGGTCCCCCACACCTAGAACCACGAAAGTTGTTGATCCAAAGGAATGTGGTTTGTTATCAGCATGCCTACAATGAGTATATGCATTTATTGGCAACTAACAGGTGGTCCCCCACCATGAGTAATGTCAAAAGGACACCTGGCAGCATCCAAGCTCCATGAATCCACCTTGAGAAGCAAGCAAGGAACACTATATATACAACTTGAACTTCACATTGAAGGTAACTGAACGATTCCAAGCAAAACAACACTCATATACAGATTGAACCCTTTATACATCGTCTCCATTGCTAATTCCCACGGGAGGGTTATCCGCCAACCCGGCAGGCGACTCGACGGTGCTTCCTGCGGCAAGTACCTTAGTCCCTGGATAGTCCAACTGAGAGCGGAGCCCCGATCCACTTTCATCTAGTGCGGAATCTGATACGCACAATTTGTGCGGTGAGCGTGGATCACTTTATCTTTGAGCTCTGCATTCAGTTCCGGCAATGGGAATTGAGGACGCTCCGCCTTCAGCACATACTCCGCAGACAGAGAAGACGAAGGACAAAGGTTTGGCACTCCCAACAGTTCTGGAGGAGCAAACTGGAAACAATAATCAAACCCCCGAATCCGTCGAGCATCGACTGCCCTTCGTTGGTGGTTCTTCTCATCATTTACTTCTGGAAAAGGATTATAGAGATCGAATTATAGATTCCATGGGAATGGAAATACAGGAATTGAAAGCTCAACTTAAGAAGGTGTTGGGTGATCCGACGGAAAGAGGGCGAGCGAGCCCTCGTTTACCTTGAAGGAGCTCGTCTGAGAACTACCGATGAAAAAATTCCCTAGAATGACTCGAACCTTGAAACCAACCTATCCTAGCACAGAGTGAAGTTGCGAGTAGCCACACCCGTGGATCATGCTGGAGGAGGGCCAAGAGGCAGAAGACGGATAGTCAACAAACTGAATACCCTCCTCAGGACCTTCGCACTTGGCTGATTGGCAATAGGCAAAACGAGCAACATCGAGATTATCTGGACCGTACTGTTCACCAGAGAGAACATCGAGCACTGGATAAGCTCGTCTCTTCTCCATTCTCTCCGGAGATTGAGACTATGAGACCTCCAAAGAAGTTCACTCCACCAAAGTTCACTTCGTACGATGGGAAATCGGACCCTCTGACACATATCAGCCATTTTAGACAGATGATGTCCCTATGGAGCCGAGATGAGGCACTGATGTGCAAAGTCTTCCCATCTAGCCTGGGAGAAACCGAACTCTGATGTTTCGATCGACTCCTCGCTGGATCGATTCATGGTGAAACACTCTCAAGAGTTCCTAGCGTTCGTCTCTAATACTAAGATCCCAAAAAATGGGATCGTTGTTCGGCCTCAAGAACAGAGGAAGCGGCTAGCAATTACGCTAGGAGATCTTGGGAAGAGTATAACGATTTGGAAGAAAATGTGTGCGTGACGGATGGTAGTCATGTCCTTCAAACATGGTCTGCCCCCGGAAAGTAAGTTGAGACAATCACTTACCAAGCGTCCGGCCACGGCTTTGAAAGACTTGCGCGCCAGGATTGAGCAGTATGCTCGTCTCGAAGACGATCAGATCCCCATCGAGGTAGTGTCCGCAGAACAAGCAGCCTGGCAGAAGAAGAGAACGGATCGAGGAGAACACCGAGGGATTGCAGTAAATGAGGTAGATAAGTCCAAATCCACGGTTGTGGCCAGGTGTTCAAAGAGCCAATCTATCGAATCTTGGAAAAGATCAAGAGAACCCTTCTTTGTTTGGCCGAAAATGTTGGGAGATCGGCCGCAATCGAAGCTCGGATGCACCTACCACCAAGACAAGGGACATATATTTCAGCTGTAGAATCAAGCAACACTTGGAAGACACGGTGGCGGTGGGCACCAAGGGAATACATTGATCGGGATAAGGAAGTGGCGAAATGGGAACCCACCTCCAGAAGAAAATGTTGAGCATTCACCCCGACTGATAATAAATGTGATCCATGGGATAGCGGCTTAGGAATCTGAGGAGGCACTGAAGGAAGAGATCGCTAAGGCTGTGTAAATTCAGCGAATCATGTCAGTGGAGCCGGCATCGAAAAAGGTGCGTACCGTACCTAAATCCCCCTTGAGCACTGTTTCATTTACCAGCAAAGATTTAGAAGGCATACAGCACTTACATACTGATGCACTGATTATAACTGTTGGGATTGGGAAATGATTTGATGTAAAACAAGTCCTAGTAGATCGAGGCGGTCTGAGACATCTTGTATTATGATTTGTTGACTCGGCCTCTCGAGCGAGATCTCACCCAATGGCGGCCGTTGGTCGGTTTTAATTCACAGCCGGAATGGCTGTTCGGCAGAATAGTATTGCCAGTCGTAGCGGGGACAAAAACCCTCTAGATAGAGTTCTTGGTTATTAATACACCATCCCCTTATAACGCCATACTTGGTCGTCCGTGGATTCATCGAATGGAAACAGTCCCTTCAACCTATCACCAGCTCATCCGTTTCCCAACGGAACACGGAGTAGAGCAGATCTCAGGGGATCAAATTGCGTCCAAACATTGTTTCATGGCAGCATTAAAGGCAAAGCAGCTCTGCAATCGGGTACAGACGGTAGAAGTGGCCGGACAGCCAGTCTTGGAAGATGTAGGGGGAACTCCAGAGGAAAAGATAGTGGAGGATTTGGAGAAAGTCTTGATAAGAGAAGATGACCCGGAAAAGTACTTCCTTATCGGTACCTCGCTAGGCGCTGATGAGAAACTTCAGTTGCTGGAACTGTTGAGGGAAAATATGGAGGTATTCGTGTGGTCAGCATATGATACTCCAGGGCTGGACCTAGAATTTGCTTGCCACAAGCTCAACATCAATCCTTCAGCTTGGCCCATCATACAGAAAAGTCGGAGATCCTCAGTTGAGCACACCGAAGCAGTAATTGTCGAAGTCGAAAAACTCCTGACCTCGGGAGCAATCAGAGAAGTTACCCCAATGGTACGTCTAACAGTTGTAGTAAAAAAAAAGAACGGTAAATGAAGAGTTTGTGTTGATTTCACTTGCTTGAACAAAGCCTGCCCTAAAGATAGTTTTCTGCTGCCTCGCATTGATCAATTAGTAGACTCAACAGCAGGGCATGAGCGCATGAGCTTTCTGGACGCCTATAGTGATTATCATCAAATACCACTGTTCGGTCCGGATCAAAAAAAGCGATGTTTATCACTCAGGAGGGACCTCTTTCTGAGTAGTGCCATTCGGCCTCAAGAACGCCAGGGCGACCTACCAGCGAATGATCACTCGGATGTTCAAAGACCAACTGAGGAAAACCATGGAAGCCTATATAGATGATATGGTAGTAAAAAGCAAGTTCGCTACAAACCACCTCACAGACTTGAAAGAAGTTTTTAGCATCCTGAAAAGCCACTAGTTTCGCCTCAATGCCTCGAAATGTGCCTTCGGGGTAGGAACAGGGAAGTTCTTAGGATACATGGTCACTCACAGAGGAATTGAAGCGAATCCAGATCAAATTAGGGCAATACAGGATCTCGAAGTGCCAACAAAGTCTAAGGAACTGCAGAAACTAGCCAGAATGGCGGCCGCACTGAATCGGTTTATTAGCAAATCCTCAGATCGGATGAAGCCCTTCTTCCAGCTTTTGAGGAAAAAGGCAGCATTTGAATGGAATAACGAATGTACCGAAGCACTGCAGAGTCTCAAAAGATACCTCAGCACACCCCCTCTACTGTCCACTCCAAAACCGGGAGAGGAGCTATACCTCTATCTAGCAGTCTCAGATCACGCCGTGAGCGCAGTATTAATTCGAGAAGTTGACAAGGAACAGAGACCAGTATATTATGTTAGCAAGACTTTACTAGATGCCGAGACATGATATCTACCACTGGAAAAGTTAGCTTACGCGCTGCTTATCGCCTCAAGAAAGTTGCAACATTACTTCCAAGGGCATACCATTAACGTCCTCACTGAATTCCCCCTTAGATTTGTATTCAGCCGAGCCGATTTCTCTGGCCGAACAGCAAAGTGGGCTGTAGAACTTGGTGAGTTTGACATTCGATATCAACCTAGGACAGCAATCAAGGCCCAGGTCTTGGCGGATTTTGTACCAGAATTTACTCCCACCCAAAGTACTGAACCAGGGAATCTAAGTTCGGCACAGGTGCCATGCGCCACCGAACAAGGAAAACCCAGCACTTCGGAAAGATGGAAACTCTTTATTGGAAACATCTGGCAACTCTACGTCGATGGTTCGTCCAATAACCAAGGCTCGGGGGCAAGAGTAGTTCTTATTTCTTCAGAAGGATTCATTTGGGAACAGGCTCTCAGGCTAGGCTGGAAGGCTTTAAACAACGAGGCCGAAAGTCTGGCGTTATTGGTGGCTTCGTGAAGCTAACACTTCTTGAGAACAACTTCTTGTTTTCAGCGACTCACAACTAGTGGTAAACCAGCTTTCTGGGGTCTATGAAACTCGAGATGAAAGAATGGCTATGTACACAGGCAAGGCCAGAGACCTACTCAGAAAATTTCAATCCATACGAGTGGAACGAATCAGTCGGGACAAAAATAGCCATGCAGATGCTCTGGCATGCCTCGGCTCATCGATGGATCTGAAGGATGCGAGAAGAGTTTGGATTGAGTTCGTGCGAACCAAGTATTGCATCTCCATCCTCTGCAACAACTTAGAGCCGTGGATGGATCCAATATTGGTCTTTTGAAATCTGCAACTCCCCGAAGATGGGAAGCCAACAAGATCGGGCATAAATTAGCCCGACTAATCTCACACCGAAAGCTTCTGACGTTCCGACCTTGGCCCCTACCTCCTATGTATGCATCCAAATCTCGTCAAGAATGTTCTCTACGAAATTCACGATGGGATTTGTGGATGCCACGTTGGCAGAAGGTCACTGGCGTACCGAGCCCTAACTCACGGGTACTGGTGGCCACGAATGCAACAAGATGCACAGCAGTACGTACAAAAGTGCGATAAATGTCAGAGGTTTGCTCCACTCATTCATCAGCCAGCCAAAACTCTCACTCCACTCACCAGCCCATGGACCTTTGTGTAATAGGGCCTGGATATTGTTGGACCACTGGCGCGAGGCACTGGGAACAGGCGATTCTTCATTGCTGCAACCGACTACTTCACCAAGTGGGTTGAAGTTGAGGCACTGGCAAGCATCAAGGAGGCAGACACAAAGCGGTTTGTTTTAAGGAATGTGGTAGTGCGTTTCGGCATTCCGCAGGTACTGATTGCGGACAACGGAACACAGTTTGATGGTAAGATCTTCAAAAAATTTTATGCCGACCTCAGAATTGAGTATAGGAACTCTTCTCCAGGATACCCGCAGAGCAATGGTCAGGTAGAAGCGTCGAACAAAACCATCATCAACGGAGTGAAAAAGCGGCTTGAACATGCCAAAGGCAAATGGGTTGAGGAGTTACCTCACGTATTATGGGCCTATTGAACTATAGCACAACGCCCCACAGGAGAAACACCTTACTCTTTAACCTATGGAATGGAGGCCATCATCCCACTCGAAGTAGGTCTCCTAACCCTTCGGTCTGAATTATTTGAAAGCTCCAGTAATGAGGAAGCTATCGCGCAAGCACTGGATATGGCAGAGGGCCGAAGAGAGGCAGCGCTGATCAGACTTGAAGCATATCAGCAGCAGCTCATCAAAAGTTTCAACCAAAAAGTTTTCCCAAGGCAATTTATACCAGGAGAATTGGTTTTGAGGAAAGTCATGGATCACAAACGGGTGCCTGGTGAGGGCAAACTTGGGCCGAACTGGGAAGGTCCCTATAAAATCACAGCCGTTGTTGGAAATGGAGCTTACTACCTAGAGGATCTGAACGGCAAAGCAATACCTCAGCCTTGGAACGTAGCAAACCTCAAGAAATACTACCAATAGAGTCATTCCCTAACTTCTCTATCAGGATGTAAAGGCACTTATTTGTTGACCAATGCAAATGTTTTCCCACCCCTCTCAGATTTATCCAATTCTTGTAATTAGCTTTGATGTTTATCAAATGGAATAAGCTTTGGCTCCCACCAAACGGAATTAGCTTTGGTTCTTACCAACCGGAATTAGCTTTGGTTCTTACCAAACGGAATTAGCTTTGGTCTTTACCAAACGGAATTAGCTTTGGTCTTTACCAAACGGAATTAGCTTTGATGTTTGTCAAACGGAGTTAACTTTGGTTTTAACCCAAATGGCTCAGTTTCAGAACGACTGAACGGAATTTAAATTTGGTTAGCACTCAAACATGCTAAGTGGTACAGCTTGGTGGAAAAATGTTTGGCAACTAAATTGGAATTTAGCCAAGTGGAATTACTTGGTGGAAATCGCACTAATGTATCTTAAGTAAACATCTCTATTCAGCCAAGTGGAATTGCTTGGTGGAAACCACACTAATGTATCTTAAGTAAAATTTCTCTATTTAGCCAAGTGGAATTGCTTGGTAGAAACTACACTGACATATCTTAACCGCACATCTTTGCCCCTACAGAACTTCTTAAGTATCAGCACATCAACACTTCAGTATTGATTCAAACAAGCAGAGTTGGAACAAACTCAATTGAGCTACGTCAAGAGCAAACTTCTAGCATCAGCCTTACTCAGCTCCAGCTGGGGGCAAACAATTGTTTTCTTTCGAAACCTGCCTGGACCTGAGTAAGACATCTCTCTTTGCATTTCTCTCATTCAAATACACTTGTACTATCAAAGTTGAAATGGACTCGAGCAGTTCTATACAAGGGACAACTCTTCAGTATTGATCTTACTTAGCTCCAGGTGAAGGCAAACAGTTGTTTTCTTTCGAAACCAACCTGGACCTAAGTAAGACCCACTTACCACATATCCGTTAGCCTCGCCGTTCACTAGTTCGGCACCGAGGTCCTAATAGTGCTTTCGTAGGGGCAAGCGATCTGAAATCGAGAGCATCTATTTAAGGACTGTGTAGAGTCAGATCGGGCACCTATTCGGCCCGAAGGTCCAACATGAGCTTGGCAGGGGCAAGCGATGCAATACATTCAGATATAAAAGCCAAACAGCATCAAATTACAAGTTCAAAGAGAAAATTATATCATCCAGCAAAGGGCATAGAAGGCCTCACAACCAGCAGCAAAAAAAAAAAAGAAAAGGAAAAATTGTCTCCACCAAAACAGAAAAGAAAAAAGTTCAAATCCTTTCAACATCAATTTTCATCAACAGTAGGCAATTCAGGAGCAGCATCAGCAATTTTGTCCAGGCCATCTGCGGGAGGGAAAGTAGAGGAAGCTCCAACTTCCTGAGAAGTAGGAGCCACCTTAACCACATCTCCCGTGGCTTCGGTCTCAAGGGTTTCAATCCCTTCAACGTCTACCGTTTCAGCGGCAACGTTCATGCTCTAGGTCTTGCTTACAGAATCATCTTCTGGGGAAACATCGTCTGGCAGAACAGCAGGGGTAGGAATAGTCTTCAAACCTAAGGATTTCGAAGGAACAGGGACATCATGATACAGAGAAGAGCCTTCAGGAACCATCGCAGCGGCTAGAGCACTCGTCCAACCCTTTACAAAGAGCTTGTCTCGCAGCACTAGAACCTCCTCCTTGTACGCCGCCCCAGCTTCATCCCAGCCTTGTTGCCAGTGCCTGGCCTCGGTATGATACGCTCGGCAGCCATCACAGCAATAATGGCCTCCAGTTCGACCACCTTCCCTTCGAGTTGAGCCTGTGTCCCAATGGCAGCCTCCTTCGATTGTTCAGCAGAAGCGACAATCTTGCTCAAACGAAAGGCTTCCCTCTCAGCGGTTCGCGTTCCTTCTCGACTCCAAGTTTACCGTCGGTCTCTCTCGTTCATTGCGACCTTCAAGACGGCCCTTTCGGCTCTTGACGGGTAATGGACAGGTGCACTCTCTGGATACACTGCAAAGGACGACAAAGAACTTAGAAAAAAGAAGACAGCAACGCAACAGCGAAGTTAAGTAAAGCGAAGAAAACACTTACAGCAGTCATCATTTGAAGGGTCCCCTTCAAGATAGGAATGTCACGAGGCCCATTATGGTCGGCCATATCAACCGGCATCAACAAAAACTTGTTCAAATTAAAGGCAAAATCTTGTGAAGCGACAACTGAATCAGAGGTGGAAATGGGCCTGCCCTCATGCGATATTGGCGGCTCCCATTTCTCAAAAGCATCATCCTCAGCAGGATCCTAAGAAGCTTCCCCCACCACTGCTTTGCCAGTTTCTCTTCTCCTCTTTTTTGCTCGTACAGCAATTGAAGCTGAGGGCTCGGCAGCAGTCATAGGGGTCCCAGAAGCTCCAACTTCCATTTTTACCTCCATGAGGCTCTTCACCTCGGTCTTCTCGGAGGGTTTGCAGCCGCCGAGGCTCAAGAGGCCTCGGCCTCTAAATCCACCAACACCCTTCTCTTCACCACAGACCCGCTCCCTGCGAAACTAGGGGCAGGGGAGGGCACTCTCTCAGAAAATGCATCTTGACTCCTGCGACGATTCGAGACGGAGGGTGAGGCGTGTCGATCTCGATATCGAGAGTCGGAAGAGGCGATGTGAGCCTTGCCTTTTTGGAATATGAGCGGTAAGTTGGTGGTAGTCCAATAGCTCAGTCTGAATCTTTTTATACCTCAAGGCAGCTTTGATAGCTTTAGCATTCTCTCGGTTCGGCCTTCGTTGGAAACGGGAGGACTCTGCAAAAAGAAAGCAACCCATCAGAGCAATATTCAAAATAGAGTAAGAAACACCAAAGGCATTAAAAGGAGAGGCCCGGACCTGGGTAGCCGTCTTTCTGTGGCATCCGTTCAGACTGAAACTCGATTCCGGCAGGAAACTCTCAATTTCCACCAACTTGTAGGAAATCGTTATTTTGTTTATCCAAATCAGGTAGTCTAGTAACTACAATCAGCCGAGCGAACACGCAGGTAATATGTACTATGGTCTTTGTTATGAGAAAGGGTGTAACATCCCAAGATATCCCATATGTAAAGGTTCAGGCCCAGTCGTCTATTGAGGGCAGATACGTCGCAAACAACACGGAAAAGGTTCACAGATACTTACATTGGGGTTAACTGGACTTGATGCAGAAAACGGCGCACTAACGGGTCAAGAGGAAACCGAACCCCTCCCTCGACTATTGCCTCGACGGGAAAGGTAACGGTGTTCCTCGTACCCATATGTTTGGCGTCTACTTTCGCCAGTGAAAGGGTAACGTCATGGGGAATATTGTAATCTAGAGGAACATAGCCATGGCCTCGGGGGTATCAACCAAGGAACGAAACTTCCCCATTCGACCAACCTAATGGGGCGAGTAGGATTGAACAGAGTATGGGACACGGATAGCAAGTGGGCCAAACAAGATGATTAAAACAGAAAGGGGAAAGAGAAGAAGAGTCATGAGAGGACTTACAGAGATCACAACGGTGATAGCGAAGCAGGATCAGCGGCGAAGAAGCCCAAGCAGAGCACCAACGAGATCGGTCCAGAGGGATGGGAAGAAACTCTTTCTCTCTCCTTAGAACTCATTAGAGGAATGAGAAAAATAAATCAAGGGATTTGAATTGACGGCCTAAGCATTTATTACACCAGTCGGCGCGCAGGAACACGAATCACGACCTTCGGTATGAAGTCGACGCATTATCTCTGCACACCTATTACACGTCGCCACGTGTTACATGAAAGGATGCATGCAGGAATTGTGTGTCAGGATTGAACCGTCACCAAGGCTGAACTGGGGGAGAACCAAAACGACGCGACGCTTGGAAAGAAAAACAATAGCTCCCACCAAGGGGAACCTTAGCGCGAGCTAGGGGACAAATAAAGGGGCTAAATGTGAAATGGGTCAGGTCCAAGCTTTGGGCCGGCCCAACCTGACAAAGTCCGAATCCAAGTGGGTCAGATGAGTATATGGACAAACCAGTTGAGCCCAACTTCATGATCAATAGTCCACCCAAGTCCTCAAGCACTTGGGCCCAACCCGCAGTGGAAAGGCTAGCCCAAGTAGTCTTTGATGCAGGCGGAATCTGTAATAGGCTAGCCCATCTCCATGAATGATCCCGAAAAAGGCCGAGCCGAGGCATATCAGTACCGAACTGAAGTACATTACTACCGAGCTGGAGAAACCTCTCAAGGAAACGTGGGAGCTGTGAGTGCAAGCATGTGCAGGTTACCACCTCAGCTGGTCCCCCACACCTAGAACCACGGAAGTTGTTGATCCAAAGGAATGTGGTTTGTTATCAGCATGCCTACAATGAGTATATGCATTTATTGGCAACTAACAGGTGGTCCCCTACCATGAGTAATGTCAAAAGGACACCTGGCAGCATCCAAACTCCATGAATCCACCTTGAGAAGCAAGCAAGGGACACTATATATACAACTTGAACTTCACATTGAAGGTAACTGAACGATTCCAAGCAAAACAACACTCATATACAGATTGAACCCTCTACACACTGCGTCTCCGACTGCTAATTCCCACGCCGGAGGGGTTATCCGCCAACCAGGCGGCAACGGTGCTTCCTGCGGCAAGTACCTCAGTCTCTGGATAGTCCAACTGAGAGCGGAGCCCCGATCCACTTTCATCTAGTGCGGAATCCGGTACGCACAATATATATATATATATTAAAATATGTACAAATCTTTATAAAGAAAGGCACACACGAAATTAAGGAAACAAACAAATCAATTTTTTGGAAACATAATAAACCCACAAACACAAATTTTGATAAAATTTTTTTATTTTTTTTTTAATTTTTAAAACTTGATAACATAATGAAACATTTCATTTTATAGAAAGTATAATTAACAGTATTACATAAAAAAACAAATACAAAAATAAAATCTAAGGCACTTAGAGCATTGAATTTTTTTTAAGAACACTGAATATCTATTCTATTATTAAAAGGGAACAACAAATTTGGTGTCATGAAGCCACTTCCCATAAACTTTTTCCAAATTTTCCTAAAATGACCCTAACTTTTTAAATAATTATATTATTTTTATACTTATCAGTTTGTAATTAAGGGTAAAATAATAAATTACAACCAATCCCACTTCTCATGATACCAACCAATCTCACCTCCCACGTTTTCAAACTGCTATGCAATTTTAAATAGTTTCAACATCTTCACCCCTCTCTCTATTTACTATAAAATCTTCCTTTTTATTTGTCAATGATTTTTTTTCCTTTTTGTTGGGAGAAATACAATTCAAGAACATTGCAATCTTATGATTCTCTTTATCCGAAATATATATCTATTGCTTATCCTACATTGTAAGTGTAGTATTGTTAATTATATTTTTATTTTCTTCAATAAAAAGTTTCATTATGTAATTGGGTTCTTTGGAGAAAAAAAAATATTGATTGAGAACACTATTATGTATTTTTTTCTTCATTAAAAAGTTTAATCGTGTGTTTTTGGAAAAAAAAAAAAAAAATCAGTGCTCATAATTTTGTGTGTGTTTTTTCGAAAAAAAAAAAAAAACGGTATTTTTTGTATTTTCATTAAATTAATTTTTAGGTTCTTAATATTTATAAGTGTTTTTAATTAAACACTTTGACACCTATGTGCAATTTTTTAGAGACTTAAATAGTTTTGGATTTTTTCCTATTTCACTTTTTAAGCTATTGTTTCTTTTTGTGTATAAATTCAGCACCTATGTGTAATTTTTTAGAGACTTAAATAGTTTTGGATTTTTTAAGCTATTGTTTCTTTTTGTGTATAAATTCAGTTTTTTTATAATTTGATTTGTTTGTTTGTTTACTTTTGTGAGAACACTATTATGTATTTTTTTTCTTCATTAAAAAGTTTCATTGTCTGTGTGTTTTGAAAAAAAAAAAAGAAAAAAAAAGTGTTCTTAATTTTGTTTGTGTATTTTTGAAAAAAAAATCAGTGTTTTTTGTATTTTCATTAAATTAATTTTTAAGTTCTTAATTTATATTTATGCAGGCTTTTTTGAATAATTTGGCACCATGTGTGAAAGTTTGGAAAGTTTAGAATAAATGCACTTTTTGACTTTTTTTGTATTATGTGTAGAAAAAGTAGAGAGGAGATGTTGATTGATGTGACCTAAAAAAGATAAAAAGATGAAATAAGTGCACTTATATTGGGATGCCAAACTTGGCCTTAGACTTAAGGGTTTGGTTATGGTGTGCAACTTACACCTTACACCTTATTCTTTACACTTACACCTTATACTTACACCTTTTATACCTTACACCTTACACCTTTTGTGTAAGTGGCACATGGTGTGCAACTCACTTACACCTTACACTTACACTTACACCTTACACTTACACTTTTTGTGTAAGTGGCACATGATGTGCAACCCACTTACACCTTTTGTGGGTTGCACACTTAAGAAAACTCCTAGACTTAAACACTTTGGGTTTTTTTTTTTTTTTTTCTTCCTGTTTTACTTTTTCGAGCATTTGTTTATTTTTGTGTATAAATTCAGTTTTTCAAAATTTGGTTTGTTTGTTACTTAATTGTGTGTGTTTTTAAAAAATATTCAGTGTTCTTAAAAAAAATTCAGTGCTCTAAGTGCCTTGGATTTGTATTTTTGTATTTGTTTTTTTATGCAATACTGTTAACTATACTTTCTATAAAATGAAATGTTTCATTATGTTATCAAGTTATAAAAATAAAAAAAATTGACTTTTATTTTTCTTCTTTTTATCAAAATTTGTGTTTGTGGGTTTATTATGTTTTCAAAAAGTTGATTTGTTTGATTCCTTAATTTTGTGTGTGCCTTTTTTTATAAAGATTTGTACATATTTTAATATATATATATTTTATTTATCAAATATCAAATATATTAATATCAAATGTTACATTGGACATTGTTATATATATGTACATTATTTAAAAAAATGTCAATTTTATATTATAACTTTAAATGAGTTTGCACACGCATCGCATGTGCCTGGTTGCTAGTTTTTTAAAAACACACACAATTAAGAAACAAACAAACCAAAATTTGAAAAACTGAATTTATACACAAAAATAAACAAATGCTTGAAAAAGTAAAACAGGAAAAAAAAAAAACCCCCAAGGTGTTTAAGTCTAAGTCTAATTTAAAAAAATTCACACACATGGTGCCAAATTATTTAAAGAAGCTTGCATAAATATTAATTAAGAACCTAAAAATTAATTTAATGAAAATACAAAAAACACTGATTTTTTTTTTTTCAAAAATACACACAAAATTAAGAACATTGATTTTTATTTTATTTTTTTTCAAAACACACAGACAATGAAACTTTTTAATGAAGAAAAAAAAATACATAATAATGTTCTCACAAAAGTAAACAAAAAACAAATCAAATTATAAAAAAAAACTGAATTTATACACAAAAAGAAACAATAGCTTAAAAAGTGAAATAGGAAAAAATCCAAAACTATTTAAGTCTCTAAAAAATTGCACATAGGTGTCAAAGTGTTTAATTAAAAACACTTATAAATATTAAGAACCTAAAAATTAATTTAATGAAAAGAAAAAAAATACTGATTTTTTTTTTTTTTTCAAAAACACACGCACACAAAATTTTGAGCACTGAATTTTTTTTTTCCAAAAACACAGGCGAGGAAACTTTTTAAAGAAGGAAAAAAATACCTAATACTGCGCTCAATCAATAAACGAAAAAATATTCACTAAAAATATTCTCAATCATCTCCCTCCCCGTCCCCTCTGTCTATCCATATATATTAGTCACTTCAGTTCAGCCATTCCACACCCCCCCTCTCTCTCTCTCTCTCTCTCTCTCTCACGACAGTTTTTCCAGCCATTCACAGTCTCTCTCTCTCTCTCTCCCTCTCCCTCTCTTTGTGTGTCTCAAAATGGCCGAGTCACAGAAGAAGAAGAAGGTTTTCGCCGCCTTTTGGTACTCCATCATAGGCCGTCTCCTCTGCACCAACAGCAGAAAGGAAGATCAGAAGGAGGAAAAAAGTGGAGTTCAGATTTTTGATCTTCAGCATTTTGATATTTACAGTTTGAGTCCTCATCAACCAATGTCTGCGTCATTGGCGTTCTCAACTGATGCCATGAGGCTGTTGGAGGAAGAGCAATTTCTGCAGTTGAATAAGTAAATTTTCTCTATATTTCTCTCTCCCCCCTTCTTATTCTCTCTCTAATTTTGTCTCGTTGAATTTCTACAAGAAAGAGAAGGACCCGTTGAAGCCAAAGCAACCGATGTCTGCGTTTTTCATGTTCAGAAATGAGCGAAGAGCAGAGAGCAAGTGTGGCTGGGAGATAATTGAAGAATGGAATAACATGACAGAGAAACAGAAGAAGCCTTATGAAAAGGTTCAACTCTCTCTCTCTCTCTCTCAATCTCTCTCTCTCTCTGTCTCTGCAACAACCATTTCATATTTTGGGAACTTGCAGATTGCAAAGCAAAACATGGAAAAATATTTGGAAGAAATGGAGGCTTACAAGCAGAGGAAGGAGGAAGGGTCTGCCGATCCCAAAAAAGAAGAGGATGAGATGATGAAAATTCACAAGCAAGAAGCCTTGGAATTGCTCAAGAAGAAACAGAAAACAAAAGAGAATCGCCAGAAGAAGAAGAAGATTGCTGATCCCAACAAACCAAAGAAGCCAGCATCCTCATTTCTTCCATTCAGGTCAGGCATTTTAAAATGTTTTATAAGCGCACCTACATATATACCTAACAAGATTAAAAGTAAATACTATTACGAGCTTTATGTGTCAAATTTACTTGTTCTTGAGAAGTTCATCCTGAAAAGGATATTGTGGATGCTTTTCTTTTCTTTTCTGTTTTTTTAATATTTATTTCAGTGGTTGGAAATTATCAAATTAGAAGGAATACTCCTAGTTTATGCACTTTTCTGATCAATTTTGATGGAAAGTTACACTGTTAGGAGCTTTAGGTGTCAAATTTACTTATTCTTGAGAAGTTTACTCTGACGAGGATATTATGGGTACTTGTTTTTCTATACCGGTTGTGGGAAATATGTTTACTGTTAGGAGCTTTAGGTGTCAAATATGTTTATTTGTTTTTTTAAAAATTTATTTATTTTCTTCTTTTAATGATTCTTTTAAAAATTTTAGGTCTCTAGATTTAAGTCGACGAGATGTATCGAAAAATAAAAAAATTAGAAAAGACATATCAAAGAATTAAAAAAATAGTAAACTTTTTATTTATTTATTTTGGTATTTTAAATTTTTTTAGAATTTTTTACAGACTGAATTTTTTTTAAAAAAAAAGTAGCATAATTTTTTTAAAAAAAATTTACTATAAAAAAAAAAAAAGATTTTGTAAGTGCTCCCAATCCCGGTGGATGTGTATATATGGACATTCTTAAAAATATATATATTTTAAATTTAATTGGGTAGACTTTTGTTGTGAAGTGTTTTTGTACACTCAAAATACCGTAATGACCAAGTCACATAGATTAGGGGTACCCATTGCGTCCCCGTCGTGACTAGGCTTGTACATATCGTATTTAGTAAATACGTGTATCTATATTCAATAAATATTCAAGTTTTGGCAATTTTCAGAAAAATTCTAATGGACTTTTTATTTTTTATTTTTTACGTCTGACTTGCAGGTGTGTGCGGTTTTGAACCATCATTTTGGAACTCTGATGATTCGGATGGTTTTGAGAGCATCGGTGGTGGCGGGAGCTGTTAACTTGGGTTATGAAGGGGTTTCATTGGAGGAATACGAAGGCTTTGGGTGTGTTTCAATCCAAAAGGACCGGAAGTTGGGAATTTTTTTTTTTTAATTTTTATTTTTGGTACTAGAATATCGGCTAATTCAATTTAAGTTTGATGAGTTTTAAAACCATGCTATTTGAATCATATACACATATATGTAAAGATACAGTATAGTTAACTTGAGTTGTAAATTATTTGTGAGACTACCAAAAAATTGAGAGAAAAGAAAAAAAAAGAGGGAGAAGGGAATTACATATTAGTTGTGGCTTTTGGGGCCAAGAATTTATAATTCAGTGGAAAGATTTTGAAAATTATATGATAGTGACATGTTTAAAAATATTTACAAGTTAATGGAATTTAAAATTTGTAGGACAAATTTGCTCTCTATTTTTGTAGGATAAATTACACTTACCTCGAATGAAATTAATACAAATGGTGAGTATCTATTGAAGTAAATAAAATAAATAAATATTTTAATTTTATATAGATGACAATATCATTTTTTTTTATACGAGTAACAAATTATTAAAAAAAAATTAATGTAATTGTTATATAAATTAAAACTTCAAAGCGATCGAGATAATTTTATTAAACGTGTGTGATTAATTGTATTCTCTTCAAACCTTTAGAAAACGTGTATTTTAATCTTTGGGTAAATTATACTATGCCCTTTTTATATTTGACCATTTTTCCACTTTAAGTTTTCTTTTCCCTACTAGACTTTTTATGTTTTAAGTTTTTTTCAATTTATTTAAAAAAAAATTAACTTATTTTTAAAATTAAACAGAAAATAACAAATTGACAGTCATGTGATATAAAAATATTTTATTTTATTATAACTTACACATGTGACAAAAACTCAAATCTTAATATAAAAATATATTTTTTTATGTCATGCGGCAATTAATGTGACATTTTTGTTTAATTTTGAATAGGAGTTTACTTAGGAGTAAATTGAGAAAAAGCGTAAAATATAAAAAGTCAAAGTCGAAAGAATAAATCAAGAGCCAAAGTGAAAAATATCAAATATAACGGGCAAAGTGTAAAAACACTATATATATATAATTTTTGTGTTTGTGTTTTTTTGTCTTCGGATCCCAAGCTGTCTGAGGTTTTGTTTATTATAAGTTTCTTCTACTCCACTCCTCTCCCCCACCATTGTAGCCTCTACATATTTTCTCCATTGTTCATTACATACAGACACATCACCATATATATAGTTCCTTTCAATCCTTGTTATAATTGGTTGTGATCGCTTTCTATGCAATGATTATTAACCTTTTAGTTCATAGGAATTGGCATTGTCTTTTAATTTTGAAAGGATATACAGACTTTTTTGTTGACTTTTTTTCGTTTAGTGATTTTTTTTTTTTTTAATTTTCAAAAAGCTTTAGACTTTTAGGTTCTACTTGACTAGACGAATAGGAAAGTAAAATCAGATTTGGAAAAAAGTCTGCTAAAGTGGTGCATCCCATCATACTGAAACACAATTTAGTACTTAACTATATGATTCAATTCTGTATATGTAGAATTACTCTTTGATAATAGTGCTCATTAAACAAATGACGATTCAAGTGTCGTGTTACCTAGAGAAGCATTGATAAAAAGGCTGGCTCCTTGATGGCATTGGCATATAATTCTACCAGCAATCCTTGGGGGTGGAAATTATCTTTAGGTTTCCTTGTTTCACTCAGATTCAATGCAACCCTTTCACTTAAAAAATGAAAGATTGCTTGCCAATTATTTCAGCGCTATTTTGGATGTTGGCTGAGTAAATATTTGGTTACCTTGGGGATGAAATACTTGATATCTTGTCAAATTTTTGTTAAATGAAATTAAAGACCTATTATGAGTAGCAATTCTATTTCTCAACATCATTTTCCAATAATTTTATTCCAGATTCTCTTGTATACTAATTTTACATCACTTTAATTCATGGAGGCAAACAGTTTAGAAACCTTTATACGAGCTACCTACCCTTCAAATTTTTGTTGAAATAGGCAGTAAAACCTAGAGATTATGGAGATCAAATTAAAGATATTTGAAAACTTGTGCTTTTTGGATTATATGAACAATTTAAAATTTATTATGTTGTATGATGAATTTATTATTTCATTTGTTGGTATGGTGTCTTACCTTTCACTACAAGAAAAAGCATTTTTGGCGACTAAAACTTCATTTTTGTCATGAAAGTAGTAGAATTGGCGACTAAAATGGAATTAGTCGCCAAAATTGAACACTACTTGCCGACTAAAGAGTTTAGTCACGAATCTGGGTTTTAGCGACTAAAAGGCAGTTTAGTGGCGAATGTAGGGTTTTAGCGACTAAAGGTTGTTTAGTAGCCAAAAGTGACGGTTTTGGCGACTAAAATAATTTCGTAACAAAAGTGATGGTTTTGGCGACTAAAAACATTTTGATGCCGATTATAGGTGTTTTGCCGACTAAAAACAGATTGGTCGCTGAAAAGGAAGCTTTTTAGCCAAAGTGGCCTAAATTTTTTTTTAATAAATAATTTATTTTTTACATAAATTATATTGAATAAAAATAATTATATTTATATATATAGTTTTGTATTAATACCGGTCAATATTCTATATAAATAATATATATTGCATATATATTCATGTGATGTTGAAGTGGCATAGTGGAGGGAGTGTGTTGCTAAAGGTGTTGGCGGTTCGAATGTGAAAGAGGTTGGCGGTTCGAATCTCAGAAAAAGCAAAGAAATTGTTTTTTTTTTTTTTTTTTTCACGGAAGGACCTTTGGCGACTAAAATTTTAATCACCAAAAGTGTTTATTTTGGGCGACTAAACGGTTTAGTTGGCGATTCATGGACTATTGGCGACTAAAAGATTAGTCGCTAAATGTGTGATTTTAAAAAGTGTAAATTACTATTGGCGACTAAAAAGTTGGTCGCTAAAGAGCTATTTTTTGCCGACAAAAAAAATTTTAGTCGCCAATACCTCCGGCAACCATATATACGCGACAAAAGGGGCGACTAAAAAAATTAGTCGCTGAAAGTAAAAACTCGACTTTCGGCGACTAAAAACGGACTTTTGGCGACTAAAAATTTAGTTACCAAAAATGCTTTTTCTTGTAGTGTTTGGTTTATTATTCAAATGCGGATTAACTTATAATGTTATTGATAGTTCCCTAGTTGAAAAACGACTTGCGGAGGAGGTCAAGAGATATACTGATAATAGTTGGTGAAACTGGAAGCGGAAAAACAACACGTAAGTTTTGTATTTTTTGATATTCTTTTCTAATTTCCTTTAGAACAACATGTAAGAGTGTTCTAAAGTGGAATATAATGTATGGTGTTCCTTTGTGATTCCTCATATAGATGTTTGGTTAGAACTTAATATTTAACATGTCCTCTTTGGTAGGTGTCTTTACGTGATAATGTACTCTTCAATATGAATTTCGATGCATTTGGAGCAAAGTAGGCTTTGAGCTTTATGCATGCTTTAGGCTCTTATCTAGGTAGTGCATGATATCAAACAAACGATGGATCATTCTACCTGCTCAAGATAAAAGGCTATTAGGGGCAAAGTAGGCTTCAGCACTTCATATTACTTATGAAGAGATTTACTGTTGAATCTTTATTGTCACAATTTCTTAGTTGGGTTTTTATGCCAGGACCTTCAACTTGGGGGACAAATATAAAAAGGGTTTACTCTTCCTTACAGTTGATCTTCCCCTTGTTTATTCTCTAACCTTTTACTCTTATATGGGCCAATTTTTCTAGAGTTGCCACAGTTTCTGTTTAATGCGGGATTCTGTTGTGATGAGAAGATCATTGGGATCACTCAACCTAGACGCATTGCAGCTGTTAGTGTTGCGAAATGGGTAGCTGAGGAATGCGGTGTTGAGTTGGGCCAAAAAGTTGGTTATTCTGTTAGATTTGATGATATGACTTCCAGTTCAACGAGGATCAAATACATGACAGATGGATTTCTTTTGAGGTAGAAAGTATGTTTCACTTCATTGCATTATATTAAGGACTTAGGTCACCTTTTAATTTGATGGTAGCATTTGCTGGAAAAGAATTGCTTGTTTTTTAAGCTTGCTGGTTGGTGTCTTCATTTTGAAGTTTGTGTTAAATGAGTAACAAAAATCATGCATCCATGATCTAGAAAAGTTGGCCTTTGTTTTGTTTTTTTAAAATTTGTTCTCTAATATTATATCCCAGCCAGTAGGATTAGATCAGAGACAGAGAGACACACAGAGAGATGGTTATATACATGGAAGAGTCACAATCTTTCATGGAGGTACAATCCTTCATTGGGTTGCACCTATTTGAACAAATGTGTTTTCGCACCTGCTTTTTGTGAAAAAAAATTATGTACATTAGTTTTTGCTTACCGTTTCTTCCCTCTGTCTCACTCGCTGGGTTATCTAACGACTTTTATACATCAATCTTTAGGTCTCTCTGGGACCTTCAGAATTTTTGGTGTTAAAAATGGTACACAAAGTCTAGATTATTTACACTGATGAGTAGTTGTATAGGAATGTTTACTTACTAAAACTTCATCATGTTGCCTTGTTTGCATGCATTTTGATGAATGCTGAGTATGTTCACAGGGAAGCATTGTTGGACCCATACCTCTCTAGGTATGCAGTTATTATTGTCAATGAGGCTCATGAGAGAACTGTCCATCCTGATGTCTTGCTAGGCTTACTGAAAAGTGTGCAGAACGTGAGGTCAGGATCAGTCAATCAATGCCCTAATATTGATCATATGAAAGCAAACAATGGCGTGATGATGGAAAAGAAAATGATGCTGAGAGCACTGGTATCCTCAAGCAATATCAGGGGACAAAGTTCAGTCCATTGAAGTTAATCATCATGTCTGCCAGTTTGGATCATAAATTTTTGCTGAGTATTTTGGTAGTGCAAAAGCCGTTCATGTACAAGGGCAACAGTTTCCTGTGGATGTACTCTACACTTATCATCCCAAGATAGATTGCATTGATGCAGCTTTAATAACTATATTTCAGGTTGTTAATTGAGCCTCTCTTGGGTTCTCGTGATTCCAACCTTATCCCAGTATTTTTTTTACAACTTACTTAAATTGGAACTCACTTTTAGATTGCTTGAGTCTCTTCTTTTGTCAAGTTGAAGTTTGGGCTACAAGGGTTTTTGTTTAAGTTTTTGTTTTTATCCCGGGGTGTGTATATGATTTCTTTAAAGGTTGTTTAGGATATTCCCACCTGGTAACTTGCTGTTTGGTTTCCAATATCTCTTGTTTCTTTTTGTTATGGTGGAATCAAGTTTTACTGTTCCTTTCTCAAGTACTTCTCAAAGGCCTTAACATATCCATCTTTAATACCTAGATCAATTTGGGTCTGCAATTGTTCACTAGTTGTTACTAACATATTAGACATTTGTCTGGTTGTCCTCGTTTACATTCATTTTTACAGCTTCATTAGCTCATTTTCTTACCTTGTAGATACATTTGGAGGAGTGTCCAGGTGATATACTTGTATTCCTGACTGGCCAAGAAGAGATTGAATATGTTGAGAAGCTTGTCCAAGAAAGTCTTCGACAGTTACCGGAAGACAACCAGAAGCCAAAAGTTTTACCCATATTCTCATCTCTTCCATCAGAAAAGCAGATGCATGTGTTCATGCCACCTCCAACCAGATTTCGCAAGGTAGATTGTTGATGCAAATTAGATTTCTTTTAGGTTGGATATTAGCTGGATGCTTTCAGATATTTATGATCGTTGACTTAGAATTTTTTAATTTGATGCTAGTAATTTTAGAAGGAAAAACAAGAAATGATTCTCTCTTAAAGGCTGTCTAATATGGCATTTTACTTGGGCTATAATGTTTGTTCCTGGGTTTGATCTCCCTGGTTGAAACAGAGTCTACAAATAATGAGGTTATATTGGGCTAAGGTCCACTTGTCAAAAGAAATTCTGCAAAAACTAGTTCGAACTGACATATTATTAACAGTCATATAATTGAATTTTTGTATATCATGGTGACTGTGGGGATATATTTTCAGAGTACCAACACGTGGCAAGGTGACGCCGACGTGTCAGCCGAGGTGTCACGTGTCCTGGTCGTGACGCCGAGGTGATCTCGGCAAGGCCGAGGTTATCTCCGAAGATATCGGAATCCGAGATAAGTGGATGAGGGACAAGAGTCCTAGAATGAAGAGGGAACTCAACCAGGATATGGACAAGAGTCCTAGATTGGGAGAAGACTTCAGTTTGGGTAAAGATAAGACTCTTAGAGAGTTTATCCTGATCCCACTGGGAGTCCCAGATTAGCAGTAATCCTAAGTCCATTGGAGTTAGGCTCCCATTGGGACTAGGATTGAGTTGGCTATAAATAAGAGGCACCCCCATTGGTCTAAGGTATGTTTTTTATGCTCAAGCTTGTGAGTTGAATAAATTGATTTATCTTTGAGAGATATTGAGTACTGACTTGATCGTCGGAGTACCCCCGGGTGGCGAACCACCGCGGGATTCTTATATTTCTGTTACAGGTTAGCTAGAAGCCATCTATTCTGCCGGTGCTCTCCAGCTGATCACTAAACGGGCAGTGTGGTCGGAAAATCGCTCACACAATTTGGCGCCGTCTGTGGGAAAGAAAGGAGAATAGATGGCCAATGACGGACAGAAGGATCAGACTGGGGGCAACGCTCCTGCTGGGAGTGGGAGACCTATCGACCTCGACGTTGAAGGGGACGATCGCAACACAGAAACTCGTGACCAGAGTCACGGAGTGAAAGACGACGGCCAGGAAGACGACGCACCAAAGACAACAGATCGAAGCGGATACTACGACAAAGATGACCTCCAGGTATGGAAGGATAAATACCTGCGGAAGAACGAAGACCCTTCCAGAAGGGATGCAAAGACAGGGGGCATGAGCACTCCCAAAGAGATAACATTCAAGTATAGAAGAGCTCAGCCTAAGTGAGCAGATCCTGGATTCCAGATTTCGGATCCGAGAAGACATCATCTCGGCCTAGATGAGTAGGCCCGAGAAGACGAGAGCTCAGCCTAAGTGAGCAGATCCCAGACTCCAGATCCCGGATCCTAGAAGACATGATCTCGGCCTAGATGAGTAGGTCCGAGAAAAGAAGAGCTCAAACCAAGTGAGCAGATCTAAGAAGATAAGATCTCGGAGCTTAAGTCCGAGAAGAGAAGAGCACAATGAGCAAATCTAAGATCCCAGAGGATAAAAAGGAAACATACAAGATCAGACTAAAGTTGGCCGGGTTGAAAACCCCGGCCTAAATCCAAAGATAATGCTTAACCGAAGTTAAGCCGAGAAGATTCTTAACCGAAGTTAAGCCAAGAAGATGCTTAACAGTAGTTAAGCCGAGAAGGTTCTTAACCGAAGTTAAGCCAAGAAGATGCTTAACAGTAGTTAAGCCGAGAAGATGCTTAACCGAAGTTAAGCCGAGAAGGTTCTTAACCGAAGTTAAGCCAAGAAGATGCTTAACAGTAGTTAAGCCGAGAAGATGCTTAACTGTAGTTAAGCCGAGAAGATTCTTAACCGAAGTTAAGCCAAGAAGATGCTTAACAGTAGTTAAGCCGAGAAGATGCTTAACTGTAGTTAAGCCGAGAAGATTCTTAACCAAAGTTAAGACCAAAGATTCCTTAACACTTGTTGAAATTTGTAGCAATTTACAAGTTGTTGAGCTGAAACCATTCCTTAACACTTGTTGAAATTTGTAGCAATTTACAAGTTGTTGAGCTGAAACCATTCCTTATCGCTTGTTGAAATTTGTAGCAATTTACAAGTTGAAGATAGAACGAGATCATTGTTTATCGCTTGTTGAAATTTGTAGCAATTTACAAGTTGAAGATAGACCGAGATCATTGTCTATCGCTTGTTGAAATTTGTAGCAATTTACAAGTTAAAGATAGACCGAGATCATTGTCTATCGCCTGTTGAAATTTGTAGCCATTTACAAGTTGAAGATAGACCGAGATCATTGTCTATCGCTTGTTGAAATTTGTAGCAATTTACAAGTTGAAGATAGACCGAGATCATTGTCTATCGCTTGTTGAAATTTGTAGCAATTTACAAGTTGAAGATAGACCGAGATCATTGTCTATCGCTTGTTGAAATTTGTAGCAATTTACAAGTTGAAGATAGACCGAGATCATTGTCTATCACTTGTTGAAATTTGTAGCAATTTACAAGTTGGTTAAAACGAGATGATGCTTAACCGAAGTTAAGCCGAGGTGATGTTTTTACATGTTGAAATTTGTAGCAAAGGTGAAGTTAAGCCGATATATGATATTTTAATCGTCTGTTAAAATTTGTAGCAATTTACAGGTTAAAGAGAAATTTGTTTAAACACTTATTGAAATTTGAGAAAAGTTTATAAGTATATATACTTGTTGAAATTCATGAAAAGTTTGCGTGTCGATTCTTCTTAGAAGTAAAGTTTGTAGTTATTATACCCGAGGTATGTAACCCCGAGAAGATTGCACAAACAAGGCAAAGAATGAAAGGCATGCAGAATATTCTAAGTATAGAATCATACGAAGGCAATCAAGAAAAGACAAAAGCACAAGCATTCAGAGAAGGAAAGTTGAATTAGACATTCAAGAACAAAGGGGCACATCGGCCATATGCAGAGCTTACATTGTCTAAAGGTATAAGAGTACAAACGACAAGGAAGGAATGATGCTTAACCGAAGTTAAGCCGAGATGATGCTTAACCGAAGTTAAGCCAAGATGATGTTTAACCGAAGTTAAACTGAGGTGATGCTTAACTGAAGTTAAGCCAAGATGATGTTTAACCGAAGTTAAACTGAGATGATGCTTAACCGAAGTTAAGCCGAGATGATGTTAAAACCCGAGAAAAGTTTACAAGCAGAGTTAAAATCGAGAATGAAGAATGGCTTAAACACTTGTTGAAATTCTGAGAGAATTTACAAGTTCGGCAAAAGATTCGCCGGAGTCAAATGTCGTTTTGATTAGAACAGAACCACTAAGTGCACGCCAGAAGTGGTGACCAGAATTGTGAAAGGAATAAATGCTTCAAAAGCCGATGATAGTTTGCAAAGGCCAAGAGAAAGAGGGTCTAAAGGGGCGAATTAAATACCGAAGTTTTAATACATCGAAAGAAGAAGAACACATCAGGTTTGTGATTACGACGCGAAGCCAACTTCCCTAATGTGATCCTAAGTGCAACTTATGTTCACATTAGGTGGAGAAGATGTAGGAGCAAGGAATGATAACACTTGTTGGAAATTTTTGAGCAAATTGCAAGATGAGTTAACCAAAGATTATGAAGTCTACCACTTGTTGAAATTTGAAGCAATTTACAAGTTTGGTATAGCCGAGATAACACTGAAAGACGTTTCCGAGATATGATCATCCGAGATGACCCACTAGCTTGTTAAGAGCCGAAAGGTTAGCAAACGAAATGAAGAGCTTAGAGCATTAGGGACTAAAAGCAAGAACGTCGGACTGATCTGCTTCGACAGACGATGATGGTTCAGCCTCGGCAGTCAATTGGAGGAGCTTTTCTACCGTTACCTCGGCACTAATTTCAAGAAAAAAGTAAATTACTCGGCATCAGCGGCAGGTTGTGTCTCACCCCCAGAAGACAGTTTAAAGGAACTTCTCGTGACCATCTCGACATTTAGCTCGATCAATCTCTGAAGAGTTTGATCGGCGCTCTTCTCGAATTGGCACCTCGGAGTTTTGAAGGCAGGATTGAAAGCAAAAACCTGGAAAAAGACACAGAAATACAGACTCAAGAACAATAGCAAGAAAGTGGTGAAACAGTGCAAGTGTTCAAGACAAAAAGATTGCATAGGTGTGTCAAACCAAAAACAGTGGCAGAAATCAGCAGATATATGAACAGTGTGTATTCAAGAAAGATGATTTGGAAACAACAATGATGATTAACAAATGAAGCAGAGCTTCTTGGAAAGCAACAAGTAATAAAACCAGGAGGAACAGTGGCTTACCAGAAAAAGATAAGTCGGAATGAGAATTGCCGAAGTCTGACGACAATGACAAAATGACGAAAGCTTCATCGGACGAAAGGAACGAAGAGCGATTCTTGAAGCTTGAAAGCTTGGAACAATGATAGATTTAAGCAAAAGAGCTAGAAAGGAAAAAAGCCAAGATTGAATGAAAAAGAGAAAAATCGAGTCAAGAAGCGACAAAGTTCAAGAATAAAGCTAAGTGCATAGGCACTAAGTGAGTATGTGAAGAACAAGAAAGTAATGGCCCAAACACGATGCTAGCAACAGAAAGAGGATATGACAAGAACAGTGCCAGGCATTCAAACAAATCAAAACTTGAAGACAAACGAAAAAAAAAAGCAACAGATGGCAAATGATTCAAGAGTTATGAAAGATTGAGCTTAATAAAAGAGTTTATGAACCTACCAAGATAAGTGAACGCCGATATGAAGATCGCCGAAGTCAAATTGATGACTGGAAATCAAGAGCCCACCTGAAAATGTGAATGGAGCAGTTGCAAAGCTCTTGGAGTTTATGAATTAATGAAACCAGAAATCTCGGCTAGGAGTTGTGATCTCGAATAGCTTGGAAAGCATGAAGCTTGATACTTGACAGAAGTAGACAGTAGAGTCCCGGGAACTTTGAGGTCGGCAAGTTTGATCTCGGACAGAGGGGCACAGATGAACGAACAGTGTAGGTTCCATCACCTCAGAATGCCGAGGTAATAGAACCTAGGGGGCAGTTGTGGGGATATATTTTCAGAGTACCAACACGTGGCAAGGTGACGCCGACGTGTCAGCCGAGGTGCCACGTGTCCTGGTCGTGACGCCGAGGTGATCTCGGCAAGGCCGAGGTTATCTCCGAAGATATCGGAATCCGAGATAAGTGGATGAGGGACAAGAGTCCTAGAATGAAGAGGGAACTCAACCTGGATATGGACAAGAGTCCTAGATTGGGAGAAGACTTCAGTTTGGGTAAAGATAAGACTCTTAGAGAGTTTATCCTGATCCCACTGGGAGTCCCAGATTAGCAGTAATCCTGAGTCCATTGGAGTTAGGCTCCCATTGGGACTAGGATTGAGTTGGCTATAAATAAGAGGCACCCCCATGGGTCTAAGGTATGTTTTTTATGCTCAAGCTTGTGAGTTGAATAAATTGATTTATCTTTGAGAGATATTGAGTACTGACTTGATCGTCGGAGTACCCCCGGGTGGCGAACCACCATGATTCTTATATTCTTCTGAGTTAGCTAGAAGCCATCTATTCTGCCGGTGCTCTCCAGCTGATCACTAAACGGGCAGTGTGGTCGGAAAATCGCTCACACAGTGACTATGCTGGTTTGAACTGAAGCCTATGTATATAAGCATAATTAATGAAATAACAATGAGATGTAGGAATTTTCTATTTTAATGATTGCACAAAATTAAATTATGTGAAGATCAAAAGAATTGAAACCCTTAATTAGCAGTTGCATGTGACGTACTCTAAAATTTGGTACTGGCTTATGATTTTGGTGAGTGCCTGCAACCAAGTTCACTCTTCTTGTTACTTGATGCTCTTGGAACCATACAAGGGTGTCAAAAAGAACAGGCAATGCATTGGATGAGAATCGAAAACATGGTTCTCTTGAATTTTTGTGACTTCCCAAGTGTGTCGTGCATATTGGTTAGACAGTCTGCTAGAGTTATCTTCTTCTTTTTTTTTTTTCTAAAAGGGTGTTGTGGTGTATGAACTGAATCAACCTCTGCCTTTTGGTTGAGGATGTCCCTGGTGATTGTGTCATGTATTTTAAGATGCTTTTGAATCATCTGATTCATTTGTATGATCGGTTTTTAAGTTGAAATATATTCTGATAGGCTTAAATTTTGTGGTGTTTTTTCTTTGATAACTTTTGTTTTTGTTGTTTGTCTTACATGACTATTGGAAATGGTATGAAGTGTGAGCTATACTTGCATGTTGGATGATCATTTCCTTGTGTGATGCCTTTGTTTCAACAATTTCGGTATCTATGTTCCGCACTAGTTAATATGATTACTGTTTTGTTTAGGTAATACTAGCAACTAATATTCTTTGAAACATCCGTAACAATACCGGAATCAAGTATGTGATAGATCTGGATTGGTGAAAGCATGCACCTCTCGTGCTGACAGGATGGAATCATTGATTTTTGTTCCAACCTCAAAAGTACAGGCTTTGCAAAGGAGGTAGGCATACTGGATGACTAAAGCACAGAAAAATCCATGTTATATTTTAGTGATTTCATTTACTATTTTAAGTAAATTTCTTATTTATCATGTCCTCCTTAAAAAAGAGATCTACTTATGTTCTGAGCTATCTTTTTCATGGAGTGGGTGGGTTGGGGAGAGTACCCATAGGTTTACAAACTTCTTCATATAAACAGGCCAAATGATGTGGATTTTGTTGTATTTACCCAATATTCATACAGATATTTGTTTTCATTTTTCATTGTGAATATAAACGAATTTTAATCTCATGCACGCTACTTTATTTCAAAGGATGTGCAGCCCGTGATGGACCAGGCAAGTGCTTCCGCCTCTACCCTGAGATTGAATTTGAGAAACTTAGGGATTCTACAATTCCAGAGATTACACGGTGCAACCTTTCAAATGTCATTTTGCAACTAAAGGCTCTTGGTGTTGATGATATTTTTGGGTTTGATTTCATGGAAAAACTATACCAAACCAAACCAAGCCTTAAGTCCCATCAAATGAGGTCAGCTACATGAATCCTTCTTCTCCACGTGGCCCTATCAAAGGCCATTTCGTTAGTCAAATTAAGTAGATCCATATCTCTATTTACAACGCTAATTAACGTTAATCTAGGCCTACCCCGTCCCCTAACACTTCCATCTACCGTTACAGCATCACATCTCTTCACTACTGCCTTTGTTGGTCTTTGTTGAATATGACCAAACCATCTCAATCGATTCTCTCTCAACTTATCTTCTATCGGTGCTACTCCTACCCATTCCCTAACAAACCGAAGAAGCCCACATCCTCATTCCTTCTATTCAGGTCAGTCATTTTAAAATATGTTATAAGCACCTATATATATACCTAACAAGATTAAAAGTAAATACCTAAAATTTTGGTCATTTTATTTTTATTCACAATGATGCTGGAATTGCTAGTAGTCACGGATGAGCCATATGGAGGTGAATCAAAGAATTAGTAGACATTAACAGTACAACAAAATGTAATGAAATTTGCTTTATATTTTCTTATACTGTGTTATTTTTGTTGAAAATACAGCAAAGAGGCAAGGAAGAACTTGTTGGAAGAGAGGCCGGGAATTAATGACTCTACCCTTAATGCCCTCATTTCAATGAAATGGAAGGTGTGAAATTTAACTGTCTATTTGGGTAATTCTTTTTTTGAAAATGTAAAAAGAAGTACTGAAAATTTTGGTTTTGTACTTGTAGGAATTAAGTGAAGAAGATAAGCAAACCTGGAATGAAAAAGCTGCAGGAGCCAAGTGTCACGCCCCGAGAATTTCTGTGACACAAGGAGCAGCGTTTGAGGTGTGCCGCAGGCGCTGGAAGGTTCCAGAAGGTGTGAGAATGGGCTAGAGTATGCTAGAAGGCTTTAGAACCTGGTGGAAGGGTCCGAAGTGGCTTGGAAGATTCCGGAATGTGGTGGAAGAACCTTGAAGGGTCCAGCAGAGTCTGGATGGGTTTGGAACATCTTAGAATATCATGGAGAAGCCTACCATGTACTACACTAGTATAGGGAATTCTAGAAGGTAGTAGAAGGGTAGTTGTCCTAGATATTTCTATGGAGGGTTCTAGTGGAAAGCTTGTAGCCCTTGGATCAAAATGATCCTAGCCATCCGTTGAGGAGGAGGATGGCTATATAAAGGGGAGGGGTCTCATTTGTAAAGGATCCAAGAAAGGAGCCAAGAGGGGAGATCCAAGAGAGCTCTAAGAGTGAAGCACTTGTGAGTGTGAGAGCCTTGTAAAGCTTTATACACAACTATACTTGTATAGTGAATACATTCTTCCACCTAAACTTTGTGTTTTAGTTAGTGTGCTCGAGTGGGGAAGGCTGACTTAGGTGCGACCAAGTGGGTTGATAAGCATCTAAGACCACACGGTTGGCTTGGAAAATCCAAGGCTGTGACACAAGGAGCCAAGATGGAATTGGAAGAGTATAACAAATCTGCAACAATGGAGGAGGAAAACAACAACAACCCACAACAGTAAAAAGCAAGCTTGAATATTGATGAAGGAGGCTCTACTTCTGTCAATGTGTTCAAAACTAATTCTTTTTGTGTTAACATCTGTTAACTACTACTGACCCCCCGGACATGTTAACATCGTTGATTTTTACTTTTTTTTGGCCATTTGAATGTTGAATCTGTAGTTCAAGATTGAATTAGTATGATGATTCAAAGTAGTTTGCAAAATCAATGAAGTTGTGTTTTCCAAACATTCCAACTTGTGTGTTGAATTAATTTGATGATTCAGATCAAAGTAGTTCCCAAATCAATGAAATTGTTAAAATACTCACTTCAGTTATTGCAAGATGTTGTTCTATGCTGTGGAAGGTGATTTTAAATGTTAATGTATGGATAAAGTTATATTTGAACTATCAAATTTTAGAAATTCATTACTTCAAAATATTTGGACACTACTAATCAAGCACTAGATTTTTTTCATTACTCAAATTTTCAGTTTTATATAGCTCTTAAGTGATTGTTTTTGTTTCATCCTTGGGAGGATGCAACGTGATTGCTAAGAAAATAAATGCCCCAGCCCCCGTTTATTTGTTAAACAGGAAAGCTTTAGCTGAACTCCATACACTTCTAATCTCCTACTCCTTGGCTTTGTTCTAAAGCATCTCAGAAGAATAACTTGTCTATTGTTCTCAGTTCTTATTGCCTCTGGCATCACAAAATGCATTTGCTTTTCTATCTTTTCTTTTGCATTGTCACCTATTCATCCTGTTACCTTTATTTCTGACTGCATAACATTCTCGTGACAAAGCATAGTTGGACCTTTTTTCCGTAATTGATATGGACATTTGAAGAATGAAGTTCATATGATGCTTTTAGATATAATTCTCTCTTTCACCACTTGCTTGAAACATAATATTTTTATTTCTATTAATTGAACATTCCAACTTGTAAAAGAATCTTCCAAGGAATGTTCAAACTACTATACAACAAAAGCCAAGACAATTCTTTTCGTGTTAACATCTGTTAACTACTACTTTCCAAGGAATGTTCAAACTATATAACAAAAGCTAAGTCAAATCTTTCCTATGCTTTGGGTCTTTTGCATATATCTAAAGAGTTATCAAGATTAAAATTGCAGATTTACCTTGTTCAATCTGATGCCAAACAAGAAAAACTCACAGCTAAAAACTCATCATTTAGGCTTATAAATTTAGATTTTTTAGTAAGTATATGGACACAACCATATAAAAATATGGGTTCCAATATGCATAGCGAGATTATGTCGTTTTTCATTGTTTCAGTTGTTCATTTTTCCACTATTTTCTCTAGTATTTTAAATTTGAAATTAACTCAAATTTGTTTTTTTTCCTTAATGTTGCTTTAGAAATTCACTATTTTGAATTTTCTCTAGTATTTCCACTATTTTGAAATTAACTCATTTCTTGTGACTCTTGAAATGGGTGAATTGTGTGGTGAATTTATGAATCTAAATGATGTGAGTTTTTTGATTCCACGTATCTTTAGGAAGAAATAGTTGTGGATGTAGTGGTGGGTGTCCAAACAATTATCATGTAAAGCATTTTTAACGGAGTAGTTAAAATTGTGGGTTAATTAATAAAAAAATAATAAAAGTAAAACTCAATTTTGTGTGTTAAGAGCATTTGTAACATTTATTCTTTTTTGTTTTCATCAAATTTGAGTAAAAAATTCATTTGATATCGAGCGTTCTAATAAAAAAAATTCTTTTTCATCAAACTACCGATCGATCGGGAGGATGTCCGGCCTGTGGACAGGTTAGTGTAAATTTACAGAAACTCTTAAGCTAGTTGTCCAGTATATGATTCTAACGGCTATCACTTGTGGTGAAAAATGTTATGAACCATTTTTATAAGAAAAATTTGTGGCATATTGTGATGTATATTACTAATGTTATGAACCATTACGGTTGGTTTGTTTCCCAAGAAAATTCAGTAATTTACTTTTGTGATTATTATTTGGTCTTTCATATTTGATGGTGCTGATGTGAGAAAAGATAAGTGGTTAGAAAAAAAATTTATTTTCTTTTTTGCTAATAGTTGAAGCTGTTATGCTCATTACATGCTATAGAGCAAATCTCTGCATTTTATTTTCTCTGTCTATGTGCATGCGGGTGCATATGTACTGTTAAGATGCCTTCTGTTAGTTTGATACCAAAATGTTCTCTCTTAATAAAATAGACACTGTTTCTTTGTTGTCTTAATTTTTTTGGTGAAACTACTGAGGGGGAAAAAGACAATAGAAGTGTTAATGTGAAACTAATCATTGCTACTTAACTATGAACCAGCGACTTGGGAATATGGCATCATTTATGTGCAGTTGCTTACTTACATATGTCACTTGTTCTTGAAATGCAGAAAAGAGTAAGATATTCGTGTAGCCTCTCAGCTTTTTATGCTTATGGACTCCAACAAACCCACATCAAGATCTGTGCCACAGGTGGTTGTGGTGGCATCTACTGATAGGTTAGTTTTGCACTCCTATTGTCTTTAAGACCATTTGTTTCTTGGATACTTCAATAATATTTTATTATAAGTTTTATTTTTTATGTTCATGTGTCTCATGCATTATGCAAATCCATGTTAACCTTGCATTCATGCTGCTGTCGTCAACGCCTCCCACCACTATTACGACCTTCTCTATCTGCCAAACCTCCCACCACCAGTCTTTCTCTCTACAAAAGTTCACCTCCAAACTTTTCCTGGTAACATAGAACCCACCTCCAAACTTTTTCAGTGCAACAAAAAAACATTGTGTTTTGTTTCTTTCAATGGAAAATTTATATTTGAATATCCTCATGGCCTCTTCAACTTATCCTTACCCCTTATCCCCTGGTGGTTGCATGCTTGCAAGCATCCATAGTAAAAAGAGAGACATACATGTTTCATAGTTTTATATATGTAACTGAAATTTAATAAGAAGGAAACTCAAAGCAACTGAAAACACTAACGGATTGTAAAGGGATAGACATAACAAGGGAAGAAACCAGTTTTTTGTTTTACTTATTTTCTCTTTATTGAAGGCTGTGAAGTAAATATTGTATATAACCTTTTGGTGTCCTGTTCTTGTGAGGTAGCATATCTTTCATCTCTGTTAGAGTTACCAATCCAATTTAGAGACAAAAACCATAGCTAATTCCTTCAATATTTTCAAATTGAGCACTGTCATTTTTGGATCTTATTGCTTTGCATCATTTATCAGATCCTTAGAATTTTAGCCTTAAATTTAACATATATTATGAGATTTATTCTTGCCTTCTGGTTTACATGTACAAAGAGCGGATGCAATTGACCCTGCGCTAAGAAGGTCAGGGCGTTTTGACACTGAGATTGAAGTTACAACCCCTAATGAAGATGAACGATTTCAAATACTTAAGGTAAATTGAATTTTCAAGAGTTTTTGTTTGGAAATTGTTCTGTAGCACCCCTCACCTTTGGATAACTGTTACCGTTACTCAGCCCAACGTTGAATTTATGGAGTTGAAGGCAATAATGCTCTTTTCTTATAACATTTTGCAGCTCTATACAAAGAAGCTTCCTTTGGATCCCAGCGTTGACTTGCGATCCATAGCTGCATCTTGCAATGGCTATGTTGGGGCTGATTTAGAAGCTTTGTGTCGCGAGGCTGCCATGTCTGCACTAAGAAAATCTTCAGATGCAAATGAGGAAGCTGGTATGCGTAGCTTAACAATGGATGACTGGAAGCATGCAAGATCTTTCTTTGGTCCAAGCATAACAAGGGGTGTTACTGTGGAAATTCCCAAGGTTTCTTGGGAGGATATTGGAGGATTAAAAAATTTAAAGGTTTGTGAACATTACACAATCAGTTGAGGTTGAAACTCTTACTGACCCCTGACAGTGTCTATATGTGGTGCAGAAAAAGCTCCATCAAGCTGTTGAGTGGCCTTTAAAACATTCTGCTGCATTTCAAGGCTTGGAGTATCACCTGTTTGTGGGATTCTTCTTCACGGACCTCCAGGGTGCTCAAAAACCACCCTTGCCAAAGCTGCTGCTCATGCTACCCAAGCTTCTTTTTTTTCCTTGAGGTTTGATCATCTTTCATTAATTTCAGCAAGATAAGGTTAAGAGCATAAAAACTTAACATAATTATAAATTTTAAGATGTGTTGTGAAAACCTTGTGGGTAGTTCAAAGTATGGATACTGTTGTATGTTACTTCACTCAAAATTGGAGCCAAACATTTATCAAAGTCATAAAAGCTCTGGCTGAAAACTTCTTCAAAACTACTTGTAACAAGTGGAATAGTCATCTCAAATGGGGAGTGGAATATTAGGTTATAAAAATTTAACCTTGTTAAGGAAAATAGGGCAAAGAAGAAGAAATTTTTTTTGGATATCTTGGGATTAGGTAGGATTGGTTAAATAATCATGTTTTGCCTGGATAGAAGCCATTCAGGAATGTTTCCAGTTGATATTGCCAGATTGCTTTTAGGCGGTGGTATCTTTTCTCTTAGAGCCTACTGAATAAAATTAATAATTGAGACAAGTTTCAGCATTAAACTAGTTGTTTTGAAGACTTTGTGTACTGAATTTTTAATAAAAATTTTAGGTTATTTTTTTCTTTGATCAGCAAAAAAAACAAAAACAAAAAAATGAGATCAAATTTGTCCATTAAAATGAAGAATAAAAGTCACAGTCCATTGCATGCCTTGACAAGGGGCTCTTTGATTAAAATTTTGTACAGTTGCATGTCTTGAAAATTTATGAATGATGAATCAGTGGTGCAGAATTATATTCAATGTATGTTGGAGAAGGTGAAGCTTTGTTGCATAATACGTTCCGGAGGGCTCGCCTTGCGGCACCAAGCATAATTTTCTTTGATGAGGCAGATGTTGTTGCTGCCAAACGGTTAGTGTTCTATTTTCATTTGGTTTAGTCCTTCATTTTGTCAATTAAAACTTAATGTGACTCATCTGTTACATATAATTGTAGCCTCCCTTTTATTTCTCTTGTCAAGTTCATGAAAATGTAGGAGCAAGAACAAAAATTTTCTTCTTATTTTTTTGACAAGGCATAAGTATGTACATATGATTGTATAATTGAATATATGTATGCTTGTCCTTCTGAGTCACAGTACAGTTGATAAATGAATAGAAAGAGGAATGCACTTCCAAGATCACGCATCTTTATTCTCTACATTGAGGCTTGTCTTCCCCCCCCCCCCCCCCCCCCCACCTTGAAATAATGATTTTGTTTCATTTTGGTTCTACTTTTTTGCTTTGTTTTGTTCCTATTCTACCTTTCAATGACAGAGGAGGCAAATCAAGCAGCAACATTGCCGTAGGAGAGAGGCTTCTATCTACCTTGCTAACAGAAATGGATGGTTTAGAACAGGCAAAAGTAAGCATTAAACTTCATAAATCATTTTGATATCTATTAATTTCAATCATCATCATGAGAGAGAAATTAAAGATAAGATTTTAAAAACTTCACTTGATATCTGCTGATTTCTTTCTTAGGGAATTCTTGTTTTAGCAGCTACAAATCGCCCTCATGCAATTGATGCTGCTCTTATGCGGCCTGGACACTTTGATCTGGTAACAATTTTGTCTAAGCACTTGTCGATTGCTCCTTGTTCTTGTGCCTTTTGGATGTCCTTTCTAGCCAGCAGATAAGCAATGCTAGCCCTTGAACTAGTTTTTTTTTTTTTGTAGAGTTCATGTATAATTATTACTGTGGATTGTTTTGACTTTTTCCTTTTATAGATGTCTAACATATAGTTGTTTTGGGGGAATAATTAATATATTTATTTTTGCATCAAGTCAGGTGAGCAAAACAAAAAGTAAATAGTTAGCTCGTTGCCGAAAGTCCTGGTAATTTCTTTTCTATGAAATTGTAGGTACTTTATGTGCCACCACCAGATTTAGAAGCTCGATACGAGATACTTAGCGTACACACACTTAACATGAAAGTGAGCAACGATGTTGATCTCAAACAAATAGCAGAGGATACTGAGCTATTCACGGGGGCGGAGTTGGAGGGCCTATGCAGGGAAGCTGGAATTGTAGCTCTGAGAGAAGACATATCTACTAGTGTTGTGTGTAATCGTCACTTCCAGACTGTCTAGAAGTCATTGAAGCCAGCCCTAACGAGAGAAGAAGTCAATTCGTATTCATCATTTATGAAGAACCCATCTCTGATATCTTCTGGCTCATCCAAAACCAGCGCTAAACAGAACAGCAAGCACACTACGAGTTTGTTGGGTTCAGTGGGTCCTGTTTCGATTGGCATCTTAAGCTTCATTTTACTTGCCGGTGTTAAATATTTTTTCATGCAGACTGATCGTTTTCCAAATGAACTGGCAACAACATAAAGAATTTGCTGATGCGTTATCGCATAACCGGTGAGCCTCTCAAAGCACAATTCTACTAAAAAACGTCACTATTAGGAGCTTTATGTGTCAAATTTACTTGTTCTTGAGAAGTTCATCCTGAAAAGGATATTGTGGATCCTTTTCTTTTCTTTTCTGTTTTTTTAATATTTATTTCAGCGGTTGGAAATTATCAAATTAGAAGGAATACTCCTAGTTTATGCACTTTTCTGATCAATTTTGATGGAAAGTCACACTGTTAGGAGCTTTAGGTGTCAAATTTACTTATTCTTGAGAAGTTTACTCTGACAAGGATATTATGGATACTTGTTTTTCCATACTGGTTGTGGGAAATTATCAAATTAGAAGGAATGCTCCAAGTTTTGGCAATTTTCATAAAAATTCTGATGGGCTTTTTTATTTTTTATTTTTTACGTCTGGCTTGCAGGTGTGTGCGGTTTTTGAACCATCATTTTGGAACTCTGCCTGTTGCAATGTGAAAACATCTCTAATGTGTTTTTGATGATTCGGCTGTTATTGTGGATACTTGTTTGGATCGGACCTTGGTCTCTGTCTCATGGTTTTGAGAGCATCGGTGGTGGCGGGAGCTGTTAACTTGGGTTGTGAAGGGGTTTCATTGGAAGAATGCAAAGGCTTTGGGTGTGCTTCAATCCAAAAGGACCGGAAAAGTGTAGGATTTTAAAGATCATATGGCTGTGTTTTGATTGATCTTTAATCTGGATTGCTTTTGGAAGTTGGGAATTTTTTTTTTTTTTGGTACTAGAATATCGGCTAATTCAATTTAAGTTTGATGAGTTTTAAAACCATGCTAATTGAATCATATACACATATATGTAAAGATACCGTATACTTAACTTGAGTTGTAAATTGTTTGTGAGACTACCAAAAAATTGAGAGAAAAAAAGAGAGAGAAGGGAATTACATAATAGTTGTGGCTTTTGGGGGCAAGAATTTTTAATTCAATGGAAAGATTTTAAAAATTATATGACAGTGCCATGTTTAAAAATATTTACAAATTAATGGAATTTAAAATTTGTAGGACAAATTTGCTCTCTGTTTTTGTAGGGTAAATTACACTCACCTCGAATGAATTAATACAAATGGTGAGTATCTATTGAAATAAATAAAATAAATATATATTTTAATTTTAAATAGATGACAATATCATTTTTTTATACGAGTAACGAATTATTGAAAAAAAATAATGTGATTGTTATATGAATTAAAACTTCAAAGCAGTCCAATATAATTTTATTGAACGTGTGTGATTAATTGTATTTTCTTCAAACCTTTAGAAAATGTGTATTTTAATCTTTGGGTAAATTATACTATGCCTTTTTTTATATTTGACCATTTTTCCACTTTAAGTTTTTGTTTTCCTACTTGACTTTTTATGTTTTAAGTTTTTTCCAACTTATTTTAAAAAAATTAACTTATTTTTAAAATTAAACAGAAAATAACAAATTGACAGTCATGTGATATAAAAATATTTTATTGACAAAAACTCAAATCCTAATATAAAAATATATTTTTTATGTCATGCGACAATTAATGTGACATTTTTTGTCTAATTTTGAATAGAAGTTAACTTGGGAATAAATTGAGAAAACCGTAAAATATAAAAAGTCAAAGTCAAAAAAAAAAATTCAAGGAGCCAAAGTGAAAAATATCAAATATAATGGGGCAAAGTGTAAAAACACTATATATATATATATATAATTTTTTGTGTTTGTGTTTTTTTTGTCTTCCGGATCCAACTGTCTGAGGGTTTTGTTTATTATAAGTTTCTTTTACTCCACTCCTCTCCCCCTCACCATTGTAGCCTCTACATATTTTCTCCATTGTTCATTACATACACAGACACACCACCATATAGACATATATATATATATATATTCCCTTGTCTTCCACAGCTAGCTTTCGAAGATAACCTTCAATGGCTCCTCTCGGAAGCAAAAACTCTGTACAGAGTAATAATCAACCTAACCGAAATCTATCCAATGACTACACCAAATCAGACTTCTTCTCCATGTTCCAATTTCTATCTATTCTATTTATGTGTGTGTGTGTGTGTGTGTATATATATATATATGTATGCATGTATGTTGATATGATTGTACTCATAATTCACCACACAGGAAGCAAAGGATTGCGCAGTAGAGAAAATCTCTACCAATTACCGCTGGTATTTTCTTAATGTTTAAATACTTTTGTCATCTTATTCTTTTTAGGTATATAGTTCCTTTCAATCCTTGTTATAATGGGTTGTGATGGCTTTCTATGTAATGACTATTAACCTTTTAGTTCATAGGAATTGGCATTGTCTTTGAATTTTGAAAGGATATACAGATATTTTTGTTGACTTTTTTTCAATTAGCGAATTTTTTTTATTTTTTATTTTTTATTTTAATTTTCAAAAAGCTTTAGACTTTTAGGTTTTACTCGACTAAACGAATAGGAAAGTAAAATTAGATTTGGAAAAAAATCTGCTAAAGAGGTGCATCCCCATCATATTGAAACGCAATTTAGTACTTAACTATATGATTCAATTCTGTATATGTAGAATTACTCTTTGATAATAGTACTCGTTAAACAAATGACGATTCAAGTGTCGTGTTACCTAGAGAAGCATTGATAAAAAGGCTGGCTCCTTGATGGCATTGGCATATAACTCTACTAGTAATCCTTGGGGGTGGAAATTAACTTTAGGTTTCCTTGTTTCACTCAGATTCAGTGCAACCCTTTCACTTAAAAAATGAAACATTGCTTGCCAATTATTTCAGCACTATTTTGGATGTTGGCTGAGTAAATATTTGGTTACCTTGGGATGAAATACTTGATATCTTGTCAAATTTTTGTTAAATAAAATTAAAGACCTATTATAAGTAGCAATTCTATTTCTCAACATCATTTTTCAATAATTTTATTCCAGATTCTCTTGTATACTAATTTTACATCACTTTAATTCATGGAGGCAAACAGTTTAGAAACCTTTATATGAGCTACCCACCCTTCAATTTTTTGTTGAAATAGGAAGTAAAACCTAGAGATTATGGAGATTAAATTAAAGATATTTGAAAACTTGTGCTTTTTGGATTATATGAACAATTTAAAATTTATTATGTTGTATGATTGTGTGAGTCGATTTCTAACCACACTGCCAAAGTAGTACTCAGCTGGAGAACACTGACAGAATTTATTAAGCCTGAACGACTTGTCATAAAAAGAAGGGATTCCGGCGGTGGTTCGTCCACCCGGGGGCACTCCGATGATCAAGTCAGTTATCTCTCAAAGATAGTAAAAGTGCTAAACTCACTAGTCAGAATACAAAAAGCATACCTTAGACCCATGGGGGTGCCTCTCTTTTATAGCCAACACTGACCTAATCTCAATAGAAGTCTAGCTCCAATGGATTATGTCTCATTGCTAATTCTGGACTCCTAAACTCTCTAAGAGTCTTATCTTTATCCAAACTGAAGTCCTCTCCCAATCTAGGACTCTTGTCCCTTATCCGCTTATCCCGGACTCCGGTATTCTCGCAGATAACCTCGGCATCATGTCCAGGACACGTGGCACTTCGGCTGTCACTTCAGTGATACCTTGGCCATGTGTTGTCACCCAAAAATTATGTCCCCACAACTGCCCCCTAGGTTTTATTACCTCGGCACACTGAGGTGATGGAACCTATATCATTTATTCCATTTAACACGTCGGCTAATCTTGCTTTATCCTTCATTACCGAGGTTTCCATTCGTTGGCTTCATACGTCCAAGACCTGTAATTTGTTTTCATCAATGCCTTGGAACAAATAACCAAGTTGGTTCAAATTCTTTAGTTGAGATCATCCTCCTAGCCGAGGTCCTTGCTTCAATAAACCAAGAACTTCAAGAGTTTTAACACGCGTATGAGCTGTCACGCACAATTTCAACCGTTTCTGCCATGCGTCTTTCCCCCACTGGACCGTACTTGACACGTGCCATTAAATCGCATCGCTCGTGTGTGCGCCGTCTGACAAACACGTCACCCTAGACACATTGATTGCAATTTTGCCTCCATTTCACGGTTTTGATCAAAACCATTTCTCTCTCGTCGTCTTTTCACTTTTGCTTCCTCAACTTCATCCTAACTCTCTCTTTCTACTCTCCCAAATCTGCCATTGCTGCTTTCGCAAAGCTTTCCATCATTCCCCTCCGGTGAAGCTTTTGGTGATCTTTTTCGATTGCTGCCGTCATCTGACTCCGGCGTACTCAACACCGGCTTCATTTTTTTCGGTGGGTCACTTTTTCCCCTTTATTTTAGTTTCATACTTTGTTGCCTCTACTTATTGGTCATGTTTGAATATATTCATATACTCCTATTCTTATCTGTGTTTCAAATTTCACCCTTTATATGTTTAAAACATGCTCTGTTTCACCTGTTTCTGGGTGTACACATGTATGCACACACTTTTGCTCACCTTGCCATTGTTCTTGGCCTCGCACCCTTGCACACACTGTGTCACAGTGCTCTTGATAGTTCACCACTTTTCTTGATTCTAAATCATATTCTTGTTTCTGTTTTCTGTGTCTTTTCCAGATTCTTGCCTTCAATCTTTATTTGCCTAAACTTAGGTTTGGGATTTGTCGTAGAACTCACGAATCTTAGGGAAAACTGAAACGAATTCCCCTTAGATCCTCACAAATTCTTATCCCAGTAAACATTTAGGTTTTAGCCGAGGTCCCTCAAACCTTCACAAAACACTTCCTTCTGAATCCCAACACTTTCCTCTTAAGCCGACATCATGGGTATGTGGAGGTATAGGGTAGATACCCCGAACAAGTTAGAATATTTTAGGCAGGAGTTTTCCATTCCTACCGACGTCCATCTCAGGTTGGCTGGGGAGGATGACTCCATCATGCCCACAGTCGATTGCCCTTCCCAGTTGTAGCTTTCATAGAGTGTGGGCTCAGGCTCTTTCTCGATATCCTTTTCCGAGAAGTCCTTCACTACTATAAACTCAACCCAATGCAATTAGCCATTAATTCTTACAAAGTCATCAATGGTATCATAGCCTTAGCTAAAACAGAGAACGCTAGGGTTATTCTTGCCGATATACAGTACTGCTATACCATGTGCGACCTCAAGTTAGAAAAAGGTTACATCTACTACCTAAAACCAAGGTCCACAGAATACAAACTTGTTGCAGACCTTCCAGACTCCAACAAGGGAGCTGGGGACGATTATTTCATTGTCTCGGGCAACTGGGAGTTCGCTCCAGATGAGGACCTTCACCTCTACCCTCTTAGCCGAACAATATTCATAGAGGGTAATGGTAAGAGCCTAGTGTTACACTCACTTGTTTTTCAAGTTTTAAATACTTTGTTCTTTCTGTATGTTCTAACGTCTGTTTTCCTTGCAGCTCTTCCACAGCTGCCAAAAGACTTCCGCAAGTCCTTCTTCCCTAGCAAGGACTTCAAGAAGCTGTTGGATCTGCCAGTTCAGAGGCGGAGAGCTCCCTTGCTGCTTAACTACATCCCGACTTACAAGTCGGTTCTTCCCGACGTCCCGAAGAAGAAGAGCAAGTCTCCTCCTTTCGCCACAACTCTACCAGCAACTTCATCACCTTAGCTAGATCAGGGATCAACTTTCGATCTAGCTGAGCAACCATCAACCTCGACTCCACATTTGATCCCTCCATCTCAACGCAAACGCCGACGCCGAACTGCAATTGCTACCGAGATGGGTTGCAAGAAAGCAATTACAGACGTTCTTCTTGTCGAAATCTTTGACACTGTCAACGCTCAACCTTCTCCATCCTAATCTCAACCAAAGCCAAAGCCCAAAAGACTGAAGAAGGCCCAGCCTAAGGCAATGGTGACTCAGATTGACACTGAGGACACCTTGCCAATTTCAAAATTGGCCAAGAGCGAGAAGACCTCCTCCGTTGCCGAGAAAAGGCCTGCCGAGGCCAAACTATCCCAATCAACTCGGTCGAAGAGGCCGAGGTCCGAGTCAGCAACAACCTCAGGCTCTCTGAAATCTAATGCCCCCTGGGCTCCCCCCATTACCATTGAGGACAAGCCAGTTAGAGCTAGCGACAATGCCGATGACATTGAAGTCAGTGTTGCCCTCTTTACCGCTTTGTTCCTTTCCAATGATCTTAATCGCAATGCTGAGATGAGCGAGTATGAGAATTTCGCTCTAATGTTGCAGCACTCTGTACAAGTAAGCAATTAACACTTGGTACTTTACATTCTCTATTTCTCTTACTTAGAAAATTTTGCTAATTTTTGTTCAGTCCATTTCTTCTAGGCGATCCAGCATGGCCACTCCTTTGCAATGCAAGCCTTCAACATTAAGAAGGAGTTGACAAATGAAACCAAGGAGGCTGCTAGCTTGCAAAGGGCCATTAACAGGGCTGAGGCCAAGATAAAGACTTTAACAGACTGGGCCGAGGAAGCCAAAAAAGCTAAAGATAAGGCCGAGGAAAAAGCAGATGCTGTAGAGGCCATTAAAAAGGTTCTTGAGGCCGAAAAGAATGAGGCTGAAATAAAAACTGCTGAAGCTCAAGTCGAGCTTCGTGTTGCCTTGGCCACAAAAGCAGCCGAGATCAAAGTGGCCGATGAGAAGGCATACGCCAAGGGGGCAGCTAACGTCAAAGAAGACTACAAGAGACAAGTCAGACAGGCATGCAACAAGGGCTACACCCTTGGTTAGATGACTGCTTTGAAGGCGTTGGCTGTCCCCGAGGACTCTCCTCTGAAGGATGCTGGTAGCCTCGTCCTGCCATTCCCCTCTACTCCAAGCCAATCCGAGGCTGAGTCTGAGGAGGAAGCTGAGGCCGAGAAGACGAAAGAGGCTGCTGGGGCCAAGTCCCCAACTCTGAATGAGCAAGTCTTGGACTTGACTCAAGATGAGAAGGATGAGGTCTCGAAGGATGTGTTCTCTTAGAAGACAAACTCCGAGGTGCCAATCGTCGAGAAGAGCCTCGATCAAACTTTTCAAGAGATTCAATGCTGAGCTCGCGGCTGAGAAGGCTGCTGAGAAGTCTTCCTAACTGTCTTCTGGGGGTGAGACACAACCCGCCGCCGACGCCGAGTAGTTTCGTTTATGATATTTTTTCCTTGTACTTTGTTTATGTAAGCTTTTGTTTGGCTGATGTGCCTTTGTCTATTTTGAACAAGTAATCTCCAATATCAGGCCGAAGTTCCTTTTTGTATTTCAACTTCCTTAATTTGAATGCAAGTATAACTTTCTTCTTTCAATGTGATTGCATGTTTGTCTTCCTCTTGTATGATTCAATACTTAGAATAATTTATATGTCTTCAACGTACACCTTAACTGTGTAATCTTCTTGGTGTGGAACACTTCGGCTATACCCACTAACAATTTATCTCGACTTTGACCTAACACTTGAAAATATTCATAATATTTTCACAAGTGTTATTTACAACTTGCCACTTCACTCTTTCTTACCAAGGCTTCTGTCTTCCAATATCTTCCAAGTCTTGGCAAAGTGGTAATCTCGGCAAGTACGTAGGTACTTCTTTCAATACAGCCTTGGCTTAACTTGTAAATTTTTCTTGAAAATTTCAACAAGTGTTAAACCAATCTACCTTTAGCATAACCTTAGCTTGTAAATTCCAACTGTTAAGCATCATTCTCCAGCTCTCTACCCTCTAATGTGAACCTAAGTTCCACTTGGGTTCTCATTAAGTATGTGGCCTTGACCTTGTTGCCGAGGTAAGACTCAAACAAAGAGTGGCTGAGGTTACCAACCTTGGTCTCTTTGTTAATCTGATTGATATGCACTTAATTCCAATCTGTGTTTTGACTCTGTCGAGATGGTAAGTTCAAGTTGATTCAACTTAGTTCAACTCTATTATATGCAAGTATGAACTCTGCCATATAATAAGTCTAAGTTATTCATCATGTTTCAATCAGAAACATCGCCAACTTAGTTCAACTCTATTATATGCAAGTAGGAACTCTGCCATAAAATAAGTCTAAGTTATTCTTCATGTTTCAATCAGAAACATCGTCAACTTAGTTCAACTCTATTATATGCAAGTAAGAACTCTGCCATATAATAAATCTAAGTTATTCGTCATGTTTCAATCAGAAATATCGCCAACTTAGTTCAACTCTATTATATGCAAGTAAGAACTCTGTCATATAATAAGTCTAAGTTATTCGTCATGTTTCAATTAGAAACATCGCCTAGGTGACTGTTTAATCATGCTACACAAGTTAAAAAATCAAGCTAAAACTTTTATTAATACTTCTGTTAATAACAAAACAAAAGAAAACTTAAAAAACAAGAAAATCTTAGTAATAGAAAAACTTCAGATTGCAAGTATTCTAGGGTCTTGGCAACTCTTTGCCTTCACTGTCCTCAAGCCAATATGCTCCGTTGCCCAAGACCGAGATGATTCTATAGGATCTCTCCCAATTCGGGCCAAGCTTGCCCTCTCTGGGATCCTTCTTGTTGCCGACGGCCTTTCTCAAGACGAGGTCACCAACTTGGAATTCTTATGGGTTAACCTTCTTATTATAAGCCCTGGCAAGCTGCTGTTGGTATGCCCCCAGTTGAATTGCTACTTTCTCCATTCGTTCCTCTAGCAAATCCAAATCTCGGGCTAAGAATGCCTTATTGCTCCCATTTTCTACTCCTTGGGTTCTGATCCCTGGGATGCCGACCTCTAGTGGAATTATTGCCTCTGTGCTATAAGCCATGGCAAATGGGGATTCCCCAGTTGATCTTCTCGACATAGTCCGATATGCCCAGAGTACACTGGGCAGCTCATCCATCAATTTTTCCTTTGCTGCTTGCAGCCTCTTCTTAATCACATCCAAGATAACTTTGTTGGATGCTTCTACTTGTCCATTGCTTTGAGGAAAACTTGGGGTGGAATAGTAATTTTTGATCTTGTACTTTGCACAGAAGTTCTTGATTAGCTTACTGTCAAATTGTGTACCATTGTCTGCTATTATTGCCCTTAGGATCTCAAACCTAGTGATGATGTTTTTCCATATGAAGTTCTTCACATCAACGTCCCGAATTTTTGCAAGGGGTTCAGCTTCTACCCACTTGGTGAAGTAATCTGTTGCCACCAGCAGGTACTTCCTTTGTCCGATTACTGGGCGATTTTCCAATAAGATCCATGCCCCATTGGGCAAATGGCCAGGGGCTAGACATTGGGTTTAAGTCTGCTGCTGGTTGGTGTATCAAAGGTGCAAACCTCTGACATTTTTCACACTTCTTGACATAAGCTTCAGCATCTTTTTGCATGTAGGGCCACCAGTACCCTTGAGTAATGGCCCTATGAGCAAGTAACCTGCCCCCGGCGTGGCTTCCACATACTCCTTCATGTATCTCGTACAGAAAGTCTTCAACTTTGTCAGGGATGCACACATCTCGAAGAGTCCAAGAAAGATCTTCAGAGAGATGTCCTTCGTCACACAAATGTAACCTTGCCGACTTCAGTCTGATCTTGTACGCCTCTTTATGATCATCTGGCAGTTTTCCTTCTTTAAGGAATATTATTATTGCATCCATCCAGCTTGGTCTCATCTCCACACACATTGCTTTATGCTGTGTGTTTGGTGGCTCTATACTTGGTCCTGACAAGTAGTCAACCATTATTGTTATTGCCTCTCTTGGTTTCATTGCGCTGGCCAGGTTGGCCAAGGCATCGGCATGGCTATTGTCATCTCAGCTAACTTGTTGTAGACGGCAATTTTGGAATAATGCTACCAGTTTGGCCACTTCCTTCACATAGGCCGACATCCTTTCATCTTGGGCTGCGTATTCACCTGTTGTCGGGTTGACGATAAACTGGGAGTCACAGAAGACTATTACCTCGTCAACTTCCATTGCTGTTGCCAACTTTAATCCTACGATTAGTGCTTCATACTCTGCTTCATTGTTTAAGGCCTTAAACCCCAAATGAATGGATTGTTCCAGTATTTGCCCATCTGGAGATACTAGCACTACTCCTGCCCCCGCTTCTTGTTGGTTTGAACGCCCATCGACAAACAGCCAGAAGGAGTCACTGATGTAAATGCTGCAGGGTCTGAGTTTCTCTTCCTTCCTTTGCTCTGCTATCCCCAGCTGGGTTTTTCCTTGCTCACTTGGACATCGGCTCAACGGAGCCCAATGTATGACAGCGTCTGGTGTGAACTCAGCCACAAGTCAGCTAAGACTTGGCCTTTGATTGCTGTTCTGGGTCTAAATTCCAGGTCATATTGGCCTAAGGCCACTGCCCATCTGGCTATTCTGCATGTCAGATCTCCCTGCTGCAACATGGACTTCAAATGGTGCTCAGTTAACACCACAATTTTGTGGGCTTGAAAGTAATGATTCAGCTTCTTGGAAGCCATTACTAAAGCCAGTGTTAACTTCTCCAAGGGTAGGTATCTGGTCTCTACATCTGTTAGGATTTACTCATGTAGTAAACTGCCCTTTGCTCTCCCTTGTCTTCTCTGACTATTACTGCACTTACTGCATGCTCTGAAACTACCAAGTATAAGAACAACTCCTCTCCAGGTACTGGATTTGAGAGAACTGGAGCTGTGGTCAGATACTTTTTCAAGTCGGCCAAGGCGACTTTGCACTCTTTTGTCCATAAGAAGTCTGTTGCTTTCTTTACTAAGCTGAAGAAAGGTTTACATTTGTCAGAGCTTCTGCTTATAAATGCTTAGGGTCAGAGTTCTTCTGTTAACATCTGCACTTGTTTTGCTGATGTTGGGCTCTTTAATTTTAGGATGGCCTTAATCTGATCCGGGCTAGCCTCAATGCCCCTTCTGGTAACCAAATATCCTAAGAATTTACCAGACCTAACTCCAAATGCACACTTCGATGCATTGAGTCGGAGCCAATATGTTCTAAAGATGTCAAAAACTGCCTTTAAGTCTTCCAGATGACCCTCAGGTTCCTTGGTCTTCACGACCATGTCATCTATGTATACCTCCACAGTTTTGCCAATTAGAGGTCTGAACATCTTTGTCACCAATCTTTAGTAAGTTGCGTCTGCATTTTTCAATCCAAAAGGCATCACTCTATAGCAGTACAGCCCTTTTGGGTTGATAAATGCAGTCTTCTCCTCATCTGGGGGGTACATGGCTATCTGATGGTACCCCCTGTAGGCATCCATAAAGCTCATCCTTCCATGCCCTGAAGTGGCATCTGCCAATTGGTCAATTTTAGGTAATGGAAAGTTATCTTTGGGACAAGCCTTGTTCAGGCTGGTGAAGTCCACACAGACTCTCCACTTCCCATTCTTTTTCTTCACCACTACTATGTTTGATAGCCATGTCGGGTAATTTACCTCTCGAATGGCTCTGGCCTCCAGAAGTCTATCTACTTCCTCTTCTACTACCTCAACATGCATTAATGTCGGCCTCCTTGGTTGCTGGATGACAGGTTGGGCCGACCTGTCCACATTCAGTCTATGACAAGTGACCTCGGGGTCAATGCCAGGCATCTCGTATGGTGTCCATGCAAACACCTCTAGATTTGTTCTCAAGAATGCCTTTAGCTCTTTTTCCTCTTCCTCGGCCAAGCCCGAGCCGAGAAGGAAGAAGCGTTCTTCATCCCCTTGCTGGACAAGGATTTTCTTCAGGGTTTCTTCACTCTTCTCGGCTGGCTCTTTGCCGACGTCTTCCAAGACTGTCACGTCCTCGTCCTTGATCTCTGCTGTTTCTGCTTCTCGTATGTTGCAGGTAGATTTCATTGCTGTCATGGAGCAATTTTTTGCCTGCAGTTGATCCCCCCTGACCTCTTCAATTCCATGCTCTGTTGGGAACCGCAATAGCTGGTGCAATGTTGAGGGAATAGCCACCATTGCATGCAGCCATGGCCTTTCTAGGATAGCATTATAAGGTGAGGGAGTGTCAATTACAGTGAACTCAGTTTTAATCTTCTTGGTGCCAACTTGCACCTCCAAACTTACTACTTCCAAGGGCCACGTCGACGTTCTATTGAACCCGACCACAGGACCATTGGATTGCTCCAAATTGTCTTGATGAAGGCCAAGCTCCTTGTAACATCTGACATACATAATGTCATAAGAGCTTCCCTGGTTGATTAAGATGCGCTTCACTTGGCACTCTCCAATTTGGAGGGATATTACCAAGGCATCATTGTGTGGATGTTGTACCATCTCTAGATCATCTTCAGTAAAGGACACCACTGGTCCCTAGCACTCGTCTGCCCTAAGTCTTTTCTGACGGACCTGGTATACATGCTGTAAGTGCTTTACCTTCTGAGTCTCTCTACAGATTTTGTTCTTATTGACCTTCGAGTGAATCACATTGATCACTCGGGGTCCGTCTGCCTGCGGTTATGGTGCTGGGGGTGGCGGTGCTGCCGGTGCCTGAGGCAGTCTTACTTGCTCTTCTCTTGTCCTAGTCTTGTCTACCAGGTCCCTTAGATGACCTTGTCTTACCAGGTCTTCTAGATGTGTCTTTAGGGCTCTGCACCCCTGAGTCAGATGCCCATTCTCGTTGTGGTAGGCACAATGCTTCCCTAAGCTTCGTCCCATAAACTCGCTAGGAGTTTTCTCTTGTGCCCTATAATATGGTTGGTTTCTGATCCTCTCTAGAACTTTGTAGATCGGAATCCGGAATACGGTAGTGATTGCTTGTGTAGCCCTCAGTCCTATCTCTTGCTTATTGTATCCACCATCACCTCGACCTCGCTTCGGCGAGCCGCTCTTCTTCTCTTGTTTTGACGCCTTTGTCCACGGCGTGTCCTCCTCGGCCCTGACATACTTTTCTATCTTGGCCATAAGTTCCTCCATACTTTTTGGCAATGTCTTTGCCAATGACTTTCAAAGCAGGCAATCATTTTTCAAGCCGTTCTTAAAGGCCACGACCGCCACCTCTTGGTTGCATCCTGGTATTCGGTTAAATAGCTCGTAATACCTTTTGGCATAGGCTCTAAGGCTTTCGTCCTCGCCAATTCTCAGAGCCATTAGGGCGTCCACCCTCAATGGCTGTAGTTTCTTTGTCACGAACCTGGCCACAAACATCTTGGCCAGGCCTTCCCAACTTTTCACAGTTCTTTTCGGCAACTTGTGAAACTAGTCTGATATGATCTCCCCAAAGGATGAGGGGAACACCTAGCAGAGCAATGGTTCGTTCCCGATATATAATGCCATTGAGTTCAGGTACAAGCCAATGTGAAAGTTAGGGTCCGACTTGCCGTCGTATATCTGTAACCTCGGCATATGGAACCATTTTGGGGCCTCAAATTTTTCCAACTCCACCGAGAACAGCGTTCTCAGCTTGACCGGAGAGGTTACCTCGGCATCTTGTTCATTCCACTGGAGGTAATCCCTCAGATCCTCCTTGGTCCATCCAGGAGCTCGGCTATCTACAGATTTTAGCCTTTTTGGTGTGCTATTCCCAGTATCATTATGAGTCCTTTTGGACCTTTCTCCATTAGTTGCGTCAAAACACAGCTCCATCCCCTGAACATGCCAATGTTCTTTGGGGTCAACTTCCTTGGTGCGATGCATTGTAGACACCTCATTTTTGACCGACCTTAAGACTCAGACGTCATCAATTGAGCGCTTGGTGATGTTGCATATTGTGTTCGTTCTGAGGTTACGGAGTCCCGGCTACGAGCCTTGCCTCTAGACTTCCGGACTTTTTTGTGCTTTGCCTCGGTTTGCGAACCAGGCTCCGTTTTCTCTGTTTTCTCTTCCCAAATGGAGGGAGAGGTCTCGTAGACCATCTCTCAGTGGCCGTAGGCTACGTTTTGTGGTCGTAGGCCATTTTTCCCATTTCAGAGCCCGGTTCCCGGTTTTCGGAGCCGTCAGGCCGTGTGCCTCGGTTCGGGACCGTCTAACCACCTCCGTTTGCCTCGGTTTTTGGCATGCATCCTATTTACTCCCTTTTGAGGGACACTGGGGTCTGAGAGACCAACTTCGTGGTCGAACACCACTTCCGTGCCCTAACGACCCACTTTCGGCCCCGAATCACAGAGCCAGCCCTTCGTTCTACATTTTTGGGCTCCGACCCGAACTTGAGATAGTCATATTTTGTGGTCCTTTTCATGTTTGATTAAGGACCTTTTACTGTTTGACATCTCCATCTGTCACTTGTCTCTTTACCTCTTTTTAGGCCTGTTTTGCACGGTATTTTAGGTGTACTTGTGGGCTGTTTTGGGCTTGGTCATAAACTACAAAGTGTCTTATTTTGAGTCCCTCTTCAACTTTGTTGAAGGGCTCTCGGCCATCTGAGACCCGAAGCTATCACTTACCCCTTTAACCACTTTTTGGCCCTTTTTGGTGCACCCTTTGCTCAAGGCTTCTTGAGGAAGCCTTGACCCCTTGTCTTGGCTTCCTCAAGAAGCCTACTAGCTGTCCAAGCTTCTCAAATAAGCCTAGACTCTTTTGCACCCCCCCTTGAACCTTTCTCTTTGCTTAGCCCTTAAGATAAGTGCTTTACTTGGCCTATATAAGCACTTCTCTTCTCCCTTTGTCTAAGGTTGGAATCTTTGAGCAAGAAAACCAGAGAATAGATATATATATCTAACATATATATCTACAACCATATATCCCTCCATCTCTCACTATATCTCTCTCATTCAACCTCCAAACACCCTTGTTCTTGGGCCATTCCTTCACCAACCCATAGCACCACCACCACTATTCCATCACAGCAGCTTGGAGAAGTTTTTCAGAGGCCAAAGGCGCTGCAACTCAAGCCAAGAAGCAACCAAAAGGGTAGTCTTCAAGGGTGAGATCATTTCCCCTCTTTTGTAGCACATTCTTGTCACATTTTTCTACCCTATTTGCTTACTATTTTGGGCTCCGACCCTAACTGAAAGGGGCACTCTTTTGAGCCATTCTTCATGTTTGTTTAAGGGCTCAACCCTGTTTGAGCCCTCCATAGTGCACTTGCTTCAATACTCCTTGATGTGCTACATTTTTGCATGAAATTTCTAGTCTATATTTGATCTGTTTTTGAGCATAATGTAAACTATAAGTAGGCTCATTTTGATCCCTTCTTCAACATTGAAGAAGGGCTCAACCCTGTTTGGGACCCCTATCTTGCACTTGCTTCATAATTTCTTCTATTTACCGTAATTTTGCATGTTTCTTTAGCCTACCATGATTCTGTTTTTGGGCCTTCATCAGGCCTGAAAAGTGTCTTATTTTGACCCCCTCTACATGTCTCATGAAGGGTCTTCGACTGTTTGGTGAACCCTTTTGGTACTTCATGTTATACCCCTTTGTGGGCCTTAAGCTTGCATTGCATTTTGAGCATGTTTGTATATTGATTTGGGGGTTGTTATCTACTGTGAGTAGTCATATTTTTGGTCCCTCTTCAGTGTTGTTGAAGGGTCTTTTTCAGTTTGGGCTTTGCATCTTACACTTGCTTTGTAATCCTCCATTTTGCCTTAACATGTATCTAGCATTTAGACCACTATGCTTGCTTGTTTTGGCTTAGCTTTGTTAAGATTTTATGCTTGTTTTGACATGCTTAAGGACTTTTTTGGGTCATTTGAGTCATCCATGCTTTGCTTTGTATAGCTACCATGCAACCTCTCTTGTATACCTTATGAGCCTTGAGTGTTGACCCCTCTAGCATGCTTTACTTGCACTAATTCGGTGATTTGGAGTCACTTATAATGTCATTTCAGTCCTCATAGTATGCTTGAATGCTCATATTTGATGCTCCTTTAATGCTTTATAAGGTTGTTGTCATATGCTCCATATTTGACCCTTTGTGCATGCTTCCATGCTTAGACCTTTTAGATGCCATCTAAGTGGTTTTGGGGGTTTGTTTTAACATGCTTTAGGACTGATTTGGTTGTTCTTGGCCTGTTGAGGCTTAATTTGTATAGCCATGGTTTAAGTCCCTTGGCTTGCTTTGAGTTTTGGACATCGTTGCATGCTTGGCTTGTCTTGTTTACTTGGTTTTGCACCTTCTATAACATGATTTCAGAGCTTTCTAAGCATGCCATGTATCCATGATTATCCTCTTTTAAGTGTGCTTAAAAGTTGTTCTTTGGTGCCTAAGTGTTGGACCTTGTGTGCATGCATGTTTGTATGTGTTTTGGCCCTCATTTCCATGACATTTGGCCACTGTTTTAGGCTTGTTTGAGGCTGCCTAATCTAGTTTAAGTCCATTCCCTCATGTGTTGTAGCATGCTTACTTTGTATGTGTTGCTTAGGTTGTGTGCCTAGCATGTTTATATACTTGCATGTTCATATTGCATGTTAGATTGCATGCTTAGGTTGCATTTGACATGCATGCTTTTCCTCTTGAATTGAGTATGATAGAGGTTGAGCTCTTTGTTTGTTTATGTGCATTTCATTCCACATTGAAGTTGCACACTTTGGCTTCTTGGGCCATCATGCATTGAAATGCGTGATTGGTGGCCCGGGGGTCGAGGGCCATGCTCCCTTGAGTCCATTGCATGATAGGGAGTGTGTCCCTGCATACATTTGTCCCAATATTCCATACCATGCTCTGTTCTTTGTCTGCTGTCAAACTGTCTCTCTGCAGAATTTAGTGCCGACCAAGCACTCTTGATCAAGGCCGACCGCACACTTTTTGTGCCGATAATCTCAATTGCGGCCGGTGGCCAAACCCTGCGACCGATGGTCCAACCCTTCACCGGTGGTAATATTCAGTATGTGGAAGGTATCCCAGACTCGCAATTTTCTAGAGAGAGGCAAGAAAAGCGAGAGGGAACAGAGGCATGGTGCGGGTTCCCGGGCAAGGCGGACATCGAGCATGCATCATTCACGCATCCCGAGGCGAGGGGCTGTGGCCCCCTTTTATTTCACATTTATTTATTCAGTAATTAGAATTTGTAATATTTATTCATTTATTTTGGGACTGTATTATTATTTTGGTCCCTCCGAGTGAGGGTGCAATTGTAATAAGTGTGGGTGAGTGTGTGTATGTCTTCCAACCCCAAGTCTTTCTTCCCTTTATTTACCTGCTTATGATGGTAGATTAGGGCATATTTAAATTAGCATACCTTATGCAATGCATGTGTGCATCCACGCATTTGTTGACATGCATCGGGCTCGGTACATCATACAAACTGCATCGTACTTTCAATTCCAAATTGAATACGTGATAGTTGTAGCATTTCACATGCCATGCTTAGGATAGCCGAGCCTGCCTAGATTACATCTTTGCATGTGTTGCATTAGACATTTTAGTATGCTTAGGTCCATGCATGGATTTCTAGTAAGCTTCTGTTTTGGCTTGGAGTACTAGGTGAGCTTTTATGCTTTAGCATATTGCATGCGTGTGAATGTTGCCATAATAGCATGACTACCATGAGGCTAAGTGCTTATGTGATATAACTGCTTGAATGCCTGTGGATGGAGGTCAAATTACTTAGGTTGGAATAATGCATTAAAACTGTGAGTTTTAAAGCCCGCTTGAGAGTGGCAAAACCTGCATTTTAGCCTACTTATGAGTAGCAAATCATTTTTCAAAACAAACACGTAGTGTTTTGTTCCAACTTAGGCGATTTGGTCTATACTTGTTTGCTGTGCGCATAACATAGTAATTCTAGGCTAATAACCGGAACAAGAACATGTAATGTTTTCGAAATCGGATATCACGGTTAGTAGAGGCCGGTCTTGGAAAGGCGAAGAAGTGCTCATAGTTGACCTTCCCCGATCGTACCCAAGCTCCCGAGCCAAGACACTTTGGTAATGACGGACACGTGGCCTTTGGCACCGAGTCAGGGTTTCCTAAATTTCCCATTTTAAAATATTTAGGTGGCGACTCTGTAATCTGGCAAAGCAGTCCATGTTTGGCACTACTTTTCAAAAATTTGTTTTCTCTCAAAACGATTTGCCGGATTTGGACTCTTTGGTTCAAGATTTAGAACCGACACAAATCGAGTCCGAACTGTAGTGACCCCAATATGAACGGAACGGGACTTAACCCTCCCGGGGCGTTCGGGGACGTCTACATGCGTCCTCCGTGAATCTCCCTGTCTTGATTCTCCTCGCCTGACCTCCCTTGAAGGCCTGTGAGAGTGTTCCTTGATCTTATCGTGCTGAGGAGTCGTAGGAATTATCCTTTGCCCCCCTGTCTGGGCATCTTTTTAGGCGCTGGAATCGGCGTATCTTGTAACGGAAACGGTGGTTGCATGACATTGTTCTGCATCATGAAATTGACGATCGATTGTAGGTCCGCCAATTTGTTTGCTAGTTCCTTCATCTTGCTGTCCCTTCGTAGGCATATATCTTTCCATACCTGGAGGTCGTCCTCGTTATAATACCCGCCTCGGTCTGATTTCTTTGTTACGTCGTCTTCTTTGCCGATGTCTTTTTCTCCATGATTCTTATTAGGTTGTTTGAAACCCCTGCGTGCGTAGTGAAACCCTAGCTCCTGACAAAATAGGACAGGAAAACCCTACCCCCAACATAGGGGTGTATTGGCTCGCATTTACTTGCTATGTGCTTTTAGAGTGTATCTCTACAGGGAATGCATATATCAGTTTGCGAGTCTGGGTATCAGGCCTGCGGGCACCAGTATTAGTATTTTTGAGAATCAGTTATATCTGCGGGTATCAGATTCAGATTTGGGGCAGTGATTTTGGGGAACAGTGATCAGTAATAGAACACCGTCGTTCAGCTCTGCTTGTATCTATTTTGGTGAAGTTGAGCTGAGATGCTGTCTGTTTTCCCTTTTGATAGGTAGTCTTGGAACCATAGCTTCAGAAAGGTCTGATATACCCCGGGTACTCTAGACCTGTGTTGTTATGTGATCAGGGGATGAACCACTTGCTGTTGGTGCTTAGTTTACTTCAAATGTGATGGATGGCACGCACTATTTTGAGCATTTGTGAATGCTGTTTATCCCACCTTCTGACTTGGGTATTGCGTCTGCCTTGTTGTATCGAGTCAGCCATGTTGAGTCTGTCTTGTTGTATCGAGTCAGTCCTGTTGAGTTTGTCTCGTTGTATCGAGTCATCCCTGTTTAGTCTGTCTCGTTGTATCGAGTCACCCTTGTTGAGTCTGTCTCATGATATCGAGTCACCCCTGTTGAGTCTGCCTCATTGTATCAAGTCAACCCTGTTGAGTCTGTCTCATTGTATCGAGTCAGTTCTGTTTTGTTAGAGTCAGGTGATTCTGGGGGCGTTACCTCAAGCATCACCATTTTGCTCTGTGCTTGTCTTTTCATTTTGTTTTGAGTCTGTTTCTGCCTGGAGCCAGTAACACCAACAAATTTGAATGGAACCGCAGTGATTTTCACACTCTTGTGTTTGCTTCTGCCGTGTGCCAGTCGTGCCAGAAATTCTAAATGAGATGGAAGTATTTGACTAAGAACTCTGTCTTTTCTGTGCCTTGAAGTCATTGCATTGGCCTAAGTTTTTCAAAACTTTTTCAAACACTGTGGTGAAAACAAAGAGGAAGGAATTCCTTGGGATTTGCAAAAATTTGATCAATTGAGAGAAAGAGAGGCGTACTAAGCCCTTAATGAATGAATCATGCTTGTTAGTGTGAGTACTGAGAAGGACCCTAGCTTTGATCCAGATTGGTCCTACACTGTCTTCAGCGCGAGCGATTTGTCGCTTTCTTAAAAACTTTCAAAAAATGTTTTGCGCGGTCTTGCGAAGACGTGTGGAATCGCTCTTGAGATTGTGCAGCCTAGGATCGCTCTCAACCTCGAGACTCGACCCCTCATTTTCGAACCTTGGACTCAAACTCAGAATGTTCAACGGCTAACTACAACGTGAGGCCTGTGAGACCAGATTCAAAGTAACCCTCGAACAAGAGGCACCAAAGTCAGACCAAGAAGGTTAGACCTCATCAGAAGAAGCTTGCAAAGTTAGAACAGAAGCACCCCTCGAACTAGGGGCAAAAAATATCCGATGTGCTCGAAGAACCAAAGGTGGATTTTTCTGCAAATCAATACAACAGCCACTCTCCTGGATACAGAGGGCTTCAATCTCAAAACCATTTGGCATGGACTTGTTACACTTTTACCCTTTGAGAGGCTCGCTGGGCCGAAAACCCGGAAGGGCGACCCAGGCAAAAGTTAGAGCAAAGAAAAATACAAAAAAGAAGAATGAAAAAAAGAAAAAAAGAAAAAATGCAAAGATAAGAAAAATGCAAAAAAAGAAAAAGAAAAAAAAATGAAAAAATGAAGAAAATTGAAAAGAAAAAAGAACAAAGCTCGCAAGGTCGAAAACCTGCAACAGGCACCTTGGCAAAAATTAGAGCCTAAAAATGAGAGGTTAATACCCGAGTGTACCTTAACCCCGAACTACGTAAGGCTTGTTTCCCATGTTTGGGATACGTAGGCAACTTCATTCTGAAGTCCAGCCGTAAAACACTTCAAATTCAGTTGTGTCCATGAAATGGTTTTGATCATCTTTGCCTTCTCTGTATCCGAGAGTTCGGTTGTGATCGTCGCTCTGAAGGATTGATTTCAATACGCTGCGGTGCCATTTAGACAAGGGGCAACTTTCCGTTGCCATTCAATGCACTGCGGTGTCATTTCAAGCAAGGGGCAACTTTCCGTTGCCATGCAGTGTCCTTCAGACAAGGGGCAATTTTCCATTGCTATGGGTCCGAGGTTGTGCATCTCAAAGAGTTGGTTCCCTGCTTGTTGAGCGGTGGCCGTTTGCAAAAACAGTTTTTGAGAATTTTTACTGAGGTTGACTATTCTCTCGAAAATTATTCCATCTTTTCTAAAACTGGACCATTTCCTGGACCCAAAAAAAAGGAAAATTTTCAGTGCTTACAACCTGACTTGCATGATTTCAAATCAAAAATCGAACAAGCATGTTAATCTAACTTTCATGTTGGTCAAAATTGTTTTAAAACAAAAAATGGTCTAAATGATGAACTAGGGGCACAGTTGAGTCAGGCTTCTTGTCTTTCCCCCATTTTCAACATACTTGCCAAGAAAGGCACTCTACCCGCCAGAAGAGGGCACAACTGAAGTTAGCAAAAAGGGCTGAAAGCTCTCTCGTCCTCCAAGCAACGAGGTATCAAGTCAAGTGCGAAGCACGAACTGGAATGGATCAAGATATTCCACTCCATCATCTGGATAGATCAGATCTAACCACGTCCAAACTCCCCAGCAGGGCATCGTCAACCAATGTCAACTGCAGATTTGCTACACACCCAGTTGTGGCGCAACCCCTCTGTGGGAAAGTTCACTGCTGTGTGCAGAAGAAAAAGAATCTAGCAGAATGCTAGGGGCCAATTTTTCTAGAGTTGCCACAGTTTCTGTCTAATGCGGGATTTTGTCGTGATGGGAAGAGTGTATTCAATTTGGAAATCGAGTACTCGCTACATATTTTTCCTTTTCTGGTCAGGCACAAATTGCAACAAAGTGCTTCTCAAGTCTAGAGGGAGACGATCTGATTTTCACAAACAATTTGGTGCAAAAGAGCTACTACAAGAAAACAACTTATATTCAATCAGAAAGAAAAGGCTGGGACACAAACAAAACACTAATTAGCAGATACCCAGATCATGACGGACTCTTCTGAGAAGCAAATAGGCCCTTAGTCTTTGTTCGGATCATGAATTTAGGTAAGGATTTGTGGAGGGAAAGAAAAGGAGAGAGACATGTAAATAAAATAAAATAAAATAAAAATAGCCTACATTTCATTCACATTTCCTTCGTCTTTTCTTTTCCCTCTAGAAGAGGAAATGAATCACAAGCGAATATCGCCTTTTATCGTACACATACAACAATTTTAAGTACATTCACAGAACAAATAAATGCACAATGGTTTAGCCAAAAACAAAACAACTCACTTGGTCTTTGAGGACTTTTAACAAACAATTAGAATTCACAAATCTCTCAAGACCACAAAATTGATTCTTGAACAGACCCAAATTTAGAATTCACAAATCCCTCAACCCCAAAATCCATTCTTGAACAAACCCAAAAAATGCACAAATCCATAAATCATTAAAAAAAAAAAAAATTACGATCATACAATTTGAGCGGTAGGGTAGACAAAAAATTATAGTGAATAAAAGAAGAAGAAGAAGAAGAAGAAGAAGAAGAAGAAGAAGATCTTTACAAACAAATAATTGGTGAGGATCTTTGTGTGCTTCGCAGGCCTCAGATAGGGGTTTCGCTGCGTTCCTCTCTTCGGTCTGCTTTGGGTCATTCCTCTGTATATTGTGGAAACACTTTTGTTTGAAGAAATTACAACAATAAAAAATAAAAAACTACGAGTTAAATGTTAAATTTTGATTTGTTTTTAAAGTATATTATTGAGGAAAAATTAGTCTAACATCTCTCTTTTATTTTTTGTAATGGAAGAGATTTACAAGTAAGGTACATCTAAAAAAGTAAAAAATTTACTTAAAATTTTAAAAACATTCACTAAAAATAAAAAAATATAAAAAATAAAAAACTCAATTTAAAAAAAATTAAATTCAAAAAATTGAAACTAAACCCCTCATTGTTATTTTCAATTTCAAGGTTATAAACTCAAATTAAAAAAAAAAAAAAAGACTCAATGTAAATAAAATATTCAAAAACGACGTCGTAATAAACAAAGATACAAAAACTCGCCCTTCTCTCCAATCATCTAGACTCACTCTGTCTGTATACCACAATGCATGCACCCTCCTTATCCATCTCCTACATTCGCAACATCCACTTAAACCCCAAAAACGCTTGGTTTCACTTTTCATAAAATCTTATTTTTTTATTTTTCGTGTTTTTTTATTTTTACTAATTTTTTTTTTATATTTTAAGCAATTTTTAAAATTTTTAGACATACCTAACTTAGATGTATCTAAAAAGTAAAAAATTTGTGAAGAAAATATTTTAAAAATTCACTAAATATCCAAAATACAAAAAAAATACGATAATTCAGTATATTTTTTTTATATTTTTATGTATTTATTAATTTTTAAAAATATTTTTTCACAAATTTTTTACTTTTTAGATACATATAAGTAAGGTGTATCTAAAAAGTAAAAAAAATGTTTAAAATTTTAAAAATATTCACTGAAAACAAAAAAACACAAAAATCAAAAATCTTAGCCTGCGTTTGGTTGTGTTTTGTAAATGTGATTTGAGAGTATGAGTTATATTTTGAGTTTGTGTGTTGTAGAATTATGATTTGAGTGTAGAAAATTTGTTTGGTAAAGAGTTTTGAAAATAGTTTTGGAAAAGAGGTTTGATTTGAGTGGGAAATTGTTGATGTGACATGTGATATGTGATACAAAAATTTACAATTCATAACTAACACATACAACTCAAAATTATTTTAAAGCACATAAAAAATTTAAAAAAATTCAGAAAATATTTTTTCCGATTATATAAATCAATTGCAAAAAAAAATCCGGTCAACCGGCCGGACGTCCCGCAAAGCCAAATTTTGTAAATGTAGAAAGAAACAACGATTCTGTCATGACAGGTGTTCTGTGCAGAGTTTTGTAATTGACATTTCAGACCATTAACCAAACACCATTGTGGAATTAAGGTGTAGAATCACCATTTCAGTTCACAACCAAACAAAGCCTTAATTTTCAAAAAACTTAATTCAAAAAACTCAAACCAAATACATTAAACATTTTGTATTCAGTTTTCAATTTATATTTACAAAAATTAAAAAAACTGTCCTCAAAACTTGTTTGATAATTTTTTTGATTTATAAATGGTTGTCCCAGTTTGTAAATTTGAGAAAAAAATGTAAATTCAAAAAATGAGTTTACGTTGATTTTTAAACAGAAATTTAAAAATTTTACTAACAAAATTTTTTTTCAAATAATTTTTTTTCAATTAATTTTTTTTTCAATGATTTTTTTTCCAACTAATGCTAACCAAGGGGGCAATTGGTAATTCTACTTTAAACCTTAGGGAGGGGATTGTAATTTCTAAAATGTGAGGGGTGTTAATGTAATTTACCCAGTGAGGGCAAAATTGGTATTTAAAAAAATTAAATTGCTGAAGGGGGAATCTATAATGAAACTTTAAACCTCAGGAAAGGTGATGTAATTTCCAAAAAGTGAGGGGGGAACTATAATAAATATAAACCTTAGGGGGTGTCAGTGTAGTTTACCCAAAAATTAAAATGATTAGATATTAGGGTAAATCCCAAATCAATGTTTGTTGCACCATTTGGTCCTGCGGTTTATTTTACAAACTAGTAGGTTCTATCAAAATGGTAAAGATGCTTCGGCCCATGATGTTAGTGTGTGTCTTGCAAATTGTAAGGGGTAATTGTGGGGTTTTGATGATGTTAAATTTACCAAATTGACTATAAAGCGTATTGTAGTGTTTTTTTGGCTTCCCTCTTTCTCGATCAAAACATATTAGAGGAATATGGAAAGTTTTGTACTGCTCTTGATGTTAGTGGAATGATGATCATCCCAATATTTTGAAATCCCTTGCTGGCAACGTTAATCAGTCGAGAATATTACCAAAATTTCTATTTGTGGCCTTCACCGAAATCGTAGAAACACTTAGAAATGAAATTCTGTGACTTGGTCATGTAAGAGAGAGAGAGAGAGAGACTGTGTGTTTAGGAAAAAACTCTATTTTGAAGAGAATTAGGTAAAAGGGGTACTAATATGGAGGGAGGAGTGATTCGTGGCATCATTCCTAATTTCCATAATTTGAATATAGGTAAAATATTTATATAAAAATTAAGATGGTTAGATATTAATTGTTATATATTTAAATTAAATTTATATTATAAAAAATAGATAATTATTTTTAAAATTATATTTGTCGTCTATTTTTTTTTTGAAACAAATATGCTTTAAATATATAACTACTGAAAAGTTTGGTCGTCAAAAATTTATTTTTAGCGATTAAAAAATATTTTAGTCGTTGTATAGTTAGTTTTGGCCACTAAAACAATTTAGTCGCAGAATAAAAAATAAAAAATTACTTTTTGTCTTTGGCGACCAAAAGTTTGGTCAACAAAAATTTATTTTCAGCAACTAAAAAAAATTTTAGTAGCTAAAAAATTAAAATTTTTGGAGGGAGACATTTTAAATATTGGAGGGATTTATAAAACTAATTGGCAACCAAAATGTTTAGTCGCGAATTGTGTAAAATGACCAATAACCATATATATATATATATATATTGTTTCCAAACCAAACCCTAAACAGACCAGCGTTTCTCTCTCTCTTCAACGTCTCTCTCCCTCTCCTTCTTCTTATTTTCTACCCCTCTTCTCTTCATCTCTATCGCTAGGGATGGCAATGGGGGTTAATGGGATGGATATTAATTCCTCATCCCCATTTCCCTATAATAATTTTTCCCTATTCCCCATTCCCTATGGATACTATCCTCTCTATCTCCTAATGGGTTTGGATTTTTCCCAACCCAACATGACCTTCTTTTTTCTTCTTTTTTTTTTCCCCAAGGTTTAGAACCAAAGCTAAATATATATTCAATTTTATTTTATTTTATTTGGCTCAACAACAAAATCAAATACACATTAATTAATTAAAAGTGTGTTTTAAATAATCAAATATATAATTTTGAGACAATCAAATAAGCTCACAAGAATATGAGATAAAATTGTTTTCATATATTTATATAACAAAATCAATCTGGGTTAAAGGCATTCTAATAAAAATAATGTTGTTGTAATTTGGAGATGTGTCAGCCCATCTTCTCTCATTTTCTCTTCTCTTCTCTCTCCAATCTCCAATAACCATGTATATATAGGTGTGTTCCTCTTTGTGTCCGCATTGAGTTGCTTTTTCTTTTTCCATTTGGCTGTATTGGGAGGATAATGGGCACCGAGATCATGTGCTAGACAATTAGACAGCTATTACAATATCTCTAACGCTTACTCAAAAAAATATTTAATATTAAATTTGAATAAAAAATTAATGAAAAGTTTCATATGATACTATGTGTTCCAATGCTAATTTTTTAATTTTTATCAAACAATTGGTTGACCAAAAGGTCATCCGACTTATGTAAATTTTCATCAAACAATCAGTTGATTGGGAGGACAATTGGCCGGTCATCCGGTGTATGGTGAAGCCTCTGCAAAAGTAACGACTATCTATAAAAATTTGATGAATGATGAAGCCTCCCTCAATTTGATGAATTTTTTTTATTTTCCTTTCATTTGATATGGGTTTGATGCCATGGTTGGAGCAACAAAAGTGTGCGTATTTTAACAAATTTAAATTTGATGGAAAATCTAAGTAAAAGTTTGAGACGCTCTTATCGGAGTGGAAAAAAATAAATATATGCATTTATACTTAGGGCTTGTTAAGGAAATGTTTTTTTAGTAATTTTGTTAAACGATGATTATCCAAATATTTTGAAATCCCTTGCTGGCAACGTTAATCAGTCTAGAACATTACCAAAATTTTTGTTTGTGGCCTCCACCCAAACCGTAGAAACATTTGGAAATGAAATTCTGTGACTTGGTCATGAGAGAGAGAGAGAGAGAGAGAGAGAGAGAGAGAGAGAGAGAGACTATGTGTTTAGGCAAAAACTCTGTTTTGAAAGAGAATTAGGTAAAAGGGGTACCAATATGGAGGGAGGAGTGATCCGGGGCGCCATTCCTAATTTCCATAATTTGAATATAGGTAAAATCATATTATTGTTATATAATATAAGTAAAAGTGTTGTAGCCTCTTTGAAGTTGAAAGTCTCACTCTAATTTTCTCAATTTTTCTGAATTTTATAACACTTAAAATGCACGTCATTCTATGATTAGCTCAAAATATAATTTATAGGGTAAATTATGCAAATAGTCCATGTAATTTACACGATGTGTCAATTTGGTCCATATAGTTTCAATTTGCTTGATTTTGCCCCTTAATTTAACGGATTGTGTTATTTTAGTCCAATGAATAACGGTTGTTAAGTTAATTTAACGGAAGGTCAAACAATGTGTCAATTTAGTCCATGTAGTTTCAATTTTCTTGATTTTGACATGGACTAAATTGACACATTGTGAAAAATACATGGACCAAATTGACACATTATTTGACTTTATGGTTAAATTAACTTAACAACCGTTATTTATTGGACTAAAATGACAAAATCCGTTAAATTAAGGGGCAAAATCGAGCAAATTGAAATTATATGGACCAAATTGACACATCATGTAAACTACCGAGACTATTTACATAGTTTTCCCTAATTTATATTAATTAAGGTAATTTTTAAATCCTCTAAATCATTACCAAAATTTATTAGTAATGCTTCCTTAAATTTTGTGATTATTATTCCTAGAATTACCTTATTCTAATTGGAATCATAATCTATATGATTATACATACCAAACTTCAAAGATTTCTATAATTATATTTAAAAAATTTAGGAAATATAACAATGGGAAGAGCGCGGCATATTAGGTCCTCAATTTTTTATTTTTTCTTCTTTAAAACACAATCACAACATAATTCTTTAAGTATATGGAAAAAAAAATAGAAATACAAAAAGAATTATTTAGAGATTCTAGCTTGAAAAACAAGCAAATTGTGCAAATTAAATTATGAATATGGTCCACATATTTTAAATGACGCATGGATATTCATATTCTCTAATTAATATGAGTTGTTGTAGGGTTATTTTAGCCAATTTCTTTGTATATATCTTTTCTTTTATTTTAATAAAGTTTTTTTTTTATATTTATTGTTGTATAAATGAAAAAAATGCAAAATAGAAAAAAATTATTTTTATAGCCGGCTAAATCTAGCTCTAGTATAACAAGAGCACCAAGCTCCCTCCTAAAGATAAAACAAAAGTGATGATAATCTTGGGTTTGACATCCTTATAAGAATGACGTAAGGGAATCCTAAGGAATTTTTACTACAATGTAAGAGGAATCGAAAAGAGTTTTTACTATCAATATAAGAGAATTTACTTAGAATTTTTACTGATCATGTGGCTATTTGAAAATCAAAATATGTATGTGTATATTTTTTTCTTAGTTTAAGTAATTTTTTAAGGGAAGACCAATCAATGGAGTACATTTTTTTAGATTGGAAAAAAATTATAAAATGGAAGAGACATGAAATTTTTGTAACTTTATGTCTATATAAATTTGGAAATAGTAGAAGGAGTAAGTGATTAAGAGTTACAAAATTTAAAATTAAGAGTCAAAATTGATTAAATTAAAAGTATAGAGAGTAAAATGATATAAGAGATAAAATGCAGGGACTACTAATATAATTTGTTTCTGTTTTATTAATTTCTTACTCATAATTTAACTTATTTTTAATTTTTTTTCCCCTGTTGTTTAGTGGCCTTTTATATTCGGCAACTAAAGGAAAAAACTTTGAACGTATGAAATGAATGTAATGATATTTCATCATCAAACAATTTTTATTATTACTTTTGGTTTAAATGGATGAGAAATTAGTGTATATTTAATTGCGAGGAAATAGCATTTTGCCCCCTAAAATATCACGCGTTTTTCACGTTGACCCTCATACTTCGATTTATTTTAATTTAGTATATGAACTTTTCACAAATTGATCAATTAGACCCCTGTTGTCACCTTCCGTCTACAATTGAATGAAATATGCTTACGTTGCATTTAAAATTTCGTTTTAGCCCCCCAAACTATACCTTAAAAATCAATTTACCCCCCAAATTAAAAATCAATTTGACGTTCCTTGTACTGAACCAATCTGCATTCCAAACAACATAGTACTAACCATATTTCCAGTTTAGTTATTATGTCCTCATCTGAGCATCAACCAAAGGCTTTAGTATGCTAAAACAATGGAGTGAAGAAGTAAATATATATATATATATATAAATATGAATATTTAAAAAAAAGGGAAGGAGGGGAGAAAGAAAGAAAGCAATTTCAATAGGGACGTCGTGACGCACTACATTGCCACCTTATGATAAAATCCTCCCACCAATCTTATTAGATTGTTGTGAAAATTGATTCCAAGCACATAGCCTCAAGATATAATGAAGTCTACTAATGTCTAACTGCATCTTACATCATCACATAAAAACCTGCCTAAAAACAGGCATGCCACTTGTTGCGATAAACAGAATGACCACAATACCTTGAAGGTGAGAGCTTTAATTATTGCAAGAAAAAGAACTCTCCAATTCTAAGTAGAAGAAAGAATTGAAAAGCCCAGCCTAGCCCACACCAAACCAAACTAAGCCTTAAATCCTATCAAATGGGGTCGGTTACATGAGTCATTTTTCTCTATGTGGCCCTATCAAAGGCCATTTCGTTAGTCAAATTAAGTAGATCTATATCTATATTTACAACACTAACTAACATTAATCTAGGCCTACCTCATCCCCTAACACTTCCATCTACTGTTACAGCATCGCATCTCTTTACTACTACCTCTGTTGGTCTCCATTGAATATGACCAAACTATCTCAATCGATTCTCTCTCAACTTATCTTATATCGGTACTACTTCTACCCATTCCCGAATACACTCATTTCTAATTCTATCTTGTTTAGTCTTGTCACACATTCACCTTAGCATCATTATCTTAGCCACCACACTCATGGTGTTTCTTTGTTGCAACCTAGCCCACACTTCTTCTTAAAACCCAGGTGTTAAAGAGAGAAACTGGAGCCTTATAATTAGCACAGATGGGGCAACTCTAGGTGATGTGGAACACATTTCAACACACCCTCCTGGACCACAACATATAGTAGCTAAACAAACGGCACACCAATCACAGGCCCAACCAAGCTCTGATACCAAATTGAAAAGCTCAGCCTACACTTCTCCCTAAAACACAGGTGTTAAAGAGAGAGAAATTGGAGCCTTATAATCAGCACAGATGGGACAACTCCAGGTGATGTAGGACACATTCCAACAGAAGGCACTAAAGTTTAAACTGGAGTAGATGGAACCAATCACAAGGGCAAACAAGCAAGAGAAACAAGAAACAATCGAGAGCACAACTATGATTTCTTTTTTTGCATGCAACTAGTGTTGGGAGCACAAATCTAAAATGTTTTAGCTCCTAACCGATTGTTGTGAAACTAGTTGATAGCAATGTTGACCGCAAAAACAATTGGGAGCACAACACAATTCTAAAATGTTGAGAGCACAAATTCCATTTCTAAAATGTTGACTGCAAAAACAAACAAATTCCATTTATTCTGAGGGAGAAATGTTTCAGCTTATCGTTCATTTGACAGTCGATTATTTCATCCTCAAACCTAAGAAGCATGGATATGGATACAAGTATCATAATTAATCAAAATCTAAGAAATTGGGATATAGGTACAATAAGGATACATCAATAATTAAATATATTTTTATTATTATAGAATTAAAATAGGGCAAATTACAACCCCGAGGGGTTGGGGCTAGTGGGAGTAGCTTGGGGCTTGGGGGTATACTCCCTCCAGGTCTCAGGTTCAACTCTTACCAGGTGCTATCAACTCTTTGAGGCTACGCTCGTAGGCTCTGCCCAAAATTTATTTGTTATTCGATTAGAAATTTTAAGAGTAGGATACAATTTTCAAAACTACCACAAGCAATTAGTATTTTAAGCAAACTTCAAAGGGAGTATTTGTAATTTTCCCATTAAAATAGTAATAATTTTGAATTATTATTTAATATTAATATTTTTTTTAAATCAATAAAATAGCTTGAATTTTCTTTTAACTAAAAATATTATTACTAAAATGATTCCAAAAATATCAAAACATCCATCACATGGCAACATAAAAAGGCAAGCTAAAAAGCACTCATGATAGCGGCAAAGGCTAAGAAGCACGGATACAGACATGTGACACGACATTGACAGGCTGACACAAAATTTTCAAAAAATGTACACATGACATGTGGGGGCCGCGTGCAAAATATATAATTTTATATATTTATTATATGTCATATATAAGGATACAGAATTATTATATGTCACATATAAGAATATTTAAGTAAAATATAATAATGTTTGAAGTCACAAGAAGAAAATTAGATATGAATTTATATTGTTTTATTTTATCATTGGATTCCAAATTATTTTATTTAAACTTGTAATGTGTTTAATGTGTATCTAAGAGTTAGGAAGTGTCTGATGACTATTGTGTCGTGTCGGTGACACGTTACCTTCTTAGAAATACTTGTGCTTCTTAGAAAAATTGAATTGCCTTCAATTTTCATCATCCAGACAAAAACAAATGTTTCACGTAACTTGGGTTGTTTTTCTCCCCCTTCGTATTGCTCACTCATGGAGGCATTTTTCTATGTAACAATCGGAACTGAGTCCTTCAAGCACATGCTAATTGAGGTAAATTAAATTGAGGATACATATCCATGCATATCCGACATGTACAACCTATTTCATGCATTTGTACTTTCAATCCTCAAACTAAGATGATGCACTCGGTCTTATAATGGATTGTTAAATTATCATCAAATTATCCAATCCAAGTAAATGGGCCCATATGTAAGAATCACAACATTTCAAATGGAACCACAAGAAGTTTGTTTTCCTTTTTTAACTAAAAATTGCAGTTCTAACATAAATAGTGGATCTTGCAGGCTAATAGACAGCCTTCATAGTCTCATGACTTTGACATAGAGAAATAAGATCACTATTAAGGACTATCATTGTCACGATCCAAACCCGCCACTATGGGTTTAGCATCAGAATCGCCAAGAATCCGAGATTACAAGGCCGCTAACAAGAGAAACGAATACGTAGTATAGGGGCTGGCGGAAGCCAAAACAGTAATAAAAGGTGTCCAATGAGTTGTGACATTCTGTATGCAAAAAGACTTTTCATATCATATTTACATTCAATACAAAAACAGTATGCACAATATATACAATCATTCAGGTTAGGGACCAAATCCCTACTATAACAGTACAGTACAGGTATAGTCAGTCTATGCATTATTACAAATAGATACAAAAAGGGGGAAACCTAAAACACCCCAGACAACCCTGGCTTGAAGGACTCGGAACCTCTTAGTGAGGCACAATGGTTGGCTTTGACAAAACGGGAGCTTATCCCGACGCTCCTAACAATGGTCCGGTGCCTACACACCTACATATATATATGAGCAATGAGCTAAAGCCCAGTGAATAACATATGCGTAAAGAGGTTAAGAATGAATGTCCTTTCTGTATTGAAAACAGTCAGTTATATCAATATAACAGTTATTTAGTCATAGCAGTTATATGTGGTACATCCAATAGCAAAGCAGTATAGTAGGTTTTAACAGACCAAACAGTCAGTTGATGGCCATCATATCAGTAAACAGTAGTGGTTCTAAACATAGGAACCGACAGAGATCTCTGTAACAGTAGCAGTAATAGTAAATGCTATGGATGCCACAAATACAGTTCGCAATTAGGACAAACATTCATTCAGTAGACAGTATTATTCATAAAGCAGTTCAGTCATTTGTTCAGAAAATAATCTCAGTTGAACATATCTTTACGATAGTGTTACTCACAGAGTTCTGGGCTACAGATAGCTAGAGCGTCCTCGGATGCCAACCCTACACAGTTACAGGATGAACACACACTAAGCTACACAGTTGGGGAAATAATAACTTAATCCCTAATTTGCCTCGGTGTGGTTCTACATCAATATCCTCATTAAGATGCCTTAAACTAAGCCTAGGAATGCCTAGGATGGAATGATGATGCAAAGATGTACTTAAAAACAGTTTTTAAAATTTTAGAAAAACAGGGTCCCGCTCGAGTGTGGGTTTCCTCGCTCGAGCGGACATGTAGACAAAGGTTCCTCGCTCGAGCGTCACTTTTCACGCTCGAGCGGACTGCAAAACATGACAAAAGTACTGGATGCACGAAATTCACGCTCGACGGGCGCTCGACCTACGCTCGAGCGTGAGACACAAGTCCTCGCTCGAGCGTGCATTACCCCGCTCGAGCGGACTGTAAACACATGCAAAGTACTGGATACACGCATTTCACGCTCGAGCATCACTTCCCCCGCTCGAGCGGACTGCATGCACTCAGTATGAACAAGGAAATTTCTAGACTTGAACCTCAAGCTCAAAACTCAATTCAAATGCACCAAATTCGATCCTCTTGGGCTAATTTTCTGGAAAACTCTTGTAAACTCATAATATTACACGTTTGAAAGATCAATTTGAAGAATCAAAGCCCAAAAGTAGTTCAATTAAACCCATTTTCAAACAAAACTTTATGAACAAAATAAGAACTTTACATGCATGTGTTCAAATAATTTCAAGGCTTCAAATACATGCTCAAATGAGCCAATTACCTCAAAAATAAGATGAATTCATGAACTATACTTACGATATGGACATGCATGTGAGGAATTTATGAACTACAACCTCAAAACTTCAAAATATATACATGCATGCAAGAATTAAACTCTTAATTCAACACATTAAGCCATATCTTGGCTCTCAACTTCAAAATTAACATAGACCATGCAAGGCACAACTTAAACTCACAACCAAGAAGATGAGTTCTAACCTTAGGTCTTCAAACTCAAGAATATAAGCTCAATTGCACAATTCCTCTACAATTTCTCCAAGTCTCCAAGCAAAACTTTGTTGAAACCAAGCTCTCCTAACTCTCTCTCTCTCTCTCTCTAGTCGGTTTTGGTCTCACACAAATGAACAAGAATGATGTATAACATAGATAAGTCAAGACTAAACAATTGTCTAGCAAAGCCCACTAATGGCAAAAAGGCAATTAAGTCCAACTCTTGTACATTAGCATTAATTAATCCAATTTAAACATACCAAATCACATTCAATTAAATTTACCATAAAATTACATAAATTCTAATTAGCACAAAACACTAATCAATTTCAAGTTCGGTCGCCGATAAGGCCTTCAATTTACAGTTTAAAACATAAAACATGAACAGATTGTTTAACAGTCGACCAGATAGACATGCATTTAAACTAACACACTCACTCCATTAGTTCAAAATTTCAATCAATTCAATTACTTATCATGATCAGTCTCAACTTAGCAGTAATCAGTGGTGTTATCAGTAAACAAGAGTGAGGGTTGTCACAATCATCTTGAACCAAGTTCTTTAAGCAACCCACTCAACTTGGCAAAATCATTTGTGGGCCGACAAATTAGAAGCATGATAACCAAATCAATACAACACTCTTAAACCAACATTTATTTGAACACACAATTATCATCTTAAAAATATTGCATTTGTTCACAAAGAGAAAACTCCATCCATCAATATTGTTTAGTGAGAGTCCATCAGAGTCACCTTTGCTACAACTGATCTTTATAAGTCAACAAGCAAGCCAAGGGGGCTATTTGCAGGGTGTCTACATGATTTGGACACAATGCAGACGATTCAATCATCTCCACACTACATATTATGGATTATCTTTAGTTTTGGCCTCATCAAAAACTCCAATTGATGAGACTGCAAGAAATCATAGGGCATTCACCAATTTGGAAATTCAAAGTCAAATGAACTCTTTTATATGGATGGCAATAACGCCCCCCCCAAAAAAAATAAAATAAAATAACAACAACACAACTACTTTCCCTGCCCTCTTCATTTATAAGTAGTGGATTTTGTGGTGGAGGTTATAGGTTCAACTGAGAACTAGGTAGAGAAAAGAAGACGACCATATCCAATGGAACATGTCTAAATAGGTTTGCCAACCATGAAATTTATTTGTATAATAACACAACAATATTTGTCTTCCTCTCTCCTAAAACCACAAACTTACTCTCGAGAATATCACTTAAAGAAAAAGAAAATCAATTAATGTATAGCATCATAAGGCCTCGTTTGGAAACAGACTATTTTAGTGACTTTTTTTATTTTTTACGAAAATATGTGCAGAAAAGTAGAGAGAGTGATGTGACAACTTATAGTGACTTTTTAGCTAAAACATACAGTCCCCAAACAAGGCCTAAATAACAAATAAATTCATAGACAAAATCATGCTAGGTTCAACCATAATTATGAAATGTAGGCAATTGTTTACTAGTGAGGGATTACCTCACTAAAGTGTTTCTCAAACTAGAAAACAATTAGTGGAATAAGAGGAATGTGGGTAAGGATTGTTTCTGTCACGACCCAAACCCGCCCCTATAGGTTTAGTATCGCAACCGGCCAGTAATCCTTGGATTACCAAAGGCCTCATGACAGATTAACATATAGATAGAGGCTGCGGAAGCAAATATACAAAATAGACAAGGTCCAATGAGCTGTGATAACATACATGAGACAGAATAGCTTGAAACTTTTATAAAATGCGAGCGAAGTCAACACACATAATATATACATAACACACTTAGGCGTACATGACAAAAATCTAGCCCACAACTTTAACAAAAAAGCATAGTCTAATACAGATTACAAAAATAGCCACAAAACCAAACTTCATCAGGAACCTTCTCGGGAGACGCAAAGGTTGGCTGACAAAATTGAAACGTAGGCCGTCAACTCTGGCCCTGATCACGTACTGGCTCACCTACATACATAATATAAATAGTGAGCGGAAGCCTAGTGAATAATAATGGAGTAAAGGGTTTTAATGAATGAAGTCCATACAGATTCAGAAATCATAGTTTAGATTCATAAACAGATTCATATTCATATTCTTGTCCAAATTAAATACGATAGTTAGAGCTCATGCTTAATCATACGTAGTACATCCCTTAGCGCTAACAGAACAAGTACAGAATAGATGCAGACACATGGTGGTTATGAATAACCAGTTCTATAAAGGAACCTCCGGATCCGGGTAACAGAGAATAAACATGCTGAGCCCCATAATGGAGCCTCCGGTGCGGGTAACAGATGGCAGACATAATAAGTTCTGAAAAATCTAGAAATCTGCTAGATATTGATTTGTGATTATGTATCAATTTAAAGTAATAAAACAATCCCAATCAAACAATCAAGACAAATTGATACAACGATTTTAACGTGGAAAAACCACAATTAGAGCACCTCCAGTTGTGATAAAAAACTACGGGCAACAGCCACAAAACAATCCACTAAGAAGATATAAAGGAATTACACAAGTATATTCTCAATTACCTAGCGAATCCATGCCCGAATTGAACCAACCCCTATGTGCCTCTTCCAACTCCGTCTTCACCTCGGAATTGTCTTGACGATGAGCCACTCCAGAATCCACCAAAGCTTCAGGCTCGAATTCTTCAGAATTCACCGAAGAACAACTCTCTCTTTTGTGTAGAACAAACAAATAATCCTTTGATGTATACTCTTTAAACCATGAGTTGAATACTCAATCAAAACATTAAAGAAAACTAGCAAAATATCCTCAGATATAAACCTTAATATCCAAAAAGAAGATCTGGAGCAGTAATCCTAAAATCTGACAAAAACCTGTACTTATAGAAATCTGGAACTGCGAGGCTCGCTCGAGCTAAGACTCTCTCGCTCGAGCGAGGAACCAAAAATGTGTGTTTTCCATAAGTGGCTTCGCTTGAGCCACACAACCTTTGCGCGAGCGTACATTCATCCTTCTTAGGTTTTTTGCCAGACGTAGCCTTCGCTCGAGCGAGAACTTCTTCGCTCAAGCGAGCAAGGGCGGACATGCAACTTTGAATGCAATTTTGCATTTTGCTTCGGGGGCGCTGCCCCTCGACCCCGCCGTGGCGCTGCCCCGAACCCGCCAAGGGGTGCTTCCTCCTCGACCCGTCATAATCAGCGAAGTGGCAATTTTAAAAGAATTAACATCACAAAACTTCTCTGTAAGGCACAATTCGGGTTGGATTCGTATCTAAAAACTCATAGCTTCACTGACATAAAAAGTGTGAAAACAAATACAACTTAAAGGAGTTTTGTCAAACGGGATTGCCAAGAATAAAAACCTAACAAGATCCATATTGGAACCTCCGATACCGGGTAATAGAGAATATACATGCTGAGCTCTATGATGGAGCCTCCGGTACGGGTAACAGATGACAGACATAATAAGTTTCATAATGGAACCTCTAATACCGGGTAACAGCTAACAGATATCACATGATGCTAAGGATGCCACGAATACATTGTCAGAAATTGGACAATCATTCATTGTACATAACATATCATTTCAGAAAATATATCTTAATTCATCATACAGAAAATAAATAAAGTTGAATATAGCTTTACTAAGTTATTACTCACAGTTGGCTTCAGGTGCAGACAAACAGAGCAGACTAATCAACGGTTTATGACACGTGACTGTAGACACCCCATTTTTGACCGTCCTCAAGATTTGGACATCACCGCTTGAACACTCGGTGATTATCCATGTTTGTGTTTGTTTGGAGTTCCCGGAGTCCTCGGCTACGCGCCCTACCTCAGGACCTCCAAACTCAACCGTTTTGTGTCTGGTTTTGCACCAAACACTTGTGCTTTGCCTTGGAGGGGCAGGGAATGCCTTCTGAGACATCCCCACACACCACCGGCAGTGGCTAGAGGCCACCGGTTGGTGATTGTTTCCATCGGCACTATATTGTGCCGGTCGGCACTATTTTGTGTCGGTCGGCACTCCTTTTGGCAAAATGACCATTTTGCCCTGCCGATCACTTTACAGCTGTTTTTGGAGATATTTTCAGACAGCTTTGAAGCACTTGTTTCCCCTCCATACACGTGTATGGAGGGATGAGCCTTGGATTGACTTAGCTTGTAAGCTTTGTTGTCTATAAGATAACTCTTGCTCTCTTGGCTCAAAGGTTAGAAGGGTTAGACATTTTAGGGAGAGAAAGGTGAGAAGAAGCTCTGGTTTTAGGGTTTGAATCCTATATCTATTCTATCTCTCTTTTTCTCTCTTGTTTGTGTGACTAGGTGTTTGTGTCTTACTATTGCACATCAACACCTAGTGTCTCACCTTTCCTTGGTTTCTGAGGTTCCAAGAGGTTGTTCTTGGTGTTCTTGACTAGTTTTGAGCTCAAGGAAGCAACAAAGTCAACATTTGTGAAGAGGGTCAACAAGGGTGAGAAACTTACTTTATTTACCCCATTCTTGCACTCTATTTTGACCTATCCTTGAACTGTTTTTGTGCTTGGTGTTCAATACAAAAAAGTTCTATTTTTTAGTCCACTTGATAGTTTATTAAGGGTACTTTGTGCTTTGGGGAGGTTTGGCCCCTCTTAGGCCTTGAAAGGCCTCATTTTTGTGCTATTTTGTTGAGCTCCGGGACTTTGGTGCTTGGGCCTCTTCACCACTGAAATCTTGAGGGATTTCAGTGGTGAAGATGGTGCCTTGAAGTCCCGAGAAGGAGAGGGCCATCCCCTCTCCTTGATGTCCTTGAAAAGGGTAAAATTTGGTCTCTTAAGGGAGCATAGTTTTGAATGTTTGAAGAGCATGTCTTGGCTGCATTTTATGTTTATTATGCCCTAATATGACATTGCTAAGTGTTGGTTTTAGTACTCCTTGCATGTTTTGCATGGTTGCTTTGTAATGCCTCTTTGGTCCCTTAACATGCCTAGGTTGTTAGCCCTAGTTTGAGCATGCTTTAGGCTTAGACTTATGAATGTTTTATGCTTATTTTGACATGTTTTAGCTCTGTCCATAGTCATTTGGGTTGATCTTGGCATGCATTATACAGCCCCTTTGCCTTTTAGACTTACTAGCCTTTGAGTATGCATGTATAGCATGTGTTGCTTACCTCATTTTGATGGTTTGGAACCATTTGGCATGTCATTTCAGTCCATTTAGCATGCTTGTTTGATTGCCTTGCATGCCTCTTTGATGCTTTGGAAGCTTGTGCCTTATGCCTCACATCTTAGCATTTGTGCATGCCTTCCTAGTTGAGCCATTTAGATGCCATCTAAGTGGTCCTTTGGGCTTAGTTTTACATGTTAAGAACCTGTTTTTAGTTGTTTGATGCATGCCATAACTATCTTGCATAAGTATGGTTCAATGCCTCATTAACTTGCTTAAAGTACTTGGGCCATTTGTTGCATGTTTAGCTTGCTTTGTTGTACGATTTGGCATCATGTTTTGCATGATTTTCAGAGCTTTATATGCATGCTAGTAGTCCATGTTTAACTCATTTCAAGTGTGCTTGAATGTTGTTTATTATGCTTAAGTGTTGGTGCCTTAACTTGTGCATGTGTGTATGTGTGTTTGGCCCTCATGATTTAGCATTTTGGCCAATGGTTTTAGGCCTACTTGGAGCTGCCTAATCCATGTTTGAGTCCACCCCCTTGCTTAGTTCATATGCTTCCTTGCTTAGGTTGTGCACCTAGCATGTTTTGCTTGCTTGCATTGCCCATTTTGCATATTAGTTGACATGTCTAGGATTGCATCATATTGGCATGCATGCTAAGCCTCTTGAAGTGAAGTATGATGGAGGTTTGGCACCCTTATGTGCTTGTTTGCATTGCATGCATTTGAAATTAAAGTTGCATACTTGGTTCTTTGGGCCATCATGCATGGAAATGCGTGATTGGTGGTCCGAGAATCGAGGCACATCTTCCTTTGAGTCATTAGCATGACAAGGGGTGTGTTTAGTGCATATATGCTTTGAATTGCATTGCCATGCCAGTATTTGCCCTCTGCTGCTGTGAGTTGCAGGTTCTGCAGGCATTCAGTGCCGGCCGGCAGTGTTTAGTGCCGACCGGCAGTCAATTTGCAGCCGGTGGATCAATTCAGTGCCGATGAGCTCAATCTACTGCCGGTGGAAGTTTTGTGCAGCCGGTAGTGATCTTCAGTACCTAAGGAAGTATTCCTAGGACTGTGGCAGTCTTCTGAGATGCAAAGCAAGGAAAACAGAGGCAAGCTAGGCATGGCAGTGCAATTCCGAGCGGAATCCGAGCACGTGCTGCATCGAGCCCTCGCCCCGAGGCGATTTACTATTTTTCTTAGATTAATTATTCTGTCAATTTAATTAATTTGTATTATTCTTTTGGTCCCTCCGAGCGAGGGCGAATCTGTAATAAGTGTGCGTGGGTGTGTGCATGTCTTCCGATCCCCATTTCTTTCTCCCTTTTATTTACCTACTTTCGATGGTAGATTAGGGCACGTTTATTTTAGCATGCCTTATGCTATGCATGCGTGCATCCATGCATTTGTTGACATGCACCGGGCTCGGTACATCATACAAACCGCATTGTATTTTCAAATCTAACTTGAATACGTGTATCAAATGATTGCATTTCACATGCCATTTTTAGGGTTAGCCGAGCCTATCCTAATTACATGTTGTATGCGATGCATTAGTCACTCTAACATGAACTAGGGACATGCATGTCTACTAACTAGTTTATTGTTTTGGCACGGAGTACGATGTAAGTATTTATGCTTTAGCATATCACATGCGTGTGAATGTTAACATGACAGTATGCTTACCATGCGGCTAAATGCTTACATGAGATAAACTGTTTGAATGCCTGTGGGTGGAGGTTGGATTGCTTGAGTTGGAAAAACTCATTGAAATCCGTATTTAGCCTACTTGCGAGTAGCAATTTCAAAGTATTTTCAAAACGAATGGATATGCAATGTTTATTTCCAAATTAGGCAATCTAGTCTATACTTGTTTGCTGCGCGCATAACATAGTAATTCTAGGCTAATAATTGGACTAAGAGCATGTAATGTTTTCAAAAACGGATATCACGGTTAGTAGAGGCCAGTCTTTGGACCGGGCGAAAGGGGGTGCTCATAGCTGACATTCCTCGATCGTACCCAAGCTCCCGAGCCAAGACCACTTTGGTGATGACGGACACGTATTTTCGACCGAGTCAGGGTTTCCTAAATTTCCCATTTTAAAATATTTAGGTGGCGACTCTGTAATCTGGCAAAGCAGTCCATGTTTGGCACTATTTTTCAAAAAATCTGTTTTTCTTCAAAACGATTTGCCGAATTTGGACTCTTTGGTTCAGATTTAGAACCGACACAAATCGAGTCCGAACTGTAGTAAACCCAATATGAACGGAACGGGACTTAACCCTCCCGGGATGCGTTTGGGGACGTCTACAGTGACCTACACGAACATAGAACAAACGCACACTTGAAACACACGTTCAAAACACACACAACTACTTTATTTGTTCTTAGTGTGTTTCTAGCCTTTACCTCATTATGGAGTCTTAATCATGGCCTAGGAATGTCTAGGATGGAATGAGGATGCAAAAATGCACTTGAAAACATTTTCCAAAACTTGCTGAAAACAGGGTCCACGCTCGAGTGTGGCTTTCCTCGCTTGAGCGAACATGCAAGAAGTGAAGGTTCGCTCGAGCGTGAATGCCCTCGCTCAAGCGGATTGTAAATTTTTTTGAGGTTATGATTGATAGTTGCATGTTAATTTTCTGGCTAAGCCACTAATTACAGCATAATTATGATGAATATGGTTGTATCTTTCCCTAAACAAAAGAAATATTGTCTCAGCAAACTAATCTGTATTGACCACATACATGACTCCGCAGAAGTCTAAATCATCAAAATCACAATAACAATCTTTCTCAACAACGAAAACCCTTATTTGATACAAAAGTCAAAAGCACAATGCTTTCAATGGAGACTGGGAAATTCAAAATTCAAAGTCCACATCATTATTTCAAACTTCTTCCAGAACATGTATAGTGAGTAATCACAACAGGCCCGACTAGAAATCAAATAAATAATATCATATAAAATAAGATAGAAAATTTTTAGGTAAGGGACCACTTTTTATAAGAGTTTAATGTACTAACCTCCATGTCTAACAACTCCAACTCCAACTCAAGTATAAAATACTTTGAGATTTTGGTCAGATTCAAGGGTATCTTCTTCTTTGTCTTTGCACTTCTACTACATTCATCCAATCAAAGAGCCACAACACACCTTCGTAACCATAATATGTTGCTACAATCAAAGCCAACACAAGGGTAGCAAATAGAAGCAGCCTCCACATGGCAGCAGTAAATTTCTGTTCAGAATAGTAGTAAATGTTAGGCAAATAAAGAAACATAATCAAAAGCTTACTTTTGCTCTTTAACAAAGAATAGCACAAAACCTGAAGTCTTGAAATTGAGTTTTCCTTCTGGTATTTAAATAGGAATGATTCACAAAAAGACAATTCAAAGAGCACAAGTTTGGAATCATAAAGAAGGCAACCAACCCAAAAACAGAGCAATCAAATTGGATTCCCTCATTGATTGCCCTCTCTCTTTTTATATGACCAACCAATGACTATGTATCATAATTCTTTGGCAAATTGGAATGATTATTATTCTAAAATAAATTTTCATCTAAAGTTGTTTTGGTGTGGAGTTTTATATCTATATGTCTTGAATTTGGATTTGGATTTTGGTTTTTTTCTTTGGGTTGTCTTGTATAGGAAGTGGAAAAACACAATTTGTGTACAGTATTCCACCTTCCCATCAACAAAAGACATAGACATGTAAATAAACTCCAAATTCAATTCCAAACCTATTTCTATGTTGTTGCCCTCTAAACAGAATAGGTCTTCTTGCAAAAATGAACTTAACTGGTACATTTGGATTCATTGACTATAAAATTGTATCATTTTCAGGGAAACATTTGTACCTTTTCTATTTATTTATTTATTCATGTTTAAATAGTTGTTATAGTTTAAATGTATTGTTTTGAAGTGATATTTAGTGATAATGAAAGAGTTTCTATATAATTAACCTGTTGGAAGTCTAGAAAAATCGAAGAATATTCAATTGCTTTGAAGAAGATACAGATTTGAGTAAAATTACGTAATGTTTTTTTAGTGGTTTGGGAATTGTTCTGAGGATTATCAAATTAGGTAATTTATTATATTTGTGTCTTTCCTTGCATTTTCTACGGCCTTTTTATGAACTTAACTAAGTTTATGTGTGTGGTGCCTTTAATTGCTCATCTATGAAACTGTCCAACTGTTTATGTTTTGATAATTTTATAAAAAAAATTATGTGGCGAAAAAATTGGTTTTTCTTTAAAAGAATCATATATAAAAAATTTACAGTTCTTCCTTCTTACAAACTAGAATAATTTATAAAAGATTCACTTGGGGTACATTTATAGTTCAACTCAGATCCAAATTCATCAAGATATAATTAGAAATATCTAATTATATATATTAGATGACAATAAGTTGGACAACAACAGAATATGGCAAAATCACTCTATAATATTTGTAAATATGACCCTTAGATAATTAACTCTATTATTTATAAGATGTGTCTAACTCTTTATGTTTTGATAATTTTATGAAATTTAAGTGGTGAAAAAATTAGTTGGAAATCTGATGTAAAATTTTATTTATTGTTCATTTGATGAAAACTTGGTTTTTCTTGAAAAGAATCATATATAAAAAATTTACAATGGTTCCTTTCTACCAACCAGACTAATTTATAAAAGAATCATCTAATTTTCTTGACAGCTAAGACATCAAAGAAACAAAAAACTAAGTTTGATTAGCAATAAGATTTCCTTCCATAAGAATTAGAGTTTCATCTCCAATTTGTACTTTTGATACAACAAAGAATAATATATAGACAACAAGAACTGCTTACATAAAAACAATAAGAATTAAAAATTAATCTTGAATCTTCACTTTTGATTAATGGTTTTTTGTGAATGTGTGTGTATGAGAGAAAAGAGAGAGAAAACTTTTGAGAAATTTAAATTATGGGTATCTATTCAACTATGTAGATGAAGTAACAACATTCTTATAACAAAAGAAGACAATTTTTTTTTCCTGCTGAATTATTTCCTTGCCAAATACTTGAACAGATTCCTTAGCTTCATTATTTGTGCTCTAGGAAAGAAAATTTCCTTTTAGAAGCTTCATATGTTTTTGGTTTTTCATTTTGGAAGCTTCAATGAATTGCGTTTTTTGGATTTCCATTTTCTTTATTTATTTGTTGTATATTTTCAAGCAATAAATGATACATTTTTATTGCTTGGATTTGGATTTTAAACTTAGAAAATTGGATGGGTTTGCAAAGCTTCTTTGTCTTTAATGGCTTTCTTTTCTTCTTTATGTTTTTGATTTTTGAATAGGACATAAAATGCCAAAAAAATAAGGGTAAACTACCAATAGGTCCTACTTTGGAGACTTATTACCCAATAGGTCCTACTTTGGAGACTTATTACCCATTAAGTCCTATTTGATATAATTTATTAAGTGATAAAGATAAATTTATCAGTCTTTTTTTTTTATGAATAATTTTATAGTGATAAATTTATCAGTCTCTTTGTTTTATGAATAAATTTTTAGTGATAAATTTATCACTCTCTTATTTTTATAGTGTTAAATTTATTAGTTAGGACCTGTAGGTAAATAAGTCTAGTTAACAGGACTAATTGGTAAGTACCCCAAAAAATAACTACATGCACAACCATTTAAATCAATAAACGACATAAAATGCACATTGATCTTCAAATTATTTAGGATTTCTTAAGAAATTATAAATTCAGACTCACTTTGTAAGACTCCTATCGTCTCATGACCCCTGAAGTTTTTTAGCTATATTAAAAACAAAAACATAACTCAATTTACCATTATTATTTGAGCAGCTTCAAAGTATTCTAGAGCCAAAAATATTAAATGCAAGAAGATTCCCCAAATCTGAAACCAAATCAGTTGTGAAGAAAGGTTCCCCAAATCTTAAACCAAATCTAAAAATTTGGGGCTAAAAAAGGGTTCCCTAGGTACAAATGGAGAAAGCATTAGTTAAAATTCAAAACACAATTGTTGAAATCATAAAACTGCAGGTTAGGCTAATAAGGTGAATCCATTGTCTTCAATTTATGTGAATACAGAGTATATTAAGACATGCTCAATAGGTTCATCCAATTGAGCTTAGAACACAATTTTAAAAAATATTTATATTGAAGAGATAGACGAATTGGATACAAAATATAACTACATTTCACTTCTCAAATTCATAAACCAAACACAATTTTAAAAAATATTTATATTGAAACTATAGCACGACCCCCATATCTAATAGATATTCTATCCTTTCACCAACAAGAAATGGAGAAATAATGCTAAGTGGCCTTAGAGAAAGTGAAATATACTCTTCTATTTTGTTCTACACTAGACGAGATGGAAATCATGTCATTGATTAGGATATTTAGCAACATTCTATCCAAAAAGTAAACAACATACAAAATTGACAACTGATTTTTCCCTATTGTGAAGCAATGCACTTCCAACAATGCAGATTATATTCTCAACTTCAAATAGCTATAAAAATATAGAGCACTTAAAAAAATGAAAACGCCCAAAACAAAAGTCATTAATATCACCCCAAATATTGAAAACAAGTGGATCCTATATTACAGGTTAAACATTTCATAAGTTGACATGGTAGAATTAACATATAACCCTTTGGCTAGCTCTTGTTAAACATGCATTTATTTCCTCAATTGAAATTGTATTTCTTCATTTAGCTTCTAATTGTTTACTAGCTTAACAAATTCATTATTGATTTATTGTAAATGTATGCTACACAATTGATAATTAAATGTAGGTGTACTTGAGACTTTAGCTCAAACAATATGAATAACCATTTAGTCAAAACTCGAGAAAGCCTCTTTGAAGAACAACAAGGTACGCTAAATAACTACATCGACATACTTTGTGTCACCAATATGTTCACAATTAACCAGTCGATATTTCCCAGCTCGTAAACGTGAATAAAATCGCCAACGTCAGCACGCATACCGTTCAAGACTAACAAGTGAACGCAAGCAACAACTATTACAACAACAAAGGGAAAATCATCAACGAGCAAAAGAATAACAATTATGTAACAAAACGTTTGACAATGATAAAGGTATACAACGTGTTATCAGATGCAATAGGGTAAACAAACCTACAAACCTATTGTCTGACTAGCCTTCGCAAGGAAGAGCCAGACATATTTGTAGCTCTGCTTTATGATTTTTCTTCTTATCTATAACATCTAATTCAAATGTTATATAGACGTGCCTTCAACTGTTGTGGCCCCAATTGAATTTCTACTATGGGAGTTGCTCAACTAGTGGCATCGCAGCTTCTTTAGAATCAAATGACTTCCCAATCCGTATGACTCTATGACTTCATATTTCCATACCAATGTGTAAACACTATTTACCATTTGTCAAAATACACCCTACTTGTATATTCCACTTACTATCACAATTCTAGGAATGCTTTTTTCATATGCCGACCATTCGAGAGATTCATTAAACTATCAGGCGAACAAACTTGATAGCAAGATAACCACAGCTTGTACCAGAAAGCGTCAGCGTATGTTCCCACAATAGAAAACTTGAGCTCTAATGTATTCTATAACATTTTGATCAACACTTGACATACTAACAATTATTGTTATCGGTAGGTTGTGAACGAACACAGAGAAATGTAAATATGATGCCTTTTCCTCCAACTCCCGCTTCCTGTCTTCCTTCAACATCTTCTTGTAGATTTTGTGGTGCAAAACTTTTGTCATATGAGCCTAAAGGGTTATGCTGTTTGCAAGGTCAAAGACAACTTGCTTGCAACCAACCACTACGAGACTTACATCGCCTAATGACATCCAAAGATGAGGACAACCAATATTTCCGTGAAAATATTCGAACATACAACAACTTATTCGCCTTCACATCTATGGGTGTCAAACTTAATAGCAAGGTTGCAACAAGGAAAAATGGCATATGTACTTTTCGAGCTCAAAGTCAAATATATCACTACATCAATAATTTACAACCACTTGACACCAGACCCAAATACCTCCAACTTTATTTCTATGACACAGAGCATGAATTGCAACATCGTTCAGAAAATGCACCACAATTACGTGTAGATATCATTGAGTCAATAATGTGCATTTTGTCAGAAAATCCCTATGCAAAATTCTTGCGCAGCTTAAAAGATGTTGATATTGACGAGGAATGTAGTATTGCCATTCGAACAAATCCTTGCCCAGATCAAAGAACCTACAATGCACCGTCAGCTTAACAAGTTGCAGCAATATGGGTTGAAGAAGAGTCCACAAACAATAAGACTCGCGACATTCTTGTACATAAAAAATCAGGTGGTAGCCAACGAGTTATGCATTACCATGGCTGCTATGACCCTCTTCAATACCCTCTATTATTTTCTTATAGTGAAACAGGTTGGCACCGTAATGTGAAAAGAAAAGGAAAAAATATTCCACTAGACAACACAAGCATTTTTGCCAAAACATCAGAATTGTTAGCCTCAGAAAATGAAGGTAAAAAATCCTCTACTCATTGAAATTATATTATCGTTTCATTGAGGAAAAAAACCCGAAAGCTCAAAACCACCCTACATCCATTCTAATTATTTTTTTCTTTACAGCTTCACATGCTGTTACGAGTGATACATCAGGGATTTCATGTTGCCAATTCTACTGTTATTTGCTACAAATTAGGCCTTCACAAACATCGACAATATTACTTTTAGGCAGGTTGCTACAATAATTTATTGTCGACATGTACATAAAAATTGAAAGCACTCGATTAGACTACATACGAGCTAACCAAGACACTATTTGTGCCGACTTATATCAAGGAATAGTCGACAGTGTAACAAGTGGTGAAACAAGAGTATCAAACATTGGTAAATACATAGTCCTTCCAGCGTCCTTTATTGGTGGCCCTCGAGATATGAAGTGAAGATATCTAGATGCTATAACATTAGTACAACGACATGGAAAGCCTGACATATTCCTAACAATGACATGCAACCCTTTTTGGCCTGAAATCAAAGCAGAGCTACATGAAACATAAGAAGCACAAAATTGACTAGATCTTATTGCTCATGTTTTCCGTGCCAAAATTGTGGAACTAAAAAATGAGTTGGTCAAAAAACAACTTTTCGACCCTGTAGCAGCTTACATATATGTGATTGAATATCAAAAGCGTGGCCTTCCACATTTTCATTTCTTGTTGGTTTTGAAATCTCATGCAAAGATTATCCACGCTGAAGAATATGACACATATTTTTGTCGAGATACCAAATAAAGATGACAACACACATTTGTATAAGGCAGTTGTCAAGCATATGATGCATGGCCCCTGTGGTGCACCAAAGCCAACAAACCCTTACATGACCAAAAAAAAGCAAATGTAAGAACAAATACCCTCGAGAATTCTCAAAAGTGACCAAGTGTGGTGAGAACTCTTACCAAATCTATAGGCGTTGAAACGACGGCAAGTGTCTGAATGTTCGAGGTAGCCTTCTAGGCAATAGATGGGTTGTCCCTTATAACCCGTACTTACTTGCAAAGTTTGATTGCCACATAAATGTTGAAATCTGCTCCACAATCAAAGCTATAAAATATTTGTACAAATATGTATACAAAGGGCATGATCATGTTTCTTTCCATTTCATTGCTAATGATAACGACTCAATTATTGATGAGATTAGTGCATACCAATCCGCTCGTTGTATATCTCTACCTGAAGTTGCATGGCGTATTTACAAATTCACACTTAATGATATTTCCCCAGTAGTTTTAGCTCTCCATTTACACTTGCCAAACATGCAACTTGTAAATTTCAAGGAAGAAGATGATTTGCCAAGTGTTCTACAATCTTGGCGTGCTTCTAGAACTATGCTCACTGAATATTTTGCGACGAACAACGCAAACACATCTACTAGGCAATGGTTATACTCTGAATTCCCTAAGCATTATGTTTGGAATGTTCAAGATCGATATTGTAAACCACGTAAAGGAAATGGAACAATTGGAAGGATGTATCAGCCAACCGTTCTGAAGGAGAACAATACTTTCTACGTATACTTCTAACACACATAAGAGGAGCTACAAGTTTTATAAACTTGCATACTGTAGATAGGCAAATATGCTCCTCATTCAAAGAAGCCGTTGAAAAACGATTCTTGCTTAAGAAAGACAATGCCACTGAAGAATGCCTTGTAGAAGCAAGTGTTTTCCAAATGCCTTTCGCGCTGAGGCGTCTGTTTGCAACACTATTAGTTTTCTGCGAACCTAATAATCCAAGATCATTATGGGAGAAATTTTATGATGCTCTATCAGAAGACTACAGACAAAATCTACAACTCACAATAGAACAAGTACAAAGCATCACACTTGACCATATTGCAAGTTTCATCGAATTAATGGACAAGAAAATTATAGATTACAACGTCCCAGCATACAACAAAGCTCCATCATACGAAACAAACCTACCAAGAAAATTAAGGCAAAACAACAAATCCCAATTTCAGAAAAAGACATACATATGAAACTCCTCCTAAACAATGCACAGCATGCTGCCTTCGATCTAATTATGCATCACATAAAGCAACACTTAGGAGGTGGATTCACTACTAGAAAATTGACTTTTTGCGACTATTTTTTTGCGACTGCTTGTTTAGCCGTCGCAAAAGATAAAAAAAAACCTCCAATATATATTTAACATTTATTTCTCCCATTTTTTATTTATTTATTTGCTTTTGCCCTAGCTTGGCTCGCTCAACCCCTCTCTCTCTCTGTCGCTCTCGCTCTCGCTCACGCTCACGCTCACGCTCACCGGTATGAATCTCTCTATCCCTCTTAATTTCAATCGATTGATCTCTCAATCTGTCTGTCTCAATCTCTCAATCTCTCAATCTCTATACCTCTCTCGATCTCTCAATCTCTCTCAATCTCTCTTTGTATCTGCGTATACATTATCTACTCTCTCTCTGCAAATTGAGCGATTCGTCGCAGAGAAACCCTAACTCTGCCATGGAAAAGTTCTCTCGGAGCACTCAAATGCAGCAGAGTAAGCTCACCTCTCATGCGTTTCATCTACCTCAAAATTCACCTATATTACGCGCGCACACACACAAAGGCTATCTTTGAGCTTCATTGTGTTCATAGTGTCCTATCAATGCATAATTACATGAATGCTTATATACGTATATGTGTTCAGCATAGCAATGCCGATTTGTCCTCGGTTCTGTTTTTGCTTCTTTTTTTTTTTTTTTTTTTTTTTTTTTTACCTCTGTTTTGTCCTTGTGATCAAATTTTTATTTTTAATTTTTTTTACATTTTATGTATGCCACCTAAACTTGGTGAAAATTTTGAACTATTAATATTTTCTAGTTAATGATGATTAATTTTGGTTGTTTTAAGTTATGAAACCCAGTTTTTGGGCAACCGTTCAGAAATGCCTTCTACATGTATATACTCAATTTAGTCCCCATGTAAAGTCCTTTTACATTTGTTTTTCCATATTTAGTGAATCTGTTTTCATCATCATAATTCTGTCTTAATGTCTCAGGTATAAAAAAGCTGTGTGGTGGTTTGAGAAGACTTTGGCTCACATTCCATCTTTGAGTGGAATGTGGGAACCAACTGTGATTAATCTGGCCCATGCGTTAAGAAAACTAAAGTAAGGTTAATTTGCTTTGGAATCCTATCAGAAACACTGTCTACTATGGTTTTCTTAAATTTCTGTTTACTTCTTGAAACTCAAGGGTCAATATAGGTACATTTCAATCATATGTTTTTTGAGTTGAAGTAAAATAATGGTACTAATAAATCAGATTGGATTACATATGTTTCTCTAGTAAATAATATAGAACTACTATATGTCAGGAGGTACCGGGAGGCGATTACATACTATGAGAAAGCACTTGCACTATCAACCAGAAGTTTGAGCACTTATGCTGGTCTTGCTTACACTTACCATTTGCAGGTACTTACTCTCTGACAGATTATTTTGTTTTTGTGATCTGGTATGGTTTAATATGATAATCAAGTGGCATTTTATGTCTTGTTGCTCAAATTTGTATCTTGGTCCATAACTGGAGCTGGATTAGACCACCTGCTAAAGTTTAATGGAGAAGAAATTTTTTGTCACCACTCAACTGGACTACTTCACAGGGGTTTCCACTTGAGTGAACTGGCTTATTAGGGAATGCTTAGGTTTCATATGACACAAAATGACCAAATGGTCACATTCTAGCTTGAGTAGTAGAATACAGAGTTCTCTCCAAACTCGGACTATTTCTAAAGTTCAAATTTATTTTTTTTTTTCTTGCCCTTACGATGAATGTCTTGCTGATGATACATTTTATGTGCTTGTGCAGGATAATTTTACCACAGCAATTACATACTATCACAAGGTAAGTTGCTCCAACCTCGATTGCTAGATTGGAGAACATCATATACAATCTTGCTCGTTTGATGTCAGTGGCTTTTAATGAAGTGGTTTCTAAAAGCACTTCAAGTAAACATCCAAGAGTTGCTTCATTTAGAAACCCTTTGAGCCTTGTCTTTTTTTTTCTAGAGGTGCTTTTCGCAGGAAGCCGAACATATAATTAAGCTCTTTAAGAGCCAAGAAGTGCTTTTAAGCCATTCCACCATCTGATGGGACATAAAATCTTTTGACTACATGGACTAACTAGTCTTTGTGAAAACCGATTTTTATTTTACTATGTTTAGTTATGATTTTATTTTATTTTTGCCGCATACGGTTTAAATCGACTCTGTTATATTTGTCTCGAATCGGGCTTTATGGTGAAACCAGATGATCGATCTGCACGAAAATGTTAACTTTAGCTCTTGCAGATGAATGCCGCCATGGTATAGATCCCAAAACTGAATCTCTTCGAAATGATGTATTTATTTAGTGTGAAAGCAGGCAAGAGAATTACCGCTCATCATGTATTTTTTTGTGGCCAATGTTGTAGTTTCAGAAATAGACTAAAATAATGTGCTAGGTATCTTTATTTATTGTATCACAGTAGAAGAGATATTATATTAGGCATCGACTCTTTCGTGTATTTGTGACTTAAGGGCATAAATTGAGGCCTTTGTAGCTTGTATATTTCGGAACTGAATGAGCCTTCATTATTATTGTTTTATTGAATCAGCCTCACCTTGCAATTTAAAACTCACTTCTTGGCATCGTTGTTTCTAAGTCGTCGATTAAACTAGATTGCGACTTTTGATCCAGAAGGGTACACAGACATCATAGACCTTTTTTTATAAAATGTATATCAAATAAATAGGAAACAGGTGAAGTGATTGCAAATCAATAGGCAACTATCTTTTTGTCAGTTGTCACTTGCATCAATAGATGCCTCATTTGAATTTAATTGATTTGTAATTCTTTGTTGAAAGCGGGCACAAACAAATAGGTAGATAATGAAGTATATCATTATGTAGGTTTGTATAGGTCAGCTTCACGTTGAGGGATTAGTGGTGAGGTGGTAAACATGAATGTGTTGTCCATAAATTATTTATCATTGCATATAACGACTTTTTTCAAGTTTATTTCTTTGTACTAAAAAAGGAGCTTAAACATAAAATTTGTACTCCAATTTTTTTTTTTTTTAATTTTTGTACCATCTGGTTTCTGTTTTGGCAATCTATAATGGTTGGAACAATGGAAAGGCTACAATAAGTTGACCTCATATGCCTATTCATGAGGCCTTCAACTTTTGATTTAAGATGTTTGCTAATATAATAACAATCAAAATTTCTTCTGCTGATAATCCCTCTCTTCACCTTTCTGAGCAGGTTTTGCATCAATATATCACCATTTCATGTCAACAATTTAGCATGAATAAGTTACTTACAACTCCAAAGAACGACTTATCGACAAGTTATTTTACTGGAAATTCTGGAAGTAGTGCACCTTAACAGCATATTCTTTGTGCTGTTTTAGATATTATCACTCCCTCTTCGCTCGAGCTACATCGACAAGAATTCTATTCAAACGTTGCCCAAATATCTTGGTAGAAAACGACTCAGTGACGTGTTGCCGAGCTTCTAGACCCATTCTCTCCGCCGTTTGGGGATCTGAATGAACTTTGCCATAGCCAAAGAGAAATCTTGGGGCCTTGGGTCACAGAGAGGAACCCGTCACACCATTCTTAATTGTCTCAACAGGACCCTCGCTGTTGCATGCAATTACCGGTTTATGGGCTGCCATTGCCTCCAAGGGAACAATGCCAAAATGTTCATCCTACACTCATTAAGCATTCTCATGAGACTTCTTGTCATACGCATTATGGTATCAATATGAGGAGAAAATTGACTTTTCACAAACCTTTGGGGTGTAAAGAACACATAGGCATTGTGAAAGCAGCGTATTCCTTTCAGTTGTCGAGCAAGATTTCATGAACTTAACCTGGTGAGACACTCCTTCCCTCTCTGCTAAGCTTTTCAATTCCTCCAAATATTCGACATTCTCTCTCCAATTAGTTTTGGAATTTTATTTTCTGTGTTTCTTTCTTATTGGAATTTGGGGAATTTTGTTTGAAAATTGTGAAGCTGAATGATGCGGCTTTCAATCTTTCAAATGGTCCGGTCATTGATGAGGTTTGTCATTTTTTATACCTTGCTCTGTTGATTGATTCTTTTAATTAGGAAAACATCACCCATGATACATTTATGCAAAGATCATTTACATTTATACATAAGTACAGTTAACAGTTACCGGTTAACGAATGATGAAGATGGATTGAATTTTAAAAACTGTTACCAGCTATTTACATTAACAGTTAACAATATGGGCATTCTTAAAAATATTGTTATGGGAACCTCTGACGTGCTTTGCTACTCTTCAGTGAACCTCTAACCTTCACTCAACCCTTCCACAAAAATATTGTTACACCTTTTCAAAGGGGAAAAAAAAAAAAAAAAAAAAAAGACAACCAAAGCAGACAGTATGCAAAATAGATGAATGCAACAGTAACGTAAGAAATGTTCTAAGAGAAACAAAAATGCCATCCCAGGTTGGAAGTATCTTCCAAAATGATTTTTTATGTTTTTGAATCTTCAATTTGGAAAGTGGAAGGCTTGTTTGGGCTATGAAATTCTTCCTCTATTTTCGACCAATAGAGGAAGACTTCTTTGTATCGGTTTGCACGTTCCTCATGATCAACTGGAAACTTATTTCTATGAGTTTGCATTTTCAGTTTGGACAAGAGCTGGGGGAGACATTGTTAAATATCTCTCGAGCATGGGAGCAAGCTAACACGTCAACTTCCACCACTTTGGTGGGGAAGCTTCCATTGCTCTTGAGCTCTTTGACAGGCAACTCCAAATCAGGCAAGAATAACACCACCACATTGCTCTACATGCTTAGTTTACATGCTTATTATGACTATCATTTTTACTTTCTTCTGACTTGGGCATGTTTTTTAAGCCAATTTTTATTCTTGTTGCTCATTTAGCATTTGGCAAGCGGTTGGTATCTGCTGGAAGGAGGTTCCAATCTATGGGACAATATGGTCAAGGTGAACTTCAAACGGTATTTTACATAATCTTTTTATACTTTTAACAATATCATTTAAATTTGAAAGTTACTAGTATATTTTCAAGAAAATCTCCAAAACTATGTTGAAATTTTAGAGTGCAGAGTACATGTGTTCTTCTTCCTTGCAGTACTACTATAACATAAACTTCTTTACCCATAATTAATGCCATCAACAAGATTTCACTTGAACTTAATATATAATATTTTAATTGATCTCGACAAGATGTCTATTCACGAGTAATGCTAGATACACTAATTAGTGTACCAATTAACACACTAATTAAGACACAAGATATACATGTGGATTCCACCCCTTAATATGGTCCTAACCTAATATTGTATCTAGTTAGTGTGTTAATTGGTACACTAATTAGTATTTATAGCATTACTCCTACTCCTGAGTCGCACTGTTGATTTAAATCCTGAAATTCAGTGGTAGCATTGAAAAACTATCAATGTTATAAATTCCCATATGGTGTGATTATTTTTGAACTGCTCTGGAATGTTAAACCATCTTGCAGCAAACAATTGAAATTCACCTAACATCTACAATTATACTGGACATGTTCATTTCTTTTCATTTTGGAAATGGCTTCTCTCCAGTTCAGATAAGAATGAGAAATATCAAGCCTCAAACTAGAACTTGATCAGTCATGAGGAGATTATTAGCTTAAGACAACAGGTTTCCTTCCAAATCTTTTATATTCTGCATTTGTATAGAATTGGCTTTGTTTGACTAACATTGAACCAAACCTGTTTGACATGTAATGGTGGTTTTTTTCTTAGTTTTTGATTTTCCAATCTTCCAGTGAGACTGGCTATGCAGATTTATGTTCTCATATGATGTTCACCTTTTGTTATTGATATAACAGTTGGAAGAAGGTCAAGTGAAAATGCAGTCAAGATTAGAGGAAGAGGAGGAAGCCAAGGAGGTTTATTGCAACTTGAAGCCTGAGGATAAGCTCAGTCATGTGACTAGTGTCTCAAGAGATACTGGTAAGATTTCTGATATACAACATTACTAAACGTTCAGGCTCACAAATTTTTTTGTGTGGTTGTTTTGCTTATGCTTTTAGCTTCTTCAAGATAAATATTGATTTATTTTAGATTGACAAAGTTTAGTGTCTAGTAAAGTTGTTACATTTGACTCTTCTGAAGTTCTGGAATCCAATCATTGCAGTTTGTCAAAGCAACCTCCCATTGATGCGTAGTTGGTAAAGAATTATCTTTCATATATAGAGCACAAGGAATAAAGTGGCAATGAAAGGATATATCACAAGCATGAAAATATTGATACATTGATGAATATTTACCTCAATGTATCACAGTATTAAGCTTTTGAAAAATAATGATATTTGTCAATGGAAATATTGAGTGATAGAAAGTGTTATTGAAAAATGCTAATGCTGCTTTATTGAGTAAAAATATTGCAAGAAAACTTTTGGTCTAGGCAACTCACAATTAGATGAACCAATTTTTAATTTTATTGCAGGGGGAGGGCTTATAATGGTTGGTGACGGTATCAACGATGCTCCAGCACTTGTCTTCTTCAGAGGTATTGTCTTTGCCTAACGTGCTAGTGCAATCGCTATAAATTTAATGAGATGTCTTTATTCTTTGGACAATATTTCTGGTGTTCTATTTTGTATTGCTAAATCAGGAAAAAATAATGGTTCATTTCCAGTTTGTGTATGATAGGAACCAAATGAACGTGCTGGAGGCGAACAAAACAGATTATGAGAATTGTATTTCTGACCATCCTCTTCACAATTGGACAACTGGAGATGGAAGGGACGTCGTTCCCCTTAATGCGACTCATAAGTACTATTTCATTAGCGGCAAGGGTTTCTATTATGGTGGCATCAAGTTTGTTAATTTCTTTAGCTCTCTTTTCTATCTTAATATCTCTATGTAATTTCAGAAGTCATGATATGCTTTACAACACTTCTTTGATGCCTTTTCTAGTCAATGTAAAGAATAAGTGAATATGAAAGACATATCAAGATTTAAGTGTTTCTTTTTTTACTATGGAATGGAGAACAAATGCATGTAAATGAAAGAGTTTTTTCCCTCGTCATATTTATTTATTTTTATTTTTAATTTTAATTTTAATTTTTTGCGACGGTAACAAGATGGTCGCCAAAGATCATGTTAGTGTTTTTCTTTGTTTTTTGCGACGGCAAAATAGCGGTCGCCATAAGTAGTTTAGGTGGTCGCAAATAATTTGCGACCGTTGCTTTGCCGTCGCAAAAAGTATTTGCCACCCCCATATTCGCGACCCCCATTTGCCGTCGCATGGGCCGTCGCAAAAAGTCTTTTTGCGACTGTTTTTTATTATTTGCGACGGTTTATAGCGGTCGCAAAAAGTGTTTTTTTTAGTAGTGATTTTTTGTTGATGGCCCATGAGGTACTGGAAAAACTTTCCTGTACCGAACATTGCTAGCTACTATACGCTCAGAAGGACCTATAGCTATAACAATAGCTAGCACAGGAATAACTGCAGCTAACCTACCTAGTGGCCACACCGCATATTCTCGCTTCAAAATATCTTTAGATATCAACAGTTCAGTCGGCTGTAATGTTGGGAAACAAAGTGTAGTTGGGATGAAGCGCCTATGGCAAATAAACAAAATATTTAAACTTTCGAAGCAATGTTACGTGATGTTTGCTCAAATGAGACCATCTTCGCTGGAAAAGTTGTAGTATTTGGTGGTGATTTTCGACAAGTTCTTCACGTTAGTCCCCGTTCCACTCGTGAGGAATGCATAAACAACAGCTTGGTTGAATCAACACTCTGGCCTCATCTTCATATTTTTCGTCTAACAGAAAACATGCGAGCATTACATGATCTTCAATTTTCTGATTTCTTATTAGACATCGACAATGAAACTTATAACAACATAGATGAGGACTTAATTACAGTACATGAATGCATGATTATTAGCACAAAAGAGGGTTCAAATCCAATATTAACATTGGTTGAACACATTTATCCAGATTTCACTGAAAATGCATTTAAATCAAAATACTTGACATCTCGAGCCATCTTGACTCCTAAGAATGAATTCGCAGACAAAATCAATCAAGTCTTGATGGACAAATTCCCAGGAAGTACATACACATATACTAGCTTTGACAAAGCGACAAATGACAAACAAGGAAACTACCCACAAGAATTCCTTCACAGCTTGATTCCAAATGGAATGCCTCTCCACTAACTACAACTCAAACAGTCTAGCCCAATAATGCTTCTAAAAAACATAGACCCTACTATAGGAATATGCATCGGTGTGCAATTAATATGCAAAGCTCTAAAACCTAATGTTATCCACGCTGAAATTGTAACTGGCCATTATCAAGGAAACTCAATTTTGATCCCTAGGTGTCACGACCCAAACCCGCCCCCATAGGTTTATCATCGTATCCGGCCAGTAATCCTAGGATTACCGAAGGCCTCTAAGACATATTAACATAATATTAGAGGTTAGCGGAAGCAAATAACAAATATACAACATCCATTGAGCTGTGCAGACTTATATGAGACAGTAAAATTTGAAACTTTTTATATACATATTTACACATCATTCTTACATCATCATATATATTTACAGATTAGACAAAAAGGGACTTAGCCCTATTTACAAAATAAACAAAGACTTGTTTAACCAAACAAGAAACAAAACTTGAACTTTATGTACTTAGCCATAACCGCTAGACATATCCAGAACCTCCACGAGAGGCACATAGGTTGGCTGACAAAACAGAATCCATGAAGAAGCTCTAGGCTTGGTCACGCGCCTGATTACCTACATACGTAAATAATACAGTGAGCTGGAGCCCAGTGAATAATAACAAAGTAAGGATTTTACTGAATGATGTCCATACAGAAATAGAGTCTTGTACATAGAATAGATTCATATTTGTATTCTTATTCAATTTATATACAGAAATCAAAATTAATGTTCGATCATACATGGTTCATCCGTTAGCGCTAACAGATCATTTACAAGCATCTTAGATCATACTTGTCAGTTCCATAGAGGAACCTCCGGCCGGGCACGGATAACTTGTCAATTCCATAAAGGAACCTCCAGACTGGAAACTTGTAAACTTGTCAATTCCACCTAGGAACCTCCAGCCGGGTACAAATAGCTTGTCAGTTCCATGAGGAACCTTTGGTACTAGGAACTTGTAACATACTTGAATCATAGCATAATGTCACTTGTAACATACTTGAATAATAGCATAATGCCATTTGTAACATACTTGAATCATAGCTTAATGTCATTTGTAACATACTTGAATCATAGCATAATGTCATAAATGCTTGTTATCGTTGGACAATTATTCATAGTATAAAACATGACATTCCATTCAACAGATCTTATTTCATATACCGAAAATAATTTAACTTGAACATAGCTTTACTAAGTTATTACTCATAGTGTTCTGGTGCTTGATTCGTCTCTGCGTTTGACCGTACATAATTCATAACACATTGGGTCATATTACAATTCATTCCGTTCTTTAACTTGTTTAACATTCTTAGGCTATTTTCACGTTCTTTAATTCATTTACAATGTTTAATGCATGCCTAAGAGTGCTTTGAAATGAAAGAGGACGGAAAACGAAGCATAAAACATCTTTTCAAATTTCTGAAATAGGGCCCTACGCTCGAGTAGACCCCTTTGGTCTGCAAAAGTACTGGTCGTTTGTAAATTACGCTTGAGCGAGACTTTTGACGCTCGAGCAAGGAGTCTAGTAAAATAGGGTACGCTTGAGCGGGACTTTCCACGCTCGAGCAGACAGGTCAAATTCTGGGTTCTTTTCCCGATTATGTTTGAGCTTCAAACTTAGTTCCAACCAATGTAATTAATATCATGAGACTCATATATAACTTTCAACATGAATATAAGGGCCAATTTTACAAGATTTGAATCTCAAATTTACGTAAATTCATCTCATAAACTTGAATCATATCAAACTCACTTCATAACTTCAAAGCCCATGCAAATTAATTTTCAACTTAAATATAGGCTTCATTTTCAACTTAAACAGTACAATTGATGATCAACTTCATGAAATTCAACATTATCATGCTTGCATGTGCCAAATAGCCTTCAATTCATTATGAAATGCATGTTTGTACTCAAATATGCAAACTCATGACAATCCTTTACGTGCATGTACACACAAACTTCAAATTCATCAAATTCAACTCAATTCATGTTCTTGATATCAAGCCCAATTCCAAACTCACAAATTCTAAAACTTGAATTGAGCTTTTAAAATAATTTCAAAACTTGGGTTCATACATGGTTTGTCTATAACATACAAACTCTTAAATAGTCAAGAAAATATGATCAATTTTAAATCATTTACATCAAAACTTCTTTAATTTATAAATTAAGCTCATTGTTCATAAACCCATAATTTCCAAAGCTTAATTCTTATTTCATCAAAACATGAAATCCATTATTAGAAATTTATGATGCATATACAATTAAAATATTAAAACTTGTAGAACTTGTCCATGCATGTAGAAATTAGACTCAATTCATGCATGATATTCCAAAGTCAAACCCAAAATAATTAATTTCTAAATTAATTTTCATAAATTTGAACATAGTTTCAATTTCTCATTTTCTTTTTAATTACATTAAATTGACTTCAAGTTCTTTCTATTTTCCTTCAAAACATGAATTCAAAGTGTACGGGAAAGAAATACACCTTCTCGTATAATCCTGTTGATCAAGTCTGCGCTCCTTCGTACGATGTCGCTTTATCACCTGAAAACACAAACGTGAGCTAGCCGGCAGGTGTGTGCCGGAAACCTCTCCGATGCCTAAGTCAGTAAGCTTGACAAATAGACAAAAGTTCTGTGTATTCAGAAAAGAAAGTAGTGTTTCCTCTCCAAAGATGATATTGGTGAGCTTTTATAGGTTTCGTGTGGCACAATCCTAGTAGGACTCTTACTCCTCCATGCAGAGTCCTCCTAGGATTCATACTCCTGAGAGATAATGCTTCTCTCAACACCCCCCTCACTGCTTAAACCAAGTCAGATGGTTTTACCACAGCCGAACTACCTTACGACCGAAGTAAGCAAGGCACCTGTGATCTTCAACCGAACTATACTTAGTTAGTTCGGCCCCTACCTTCCTTTCCCTTATCTCGGCTTTCCCATGCTAAGACCGAGCTATCCATAAGAGTGGAGCCAAACTAATTACTGAAGACCGAATTCCTCACAACACATCCCTTAACCGAAGTAGAAATAAGCCTTATGTGACCGGACTAATTATCATGGTTGCGACCGGTCTAACTCCAAGACTACTTCTTCAGACCGGAGTAACTTATATGGCCTTTTTACTCAGCCCTTCGTAGTGCTGCCCAAAACGACCCACTACTTAGCTTGGCCTAATATATCCAGCTCGGCCCAATTTTCATATAAATTACCCTCTCACAAAGTTATAACCTTCTTTAAAAAAATCGTTTGCATGTATGAAACATTTATCAAAATCCCACCAATTCTACCTTATTAAGCTCAAACCATAATTAAACTCTTAATTTACACCAAAACTCAATCACAAACTTATAATCTTTAAATTATGAATTAATTTCTTAACTTACATTACATGCATGGGTTAAAAATCTAATTATAAAATCAAAACTTTATCTAACATTCTAAATTTTCATAAACTTGATTCTCATAAAACATCTCATTTTTCTCTTCAAACTTGAACTTGAATTAATTCAGATTTTTCATAATCCATGAAACATATTGTAATTAGAGTATTAATTTGCTCATGCATGTAACAATGAGGTTTATTTTCATGCAAGATCACAACATCAAACTCAAAATAATTAATTTCCATAACCATGAACCAACCTTAATTTCTTCATCTTTGTTTTTTCTAATTTCTTCCAAATTATATGAAATTGAATCCAAACTTATCTTTAATTCAAGTGTAATACAAAGATTCTACAAAATTCAAGCTTGAAATCCTTACCTTTAATCTTCAATTTGGAGAATTCTTCGTCAATCCTTCACTTTCTTAGCTTTTCTTTCTTTAGCTCTCTACCTCATCTTCAATTCTTAGCACAAAAGTGGGTTTCTCTCTGTACACTCTTGAGATCTCTAATTACCATTCTCTTGCTTCCTCTCTTTTCCCTTTTTGTTTTTGAGCTTCAGCAGGTTATACATTCACTCACACACACACACCTCACTTCTTGACCTCAACATAGCACACATGTACTCTCCTTTGATTTCCAACACATCACATACACACACATACACAGATTTCTCAATACACCCATCCATTTACACCCCCAATACTAATTTAGTCCATAATTCAATTTATGTATAGGAATAATTTAATTAAGCATCACTTAATCTTAATAAATTTTAATTAACACAAAATTGATTAATTATAACTAATCTCAAATCCCACATAATTTAATTAGTCTAATTGACTTCCATTAGAGCCTAATTAAATATATTTAAATTTATCAATCCAAATCAGATTTTTAATCAAACTTCTAAAAGGCTCTAAACATCAAATTAAACTTATTTTCATCATCAATTTTGGTTCCTCAAATCATTAAGGTCTTCAATTTTGGATTAAACTTCAAAATTTTTGCCAATAAATTACATGCTCAATTAAATACCTCACAAATAAATTTAATTCATAAAAACCTTAATTCCCAATTCTCAAAACTTAATTAACTCCAATTCGGACCCAATTAATCAAGTCTCAATTTCACAAATCTAAATCGAATATTTAATTAAATTCCCATATAGTCCGATACTCGAAATTAAAATAATTAAATTCACCATTTGTACTTTCTTGAGCCATCTAGGCTTCCAATTTCTAACTCCAAAAATTAATTCTCAATAGAATTATATATGAATCAATCTCCATAATTTTCGTAAATCCCAGGTTAAATTAGAATAATTGGCAATTAAATTTCAAATCTCCTTAATTAATTAAGTGCTAATCATTATACGTCATGGGGTCATTACACCAGGATTCCACTTAAACTAGCCAAAACAGATAGCTACCCTTTCCCATTTCAATGTAAACAATTTCCAATCCGACCTTGTTTCACAATGACCATCAACAAGGCTCAAGGACAAACCTTAGAGCAAGTCGGTGTTTACCTTCCATAACTTCCCATGGACAATTATGCATCGCACTTTCAAGAGCACAACGATCATCTTCTGTAAAAATCCTCATAAAACCAGCCAAACAATCAAAACACATGTCCAACATGACACGAAATGTTGTTTATAAAGATTTTATCAAAAAAACATCACAGGTAAACCCAACAAACTCTACAAGAATTTGACAATCCACACTAAATGCAACATATCCTCAAACATAAACAAATCGATATATACTTGCACTCAAACTCAATAACAAATCAATCAAATTAAGAATATATCACAATATGTAGCAAATCCATGTATACATGCACACAGATTCACTTACACCTATATTTGCATTTGAAGGAACAATGGAAAAAAAAGCTATAATGTTTTGTGAGTTATCTGACAAATCGCGCAGATAGAAAGCCAAACTTCGTGTCATTGAAAAACAGCCCCCTCATACAAGCAAGCTTGGGACAACTACTATCCAACAATTCATCTTAGTAGGCAGTGAGGTATATTCAATACACTACTAACAACATATTACATTATCCTACTTTTAGCAACAAACAAAAACCTCACATACACACACACACACTAAATATAGAACCCAACAACTCATTATAACTACTATTATGCCATATTAGGGCTCACGAATTCAAGCTACGTGTTTTGATGATGATATCCTTATGTTTGATGGCCTACTCAATGTATACAAGACATACTATTTTTCAAATGATATCATCAAATACATTGACCCTCAAAATAGAATCGTTGACAACACAATTCAAATCATGCTAAACTCTCGGATATTAGTTGAAGAAATTGAAACAATAGAAGAAGCAAATGCATTAGAAACATACTTTTTCATCCAGCTAGTAGATGCATCCAATTACATTACAACAAATATCAAATTTGGTAAATTCATAAGCATACGAAAACTAATAACAGCACAATTACGCTTTTAATTACCTACCATTCACATTTATGTTACATGCCCAACAGATATTGCTACTATTACAACTAATGTTCTGCCGACAAGAACAATCACAAATCGAATCGATGGACAACCAGCTAAAGTTTGAGAAATCTTTCTCATCGATCAATCGTTAGTTCTCTACAAATTTCCATGCATATCCTACATATTATATTAACATAATAATTATTTCGAAGTTCAAATTAACAAGTACACAAATTTATTAATAACACTTTCAAATGTCTCTATCAACAGTAATCAGCCTATGAAGCTTTCAGCATGGGATGACTTCACCACAAATGAATAAGAACACATAAGCACCATTATTATTGAAAAACCTACATTTGTTGCCACCAACCTCAGAGCAACTACATTCAATGGTAGGTTAACATACCCTTGCCTTCAACAGAAAATGCCATATAACTATTCTATATTTTCCATCATCGAATACCTAGAAGAATAAAATTATGCTTACACTTTAAACTGCAAGTACATGATGCTCTCTATCAACTACTCCAACAACTGAATTCATCTTCGATGCCAACATACTTGAAATACAATCGTTGTGTGACTGGGGTACAAATCACAAACATTATATTCACTTTATTGCCTTCACATCTAACATGTACTAATAGCTTCTTCATTACATTAATGCAGGCAAATAGCAAACCCACAAAAAATTGAAGAAATTGCAAATTCAAAACACATGTTTCTGTTACCATCTCCAACTTCATCTTCAGAAACATTTGAAGTTGTATCCATGAACAATTTGTCGTCACATGAAGTATATACCTTCTTATCTGTCTTCTTAATTAAAGACAATTACATCGACATATATATATATATATAAACATACTTGCATTTACATACTACTCTCTTTCAAAACAGGGCAACATATGGAAAAAAGGCAAAATAACAGCAGAACCAGTAACACAGTGTCCGTGGTATGTTGCTTGTAACAAATGTAATCGCAGTACAATGGAGGACATTGGCACCTCATTTACTTGCATTGAATGCAACACAGAACAATCTACAACAACAGCAAGGTACAAAACATATAATTTGGTACAACTAAGGCCTCGTTTGGGGAGTGGCTATTTTATCTAAAAAGCCAAAAAATTACTAAAAGTTGTCACATCACCTCTTTATTTTTTTGCATATCTTTTCGTAAAAAGCTAAAAAGTTACTAAAATAGCATGTTCCCAAACGAGGCCTAAATTCACCAAACCCATTAAATAGTGAAACTTAAGCTTTGGCTAGGCTTGCTTCATCATAATTTCCTATATTACATTCTATTATATCCATCTTAACTACCTGCAGATCTATCCTCCGAGTTCAAATCAAAGACAATAATGGTAGCTTCCAAACAACTATTTTTGGACCACATGTAGAGAAGTTGGTAGGCTATTCAGCAGATGCACTGGTCTAATTAAACCTTAAGGCAAGTATCTCCTTGCAATTTCAAATTAAAGTTTAAATTAAAACATGGCAACAATTATTTAATATGCATAGACTCTTCAATTGTAGGAACGCATGCAGAAAATAGCTGACATGAACATGGCTTCAAAGAAAAAAGAATATTACATCCATATCGCTCCTACAAAAAATGCAAGTTCAACATGGGCAAACAACAAGTGGACTGTCCGATAAATAAAAGATGTATAAATTCCCTCATGTAATACAATAAACTAATAGCAGATCTAGATATATATATATATATATTAACATATCTCTCTATATATATCCATATACTTCACTAAAAGTTATATATAATAGTTAACTTACATTTTTTGCATAACATATAAACAACCTTGGTATGTAATAACTTCCACATTTTGGACAACATATAAATAGCTATCATCAGTAGTATAAGATTATGCTTGCTAGCTTTTGGATACTACATATAGTACCTATTTATTCCTGCATTCAATCTCTATTTTTGTTCGATGAAATTCAAACTTGGTGTACCCAGAAGGAGTACTACTCTACATATACTAAAAATTTCTCTGGCTTTTGGTTTACTTCTCTCTATCTCTCTCTGTGTGTTAATCACCGATTGAAAAAAGATTTGTTTGTTTTGCTGCTCCATGTATGTTTCTCAATAATGAAATGATTTTTCACTGCTTTCATGTTTTTTTGGGACATCTATTTACTTCTTTATTTTTAGACAGAAAAGAATGAATCTCATTGTGATAAAAATTTATATGGCCCCAGATGTCTCTTTTTGGGCAGTTACTAGATTTTACATAACCAAAAGTTCTTAGTATGTTGTCGATAACATAACTTCTTTGAAAATTTATGTAGTATGATATTGTTTGTACTTTAGCTTTTCTCCTCATTATGAGGTATACAATCTTCAATTTTTCCTCACATGCTTTATGTTATGGTGCAGTGAACTTTTCATCCTTTCATTTTCAAGAATAAAAAAATTTGCACAGTTTTAATTTGGTGCAAGGTTTTGGCATTATGGAATTGTGAGTATAATTAGGATTATTATAGCTATGTGCTCTCATGGTTGACACTGGCTTCGTGGCTGAAATTACACAATGAATTAATACACTCATTAGAACATCCAAGAAAAGTAGGAGTGATCAATCTTATTGGACCACTCCCCACCAGCTAGGCTTACTTAATAGTACTATTATCTGTTGGAAATTTGGTTTTTATAGGCTTATTTTGGGCCAACTTTGAGCCTAATTTTGAGTGGGGTCCACACGTCTTTTGAGGTGGGTCCAAAGAGGTGACATGTTCCTTGCCATGTGGCAAATCACACGGTGAAGACGGTTCGTCAAAACCATTTATGAGTGAATGAGAAGTTGACGTCATTTTCGGGTTCATGGAAATGGACAATTAAAAAAGTAAATGTGGATTTCTTTGAAATCGGTTGTCCCACATTGAAACTTTAAGAAAGCTTTTGTGAGTATATAAGCTTTTGGTGTACTGACTTGGGTTGGGTCCCAAGGGGCACCCCAAGTTTGTAGAAGGGATGAGTTATGGACAAAGTGAACCTTAGTCGCTGCTGCTGTTGTCCGTCCGACTGACGGTGCCGGGCGCAAGTGTAGGTTGTGGGTCGGGTCGGTTCTAATATTAATTTTTTGGACAAAATTTATTTGAATTTCAGAACGAAATTAATTTAATTTTGCACCAAAATTTTTCAGTCCAAACAAACCTCCATCGGTCCAATCTCAACAGGTTCAAACTATTCAAACAATTCAGGAAAATTTCCCAACGCTTTTTTATCTGCTGCAGTTAACAGATTTGTTCAAAATTTGAAACTATCTGTTCAGTTTCATAACTGTACCTGTTCGGCAGTTTGCATACCTGTTCAGAATTTTTGAATAGTCACCTTTGGCCTTATAAATACCATAGCATTCCAGCAGATTTGGAAGATCTGAAAATTCATTACTTTCCTTCTAGTTTTGCTCTCTTGCATAATATATTCATCATATTATTTTATGGAAATTTTAAAGAGAGTATAGAACACAAGGTTTTTGTTCTTCGTACAAATTGTATGGAGTGCTGCTACAATTTGTGAAGATCATTGTATCCTGGGAGATAGACGCTATTTTTCCGTAAGCACTATAGCGAGGCGAATTTGTCTTAAGGACAGAGTGTCACACACTCGACTTGATCTTTTAAATTTTTATTTGGTTTGGTAAAATAAATTCGGTAAGTAATTTACTTATTTTGTTTGATTTATTTCATTATTTAATTTACGCAGAAGATTATTCTAACAATCTTAAGATAAATTCGAATTATTCTGTTTATAGAGAATTTTTCGTTTGTTTCCTTTTATCTTTCTTCTTCTTACCGAAATTATTTTTTGTGGTTTTACAAAATAATATTCTGATTGGAAAAACAAATAGTAGTAATATACTGTTTGACAGATAGTGGTAATATACTGTCTATTTTCTTTGACAACTAGTAGTAATATGCTGGTGTCATTAACAATTCAGAATATTTATTTGTGAAGTTTGTCAGAAATTAATTTTGGTTTTCAGAAATAATTTTTGAGTGTTCATTAATTAAAATTCTGTTTTAGTATTTTAATTATTGAAGTGTTACTAAAATTTAATTTTCTATGTGGAATTAATTTGGTTAAATAAAATTATATTTTATTTTCAACCTAATTAGAAATAAAAGTTACAATTCTTGTTTATTTTATTCTTACAAAATTTAATTATGTGGTTTTGGTTTAAATTTTCTGTGTAGTATAAAATTCTAATTATAATTGTGTTTTGTAATTTAGAATTCATGGCTACTAAAACTGGTAAAACTAATGTTCAAACTAGTACTGGTATGGTGGCTGCAACTGCGCCAACCCCTCATTCTGTTGTGACTGTATCAATCAATCATGGTGAAAATTATTTTTAAAAGATGGCAGAAGAAAATGCTATCTAAAGGAGGGGAAACTAAGAAGTACAAGTTTAATGGCAAGTGTTACATTTGTGGCAAAGAGGGACATCAGACCAAATATTGCCGTTGCAAAGGCAAAGGCAAAGGAAGAACGAGCAAGAAGCTTGCTCAAGCCAATATGACCGAAGTGGACAAAATTTTTAATGGTGTTGATGACATAAATCTTTCTGCAGTTGTTTCCGAGGCAAACCTTGTCGGAAATCCTAAAGAATGGTGGGTGGACACTGGTGCTACTCGCCATATTTGTGTCGACAAAAAGATGTTCACTTTTTATTCTATAGTGGACAACGGTGAACAACTTTTTATAGACAACTCCTCGATTTCTAAAGTTTAAGGATAAGGAAAGATTATTCAAAAGATGACATCTGGAAAGGAACTCACTTTCAACAATGTGATGCATGTACCGGACATTCACAAAAACCTTGTTTCCGGATCTTTGTTGAGTAAAAATGGGTTTAGGTTAGTTTTTGAAAGTGACAAGTTTGCACTTACCAAAAACAAGATGTATGTAAGAAAATGTTACATGTCTAATGGCCTTTTTAAAATAAATGTAATGACTGTTGTACATGTTGGGCCCGGTCTTTGGGGCCCCATAATTATTATTCTGGCCACATCGATCTGAGGGACCACAAGGATGACGCTTTCTACAACATAATCGATGATGTGGCCCCACAATTTTTGAAACATTGGCGGGAGTTTATTGGCGCCCAATGGGAATTTTTTTCAAATTGTAAATTTGCCCGTCCAAAGAAAATAAAGGGCGGGATTCCAAGTATTATATTATGCAATCCCGGGGAGGGTTCTAGTTACAGAGAGTTTTTGGAAAAACATGAACACGCTGGGCTCAAAGCGTGGACGATTAAAAACGCAGAATTCTATACAATCGACGAGCCCCTGTTCGCCAGAACCAATCAAGAAGAGGCATCATAATGCCAAGACGAAGGGCCAACGCAGGAAGATATTCCACTTCCAATGCGGCTGTTCGATATTCCATAGCAACGGATGCCTCGAACCACATCAACTGCAGAGAGAAGATGCTATCAGGGGTCTTCTACGACACTTTGACGAACTCGATGTGGTTCAAAGCCGTGGCCATGTCCATGCCAGGGAATCAGGGCGTATACAAGATACGATGCCTGTTCAACTGCAACCTCCGGAAAGCATTGGGAATCCGGACTTTTCTGACTCTGAAGTATACATGGTCGACATCCGATTGGTCGCAGGTTCGTCGAGACTGTATTTTCCCAGCTTATTGCACGCAGGATGACGAAGACATTATCCAGTTTTGGAATTATTAGCCCTGTAAATTATTGTCTTGCACTGACCGTTGTACTCGACGAGATTTCTTATTATGTAAACGATTGGCGGTGGGACAATATTTATGTAAATTTTTATGATTAAATAATATTACAGATTTCTTCAATTTATATTGTCCCAATAAATTAGTTTTCTGAGCAGGTTTAAGTTGGGTAAATGGGCTGTAATTGGTGACCAGACCAAAGGACCAATTACAATAATGAGGCCCATTTAATGTTTAACAGGAACAATTACAATAGGCCCAGAAGTGTGTCACAACAGATCATTAGATATAGGCCCATAAATAAGCGACGCGGCCCATTAAACATAGGCCCATTAAATTGCACTATGAAAGAAGTGGACACATTTGGGCCTAGAACTACAACAAATTTGAACAAATTATTTATTAAGGAATGGTAACAATTATACAATTATGATAATTAGGAAATTGTGTCACTATTCCTAAGTACACAGCTGGGTTTTGACACGTCTTTCATATCAACGGCTGGATGTGTGTCTGCACATCACTCCATCGTCTGCATGGATGGAGCCATCGCCTGGGTTTCTAATTCGGAAACCGCTTTCAGACCGGCAAATAGAGCGTCTTCTTGCCGCTGTAAGGCGTTGATGAGCCGGATTAAATTTTCGGCGTTGTTTTCGCCGACGACCAACAAGGACCACTGCAGCAGTAAAAGATCCGGCTCGTATTTTAAAATCAACCGCCTAAATTGACCTAGATCAGACGGCTCCATTGCAAAATAATTAAAAACCCCCAATTATTTTGGCTTATATAATTTCCCGTTTGCGCTTGCCATCGTTTAATTTAAATTTCCCGCTTGCGCTTGCCTTTTTAGATTTTTAATCCTGGTCGCAGATCTGGGCGTGGAGCGGAGACACAAGCAGACAACACGCCTCAAAATGCGGAAGGGAGCACCAATTGGGAGATGACACGTGGCGCGGGGGGGGGAGTGTCCCAGGTAATATTAGTGGGACGCTCCTGGGCACCTATATAACTCACTCCCTAACTCTCTTCCACCAGTATAGTTTTTGGGAGAGTGACTTGCGTCATCCGAGAGAGTTAGTGACGTCATAGAGAGTGACTTATGGCATCAATTCGACGCCGTTTTAGAGTCCAAAATAAGAATATTTTCCTCAAATATGCCCAATGTTCCATACCTAAAGAGAGATTATTAGAGAAAATTAGGGAGTTGTTCACAGCCAGGCCACGAAATTATGTGAGGGTTACACATGAATTACATGAGGACGGGCAACCACATCTCCATGCTCTTGTCCAATTTCCATACCGTTTTCAGACGCAGAATGAACGGTTCTTCAACGTGACTCACGATTGAAATAATCGCCATTTCCATCCCAATGTTCAAGGGGCTTTCAACCATCAGAATGTGCTGGAATATATCTCCAAACACGGAGACTACACGGAATGGGGCGAATTCCGTGAGGGAGGCCACCAAATTATGTGAGGGTTGCACATGAATTACATGAGGACGGACAACCACATCTCTATACGAAAAGTAGTCACCATAATCGATGATGCAACCCATTAAATGCATAACATCGATTTTATTATATAGGCATAATATGTTGACCGTGACGTGGGTCAACATGAACAGTTGTGATTTTGAAAATGATGTTCCTGTATAACGTATGGCCAAAATGAATAACAGATCATAAAAGAAGCAGAAACTACCAAAATCGTGGGCCATACGTATGTTAACTGTTTCACCATTCCGCATGCGCTTCCCTTTAAATATAAATTTCCCGCTTGCGCTTGCCTTTTTAGATTTTTAATCCTGGCCGCAGATCTGGGCGTGGAGCGGAGACACTAGCCGACAACACGCCACAAAATGCGGAAGGGAGCACCAATCGGGAGACGACACGTGGCGCGGGGGGGAGCGTCCCAGGTAATATTAGTGGGACGCTCCTGGGCACCTATATAACTCACTCCCTAACTCTCTTCCACCAGTATAGTTTTTGGGAGAGTGACTTGCGTCATCCGAGAGAGTTAGTGACGTCATAGAGAGTGAGTTATGGCATCAATGTGACGTCATTTTAAAGACGTCATTTTAAATTAATTATTCTCCCAACTCTATAAAATGGGATATCTAAGATCATGCATTAGCCATTGATGCCCCATACCAGAATTGTGTATCTAACAATTCTAGCAGACCGCTGAGCTATCATAATGTCTGAAGAAATACAGCAAGCCGATCTTACAGATGACCTCCACGTAAATGAAGAGGGAGATTTGGAAACCCAAATCATAGACGCGACATCAAACTTACCAGTATCCAATATACCAATAACAAATCCAAAGATAGGCGATGCGGTGTGGCAAAAACTGACATTCAAGTCTATGATAATTGACAAATGCAAGCTAAGCTACAGGCCACAGTGTCCATTTAATTCTACTGGTCGCGTCGAAGTGGAAATACGAGACACTGCATTCTGGCCGATGATCAATTACAGGCCCGCTTTACGTTTCCAGTTACATGCCCAGTAGACATCACATACTTTGGAAACGCATATGCTGCCGCAGATAAGAAAGGATGCCCGTGGACAGCGTGTCACGACCCAAACCCTACTATAGGTTTAGCATCAGAATCGGCGAGAATCCCAGATTCTCAAGGCACGCTAATATGATATAAAGAAAAGCGAGTTGAGAACTGGCGGAAGCCAATATAGTAAATAAATAATGTCCATTGAGCTGTGACAGTCTATATGCCAAAAAGATTTTTTTTCATGCATTCATACATTCAAAACAGTATAGTTTATACAAATATTTACAGTCAGTCGGTACATGGACCTAATCCCTTGACAACAGTACGGTAAAGTGGATAACAGTCTATACAGTAAACCAAAACAGTATGGAGGCAGGCGGGGGAAAATAAAACACCCCAAAGCCATAACATAGCGACTCGGAACCTCGCAATGAGGCACAAAGGCTGGCTTGACAAAACTGGAGTCTAACCCACGCTCCTAGCTCCGATCTGGTGGTTGAGCACCTACATATATATATATATATAAATAGTGAGCTAAAGCCCAGTGAATAACATAAAGCATAAAGGGGTTAAGAATGAAAGGTCCTTACAGTAATGAAAACAGTTCATTAAACAATATTTCAGTCTTTCAGTCGGAACAGTTATTCAGTCATATGTGGTACATCCATTAGCATAGCGATGCAGTGAGGTCTTAAAGACCGAGCGGTAATGATGGCCATCGATCGATGCGATAATGGTTCCACGAGCAAACCGACAGAGATCTCTATACTTGATACTTGATATGAGAGGTGCTAAGGATGCCACAAGATGCAGTTGAAATAAAGGACATTCATTCATTCAAGAATAATACCGGTTAAAACATTGATAAACAATTCAGTATTCAGAAGATAATCATTTGAACATATCTTTACACAATTGTTACTCACAGAGTTCGGGCTACAATATGCTAGAGCATGTCTCCCCAGTCGCCAACCCTACACAGTTCACAGGTTGAACACACACTAAGCTACACAGTTGAGAAATATCATAACTTAATCCCTAATTTGCCTTGGTGTGTTCTACATCTATATCCTCATTAAGATGTCTTAAACTAGGCCTAAGAATGCCTAGAATGGGATGAGGATGCAAAAATACACTTAGAAAACATTTTGCAAAATTTGCTAAAAATAAGAGCCTCGCTCGAGCGAGCCTTCCTTCGCTCGAGCGAGTTTCCAAAATCAAAGGCTTCGCTCGAGCGAGCAATCCTTTGCTCGAGCGGTCTGATGAAATAGTAAAAATACTGGATGCTCGAATTTTACGCTCGAGCCACCAATCCTTCGCTCGAGCGTAGCTCAGAGTAATCATTGGTCGCTCGAGCGAGGAATCCTTCGCTCGAGCGAAAAAGCCAAATATGGAATTTCCAGATTTGTCTTCTAAGCTCAAACCAAGCATTCTTTCACCCAAAACTCGACCCCTTGGGCCCAAATTCTGGAAAACACATCCAAACTCAATGTATAACAAGTTTTAAAGCTCAATTTGTGAATTCAAAGCCCAAGAGTGAGTCAATTGATACCATTTTCAAACCCATTTTCATAAATATGAAGAAATGCTAACATGCATGAAATTTAACCAAATTAAAGCTTCAAAGCTTGCTCCCATGAGCTCAATATTTTGAAAACAAGATGAAAACATGAACTATAACAACAATATGGGCATGCATGTACCAATTCCATGAAATCTACCTCAAGAATCAACAATACAAGCATGCATGCATGAATTATGCTCTAATTCAACATGTATGAACTAATTCATGACTTAATTCTACAATAGAGTATAAAACATGCAAGACTTAGCTTAATCTCCCAATTAGAGGGATGAATTCTCTTACCTAAGTCTTGTAATCAAGGTGTGGGAGCTAAATGAGCAATCTACACTTCAATTCTCAAGCAATTCTTCAAGGTTTCAAGCCAAATCACAAGGATGAACTCAATTCTCTCCCTCTTCCTCACTTGGTCGGCCATAGGCTCTCAATGTGGCTGAGGATATGTTTTTGATTAAGTGTGTAATAGGCTCAAGTAATGAAAATAGACAAAGCCCACTCAATGGCATAATTGTAAATAAGGCCCCTCTATTAATTTGGCTCAAATCAATCTAGTTTAATCATTCCTAATCACATTTTAGATAAATATACCATTAAATCACATAAATTCCATTGATCATGAAACACTGAACAATTCTCAGTTTGGCCGCCGATAAGGCCTTCAATTTGCAGTTTAAACATAAAAACACGAACAGATAATCAATAATCGAAAAGATAAAAATACAATTCAATAAACATACTCAGTCAATTCGGTTTCACTTTTCAATCAGTCCGTTCAGTACTTCAGTTAGTTCAATTATTAGTCATAAGCAGTCTAGTTTAGCAGTAATCAGTGTGTAATTCAGTAATTATCAATAAACGGTATGGGGTTTGTTACACAGCGTCGTACAGATTGCTACAAACAAACATTAACGATGATGTGAAATATTGCAAAATGAAAGCCACACTGGCTTTCCAAACATCATCGTTCCCAGATGAAATTACTCATCGGCCGCCATTAATAACTGTTTTGTCCAAGGTATTCGACAACAACCACGTGGATATTTGGCACATGGAGCGGAAAGTGGCGAAGGCAAGACTAACACGCTCCAATTTCGAGTCACATTTTCGATCCACAAAAACATTGTCAGCACCGATGGGCCAATACGGTTCGTCGGCCCAAAGGATAATGGCGGCACGAATGTCAGCAAGTTCAATTCGGGATGGGCCTCAATCATTCAGTCGGCGTGATATAATTTTGCTGACCCACGGCCCATCAATAATAAACACTGGGCCTAATAATCAGCCTAGCGGCCCAGTTGACATAGGCCCATCAGTAAGCGAGGCCGGATCCAACAACTCCGAATCATCAAAACTCACTACAGATGAGGTGTCTAAATTAATAGGAGAAGCTGTAAAAGTCGTAGTGGAAGGATCTACATCAGCCCAGAAAATAAATGTACAACGCAGACAATTATAAAATAATTTGTAATAAATAATTGTACTCGTATGAAATTATTTTATTAGTAACAATATCTCAATCTGCAATTCAGATGCGCCCTTACAATCGATTTTGTGCGACATTTCCACACAAAATAACAGATAATTGCGTTTTTTACAATATTATTATACGAGCCGTCCAGTTGACCGAAACTATCTCAAAATTCGGATACAACATTCTTCCCGATGTTGTTAAATGTTTTAACGCCTTGACGGCTAACAGCTGGATATTCATTAGATTGCGGCAGCATTACAACGGGGACACGCCGCAATACAACAAAACGATCTATTTCTGTACCCCTAATCATACAACCGGCTCGTGGGTCACCACTAGACCACAGGAAGACATCTTTAAACTCAGGTGTATACGCAGGATTAGGAAAACAGTCCAAAACAACGACAAATTCACATTGGCCATTGTCAAGTATACCAGACGGATCAATGGCAACTGTTTGTTCTGCAGGTTCAGTAGGGACATCACACATATTGCTTTCCAGCCCTGGCGTATCAGCGACAACTTCAGTGAGACCACCAGTTTGACGTACAAATACACCCTGGATGTAAAGCCCTAACAGCTTCAGTTTTCGCCCAAGTCGTTCATCCCTTTCAGTGCCAAGAACCGGCAAATCGAAATGAAAAAAATGAGGCTCATCATATGGGAGAAAATCTTCTATCCTCCAGATGGAATCACACAACGATTTAGACGTGAATCGTTTTTTTTTTGTAATAACTTTGTTTCCGTAGTTTAAAATAACTTCGACCGGAAACACTAGATCTGCTGGATGTTGTCCAACGGCGACTAAAATTTAATTTAGTTCTGGCGGTATATGGACGCCGTTGCGAAAAACGGAAAGTAGTCGCCATAATCGATGATGCAACCCATTAAATGCATAACATCGATTTTATTATATAGGCATAATATGTTGACCGTGACGTGGGTCAACATGAACAGTTGTGATTTTGAAAATGATGTTCCTGTATAACGTATGGCCAAAACGAATAATAGATCATAAAAGATGCAGAAACTACCAAAATCGTGGGGCCCCAAAGACCATTGTCGTAGAAAGCGTCTAATGGCCTTTTGGGCCTATGCGGTCTTTGGGCTTCGTCCCTTATATTTTCTGCAACCCATTGTTGTATAGCTGTTGGGACGATCCATACTGTGTCTGTAAATGGATGAACATACAGCAATGGCGGATTAAATGAAATCCGATCATAATTGGATGACAACTTGTCATAATTGAGCCAGAAACATTTGGGATCGCCGTTTCTTACCAGTACCAGTGCTTCGTCCTTGGTGGTGGCAGCAAGTGCGTCACGATATATATTTTCTTTGTTATTCTGGTTAGCGCAGTGGCCCCCCTCACGGAATTCGCCCCATTCCGTGTAGTCTCCGTGTTTGGAGATATATTCCAGCACATTCTGATGGTTGAAAGCCCCTTGAACATTGGGATGGAAATGGCAATTAGTTCGATCGTGAGTCACGTCGAAGAACCGTTCATTCTGTGTCTGAAAACGGTATGGAAATTGGACAAGAGCATGGAGATGTGGTTGCCCGTCCTCATGTAATTCATGTGCAACCCTCACATAATTTGGTGGCCTGGCTGTGAACAACTTCCTAATTTTCTCTAATAATCTCTCTTTAGGTATGGAACATTGGGCATATGTGAGGAAAATGTTCTTATTTTGGACTCTAAAACGGCGTCGAACTGATGCCATAACTCACTCTCTATGACGTCACTAACTCTCTCGGATGACGCAAGTCATTCTCCCATCCCGAATTGAACTTGCTGACATTCGTGCCGCCATTATCCTTTGGGCCGACGAACCGTATTGGCCCATCGGTGCTGACAATGTTTTTGTGGATTGAAAATGTGACTCGGAATTGGAGCGTGTTAGTCTTGCCTTCGCCACTTTCCGCTCCACGTGCCAAATATCCACGTGGTTGTTGTCGAATACCTTGGACAAAACAGTTATTAATGGCGGCCGATAAGTAATTTCATCTGGGAACGATGATGTTTGGAAAGCCAGTGTGGCTTTCATTTTGCAATATTTCACATCATCGTTAATGTTTGTTTGTAGCAATCTGTACGACGCTGTCCATGGGCATCCTTTCTTATCTGCGGCAGCATATGCGTTTCCAAAGTATGTGATGTCTACTGGGCATGAAACTGGAAACGTAAAGTGGGCCTGTAATTGATCATCGGCTCGTAACCGTGTGTCTCGTATTTCCACTTCGACGCGACCAGTAGAATTAAATGGACACTGTGGCCTGTAGCTTAGCTTGCATTTGTCAATTATCATAGACTTGAATGTCAGTTTTTGCCACACTGCATCGCCTATCTTTGGATTTGTTATTGGTATATTGGATACTGGTAAGTTTTATGTCGCATCTATGATTTGGGTTTCCAAATCTCCCTCTTCATTTACGTGGAGGTCATCTGTAAGATCGGCTTGCTGTATTTCTTCAGACATTATGATAGCGCAGCGGTCTGCTAGAATTGTCAAATACACAATTCTGGTATGGGGCATCAATGGCTAATGCATGATCTTAGATATCCCATTTTATAGAGTTGGGAGAATAATTAATTTAAAATGACGTCTTTAAAACGACGTCGCATTGATGCCATAACTCACTCTCTATGACGTCACTAACTCTCTCGGATGACGCAAGTCACTCTCCCAAAAACTATACTGGTGGAAGAGAGTTAGGGAGTGAGTTATATAGGTGCCCAGGAGCGTCCCACTAATATTACCTGGGACGTTCCCCCCCGCGCCACGTGTCGTCCCCCGATTGGTGCTCCCTTCCGCATTTTGTGGCGTGTTGTCGGCTAGTGTCTCCGCTCCACGCCCAGATCTGCGGCCAGGATTAAAAATCTAAAAAGGCAAGCGCAAGCGGGAAATTTAAATTTAAAGGGAAGCGCATGCGGAATGGTGAAACAGTTAACATACGTATGGCCCACGATTTTGGTAGTTTCTGCATCTTTTATGATCTATTATTCGTTTTGGCCATACGTTATACAGGAACATCATTTTCAAAATCACAACTGTTCATGTTGACCCACGTCACGGTCAACATATTATGCCTATATAATAAAATCGATGTTATGCATTTAATGGGTTGCATCATCGATTATGGCGACTACTTTTTAGCGGCGTCCATATACCGCCAGAACTAAATTAAATTTTAGTCGCCGTTAGACAACATCCAGCAGATCTGGTGTTTCCGGTCGAAGTTATTTTAAACTACAGAAACAAAGTTATTACAAAAAAAAACGATTCACGTCTAAATCGTTGTGTGATTCCATCTGGAGGATAGAAGATTTTCTCCCGTATGATGAGCCTCATTTTTTTCATTTCAATTTGCCGGTTCTTGGCACTGAAAGAGATGAACGACTTGGGCGAAAACTGAAGCTGTTAGGGCTTTGCATCCAGGGTGTAGTTGTACGTCAAATTGGTGGTCTCACTGAAGTTGTCGCTGATACGCCGAGCTAGAAAGCGATATGCGTGATGTCCCTACTGAACCTGCAGAACAAACAGTTGCCATTGATCCGTCTGGTATACTTGACAATGGCCAATGTGAATTTGTCATTGTTTTGGACCGTTTTCTAAAGTTTAAGGATAAGGAAAGATTATTTTGAAGATGACATCTGGAAAGGAACTCACTTTCAACAATGTGATGCATGTACCGGACATTCGCAAAAACCTTGTTTCCGGATCTTTGTTGAGTAAAAATGGGTTTAGGCTAGTTTTTGAAAGTGACAAGTTTGCATTTACCAAAAACAAGATGTATGTAGGAAAATGTTACATGTCTAATGGCCTTTTTAAAATAAATGTAATGACTGTTGTACCATCTGTTATTATTAATATTACATCTTCTTCTTACTTCTTAAGTCTTCAAATTTATTGCATGGTAGACTTGGACATGTTAATTATGGATCTTTGCATAGATTAATTAATATGGAATGTTTACCTAAATTTGATATTGATTCAAATCATAAATGTGAAATTTGCGTTGAGGCAAAATTATCCAAAACTCATTTTCATTCAATAGAAAGAAGTACGGAACCACTTGAATTAATTCATAGTAACATTTGTGATTTTAAATCAATTCAAACTAGAGGTGGGAAAAAATATTTTATCACTTTTATAGATGACTATACTAGATATAGTTATGTTTATTTAATTCGAACCAAGGATGAAGTTTTGGAAACTTTCATTCAATACAAGAATGAAGTTGAAAATCAACTTGGTAAGAAAATTAAAAAACTTAGAAGTGATAGAGGTGGTGAATATGAATCACCTTTTGTTGAATTTTGTAAAGATCATGGAATAATTCATCAAACCACCGCTCCTTACTCACCTCAACAAAATGGAATTATTGAAAGGAAAAATAGGATTTTAAAAGAAATAATGAATGTCATGTTAGTAAGTTCTGGATTACCTCAGAACTTGTGAGGGGAAGCAATACTTTCTGCTAATTATATACTTAATAAAGTACCTCGAAGGAAAGTGAATCAAACACCTTATGAAATGTGGCATAGAAGAGTACCATCCTACAAATACTTAAAAGTGTGGGGGGTGTTTGGCTAAAGTGACTATTCCTAGTCCTAAAAAGACTAAGATAGGTCCTAAAACTAATGATTGCATTTTCATTGGTTTTGCCATGAATAGTAGTACATATCGATTTTTGATTTATAAGTCAGAACATTCTGAAATGTATATAAATACTATTATTGAGTCTCGGAATGCATCTTTCTTTGAACATGTGTTTCCAAATAAAACTGGATAAGAGACTAGTATTAATAAAAGATCTTATGATGCTATTACTAGTCATGATCAAGTATATGATCAAGAACAAGAGCAAAAGATAGATCAAAATGAGGAAGAGGAACCTAGGCGTAGTAAACGTGCTAGAACCTCAAAATCTTTTGGTCCAGATTTCCTAACATTTTTGTTAGAAAATGAGCCTTTAACTTTTAACGAAGCTATGTCCAGTCCTGAGCCTCCTTTATGGAAATAAGCTGTAAACAGCGAAGTTAAATCTATCTTGTAAAATCACACTTGGGAATTGGTGGATTTGCCACTAGGTTGTAAACCTCTTAGGTATAGGTGAATTTTCAAAAGAAAAATGAAAGAGGATAGATCAATTCACAAATACAAGGCAAGACTTGTGATCAAAGGTTTTAGACAAAAAGAAGGTCTTGATTACTTTGATACATACGCACTGGTTACTAGAATAACATCCATTAGAATACTAATTGCTATTGCATCGTTGTATAATCTTGAAATTCATCAAATGGATGTGAAAACTGCTTTCTTAAATGGTGAGTTAGATGAAGAAATTTACATGGAACAACCAGAAGGATTTTCTATTCCAGGAAAAAAAAAAGAAAGTGCGTAAATTGGTTAAATCATTATATGGTTTAAAACAAGCGCCAAAGCAATGGCATGAAAATTTTGACAAAGCAATGATGTCAAATGGATTCAAAATTAATGAATGTGACAAAAGTGTTTATATTAAAAACACAAACAAAGGCTATGTTATAGTATATCTTTATGTGGATGATATGCTCATCATAGGTAGTAATAATGACATGATCAAAACTACCAAGAAAATGTTGAATAAACATTTTGACATGAAAGACATGAGGATTGCTGATGTAATTCTTGGTATGAAAATTACCAAAACATTAGAAGGTTATGCTTTGTCACAATCTTATTACATTGAGAAAATATTGACAAATTCAACAAAGATGATGATCATCTTGCTAGAACACCTGTGGATGTTAATTTGTTTCTTTCTAAGAATAAACATGAAAGCATTTTTCAATGAGAGTATACCCAAATTATTGAAAGCTTAATGTACTTAATGAACTGCACTCGCTCGGATATAGCTTATACAGTAAGTAAATCAAGTAGATATACGAGTAATCCAGGAGTAGAACATTGGAAAGCAATTATAAGGGTTCTAAGATATCTCCAATTTACTCGTAATATTGGGCTTAATTATACTAGATATTCAACAGTACTTGAAAGATACTATGATGCAAATTGGATATCGGATACTAGAAACTAGTCCACTAGTGGGTATGTCTTTACTCTTGGTGGTGCGGTTGTATCTTGGAAATCTTCCAAACAGACTTACATTGTTAGGTCTACTATGGAATCAAAATTCATAGCTTTAGATAAAGTTGGGGAAGAAGCAGAATGGCTTCGCCACTTCCTTAAAGATACTTTAATGTGGCCAAAACCAGTGCCTGCTATATGCATACATTGTGATAGTCAATTGGCAATAAGTAAAGCACATAGTCATATGTATAATGGTAAGTCACGACATATTTGTCATCGACATAACACCGTGAGATAACTACTCTCTACGGAATTATTTTCATTGAATATATGAAGTTTAAAGACAACATAGTGGATCCACTAACCAAAGGGTTAGCAAGAGAGCTAGTTGAGAATTCATCGAGGGAAATAGGACTTAACCCTATTAAATAAGAGTTACCAGAACGGCAACCCAACCTAGTTGATTGGAGATCCCAAGATCTAGATTCAAAGGGACAAACAAGTTGTGTATGACTCAAAAAGATCACTGTGGAGTCAAACTCCTACCCATTTCTATGATGAAATAGTGATGTTTGCAGCGGTTTAAGTTAAGTAATACTTTTAATGATTCTTATATCTAAGAATACCTAATGAAGTATAGCAAGATACTCTTTATAAGAATCACCTATATGAGTGTGAACTAGGTTGGTTCTATGAGATTTGTGAAGGGCTACAAGTTTTTAGAGCACTCATGAAAGACCAGATTGTTCAGGGCCAAAATGAACACAATAGTGAGAACTAAACTGTGTCTGGTAATATATTGTGTGAGTTCTATTGTCTTGGTTTACACAAACGGCTGAACAGTTTAAGACATCATGTTCACTAGTTAGCTAGTAAATTCGATAATATCTCACAAAGGAAGGCTTAAAGCCAAAGCTACCTATCCTTTGCAGAATATTTCCTATTTATGTACTCTCTGTAATTAGATCATGTTGCTGTATTTTCTCTCCGTCAAATTCTATTTATTTGGGGGATTGTTAGAAATTTGGTTTTTATAGGCTTATTTTGGGCCAACTTTGAGCCCAATTTTGAGTGGGGTCTACACGTCTTTTGAGGTGGGTCCAAAGAGGTGATGTGTTCCTTGTCACGTGGCAAGTCACACGGTGAAGACAGTTCATCAAAACCATTTATGAGTGAATGGGAAATTAACGTCGTTTTTGGGTTCGTAGAAATGGATAATTAAAAAAGTAAATATGGGTTTCCTTGAAATGGGTTGTCCCACATTGAAACTTTAAGAGAGCTTTTGTGAGTATATAAGCTCTTGGTATACTAACTTGGGTTGGACCCCAAGGGGCACCCCAAGTTTGTAGAAGGGAGAAGTTATGAACAAAGTGAACCTTAGCCCAAACCACCATACACGCGTGAGCGCGCTGTCGCCGTCGTAGTTCGTCTGACCAACCGGCCGTGCCTGGCGCGGGTGTGGGTTGAGTAGGTTCTAACATTAATTTTTTGGACAAAATTTATTTGCATTTCAGGACGAAATTAATGTAATTTTGCACCAAAATTTTTCAGTCCAAACAAACCTCCACCGGTCCAATCTCAACATGTTCAAACTTTTCAAACAGTTCAGGAAAACTGCCCAGCGATTTTTTATCTATTGCAGTTAACAGATTTGTTCAAAATTTGAAACTATCTGTTCAGTTTCATAATTGTACCTGTTTGACAGTTTGTATACCTGTTCAGAATTTTTGAATAGTCACCTTTGGCCCTATAAATACCATGGCATTCCAGCAAATTTGGAAGATCTGAAAATTCATTATTTTCCTTCTAGTTTTGCTCTCTTGCATGATATATTCATCATATTATTTTAGGGAAATTTTAAAGAGAGTATAGAACACAAGGTTTTTGTTCGCCGTACAAATTGTTTGGAGTGCTACTATAATTTGTGAAAATCATTGTATCTTGGGAGATAGACGCCATTTTTCAGTAAATACCGTAGCAGGCAAATCTATCTTAAGAACAAAGTGTCACACACTCGACTTGATCTTTTAAATTTTTATTTGATTCGATAAAATAAATTCGGTAAGTAATTTATTTATTTAGTTTGATTTGTTTCATTATTTAATTTACGTAGAAGGTTGTTCCAACAATATCAACTGTTTACTCTCTCCCCCTCTCTCTCTATCTATCTATCTCGCATAGACACAAATGGCTAAACTTGATTGTTGGAGGATTTTGTTGTTGTGAGGTCTTGTTTCCTTTGTCTAACTTTTATTCCATGAAAGTTGTGGTCCTCATGATTGTGCATTTCATGTAACCCATTGTCATACAATTTCAATATAATTTCAGCTTTAAGTTGTAGATAGCTTGATATGTATTGTTTTTCTCATTTTCTAACAATTTAAATTATTTAAATAAGTAGTCATCTAACATAATATTAGAGTCTATGTTGGGGAAGTCTTGGATTTAAGTCACTCTATTTGCATTATTTCTTCTCTTGTTTTAATTTAATAAACCATCATTTTCCTATTTGTCTTATCATTTTTTCCTCCCACCCTCTTCCTCTATTGGTTGGATTTGATTTTGAAGATGAATATTGAATTGGTATGTAAGTAAAAGAAGGGTAAGTGTTGTTTTTGTTTAGTTTTGAGAAAGTTGCTCCTGTAACACAAGTTAAATGTAAAGATACAAGAATTTACAAGGCATTAATGAGACTTGATTCCTTAGGTTACCAAGCTTTTAGGTGTCAAATGTTACAGAGCTTTTGGAACCGTCTTTATATTCGTTTGTTCTTTTTTTACTTTCGCGAATAATGAGATATAATAAGAGTTCAACAGATGACATTTTTTTAATTTATAAATCTTAGTTGTTATACCAACAAAATTCATTTGCAGAGGAGATGACAAAGCTAGGTAACCAGTGTCCCACAACCATATATGATAAGGTTTTTTTGAATAACAAGGAATAGAGTGTGAATTAACAATTCCTTTTTCATTTCACACAAATATTATTATGTATAAGCCCTCATTAATCATAATTATTAACCAAACCTCAATAAAAATTTAATCAGTGAAAATAATATTGTCATTGATTAATTACTAGAACACCTTTGTTTCAAATGTGACATGAAAGAGAATTGATCGAGATATTTTTAAAGATTTTGGTCATTGTTCTTTACTACACTTAAATAAATAGTATTATTTAACTTAGGACATAATAAGTGTTCACATTAACACATTTAACTTATATTGTTAGGTAGTCCTCTACTCTCATGCTTATGAAGGGTGGTGATTGTATCTTGTGCACGGCAGTGACTATTACGCATTCAATTTGGCTTATTTCAGATCTTATTTTGGTGATTTAAATCATTCATTTCTAGAGTACATTGAGTAGTATGTACATAAAAAAATTAAGTTGACCGGATATCATTAGCCTTTTCATCAAATAATATTTGAATTAAGTTTTATATTTAAAATCATACTTACCCGTAATTTTTTTTAAGATACAAATGTGATTTGATAAAAATATTTTTGATATCCAATCAATTTGATTTTTTGTAAGTATAAATTACTCAGTGTACTCTAAAGAGTAAATAATTCAAATTATCAAATTGAGACTCAGAATGAGTTCCATTTGACGAACAACAGTGACTTCTATGCCACATTGATTTGTAGTTGTTTCTCAACAAGAATATTGGCTGTTAAAATTCAGGTCAAATGTAATAATTGAACCTTTGTGAACTAAGAAACATTAACAGAATAAATCAACATGAGATAAAAACAGAGAACTAATTTTCAATTCACTAGATTTTGGCCTTAACTCTCAGATCCACCAATTTCACATTTTCCACACACACAAACACAAAGAATTGGGTCAACTTTGTACAATAAATGTTTTGTTCCATAGTCAACTACTTTAGTTCTCCATATAACTGTTTGTGAGGCTTCTAATTTTTATACTTTAATTAATGTGTTTTTAACTCTAGGCTAAACAAGTGGTCTTATCAATTGTTATTCTTATGCACAGCATTTAACTCCACAATAATTAAACTATTGAGTCAGATTTGAGAAATAAATCCAAATCCATTAGCTAGCACACTATAAGAAATTACACTTTTGGCGACTAAATTTTTAGTCACCAAAAGTCATATTTTTAGTCGCCAAAAGGTTTTCCCGACTAAATAGTTTGGTTGCCAACTTGGTCACAGAAAGACGGTCGGTGAAGGTATTGGCGACTAAAAAAATTTTAGTAGCTGAAAGTCCTAAATTAGCGACTAAACAAGTAGTCGCCAAAAGTAAAGGTATTGGCGACAAAAAAACTTTAGTCGTTGATAGGCTAAATTGGCGACCAATCTTTTAGTCGCCAAAAGCTTTCAAAAAAAAATATATCGCATTTTCAGCGACTAAAACATTTAGTCGCCAAAAGTCTATTTTTATTTGGCTACTAAAATTTTAGTCACCAAAAGTTTTTTTATTCATTTTATTTTTTTTAGCCACTAACTATTTAGTCACTAAAAATATTTACTGCCTTTTTTGGCTACCAATTATTTAGTGGCCAAAAACATGATATTATTTTTTTTTTAATTTGTCCATAACCTGTATGTATTCCGTGCAACCTATACCATGTATATAAACAAAACAATACATATTTTATCAATCATTTCGAAATTTACATCCATTTAACTTCCAACCATCCAAAAAGGAATAACTTAATGTCAAATTATTTAAGTAATAAGACACTTTCATAATTTTATAACCACTCCAATGACAGCTAGTAATCCCCACTGCTTGGCATTAGCAATGCACAACCATAATTAGGAACCCAAAGGCCTTCAACATTGGCAAAGCAAAAGGTCCACTCATCAGATGGCTGCAACAATAAGCATTAACATAAAAACTATCCCTTGCGTCAACTGCACATGAATTCTCTGTGTTGCCTACACACAACTGGCATGCTTCTTTTGGTGGCAAGTTAGCATCCTGTGTCGAATGAGCAAAAAAAAAAGGTGCCAAGTCAGCATCTCTACCTTTTTTTCTTTTGAGTTACCACCACCGGTATTTCCTCTTCTTTTCAACATTTTGTCTAATTTTTATTTCTGGCAAATCTTCACTCCATCATTCCTTACTAGCACTACCATTCTCTCTCTAGACAACAAAAATCCATTGGCTTCTCTACATTGCCATTCTGCATTAGATGATCACATAGAAGAATCACAATCATGGTAAGCTTTCATGGTTCATCTTCTTCATTTTCAAGTAACTCGATCAATCTATTCTCTGTAAAACAATGGTCACATTACCTTTTCTGTGATTCTTCAACGATCCAGGGAACTACTGTAAACATCATAGTCGGATCACACGTGTGGGCTGAGGATCCTGAAGTTGCATGGATCAACTTAGAAGTTATAGAAATCAAAGACACAGATGCTACAACAGTTACCACAAATGGGAGAACTGTAAGATAATCTTTCCACTCATTATATTCGAGAGCAACTGTATCTACATGATCAAACCACTAGGATCATTAGCTCTACTAATATTGCAAGAATCACTACAACAAGTTTTTAAAACAACATACAAATAACATCTGTTCCTTTTAGGCACTGTAGATATATAATAGCATAACAAGTTTGAATGCAGATAACAAATATTACTTAAATAATAAGACATATACTAGCAATACTAAAGGCATGGTATCAGGAACTACTTGCAAGTGGAATCCTAACCAAAAGGACATAGCAGTGAGACTGAAGCAATAAACCCTCTCGCAAACTATTCCAAGTGCTTCAATGATGATGGCCACTTGAAAAGAACTAGTACACCTTCCATCTTCTATGAATTATTGACTTGTATAGAAGAAAAAACACCGTTTTTTTTTTTTTTTTTTATATATTGCTTTCTTTTATCTTTCATGATAAACTCATTATTACTTTTAATCTATTGACCTCCATGTACTTTATTGAATTTTATAAACTTCATTTGACTAGTTAGTCAATTTCATTAACAAGTCCTTTTCAGATTCCTTATTACTATATGGAGATTAAACTCATCATTTTCTGTCAAGGACCAAAAAGAAAGGGCTCAATATTGTTATTGTTTATTGCCTATTCAGGAAAATCCAAGTATGTGGTTATGTGCTTTGCTTAGTAATCAATTGTATTATTAGAATTATTTAACTTTGACTTTGTCCTCCATCCCAAATAAGGGACGGGTCCAAAAGGGTGTTTTACACTGAGTACTTCCTAAGAGACATTTTATCAAATAGTTTGAAGGCAAGAAAAAAATAATGATTCTGACCAACTTTGTTGAGCTATTTAGCTAGCAATTGAAGAGGAAAAATTTGAACTTTTGCTATTTTTTAACAGTCTATCACAAAACATACATATATACAGGCAAATTGGTATCATGATCAAGTTCAAAAATACAAGTATGAAAGTGGGTAATTAATGAAATTACCAGATTGGACTTGGATAGAAGAATATGAAGTCGAAGCAGACGAAGAATTGCAAGAAGAACCCGAAATTGGGCCTTTGAATGTTATCTTTAGCAGATTACATCAAAAATAAATTCGGAAAGCTCAACATATTGGTAAGATTGGAAACAAACTAAATTGATTGAAACTAATTTTATCTATAGCTATCTAATGGGTAATTGTTCACTAACATGTATGGATGTAAATTCTTGGCAGGTGAACAACACAGGGGTCAGCGGAGTCATAATGGATGTGGAGTCTTTTACTAGTTTAAAGCTTAAGTCTGGAGAGGTAAGTCTTTTACCAGATTCTGCGTTTCAACAAAAAAAATGTATGCTTATTGCATACATCAATGATTTTAATCTTCTAAAAATGATATATATTGTAGGTGAGACGGTTGGAATGGCGAAAAAGGTTATAAAACAAAGTTGAAATGGCGAAAAAGGTTATAAAACAAACATATGAAACAGCAGAAGGATGTCTACGAACAAATTACTACGGACCTAAACAGCTATCTCAAGCTCTCATTCCACTTCTTCAGCTCTCTAGTTCTGCAAGAATTGTTAATGTCTCATCCGGTTTGGGGCAGCTAAAGGTAAAAAAACTTTCCCTCAAAGGCTGGTTAAACCGTGCTATAAATTTAGCCTGTGACATATAACTAAATGTTTTTATGCAGAATGTTACAAATGAATGGGCAAGAAAGGTAAAACCAATCAGGTTGGTTTTCATATCACTGAAATTTCCATTTTCTTTATATTTTGTTTCGTTCATGGATTAACTATATTAAGAGATTCCATAGGAATATATATCAAGCACTCTAATCAGAGATTCATATTCTAATATTTACATCAATACATTCATATATACCTGATCAATGCCAGATTCGGAAGCTGATAGATGAATCTTTCGAGCCTGATCAAACAGAGCATTAAATAAATAAGGTAGACAATTTACCTTTCAATCAACTAAAGCCTATCGCCCAGTGTTGGTTAAATTAAAGAAATAGAGGGTGCCAAGGACTGAGCACAAGCCTGACCAGATCATTATTGAGATACAAAGCAACCAAACTCATATTCAACCCATGTCCTCACACTTGACAACCTAAACTTTCACCATTGCAGAGCAAGCAATGACCCCTCATTGGCCTGATAAGTTAACTATGGTTTGAAAATGGGTATTATCCTTGATTGTTTACATTGTAGAGAGGTGGGCTTATTGGTTCACTTGTGAGATTTTGGTATCATTGGGTATAAAAATTGTATCAAAATCATAAAATTTCCCCGTGATATTGACAATGGCGAAGGGCTAAACTTTCAACAAATAGATAAAAAGAGTTGCATAGAAAGTGTCAACTATAAAAATTGTATCAAAATCATAAAATTTTCCCAAGTGATATTGACAATGGCGAAGGGCTAAAGTTTCAACAAATAGATAAAAAGAATTGCATAGAAAGTGTCAACTATGGAAACAAATTGAAATTACTTGGGCAGGGTAACTGATGTACTTTAAGGCCATGTTTGTTTGGGTGGACATGAGCTTGGGATTGGACTAATAGTCTAATAAAATTATTAATTCGATGTTTGGTTAAAAAATTGAAGTACGGACTAACAATCCATCTGGATATAGTATCATACATATGATGTACTATTCAATCCCACAGAAGTGGGTGCGATATATATTGAAAGACTAAACCAAAGTCTGGACTATTAGTCCTCCTTATAATCCTAACTCAATCTAAACATAAGCTAGGATACATAATCCAAAGGATTCGTAGTCCTAAGATTATTAGTCATAGGAATGCTAATCTAATCCAATCCAGTCCGCCCAAACAAACATAGCTTAAAGCGTCAATCCCTATAGCTGGGCCAATTGTATTTGTAATGCCAACACTCCAGTAACTCCACTATGGAGCACCACCACTTCTACCACTGGACCAAAGCTTTATCACTGACCCATAACAGCACATTAAACTAATTACTTAACTGTAACATTTGAATCCAAATAAAAGGGAAAAATCACACAGACAAGAAAAAAAGATTAAGATTAAAAATATAATAATAAAAAAAAACTAACTAATAAATGACCAAATGAAACAAACTACACTCTGTGCCAGATTCAGAAATGCTAAGCTTTCAAACCTCTCTTTGTTTGGGCCAAATCTCTTGGTGGACTTGAAGGGTATCATAACAATTACAAAAAAAAAAAAAAAAAAGAAAAAGAAAAAAAAAGAAGAGGTAATTAGTTGACAATCTTCATGAATGATATGCCTTGAGCTTCGCTTGCACAAATGATATGCTTTTACCACCATAATAATCTCAGTAGTGGTCTCCAAATTGAAATTTATCTGGTTTGCACAAATTTCTCTGGTTTGCAAATTTACTGGGCGAAAAAAAAAAAAACTTATTGGGTTAGCACCATTTGAACAGAATCCATATTCCAATTCAGCTCTCAAGTAAGTCATGCAATTCCAAGACCCCGCATCCGGAGCAGTTAGATAGCTCGCACAGGTAGAGTTTCCAAAGGCGATGGATTCAGCTTTGTTGATCTTCAAAGCGTTGACAGAAGCTTGGTAAAAGACACCAGACAATACCAGAAGGCAAGAAATAATACCGAACATGTAATCATCAGCCTCCTTCTTCCATACTTATCTACAAAACACATGCTGACAATAGGCCCTACAGCGTTGAGGCCCGATATGATGAGAGACAGCGCTATAGTGGTCTTGTTGGAAGTGAATCCAATGAACTGTACAATGGTGGGGCTGTAGTACATGACAATGTTGATGCCAACGAACTGTTGAGCTACTTGGGCAGTGATAGATGAAGAATCGAGCTTATATATATATATATATATATTCTAGGGCATGTGTGTACTTATAGAATGACAAGGAACCAACAGAGGCAACGGTAATAACAGCTCCAGTAGGGCTTTTTGAGAGAGAGTTTCTGTTGGCGGAGGTGACAATATCTTCGTGATTCGGTGAAATCGTCCATGAATAAGAATGCTTTGAGCTTCGCTTGACGAAGAAGAGAGAATTGGAGAAAACGACAATGATAATGAACTTCGGCGACAGAGATGGAGTTTGTCAGAGAGAGAAAAGCAAAGAGAAAGGAAAAGAGGTAGAGACAGTTTGATTTGAAAAGATAGGTGTCGAGGGTCTAGGAACTTGATACGTCATAAAATAATATTATGGGCCTCCGTCATTATTAAAAATGAAAAAAGGACGTTAGGCTAATTTTTTCAAACATGATATAAAAAAAAGGTTGTGCTACGTCCCCTAATTTTTGGCCCCCTAATCTCCCTAAATTTCAAACCAAGGCAAAAAAAAAAAAAAAAAAAAAAAGAAGCCCAAAACGACGTCGTTTTGGGCATTAGGGGGATTGGGGGGGTTTTTTTAGGGGGATAAATCATTTTCCACAACAAAATTTATTGTTTAAAGAAAATAAAAGTTAACCAACAAAAAATTCAAATTGGATTTTATTTACATTTTTCTTATTATAAAAAATAGTATATAAATATAAGAAATTGAGAGAATTAATTACAAATAAGTGAAAATTGTATTCAATGTAGCTAATTGTAATTGTTTTTAGGACATTAGAGGCAAAAGTAGGAATGGCAACGGGGCGGGGCGGGGCCAGGGATCACCCTCTCCGTCCCCGATCCCCGAAGACCAGAAAATCCCCGTCCCCGGCCCCGATCCCCGACGGGGACACCATCAACTCCGCCCGCTCTCTAATTGAGGATCGGGTTTCGACTCAAAAACCCCCGACCTGTTTTTGTTTTTGTTTTTGTTTTTTTTTAATTCTGTTCAACACAGAAATACAACAATTTTTTTTTTTAAATCTGTTTCTTCATGATCTTCAACAATCATCATCAACTTAAAAATGAAAAACTTAAAAAAAATAATTTGAAACACAAACACACACACACACACACACACACACACACACACACACATATATATATATATGTATCTATCACCATCTTCATCATCAACAACACACACACAACAACTATTCAGATCGGTTTCAATCATTAATCAACAACATATATATAACAACTTTAAAAAAAAAAAAAGTGTTCTTCAACAACAGATATATATATATATATATAGAGAGAGAGAGAGAGAGAGAGATGCGATCGACTTCGAGAGGCGTTGGTGGATCGACGGAGGGCTTCTTCGATTCAGATCTGTTCAGATCGGTGTCACTTCGGCAGATCTGTTCTGAGTCTGCGTGAGTCCGTGAGTGAGTGAGGGAGATGCGATCGACTTCGAGAGGCGGTGGTGGAATGGCAGAGGCGGTGGTGGGGTGAAGCAGCGGGTAGAGAGGGAGAGGAGCTCTGCGATCGACTTTGAGAGAGAGAGAGATCTGAGAGAGAGAGAGACGGAGGTCAGAGAGAGGAGAGAGTGATCTAGAGAGTGATGCAAATCTGAGATATGAGATAGATGCAAATCTGTGAGGGATGGGTTATATTAAATATATATATAAATGGATAAAGGGGGGCATAAAGGTTGTTTTATTTCGGGGAAGAGTCGGGGCCGGGGCCGGGGCCGTGGAAGCTATCCCCGTCTCCGGCCCGAAATTAATCGGGGATGTATTTTTTAATACCATTCCCGGCCCGCGGGGAGTATTTTTCGGGGAAAAACCATTGTAATCGGGGACGGGGGGTCGGGTTCCCGTCGGGCCGGGTTTAAATTGCCATCCCTAGGCAAAAGGTCTAATTTTGAAACCGTTTAGGCAATAGTCTTAAACTCTTAAATCATCTGTAGTGCACCAAAACAATGTCATTTTGGTGTCATAAAAAAATAAAAATAATGTTACATAAATAAAAAAATTTACATATAATAATATGACTCATTATGAACCATTTATTTCAAAATAAAATACTATTAAATATGTATTTATTTATAATAATGGTATTATTACATCATTCTGATAGAATTTTATATATAAATAAAAATCTTCAAAAAATAAACAACAAAGAGAAAAAGTAGAGGATCTAGCAACTTCCCCGCCCTGTTTGCCTACCTATAATTAGTTTTGAGCACCATTTTCCCAGCCCCTCTTTGTCACCCACCTTCAACTTGTTTGGTTTTGATTTTCATAAAATAGTCCGTGGTAAATTCTATTTTTTTATTTTTCATATTTTAATATTTTTAATAAATTTTTTAATATTTTAAGTATTTTTTTAAAAAAATTTTAGACACTTAACATAAATATTTTTAAAAAGTATAATATTTATGAATTTTTTTTTAAAAAATACACTAAATACCAAAAAATATAAAAATTCAGTACATTTTTCATATTTTTGTGTATTTATTAATTTTTAAAAATATTTTTCATAAATATTTTACTATTTAGATATATTTAAGTAAGGTGCATCTAAAAAAGTAAAAAAAATTACTTAAAATTTTAAAAATATTCACTAAAAACAAAAAAATGAGAAAAATTTCAGAAAATTCAATTCAAAAAACTGAAACCAAATACATTTATTCTTTTTTTTAGAGAGAGAAACATATTGTCTACAGAGAAAAAGTAAATAGCAGAGGTTTGGGAGCCGAATCGAATGTCTTGATTCTTAGCACTAGAGCCATCGCAAACAGAATCAATCAAGTATAGATCTCCATTCTCTTCTTTCTTCTTCTTATTCTTCCTCCATTTTGCCACTGAAGATGAGAATGGAAAAGAAGAAAAAGAAAAAAAGAAAGAAGAAAAGGAAATGGTGGGTTGGTTGGAACGGGGAGGTATTGGAGCTTGCCTTCCTATTTTTTGTTTGGGTACACCAAACAATGGGATTTTGGTGCATTACAATCTATCTATTACAAATGATCGAAATTATTCTTTTTGAGCTATACCTACAAAAATAATTTAAAAGACTATCTTATCTTTGCTTATTTATTCACATGTCATCAATTTATTTACCGTTGTAGTTGGCTGAATCCGGATCCTTGGCCGCCCTACCCGGCAGCCTCCCAAAACGATGTCGTTTTGGAGTTTTTTTGTTTGTTTGTTTGTTTTTTTTCTTTTCTTCTTCTTCGTTCTTTTTCTCTCTCTTCGAACTAGAGGGGAGAGGAAGAGGGAGAAGATGGAGGAAGGAGGAGGGAGGAGGCTGCGAGCTCGCCGTCGCAGCTTGTCGCCTCGCCGCTGGCCGTCCAGCCGTCCGATCGTCGCCCGATCCAGCTCATCGCAACAGCTGCACCGCCGTCGCCTCCGCCTTCGGTGCTGCCTCCGCCTTCTCCTCCTCCTCCCCCACTAGTTATGGGCCCCTCCAATCCGACCCTTTCCTTCCTCCTCCTCCTCCTCATCCTCCCTCCTCCTTCCTCCCTCTCTTCCTCTGCGTTTTTTTTTTTTGAAAATTTGCCCCCAAAACGACGTCGTTTTGGGGGGCTGCCGGGTAGGGCTGCCGAGAATCCGGACTCGTAGTTGGCCACGAACAACTTTTTCATCGATTAGCAGCGGTGGTCAATTATGATTGACGGCAATGTTTGAGAATAAAAAGAAATTACAAATAAAAAAAGTGTAAGGATAAACTGTTACAAATGTTTTTTTCACCTAATAAATAAAAAATTAAAAAAATTATCCTTTTTAACTTCAAAAAAATTAGACGTTATCCTTGATATCCCAGATTTGGAGATGCTATTGTGAACAAATCATAACAGCCTCCTGTGGAGGCCTTTCTTGAGTTTTTTTTTTTTTTGATAATTTGAACTGTTTATATTGTGGAGTTAGTTGAATATATTATCTATGCCAAAAATCTGTAACCCCATGACCAAATACTAATTATTTTAAAAAAATTATAAAGATGAAATTAATCGTTTATTTTTTAAACAACAAATATGCTCTTGTTATAAAGTTATAGATGTCTAATCAATTTGATATTTTATATAGATGATCTAATCAACGAATCATATAGTATAAATGGTTCAAATTATCAAAAAAAAAAAAAAAAAAAAATTCAAGAAAAACCTCCACTGAAACACCATAGGAAGTTGCTGTGAGTTGCTCACGGTAACATCCTCAATTCTTCATATTCCACGTGCTTTTTTTTTTTTTTTTTTTTGAACTGACATATTCCACGTGCTTACCTGTCTAGATTTATCACCAATTTTTTTTATTAATTGATAATTATTTTTCATATTTCCAATTTACATATATATGTATATATATATTACCATTTTCACTAAGGCCATCCCAATATGCATCTAATATTTTATTAAATTTAAATTTAATGAAAAATAATAACTATTTAACCTTTACTCGTTTCATCAAACCCATATTAAATGAAAGAAGACGTTTATCTTTAATTAAATTTAAATTATTATTGTTGAGCCGAACATCTTGTTGGGTGTCCATTCAATAACAATTTTGATAAATTTTTTGTTTATATTCGGACGATATGTACTTGGACAACAGAAGATGTGAACAAATTTGATGAAAATTTTAATTTTAATTTTAATTTTAATATTAAAATAAATGGTATCAAAACAAATTTTTCATTAAATTTTTACACAAATTTAATAAATTTTTTGATCATGTGGATTTATTTGATGAGGAAATAAATAGTTTGAAAATAAATTATCATTTTTGATGGAAGACCTGAATAAAATTAACAGAGTTATTATCCAGGCTGTAGTTCATTTCTCTTTCAACACCTTCGCTTTCTCACTCTAGAATTTATTTTCTCTCTCTCCAAACATCTCTGCGATCACCACTATCATCAACTAGAACACAGAAGCAAGACTTGAAGCAGAGATGAGTGTAATCGACATTCTAACCAGAGTCGACGCGATCTGCCAGAAGTACGACAAGTACGACCTCGACAAGCAGAAAGATCTCAACGTCTCCGGCGACGACGCCTTCGCCCGCCTCTACGCCTCCGTCGAGTCCGACATCGACGCCGCTCTTCAGGTCTCAATCTCAGTCTCTCACATTTGCCCTAATTTTGTAGCGCTTGAGTTTGAATTTTCTGGAATTTTTGATTTTTTTAGAAAGCGGAGGCAGCATCGAAGGAGAAAAACAGAGCTTCTGCGGTTGCTATCAATGCCGAGATTCGCCGCACCAAAGCTCGATTGCTCGAGGAGGTCCCTAAATTGCAGAGATTGGCTATAAAGAAGGTTTGATCTGTTCGAATTTTTGTTGATTTCATAGTAGAAATGCATAAAGATTTGACGTGATTGAATTTTATGTTTTTATGATTATTTGGAGATCATAGATGACATTGAATTTGGCTGATTGATGCACATTTGGGGAAAAGTTATGATTTTAAGTTTGTAGTAAAATTTGTTTTTCTGTGACGTAGACTTCTTGTAAAAAAATTTATAATTAGGTTTTGATTAAGTTTTGATAACTGTTTCTTTGGCTAGCTCTGAATATACATCAATGCTTGCATGATCGTGCTAATGCTATAATTTTGCATGATGTGCACAAAAATCAAACTTCAAAAATGTCAACTTTTAACATACATTGCCCCAACAAAAATTGCCACATCAATGAAATTAATGCCAAGCCAAGTTCTTGCATGATTCAATGTTGCCAAGTGTGCTACCAAATTTCAACACACTTAATTATGTATTTATTTATTTTTATTTGATGTAACTTTGAATTATTATTATTATTTTAAAGTATTGATTATTGTGTTTAAAAATTTATTGCATTGTATAGTAAAAATGGAATCATAACCTATGAAGCATGAATATTGGTACAATTGTGTTACATATGGGTAAACTAATATAAAAAACCTAAAAAAAAAAAGGCATGAGTACAATCAGGGTTCGTCCCTAATTTGGTTTTGTTTATTGTTTATAGTGGTGCATGATATATAACAATTAGAAAATCAAATGTAAAAAATAGTTAAAGCAAGGTACACACGATAGAAGAAGGGGCCAAATGGAGAGTCGAAGAGGAGAGGAGACATACAGGAAGGTGTTGGTGTTGGCAAGTTTCATGAGACTTTTCGAGAGAGTGCAAGACGAGAAATGAGATCTGATTCTGACCAAGAGAGAATGGGGAGCTAGGAAAATGAAAACAGAGAAGATGGAGAGAGTAAGTGTTAAAGGCTATATTCATAAGAGAATGTGAGACCAAGTGAGAGAGAGCGTTGCTCTTCTACGGGGAGAGAGAGAGAGAGAAAGGGGGGGGGGGGGGGGTCTCAATCTGATAAGATAATCCTAAATGCAATTTTTGTTTTGGGGACATTTGTGAAGATACCTTTACTTTTGGAGATTTCAAAATAAACACAATATATTTATTTTGGTACTTGTATATAAACCAAACCAAGCCTTAAGTCCCATCAAATGGAGTCGGCTATTTTGGTACTTGTATATATTTTAAAAAAATTGCATTTAACCTCAACATACTCATAAAAGTACCCGTTATGAATCCATGCATATTCATGTTCATGATGTACCCATGCCATACCCAAACATAAAAATTTTAAAAAATGATAATATATATTTCTCGTACCTGGTACTTGTGTAGTTGTATCAGACCCATACCAGTATTGGATACATACTTGGTATTTGTACTACATTTTTGAAGTACTTGTACTTCATAGAAAATTGTACTTGCTCCAAAGTGAGTTTGTCAAAATATAACATTTTGTCATTGTCCCATTCCAAAATATAGCATTGACATTATTAAAATAATATGATCTACTAGAGTTTGGTGATGATCTTAGTCCACTATGTTGCGTGCCTATTGTGATTTTTGTACTTAAAAAGTTTGAAGTTGAGTTAGTTTGCTGATGGCGGTTTGTTAACTCTACGTAGCCTTATCAGATCCATGTACTAGCTTCTCTTTGATTTCTTACATATGTCAATTATGTTTCCTAGTCATTGGTTTCTTGCTTCTTTTAACCTGTGTTGCGTGGACTCTTCTACTTCCCCTAATATACCCATATCTGTTGGATATGATAAGGGTAAAGGTGTGAGATATGTGTTGACACTTGCATCCAATTTAGACACTTAGATCCTCTAAGTTTGTATGATAATTGAAGAAGAAGATACTCACAGTTGCTATTATAAAAATATTTTTAGCTTGTCACATGAATGAAAGATATAAATTTCATATTTTCTCTAAATTCTATTTAATTTGAAATACGTTAAATAATTTATTACATTTGAAGTACATTTCTAAATAATTTACTACATCTTATCTAAAAGTACTATATAATATGCAATATATATGGGGAAAATAACATGTCAGTGTAATGTTGGAAAAATAATTACAAATTGGTGAGAATCTTTTCTGGTGCAAGTCTTACATGTATTGTGTGCAAGTAACTGTTTGCCACATTTTCCACTGATATGATGTTTTCCCGTTGAGACGTGTCCTTGTACCATACACAACTTTTGGATGCATATCCTAATATCCTAAGATTAAGTTTAGGAAGATCTGACACTTGGACACGCGCACACACGCACACCCACACCCACACCCACAACCTCACCCACACCCAATACTCGTACCCTCTTTGTCAGGTTTTCCATGCGTTTTAGTTTTCTCTCCTGCAATTTTTAACCTAGGTGCAAAAGCACTAAACTAGCTACTTTGTTTGGGTTGGGTATTGTATGGATAATTCATTCTACTTACAGGTCAAGGGGCTTTCAACGGAAGAATTTGCTGCCCGTAATGATTTGGTCCTTGCCCTGCCAGATAGGATTCAAGACATACCAGATGGGACTGCAGTTGCACCCAAACAAACTGGTGGAGGCTGGGGAGCTTCTGCTTCTCGTACAGAAATCAAGTTTGATTCAGGTGACTGGTTGCCTTAAGTGTTCTTAAAATTTGATATTTTTTTAATTTTATTTTTGTTAGGTTCTTACTTGATTTGTCATTCAATTATTTGTTTCATTTTGCAAGATAGATGGACAGTTTGACAATGAATACTTCCAGCAAACAGAAGAGTCCAGCCAATTCAGGCAAGAGTATGAAATGCGGAAAATGAAGCAGGCATGTGCTTCTTTGAAGTTGTATGCTATGGGGCTTTTTGACAATCCAATTCAGCTCTTAAAACTAAATGTTTTTGGTGAAAATAAATTAGGTGTTTTTGAATACCATCACACATGAGCTAAATATTTAAGTACCTCTTAAAAATAGGCCAAATTTTTTAGTAACAAATTTCTTGCTTAATATTGTATACTTGATGTAGGATGAGTAGGGATTACTTTCCTACAAGTAGTGAGCCGGTTTAAGTATACTGGCAAAAGTAACAATAGACTTATATGGCTGGATTTGGTGGGATTTTATGACTCCAAAAGTATTTAAAAAATAGGGGTTTAAGAGTTTGTAAAAAGGTAAGATTTTGGGAATGAAAACACTAGTGTTTAGGGACAGTTGGGTGGTTGTTCTAAGCACTGTGAATAGTGACATGAACAGTGACCTTATTGAAGAAGAAGAAGAAGAAGAAGAAGAAGAAGAAGAAGAGAGAGAGAGAGAGAGAGAGAAGTGCTTCACCCTCACAAGAGATAGGCCAATCACACCAACACAATGTCAAATTTTCATAATGTTGACTCTGCTATTGAATCATTGAGATTACACATCTATTTATAGGCTAAAGACTCTCCTAATTCTATAAGGACTGTTACTCAAATTTAGAAACTAAGAATATTTAGCGATTACTAATATTTTAGACCAACTATGATTTCTAATTCTACTTTAATCATAATAGGAAACTTTAATGACTTCTAATTTTAGTTCAATATCAAAATAGGAAACTTAGATATTTGACCACTAAAATTATTTTAGACATAATAAAACTCAATATGATCCATTTAATAACTTGACCCAAAATAAAACCCATGGGTGATTTCTACAACCTATGTCCAACAATTATTGGAATTACTATTATACCCTTAATTACTAAAACCTATTATAATGATATGAAGATTCAAAATTATTCCAAATTTTTAATTCTTGATACCCTAAATGTGTTTCATGTGAAATTACAGATTTGCTCTTTTTCTTCTTCCATGATCTTCATCATTCTCCCTTGCATTCAAAAAACTCGACCTCGAGTTTTATAATGCTGAAGTATAAGGATTATGGAATCTTGCACTTGTAACCATTCAAATTGATTGTTTTTAGTGAATGATGAGAAAATCAAAAAGTTCAATGTTGTCATCATTTCATTGACCACATCGAATTTGTCAGGAATAATAAACTCAATGTGAACTTCATTTTTCTTGTCAAGACCAGAAAGTTCAGTTGCATTCTTATCATTCTCTTTGGCTTCTTTGGCTTTAGAACATTGATCATGATGATCTTTCATGCTTTTTTTAGTAAGCAAATTAATTTTCGCATTCCTTTCTTCGATATCCTCAATATTAGCATCATGTTCATCTTGCCTTTTCATAGTTTCTTCAAAATCTTCAACACTATCATCCTTTTACTCCTGGATATTAGTCTTCTTTAAAACAGCAGCCAACAATTTTTCTATGGAAACTTTCAATCCATTCAAAGTTGTTTTGATAGTATGCACATCACTCTCTATTGTTGCAACATCCTCCTTAATTATTGCAAAATCCTCCTTTAATATCATAACATCTTTCTTGGTAGCTCTATAATTTGTTGACGAGACTTCAAACTTCCAATTTAATGCTTGTTGACATTGTAATAAAGAAAGAAATTTCATCAAAAGATTGATAACAAACAAGGTAGGATTTTAAAGCTCTGATACCAAATTGATGTAGGACGAGTAAAGATTACTTTCCTACAAGTAGTGAGCCCGGTTTAAATATATTGGCAGCAGCAACAATAGACTTATAAAGTTGGATTTGGTAGGATTTCGTGGCTGCAAAAGTATTTAAAAAATAGGAGTTTAAAGGTTTGTAAAAAAGTAGGGTTTTGGGAATGAAAACACAAGTGTTTAGGGACAGTTGGGTGGTTGTTCTAAGCACTGTGAACAATGATGTGAACAGTAACTTTGCTGGATAGAAGAAGAAGAAGAAGAGGAGAGAGAGAGAGAGAGAAGTGCTTCACCCTCACAAGAGATAGGCTAATCACACCAACACAATCTTAAATTTTCATAATATTAAGTCTGCTATTGAATCATTGAGATTACACATTTATTTATAGACTAAAAACACTCATAATTCTATAAGGATTATTACTCAAATTTAGAAACAAAAAATATTTAGCAACTACTAATATTTTAGACCAACTATGACTTCTGATTCTACTTCAATCATAATAGGAAACTTTAATGACTTCTAATTTTACTTCAATATCAAAATAGGAAACTTGAGGTGTGTTTGGTTTGTGTTTTGAGATAAATTTTCAAAAAAATTTTGGGGATAGAGTTTAGAAATTTTTTGATTTGTTTGGTTGTATATTTTGAAAATAGTTTTTAGAGTTTGGGAGTTTGGAATGATTTAATAGTTTGTTATAGTTGAGTAGATGCGTGTGAGAGAAAAAGTGATTGAGAATGAGAGAGGGGAGAGAAAAAGTGATTGATTGATGTGTGATAGAAAGAGAAGTAATTTTGAAATTTTTTTGAGAAAAATTGTAACTAAATATGTTTTTGGAAATTTTCTTCCACAAAAATGTTTCAAAACACAAACCAAGCACACCTTTGAATTTTTGACCACTAAAATTATTTTAGACATAATAAAACCTCCATATATAAGACTCATTTAATAACTTGACCCAAAATCCATGGGTGACCCCTACAACTCATGTCTAATAATTATTGGAATTACTATTATACCCTTAATTACTAAAACCTACTATAATGACATGAAGACTCAAAATTATTCAAAATCTTTAATTCTTGATACCCTAAATGTGCTTTATGTAAAATTTCAGATTTGTTTTTTTTTTTTATTTTTAATCTTCATCAATACTGCCATCCCATTACTCCAACGCTGCTGCCACTATCATTGCCATCAACACCACACAACCACTATCGTCACTGCACTACCACCATAGTTGCCACCACGATCCCACCACCATTGCCACTATGAACCCACCCTACCACCACCACACAACCATCACCTACACCACCACCACCACCACCACCACCACCATTGTTGCCACCACTGCTACTCCATTACTACCACCATCACCTCTACCCTACCACCACTGTCGCTATGCTGCCATCACCACTTCTTGTTGGAAACCACCTTCAGCCACCACCTCCCGTGGGCCACCCCTCTCATTTGTTTTCAAAACAAGTTGTTAGAACACGTGTACACCAAACATATTTTTGTTTGTTTGTTTGTTTGATATCCACCCCCCCCCCCCCCCCCAAAAAAAAAAAAAGCATAAACCGTGTTTAATGTTTTTTGTAAACAAAAGATAGTAAACTTTAAATGTTGCCAAATGGCGCCTTAGTTTTTAGGTATATAGTTTTTAGTTTTATCAAACATCACCCAAGCATATCTCTTGTTTTTGATTGAGAAGAAATATATATACTGCTTTCTGATGATGATTTTATATTGCATCTTTGTTATTCCATTCATTCATTCTACTTATCCCAAAAAAATAAATAATATGTTTTACTATAATGTTCGCACAGGACCAAGGGTTGGAAATGATATCAGAAGGTTTGGATACATTGAAAAACATGGCTCACGATATGAATGAGGTTCGCTACCTTGTGCTTTTGTATCTGTTGCTTTGGTATGTTTTTGTGGACTTTAATTTTTGATATTGCAATTCATGCAGGAGTTCGATAGGCAAGTTCCTTTGATGGATGAGATCGATACTAAGGTTGAAGAATTTATCCAGTCCTGGTAATATCTGAACCTACAGGTGTTGTTAAATTATTCACGGCATTTTTTTTAACATCTAACAGGTGGACAAGGCAGCTTCTGACCTTAAGAATACCAATGTGAGACTCAAAGACACTGTTAATCAGGTGATTGAGCCTGTATTTTCTACAGATTTGAATCAATTTGTGTTCCAGGGGTGGGGTGGGGGGTAGGAGATTTCTATCTATATTCAGCTGTGCTTTGTTGTAGATCCCTTTACTGGATTTGACGGAGAGTTTTCCTTTTGTTCCAGCTGAGGTCCAGTCGAAATTTCTGTATTGATATTATACTGTTGTGCGTAATTCTTGGGATTGCTGCTTATCTGTACAAGTAAGTTTCACTCTCTCTCAATGGAAAGTAAACGCGTCATCACATTCTGTTAATATCTGACATGCTTAACGGACTGCAGAAAACAATTTCATGCATGGAAGGGTGAACTTGTTATTAGATGCAAATAACTTTACTTGTAAACTAAACTGAGTGCATAGTTAATTTGGTTGGATTTTCTTCATGCTTGATTAATATCTATTATTGATCTCGTACCTTCATGTCTTTTGGTGGGATAAAATTGATTAAATCAGTTCTCATACTTGTCTGGGCTGCAATCTGATTGCTTGGTCTGCATTGTTTCTTTCTTTCCTTTTTGGTTTTAGTATTTGCGCATTCTAATGGAGTGTGTACTTGCAGTGTATTGAAGAAGTAAGATGATACAAGGGCTACTGTTTGTGCTCGTATCGTATTGGCTTTATCTGGTATTGTCTTACATTGATTGAGGCCTTGCTATGTGTTTGATTTTGTATTTGAATGGTCTTTCTGACGTTTGTTTGTCTTTGCTCATACTTGGAAGAAAATACCTTTGTCTCTCACATGCAGCTTTGGTTTTCTGTATTAATAACATATTCTTTGTTTCAGTTTTTACTTTGTTATTTTAGTTTGCGGTTGTACGTCATGCATTTGTTAATCTTGTGACTCCTACAATTACTACTCTTGGCATATATGCAAACATATTATGGAAGGAACCAAAATTGCATGAATGTGAGCCACAAGATCTTTCAGTTGAAAGCAGTTTGGATGTAGAAATTATATTTGTGAAGCATTCCTGTTGAAACAAATTCACACGACCTTGTTGTACAAGACTTATTTGCCTCCCGCCAACATCGATATTTACATGAAACATATATTTACTTATGGAATAAAACACCTAGATCTCATGTCCACACTGTTTCCTGAATACTTCAGTCAATGAAGGTCAAGTTATTTAACTCTTGATATTGGATTATAGAATTCCATTGATTGGCGTTGAAGTTGTTACCTTCTTCATACTGGTCTGTACTACAGAAATTCAATACAGGGATGTTGTCGCTCCAGTGGTTATCTCTGCCGGTCAGCTTCTTCTTAGGTTGGATGGAATTATCATACTGATTTCCTTCACTGAGCTTTCTCTTCTGCCCGTTATTTAAGTTGTCAAAAGGCGGAACTGAGTATTGCGAATAGTTTGTGGCAGAATAGTCTTCACAGAATGAAGCAGGTATGCTAGAAACTGTGTCTAAGGAAGGTAGATCTTGAGATGCGAAGATGAGTGGTAGCACCAGGCAATCCCTGTATAGAAAATCTCTGATCATTTCAAGATTAGGGTTTGTATTATTAGAGCAAGTCTTGTCTCCTTTCTGAGAGTAACCAAATGGTTCATTGTTAGAACCACATCCATCTTCCCCACTCTTCCTTGAGATGTTGCTTTTCTGCCGAACTCGGCATAGTACCCAATCATCCAACTGTGTTAGAAGAACAACATCTCTATCAATCCATGCTTAAGTGCTTAAGTATGTTCATTGTTGTTATATAAGCTATAGTATGTTCATTGTTGTTAGAATATTGCGATTCATAATTCGATTTATATGATTTGATACGAGTTTTGACCAAAACGATTTGATTTGTGTTGTTGAATCTTAACTTAAGTGAATAGTACGATTCAATTGTGATTTGCTACGATTCCCTGCAATTCAGTTTGGTTTGCATAATGCATGAAAAGATGTCATTTTTTGCACCAAAAAAAAAAATCAATTAATTATATTGATATACGTGTTTTGTATGTGTAAATATATATACAATTTATTTGTATTGATATTTATTTAGTTTTAAACTATGTATGATTATAATTTATACTAGATAAAATAAATGTTACAATTCACAATTTTATCAAAACAATTCTATATTTGATTCGCAATTTGACAACAATGTTTAGGTTAAATATTATGCAAAACAACTTACCCTCATGCAGCCCTTTTGCCTCGAAGTCAACATCGTTGCTTCGGGCAATCTGTACTCGTTCATGATCCAATCTGTCTTAACTCCTCTTGGAGGGCGTCCTTTATAGAACACGAGAGCTTTTTTCACTCCAAGAGTCTTCCCGCTGCATGAACTGGGAATGGGTTTATCAGTTCCTGTGGCCTTCCAAAAACCCGAACCTGCCATCCTATTAGGCCTCACTCCGTTGGGGTACTTCCTATCCCTTGGGGTGAAAAAATACCATTCCTCTTCACCAAACAAAGCTTTACCTATGTAAAAGAAAAAGTTGATATTAGCTTAGTAAGTTCAACTATCAAAAGAATAAAGGACTAGTTAAAAGAAAAAAGTGTTTGGCAACACAGACCTGGTAGCTCCCAAGGATTGCACTTGTATAGATCTACTTCAGCAATAATAGATGCAGGTAGTGAACTTGATGTTGCTTTGTTTTTCAAATAGTGCACGATGAGCTCCTCGTCGGATGGGTGGAATCTAAAACCGGGTGGAAGTTGAATAATGTCTGAAATGAACTTTTTCTCCATTGAAGAATGCTTTGTTCTTGTTGATGAAGGAACCTAGGTAGGTAAACAAGTTAACCACCGATATTATCGATCAAAAAGGCTGTGAATTATAGAACACTGTGCACTGGTTAATATATGCTGTACTGTCATGCTCATGAGGGCATTGATGATGGTAATAAAATAGGATTTAATCATGTAATTACATGTTGAGGTTCTATGAAATAGAAAGGAAAGCAACCCTTTGTCTTAACTGGTGACTTTTGTGAGTAGACAACATTGATGGATGTCTTACATACACCACATTTAACATCTTGTGATTTTAGAAGTGTGAGATATCATATGGTGCTTTCGCTTCTTACACCCTAGGAATACAACTAGTTTGATGATCATGGAGATTCAACAAGAAGTCTGCTGATGAAAAGGCTTGGATCGTCTTGGAATAACCAAATGAAGTTGTTAGGTTATTGAATATGATGGATTTTGAGTTGGTGCAGTATGGAAGTAATGGGTGGGAAATGTGATAATGTGGTGGTTAGCTTGCATTGTTTCCATAATTTTGATTAGGTTGGTAAATGAGCAAATAGCTGCATGAAATGAGTAGTTCACTATGGTTCCAAACGATGTCGTATCTAGTAAACCATGATTTTATTCTGGAAGAATTCTTCAATTGCATCAAAGTACAATGTTTATTTTCTTAAAATTGCTTTGAATTTTGATGGTTATCTCCAATATTTTCTCTCTTATAGTCACCCAGTCTTGCTATCAGCCAGAGACCACTGCAAGGACAGAAGTAATTGAGGAAACAATATACATAGAACTAGAAATAGCTCCGCAAACAACTTTTAGGATGAATAGCGTCTCAGAATAATATTGTAGAAAGTTGGTACTTAACAAGACCATGATTGAAGTAGAATTGGCTTGAGAGAACTTGGGGTTATGATCTCCATTGATAATTCTCAATATACTATATATGGATGTTTTAAACACTCAAATGACAACATTGCAAGTTATGATCTCCATTGATGATTGTCAATATACTATATATGGAGGTTTTAGACACTTAAATGACAACATTGCAAGATACGAAATGGTTACCTCATATCAGTATTATTGCTGTTGATAATATATATATATATATATATATGTTTTGGTATATCGGAGTCCATAGTCAGGGGGGAGAGGGTGCAACTCAAGGCTAGAACATTTGGTCATAGTGAAAGTGTAGAAGTTCTGACTAATTAGATTAGACCAAATTGTTGTTATTTAGTTACAAAATTCGATACGATCAACTGGAAATTAAAGCTGAATACGAGTAGGCAAGACCTAGATTGATTATCCCAGTTTGATAGAGAAAAATAAACAGTAGAATATTTGGGACATGCTGATGATCTTTTGGCTCCATACCCTTGCCTTGTCTTAGCTTTATCCGTACAAAATTCCAAAAGAAAGGATATGCATAATTGCAAGTGACATAATAAAGCCAAGTATATGATAATGGGGATTCATCTGTTTTCTTCCCCTTGGAACCCCCTTCACACCCCCCCCCTCTCTCTCTCTCTCTCTCTCTCTCTCTCTCTCCATGTGAAGTGTGGACATTCAACATTATTATTTCATACCCATCCTTCACCATCTCAAAAAAAATCTCTAAAAATCACTATTGTCAAGTTCAAATAGAGAAAATCTCTCTTTCAAAGAATACAAAGTCTTTGAAATCCAGGTTTGATTCATGTGTTTTTTGTATCCAGTTTTGTGTTTGGTTTCTGGGTTGAATACTTTTTTGTCGAATGGATAAGAATTTACGAAATTTGTTGGTGAGGGTGGGACATACTACTAAAAAACCTTGAACATGTTCACCAATTTGTTTTTTGTTTGGTTGCGTGTTAAATTTTTTCATAATTCTTGGACATGCATTGTGGGTTATGCACACCTATGTTTCCATGTCGTGTTCTGTATAGATGAACGTTGAGTCCTAGGTGGCTTTGTTTGAGAGTCCAGTAAAGATATGAACTTTCTCGGAAACTTGAAAACTTGGCAGCTAGCAATCTCTTTGCAAGCCAAAAACAACTCCATTTTACTATCAAGTCTCAAGGTTGTTTTTTAGGTTGAGCAATTGACAAGTCTCTCTCTCAAACACACACACACTTGCCATATAACTGTTAGTCATGTGTGTGTGAGAGAGGAAAAAGCCTAGGTGAACAGAAGGATATGAACACAAAATGTGCATATGTGAGACATGTTGCAACTACAGATGCGAACATTTTTTTGTCTTACATCTGTGTAGTTTGTGTTTGATTCTTTTTGTGCACGATTGGTGTCTGTGTGCCTGTGTGAGAGAGAAATGGTTACATTATTCAGAGGAAAAAAACAGGGGAGATAGGGGATGAATGCAAAACAAATATTCCATGCATGTCCCAGGTGTTTCACATGTCACACAATAAACATGTAGCATATAATTTTATTGGAAGTGACAATGAACAATTCATAATTTAAACCATTATTGGTAGTGTATAATTTATATTCCAACCAGTAGAGCTATTTTGGTTTTTAGCTACAATTCAGACCAAACAATATGGGGAATCATATATGCTATTTTTCTATCGTTGTATGATTTAAGTTCCTATCCCACCCAATTCTTCACATGTCTAAACATCAGAGTTTCAAAAGAATTCACATATTCTTTTTCTTTTTCTTTTTTCTTTTTCTTTTTCGTACAAAAGGTAAGGAGGGTAGTATGCGAAGGGAAATTACATCATGTAAGAATAAGATTCAAATTTGCACATCACATTTGTTAAGGAATACTTTTTTTTTTTGATCGGAAGAAATATTTCATTCATTCAAGAAGCCAAACGGCACTTACATGAGTCCATACAACCCAAAACTTACACCAAGCAAAGGGAAAATAAAACGAGAAGCACATAGGAAGAAAAACTATGACAATATTCGAACCCACATCATGTGTCTGTGCTCGTACTGCAAAGCAGAGCCGATCATAACAGTTCGGCAATAGAGCATGTTCAAGATATATCATAGATTCCAACCACAAAGAGGGTAAGTTGAAATAAATCTGCACTGATGGACTCAAAGAAAATCAACCAAACAAACCCAAAGGGTTTCAAACCAGACAAACCCAAATTAACAAACACACAAAATAAAATAAAAACCAAAACAAAACAAGACCCAAATCCACATCCAATCAAACTTCCATCAGCAGTGGCGTCGGCGAATCCGGCTAAGGTGAAGGCGGCGGGGAAGAGGGCTGAGAAACCGGCGGAGGTGGAGGCGGTGGTGATGGCAGATCCGTGAAGCCACTCCCGGAGTTGATGGAGGGGAGGGGGGAAACACCTCACAAAGGAGGGAGAGTGTGGAAAGCAAGAGCTTCCATGTTATTTGTAGCAAAGCAAGTAAAAGAGAGAGAAAGGAGGGGTACGGGGAGGGGAAGAGGAGGCCGGAGGCCGCCGGAAACCCCCTCCCCCACCGCCGGCGGCTGCAAGCTTTGAAACCCTAGGAAAAGAAAAGGGTAGAGAGAGAAGCTCTCAAAGTTTAGAGAGAGAACCTTCTTTTCCCCATCTATATCTTGTTAAGGAATACTTTAATCACTAAGTCAACTCTTAGTCTAGAAGAATTCACATATTCAATTGCAATTTCCCATTATGATTGGGAAAATCCGAACACTACTTGCCTAAGGTAAAGAAAATGAATAGAGAATCTAGGAACATAAATTGACTGCAAAATCAGACATAAAATGTACATAAATAGATAAATTTTTCTTAGAAGTCACCAATAAGTATCGTAAAATATCCATTCACTACGTTCATATTTGTAATCAGTTTAAGTGTTAGTAGTAGAGCCGTACAACAGATATTTGTGATTGATTTCTGTGTTCGTAGTATAGTTGATGCCTCCTCTCCCAAGCTCTCAATTCTCTCATCTTGTCCAATGGCCAGATCTCCTGATAATAGATACCAAAAATTTATATAAAAGGGTTTTTCATTTGAATAATGTTAGAAATTTTAAATATTTTATTAATATTTTTATGACCCACATGGTGTGGAACTTACATGGTGTGAATTTCACACCCATGCAAGATATTTGATAAAAATATTAATAAAATATTTGAGATCCTTAGCATTTTCCTTTTCAATTTTAACTTATTAAACACAAGATTATTAGAATTTTGTGGTTTTGGCGTACATAGGATTCTAACTACTCATCAACTTTCATGTGTTATTGGAAATTTAAACTCTAAAAACATGTATGTTTATATGTGCCTAGCTATGCAAAGGTTCAACTATAGACCATTCTACGAGATTGAAGAATCAATAAAAATCATTCTATAAACCAAAGAATTTTTATATGTAATCTTATACGAGTATTTTATAACATCGACAGCTCAAAGCCAAGTTACAAGCATCAAAGGGTTCTGCAAATTACTTACAGAACAATGTTATAGCAATCGCAGAGCTCAAGACAGCGGTATTAATAAATAATTAAATAAAACAACAACTTGGTTTTTAGCATAAAGAAATCACTTCCGACAACGCTAATATTTAATCACAACCATCACTTGGTAAAATTATAAAAAAATAAAATAAAATAAAATACTTTGCAACTTAATTCAAATATATTCAAAATGAAGTTCGGGTTCGTTTGGCATGAAGATTTAGGTTAGGTTGGGTTGGGACTATTTTAGTTATAAAAAAATAAAATAGGTTTTTAGTCCAATAAGACATAATGTCATATCAAAATCATAATCATTTCATTTTTTTTCTCACAAAAATAAAAAAAAATCAAAAAGCTCATCCTAAACGAAGCTTTTTAGTCTCAGGCTACTAAAATAGCGTAAAAGCTAAAAAGTCAACCCACATCCCAACGAAGACTTTGTCATTCTAATTCTAAGGTAGAATAATATTATGCTCATGATTCCAAAGGTATTAATGAGTTAGAATTACAAGAATTGCAATAAAAAGAAAGTAGTTCGTGAAAACTGTTGAGGAAGAGTTCCTTATATATATCTGCAGATAGTGGGGTTCACGACCTACACTCGGGCCTTAATTGGTAATTGCTTATGCCTTTTCTTTTTTCTTTTTATTTTATTTATTTTGAGAATTTATATAGAGCGTGTAGTATATCTACCCACCGAAAAAAAATAACTTGAATAATCTGAAAAAAAAAATTGATTATTGGCAATCTAGAAGAAAGATATTTTTTATTTTATTTTATTTTCTACTTATCAGTTTTCAAGCACTATTCACCCAAAAAAGCTGTACTACCCAGGCGATACAAGGTCATTGGCTCCACTTGCACCTCAAAAAAATTTGTATTTTTTTTTTTATAGTTTATAAGGTAGTATATATATTTAAATAATTTTATATTCATTTATCTTCTTAATGCACTCGTAATGAAATGAACGATCGATCATATCTTAAAATTTTATTTTATTTTATTGTGCGACTGTGACTAAGGACAGAAACTAAAATTTTTGAGACAGAAAAGATAGATAGGGTTTTGCATGGGAGGAGCACTGATCCCATCCATCAAGGACAAGCCATGTGGGTTACTTCCAAAAAGTGGAATTGTTGCAAGTTGTGAACTTTTTATCTGTTAATAAAATAATTATGTGCAAGAGAACCAAAATTATTGATGAACTCCTTTTGATGCTTATTGTTCAATGCAATTGAAAAGTTTGCCTCCAATAATTTTGTGCCCTTCATATACACTTTTATCTAGTATCTTAATTAAAGTCAATCTACACCACAAATTTTTGGACCACAATCTCAAACTCAATGTGGCTAATCCACTTCAAAATTGACAGCTAAATTCATACATTGGTGTTTGATGAATGAGTTGGTAATCAAGGATGGATTTAGAAAGGGGGCAAGAGAAGTGATTTCTCTACAATTTGAAAAAATTTCCTTACTATTATAGTATTTATTATCTATTAATTGTCTCTAAATTATGCAGGTTCGTCCCTCTAATTTTTATTTTAAGTGGTTGTTCTTCTAAATTTATGAAACATGGGATTTAAAATAAAAAATTAAATATAATATAACAAAAGAAATTAAATGTTTCGTGTCGAATACAAACCCTAGCTTGCAAGAGAAGAAGGTAGATGAATTAAAAAGTTATTTGATCACATTTATTAATAAATTAAAAATATTTTTTTTAATGTTGATTCTATGATAAATGCTTTCAATGATATGAAATGAAATGATGTCTAACACAACTTAATGCCTCACTTTTATAGATAAATTATCTTATGAATGTTTTCTTTTGGAAGTAACTGTGAAATATAAGAAACTTAAGGCCTCGTTTGGCAAGTTAACATTTTAGTTAAAAAGTCAAAAAATTACTAAAAAAGTCAAAAAGTCTATAATCTATACCAAAAAGTCAAAGATTTCATTTTCTCTCTACTTTTTACACATCTTTTCATAAAAAGTCAAAAAATCACCCCAAACATGCTAGTTTTTTTAATCTCATAATTTAGTCAAAAAGTCAAAAAGTTAATAAAATAGCCTGTTTCCAAATGAGACCTTAAGAGAAGTTAAACCCAATTTTATGTACAGAATTTTATCTGTAAATCATTTTTGTTTTTCTCTTAACTGATAATGAAATTTTGGGTCCGTGGGAGTACACAAAAACAGGTAAGAAAAATGGGCACTCTCGTCCATGACAGGGGTGAGATACTAAGGCCTTGTTTGGGAAGACTAAATAAGTGCACTTTTTATCTTTTTTGACTAAAAAAGTGAGGTTGAAAATATGGATGTTTGGGTTAACTTTTTGACTTTTTATGGAAAAATGTGTAATAAAAAATTATAAAAATTAATTTTTAGAAGAAAATTTGAATTGGGAGTTGTGCAGCCGTAATTGTTGACTTTTGGTGAATAGTGTTAACTTTTTAACTTTTTGAGTAACTTTTTGGCTTTTTGGATTATTTGGGATATCCCAAACTTAGTTTAATTCTAATTGTACTACTAAATATAGGTACCTTGAAAATGTAACACCAAAACGCGTTTTGTGGAGTAGTTCTATTTTCTTAATTACTGTAAACAAACAAGTCAATCTCGTTGTAATTTTTAATTCAATCAATATTATATATATATATATATGAGTTATGCTTTTTACCTAACAAGAGCAAGCAGATCTTGAAGGGAATAAAGAAAGAAAAAATGCATGTGATTGGGTGGTGGGAGGGAGGTGTCTACGTGCACTGGGGAGAGATATTAGAGGAATCTATGCAACGGATGGGTGCAAGTGATGTCCTATGTGGTCGGAGATACATATATACCTATATATATATATATATTTTTTTTAATTAACAAAAAGAAATTTTATTGATTGATCGCAAAGTACAAATAAAAAGATTACATCAATAAAAGGAGAGTGCAAAGAGCATTATGACAAGTATATCCATCTCAACTAGATTACTGACTATATATATTACACAACTCATTCTATTCTCTTTAGAATTAAAGATTTAATATAACAATACTATGGCTATTAGGGGGAAAAAAAGTGTGAGGTAAATTTTACACGATTATGATGCTCAATCTAGCTAAGGAGGAGATGGCTAAACAGCATATGTGGTTAGAAATCCGGATAGATGTCTGGTCGAACATAGAGTTCAAATGGATAAAATTCGAGCAGAGGGTAGAATAAGGCCTCATTTGGGAACATGTTTTTTTAATAATTTTTTGATTTTTTGACTAAAATGTGATGTAAAAAAACCTAGTATGTTTGGAATAACTTTTTGACTTTTTACGAAAAAAATGTGTAAAAAGTAGAGAGAAAAGGGAATCTTTGACTTTTTGGTATAGGTTGTTGGCTTTTTGATTTTTTTAATCACTTTTTAACTTTTTGGCTAAAAAAGTCACTTGTCAAACAATGAGATAATATTTTTTGTTTCTGAAAAAGTTGAAGAACATGAGACACGGTCTAGTAAGGAGTTATAAAAGAAGCTCTAACTTCACGCTCAAATTTACACAGCAGCAATACTAGGTATCATGAAAAACCTTTCACGAAAATAATCATAAAAATTTTGTGATCTTTGGATTGCACTTAGAATAAAGCACCACACACTAATCAAAATAATCCAAAAATCATAAAATTTTCATGATCATTTTTATGAAAAAAATTTCATGATCCTTAACTTTTCCCTTTACACAAATACTAAGAGTTCAACTTGTAAACATTGACACTGATTAAAATTTTTTAAAAAAACCTTGTAAATACTCATAATGTTCCCTACCAATTATCCCAGGGGTTACCAAGAATTCAACCAAGTTCATAGCACAGTAAGAAAAGTACTTTAAATTTAAAATATTTGAATCATATTCATCTTAAGTATAATTCAGATCTCTCCAAATTTAAATTTATACCAAGCATATTCAAACTTTAATACTTTATTTTTTCTTACAATTTTGATATATATATATATAGAGAGAGAGAGAGCTTTGGAAAATGAGTGGGGCATGGGATGGGGGACTTGAAAGAAAGAATAAGTGATTTGGTAGGAAGATCCGAATGCATGGAGCCAAAAGGCAGTTGAATTATTATTATTATTATTATTATTATTATTATAAGGTGTGTGTGTATTATATACTTTTTTCTTGTATGTTTGTTTGTATCTGTGTTTTTCTTTTTCTTTTTCTCTTTTCATGTTTGATGTGTGGAAATTAGAAGGACCACTCAAAGGTCAGCTCTGTTTGTGCAATTTAATTGAACCCCTTTGTTATCAGGTTTCTTTTTTTGTTGAGTCATCACCACCATCATCGCTACCACTCTCAAAGTCTCTCTGAAAAAGAGAAGAAGACTTGATGGTCCGTCCTTGCTCGTGGCAGATAAGGTCAATTGGTTTTAGGCCTCAAATATAGCATTTTACCATGCCACGGATCCTATGTTTTCACATCATTTTGTTTTTCTGTTTTAATTTGTGAAAATTTTGAGAATTGGGATTTGGATATGAGGATTTTGAATTGGAACTAAATCCTAAAATCAAAATAGTTGGGCTTCCCTGCAATCTAGATTTCAACTTGAGGGCATAGTTTAAAGCTATAGGACCTATTATGAGTCTCGTTTTAATAATTCAAACCATTCATTTTATAGGATCATTCATGTATATTATCCATACACAAAATTAGTTTGATCCGACAATTATAATTTGTTCAATTTATCGTGTTTGTCACCCAAAAAAATAGATGCTTATATTTGGAAAATACACCTAACGCTTATTTTGTTAGAGACAAATTAAATTAATTGAATCGATCACAATTATCAAATTAATCTGTCTTTTTTTTTTTTTATATATATAGATGATATACATGAATGACATATAAAATAAGCATTTGTATTATCAAAATAGAATATAACCTCCAGTTTAAATCCCAAACAAGTCAAATTATATATATTATATATGATAAGCATGGTTCTGACCTTAAATAATTACAGTGTACCAAATTTCAATTTCAACCATATATATGTAATATGTAGGAGAAAACAAACAAGGCACATAATGAGCCACATCTGCTCTATATATAGAGCTGTTATAAGTACCTGCCACGAAAGAAAAAAAATGGATATAGATTAGAGCCATACTATGCCTTGGAAGATTAATTAGGGTGGTGTATAGTTCACTCAATGCACTACTAGGTTGTTGACAAATCAAATCCAATAATTATTTAAATTAGGTTGGGGGAAAAAATTCAAGTCTAAATAAAAGATTGAACAATCTCGTATGAAATTGTTTCAATTTATATACCTAACAAACACGTGTATATATATATATGTATATGATGATGAAAGACAAAATGAAGACACCTGAAAAACTCTTGACTCAACTCTCTTTTTGAGAATGGTAGGAGAAAAAACAAGCTTGTGTTTAGTCTATATTTTAGATTGGAGGAGTATACAATTTTCATAATTGTGGTGAGTCCGTTTTGATGATCTGAGTTATTTAACTATCAAGCATTTATTCATGTCAAAAAGATCGGACGTAAAGAGTTTAATGAATTTTACAAATTGAACGGTTCAGATCATTAAGACAGATTTGAGGTGAGTCCACAACCATAAGAACTAGACTCTTCAGTCCAAATTAATGAGTCTGCTTCACAATTGGTAGTATATTGAGACAAAATGATAGAAATTTTGAATACGGAAAATTTTGTCCTATAAAATTAATTACAAGTACATGGAATTAAATTTTGGTTTAACCCGAGCTCGCGTTCTACTGACATATAAAATGTTGCATTATTATTATTATTTTTATTGCTTTCATAATAATCATGTTTGCATTTTTTATTTCAAGTTTTATAATGTTTGATTGACAGGGTTTTACAAGACAACAACCATCTGGAGATGATGGGATTAAAAAAAAAAAAAAAAGATTTGAGCAATTACTTTATATTAATAATGAATTCTTAAAGTGAAAGTTTATAATATTTGACATTCACATGGGTTAGTAAGAATTAAATCAAGGATTAGGGACTCACGTGCATGTCCTAGACTAGCAGTATCTAGAAATTATTGTTTTTTTGGATTAGTTCAGCGATTGGATTTAATTTAGGGAACAATATAAAAAAATAAAAAATGAAAACTAATTAACTAGTTAGTTCTCTTTGACAGGATTGCATTGTAGTAATTTAAAATGGAAATTAACAAAGGTCTAGAAAATCAAACTAAGAATCCTACCAAACAAACCGTAAAGTTTCAAATAAATTACCTTGAATGGTTTGAACTAGGATTTACAAACAAAAAATGCAAATCTAAAACTTAAATCATACCTTACTAACATTTGATGAGCTATGTGACGACTATATTGTATTAATATTCACCACTATATTGTATTAATAAGTTTAATCACTCATGTCTGTTTTTAATGTGGTGGTGACAACTCTTATTATGGTGATAATGTACATGATAAACAAAATATGATATAAAAATGTGGCTATTGTAATATTACTCTTTTACATTGAGCTCTTTTAGCCCCAAAAAAGCTTATTTGAATATTGTTAAATGGAGCACAAGTAATAGTACACATAAATAGATTTATATGATTTATTTATTTATTTTTTATCACTACACAAAGCTAGCAAAGCCGGTGTTAATCAATATAAATACGATCTATTATATTTGTTTCTAGTAGTAAATATAAAATTTGAAGTGAAATATATTTACATATATCATTTTTGTTGGTGATATGCTTTTATATTATCTACCTGATATATTTTTATATTACCTACCTAATAAGTTTAAAAAGATAAAAACCAAATTTTATAAGATTTGTTTATGAGATTCGCTTTTAAAGAATTCTACTTATTAACATATTTTTTGGGTCCAATTTTGTGTTTAATTTTTTTTTTTTTTTTGTATGTAGAAAAAGATTACCTAACCCAATTCAAACCAAATTAGGCAAAATGCCAGTCTTTGAAATGAATGAACCAAACGAGAAGACCAACACTTTTCCAGTCTAGCAAAACCAAAAAGATGAGACTAACTTCAAAAATGCTTTAGAGCTCTAATATAGGAGCTCTAATAGCTCTAATGAGAAGATGGGACCCACCCTGATGTGATGTTTGTGCCTCGCTTCTTTTTTTTTTTTTTTTTTTTTTTTTTTTGGCTTTGACACATCACTAGAGCTCAAATTAGAGCTCTAGATTTAGAGCTCTCTAGCATTTCCCGACTAACTTTTAGTCTAACTATGGTATCAATAAGAATCCATACCTACAAATCCTCAATTAGTTGGCTGTTGATGTAGGGTTTAGAGAATCAAATTTGGGACCCTTGTAGGATTATGACCAATTTGATGGTCCACTTAACATTCCTATCTAGTACATGCACAATGTAGTTTTCATTTTTTTATTTTAATTTTAAAAGAGATATAAATGCAATAATTAGACTTATCACTATCAAAGAATATGGAGTTACAAGAGAGAATTCTTTCTTTTTATATAGAGATATTATGATTCTCATGTTACATCAAATATCTTATGGTCATTAATTTAGATCCATCATTGGATGATGGGATGAATTCTTAACCATCCCATTTCAAAGGAAATCATTAGGTCATGTTTGTTTCATGATGTGAGTAGTCGGATTGGATTATCATGGTTGTGGGTCTCACTCATAGCGTGTTTGGTAGTGAAATGGGAGGACAAATTGATAGTTTAAGGGGCTTAGTAATCCCCTCAGTAGGGAGATTACCTTGGTTGGGTAGATGGTGATATTAGGAAAATAATGAGCTAATTGAGTCTATTTGGTCGTCCGCTCAGTCGTTTGTACGGACGTTCAGAATAGTGCATTTTTTTTTAACCAAGTGCACATGTTTGTTTTAATATAGAAATAATTTTTTATTTATTTTATATAAAAATAATTTAACAATCCCATTACTAACCATCTCCGACACTATCATAAAAATAAACACACTTTTACTTAATCCCCTCACTAACAATCTCCATATCAACAATCTATTCACTAACCATTCCCTCACTAATAATCTTATCTAACCTAATTCGCCAAACAAACATAGCCTATATTCAATTCATATCTTATACTTCTTAATTTAATTTTAGGGCAAACTTCACTTTACCACCTATGGTTTGGGCCATGTGTGGATTATTCCCTGATGTTCGAATATCACCCCATAACTCCCCTGTGATTAATGAGGTGATGTGCACACTTAGCTTTTCCATTTATTCTAACATACCGTGTATGACACGCGCCTAATATGCAAATGGGCATGAAAATATGATTTTTCCTCCAAATTAAATGACTAAAATGCCCCCATATTCATCATCAATTTCCAAAACCTACCCTCATCTTTATCATCAATATCCAGATATTCATTTTTCAACACAACACATCTCTCTCTCAATTTCACATCTTCTTCCTCCAACTCAAGGCCGAGAACAATGAATAAAAATTATAGATGATTCCAGATGATTTGATGATGATGTTTGATGAAAGCCAAAACTGCTCTCCAGTCATGCCCCACAACAAACACCTTGTCTTCATCAGGTGCGATTTTGTCAAAGAGAGCAATTATGTCTCTAATTAGATGGAGAGCGGTGAATTTGGTGGAGTCGTTGAATCATGCTCTGGTGGTGTCGCCATAGCCTCGGAGGTCCAGTGCCACCACTCTGTAGTTGTACGTCGTCGTGTAGAGGATCTGGTGTTGCCATGAGTACCAGAGCTCCGGAAAGCCGTGGAGGAAGAGGACCACTGGACCTTTGCCTTTTTTTGCTATGTGCTTGTTTATGCCATTTACACTAATTGTCTTGTGCTCTATTTTCTCCATACCTCTTTCCTCATCCTCTTCAATTTTTTCACTATGTATACACACACACACATATATCTTTGATTTGATGATTATAAAAAATAAAAAAATAAAAAAGAAGAATTTCAAGACTTGAAATTGAGGAATTTCCATTCTCTTCAATCAAAAAAATAAATAAATAAATAAAGAATTTTCTTTTAACATAGAGATATAAGAGCGAGAAAGCTAAACACTGTTTGCAATGACTTTCTCCATTTCAACTCAAATGTGAAGATCACAAATATATATATATATATATTATATATTATATATGAGAATTTGTGTATATGATTGAAGAAAGGACTTTTCTTAAGTGTGCAATTGCACACCATGTGCCACTTACACAAAAAGTGTAAGTATAAGGTGTAAGTATAAGTATAAGGTGTAAATGTAAGGTGTAAGGTGTAAGTGGGTTGCATATGGTGTGCAACCTCAAAAAATGTATAAGTGTAAGGTTTAATTTTTCACAAAAGGTGTAAGTGTAAGGTATAAGGTGTAAGTTGCACACCATAACCAAACCCTTGAAGAAATAGAGAGATGTGTTTTATGTATATGTGTGTGTGTGTCTGTGTGTGTGTCTGTGTGTACACTAGATTATAATTCTTGCAAGGGCAATTGATCGAGAAAAACTTAGTAAGAAATGTTAAACAAAGGTTATATATACAAGGGCAAAATAGTCTTTTTACTTTTGATGTTAACGGTGTTAACTAAGCACATCACCCCATTAACCACATGGAGGTTGTGTGATGATATTTGAATGTCGGGGGGTAATCCGCACATGACCCAAACCATAGGAGAGTAAAGTGAAGTTTGCCCTTAATCTTATTTATTTTAATTTTATTCTTTAATTTTTTATTGTATTAATTTGATCTAATTAATTATATTTTTTTAATCGATTTGACAAAAACCAAGGATATATAAATATCAATTTTACCCTTTGTTTTTATTTAATTTCTTAATCAATGTTATTAATTTTCTCAAGTTTGCACAATATAAAAAATTAAAACACAAAATTAACATAAATAGAGTTATAATATATATGTTATATGAATAGCTTCATTTTTTTTATCAGAAAAAAAGAAGTTTCGTGAGGACATCATAACTTTCGCATACCTTGGCCTTAAGGAAGCTGGTTGACAACCAGATTTAACCCAACCTCATTGGGTAACAGTGGAGTCCACAGCAAGTGTCGTAAGATTTTGCGATAGGAGTACAATGCGGCAACAAATTGTGCCCTGAGTATCGAACTTGAATAGTGTGCATGGAGAGAGGGCGAAGAACCATTGAACCACCCCACCGTCGTGGTGTCATGTAAATAACTCTAAACACAAGAAAGTATATTATAGAATTGGACACATAATATATATTGATAGATAAAAAAATTCAAATATAAATATTATACGTTGGCTTTTTGGCTTTTCGAAGGGTATTTTGTAAATGCGAGCGTGCCAGCAAGGATCAATCAGTCCTTACAGAAATTATAATTGCCAACCAATTATCAGACGATTGTGTTTTAGTTCTTTCAGCCTCAATGAAGAGGACTTTTACTGGTGGCTTGACTTAGGAGAAATTAAGAGAAATAACAGTTAATATGAAGAACAATGGAAGTATTTCATTAAAATGAACACTTACAATGATCCAAACTCAGCCTCGAAGAGGTTTACAATGATTTATCTACTTGAAACTACTCCTATGAATCAAGTCTGCGTAATGTATTTAAAATGCAAGAAAGGTAAAGACTGGAAATGTAAAAAACTGGAAAATAAAATATGTAAAGTAAGACTGGTTTGTATGATCTGAGTCCGGGCTTTTTTCTGGGGACTTCCTTACTATTTATACTCCTCAAGGATGACCATCGAATTGCACTTCAAATCGTCGAACTGCTCCTCCATGATTGCTGATCATGCTGCCTTAGAAGTAGTTCCACCACGCCTTTTCTTGCAGTTGAACTTCCCTCTTGTATTTGAATTTGAATATGAGCAACCGTTGAAGCCACGTTATTTTGTATCTCTTTACTGATCCTGTGTTACTCAGATCATGTGAGAACCAATTTTTATTGCCACGTGTACGATCAGGATCGAAGACTTGAGTGGTCTCCCCATACTACCCTTGCTTTGCCACGTGTCAAACTGTAATTGGCTTTTTACAAAATATGTAGCCAACATTACCCCCCGCACTAATATACCCAATACTTGGTGATATTAGTGGATCACAGCTTTTTCCGCGCTTTTGGAACGTGCATAGAGTCTATCTTCTGGAAACACAACCGTCATCTCTTTGGTGATAATTTGCATTAACTCTTTTTCAATTTGTTGAACATCCCAATACCTTAGCATTCGAACAGACTATGGCTAAATCAATTTCCCTTTCTATTGATCAAACACACGAAGAGCCATTGAGTAATGTTGTTTCCCCTCGAAAGAACCTCCACGCATTCATTAGCCACCTTTACCCGCTTTTCTATATTCAGGTCATGGAAGCCTTTGCAAATTACCAACCTTTGGACTACGATCACATTGTCCTTAATCCTTCGATTCAACAAGTTGTAGACACAGATACAAGAAGTTCTTCCTCTGACTCCCCCTTGTACCTTGAACGAACTGCTTTCAAACCTTTGATTTGGCAAGTTGCAAATATGGACTTAGGAAACTCTTCTTCACAAAATTCTGCATGGGATGAAGCTATAACTTCTTCGTCTTCTGGGGGTTCTGGCTGGACAAGCTGGTCAACACTTGAGACTTATGATTTGAGGGAACGAATCAACTATCATTTTGTTGAGTTTACTGACCCTTTGGAGTTTCCTCCCTATGCTTAAAGTTCAGTGGTCTACCCTTACGTACCCATTGACCTTCGACGTAGTTTGGAGGAGAACCTTCTTGTAGCATGGTACACATCCTTCATGCCTACCAAGACAGTGCTTGTTGCCAAACGCTCAGAAGAAGCTCAAGGGTACCACCCATCCTTCTTAGCCAGGAAGGCGAAGATTTGCTCTTCTGACTGGCTTGACTACATTAATGCCTTTGTTCCTTCCGTTCCCATGCCATCTCCCATAATTGAAGCATCCACACCTTCTTTTCCACCCTCTGAAACAGAAACATCTACTCCTTCTTCTTCACCAACTCTTTCCTGGACAAAAAAACTGAGGCTTGCCCTCCCCATGAACGAAGTCATTCCACCTTACAAACCTCCATCAATCCCTACTCCAGCTGAGCGGAAAGAAGCTCAACTTCTGCTTGCAGCTTTCTCTCACTTGCCCTTCAATGTTCTTGAGGACGAAGTCCCTTCCAAGAACTTTCAATGGGCTTGTGATATTTTGACTAGGGGCCATATTCTTAACCCCATTGCCCAAGCAGAACTTCATATGTTCCTTGACCAACTCCCAGTGCTCCTCTACTGGCATCGAAATTCCAAGGTTACTACACAATTTTTGGACCAACTTTCATCTCTCCGAATTCAAGCCCAATACGAAGCAGAGAACTTCATCGAAGAATTCGATGATTTCAAGAATAAAGATTCTGCGTATTGGGATGATTTGGTCCTAGATGAAATGGAACAATGATTGAGAGAGGAAGAATTCGAAATAAAGGCTGAAGAGTTGTACTATGAAGTGAGAGCACACCAACTTATGCAGCCAATATTAGAAGAAATAGAAGATATAATAAAGAAAGAACAGGAATTTATTGATCACTGTTGGATCAAATTTCATGATCTTGTCATTTACTCTATTCCTTACTTTTATGAGCTTGAGTTCATACCCAGATAGGGTCATTTGATGTAATTGCTTTGGCTTCAAATATAAATAGAATCTTCCATTTGGCATTATTTGACCTTGTTCCCATTTGCCTTTGAAAGCCAATTTCGAGCTTCGAACTGAACAAACTCATTCTTCGAATCTGGATTCAATTTTAATGAAACATTAAAAAGAACCAACATGCCTCTTTCCAATGTATGGAGTAAAGTTGATAATCCTGGCAGATATCATCTAGAATTAGTGCTTTGAATTTAACAACCTTACTCTTCAAAACTAACTATAACCAATATATGGTCATGGTTGATATAGTCAATCAATTTTAAATTGACCAATTTTGCTTCGAAGAGCAGTCCATGCTATTTTGGTTTAAAAGACAATCTCCTTTTATTAAAACCAACGATTGGTTTTGATGTCTCGAATAGTAATTCTCATCCTTAAAGAATCCTAAGTTTTACTTCGAAGGCCATTTTTCATTAATAATCCTGAAACAGGTCTTTAAACCCTTTGAAGTACATCAATACTCGAGCATTCTAACATTTTAAAGCATGTAATATGCTTCGAAGCCGACTTCTGTATTTCGAAGCTGTTATTGTTTGATCTTTTGGCGCCAAAACCTGGTTTCGAAGCCAAACATCTTGCTTCGAAGCTAACATCATCATCCGGAATGTGCGCTTCCCTCCAAAAACTATCAATATTGGAAGAGACTCCTCGTATTCATACTTTTAGTACTTAACGACTTATGCAATATATTTTTCAGACACAAGCTTTTAAAACCCTCTTGCTTCGTGTTCTGAAATCACTTGCTCTTTTAACGCACAAAACCCTCATCAGTCTTCCACTTCTCTTCACTCCTTTCTTTGCTTTCCGAAAAAACGTACTATCAATGGCTTCTTCTTCACCAGAAATGCTAGTCATAGAGCGTGTGAGCTCATCTGTAGCCTTGAAAAGGCTCATTGACGCAGAATGTGAGAAGTACAAGGCTGGGAAGAAAAGCGCCATTGACGGGCGTATCTTTGTCCCTCGTCATCATGAGCAGCAAGACTACGTGCTCGGGCCAATATTCAAGGAGATCCCTACTGAGCTCCCAGCTCTATATCCTCGTTTGGAGAACCAATGTCTTCTTTATGAAGGTGGTCTCGATTGGAGGAACTGGAGAATCAATCGCCCTCACCGATGTTGGCCCACAATGAGACCGGAGTGGCAAGAATGGTACGATCGGGTCATCCCTGCTAGGACACTGGACCTTCAAGAGCTTTGCCTTCTCGATGCTCTTCGACTATCTAGGGTAACTATCTTGGAGGACCCTTTCTTAGTCCCTGCTGCTTTATGTTTTTGGAACCCTATCTTCAATTTCTTTCAATTTAGATGTGGGATGATGGCCCCTACTGTTCTTGACATTTGCCATCTACTAGGAGTATCCCCTATTGATACCCTCATTACACCAGATTTCCCTGACTTAGCAGTCTCTTTCTCTCTCCCCTCTCTTAACTTATCTTACAGTGATTTTGTTAAAGCTGAGAATAAAAAAGAGGGCCCAGTAACTGATAGGGAATTCTTTTCCTTCTTGTTATATTGGCTTTGCAAATTCCTCTTCTGCACCTCCTCTCAAAGAATCATGCCTGAATTTGCTCCTCTTGCCAAAGCCTTTGTTTTGCAAAAAAGGGTAGCCTTAGCCCCATATATTCTAGGCCATGTATACAGAGTTTGTTCCCTCTTTTGTGAGAAGCCCTTAGATGCTAATCAAGGGGGGCCATTCTGGATCCTTCAACTTTGGCTTTTCGCCTATTTTACTGAATTACAATCCAAATGCCTTAGATTTTCTAGGCTACACTCTCTTACCCATGGCATAAGACTGGCCAATGCTTCCCTCTATCCTTCTTCTTTTACCTTTTATTTCTCTTTCTTCCATCGACTACCAGCTGCCCTTCCTATTCACCGTTTCTGTCCCTTCGAAACCAACATAGGTCCAACTTGGTTGAGTCACTTTCTAAGTGACAGGCTCTGTGCTTCGCCTATTCACAAGGATATATGGGCTTCCCTTCTGCTTCCTAGGGAGCTGTTTATCGGGACCACGAACCCCAGAGCTTATAAATGTATAGCTGAGCCTCATTGTCCTGCTCAATTTGCTAGACAATTTGGCTTCACACAAGGGGTCCCAATACCTCTCTGCAGCAACACCAATCTGAGCCTTACCAGGAGAGATTTGAAGGTTAGGAAGTTAAGGCTGGAAGAGGCAACCTTCAAATTCATAGATGACTTGGCCAATTTTGAGTACACCCCTTTCATTCCTGAAGGTACCATATTGAAGAGATACCAAAATTGGTGGGTAAGCAATATGGAAATCTATTTAGCCATTTCACCTCAAAACCTACTGGAGGTGTTAGATGTGCCCAAGCCCAAGGGAGCTGAAACTGTCACTTCCTCTATTGTGCCTCCTACAATCCAGTCCATTCTTGCTACCTCAACTCCTCCTAAAGCCACTCGGGCTGTTTCGAAGAAAGATATATGCTTTTGTTTTCTTTCCTTCGACTCTCTATATGATGCTGATTATTTTATTCTTATTTTGTTTCTATTTATATATATATATATATATTGTGAAGGTGGTCAGCAGCAAAAGAAGAGAAGACTGCTTGATCCTGAACAGAAAACAACTGAGGTGCAAGAAGAAGAAGAAGAAGAAAAAGAAGGAGAAGCAGACCAAGAGCACGAGTCACCCTTGACAAAAAGGAAAAAAGTGATTGATTTGTTTCAAGAGGAGACAACCGCTAGGGAGGTAGAGAAGGAGTTTATTTTTAGGAAATCCGAATCTCAGTTTGCAGAAGTTGAGAGGACATCTAAGGAACAGACAATGCCAATTCCAAGAAAGATGAGAAGAAAGATTACTGTCTCTTCTTCTGACTTTGCCGAGGACTCTGATTCCGAGACAATCGCCCAAGCAATAGAAAAGAGAAGGAAAGTGACTGCTTCAACTACTGTCTTGGTTGAAGATCCCATTCATGAGGCAGCTGCCAAGGCCGTAGACCAAGAACATTCCAAGGCCATAATTGTCTTTGAAAGGGCTGAGAAGAGACGGTAGCAACAAATTTTAAGAGAGGAAGCTGCTGCTGCCGATGCGTTACAAAGAGAAATGGTAAGAAGGCAACAGACTGTCGAACATTACTCTCTTCGCAGCTCTCCCATCAGTGCCAGCGCTTCTAGAACAAGTAATTTCTTTCATGCTTCTACTGTTTTGCCTTATCAAATTTTGACGCTAGAGCTTGACCTTACATCTCTTCCTTTTTGCAGCAACAAACACTGAAGCTATACTTCCAATGGGGACTCCCTCAATTTCAATTGAAGTTGATCAAATGCATAATGTGAAAGCCATTCAGATAACACTTCCACTTCCTAGGCCTATATTTCATATACCCCCTGTAAGCCCTAGCATCCCTGCATCTCTCCTTCTTGGCTTAGACCCATACCTCCCTTTCTTGACCTTTGACCTACTTCAGTCCAATTCTCCTTCGAGCCTTGCTCCTCCTTCTTTCACAGAAATTCCAACTGTTATTCCATCTCTAATGGCAGTTGACTCTCCTACAGAGGGTGCTGGTAGTTTTCCAACTCATAGTCCATCACCTTTGCCTATTTCCAGCCCCTCTTCACTTGATTCATTGGTGGCTAAGACCATAGAGGCTGCAAAAGATGCTTCATACATTTCTCCTATCCCCATGAAGTCCTTTATGCCTTCCATCACAACTCTCTCTGCACTCCTCATGTCTATGGATGAGGTAGATGTCTTCGAAGCAAGACTAGCCAGTCTTTTTGACATACCTTCTACCTCTCCAACATTCAATGCTGAAACTGAGCCACTAGTCTTGGCTGATTCTTTGTTGGAAATTCTCGAGAGTTCTTCTTCTTCCAGCAGTAAGCCTTTTGCACTTTCAATAGACCTAGACACATGTCTGGAACTACTGATTTCATTTTCGAGGATTCCCTTCGAGGCTCTACAGAGGCCTATAATCGGAAATGGATTCCTCCATCTTTGAGACTTCTTTGACGATCGAGCATGGATGTTTCAAGCCATTTATCTCAAAAGCAATTTACTATCGATTTTTACATCAAGATTTGCTAGTCGCCAAGGTCATGGATGAGAAACTGGCCAGAGATCAGAGTTTCGTTTCCCAAGTACATACCGAAGTATCAACTCTGAAAGAACAACACTCCTCTGCTTCCCACTTTTGAGCCCAGCTGTTGGAGAGGAAAACCCAACTTGAAGAGGAGTTAGTTGCAGTAAACCAGGCCTTGGTTCGAACTGACACTAAATTGCAAATCACTAACCAAGAACTGGCCGATCGCAAAGAAGACATGGCTACAGCTATTCAACTAGTTCCCTCACTTAGCAATAGGAAATCTATTGTACAAAAACAATTAAGACATTGTAATGAATTTTGGGCCAATTTGTGGCATAATGTACTTAATTCTTTATGAAAGAACGAATTTTGTCTATCATTTGAGCAGTCTTGTGTTTTTGTCTTTAATGTTTATTTTATTCCTTGTGTTTCCCAAATGGTTGGAAAATAAGGCTTCAAATATCTACCATTAATCTTTTTGGGATGTACATATCTATTCAGATTTCTCAAATGGTATGCTCCAAAAGGCAGAACTCTATGAATTTGATATGGTCATTCCCAGTTAGGTGACCATTTGCCAAACTTATGGCTTTTAATTCCTATTGGGAGTATTGTTTTCCATACCAAATCACCTTCATCAAAGCCAATGTATTTGACTTTCTTGTTATAATTCTTGGCTGCTTTCTTCTTTTGGAAAAGAATGCTATTTAATGCCAAAATTCTAGCTTTGTCTATGCCTTCTAACTCTAAGCACATACTTTGATGGTATTGCTCAGGATCTAACTGATCTTGGCATCTTACCCTCAAAGATTTAACATTAATTTCCACAGGTAAAACTGCATCATGCCCATATACTAAAGCATAAGGTGTGACTCCTGTGCTTGATCTTGGGGAAGTTCTGTATGCCCATAAAACATCCAACAAAAGGTTATGCCAATCCCTGTGGTTATCTTCCACAACCTTTTGTATCCCTTTTTTCAAGGACTTGTTGGATGATTCAGCTTGACCATTGGCTTGTACATAATAAGGTGTGGAATTAACAAGGCTAATTCCAAACTCTGCCACAAAAGACTTCATCATTTTCCCATCGAACACAGTCTCATTATCCACAGTTATGGTTTGTGGGATGCCAAATCTATAGATCAAATCTTTAATGAACCCAATGACCTCTGTTTGGTCTACAGCCTTGTATGGCTTGGCTTCGACCCACTTAGTGAAGTAATCAGTAGCCACTAGAATGAAACAATGATGCTTTGAAGAGGGTGGGTGTATTTTTCCCATCATATCCATGGCCTATTCTCTGAATGGCCAAGGCTTCACTACTGCATGTAGGTCAGTTATGGGCACATGCCTTATTGTGCCATGCTTTTGACATGTCTGGCAACCCTTTGCATATTCTATACAGTCTTTAAGGATAGTTAGCCAATAATAGGAATGCCTTCGAAGCATCCATCTCATCTTTGCACCAAGCTGATGAGCACCACAGATGCCTTCATGAACCTCAGCCATAGCTGTTAATGCTTCTTTTGGGCCTAAACATTCCAGCAATAAGCCATCTCCCCCCCTTTTGTAGAGAGCATTGCCATATATCATATATTGCATAGACTGTAATTTGATTTTCCTGCTGGCTTTCGAAGATGGACCAGCTAAGTATTGCATTATTGGATGCCTCCAATCTTGTTCTTGTAAGTCATTATGATTGACTTCCAAAACCACATTCCTTTTATTCAAAGGTTGCATTAATCTTTGATATATTGTTTGGCTTATGTAACTTTGGGTATTATCCCTTCTCTTGAAGTTCGAAGCTTTCTAAGCTACATCATTAGCTCTATTGTTCAAAAATCTTGGAACATGAGTTACATTTGCTATTTGAAACTGAGAAAGAAAATGTAATGCAACAACATAGTATGGAAAAATACTTATGCTTTGGCACTTGAAAATCCCTTTTACTTGGTTAACCACCAATTGAGAGTCTCCAAATATGTCAACTGCATGTACTTGTAATCCAATAAGAATTTCTAGTCCCACTATTAAGGCTTCATATTCAGCCTGGTTATTGGAACAAGTGGCTTCATCCACTCTGAAACCATGTGTAGTTTCTACTCCTTGTGGAGATTTAATTACAACACCAATTCCAATTAAGCCGTTGGCTTTCGACCCATTGAACACATCTGCCATGGCTCAACACTAGCCATACCAAGTTCTATTATCTCTTGGCTCTCTGTCTGAGATGGATGGTCTGCTAGAAAATTGGCTAAAACCTGCCCTTTTACTGCCCTTTGGGGGACATACTCTAGATGAAATTCTGATAAGGCTAGTATCCACTTGCCAATTCTCCCCCTCAACATAGGCCTAGATAACATGTATTTAACCAAATCTGTGGTTACAATTACCAAGACAGTTGTAGGTAAAAGATAATATCTTAATTTCATTGCAGCAAAATACAAAGCAAGACATAGCTTTTCAACAGTTGAATATTTACATTCACAAGAATTTAAAAACCTACTAAGGTAATAAATAGCTTGCTCCTTGCCTTCTTCATTGTCTTGGGCCAAAAAAAGCTCCCAATGAATCTTCTACTGCAGCAATGTACAACTTCAAGGGCTTGTTCCCCTTTGGTGGCATCAGCACTGGAGGGTTGGCCAAGTAGGCGTTGATACCTTCGAAAGCAATTTGATGCTCTGCTGTCCACACAAATTCCTCTTCATCTTTCATCCTTAACAAGGAAGAAAATACTTTAGTTTTCCTTGCAGTGTTAGAAATGAACCTTCGAAGAAAGTTAACCTGCCCAAGGAACCTTTGTAATTCTTTCTTACTTGATGGAGGCCTGGCTTCAATGATAGCTTTAGCTTTATTCTGATCAATCTGTATTCCTTTCTTGTGCACTACATAACCCAAGAAGTTTCCAGATGATACACCAAAAGCACACTTTGAAGGATTAAGTTTTAACTTCAACTTCCTCTTTCTTTCAAAAGCTGCTTCTAAGTGAAACAGATGCTCCTCCATGGACTGGGATTTCACCATAATGTCATCAATATAACACTCTAGATACCCTCCAATGAGATCATGAAAGATAGTGTTCATAGCTTTCTGATATGTAGCCCAAGCATTCTTCAGACCAAATGACATTTTAACCTATTCGAAGGTGCCAATATTCCCAGGACATCTGAATGCTGTCTTGTGGATATCCTCCTCTGCAATGCAGATTTGGTTGTAACCAGAGTGCCCATCCATCATTGATAAAATATGATGCCCTGCCGAACTGTCTACCAGCAGATCCACTATAGGCATAGGGTACTCATTTTTGGGAGTTGCTAGATTTAAGTTTCTGAAATCGATGCATACCCTTATTTTGCCATTCTTCTTAACTACAGGCACAATATTAGATAGCCATTCAACATACCTGGCTGTCCTAATAAAGCCTGCCTTGAGTAGTCTAAGAATTTCTTCTTTGACCTTCTGAATTACTTCTGGACTCATTCTTCTTGGTTTCTGCTTGTATGGCTTGAAATTAGGTTTCATAGGGAGCCTATGTTCCACTAATGACCTATCCAATCCTGGTAGTTCATTATAGGACCATGCAAAGCAATCTTTGTATTTCTTCAGAACAACCAACAACTGGTCTCTATCCAGAATATTCAAGCAAGCACTTATATAGGTGGGCTGTTGTATAGAACCTTCCCCTAAATTCACTTCTTCTAAGGGGTCTTGTGTCTGAGAACTTATTGAAGTTTCTTTCTTGGTTTCTTTAACCTTCGAAGCAACCTTCTTGCTTTGTTCTGCTCCCAAGTTTTTTAGTTCAACATCTTTGCCCTCCTCCTCATAGACAAAATCTATCCATAAGGCATCTTCCTCCTGTATCTCCTAGACTTTTGTCTCAATGTCCAATGCACAGTATTTCCCAAGGGTCAAAATTCTAACCTGCTGCTGCTCCTGTTTACAGCCAATTATCATGGCTTCTCTTTCTTGCTCCTGTACTTTCTAGACTATAGCTTTTACATCCAATGTTGAGAATTTAATCAGAGCCAAAAAGACTTGGCTTCTTGTTCTTCATCTCTTTGCCTACAACCAGGCATCATTGTCATCTTTAACGACAATCTCTTCATCAGCACTCTCTTGGACTAAGTGCTTCAGGTGTGTCACTTCCTCATCAGCCGTCACTTCGGCTGAGCCATCAACTTTTCTCAGTATACTGAGTGGTGTCACTCCCTCAATATACAGCTTGGCCTTCGCAAAGTCTGCACAAGCTATGAAGGGTTGAGGATCTGCATCTATTTCCTCTGTCTCTCCATTGCCTAAGGCCATCATGATTTTCTGATGCAAAGAGGAAGGCACACATTTGTTAGTGTGGATCTAATCTCTCCCAAGGAGAGCATTGTATTTAGCATTACTGTCGATTACGAAGAATGTTGTCATGCAATCCCTGGTCTCCATGCTCAAGTTAATGGGTAAAATCCCCTGAGCCATTTGTTTGTCTCTAGCAAAGCCAGCGATGGTTGTGCTGGTTAGGATCAACCTGGGATTCTTTTTCCCTAGTTTCTTCAAAGAAGATTTCGGTAGTAAGTTCACTACTGCCCCATTATCTATCAGGACCCGATTCAATTGTATCCCATCAAAGAAAGCCTTGATATACAAAGGCTTGACATGTTGTGTCATAGAATTCGAGGGATATTCAAAAGGATATGAGAGGTTGATGCTCACCTTTTCCTCGCCCTCGCATTCAGTTCCATCGGAGTAGCCATTTCAGACTCATCCTGTACCATACTCACTTGCGACTCCTTACTAGAGACTGGAATAGGATCTATGTCTTGGTCACCTTGGTCCTCCTCTTCAGCCTGGAACTTGTGAGGCAGTATGTGTACCATATTGACTGATACCGGAGGAAATGAGCCAAACTGGATGGCTGGCTGTGCTTGTCTCTTTTCTTGGCTACCTTGATTAGTGACTTCAGCAGCATCCTCCATGCTGCACTTTGGCACTTCGTTGCTAACTGATTCTTTTGAAGGATCTTTCTCAACTAGTCCTTCAGCCAGAAATGTTTGCTCAGCCATGAAGGCTTCGAACATTTCTTCCTCTGCCATTTCCTTCTTTTGGCTTATGCTAATCTTTTCTTCTGTCTCGCTATCACTTTCCATCAGAGCCTTCTCCAACCGTGCTAAGCTAGTCTTCTCCCTGGCCTTTAGTTCAGAATGAACCTTGGCCAACTGTTCTCTGCTGCCAACCAGTTTGTTCTGTGGATTTGGCTTTGGGGCATGGTCTGGCTTTGGATTCTTCTTTTCTTCTGTCTTTACCAGTGAAGAACTCTCTCCACTTTCTTTCAGATCTTGCTGGTACTGGGTGTACCTATGCTGAATTTTCCTCCTCTGTGACCTTGAAATAACTGGGACCATATCAGGTTCCTTTGTCTTTGGGTGTTTAAGCAATACCCAATTGTTCGGAGCCACCAATGGAGGCTTGACCATCCTGCCTTGGTTTCCAACATCCCTTTGGGCAGGTACTTCCCTAGGCTTGTTCTGCATTACAAACCAATCTAGGACCCCAGGTACCCATGAACTTATTGACTCAGATGTTGAACTGTTTTTTTCAACCTTCGAAGCCATCTTCGAAGCTGGCTGTGAAGGTAAGTGTTTGGCTCTGACCTCATGTTTTGAGCCTGATTCAGACCTTCGATGCAGATAGCCACTTTCTGTCCTACGTGAGGTTGGTCTAGGGGGCCAATCTCTGGCTTTGATCCCATGAAATGAGCCTCTCTTCATTCTTCTTTCAGAATGACTGCTCTCCATTCTGTAATAGTTAGGTGGCCTGGATCCATGTAAGAGTCTCTTGCCTTTAGCATGCATTCTGTCCATTGCAGGCTCAACCACTGGTGGTCGCTGCCTATCACTAGCCGGATACAGCCTTTTGTTGTAAGCGTTGGTTGATTTAGGACGTCTCTGAACATCCTTGTAGTATTGCTTCCCATCAATTGGAAGCCCCTTCAACCATTTATAACTCAGTCTGCACTTGGGACACATCCTCTGCATTACAGCTGCTTCCAAGGAATCATTATCCAGTGCTTCTTCATCAGAGTGTTCCTTCTGGCGTGAGAAACCTTGTCCAATGGCTGGTGGGTTTCCAGTGTCCTTCTTGGTAGTTGTCTGGTTGGCAATATGCATCTGCACATTGACCTCTTCCAACTCTTGTAGAGATAGATTCTGGAAGTTTGGTACAACCACATTAGCTATGCTCTCTCCAACTTCTGGAAACGGGTTGCTGTCAATCCCCATGACTTTTTCTGTTTTGGCTGGAAATTTCAAACTCCCTTTCCGAATTTGCTCTTGGATCCTGTCTCGAAAAACAATGCAGTTTTTAGTCGAGTGAGACCAAGAGTTATGCCATTTACAATATACTTTTCCCTTAAGTTCATCTGGAGATGGCAGTTTTACTCCTTTAGGTAACTTAAGGAAGTTGGCCGCAAGCAAATGATCAAAGATGTCATCTGCTTTTGTTAAATCGAAAGAGTATTTTCTGTGAAAGTCTTTATTTTTAAACTGCTGGTCAATTGTTGTATCCTTATGAATTAATGCTTCACAGATTACAGGTTCTTTGCCCACAATCTCCACTGCATCGATCTCATAATTAGGATCTCTATAATATGTCTTGTACGATGCATTATTTCGATCTTGTTCCTCCTCTAGTAATGCTTCGTATCTAGACACCTTATAGGTCAGTTCCACAAAATCTCTGAATTCAGTTGAGTCAAACTTCTTTCGAAGCCTGAACTCTAGGCCGTTTTGAGCCAATCTTACAAATTCTGATTCTGGCAGGATGACTCTACATTTATTTCGAGCACTTTTAAATCTGGCAACAAACTGAGTAGCCTTTTCTTCAGGCCTTTGACTCAATCTAGCCAAGTCTGTCATAGAAACCTCTAGCTCCGATTGGAAGAATTGGGCATGAAATGCCTCTTCCATTTATTATCAATTTTGAATGGAGCCAGGTATAAGGTTGATGTACCATACAAACGGTCCTCCAGTTAGAGAATTTGGGAATAATCTTAGTTTCATAAAGTCATGATTAGTAAATTCACCGCATTGAGCAGCAAACCTAGCAATATGCTCTATTGTTGACTGATTTCCAGTCCCATAGAAAAGGGTAAAATTTGGTATCCTGAACCCCCTTGGGTATTCATGTACCCTATCTACCCATTCTAGGTATGGTTTTCTGTATACAGAAGTCTGGACCCCCCGAGCCATCGGTCCACACATCTCCCTAACAATATCAGCAATTTGGTCCCTAGGGACCATATTTTGTGCTTGTTGAACCACTACTGGAGGGATAAACACAGGATTTGGTGGACAAACTTGTGCTTGCGGTTCTCTTGATCCATAAGGTGGTACATTTGGGACTGGTTGCCCCTGTGGTGCAGGTTGCTGTTGGGGGTGTGGGTAACCCCTTTGAGCCTGTCCTGCGAAAGGTGCTGGGACATGTGTTGTGTCCCTTCCATTTGCAGGCCAACCTTCCAACCCCCCGGGTATAAATTCGAATAAGGGATTATTATACCCCCTAGTGCCAGGTATGGCTTCGAACATGGGATTTGTAACCATTCTTACGCCAGTTTCTTGTACTTGGCCAGATCCACCAACTTGTGTGGTTTCATTGTTATGTACTGAGGCATTTTGACCTGCTATAGGCCTCGAAATGGGTTCGTACCAAGACTGAGGTGATGGTCTTTCATAGTTTTGGTTACTAGTTTGACCATTAGAATGTCCATTAACTTTCATAGGCTGTTTGTCTCTAGCCAATCTTTGCTAAGGGACATTTAAAACTTCCTCTGTGTGTCTTGTGTTTGTTGGTTGGTGGTTATTCATTCGATCCAAAAAGGATGTTGCCCACCTTTCCATTGTGTTCATTAATTGTTGTCCCATAGCATCTACTAAGCTATCCCATGGATTGGTTGGCTGAATAGATGGAACAGTGGATGGTCCAATTCCGTGGTTTCGTCCAATATTATGAACATATGATTCTTGTCCCGAAGTACTGGTCTGTTCGACCATAGGTTCGGATAACATGGGAGTTTCCACAGGATGTGTTACCACATTATCCTCTGGATTAGGTATTTCTACCTCTCATTCTACGCCTTCTTCCAAGCGTTCATTTTCTCCCTGTCGTCTTTGTCTAGCCATTTTAATAGGTCCCACCGGGCGTGCCAAAAATATACGTTGGCTTTTTGACTTTTTGAAGGGTATTTTTGTAAATGCGAGCGTGCCAGCAATGATCAATCAGTCCTTACAGAAATTATAATTGCCAACCAATTATCAGACGATTGTGTTTTAGTTCTTTCAGCCTCAATGAAGAGAACTTTTACTGGTGGCTTGACTTAGAAGAAATTAAGAGAAATAACAGTTAATATGAAGAACAATGGAAGTATTTCATTAAAATGAACACTTACAATGATCCAAACTCAGCCTCGAAGAGGTTTACAGTGACGATCTACTTGAAACTACTCCTATGAATCGAAGTGCAAAACAGGTATTTAAAGTGCAAGAAAGGTAAAGATTGGAAATGTAAAAAACTGGAAAATAAAATATGTAAAGTAAGACTAGTTTGTATGATCTGAGTCCGGGCTTTTTTCTGGGGACTTCCTTGCTATTTATACTCCTCAAGGATGACCATCGAATTGCACTTCAAACCGTCGAACTGCTCCTCCATGATTGCTGATCATGCTGCCTTAGAAGTAGTTCCACTACGCCTTTTCTTGCAGTTGAACTTCTCTCTTGTATTTGAATTTGAATATGAGCAACCGTTGAAGCTACGTCATCTTGTATCTCTTTACTGATCATGTGCTACTCAGATCACGTGAGAACCAATTTTTACTGCCACGTGTACGATCAGGATCGAAGACTTGAGTGGTCTCCCCATACTACCCTTGCTTTGCCACGCGTCGAACTGTAATTGGCTTTTTACAAAATATGTAGCCAACAAATATCAAAACAAATATATATATATATATATTTATTATATCTAATTCTGTAATATATTTTTATGTCTGTAGTGGATACCATATAACTATCTTCATGGAGAGGTATGGGTGGTCTCTTGGAAATATTTTAGAAAAAATTAGTGAAACATCCCTCCCCAACTTTGTGTAGTAGCAAAGGTCTAATTTTTTTTTTATTATTAGCTAAGGTTCCTCAACATTTTCACAGAGAAAATTCGAATTAGAGAAATTTTGTCCAACTCAAAGAGATTTCATCCAATTTAGAGAAATTTCGGACCTAACTCAGAGAAATTTCTCTATGAAAATTGAAATTTCTCTGAGTCGAATTTTCTCTGTAAAAATGTTAAGGGACCTTAATTACAATGAAAATATTGTATGTCATTTATCTTATAAAATCTTAATATGAGAGATCTTAAAAAAAAATTTCCAATTTTTTATTTATTTATCTGAAAGTACATAACTTAATACACATATGTGACAATATCCAATAAATTATATTAGATCACAAAGATGAATTCCAAAAGGGATAAATAACAAAACCCTCAATGCAGAGAAGATAATAAACCTCCATGAAGAAGAAACCCTAATGTTGTGTTTGGTTAATTGGAAGATTTGGGGAGAGATTTGGAAAGGGAACAAAAAAGAAAAAAAAAATATGTGAAACTAGATAAAATGTAGGTATATTTTATTCATATTTCACTTATTTTGTTCATTTTCCTTTCCAAATTCCTCAACAAATCTCCCAATCAAATACAAAATAAGAGAAATCTCATAGGCTAAAATATATTATTGCAATAACAAAAATATTATAAAAAAAAAAAGAGTCAAAGCAATCACTATGATGGCCATGTGGGAAGTAAATATTTTAATTAAAAAAAATAAAAAATTTATTATAAATTATTTAATTATTTTTTTAAAATTTATTTTACCCAACTTTTTATAAAAAATTATTTAGAAAATTAATTCTAAATCAACTATAAATAAACACTATCAAATAATTTCACCACCTATTCATCGTCATAATCGAAAATTGTGTTATAATTAGGGGTATTCAAAATACCAAGTATGTTAGGTTTTTATTCTTGGCAACCCCGTTTGACAAAACTCTTTTCAGATGTATTTATTTTCGCACTTTTATTTCAGTGAGGCTTGAGTTTATTAGATACAAATCCAAACCCGAATCGAGCCATGCAGAGAAGTTTGTGATGTTAATACTTTCAAGATTGCCACTTCGCTAATTATTACGGGGGCTGAAGCAAAATGCAAAATTGCATTCAAAATTGCATGTCTGCCATTGGTCGCTCGAGCCAAGAAGAGCTCGCTCGAGCGAAGGTTTGCTCGCTCGATCCAAGGAGTTCTCGCTCGAGCCAAGGATTGCGTCCATACAAAAACCTGAAAGAGTGTATTCCTCGCTCGAGCCAAGGCACTAGTAAAAATCACGAAAAATATACTCCTCGCTCGAGCCAGCAAAGCTTCGCTCGAGCGAGCCTCAGAATCCGAATTTCTCAAGGAGTTTGTTTTCTTCCCAATCTAGGATTACTTTTGGTTCTCTATAAATACTTGGTTTTCTCCCAAAACTAAGGTATTTATTGAAGTCCTCCAGATCTTTTTTTTGGTTCTTAAGGTTCATATCTGGAGATATTTTGTTTGTTTTTTTTGATGTTTTTATTAAGTCTTCAACTCATGGTTTAAAGAGAGTACATCAAAGGTTTGTTTGGTATACACAAAAGAGAGATTTGTTCTTCAGTTGTGGATTCTGAAGAATTCGAGCCGGAAGCTTCGGTAGATTCTGGAGTAGCTCATCAGAAAGACAATTTCGTGGTGAAGATGGAGTTGGAAGAGACACATAGAGGTTGGTTCAATTAGGCATTGTGAATTTGCTAGATAATTGAGAGTATACCTGTGTAATTCCTTTAATTCTTCTTAGTGGATTGTCTTGTGGCAGTTGTCCGTGGTTTTTTGATCACAGTTGGAGGTGTCCAATTATGGTTTTTCCACGTAAAAATCGTTGTGTCTCTTTCTCTTGATTGTTTGATTAGGATTGTTTTTTACTGCTTTTTATTGATACATAATCACAAATCAACATCTAGGGTTTCTAGATTTTTCAAAGTAAATCAAATAATTGAACTAATTCGAACTACATTAAGTTCAGTTAGGATTGTTTTGGGTATGATTTATGAATTAATTTTTTTGTTTATTTTAAAAAGACATATAGAAAAATAAAGAGGTGATGTAATCTAAATAAACCAGTAAGCTAACTTATTTAGCTTTACCTAAAAGAGGCCTTAAGTTAATTCTAACGAATGATTAATTTGGTCCTAAATCTAAAAATTTAAAAACAATTATAATTAAATTAATTCTAAATTTAAACTCAACTTGAATTAAACCGACCCCATGAACACCTTATTTGTGATCTCCCTCTCCTCTTCACGAGTGAAAAAAATACCTAATCACAAAAAGATGACTTTTAGAATTAGATCCTAAGGAGTCGAGACTCAGAGGTCATCATTATATGGTGTTACATAGTAGGGCTATTTAACCATATAGTGGTAAGTCGCAGACTTGCATACAAGTAGAGATTCGAATCCACACTTTTGATACTAGAATGATTCGCCTAGGCTTAGAAGATCGTCCTACTAATCATATATATTGTCGCTCGAATAACTAACTCCGAAGAAATTGAATACTGAGACCTTTAGAGTATCTCCAACGCTTCATCAAATTTTTAATAAAATTTGAGTAAAAATTTGATTTGATGTGATATGATATGATGCACTCTAATTATGAAGAGTAACTTTTCATCAATTCGACTGGACCTGCTGGTCATCCAGTGAAGAGTAAATTTTCACTAAATCTTTTTATAAAATTTCTAATTCATTCCAAAATCTAGTTGTCTGGGAGATTGTTCGATCGGTCGGTCGTCCACTAACAACCATTTGCAAAATTTGATGAAAAGATAAAAGTTTCCTTTATTTGATAACATATTTGGCTCTGTTTGGTAGAGCTTTGTAAATTTAATTCTACCTATTGGTTTGAGTATGGTATTTGGTGAGAGCTTTCAAAAATTGATTCCACACCCATGGTTGAAAACGTCCGGCTGGTTGACCGGAATAGTGTTCGATTTTTTTTTATTTATTATATTTTAAATAAAAAAAATTAGAATTTCTTTTAAATTTTTTACGAACTATGAATAAAATTTTGGGTTTTGTATTTAGTTATGAGTTGTAAGTTTTTAAATCGTATATCATATGTCACATCAAAAATTTCAAACTCAATTCAAAACTCTTTTCAAAACTCATAACCAAACAAATTTTTCACACTCAAATCATAATTCCAAAACCCACAAACTCAAAATACAACTATCACGCCCCAAGCTCCGTGACAACGCCGCACACTCATTTAAGTGAGCATGCACGGCTAAGAGTCCAACACATAACCAACAATGTAAAATACTCAAATTAAATCCTTAATGCTAAAATCCATAAAACAATTGATAATTCTTATCATATGAAATTGTCCACCAAGTCCACTAATAAAATCCACTAACAAAACAATAATCCAAATACTTAAATCATAGTCCTACTCTCGGCAATCCCATAAGTAAAAATCCCACGCAGCTTTACTCCTCAGAATCTGAAAAAAAAATAAAGGTAAGCTAGATAGCTCAGTAAATAACCAACCATCACTGCTAGTTGGATCAAATATACAAAAAAAAAAAAAAAAAGTTGATAACCAATAAATATTTTTTTTTGCTACCATTAAAAAATGAACAATTATTCTGTAAAATGGTTTCATAGCTAAAAATAAACAGTGTAGCAATACATTTTAATTGAAAAGACAATGAGATAATTCGACGAAATTTCATTGTTCAAATTGATGGTTCGATATTCAATGGTTCAACGATGCGATTCACAAAACCCAAGTCTTAGTGACTACTGTCACTTAGCCCGTGACAAGACCCAGAATCACACATAGACCGGTGGTAAGTCCCAAAAGAAACTAGTTTCTGTGCCAATAAATAACCCCCATTGGCTAGGGTCCAAATCAAAGTCAGACTAGAGTGATGTTCAAAATTCAAATAATATACAAATTTTAAATAAAATATTCGATATTTTTATAATAAACGTTTAGTACAATTTTCAGAATAGTTCCACAAGATATTCAAATAATTTTCATAATAATATTCGATGTTATTTTATACTTGACCCATACTTTATTTTAAGAGAACATGAAGGCTATAAATAAATACTTATAATTTTAAACGATTCAATAGGAATAAAAATGTACCAACAATGATAGAGGGTTACTTACCTCAAAACGCTTAAAATAATATTCCACCACACTACCTCCAGATACCCAGCTCCACTAATTCAATCATACAAACCTAATAAATAGAACCTTAAATAAATTAATATTTTGATGTCTTTCACACATCAACAAGAACCCATTATATATATATATGCTTAAATCCAAGAGACACCAAATCTATCCACCCAATTCAATAGCCAAACATACCTTACCCAATGTACAAAACCCAAAAGTCAAAACACACCCACCCAAATTGCGCCACTCTTACATGTTGCACCCAACATCCAATTCTCAAAATAAAACTAATAAGCCGTAATATAGGAGAACTTTTACCTCCACCAATGGGTGTCCAAATATCACTAATTTTGAGCCTTCAATCTCTACGACAGTCTCTCTTCCGAAACCTTTATAATATTATGATACCACATAACGTGAAAACCCTTTTTTTTTTCTTCTTCTTTTTAAAAGGGTTAAAAAACCTAATTTTTAAGATTACTAAATTACCTATTCAATTTATTTTTATTATTAATCTATCCAAAAATAATTCTATAAATAACTTGGGTTTTACATTCTCCCCCCCTTAAAAGAAATTTCGTCCTCGAAATTTGACATACCTGGAGTCTCAAAAAGTTGTGAATACTTTTGTCTTATTTCATCATCGAGTTTCTAAGTAGCTTCTCTTTCCGAATGATTGCTCCATTGAACCTTAACATAATGGATGACTCAACGCCTCAAAACTTGTTCCTTCCTATCAACAATTCGTATAGGGTGTTCCTCGTGGTTCAAATTTTCCTTAAACTGCAACGGTGCATGATCAATCACATGACTAGGATCTGGTATATACTTCCTTAACATTGAGACATGAAAAACATCATGAACTCCAGCTAGTGAAGGTGGTAGGGCAAGTCTGTAAGCTACCTCTCCAATTCGATCTAAAACCTCAAATGGCCGAACAAATCTAGGACTCAATTTACCACGAACACCAAACCTCATTACTCTTTTCATAGGGGACACCTTAAGGAACACATGGTCTCTAACCCCAAACACTAAATTGCGTCTCCTATTATCTGCATAACTTTTATGTCTACTCTGTGCCGTGCGAAGTCGCTCTCTAATAAGATTGATTTTGTCCACTGTTTGTTGCACAATCTCAAGCCCTAAAAACTTCCTTTCGCCCATATCATCCCAACAAAGAGGTGATCTACACTTCCATCCATATAAAGCCTCATATGGTGCCATTTGAATGCTTGCATGATAACTGTTATTATAAGAGAATTCCACTAAGGCCAAATGCTCATCTCAAGAACCTCCAAGATCAATAACACAAGCCCTCAACATGTCTTCTAGGGTTTGAATAGTTCTCTCTGACTGTCCATCAGTCTGAGGATGAAATGCAGTGCTAAAATTCAACTTAGTACCCAAAGCTGCATGCAAGCTTCTCCAAAACATAGATACAAATCTGCTATCTCTATCAGACACTATAGTCATCGAAATACCATGTAACCTCACAATCTCCTTGATATACAATTTTGCAAACCTCTTTAAGGAGAATCTCACCTTAAAAGCTAGAAAGTGGGCGGATTTTGTCAATCGATCAACGATAACCCAAATAGCATTCTTCCCATCTTGGGTTCTAGGCAACCCTGTCACAAAATCCATGGTAATATGTTCCTACTTCCACTCGGGAATAGGAAGAGGTTGTAACTTACCTGCAGGTCTCTGATGTTCAGCTTTCACTTGTTGACATACAAAACATTGAGCAACATACTGAGCAATTTCTCTCTTCATATTATTCCACCAAAAGTTCCTCTTCAAGTCTTTATACATTTTAGTGCTCCCTGGATGTACTGTATACCCTGAACTGTGAGCTTCTCTCAAGATTTCTCTCTTGAGATCTAAATCATTAGGCACACACAACCTCTCTCCAAATCTCAAAGTTCCATCTTTATGCATACAAAATTCCATCTGAAGCCCTATTTCCATTTCAGCCTTAAGTTTTTGCAATTGAGGATCTCTTCCCTGAGTATCTTTAATTCTATCAATCAATGTGGGTTGAACCCTAATGTTTGCTGACTGCACTCTATGGTTATGCCATCTAATCTCAATATTCAACCTTCGCAAGTCCTCTAAGATATTCTTTTGGTTAGTGATCAAGGTAGCCAAATTACTCGGAGTCTTTCTACTCAAGGCATCCACCACTGCATTGGCTTTTCCCGGATGATAATTGATAGTCAAATCGTAGTCCTTTAATAGCTCCAACCATCGCCTTTGCCTCATATTCAATTCTTTTTGAGTGAAAATATACTTCAGACTTTTATTATCAGTGAATATCTCACATTTCACCCTATACAGGTAGTGTCTCCAAATTTTCAATGCAAACACCACTGCAGCCAACTTCAAATCATGCGTAGGATAATTTTTCTCATATGGCTTTAACTGCCTAGACACATATGCCACTACCTTATCATTCTACATCAGGACACAACCCAAGCCTATCTTCGATGCATCACTATAGATGGTAAAACCTTCATATCCGGACGGAACTATAAGTACTGGAGCAGACATCAATCGACTCTTTAGATCTTGGAAACTCTTCTCACAATCATCAGACTATTCAAATTTTACCCCTTTGTGTGTTAAACGAGTCAAAGGCATAGAAATTCGAAAAAATCCCTCAACAAACCTTCTATAATATCCTGCTAAACCCAAGAAACTACAAATTTCAGTGACATTAGTAGGCCTGTTCCACTCAACCACAGCCTCTACTTTGTTGGGGTCAACAGACACCCCGTCTTTAGATATCACATGTCCCAAAAATGATACACTCTCTAGCCAAAATTCACATTTCTTTAATTTAGCAAATAATTTCTTCTCCCTTAATATCCGCAACACCATTCTTAGATGCTTTTCGTGTTGCTCTTTACTCTTCGAGTACACAAGAATGTCATCAATAAAAATTACCACAAATTGATCTAAAAAGGGTTTAAATACTCTATTCATTAAATCCATGAAAGCTGCAGGCGCATTGGTTAACCCAAATGGCATCACTAAAAATTCGTAATGGGCCATACCTAGTTTAGAAGGCTGTCTTAGGTATATCTTCCGCCTTAACCTTCAACTGATAATAGCAAGAATGAAGGTCAATCTTAGAAAAGACTTGTGCTCCTTGCAACTGATCAAATAGGTCATCTATCCTAGGCAAAGGATATTTATTTCGAATTGTCACCTTGTTCAACTCTCGATAATCAATGCAAAGGCGAAAACTACCATTCTTCTTTTTCACAAATAAAACGGGCGCACCCCAAGGAGAAACACTAGGCCCAATAAAGCCCTTATCTAGTAACTCTTGTAACTGTTCCTTCAACTCTTTCAACTCTGCTGGGACCATCCGATACGGAGCCTTGGAGATAGAACCCGTACCAGGTATCAATTCGATGGCAAGCTTAATCTCTCTATCTGGTGGCAACCCTGGTAACTCTTCAGGAAAAACGTCAGAAAATTCCTTCACAACTAGAATATCATCTAACTTCAATTCAGTCTCATGGGTATCTCTCACAGAAGCTAAATAGCCCTCACAACCATTCCTTAACAACTGTCTAGCTTGCAAAGCTGAAAGTACCAGAGGAGGAGTGTTAACTCTACTACCCACAAAGCAAAATTCTGGTTGATCAGGAATCTGAAACACTTCCCTTTTTCCTTGGAAATTAACAGAAGCATAATTGGTTGCCAACCAATCCATTCTAAAAATTATGTCAAAGTCCCGCCTATCTAAAACAGTCAAGTCTACAAGCAATCTCCTGTCATCTATACTAACCACACGAGATTTACTAATTAAGTCAGCAACCATAACACCTCCTATTGGGGTTTCAACACATAAGTCGATCTCTTTAGAGACACATTTCCATCATGTTTCTCAACAAATCCCATAGACACAAATGAATTTGTAGCTCCAGAATCAAATAACACATGTGCATAAACAGAAGACACTAAAACAGTACTTGACACCACCATGTTTGAAGTCTGAACATCTTGTTATGTGAGTGCGTACACTCGGCCCTGAGTCTTTGGCTTATGACCTCCATTTTTCTTTTGATTTCCTGAAGACCTTTTGTCTGTTGATGCTCCTTTATTTGTCCATGTTTTCTGTTTAGTCTCACGTCTCTTCCGATTAGGGCAATCAGCTATCCTGTGCCCTGTTGCCCGCAAGAGAAACAAGCCCCAGTATTCCAGCGACACTCACTATCCCGATGGAACCCAATACATCTAGTGCACTATATCCGATCATTCTTCTTATCAACACTACCACCCATAGTTCGACTTCCCCAACTCCCAACTGAAGAAGTGTTTTGTCTCTTAGCATTGCCCTTCGAACTATTATTAGTTTGAAAGTTGGTAGAACTAGGTCTCTTCTTATAATTCTCTTCTTTCTCTTCTTGGGCTCTAGTGAGGCCACTCTCAACCAACAATGCCTTATTCAACACTGCTCCAAAAGTAAGTAACTCGAAAGGAACCACCTGTTGCATAATGTTCGTTCTTAGCCCACCTTCGAACTTTCGTGCTCTGCTATTCTTGTCTGCTTCAAATGCTGATGCAAATTTAGACAACTTCATAAACTCGGCTTCATATTCTGCAACCGCCTTATTCCCTTGCTCTAACTTCGAAAATTCCCTCTGTTTTTGTAGATGAACACTTCTAGGGAAGTATTTCTCATTGAATGCATTCTTAAACCTTTCCCATGTATAGGGGTTGGCATCATACTCATGTATGCGCTTCTCCATCTGCCACTAATCATTAGCTATTCCTTGTAGCATAAACGTAGCAACGTTACCTTCTGATCATCCGTACACTCAAAAATGGGAAACAACTTTTCTAGTTATGTCAACCATTTTTCAGCCTCCAAAGGGTATGTGGCTTTGTCAAATGCCAAGGCTATCTTCTTAAACTCAGTAATGTTACAATGTGGCATTGGTTGTGGCCCAACACCTGGCTGCATCCGTTGTTGTTACTCCATAAGTCTAGTCAAGTTATTTCCTATGGTGGTTTGTTGTTGCACCACCCCAGCCAAAGTCTGAAGCACTTGAACCATTCTAACTGGATTGGGGATTGCAGCTTGTTCTTGTTGTCCTAACTCTTGCTTCTGATTTCCTTCGACTGCTTGAGAACCACTACCATTATTAGTCACATTCCCTCGCCAATTGTTATTACCAGTCTGTCGATTCGTTTGACCTTGGCGTATATTCTTAGCCATATTTGCTAATGTCTCCTCATGTTCCATTGCAACCTATATGCATCAATAATAAAACCTCACCTTATTCTATTCTCAAGTCCCTATAACATGTAAATAAAATTAACATTATACCAAATTATAAGCATTCCCAATCCTATATCTACCCAATTTCACCACTATTTTATACCAGCCTTTAAAATTACAACCTGGCTCTAATACCACAAAATTGTCACGCCCAAGCTCCGTGATAACGCTGTACACTCATTTAAGTGAGCATGCAAGGCTAAGAGTCCAACACATAACCAACAATGTAAAATACTCAAATTAAATCCTTAATTATCATAATGCTAAAATCCATAAAATAATTGATAATTCTTATCATATGAAATTGTCCACCAAGTCCACTAATAAAATCCACTAACAAAACAATAATCCAAATACTTAAATCATAGTCCTACTCCCGACACTCCCACAAGTAAAAATTTCGCGCAGCTCTTGTCACAACCCAAACCCGCCCCTATGGGTTTAGCACCGTAACCGCCCAGTAATTTAAGATTACCGAAGGCCTGCTTAATAGTAATACAGTAAAACAAAGTACAGGGGCATGGCGGAAGCTAAAACAGTAAATAAACAATGTCCAATGAGCTGTGACAATCTGTATGCAAAAAAACTTTTCATATATATATATATACTCAGTACAGAACAGTATGCACAATATTTACAATCATTTAGGACAGAGACTAAATCCCTATTAAACAGTACAATACAGTGCTATCAGTCTATACAGTTATACAAAACAAATACAGAGACAGACAGGGGAAATAAAACACCCCTAAGCCATGGCTTGACAGGCTCGGAACCTCGCCGTAAGGCACAGTGGTTAGCTTAACAAAAACTAGAGTTACCCCAACGCTTCTAGCCACGGTCTGGTGCCTGTACACCTACATATATATATATATATATATATGAGCAGTGAGCTAAAGCCCAGTGAATAACATAGTGCGTAAAGGGGTTTAGAATGAATGTCCTTCAATATTGAAAACAGTCGTTTCAATCAGTATATCAGTTATTCAGTACAGTAAACAGTCATATGTGGGACATCCAATAGCATAGCAGTACAGTAAACAATAGGTCTAAAAAGACCGAACAGTCAATGATGGCGATCAATCAGTAAACAGTAGTGGTTCCAACAAGGGCACCGACAGAGATCTCTGTAACAGTGACAGTCAGTAACAGTAGTTGCTAAGGATGCTACAATACAGTTCAGAATATAGGATATACATTCATTCAGTTAATAGTAGCAGTTCAGAAACAGTACAGTTCAATTGTTCAGAAGATAATCATTTTTGAACATATCTTTACACAATTGTTACTCACAGAGTTCTAGGCTACAGTAGAGCTAGAGCACGTCTCCAGTCGTCAACCCTACACAGTTTACAGAACGAACACACACACTAAGCTACACAGTTGGGAAAGATAATAACTTAATCCCTAATTGTCTCGGTGTGTTCTACATCTATATCCTCATTAAGATGTCCTAAACTAGGCCTAAGAATGCCTGTGATGGAATAAGGATGCAAAGATGCACTTTAAAAGCATTTTCAGAATTTTCAAGAAACAGATCCCCGCTCAAGCACAGGTTTCCCCGCTCGAGCGTGTATGCAGATAAAGGTTCCCGCTCGAGCGTCACTTCACACGCTCGAGCGTACTGTGAGACATGGCAAAAGTACTGGATGCTCGAATTTCATGCTCGACGGGCGCTCGACCTCCGCTCGAGCGTGTGACTCATGTTCCCGCTCGAGCGTGCATTCATCCGCTCGAGCGGACTGTAAAACCATGCAAGATCTTGCCGAGCTCGAATTTCGCCGGCGCCAATTCCTTCGCCGGGGAGTCCAAAATCTGGAAAATCTAGATTTGAGTCCCAAATTCAAAACCAAGTTTTAGCAACTCAAAACTCGACCTCTTGGGGCCAATTTCTGGAAAACACTTGTAAATACATAGAATAACATGATTCAAAGCTCAATTTGTAAAATCAAGGCCCAAGGGTGTTTCAATTAAATCCAATTTCAAACCAATTTCCATGGATATGATTCCAACATAACATGCATGAGTTTAATTCAATTCAAAGCTTCAATTTCATGCTCTAATGAGCCAAACCTTTCAAAAACAAGATGATTTCATGGACCTTAGCTAGGACTTGGACATGCATGTAACAAATTTCCATGAAATCAACTCCAAAGCCAACAATACAAACATGCATACATGAATTAAGTTATAATTCAACATGTTAGAACTAAATCATGACTGGGCTCCTCAATTAGACATGAACCATGCAAGAATCAACTTAAACACAACAATGAGAGGTTGAGTCTCCTTACCTAAGTCTTCAATCACAAGACTAGAAGCTTAATTAGGCAATTGTCCTTCAATTCTTCATGTTCTCTAAGCTAACTCTCAAGAACACTCACTTCTCTCCCTCTCTCCCTCTTGGACGGCAATAACAAGGGAATGGCTGATGAAATGGTGTGCCTAAGGATATATTTCAAGCCTCAAATATGGTATGAAGTGGGACACTAAGTGGCACTAATGTAAATAAGTCCAACTCTTATAATTCTTTACTAATTAATCTAATTTAATCATACCAAACCACATTTAAGATGAATATGCCATAAAATCATATGAATTCCAATGAACACAAATCATTAATCAATTTCAGATTGGCCGCCGATAAGGCCTTCAATTTGCAGTTTAACACAAAAACATGAACAGATAATCAAACAGTCAAATAGATAGAATGAAATTCAAACATATATACGCAATCAATCAGTTTCAGATTTCAGTCAGTCAGTTCAGTATTTCAATCGATTCAATTACCCATCATAATCAGTCTCAGTTTAGTAGTGGTTAATCAGTAATCAGTGGCAAGGGTTATTACAGCTCTACTCCTCAAAATCTGAAGAAAAAAAAAAAAAATAAGGGTAAGTTAGACAGCCCAGTAAATAACCAACCATTATTGCTAGCTGGATCAAGTATGTAAAAAAAAAAAAAAGTTAATAATCAATAAATATATTTTTTTCTACCATTCAAAAAATGAACAATTATTCTGTAAGACGGTTTCATAGCTGAAAATAAACAGTGTAGCAATACATTTTAATTGAAAAGACAATGAGGTAACTCGACGAAATTTCATTATTCAAATTGATGGTTCGATATTCAATGGTTCAACGATGCGATTCACAAAACCCAAGTCTTGGTGACTACGGTTATTTAGCCCGTGACAAGATCCAGAACCACACATAGGCCGGTGGTAAACCCCAAAAGAAACTAGTTTCTGTACCAATAAATAACCCCCATTGACTAGGGTCCAAATCATAGTCAGACTAGAGTGATGTTCAAAATTCAAACAATACACAAATTTTAAATAAAATATTCGATATTTTCAGAATAAACGTTTAGTACAATTTTCGGAATAGTTCCACAAGATATTCAAATAATTTTCATAATAATATTCGATGTTATTTTATACTTGACCCATATTTTATTTTAAGAGAACATGAAGGCTATAAATAAATACTTATAATTTTAAACGATTCAATAGGAATAAAAATGTACCAACAGTGATAGAGGGTTACTTACCTCAAACGCTTAAAATAATATTCCACCACACTACCTCCAGATACCTAGCTCCACTAATTAAATCATACAAACCTAATAAATAGAACCTCAAATAAATTAATATTTTGATGTCTTCACACATCAACAAGAACCTATTATATATACACACACACATATATATATATATATACTTAAATCCAAGAGACACCAAATCTATCCACCCAATTCAATAGCCAAACATACCTTACCCAATGTACAAAATCCAAAAGTCAAAACACACCCACCCAAATTGCACCACTCTTACATGTTGCACCCAACATCCAATTCGCAAAATAAAACTAATAATCAGTAATACATGAGAACTTTTACCTCCACCAATGGGTGTCCAATATCACCAATTTTGAGCCTCCAATCTCTACGGCAGTCTCTCTTCCGAAACCTCTGTAATATTGTGATACCACATAATGTGAAACCCCCCCTCTCTTTTTTTCTCTTTTTAAAAGGGTTTAAAAACCTAATTTTTAAGATTACTAAATTACCCATACAATTTATTTTAATTATTAATCTGTCCAAAAATAATTCTATAAATAACTTGGGTTTTACAACAACTCTATTATCAAATTATAATTCTAAAATTTTACCAAACGCTACATTTGATTCTCTATTCATTTGATATCAATTTGATGAAAGAATTAGAGTTAACATTTAAGATTTTTTTTTTTTTAATCAAATTTTAATTTGATAAAAAAAAAAATCTAGAGATCACCTTAGACGCTGCATCAAATTCAAATTTGATGAAAAATGTCTAAAACATGAGCTCAACCCTTTTCATCAAACTGATATCAAATAGAGAGAGTAACTTTCTTTCATCAAATCAAGGGAGTTTTATCATTTCATCAAATTTGTAGATGACTGACTGTTGGACTGGACAAACTCCCGGACATCTTTTTGGACAATCTCTTCCTTGGAAAATTGTCCATAAAGGTGCTGGTCAATTTATACAAACCGGTTGATCAGCTGGACATCTGCCTGATTATTCTTCCAATTGACCGATACTTTGATAAAAAAATATAAATTATCCGTTAAATCATTTGATATCAAATAAAAGTTTTACTCAAATTTTTATTCAAATTAAAAATAAATAATAAATAATAAATAAACACTAGGAGATATTCTTATAGTTCAAAATTTGATGAGTAATATTAGAGACTCTAAATATTTTATCAAATATTTCACATAGGTATAAAACCTATTTAAAATCCACATAATATAAATCTTATACCCATATAAAATATTTATAGATGATTTAAAATGTTCTAAATAAATATATTTTTTAACTTTTTATAAAAAGATATATAAAAAAAAATATTAATTAATGTGACTAAAAAAAATAAAAAAACAAATTTATTTAAAAGGACCTTAATAAAATATTTAAAGCCTCTAACACCACTCAAATTTGACGCACCCCTTGGGTTAAACCCTGATGAGTGTGATTAGCATAGAGAGGAGAATCATATGAAAGCTCACATGCACACAGGAAGATGCAACACTGCATGGTTCAGAGTGACAGTCCGAACCATGAATAAAGTGGGTCCCACCTACACTTCACACTCAAACAGTAACACAGATGCGTCACGGACTCATCCTCATCAACTAAAAAGTAGTTCTCTCTCTCTCCTCCTACCTTGGGAAACGTAACTCACCTTCCTTTTTTGTTTTTCTCTCTCTCCTATTATTTTTATTTTTTTTATTTGTTCTCTCTGATTCTTGGTCCTCCAGTACACTTGCCATGCTAAAATTTTATTTATTATTTATATTTTTTCTTCTCTTTAGTTTTTGGGCATGCTAAAAACATACACAGAAGTCCAACTTTAATTATTGTTGTAATCATTTTATAGCTTCTCTGATCAAAGGGCTCTAAAGGCATCTCACTTTTTTCACAAAGACAACAGTCCCATCATATTATGGTTAAATTTGAGATGTAGAGAATAATTTAAAAAGTCAAAATTCTTCAAAAACTTTTGATTTAAATTTTCCTCTAAAAACTAATTTTACAATTTTTTATTACATATTTTTTCATAAAAAGTCAAAAAGTTAACCCAAACATCCATATTTTCAACCTCACTTTTTTAGTCAAAAAAGACAAAAAGTGCACTTATTTAGGCCTTGTTTGGAAAGACTAAATAAGTGCACTTTTTATCTTTTTTGACTAAAAAAGTGAGGTTGAAAATATGGACGTTTGGGTTAACTTTTTGACTTTTTATGAAAAAATATGTAATAAAAAATAGTAAAAATTAATTTTTAGAGGAAAATTTGAATTAGGAGTTGTGCAACAGTAATTGTTGACTTTTGATGAATAGTGTTAACTTTTTAACTTTTTTAGTAACTTTTTGACTTTTTGAATTATTCTCTACATCCCAAACTTAGCCTTAGTCTTCCCAAACAAGGCCTATATATGGTTTTTATTTTTTAAGAACTTAAAAAAAGGAAATATGTATAAAATACATTAAAATTTTAAAAAAATAAATAAAATTATATAAAAATATTGAATTAATTACATGAACCACTTTTGAGATTTTTTTGACAAATATACATGTGTTCATCAGTGGCGGAGTCACATGGAAGTCAAGGGGGTTCATCTGTCCTTCCTCGATTTTGGATTTATAATTTTTATTTTTATTTTTAAATAAATTATAAATACGCTTCTTGATATTTATTTAAAATATAAATTATTTCATGTGATTTAAAAAATTATAAATATCTATCTATTAAAATTTTTTATTTAACAGAATTAATTAAAAAAATAAAATTTTTAACTGTATACCTATACAATAATAAAATTATCTGAATTATTAATTGAAATATAATTTTAATATTATTAAAAACTGTTAATTAACTTGATGATTTATTAATAAAAGAACATATTTGTTATGAAATTAAAATCTTAGGAGGCATAATGTAATTTCTAGAAGCATAGGGTAATTTATAATTCAAGTAAACCTTAAGGGGTGTGTTTGTAATTTACCCTTTATTTTTTTACATATGTATATAAATAAAATTTTAAACAAAAATAATATTTAAAATAAAATGTCAATGACATTTCTAAATTTATGAGAACAATAACAATTGTTTTGTTAAAAATGGAAGGATTACAACAAATTATATTTTTATTTATGAAAATTTTGTAAAAAAATCACAATATAAAAGTAATATCCATCATTATTGATATGTAAATATAATTAATCTTACTATATATATGTCAGAGTTACTAAAATATTAGTTATATTTACATGTGAAATTCACCATTCATATGTTGCTTTATTATTGATTGGTGATATCATATGTCAATAATGACAATATATCACTATTATATAAAATTTTACTTAAATTTTGTAAAAATTTAATTTATCTTACAATTATATAATTTATTTTAAGACTTAAATATATGACTTTTTTACATTGTCCATGATATAGTAGTTATACGCAATACTTTGATTTCAATTTTACTTGAAGTTTATTGTAAAATTTGATATGGAATACTTTTGTAATAATTTATTTAAGTTTTTATACCTAATATTAATTCAAAAATTATTATTATCTTCTTATTATTGATTATAGAAAAAAATTAAAATTAAAATTAATAAGTATCCTCTCTATTTTAGTTTTCTATCACCGCCACTACATGGCTCCCCTCTCATCCTCTCTAAAATATATATTAAGATTATAAATATTTTTGTATTATATGATTTTATAACTCTTAGGACTATCATTAAGAGAATCTCTTAAAAAATAAATGAAAAATATAATTTAACAAATAAATAATCTATTTTGTAAGAAAAATCTGATTCAAACATGTTAGTGATATCTTATTAATACTACTTTTTTTTATAAATGATTTACTGCAAATTTACTAAAAATTTAAAAATTCGAATCAACAAAGGAGACTTGAAATGGCCTGCCTAATAATAATAATCAGTTTATTTGGTTTTGATTTTTAGAAAATACTTTTCAGAAAATTCTATTTTTTTTTATTTTTTGTATTTTTTTTTTGTTTTGAATGAATTTTTTAAATATTTTAAGTAAATTTTTTTTTATAATTTTTAGACACACAACACAAATACACTTAAAAAGTATAATATTTAGAAAAAAAATCTTTAAAAAATTCACTAAATAACTAAAATACAAAAAATCTAGTACATTTTTCATATTTTTGTGTATTTATTAACTTTTTAAAATATATTTTCACAAATATTTTACTATTTAGATACATCTAAGTAAGAGGCATCTAAAAAAGTAAAAAAAATTGCTTAAAATTTTAAAAATATTCACTAAAAATTAAAAAACACAAAAAATAAAAAAAAATAATTTTTAAAAAACTGAAACTAAACACACTGAATAATATTCTCTAATTAAAATTCAGCCAAACAATATGATAGTGTTTTTTTTAAAGCGAAGTCCTAAGGATGTACCATATGTATCTTATCACAAATTCTCGTAATTTTATCATAAAAATTTGTAATATTAACCACAACATACATAATCTCGTCACAAATTAACTTAACAAAATGTTTATTTGTGGCTTGATTACGATATTTTTTGTTATGCTAATTTGTTGCAAGGTTATGCAGTTTGTACTTAATGTTTCGAAATTTTATGATAAAATTATGTCAATTTATGATAGGGTGCATATGTACCATTGGATTTCCCTTTTTTTAAATTACGAGTCATAATAGTGAACATTTTGATTTAAAATCAAATAATAAATAATTATTATATTATCATGTGAAAATTATGTGCAGATATTCTATTTACATAACATTATTGAATTTTTTGTACCACAACTCTACTATATTTTCCATTGTAATATCAATTCATTCATCTTGCCTTTTTTCCTTGTTAATTATTAACATATTTATACTAAAAGAATTTCAAAGTCTTCACAATCACACTGAGAGTACAAATGAATGCAATAAGTTCGTTGTTAATAAAAAAATCACAACTCAATACGCGGAATATTATTAAAACAGAATTTAAGATAATAATTTCGGGAGGTCATTTTCATGGCTCCAATAAGTTTGTTTTAATATGATAATATTAAATGATGAAATTAGTGGATTAATATTTGAAACACATAATTAAAACGCAAAATCAGTTTTTTTTTTTTTTTTTAATGACCGAGAAACTTCAAGGTCGGACCCATTTATGGTCCGACCCTACAAGTCAATTCTTGAGAGGATGCGGAGAAACCCGCTCATCATCCTCCAATTTCAATCAAGGACTATAAGAAAGTTAGTATAGATTTCCAATCCAAGACCTTGGGTTAAATTACTCCAACTCATCTAACCTCTAGGGTTAATTTTTTTTCTTAATTTTTAATATAAGCTAATTAAGGAATTAAAAACTTTACCCTAATTATAAATAACAACAACCTAGACAAAGTTATTCCTTTATTCTATATTAGATAATACACACACAACAAATGTCAAATTTACTGTGAAGAGGATTTTATAAAACTTCCATTGCCAACAAATTCACAGGTTGAAAGCTACACAACATTGAACATTTTATTTGTTCATCTATGTGTCACTATCCTAATAATGACATATATCAGCTTTAACATGTGCATGCATACACACTCACCAATAAATATGTACATTAACAACGATGTGTTTATAAATTTATATTTAAATTTTTAAATAATTTGATGCATAAATAAATTGTTAATTACTTTGAGGCGATTTGGTGAATGAGAAAAACTATTTAATAGTTATTGAATATAAAAACATTTTTGGAGAAACAAAAAGCATGACAACGTTACATCAAACAAGGACCCAATTAATTTGAAGGATCAATCTTGCCGTCTATTAAAAAGGGGCCCAATAAGTTAGAATAATAGACTGACTAAAAAATGTTTGCCCCAAAAATTGTCCACTTTATAATACCACATGAAATATTTCTTTGAGACAACTAATATGAAACTATAACATAATGATCCAAATTTGTTTATCGCTATGCTCTGTTTGGATTTATTTTCAGAATATGTTTTCTAAAAAACACTAAAAATTAGATTGATGAAAATAAACAATTGAAAAGATGTTTTTTGAATTTTTAAAATTTATTTCTGGACAAAAAAGAAAAAAAGATAAATATATATAAAAGTGAAATGTTTTTTGAATTTTTCATTATATTTTCACCAAATTATTTTTTAGTATTTTTCAGAAAATAGATTCTAAAAATAAAAAATAAAAAAAGAAAACCAAATTTCCTTACCAAAATATTATTATCATGTTATTTTAAAATAATGTTCAATATAAAAAATATGTTTACAAATCATTTTAATATAATTGATTAGTGTGCTCGAGCTCTTTGAATCTTCTATACTATGTATTAAGTAAGAGGGGGGTTTTTAATCTCAAGACTTGTGGGAGTTTTAATATCTCAATCTGAATTTTCTAAATTTTTTATTTAAAAAAAAACTCAGCATTTATTGATTTGGTTAAAATCTCCTGATCAGCATTTATTAACTTTTTCCAATTCACATGTCTTTCCACATGCTTGGATTTATTGATTTGATCAAAATTTTCTAATCAGCATTTAAAACCCCCCTATACAAATAATTATAAATACAATCCGTGTATAGTTACTGTAGTATTATTTTCAACTTCTCCCATACACTATGGTTAGTGATAAGATTATTAAATAATTTTTATAAAAAATCTTAAAAAACATAATTTATATATTAAAAAAATTTAAAATAAATATAAATATCTGTAATTTTCTTGTATATAGTACGAGTGATGGGCTAGTATATATGGCACCGTTTGGGAAGAAGAATATAGGGCTTTTTTTGGCTATTTTAGCTACAAAAGACAAAATAAGTTATTTTAACCACAAAAAACAAAACATTATATCTAACCCATAGTCATTATACTCTTCTTTCACAAAAAAAATCAAAAAATCAAAAAATTCTTCTCAAACTAAATTTTTAACCCAGACCAAAATAATTAAAAAAATTAAAAAATTAAAAAGTTAACCCACGCCCCCAATCCACAATCAGGATCCTCTAGAGTAATTTCTCTGGAGTGATCCCTGGAGTGAGTGATCCAACGGCTCAAATTGTTTTTGTTATTATCTTACCGGTAAGATAATATAATTTAATCAAAACGACGTCGTTTTGATTAATATATCTTACCGGTAAGATAATATATCTTACCGGTAAGATAATAACAAAAACGATTTGAGCCGTTGGATCACTCACTCCAGGGATCACTCCAGAGAAATTACTCCAGAGGATCCTGATTGCCCAATCCAATCCATATACACATAAAGTAAGAGAAGGTACCTTATCATAGCAGTACCACTGGCACGGCTGCAATGCTCAGCTTCTCAATTTTATACACTTCTTTACTTCTCAGTTTAAATTATTTATTTATTTTTTATTGGGTTTTGGAAGTAGGAATTTGAACTCTAAAAGCGACAACTCACACATAAATCTACACATTCTGGTTTCAAGCAGCATACAGCCAACACACACACACACACACACACACACACACACACACACACACATATATATATATATATGCTCATGCAATTTTTTTATTTTATTTTATTATTATTTTAAATATCCAGTATAGTAATGCTACAAATTAATAAATCTCACTATTTTTCTTATCAATTTGAGTTGTTTCATTTTAAAGACTAATTTTACAGTAAGTGGGAACTTAGAAATTGGGTTCAGATTTTTTGTCAAAAATCATGTGGTGGAGATTGAATGTTACATATTAATATTTTTAAGTAAAATTTTGAGTATGTTATAACATTGAACATTTTATTAATGCATGTCATATTGGAGTAAATATGACTGCAATGATATAATGCTGTAATATTACTATCTAATAAAAAAATCTCATATTGCAGTAATAGAACACATAGATTAAGTTAATTATAAATAAGAATTGCTCACCTAATCCTATTTACGATTTTGTATTTGTTTGTGACATCTTATAAAATAATATTATTATTACACTAAATATTTAATTTTTTTTTCATTATTAAAAAATGCCTTTAAAAAAATCTGGGACTTCATTTTCATAAAATTTAACTTTCCACCCTTTTGAACTAGAAAAGTTTAATAAGCTAAAATCTTAAAAACTTCACTAAACACCTTTTAACTTTTCAAAGTACGACTTTACAAATTTATAATAATAGGGCAGTGAATAAATTTTTTCAAACAGAGACTGCTATGTGTCGCCTCAAGTCGTATTCAAAATTTATTAACCAAATATGGTCTAAATATTAGATATAACGATAATAAGATTATCAGTTAAAATTGATGTTACAAAATTAGATTAACAGAATTAAAATTATTGTCAACTTAATTTCATTTAAATTATAAAGAAAATTAAAAATATAAAAATCGATCACAGAATAACATATTCCTTTTCGATAAGGCCGATTTTATGTGTCTAATTTTGTAATTATCTTATTGATGGGTGACACCAGAGACTCTTGGGCTTGGTGGCCCAGCTTAAATCTATGGCTGGCCGACTTTGACAAAAAAGGGTTAAGATAAAGGAGAGAGGGACGTGGAAGAGTAGAGGCTTACAGAGGAAAGAGATAGAAAGGAAAGAGAGATTAGAAAAGAAAAAGAAAACAAAACAAGGGTACTACTACTCCAACATCTCTCTTGGTGTAACAAGAGTCCGAAGTCTTAGAATAATTTCCATGTTTTAGGATTCAACTTTGTTTCTTGGGGTTTTCTTGTTCTTTTCCCACAAACCTATATTACTCTGAGAGAGAGATTTGAATAACACCAAGATTACACATCCCTTTGTTTTTGGTGAAAAACTCTTTTCTTGTTTTTGTTTTGTACTGTTTTTTTACTTTCAAAAGCCAAGTTGTTTTCTTGCAAGTTTCCAACTTGTCAGCTCTAAACCCACATCATCATCATCATCTTCAAAATCAGACCCAAATGATGTCTGGTGATGTTTTTTCAATCCCCACTTCCATTAAAGGGTTTTCTCAAGACTCAGATCCAAACCCTAACCCTAAATCCAACACAATCGCAGCCAAGAAGAAGAGAAATCTCCCCGGAACACCAGGCAAGCAAAATCAATCTCCACCTTCTTTCTTCATAGGCGTAAACACACACACACACACACACACACACACACACACAAATATGTAATCTCTTATTGAGGGGTTAAATATACTTTTTAGCACCCGTAGTTTCATTTCCAATGTAACTGTGGTGAGTTTTCCTGCAAATGTGCTATGGGTGTTAAGGGGTAATACTTCCTACTGAATATGTGGAATTGAAAATATATATATATATATATATGCACACACATATACCTGAACATGTAGATGCATATTACAGATCCAGATGCTGAAGTGATAGCTCTATCACCAAAGACTTTAATGGCGACAAATCGATTTGTATGCGAAATCTGTAACAAAGGGTTTCAGAGAGATCAGAACTTGCAGCTTCACAGAAGAGGTCACAATCTTCCATGGAAGCTGAAGCAAAGGTCTAACAAAGAGGTGGTTAAGAAGAAAGTGTATATATGCCCGGAAACCACCTGCGTCCACCACCACGCTTCGCGGGCGCTCGGCGACCTCACCGGGATTAAGAAACATTTTAGCAGAAAACATGGTGAGAAGAAGTGGAAGTGTGAGAAGTGTTCAAAAAAATACGCAGTTCAATCGGATTGGAAAGCTCATTCGAAGACTTGTGGGACTAGAGAGTATAAATGCGATTGTGGCACACTCTTTTCCAGGTTTGAGATTCTATTTATATGTGTGTTCTTGTTCGGATCAGTTTCGAAGAATTTTTGTTAGTTTTTGCATGGGTTTTTGGTTGGAAGTAAATGCGAAAAGTGAATTTAATGTGATTATGTGTAGTTAGTTATGTCACACATTTCATTTTCTGATAATTTTTCGAATTAATTATTTTTTTTGGGGTTTTTGAGTTGGATCACTCATAGAGCTTTTTGTGATGTCTCCAAGTTTTGAAGAATTTTTGTTACTTTTTGCATGGAATTAAATGCGAAAAGTCGAATTTAATAAGATACGCACACTTCAACTTTCCGAATAATTTTTGTCTCTAAATTGAAATGTGTTTTTGATTTTGTTGATTGATTCAGGAAAGATAGTTTCATCACCCACAGAGCATTTTGTGATGCATTGGCCATAGAAAGTGCAAGACTCACTCCTGTTCCAGCTACCCATATGAACTTCATAACTGAGCCTGTAGATGAAAATGTCAATAATAACCTCACTCATCAGCCCAATTTGCAGTCCGGAATGGATGCCGGAATTTCCCAATTTGGTGCTGGTTTCCGGCCAAATTATGGCTCCGAGGCAGCCGGGAAGCCCGGATTGTCACTGTGGTTGGATCAAGAAAATCCTCAGCTCAACACCATCGATATGTCGACGAATTCCAATCTTTTTGTGTCGTCTGGCTCTGCGAATATGTTTGGCTCATCGTCGACAATGTCGAATTTTGGTAATTGTAATAATTGGATTGACAAGAATGCGACAACATCAAAATCTGCAGATCTTTCACTCTCCGGAGGAGTGAACAACCAAACCCACCAATCGAATTCTCCGGGGTTGGTGCCAATGTCCGCCACCGCGCTTCTTCAGAAGGCGGCGCAGATGGGTTCGACACGAAGCAACCCCAACCCCAACCCATCATTTTTGGGAAACAATTTTGGAGTAATGAACATGAACATGAACATGAATTCGCCTTCTTCGTCTGATACATCGCCTTTCAACAACCGGGTTGTGCCCAAACCGGCGGAGATTTTGGTGTCCGCGGCCAATCTAGCCACGGTGTGCGGTGGCGGAGTAATGGGTAGTTCAAGTTTGAGCTCACTGGTTAGTACATCAAGCAATTTTGAGCAAATTATGATGCAAAGTGGTGTCAATTCAATGCTTCCCTTGAAGTTGAATCCGGGTTCGAATGTGTTCGAAAACAGTCTGACGAGAGATTTTCTCGGCGTCGGAGGTGAAGGTGGTCGGCCGTTCTTGCCACAAGAGCTGGTGAAGTTTGCTTCAATGGGTTCAGCTATGGGTTTGAGCCATTTCATGACTAGCAACCACTGAAAATGTGACTACCCAATGTACAATCAGCAATGTTACAAACATGTAAAATGTGCACAGAAAATAAAATGTGTCGATTTAATTCTACTTAGGTATGTTAAATTTGAATTTAGATCATACATTTTATTTTCTGTATATTTTGTTTTCGGTGCATTTTTTGCGTTTGTAACTTTTCTCATGTACAATTATAATTTTCAATGTGAGATATATCACCTTTTTTCTATTGCATCTTTTTTCTTTTTTTTTTTTTTTTGATAATAATGAAGGTTGATCCATCCGTACAAAATAAAACTTAAGATTTTTGTAATCTCTCATAAATTACACATACCAATTAAGCTTGATAAATATTAGGATATTCAAGTTTACAATTCATCTAAGAGTATGCTATAATACTTGTGCATAAGGGTCATCATTTAGCTTAAGGGATTATTTAAGAAGTGTTAGATTAGTATACTTTTTGATTTTTTATATTAAAAAAAAAAAACTTGAAATATGAATTAAATTTAAAATGATGTGATAAAAAAGTGATGTGATTTAAATAAAATAATTATTAAATAATATGTTAAAATAACATATATTAAAATAGCACACGTCAAACTAGTACTAAATGTTTGACCGAGGTTTGTGCTGAAGCTGGGCAAAGGGTTTGAAACTTGACTCAACCTGATGGCTCATAAAAGGTGACTTGACTAAATATGAAAAAAAAAAATTTGTCAATCCACTTACTCGTCAACTTAACATATATGCTTGTCTTCCGAATCAAACCCACCATAACTAAGACTTTGAGCTTAATATTTTGACCCCAAACGAACTAACTCAACTTATAAATAGCCGTTGGACACGGTTGAGCATTATTTTTGCAAAATGAGGCAATCGGGCACGACTCGGCCCATCGCGGGCGTGTCGATAAATGACAAAACTTGAGGGGGCAAAATGGTAAAGAAACAGGAGTTGGGAGAAAGAAAGGTAACAGTGGATGTTGGTGCGGAGGTACAGTGGGGATGTCGGAGGTGGACACAACTACGAGAAGTGACTCTCCTCCGAACCATACATGTGCAGTTGTTTCGTAGTTTGTTGTTTGGTATATTTATTTTTATTTATTTTTTATTTTTGGTGTGCCTGTGTGTTCTCAATAATCTTTTTACGTACACTGGGACTCTTCTCTTTTTAAGAAAACATTATTAAATAAGAAAAGAAAAAAAAAAAAAAAAACACAGAAAACAACGAGATTCGTTGACCAAGCGTCAAACTAGTCCGACGATCTCGTCAACCTTGGTGTCTTTACAATCTAATTTTTCTTTTTCTTTTTCTTTTTTCTTGGATTCAACTTTACAATCTAATCGTTTTATCAACACATCACTTTATATACATCCCATAATTTTTATTTTTTTATTTTTCTATTTTATTTTCCTGTCACAATTTATTTATAACTATTTAATTAAAATCTTTGCCCTATCTCACATGGTGTGTAGATGATGTTTAATAAATTTTGGATTATTTTGAGAAATTCGTTAAAAATTAATTTATTTTTTTTTTATAAAAAATATGTGAAAAAATAAAAAGAATGATGTGACTTAAATAAGTTAAAAACTGACTTTTAACTTTTTTTTTGTCTTTTCAAAAGAGGCATTTTTCTAATTTGATTTAAGTTTTGTTTAATTTGTAATTTTTTTTCATCTTAAGGTTAAGTTAACTTTCATTCGTTGTAATTATACATAATGATTTGCTTTCATTATATTGGCACCATTCATTTTAAAATAAATTACTTGCCAAAATAGTTCTTAATTTCAAAAATACTAGTAACATTCTAATTTTTGTCACCATCACCACCACTTCTCTCTGCCTGCACTAACATTAGTCCCATCTTACGACCATCATAATTATCAATGTTGCCACCATTATTATTTTATGACCGAAAGTTGCCACCATTATTATACAACCATCAAATGAAAAAGAATAGTATTGCATATATCAATTAGTATATTAATTAGTATATCAATATATTCTACGACATTATCACTTCAAAATTATGAAACTCATCCATTATACAAACTACAAGACTTAAAATCTCTAAAATTATTACAGATCATCCGTTAGTATACCAATTAATACGTATAATTTTATTTAATAAAAAATAACAATAATTTGGTGTGGATTTAACTTCTCGTTATATTACATGGGTTGGACCATCGCTTCGCTTTTATTTGTACACAAATTCATTGCACCTAACCTTTTCTTTTCTTTTCTTTTTTGGGGGTAATATTAAGCTTGGGTTGATTTTTAACACAATTCAACCTTCTTAGTTGTAATTTACAACCCTTAATAATTATAAACAAATCACTGAGAGGGGAGATTTGCACGTTAGTACGATCGAGCTACGATAACGCCGATCGTGACGAATCATACGGCATTCTCTTTGCACGCCAAATGACGACTTTGCACGACCGGAGAGGTCGACCGACCAGACACGAACTAATGCCTGGCCGAGCATGATGCGGCCGAGCGCACAGCGGTGTCTGATGACCAAGCTAAGAGCAGCCCGGACTAGACTTGAGATGCGATTAGCGCCGGCATACGCCTAACCGATCGGCCGAGATGGACGGGCTTCATGTGATCAAGAATGAAGAACGGTGGAAGTCCAGCGTGCTTTATGGCCGATCAGTCAGGTGGGACCGATCATAAATAGCCCGGCCATAAGCATAACACTTTGGCCCCTTTGCCAAGGGGCAGGTCGGCATTTATTAGCTCGGTTATGTGCTTGTGGAGGCTATTCTCCACAAGGAACCAGCCGGTCGTGGTACTCCGGTTAAGTGTGCCACCTGGGCCAATGGCGTGAGGGAGAGAACATCTTCTCCACGCACGCACCAATACCGTTTGGCAGTTCTGTATATACTGGTTGGAAGACAAAATCTTTACACGCGTAAGGTGGTGAGAGGCAAGCACTGCCACCTGTCCAGGGAAGGACAACAGAGGTGGTGCGCGCATGATCTTGGGGCTGCATGGCCAGCCTAGAAATAGTGGAGGAAGGTGAACGTTAGAGGTATGCAACTTCTTCCCCAAAAGAGAATACTCTCTCTCTAACAATCTTCTTCTTCCTCAAGTGGACTGACTTGATCGTCGGAAGGTCTATCCGGCACACCACCGCCGGGCAGCTCACCGTTTCTGTGTTGCTAGGTAGACGCCGTCAAGAGAAGCTAGGAGTACAAGGGGTATGGAAAGAAGAGGATATTTCGCCCTCGTACAATCACCATAAAAATTAAAAGAAAAATATATAAGCAAATCAGATGATTATATAAATTTCCAAATGTATGGAAAGTAAGGATGTCGAGCAATTGTATTTATTTATTTATTTATTTATTTATTTATTTTGGTTATGTTTGCATGAAAACCATAGGTCTCTATAAAATATGGATTTATGGGGATGTTAATAAGAGACCAGCTACCTTTTTGAAGTTCTTTATACTTCTTTCTTAACAAAATTAATATGTTTTTTTGGTTTGACTTAATTTTAGCTTTTCCAAACAGTTCTTAAAGTTATTTCACTTTTTTGTGTCACTAAACAATTCTCAAAGAGATTAATCTTGACCTTTGTGCTTGGTTAAAATAAAGTTTTGAATTTTCTCTAAATAAAAATAAATAAATAGCTGACCACCTTGGAACTATGGCAGAATGTTTGGTGTTCCAATAAGGGTCCTTGGAGACTGCATGGACACCCTACATGTTTCAATTGATGTGTTGTCTAATTTACTAAACCCTAATTTACAGGCAAATGTTATATATAAAACAATAAATTTTTCAAGTTTTCTTATTTATTGATGTGGTAAGCAATTAAAAAATTTAGTATTCAAAATAGGACATATTACAATAATATGATTAGTGCCACCCTAATTAGTATTTTTTTAAAAAAAAAGTTGATAAATTTGAGAAATGCAAACTGCATAAAAGATTTTCATGGAATGTGACAGATTTTTTACTTTTTAATTTTTTTTTAGGAGCTAAAAATGTGAATTTATTTGGAAAATTGCTAAAAAATTGTTTTGTAGGAGTGAAAAAGTTAATGTGATACTTGACTTTTTTTTAGTTGATGGCAAATCAATTTTTTGACTTTTTTAGTCCAAAATTAACTTTTTTAGATACCAAATGACTCTTAAATGTGAATCTCGCCACCTTTTGTCTCACCTATATGTTTTATTATGTGAAAATTTTCTTTATTTCTAACATAACTGATAAAATTTATTAGTTGTATAAGATTATTCCTAAGTTGCCACTATTATTCATCAATTCATATCAAAGTGTAAGAAAGCCCAAAGTACTCTTATTACTGTGATTAGGGTAGATAACTGTGTAAGCCCCACAAGTCTATGGTACTATTGTCCCTATGAAACCATTGATGGGGACTCTGTTAAGGGACACTTTTGACTTACCAATGCACTTTCTTTGGGATGGGGAACCTACAAGCAAGTAGTAGAGGAGGAGGGAAATATGTAGTGGAAGTCTTTTAGAAAGTGGACCTTTACACAAACTATGGACATGTAGTGCCACCCTTGGATAGAGTCCATGGAGATATGCACAAAAAGATAGTCCATTTTGAGGGCTTAAAGAAATGCTCAACTTTATTGAAATGAGAGGATACACCTTTTTTTGGGTACTTGTCATGGCTTAGCTTTTTTTTGAGAGTTGGATTGGAGACCATATAAATATTATCCTATAAGATTCAAATAAATTAGTAATCATTTACCTTTGATTACCAATCCTTGACCTTGGATTTTTTATTTTATATTTTAGTTTCAATGGAAAGAAAGGTTATAAGAATGAGATGACTAAGTCAAGCATTTTATACTACAATAATGTAAAAAGATGTAAGGGCTTGTTTGATATTGTTTTCATTTTTTGTTTTTTGTTTTCATTTTTCAAAATACACAAAAAAAATTATTTGTCAAATTGCTTCCGAAAGTATTTTCTGAAAACAACTTACTGTTAAAAAATACAAAAAAAAAAAAAAAAAAGAAGAAGAAGTTATTTTCAAATTACAAACGAACTTTTTTTATTAGGTTTTGTTTTTACCTTTTTTGTGTAAAAGTCAAAAACCCACCCTAAAAGCCCCTATAAAGTAAAAAATGAATGATAATTTGCAAATTATCCTAAGATTAAAAAAAGGTTAGAAACCAGATATTAAGACGAACGAAACGAGTCCTAAATTTTGTTTTCCCTAATTTTAGTTGCATCTTGATTTTGTCCAATACTCGCACAATTTCAATCTCCAGTTAAGGGGGCATTCTATTTTAACCCAAAAAATATCTTAGTACGCCCAATTTAAATTTATAAATTTTAATTCTTATTATATTCTAATGTGAATTTACTACTAAGGACAATCTATATTAAACCCTAAAATAAATTTTTTTTTTCTCATGGTACACCCCAATCCATTATTCCTAATTCAAATATCTATATCTTCTTTCCTAAGAGATCAAAATTAATTTATCTTCTTCTTCTTCTTCTTTTTCTTCTTCTTCTTCTTTCTCACTCTAAAACTCCAATTCACCTTACCAAAACTCACTATTATCATCAACATCATTGTTTTTTATTGTTTTGAAATCCTAAATCTTAGAAGAAAGTTTGAACAATCAAACAATATAGGAAAGTGATAATCAAGATAATATTTTGAAACAACCCATCAAAGAGGAGGTAAGCATTCATATAATATTTTGATGGGTTGCTTCAAAATATTATCTTGATTATCACTTTCCTCCATTGTTTGATTGTTCAAACTTCCTTCCAAGATTTAGGATTTCAAAATAATAAAAAACAATGATGTTGATTATAATGATGAGTTTTGGTAAGGTGGATGGGAGTTTTGGAGTGAGAAAAAAGAAGAAGAAGAAGAAGAAGAAGAAGAAGAAGACAAACTAATTTTGATCTCTTGGGAAGGAAGATGTAGAGATTGGAATTAGGAATAATGGATTGGGGTGTACCATGAGAAAAAAAAAATTATTTTAGAGTTTAATATAGATTGTCCTTAGTAGTAAATTCACATTAGAATATAATAAGAATTAAAATTTATAAATTTAAATTAGGCGTACTAAGATATTTTCTGGGTTCAAATAGAATGTCCCCCAGTTGAGCAACTTGTTTAATTTTTCAATCCCATAATTAATTTGAGGGCTTGGGCCAATTCTTGGGCCTTTAACCTTCCCAACCCGGCTCATAGTTGGATTTCAATCCTGGCCTTACTTCCCTTTCCCTTAAACACTATGTACAGAGAGATTCTATTTTAACTAAAAATATATCTTAGTGGGCCTAATTTAAATTTATAAATTTTAATTCATATTATATCTGAATATGAATTTATAATAAAGAAAATACATATTAAATCCTAAAATAATTTTTTTTTTCTTTTCATAGTACACCCTAATCAATTATTCCTATTCAAATCTCTGTATCTTCTTTCCCAAGATATCAAAGTTATTTCTTTTTTTTCTTCTTCTTCTTCTTCTTTTTCTTTCTCCCTCCAAAAACTCTAATCCATCCTACTAAAAATCACCATTATATGCATATATACTTAAAAATTATAATATTTGTAAAACAATACAGAAAAAAATTCAATAAAAGAGGTAAGCCAAGCAAGGTAGCAGAGCGTTTCCCATTCAAGTATTTTGTCAAATACGTAGTAATCAACAAATTGGAATAGCAAAACAGCAAGAGAAGAAAGAGATATAAAAAAGCAGAGGCAAGGCAATATGTTATGCAAAGTATACAAGTGATCAGTCATTTTAGCAATGTTCAAAACAGTTTTATTTTATTTTTTTAAGTTTTGATTTATAGAATCAAACTACATTGCTTCATGATTAGATGAGAATTTTGAGATATAAACAAAATTGAGCCTTTTTTAAAAATTTTTTTTTTATGGGGTGCGTTTGCGATTCAAATTAAGTCTTCCATCAACATATAAGGCATTATTTATCTCAAAAAGAAAATTAAACAACAAAGAAGAGAGAAAGGAAAAACCTAGACGTACGATGTCGTCAAGCTGGAGACAAAGGGAATTGAAAGATTGATTGAAATGAAGGACGAAAAGCTTGTCGATGGTGTCTCTGATTATGGAGTCTGTCTTTAGTTTTTTTTATTTTGTTTATTATTTATTATTTGGGTTTACCTTGAGGGTAATTTGGAAAAAATAATAAGGTGTAGTGAGAGTTATATAAAATTTTAAATAATTGAACAGGGTGTACTCAGAAATTGGGAGTACTTAATAATTTTTTGGTGTAAATAGAATCTCCCCTATGTAGTCAAGTTCTTTTGAAGACCCTACAATTTTAGCTATGTTTTCAAAATTTTAGTTTTTTTTTTTTTTGTTTTGGTTGGGGGGTAGATTGTGAGTTTGGGCTGGTTCCGATCTTGTGTACCAACTCTTTTAGTTCATAACTGAATTGGGCCATGAGCCGTGGGCCATGAAGGGTCCAATTTGCACTCGGTACGATTACATTGGTATAGCCCACTTCCTGAATTAGGCTCTGCATAGGCCCAACTATAACAACAATATGCAGTTCATATTTTACCAACCAAAATTGCTTAGGGTTTGTGGGTTTGTGTTGGTTGTTTCCGAAAAATAAAAAATTTATGTTTTGGTTTTTGTGTTTCAAGGGGAAATGGGCTACCTGTTTTACTGTTTATTCTAATGTTTTCACTTGTTTGTTCATTCTTGAAACCTTGTTTTGGAAACAAATTGAAAAATAACATGTGGAAAAACAAATGTTTTTGTGTTGTATTTTTAGAATTATCTCTTCTTCTTTTTTTTCTTTTTTTCTTTTTTTATAAAGAAAAACACATAGACATAAAACAAAAACATGAATATTAATTTATCATTACTCTAAAGACACATAAAAGAATTGTTTTTGTTTTGTAGGCAAAATTATGCTCTAAAAAGCAAATTTTATTTTGTGTTTTTAGAGCAATGTTGTATATATAATCTCATTTATTTATCAATTTTATTGCTCTTAAACAGAAGACAACAGTAACTATATCTATATCTATATTAATAAATACACATAAAATCTCCTTATTTTTGCTTACATGTGAAAAAAAATATAATAAAAGTGAGATCATTATATGTAGAATTTTTCTAATTTTAATTATGCTTTTTAAGATAGAGAGGTTGACCACTGATTCTTATCTCATCTGATTTCTATCCCTTCTTTAATTTTTTGCCTTCGTTTGGCATTTCAATTTTGGGCTAAAATAGTCACAAAATGATAAAATAGGCTGAAAAATTAATAAGACAAAATGTCACATCCCAACTATAATCATTTTATTTTTCTCTCACAAAAGTTAAAAAAATAAAATAAAAAAAAAACTCATCTCAAACGAGACTTTTTAACTCAAGCTAAAATAGTTAAAAAAACTAAAGAGTTAATACACATTCCAAACGAAAGATTTTAATGTTTCAAAATTACGATATTTCACACATTTAGGTGGATTCTTGCACAATTTCTAAGGCTATAATAAGTGTTTTTTTTTTTATAAAAATTATAAAAAAAAATACAAGCCCAAATACATTACCTAATAATAAATTAAACTAGGACTATAAGTTTAAGAACACAACAATTAAATATAAAAGTGTAATCTATTGTTTAGGAATACAAAAACTTAGAGTAGCTCCAAACCGAAGTCACAAATTTCATGCGGCACACGAACAACTCAATTTTAATATGAAAAATGAAGTCCATCATATGCCAAATATTAAATTAACATTTGACATGAACTCGACATATTAAATTTGACATGTTCAAAGGTACATTTGTTTTTAATACCGACAGTAATATGGACTACATGATGACATATAAAGTATTTTTTTAATAGAATAACAGATTTGATATATTGAATAGACAACTTTATATCTGAAATTAGCATATGTCAATTTAAAGATTTGTAAAGATACTTAGGTGCACCCCATCTAAAAAAAATTGATACATTACAAATATATTTTCTAAAATTTACTTAAAATATAAATTGCTTCTTGTAATTTTAGAAATTATATTTCATCTCCTGAAGTTTATAAAACTTATAATTTCATAACAAATGACATTTTCTATTAATAAATATCATATTAATTAGCAATTTTTAATATGTCAAAAATTCATTTAATTCAGTTAATTTTATTACTGTATAAAAGAGTAATTAAAAATTTTATTTTTTTTAATTAAATCTTTTAAATAAAAAATTATAATAAGGAATATTTGTAATTTTTAAAACCACACATGAGACAATTAGTATTTTATACAACCATCGAGGGTGTATTTATAATTTATCCAAATATAGGAACATATAGTATATATATAGGGTAAATTACAAATATACCTCATGAGGTTTACTTAAAATATAAATTGCCTCCTGTGGTTTAAAAAAATACAAATACCTTCCTGTCGGAATTTTTTATTTAACAGAATTAATTGAAAAGGTAAAATTTCTAACTGTTCACTCATACAAGAATAAAATTATCTGAATTATTAATTGAAATAAAATTTTAACATTATTAAAAACTGTTAATTAACTTGATGATTTATTAAGAAAATGATCTATTTGTTACGAAATTAAAAACCCTAGGGTCATAATGTAATTTCTAGAATAACAGAGAATAATTTGTAAATTAAGTCAACCTTAGGGGTGTATATATAGCCTCTGTTTGGGAAGTGGATTGACTTTTTGACTTTTTTAGCCTAAGGCTAAAAAACCTGATTTTTTGAATTTTTTATGAGAGAAAAAATACAATAATTATGAATTAAATGTGATATTTTATCTTATTAGACTAAAAAACTTAATTTGTTTTTTTGAAAATATTTTAACCAAAATAGCTTTCAAACCAACTTCCCAAACGGAAGTTATATAGTTTCCAGGTGGCAGAATTATGTTGTTTTAAACTTGAGCCCTCCTATCAACGTGTAATCCAATAATTGGGTGAGATAACGTGGAATGACAAGTGAATCCTCATCATTTACATTACCGTTCTGTGTTCAAATTCTCTAAAACATCGAGCCCTGTATTTATCTGCTTCTGCATTCTTCTGCTCTTTCATTTTCACATCACACCCTCACACGTATTTTGTGTGTGTAAGTATGGAACTGAAGACGATTGTAATGATGATGAGGAATGTGTTAGGTTTCGCATCGGCCATGGATTTGGTAGCTTTGAGAGGCCTCGTTTTCGTCTTTGCATTCTAACTGCTCCTCCGCCAACCTCTCGTCTCTGCCCTAGGTAACAATGCCTCCACTTCGATCTCTTCTTCTTCTTCTTCAACTTGGAATTCATTTTCACTTCTATTCGTATGGTTCTGCTGTGAAAAGTGCAATCTTGCGAATAATACTTTAGGCTTTTTAAGATTTCTTCAATTTCTAGCTTAATATCGAGTCCTAATGATTCTAGAAGATGGATAGTGTACGGGAAAGAAATACACCTTCTCGTATAATCCTGTTGATCAAGTCTGCGTTCCTCTGTACGTCGTCGTTCTACTACCTGTAAACACAAATGTGAGCTGGCCGGTGGGTGTGTGCCGGAAACCTCTCCGATGCCTAAGTCAAAAAGCAAGACAAGTAGGCAAAGGCTCAATGTAGTCAGGGAGCAAAAGTTGCATTACCTCTCCAAAGGTGATATTAGTGAGCTTATATAGTTTTCGCGTGGCACAATCCTGGTAGGACTCTTATTCCTCCATGTGCAGAGTCCTTCTAGGATTACTCCTCCTTGCATAGAGTCCTCCTTGGATTCATACTCCTGGAAGATAATGCTTATCCTCCAACACCCCCCTCACTACTTAAACCAAGTGAGATGGTCCTTCCACGGCCGAACTACCACACGACCGGAGTAACACTGCCGTACTGCATAGGCAAGTCTGGCCGAACCAACTCTTAGTTCGGCTCTCCCATTCCTTACTTCTACTCCGGTTTTACATGCCAAGACCGGACTATCCGTAGAAGCGTCCGACCGAACTACCATAAACGGTCTAAAAGATGTTACTCTTGTACTCCAGTTTAGAAGACGTAACCGGAGTAACCAGAAACCGGGTTACACCGTGCTCATTTGTCAACCGGACTACCGCAATACTCCTTAGACCAGAGTACGCACTCCAGTCACGTTTGGGCTTACCTCGATCCAACTCCAGCTCGGCCCAATTTATTAATATAAATTACCCTCTCAATTGCCCCTTAATTCCATCTGCAAAGCATGATTGGGATTACATGTCTATAAACCGAGCTAAAATGCTAACTTATCCAATCTGAGCCACAAAAATTCTAGCTATTCCAGCCGAGCTGCAAACCTTTTAGCTAGTTCATCCGAGCTAAAACTATTTAGCTTATCCAGTCGAGCTAAAAACAAGCCGAGCTGTGCAAGTCCGGTCAAAAGACGTCTCTTCATCCTGCAGAAACTGAATCGATTGTCCTCCCAATGCCACGTGGCACGCCCTGATTGGCTATACACAACTGTCACGCCGCCCCTCGTACTCCAAAAAAATTAAACAGTTCCCGCCAGAAGTCCCTTCATCTCTCTATCTAAACAAAACATGCTCTCATTTTGAATTCACCATTACCTTCATACTGTTCATCATCTCTCTGTGCCTCTGAGCTTCCTGCTGTTTTTCATCCTCCCATCTTTTGAGCTTGTGTTCTTACGGCTGCTGCCTCTCCCTCCTCCAGTTCTCCTTTTCTCCAGGTAGGCATATGAATTTCTCCTTGTTTTCCCTTTCTTTTCTGCATTTTGCTCAATAATCTGTAGTTTATTTCTTGTTTTTGCAAAACACTTCTTTCATGCTCAGTTCCTGAAAAAACTTCATAAGAACCCTTAGAATATCATGATGCAACCTATAGAACTTGGTTTAGATCTGAAATCACGTCGCAACCGAACTAGAATACTGTTTGCTACTATATATAGGAAAACCAAAACCGGTCTGGCACTTGTTCTTATCTCAGGAGCTTCAATAAATCACCACACGATTCACATTTTGCCAAGTAAAGGTGCACCGAACTAGAAAAATCTCGCCTCGACCGAGGTATGCCTAGGGCTAAGCCACTTTTAGTTTCAAACAACTAGAAGTCGCCTTGACCGAGGCAAGCCTAGGGGCTAGGCCAGCTTTTAGTTTCCAAACTGAACTAGAAGCTGCCCCTTGACCGCAACCGGAGTAACAAAACCAAAAGCAGAACCGAGCTAACCCAACGCCCTGCCAGAACCAAGATAACACGCTCCTCTTTGAAACCGAGGTAGATCCCGCAGTAATCCATCTAGCCGAAGTAAGGCTTCCTTTCCTTGTCTTATTTTTTATAGCACGGTCGATGATCTGTGCTTAACACCTTATTTTTTCACTTTGCAGACTTAGGTTGCCCAGGCACCTCCTCTGCGCGCTCAACCGAGCTCCCGAGCACAAATTCTCAGCCGAACTAATTTATTTATAAGTTATTCAATAAATGGGGAAGTACAGATTTTTGGTAGAAACCCCAGACGGCTTAACCGAATTCAGAAAGGATTACAACATACCAACCGATGTAAACCTCACCCTAGCCGAACCAGATGTAGATCCATGGGACAACGAAGGCTTTGTCCCCTTTACCATTCAGTCCATAGTAGAGACCGGACTACGATGCCCAGTCCAACCTTTAATCTGTGAATTCCTTAGGCAAACCAGACTTTGCCCAACCCAACTCTCCACCAACACATACCGAATAATAATGGGCATAGACGCCCTAAACCGTCAAACCGGACTAAACCTAGGCTTAGCCGAAATATTCCACCAGTACTCATTAGGATCAAAAAATGAAGGCTGGTGTTATTACTTGAGAATACGCCGAGGCCGAGAAAAAATAATGAAACACACACCGGACAAAGATGTAAATGACGACAACTTCTTTTGGGTCTCTGGGAATTTTGAAGACCATCAAGCCCAGATTCCAGGCTGGAGAATAAACTGGAAGTTCGGAGAGCCCGGTATACATACTTCGGTTGCACTTCATATTTTTCCTCTTTTCTGTACTTCGGCTTTCTGCTCTGAACCGAACTAACGCTTGTTTTCTTTTTGCAGATAAAGCCCATATCCACTCAAACTACAGCTACCCCAACCTCGATCTTCTGCGCGCCGCACTACGAGTTCGGGAAAGAAGTTGGGCTAAATTTCTCGACTTCGAACCGTCTTACCGCTACTCCGGTCGCCGAAAAGCAAGGGTAACCGACTTCCTGCTTGAAGACGCGCCAGAACCGGACCCAAACTTGCCTCAAGTCAACTTGGTGCCACTCACCGCCGAACAGGAGATGGCGAAGAAAAACAGACTGAAGGCAATGTCGCGAACTAACCCAAATTAAGTACCACAGCCCAGACAAACCACTCAAACCGTGGTGGCCCTCCCATCGCAACAGCCATCTTCATCTCGCCGATCCAAGCGTGCCCGGACTACTGAAACCGGGCCACGACTTGTCGATGAGGAAGAAAACGTTCTTCCACCAAGCCCCCCTCCAAGCCCTCAACCGAGCCTCCAACCAGAGGAGACTGACCGGACTACCACTTCATCAAAATGGGCTCCTGTCCTTACCTTCAATGACCGAGATATCACCCCTTCTGATTCGGTGGTCTCAGAGAAGGACCACTTGATAGCATTCAACCTGGCCAAAAGTGTGTGCCTTCCCAAGGACATGGAGCACCACTACAAGCAGCTCAACACCGAACTAAAGTCGATTCGGTCCTCCACTAAGTCCATGATCCTGGTAAGTGGTTTTTCTCTTTCTGTAAGATTTTTACCAACTTGGAGTCCGGCTAACAATACTTCTCCTTTGCAGGCCATCCAGAAAAACCAAGTCACTCACAGGAAGGTCATGGAGCTTAGGAGGAGTACAAGAGAGGCCATGGTTGAGGCTGAAGCAAAAAGGGCCGAGCTGGAAGAGGCCAAAAAAGAAACTGCCGAACTCAAGGCGGAGGTCGGTCGGCTGACCGAAATAGAGAATTCGGTTGAAGAACAAAAGAAAAAGGTTACGGCCGAAGCGAAGGTCAAGTACCTGCGCCTTCTGGCCAAGGCAGAGAAGAAAAAGGACGCCGAGATAGAGCAATTGAAGAAGGATGTCAAGGCCGCCAAAAAACAAGGCTTCAAAGAGGCAGAAGACTCATACTCCAAACAGTGCGAAGCCGCCAAAGACCTCTTCTTCAAGTGCGGCTGGAGGACTGCGGTGGAGAAGCTCGGTTGTCTTCCTGACACCGAAGTCTACGATGCTCCACCTTATTCCATTCCGGCTTCACTGGCGCGATATGCTGACGAGCTGCAGAAGCAATTCCTTGAAGAAGAAGAAGGTTCAAGCACTGAAAGTGACTCTGAGGATGAAGATGAGCAAACTCTCCCTCCGGCCATTGATGAACAACCAAACAATGAGACGGTTCAGTTGGAGCTGGTCATTGAGGATCTGACTGACGAGCTGACGGTTGTCAACACACAGCCAATTAACACCGAGATTCAGGCTGAAACCGAGCTACCGCCTCAAACCGTGCTCCAGCCTGAAACCGGTCTCCGGGAAAATGATGACGCCGAATTTGACGCCGAACTAGATGAACTCTTCCGTTGATCTTTTTTTTTTTTTTTCTTTTATTTCTAAACTTTTGTAACTGGGCTTCGGCCCCTTAGTTGTACTTCCGCTTTTCCTGAATGAAAGAATTATCCGACTCTGGTTCCGGTTTTGTCTGTGTATGCTTGCATCTGTTATGAATTTTGAACTTTTTGTACAACTGTGATCTCGGTTAGCTATCTAACTCACTAGCCAACCACTCTTCAGCCGATAAAGCTTACTTCGGATGAAGAGTACAAAGAGTTGGTTTAATCCAGCCAACCACTCTTCAGCCGATATAACGTACTTCGGCTGAAGGGTAACAAAAGTTGGTTTAATCCAGCCAACCACTCTTCAGCCGATATAACGTACTTCGGCTGAAGAGTACAAGGAGTTGGTTTAATCCAGCCAACTACTCTTTAGCCGATATAACTTACTTCGGCTGAAGAGTATAAAGTGTTGGTTTAATCCAGCCAACCACTCTTCAGCCGATATAACTTACTTCGGCTAAAGAGTATAAAGTGTTGGTTTAATCCAGCCAACCACTCTTCAGCCGATATAACGTACTTCGGCTGAAGAGTACAAGGAGTTGGTTTAATCCAGCCAACCACTCTTCAGCTGATATAACTTACTTCGGCTGAAGAGTATAAAGTGTTGGTTTAATCCAGCCAACTACTCTTCAGCCAATATAACTTACTTCGGCTGAAGAGCACAGAGTGTTGGTTTAATCTAGCCAACCACTCTCCAGCCGATATAACTTACTTCGGCTGAAGAGTATAAAGTGTTGGTTTAATCCAGCCAACCACTCTTCAGCCAATATAACTTACTTCGGCTGAAGAGCACAGAGTGTTGGTTTAATCTAGCCAACCACTCTTCAGCCGATATAACTTACTTCGGCTGAAGAGTATAAAGTGTTGGTTTAATCCAGCCAATCACTCTTCAGCCATACACTTACTTCGGCTGAAGAGCACAGAGTGTTGGTTTAATCCAGCCAACCACTCTTCAGCCATACACTTACTTCGGTTGAAGAGCACAGAGTGTTGGTTTAATCCAGCCAACCTCTAAGTTGGTTTTTCCAGCCAACCTAGAATATAGTGTTTGGTTATTCCGACCAAACGTCCTGCAGCCTGGATCCTTATCCTGGGCTTAGGAGGGGTCATAGTTGGTTTAATCCGGCCAACTATGTTTACAATGCTACTAACTTACAAAAGTTACTTTCTACTAAAAACAAATATGCTAAAAAGGAATCGATTTGTTTTATTAATGAAGTGAAAAATTACATATACTTAAAGAGAGAAAAGAAAAAGCTAAAAGTAAAATAACTTAAGATTGGCAGTGTTCCATGGCCTAGGAATTGCTTTGTCGTCCTCATCTTCCAAGTGGTATGCCCCTTTTCCTGCTAATCCGACCACTTTGTAAGGACCTTCCTAGTTAGGACCTAACTTGCCGTCTCTTAGGACCAATGTGTTACCCATCACCTTGCGAAGTACCCAATCGCCGATCTTGAACTGTCTTGGATGTACTGTTTTGTTGTATTTCCTGGACAATTCTTGCTGGTAGGAGGCGATGTGAACTAATGCTCTGTCTCTTCTTTCTTCCGCAAGGTCAAGTTCCAAAGTTATAGCTTCGCCATTTAAGTCTGGATCAAAATTTTCGCTCCAAATTGTGGGGAGTCCGACTTCTAATGGGACGACTGCTTCCATGCCATAGGCTAAGGATAATGGAGTTTCTCCTGTTGACCGTCGTGGTGTGGTGCGATAAGCCCATAAAACGTGAGGGAGCTCTTCTGCCCACTTGCCTTTGGCTTTCTCCAACCTTTTCTTCAATCCGTCCAAAACTACCTTGTTTGACGCCTCGGCTTGACCGTTTGCTTGGGGATATGCCGGTGTAGAATTGTAGAATTCTATCTTGTATTCTTCGCAAAAGCCTCTGAAAATTCTGCCGTCAAACTGAGTACCATTGTCTGAAATCAGTGCTTTTGGTATGCTAAAGCGAGTAATGATGTTCTGCCAAACAAACTTCTTCACATCTTTTTCCTTGATTGATGCCAAGGCTTCTGCTTCCACCCATTTTGTGAAGTAGTCCGTTGCCGCAAGAAAGAATTTCCTGTTGTCTGGTGCTGTTAGAAGTGGACCTACTATGTCTAAGCCCCACATTGCGAAAGGCCATGGACTAGTCAAAGGTAGGAGTTCTCTGGCAGGTTGGTGTATTTGGTGCGTAAACTTTTGACACTTTTCACATTTTTTGACATACTTCTCTGAGTCTGCTTGCATGTATGGCCACCAGTATCCTTGTGAAATAGCTCGGTATGCTAATGATCTTCCTCCTTGATGGCTGCCACATACCCCCTCATGTATTTCGAACAGGAATGCTTCCACCTTGCTGGGGTGGACACACTTTAAGTAAGGTCCTGAGAACGACTTCTTGTATAATGCCAAGGATGGAGAGAGCCAAAATCGCTGTGACTTTGCTCTTATTTTGTTGGCCTCTTTCTTTTCTTCTGGGAGGGTGCCGTCCTTTAGGAATAGTATGATGGGATCCATCCAAGAAGGACCTAACTCTGCACAACATACATCTTTAGCTTCTGGGTCTTCAATGCTTGGTCTAGGTAGATAGTCGATTAGCAGTGGGTGAGGAACGGAGGTGTCTGCCATTGAGGCGAAGCCTGCGAGTTCATCTGCTCTGCTGTTTTCCTCTCTGCCAATCTGTTCTATTCTCACTACTTCGAACTTCTTTATCTCTGTTCTGACCAAGTCTTGGTACTTGGCCATCCTATCATCCTTTGCCTCATAGTCGCCAGATATTTGGTTTACCACCATGAAGTCATCAGAAACCATTAGCTCGGTGGCCTTCATGTAGAATGCCGACTTGAGACCCGCTAGAAGCGCTTCATACTCGCTTCATTATTTGATCTTTGGGAAGCCCAAAGTTGATTACTGCTCCACTACTAGGCCGTCTGGAGAGATGAGGACTATGCCAAGTCCTGCTCCATGCCTATTGGATGCTCCATCCACGAAGAGCTTCCACATCTCTCCAACGAACAACTTCCAGCAGGTGGAGGGATCAGATGATGTCTTGGGATCCTCCACGTTGCTGGTGGCTTCTTCAGAGTCGATGCTTGCTGTCTGCCCCTTGTTCTCTATTTGCACCAAGTCTTTGTTTGTCGGTGAGTCCTGACTTGGTGTAGCATTGTTCACTTCTTCCTCCCTTTCTTTACTCTGGTCCGCCTTCGGGCCTGACTGAGCAACCAGTACTAGGGGTTGCGTTATTCCGACGTCAACCTCCATCCCTAGTTCGGTTGTTTCAGTCAGGTCGACTGGGCAGATATGATGACTTCCAGGGGTGAACTCTGCGACAAAATCTGCTAGTGCCTGAGCCTTTATTGCGGTTCTGGGTTGGAACTTGATGTCGTATGTCCCAATTCTACTACCCACTTCAAAATTCGCCCAAAAAAGTTCACCCTTTCAAATAAAGCCTTGAGTGGGAAAGCTGTGAGAACAACTATGGTGTGGGCGTGAAAGTAATGCGACAATTTCCTTGAAGCCATCATCAAGGCCAATGTCAGTTTCTCCAGTGGCAAGTACCTTGTTTCGGCGCCCAGTAACGTCTTGCTGACATAATAAATGGGTAAGTGCTAGATTCCTTCTGCGCGGACTAACACTGCACTAATCGCATGCAGCGATACTGCCAAGTAGAGGAAGAGTTCTTTTCCAGGTACTGGGGTGACAAGTAGTGGCGGAGAAGACATGTATTCCTTCAAGCTCTCCAGGGCTCGGTCGCATTCTTCGTCCCACTCAAACTTAGCTTTTAATGACTGAAAGAATGGACGCAATCTGTCTGAAGACCGACTGATGAATCGGTTAAGTCTTCTTTGCCATGCCGAGATGTCGACTTCCTTCACCGAAGTTGGGCCTCTCTAACTCTGAATTGCTTTGATTTGGGAGGGTTCTCAATACCGGTTGGTCACCAGAAACTTGCCAGACCCTACACCGAATGCGCACTTAGAAGCGTTAAGGCGCAGCTTGTGTTTCTTCAGGATCTGGAACATCTCATCTAGGTCCTTTAGATGGTCATCCGCATCCTTGCTTTTGACCACCATGTCGTCGATGTAAGCCTCCATTGTTCTGCCTAACAATGGTTCGAACATCTTTGTGACCATTCTTTGGAATGTCGCCCCTGCGTTCTTCAGGCCAAAGGACATGACCTTGTAGCAGTATAGTCCTCTTGGAGTGGTGAAGGATGTTACTTCCTGATCTGGTTCGTGCATGGCTATCTGATGGTAGCCTCTGTATGCGTCAAGGAAGCTAAGCCTGCTGTGTCCCGCCGTCAGGTCCACCAGTTGATCTATCCGTGGCAAGGGAAAGCTATCTTTTGGGCACGCCTTATTGACCGTTTTATAGTCGACGCAGATACGCCACTTGTCATTCTTCTTTGGCACTACGACGGTGTTGGAGATCCATCTTGGGTAGTGCACCTCTCTGATTGCCCCTGCTTCCAGCAGGTTTCCTACCTCTTCTGCCACTATTTCGGCGTGATGGAGTGCCGATCTGCGAGTGCGCTGAATGACTGGCCCGGCAGAAAGGTGGACATTGAGTTGGTGGCAAATGAAATTGGGATCGATGCCTGGCATGTCGTATAGGGTCTAGGCGAACACTTCGATGTTGGAGGTCAGGAATTCCAAGACTTCCAATCTCTCAGTGCTGGACAACGACGAGCCAAGTAAGAAGAACTTATCCGGGTTCTTCTCATCTATCCTGACTTCCACCAAGTCCTCCACTGCTTTATGACTGGCCGCTTTGCCAACATCCGCGAATAGTTCATTACTCTCTGGTTCTTCTACCGAATGAACATATCCTTTAGCAGCACGGCTGCCGTTCACTGTCACAAAGCACTGCTTTGACATGATCTGGTCTCCATAAACTTCCTCTATCACTCCGGTGTCGTTAGGAAACCGCATCACCTGGTGGTAGGAGGACGCCACCGAGCGCATGGCGTGCAGCCATGTTCTGCCCAAGATAATGTTGTAGGTGGAGGGGACCTTCAACACTCAAAACTCCACTTGCTTCGTCACACTCCCTGCTCTGACCGAGAGAATAATCTTGCCGACGGGCCATTCAGGCATGGAGTTGAATCCGATGAGGGGAGATACTGCCGGTGCCAAGTCTTTATCTTACAACTTGAGTTGCTTGAAAGTCTCATAGTACATAATTTCACACGAGCTACCTTGGTCAATCAGAATCCGCTTGACGTCAAAATCCTTGACTCGGAGAGTGACGACCAAGGCATCGTTGTGAGGGCAATAGATCCTTGCCAAGTCTTTATCCGAAAAGGACATGACATTTGTGGCCTCTGTCTTCCCCTTCTTAACAACCGGTTGGGCACTTAGCACCTCCCTTAAGTGCTCAGCCTTTTTGATTGAACCTCTGAGCTCGCATACACGCTCAGGTTCAAAGACTCCATGTATTACGTTGATGACGCCTTGGGGCGGGGCGTCGATGGGCATTCCATTGGGCATATTCTGGTCCTGAGGAGCTGGCTGCACCCCTCCCTCTATGTATTTGTCCAGGTGGCCCGCTGCTACCAACTCTTCTAGATGCTGCCTCAATGGCGTGCAATTCTCAGTGCGGTGCCCCTTTTCTTTGTGGAAGGTGCACCTGGATCTGTCATCGTAATCCTTCTGCGCCTCGCCTAGCTTGGCTGGCCACTTGACGAAGGGCTCGTCTCGTATCTCACTAAGTATCTGATGGTCGGTTTCTTAAACACCGTGGTAATGGCGGTGCGGACCTCAACCATCTCTTGTCTGGTCTTCGCCATCGTCCTCCTCGTCCGTTTCGGTTTTGGCGATCTCGTATTGACCTTTCTTTGAGGTTTCTTCTCTCAGTGTTGTGGTCGCGCCGGTTTTGCTTTAACGGCGCCATCCTCTTCTACCCTGATGTGCTGATGCACTCTCTCCATCAGGGCCTCCATGGTGAGGGGTGGCGTCATGGTGATAGAGTCCCTCGATGCATTGGAAGGCCTCTTTGTATTGCGCAATGGCGAGGTTAGTTAGGCGATCCCAATCTGGTTGAATGTCTCCCGATGATCATTGTATGACCTCAGGGTCTCCTTGTCGCCCATGTCGATGGAGAGTAACTGGTCGATCTCCACCGGGGTTTTTGTGTTTGTTTTGAACCGAGTTATAAACGCCTCCGCCAATTGCGCCCAGGAGGCTATGCTGCCCTTTGGAAGCTTTTCAAACCAAGTCAAGCCTAGGTCGCCGAGGCTTGAAGGGAATAAGATACACATCAAGGCCTCGTTCCGCCAGTATACAGCCATAACCTGGCGAAAGTGGCTCAAGTGGGAGTAGGGGTCCGTCTTCCCCTCATACGTTAGAATTTAGGGTCAGGAAGCTTGTGGAAGGGGCGCGTTCTCTATTGCTGGGACGAATGGTGAGGTCTGCAGCCTCGCCAATGCCTTGTCCGCTGGTTCGTATGCCGGGCGCGGCATTGGCATTCCAACCTCGACGTTTCCATGCGTCCGAGGAGCCAACCGCTGCAAGGCAGGAACCCTGTGTGGATCGCGCGCTCTGGCTTCCTCCTTCCATCGTGCCTTCTCTTCAAGCATGGATCGTAGGTCGGACGACCTTGGTAATTCCGTCTGTCTAGACCTCGTCTGGTGCGTATGTGAGGGCCAATAGGTACTTCCCTCAGTGTATGACCTCTCAGACCTCGTCCTCTCAGACCTGGAGTGACGAGTCCTGGAAGATCTGGATTGTGTGTCGCCTGTCCTTAGGCTTCTGTTCTCTGGTTGGGAGGGTGTAGAATTCCTACTACGACCCTCTGCGTGGCGAGGGGGCATTTTGTTGTTGCGCTCCTCTCTTGTCGCCGCTGCTTTTCCTTTCATCTGGCGTTTCAGAGACTCCATGTCTGCCGCCATCTTACGGATCAATTCGTCTTGTTCTCTGACGCGATCTTCCAAAATTTGAGGATCAATCCTGCGCCTTTGTCTTTCTGGGCTTTGCAAACGAGAGGGATGAGGGCTATTATTTCGCCTTCGACCCCTCGCATCCCTTCTGGAGTTGTGTCTTTGTGGCTCCAGATCCGCCATGGGAGCGACCAAGGGTAGGCCTTCTCGCCTTGCACCCCCATCTGGAGTTTGTCCGTCGATGACGGACTGAGGTAACTCTTCGTTGTTCGCCATTGATCTTCGAGAGAAAGCTTGATCAAGAGGTTGTTCTTGTCTGTACTTCCCACAGACGGCACCAATTATACGGGAAAGAAATACACCTTCTCGTATAATCCTGTTGATCAAGTCTGCGTTCCTCTGTACGTTGTCGTTCTACTACCTGTAAACACAAACGTAAGCTGGCCGGCGGGTGTGTGCCGGAAACCTCTCCGATGCCTAAGTTAGAAAGCAAGACAAGTAGGCAAAGGCTCAATGTAGTCAGGGAGCAAAAGTTGCATTACCTCTCCAAAGGTGATATTAGTGAGCTTATATAGGTTTTGCGTGGCACAATCCTGGTAAGACTCTTATTCCTCCATGCGCAGAGTCCTTCTAGGATTACTCCTCCTTGCATAGAGTCCTCCTTGGATTCATACTCCTGGAAGATAATGCTTATCCTCCAACACCCCCCTCACTACTTAAACCAAGTGAGATGGTCCTTCCACGGCCGAACTACCACACGACCGGAGTAACACTGCCGTACTGCATAGGCAAGTCTGGCCGAACCAACTCTTAGTTCGGCTCTCCCATTCCTTACTTCTACTCCGGTTTTACATGCCAAGACCAGACTATCCGTAGAAGCGTCCGACCGAACTACCATAAACGGTCTAGAAGATGTTACTCTTGTACTCCGGTTTAGAAGACGTAACCGGAGTAACCAGAAACTGGGTTACACCGTGCTCATCTGTCAACCGGACTACCGCAATACTCCTTAGACCAGAGTACGCACTCGCCGGCCAGCTCACGTTTGTGTTTACAGGTAGTAGAACGACGACGTACAGAGGAACGCAGACTTGATCAACAGGATTATACGAGAAGGTGTATTTCTTTTCCGTACAGATAGTGTTTGTAATTGAGCTTTCAGTCAGTGTAATTATTGAGTTTGGAACAGTTTGATAGAATTAGCATTGCATGGCTTTTCAACTGTTTTTTTTAATCCTATTCAATGCTGGAACTTTGCGATGATGCTCATTTATGCTATAAAAAAAATAAAGAAAAGAAAAAGGGGGCTCATTGACAAAGTTTATTCTATTGTGTGGCCTTTTTTGGCAATGTGCACGGGAAGAAAATTGGGAAAGTTGCATTTCAGTGCGTCAGAAAATAATTTCATTTTTATGGTGGTGCAAGATTTTTTGTGTGCGTGGTGCAACTATTTCGTGTGTGTTGCAGCAAAAAAAATAATTATTTTCAGTGTGATTATTTTTTCACTGTCCCATGTAATTGCAATTTTCCTAAGAAAATTCACATGCTCTTTGTAGTGCTTTTCGTGAGGCATGGCCAGTTTTGATTTTTCAATGCAAATGGAAAAAATAACAAAGGAAAAAAAAGAAAAAAAGAAAAAAAAAATGGGAAGGAATGCTTTGTGATTAAGGCTCCGTTTGTTTTGAAGTAAAATGTTTTTGTCAAAAATATTTTACTCATTTTCCGTTGTTTGGTTGAACAAAAAGTAAGTAAAACATTTTTTAAGAAAAATATTTTTGCATCATTTTCTCAAAAATGAGTTACTTTTAAAAATTTCGTTAGTCAATTTTTACAAAGTTGACTCTTACTCACTACCTTTTCAATGCATTTAGTCTTTTCAAATAAGTATCTTAACTTGCTAAAAAGTTATAAATGATACTTTATTGAATCAAAATTTCTCTTTTAGACAATAAAATGCTTTTGTTTCAAGTGTCAACCAAATGCCGAAAAACAAAAACAAATTTTTTTGTGTGTGTAAAATCAATTTACAAGAAAAATATTTTACGTCGAAACAAACAGAGCCTAAACATCAATGGTGCAAAAATTATGTAAGTGTCAGGAAAGATGGTGGGTAATATTTGGCTACTTTTATGCCCTAAATATTTTTTGGACTCCTTTGCATTTGAATTCACTATACAATGATAAATTATCCCAATGTCTCCCTTTTCCTTGTGAAAGGTTAGCTTTTAAGCTATCAGGTGTTTGTGGTAAAATGTCTGCAAACATATATGGAATGTGGTATGGGCTACTGTGTTAATTGTTATTTTCAATAGCAAGCTTATTTTTGTCTTTCTGTAATTTACATTTTCAAGTTAAATTTATTTAGTAGTGTTTGATTAACTGTCCGTTAATAATCTGTAAACACTCGAGTAATGGTTTTTTTCTTGGTAGTCGAAACAAACCCATTCCATCCCCCTCTAACCATGCAAACCCACCTATATGTTCATTTCTTTGTTTTGTTTTATTTATTTATTTTTGTGGTGCAGTATGTGATGCTTGTTTTAATAGTCTTTTGTACTTGGTGATAGTCTTCTCAACTAGAAAATTTAAAGTTGAAATTTGGCAATTATGTTGGTGAATTGAATAGATTTGTGTATATATACTGTTTAGTTTTTCCCATTGAAGATGATACGACTTTCCCCCGTGATGTTCAACTTGCAAATTGCATTAAATGGAAATTGTAGGTAGCACTGATTATGTGTTCAATCTTTCATTCATTTGAGGGCCAAGTTATGGAACCACCTAGACATTTTTTAACTTATTCTTTATATAAAATAAGTTTTTGAGTTTTAATCTGAAATATGATGCATTAAAATTGCGATATTCATAAGATGAAAATATTTCCTACTGGTTTGTTTCTCTTTAGAAGTTACATTGGAACTTATGATGTACAATATTTCATCTTGGATTTGCAGATGGAAAGCCTGGTGATACAGCTGAGTTGTTTGAGAGAGTTTCACATAGTATAAGGGTGAAGCATTATAGTGAGGCACTTGATGATCTAAATGCTGCTATAGAGGCAGATCCAACACTTTCAGAAGCATATTGGTATCGTGCTTCTGTTCTTCGTCAGTTGTGCAGGTTCTGGTTTACAAATTTCATCACTATTTTTTTTGACACTGTTTCACTTTTTACGCAGCAGAAAAGCATGAAATTTATTAACATTTTAAGAATCTTAGAATGTGTTGGATTCTTCTGTCTTTCTTTAATTAATGTCAAGTTTTGCATTTTGTTTCATTCACTAGCACTGTCATATAAATCTCATGAATGTAAGGTTGGTGAAGTATGCTGGGAGTTGGGATGGAATATTTGTTGTTTCACACAGAATCTCTAGTTAACATTCAAAAATGTAATGAATTCCTCTCTCTCTCTCTCTCTCTCTCTCTCTCTCTCTCTCTCTCTCTCTCATTAAACATCTGATTGGAAAATTACATGATTCAGGCGATTTTTGACTGATGTAGATATGAGGATTCGGAGAAAAACTATAAAAAAATTTCTGGAGCTGAAACCTGGAAATTCAGCAGCAGAGAAGGAACTTTCTCAATTGTTGCAGGCTCAGAGTGCTCTCGAGACAGCTATGAATCTCTATGATTCAGGCAACTTTACAAAATCATTGGATTATGTTGTCAAAATTGTACTAGTATTTTCTCCTGCCTGTTCAAGGGTATTGAATATCATCATGATCATCTTCATTTTCATGAATATTAACTATTGCAAGTTTGCAATGCATAGAATAGCCTATTTGATGCTCTTCTTCTTCTTCTTTTTTTCAGGCCAAACTCCTTAAGGTGAAGTTATTGTTAACTGCCAAAGATTATTCAGGTGCCATCACTGAGACAGGATATATTCTTAAAGAAGATGAGAATAATCTGGAGGCATTACTGCTACGTGGTCGTGCCTACTACTATTTAGCTGATCATGATGTTGCTTCAAGGTTTGTGCAATCAAAATTGGAGCTAAACACCCCCTCCCCCTTCCAAGATAAGAAAAAATAAAACAAAGGAAGAAAATAAGAAAGCAAAGTGATAAAAAAACTAAAATCTTGTTGAAATTCTTTCATCGGATCTCGTTATACTTTGTCCAAAGTATCCTTACACTCATATGGAAATTTTTAAATGTCTTCCACTGGCATTTCCAGAAAGGTCTTCATTTGGACCCCGAGCATCATGAACTGAAGAAAGCCTATTTTGGATTGAAAAATTTACTCAAGAAGACTAAAAGTGTAAGCCTGCTACTTTTCTGGAGCTTAATAATGGCCATTTCCATGTCATCTTATGTTGTTTTATAACCTTTTGCTATCCTTAAACGTCGATTTTTTTATGCAGGCTGAAGAAAACGAAAATAAGGGTAAGGTGCGTCTTGCAGTGGAAGACTATAAAGCGGCCCTTGCACTGGACCCAAATCATCTGGCACACAACGTTCACCTTTATCTTGGTTTGTGTAAGGTCTTGGTTAAGCTTGGTAGGGGAAAGGATGCTGTAAGTAGTTGCACAGAAGTGCTTGACATTGATGAGGAGCTTTTTGAAGCTTTAGTTCAGGTTATCTTTTGCTTCTTTTTGCCCATAGTTTTCCAAAAGCATTTGCCTGAATTGTTTAATTAAAGATTACTTAACTAGGGATAATGTTTTTCAGAGGGGTGAAGCGAGACTTTTGATAGAAGATTGGGAGAGAGCTGTAGCAGATCTAAAGTCTGCAGTTGAAAAATCACCTCAGGTTTGTCTTAAAAAATTTCCCAATTATATTATAAGCTCTCTTAAACTTAATTGAGGATATGTCTGCCAATGGAACCGATTGGAGGAAATGCATCTATGTAGCCAACCTGGTGTAATTAGGACAAGGCTTGTTGAGTTGAGTTTACATTTTGGGCCTGTGTAGATTTTAATTGGTTTTAGGCTCAAGTTCTAGTTGTCTGAACGGTTTTTTTTTCTTCTTCTTCTAAATCCATATATCTGAAATTTTATATAGGTAACAATATTTGATATGCTAATACTACAGGATACTCATATTCGTGAAGCGCTGATGAGAGCAGAGAGATCGTTGAAGTTAAGCCAACGAATGGACTGGTACAAGATTTTGGGAGTTTCAAAGACTGCATCTATATCAGAGATCAAACGGGCTTACAAGAAGCTGGCTTTGCAGTGGCACCCAGACAAGAATGTTGACAATAGAGAAGAAGCAGAGACCAAATTCCGAGAAATAGCTGCTGCATATGAGGTTTGGTTCAGTAAAATCTAAATTTTCCCCTCAATGCTTTTTGGCTTCTAAGCTGTGAATATGTTTTCTTTGTTTACTTAAATTATTAGGTGATCATGATTGTGTCAATCCACCAATGTTAGTGTGCCAAAAAAATTGTGCCTTAATGACCCCATGGTATCTAGAATCTGATAGCCGAATCTCATGCATTGCTGTTCTTTACAGGTCCTTGGAGATGAAGAGAAACGCACAAGATACGACAGAGGGGAAGACATCGAAGACATGGGTATGGGGACAGGGGGTGGTGGATTTAACCCTTTTGGTGGTGGGGGATTCACATTTCACTTTGAAGGAGGGTTTCCCGGTGGTGGCTTTCCTGGAGGATTGCATTTCTGACCTAGTGAAGCATGTAAATTCCTCCTCAGCCATTGGCATTCACGAAGAAAGTTATGGAGTGCTGCCATTTGTAATCTGACAGCTGACTGATAGACGGACTCGTGGTAGTGAAAAATCCTAGGCCAGTTTTCAGATTCTTTGGAAGAACAGAGTTCATTCCCACAAGGAAGCTTTTATTAAAAGTAGGCAATCCCTCGTTTGATATTCCATGTAATTGTCTGTAATCGATTTTTTCCAACTGCAGCAGGCCAGGGATTCTTGTTGAGACAATTGGATTTATTTCATTTCAAACAAGGAAAATACATTTCATCATAGTTTTTACACAGAATTCTGTACCAGAATAATATGGTAGTGTCATTTTTATTATAAATTCATCAATGAAATATTTTTTCAAACATTACTGTCACATCATTGCTGTCATGAATTCTATTTTAAAATTCCGTACGCATATCATTTTTTTCTATGCGAAATAAAGAGAAGCATGTCCACCAGTGTAGCTTCCACGAATCCAATTGCTCTTACTCTGCCTATAATTTTAGGCAGAGAGTTTAGTTGCAACAACCATTTGGTTCAAGAGAAACATAACAGCACTGCCACACCAAAATCCAATGATCACCGACCATCTCTCTCAACTCAGTTCAAACACACAAACAAAACACAGCAATGAAAACAGAAACTACAAAAACCACTGCATCGCGTCCATGATGAATCATCTCACCCATTGCATTCGCACCTGAAATTTTGGGCCCAGTCGGAACCGCCTTCTCTGCTTTGGAGGCTGGTGATGGAGCTGGTGACGCAGCGGGGAAAAAATGCAACGGAAGCAAGACTTGATCCACCTGATACACCACCAGCTGGTTATCAGCATACACAGTGCCAGACACCGTTGTGTTGACGATCCCTGTTGTCACATTCACCTGATTCTCTGACGTCGTCACATTCAGAGGGAACTGACTTCCAGTATTGTCACCGGCCTCAGTGCTAAGTGGATTACTCACCATTTCGAACTCTGATAAGGGAATGGCAGAAGGGACTACATGGAACTGTATGAGCTGAATTTTTTGAAGATCGGTGAATGAGTTTAGATTTATTGCTTTGAGGTTCGAAAAGGCATCATCGGTGGGTGCAAATATGGTGAGGGAGTCGGAATGGTTGAGTTGTTTGTAAATCCGATCGTCCATTTGGGTGCGCTTTAGGAGTCGGATTAGGGTTGTGAAGTGGCCGGCTTTGTCGAGGATGGCGGTGATGTTGGGAGGGCCTGGTGGTGGTGGTGGTGGTGGTGATGGGGCTGGTGTGGCAGCTGGAGGCTGAGCACAGAGTGTGGGGGAATGGAGGGAGAAGAAGGTGATGAGAAGTAGGAGGAGAGGTAGTGGTGGTGAGAGAAGCTGGTTAAGCATTTTTGTGGAGCTTTGAGAGTGGCTTGATCAAGTGAAAATGAAGAAGAGTGATGTGGGTTTGTAGTGTGAGAGAATTGGGTTTTTATGGAGTAGGGTGGGATAGAGGGTGAGAATGAAGTTTAGGTAAGAGGGTGTGTTTTAAGGTGGCAAGAGAACATTAATATGGTGCTGACAGAGAGAGAGAGAGAGAGAGAGAGAGAGAGAGAGGATGGGGTGTTGATGGTGGTGAAGCAGCTAGCGGTTTGCTTAGCAATGGGGAAAAAACAGCTGAGTTAGTGGGGGGCATTGATGGTGCTGAAGTGATTGAAGTTTTTTTTTTGGATAAGATTGAATGATCTTCATTTTGCTTTGTTCCAGGGACAGCCTTATGGATAAAGTTCCCTTGGTGGAAAAGCTCAATTAATTAAAGTAATTTTGAAATGTTGAAGTTTTAATTTGAATTTTGGGTGTAACGTTGTTGTAGGAATGTGATGCAATAGGCATAATAGAAAAGTAAATGATGGTTTAAGATTGTCGAAAAATTTACATAACGATATGAGATTATCGAAAAATTCCAATGAGTCTATCAACTATGTTGCCTCTAAACTCAAAGATAAAGTCAAAATATACTTTTTTGAGAAACTCTCAATGATATCTACAAAATTAATGATTTGGTATTAATCCTATCAAATTTTATTTAAAATCAATTGTTTTAACCACGTATTTTAAAAATATATATTGAATGATGTGATAAAGTTGTAAATCTATCACTTTAAAACAAAGAAATTACCGAGTTGCTATATAATATACAAAATACTACTGCTACATCATTTTGATGAATGATTTTGTATAAAAATTCTAGAAGAATCAAACATTTTTCTTAAAAAAATTTTGAGATAATTTCTCTTTTTCTTCATACTCTTGGGTGCTGTGTGTGAATCAACCATGTTGTGATGCCCATTGAATCAACAAATTTAAATGCCCAAGATGTCTGGAGGATGAGTCGTCCTTAGAACATCTCTGTTTTCAATGCCCTTTTTCTAAACACATCTGGAGGGGCTCCAGGCTAGGTTTGAACTTTGATTTAGGACAAAGAATGCCGGTACATGAATGGGTAGAACAATGGTTTAAGGGTGCACCAGATGAGGAGGCAATCCTGGAATCAGTAAAGATGTCATGGGGTATTTGTCTTCACAGGAATAAGGCTGCCTTTGATCATGTAGTGGAGAATCTGTCCCGAATAACAAACACAAATAATAATATGAACTCGGCATATAGTAAACCCATAAATTGCGATTATTTTGCGAGGAATAATTTAGAAATCAACCAGGAGCATTCATCCATAGATTCTTATTTTGCTGTTACTAACAATGTGCATTGGCCTACAGATCCAATTTTTGCCAGGTTTCTGATCGATGGAGCATGGTTAAAGCACTCAGCCAAAGCAGGGGCAGCCTGGATAGGATGGATCAGCAATTGTAGCAGAAGCCAGAGCATGTTTTGAAGTGTTAAGATGGTGCATACAAAGCAAAGTGATGTCAGTTACCATCCTAACAGATTGCCAAGTGTTAGTAAAGAGGCTCAAGGAAGGGAATGTAGTAGATAGAGTGGAATCTGAAGAACATCTGAATGGACATATTTATCTATAGATTATGTATGTATAACTAAAGTACCTAGGCAGGTAGTGCATGCTGCACATGAGGCAGCAATGTTGGCCTCTATGAGGGTCTGTTTTGTGTTTTGTAATGGTTTATTTTGATAAGACTATATGCACCTTAACCTTCCTCAAAATAGCCAAAAGTTTTAGTTTGATTTGGGGGTAAATTATCATTAGTGGTTGTGGAGATGTATTTTCTGAAGTACCAACACGTGGCCGAGGTGACACCGAAGTGTCAGCCGAGATCCCCACGTGTTATGGTAGCTGTGCCGAAGTTATCGCGGTTAGGCCGAGGTTACCTCCGAAGATATCGGAATCCGAGATAAGCGGATAAAGGACAAGAGTCCTAGAATGAAGAGGAAGCTCGACTAAGATATAAACAAGAGTCCTAGATTGGGGGAAGACTTCAGTTTGGGGTAAAGATAAACTCTCAGGGAGTATGTCTTAATTCCACTGAGAGTCCTAGATTAGCAGGAGTCCTAAGTCCATTAGGACCGGGCCCCTATTGGGACTAGGATTGTATTGGCTATAAAAGAGAGGCACCCCCATGGGTCTAAGGTACGTTGTTTATACTCAAGCTTGTGAGTTTAGCACTTGATTATCTTTGAGAGATATACTGACTTGATCGTCGGAGTGCCCCCGGGTGGAAGAACCACCGCCCGAGTCTTTTTCCTTCTGCGAGTTACAGGAGCCGTCTACTCTGCGTATGTTCTTCCGCTGAATCACTAAGGAGGGCAGTGTGATCGGAAATTCACTCACACAATTTGGCGCCGTCTGTGGGAACGAGAGAAGAGTAGATGGCCAGTAACTCGCAGAGGGAAAAGGTTGGGGATGACGCTCCAGTTGGGAGTGGAAGACCCGCCGACCTTAACGCGGAAGAAGGAGACCACAATGAGGAAGTTCGTGATCAGAATCACGCAGAGAACGCCGTCGGCCAAAACGGTGATACATCAAAGAAAGCAGACAGGGGCAAATACTATAACGAGGACGACCTCCAGACATGGAAAGACAGATGTCTGAGGAGGGATGAAGAAGTAAAGGAGATGGCAAATAAGTTAAGTTGGCGGACCTTTCGATGCGTCAACTTCATGATGCAGAATAATGTCATGCAGCCGCCATATCCGCTGCAGGACACACCAATGCCAGTAGCAAACGGCCAGAAGAAGGGACGGAAAGAAATCCCCAAAGCCCCACAACATACCAGGAGCGGAAGGTACTCTCACCGACCTTCCAGGGAAGTCGGTCGAGAAGAGCCGAGACGAGAAGAGTCCCGAAGGACATACCGCGAGAAGGAAGCAGACCCCAAAGAACATCGGCATGTTCCGGGGCGGATATTATGTTTCGATGCGTCCTGCGGAGAAGGATTGAAAAGGGGCCACCATGAGGCCGAGAGTAGTCTTGAGAAAAAGTGAAGCCCAATGACAAGTGCGGGAAGAAGTAAAGGGACTTGAGAGATTACCTCAAGAGGAAACAGAGAATGCCGAGTCAAGTAACTTCCCCGGTTAAGCCGAGGACTCCATTCTCGGCAGAATTGGATAGATTCATCGCTCCGAAAAGATTCAGTATGCCGAGGCTCCAGATATATGATGGTAAGTCGGACCCTAACTTCCATGTTGGATTATTTTTGAATTCCATGGCTTTATGCGTGGGAACGAGCCGTTGCTCGCAAAGTGTTCCCTTCATCCTTTGGGGAGATTGCATCGATGGTTCCACAAACTACCAAAGGAGCGTGAAGAATTGGGAAGGCTGGCCGAGATGTTTGTTGCCGTGTTCATAACAAACAAACCGCACCATCGAGGGTGGATGCTTGATGGCCCTAAAATCAAGAAAGACGAAAGCCTTAGGGCTTATGCAAAGAGGTACTATGAGGTGTTCAATCGAATACTGAATGCAACCAGAGGTGGCGGTCGTATCTTTCAAGAACGGCTGAAGATGACCGTCCATTGCGGAAGTCTTTGGAAAAACCCCAAAAGAGCATGGAAGAGCTCATGGCAAGAATTGAAAAATACGACGAGCCGAGGAAGACACCCTGGGAACAAGGAGACAAAGACGAGAAAACGGCAACAAGCGAGGCCGAGGTAACAACGAGAACAAACAGAGCGGAGTTAAGGACTAAACCAAAGAAGAACGACGGTGTTCCGAATTCCGATCCAAAAGGTCCTTGACCAAATTCGAAATCAGCCCTACTTCAGGGTGCCGGCAAGAGCACAAGGAGAATTCATGGGAGAAACCTTGGTAGGCGTTGTGCCTACCATAATGAGCAGGGTCACCCAACTCAGGGTTGCAGGGCCCTTAAAGCACACTTAGAAGATCTGGTGAGACAAGGCCATTTAAGAGACCTCGTGGATGAAGCCGAACCGAGGAAGAACAGCACGATTGCCTCAAGCACCAGCTCCGCCCCAAAGACAAAGAACCACGAAAGGTGGACCTCGGGTGGTTAACGTGATCCACTCAAAGGTGAATGAAAACGACATACGGGGGGAGACGCAGAGGGTGAAACATCTGCGAGATGTCAACCAGTCGGACTAAAAGACCTCGGCACGAAGATTGCCAAGGACCAATGATAACCTTCACAGAGGCCGACCTTGACATGGTTCAAGACACCGCACAATGATGCCTGGTAGTATCCCTCCAGTTGGGGAGTGCGTGAAACGCATCTTGATCGATCAAGGCGACTCTGCGACATCATGTATGTCGATGCTATAAGGAGTTAGGCCTTCACCGATGATATGGAAGCGATCAAGCGGCCCGATGGTCGGCTTCAACGAACGCCGACGCGTGGCCTTTAAGCAACAAGCTTGGAGGTGCAAGCCGCGAAGAAGATGAGGAGAATTTATTGTGATTGATACACCTTCGCCTTACAACATCATCCCGGGAGGCCGTGGTTGCATGCAATGGGGCGATTCCTCAACCTTGCATCAATCGCTACGACACGATGAACATGGGATTGAGGAAATCAGAGGAGATCGATTCAGAAGTAAAAATTGCTCCATGGCGAGAATGAAGCTAACTGCGAGATTCGAGAACCGAAGAAGCGAGAGGTTGAAGAAGAGGACATGAAAGTCCTAGATGATGTCGGCAAGGAGTCGAGAGAAGAGTGAAGAAGCATTGAAGAAAGTATTCGCCCAAGAGGCGATGAGGAACGCTTCTTTCTCCTCGACAGGATTAGCGAAGAAGAAGAAAGGAGTTGTAAGCCTTCGAGAAAAAATATTGAGGTGTTCGCTGGACACCTTATGAAATGCCCGCATTGACCCCGAGGTCACATGCCACAGACTCAACGTTAATGGTCGGCCAAACTCAGTACAACGAGCCAGAGACCGACGTTGATGCACGTCGAGCGATGGAAGAAGAAGTAGCTAGACTTCTAGAGGCCAGGGCCATCCGAGAAGCCAATTATCCGACGTGGTTATCAAATACTGTGGTAGTAAAAAAGAAGAATGGCAAGTGGAGGGTCTGCGTAGACTTCACAAATTTGAACAAAGCCTATCCCAAAGACAGCTTCCCTCTGCCAAAGATCGATCAGTTGGTGGACGCCACATCTGGACATGGAAGGATGAGCTTCTTGGACGCATATAGGGGGTATCACCAGATAGCCATGTACCCCCCGGATGAGGAGAAGACAGCGTTTATCACTCCCAAAGATCTGTACTGTTACAGAGTCATGCCTTTTGGGTTGAAGAACGCAGGAGCAACTTACCAAAGGCTGGTGACCAAGATGTTCAGACACTTGATTGGCCGAAGTGTGGAAGTCTACATCGATGATATGGTCGTGAAGACCAAGGAACCGAAGGATCATCTCACGACTTAGAAGAGGTCTTCAACATAGTCGAAACATATCGGCTCCGACTAAACGCGATCGAAATCTGGCGTTTGGAGTCGGATCCGTAAGTTCTTGGGGTACTGGTGACAAGAAGGGCATTGAAGCCAGCCGGATCGGATCAAGGCCATTCTGAATTACTGAGTCCGACATCGGCTAAGGTGTTCAGATGCTTCTTGGAAGGGCCGACCCTCAACAGATTTATAAGCCGAAGTTCGGACAAGTGTAAACCCTTTTTCAATCTGGTGAAAAAGGCCACGGATTTTTTATGGACAGAGGAATGTGAGGCCGCTTTGGCCAACCTGAAGAAGTACCTTACCTCGGCCCCAGTCCTCTCAACACCTCAACCTGGAGAGGAACTGTGTTTATACCTAGCCATTTGAGCACGCAGAAGTCTTTGTGATCGTCCGAGAAGAGAAGGAGAGCGGCGCTACTATGTAAGTAAAACCTTGGCCGATGCAGAAACAAGGTATTTACCACTAGAGAAATTAATGCTGGCCTTGGTAATGGCCTCAAAGAAGCTAAACCATTATTTTCAGGCTCACAAGATAGTGGTTCTGACAGAGCACCCATTAAAATCCTTGTTGCAACAAGGAGACTTGACTGGACGAATTGCTAGATGGGCAGTAACTTTGGGCCAGTATGACCTGGAGTTCAGGCCAAGAACCGCAATTAAAGGCCAAGTCTTGGCCGACTTCGTGGCCGAGTTCTCACCAGAGTACATCGAACATCGGGCTCCGCTGAGCCGAGATGAACGATGTCCAAACAAGGAAGGAGAAGCCCAGTCAAAGGGTAAGGAACCGAGGAAGGAAAAACTCAGACCCTGCAGCATCTACATAGGCGACTCCTTTCAACTTTTTGTTGATGGGAGCTCAAACCGGCAGGTGCGGGAGGCGAGTAGTGTTAATTTCCCGATGGGAGATATCGAACACTCTATTCGACCAGGGTTCAAGGCCTCGAACAATGAGGCAATGATCTGAAGCATTAATTCTTGGTAGCGACTGGCAAGCAGAGGCAGATGAGGTAATAGTTTTTTGTGATTCACAACTCATAGTAAATCAAACTACAGGAGAGTTCGTTGCCCGAGATGAAAGGATGTCGGCATATGCAAAGGAAGTCATCAGGCTGGCAGACATGTTTCAAAACTGCCGACTTCTTCAAGTTAGCCGAGATGATAACAACCACGCCGACGCGTTGGCCAATTTAGCAAGCTCAATGCAAACCGGAAAGACAAGAACAATCATGGTGGATTACCTATCAAGCCCGAGCATAGAGTCACCACACACAATGCAAGAAGCATTATGTGTGGACTTGGGACCAAGCTGGATGGATGCAATTGTTGCATTCCTGCAAGAGGGTAAACTGCCAGAAGATCGAAGGAAGCACAAGGTCGGTCAAGTCGGCAAGATTGATCGATGCCAGGCGACATCTGTCTGAAGATCCTTCATGGACCTCTTTAAGGTGTGTACACCCTCTTGGTCGAAGACTTCTGTATGAAATTCATGAAGGAGTTTGTGGAAGCCACGCAGGATCGTTAGCTCACGGGGCCATTACCGGGGTATTGGTGGCCCTATATGCAAAAAGATGCAGAAGCCTATGTGAAGAAGTGTGAACAATGCCAGAGGTTTGCACCATTGATACATCACCCATTTTGACTGAACCCTGCTTCACCTTTCTGGCCATTTGCCCAATGGGGCATGGATCTTGTTGGAAAATTTCCCCAAGCAACTGGGCAACGGAAGTACCTACTGGTAGCTACAGACTACTTCACAAAATGGATAGAAGCAGAGCCTCTTGCCAAAATTCGAGATGTGGATGTGAAGAGTTTCATCTGGAAAAACATCATCACCAGATTTGGGATTCCAAGAGCAATCGTTGCCGATAACGGAACACAGTTTGACAGCAAGCTCATCAAAAAATTTTGCGCCAAGTTCAAGATAAAGAACTATTTTTCAACACCAAGCTTTCCCCAAAGCAATGGGCAAGCCGAAGCATCAAACAAAGTCATTTTAGATGGAATAAAGAAGAGGCTGCAGGCAGCAAAAGGGAAGTGGGTAGACGAATTGCCCAACGTGCTCTGGGCATATCGCACTACGCCGAGAAGATCAACAGGGGAATCCCCTTTTGCCATGGCTTATGGCACAGAAGCAGTCATTCCACTGGAGATCGGCATCCCAGGGATCAGAACGCAGGGAGTTGAGAACGGGTCTAATGATGTGCTCTTAGCCCGAGATCTGGACCTACTAGAAGAAAGAAGAGAGAAAGCTGCAATCCAGCTTGCAGCATACCAGCAACAGCTTGCCAAAACTTACAACAAGAAGGTCAATCCAAGGGATTTTCAAGTCAACGACCTAGTCTTGAGAAAAGTCGTCGGCAATAAGAAGGATCCCAGAGAGGGCAAGCTTGGCCCAAACTGGGAAGGCCCCTACAGAATCACCTCGGTGTTAGGGAATGGGGCATATCGGCTCGAAGATAACGAGGGAAAAGCATTGCCTAGACCATGGAACACTTGTAATTTAAAGTTTTTCTATCATTAGATGATCTTTGATTTTTCTTGTCGATACGATCAATAAAATCTTAGCAGAATTTCTCTGAACTTATACAACTTGGCACGATGTTGTTTTTTGAATAATGAGAACCCAAGCGGAACTTAGGTTCACATTGAAAGAAGAAGACATTAGTAATGCTTAGCGAAGTTAAGCGTGATAAATTCCTTATCTTTACTTGTTGAAATTTGTAGCAATTTACAAGTTAAAGTTAAGTGAGATAAATTCTTATCTTTACTTGTTGAAATTTGTAGCAATTCACAAGTTAAAGTTAAGCCGAGATAAATTCCTTATCTTTACTTGTTGAAATTTGTAGCAATTTACAAGTTAAAGTTAAGCCGAGATAAATTCCTTATCTTTACTTGTTGAAATTTGTAGCAATTTACAAGTCAAAGTTAAGCCGAGATAAATTCCTTATCTTTACTTGTTGAAATTTGTAGCAATTTACAAGTCAAAGTTAAGCTGAGATAAATTCCTTATCTTTACTTGTTGAAATTTGTAGCAATTTACAAGTTAAAGTTAAGCCGAGAAGATTCCTTGACCTCGCTTGTTGAAATTTTTAGCAATTTACAAGTTGAGGTCAAGCCAAGAAGATTCCTTGACCTCGCTTGTTGAAATTTGTAGCAATTTACAAGTTGAGTAAAGATTATTGCCTAAACGCTTGTTAAGACTTGAGTAAAGTTTACTGATTATTTTTGAAATTTGTATCAATTTACAAGAAAGGCAAACTGAAATTGTTATTTATGGCCTTTGGAACTTGAGAAAAGTTAACATTGAATAGTATCTGTCTATACTTGTTGAAATTTATGAAAGAATGCAGGACAGTCTCTTGCCGAAGTGAAATTTGCAGGTGTAATGCCCGAGGTATGTTACCCGAGGAGATTGTGCAAAGAAGGAAGAATCTGGAAATCATGCAAAATATTCTAAGTATAGAATCATTCAGAAGCAGTAAGAAGAATTAAAAGCCTGAAGCATTCAAGAATAAACAGTTGCATAAATAAGTTGTTTACAAGCAGCAGAGAGGCACATCGGCCACAAAAAAGAACAGCTTACAAAGAAAAGAAACAAAGTACAAAAGAAAAACAAAAGACATTCAAGTTGTTTCAGCTTCAGGAGTTGGTTGGGCTGAGACCTCGGGGGTCCCTTGAGGAACAACTTCAGCACTTATTTCTGCCACAACCTCGATCGCCTCTTCCACCACAACCTCGGCTTCTTTGTTTTTCAAACCTTGGCTTGTTTGTCTGCGACTTGACATCAAGCTCGGCCAAGGTCTCATCAACACTTCTCCCACCAAAAGAAGGTCAGAAGATAAGGTGCCAAAGTCTGCCTTTTTGGGAGCAGCTTCAACCTCTTCATCTCCAGTCAGGTCGATCTGGGGAGGAGATTTGGTCTTCCTCACCAAAGCTTCATCTTCATCCTCAGCGTCGGCTTCAGATTCATCTTGATTTGGCTCGGAGATGGAGGAAGAGGCAAGGAAGGCAGGCCTCGGTCTTGCGCCATGGCGAGTCGGTTGGAAGATCAAGCTTCTTGGCCAAAGCATTCCAACCTAGGACGTATCCTTTGTTGCAAGCTTGCTTGACCTGAAGCTTGTAGTCTTCAGCGACGTCTACCATGCCTTGGTTGTAGGCAACTTCAATTTCAAACCTTTTTCGTGGCGGTGCATCCCTAAGCTCTTTCTCGGCTTGACCTTCTTAGCCTCGGCTTCCTTTTTCTCGGCTTCGGCTACTTTCATGACGTTTTCAGCAGCCTCAGCCTTTTGAAGAGCAATTGATTGGGCCTTTGTGGCCGCCTCGGCCTGCACTTCCAGTTTTTTCATCCTCAGTTGATCTCTTTTTGGGTCTTTTGAAGGCGACAAACTCCTTCTTTAACTCAGAGAGCTCCTCCCTTGTTTCAAATGCCTTCACAGAGAAGGCGTGGGCGTGTTGGACGGCCTGACAGTTCATAAAGACAAAGGTTATTACAGAGTGAAAATGACATTTTACAAGTATGAAGATAAGGCAAGATTATCAAAGTTCTGAAGGCTTACTTGGACAGAACGTTGCAACATGAGGGCATAGTTCTCGTATTCACTGATCTTGGAGTTTTTTTCAAGATCACCTTCGATGAGAACAGCCATGCTGAGTGCCACGCCGACGTTAACGTCAGAGGCGCTTTTATTGGCATAAACTAGCCTGTCCTCAAGTGTAATTTTGGGCTCCCACGGAACTTTGGAAACCCTGGATCCCGAGGTTGAAGGCTTTTGCTTCTTCGATGGACCAGATCCAGAGGGCTGCGTCTCAGCCGACCTCTTCACAGGAGCAGAAGTGGTCTTCCTGCTCTCCGCTAGCTGGGAGATTGGCAGGGCATCTTCAGCCTCGGCATCGGCTTCATTCGCCTTGGCCTTTGGTTGGGTCTTCTTGGTTCTCTTCGGTTTCGGTGGGGGCACAGTTTGGGCTGGTACATCATCCATATCATCAGGAAGATCGGCCAGAAGGTTTAACACCTTTTTGACTGGACGATCCATTTCGGCTGTTTTGACGAGTCTGCGTCGGCGCTTCTTTTCTTGAGGAGGCGCTCCTCTTCCTCTCTCTTGGAACGTCGGCCAACTTTGATGTGTATGTGGGTATGAAGTTTAGGAGCAATGGGGCCTTGCGCTTTTCAAGCGGGAGATCCAAGAGCTTCTTCAGATCTTTCCCGAGATAAAAGGACTGACGGAAGTCCTTGGGTGGTTGTGACGTCTGCAAAAGCAGAACAAAACATGAGAAAGCAGATAAAATTTTTGAAAGACATGCAAAATTTTTGAAGAAAGCAATAGCTAGCGAGTTGACGTTGGGCTCTTACCCTTGCCCTCTCGACCGCGTGGAAGGGAAAGAGATGGACTTCTTCATCTGGGCGAATTCCCGGTTTCGAAGCGATCAGTGTCGTCCACTTTGTTAGAGTTAGGAAGGTCGGCTACTATTTTGTAGGCAGTGGACCTCGGCTTAAGATAGTATACAAAACCTTTTTCCTTATGGTCAAGGCCACACATGGTGTAGCAATACTGGATATCGGCAAGAGTGATTCTAACACCCTCCTGCCGAGCTAAAGCTATTATCCCAATGAGTGTCCTAAAGGCGTTAATGGAAAGTTGCATGGGGTTCAGAGTGTAGTAGTGAAGGACCTCGCGGAAGAGGGGATCAAGGGGGAACCTAAGTCCACACTGGACGAAGGCTACTATGGGGAAAGGCATCTTGTCACCATCGGGCATAATGGAGTCGTTCTCCCCAGCTAGCCTGAGGTGAACATCGTTTGGGATAGAGAACTCTTGCCTAAAGTTTTGAAGCTTGGTTGGGGTGTTCACTCTGTCTCTCCACACACCCATGGTCCTGATAAAAATAAGTGTTTGGCTACAGAAACTGAGGATTCCTAAAAGGTTTTAACGACCCCGGCTAAAACCTAGGAACTGATTGTTTTAGTTTTTCCTAGAGATTGATGGTTCCACAACAAATCCCAAACCTAAATCTACGAGTAAATGAGATTGGAAGGCAGAAAATCTGGAAAAATAGGAAAGTAATAAGAAATCTCAGAAACAGGCAAGAACTGGAAAAGAAGGGAACAGGGGCTTACCAGAAAGGATGAGGCCGAGATGAGTTCTGCCGAAGTCAGGTGACGTAGGCAACAGCAGCTTGAGCCTCACAGAAATGACAAAGGCAGAACTGATGCAGAGCTTCGAGTTTGGGACAATGGAAGAAATTCGAAAGAGAAAGAGCTTTAGAGAGAAAGAGAACAAGAATTTCGAAATACAGAAGTGAAGCGAAGGAGAGAGAGACAAACGTTTTTGTCAGAGGTGAAGCGGCGGCAAAACAAAGCAATAATTGTGCCTAAATGCGACGCGTCGACGCCAGTAAGCGGAGGAAAGACGCCTTCTTTGGCGCGTCGATGTACCGGACCAGTAAGAATGAAACGCGTCCTTAGAATGGTTGAAAAATGGTGCATGACAGCTCATACACACAATAAGGGAATTGATTTGAATCTGAAGAGGACATGCCGTCCTGGAATGAATGATCTCGGCTAAAAAGTTCTTAGGCCGATGTGCGAGTTGTGGGGATGTATTTTCTGAAGTACCAACACGTGGCCGAGGTGACACCGAAGTGTCAGCCGAGATCCCCACGTGTTATGGTAGCTGTGCCGAAGTTATCTCGGTTAGGCCGAGGTTACCTCCGAAGATATCGGAATCCGAGATAAGCGGATAAAGGACAAGAGTCCTAGAATGAAGAGGAAGCTCGACTAAGATATAAACAAGAGTCCTAGATTGGGGGAAGACTTCAGTTTGGGGTAAAGATAAACTCTCAGGGAGTATGTCTTAATTCCACTGAGAGTCCTAGATTAGCAGGAGTCCTAAGTCCATTAGGACCGGGCCCCTATTGGGACTAGGATTGTATTGGCTATAAAAGAGAGGCACCCCCATGGGTCTAAGGTACGTTGTTTATACTCAAGCTTGTGAGTTTAGCACTTGATTATCTTTGAGAGATATACTGACTTGATCGTCGGAGTGCTCCCGGGTGGAAGAACCACCGCCGGAGTCTTTTCCTTCTGTGCAGGTTACAGGGAGCCGTCTACTCTGCCTGTGTTCTTCCGCTGAATCACTAAGGAGGGCAGTGTGATCGGAAATTCACTCACACAGTGGTGATGGTGGTAATGGCAGTGATGTTGTTGGAGTGGCAACGGTGGTAGTGGTATGGTGGAGTTGGTGGGGTGGCAATGGTACCCATTTAAACATGTTTGAACAAATACTCATGTTTAAACTTATTTAAACTTAATTTTAATTTTATAAGAAGTGATCTATTTATGAATTTAAATAGATTTTAAATGGATGTAATTGGGTGTATAGTTTGGCCTCTTAGATGAGGGGATTGGATTAACAATCCGTGGGTCCATCAAGGGCATGTTTGGTTGAGTTATAATGTTATAGGACTATTAGTCCAATTGGACTATCAATCCCTCCAAAGGGTGGGATTAGCATACCCGTTGGAGAGTTGGGATTGGTGATCCAATCCCCTTGGATTAAAATATTTTATTTTCATTTTTTTTCAAATAATTTATTTGTGAAATAAATATTAAAAAAAAATTATTACCGAAGATTAAGTATATGATTTTTTTTACTAAAAAAATATGATTTTTTTTAATATTTAATGAATTTTTAAGTGTCTCTAAATTAACTGTACTTAAAAAAAGTATTAGAAAAAATAATTATAATATTAAAAAAATATTAACTTTATATATTAATATTATTTATAATATTATTAATCCAATTGTGTACAAACAAAAATTCTTTATCCTATATCTATAATTTAATACCACTACAATAATAATCTCATCGCTTAATCTCACAGTACTCTTAATCCTCTCCATCCTATGAAGCCAAACAAACGTGACCTTTAGGTGTAAGTGGGTCCATACTTTAGTGCAAGTAAAAATTATGAGTTTAATTTCTTGCTTGAAAGCACAAATCTCACTTGCACTCTATTCTTTTCAATTAATTTCTTAGTTCTCATTTATTTGCAATTTTTCTAAAAGTATTAATGAGACTTATCATATCATATGAAAAACTAAATAAAAAGGAAAGTGTAATAACCCGACCCTCTCATATGCTTAATCTCTCATTAGATGTGTGATTATGTGTGTGTTTATCTGCTTAATATGAAATTCCATGTTTGGAATGTGGGTATTACATGTTTATTAATTTGTATCTGTCGATTATGAGAAAATCTGTTGAAATTTCAACATTTGAATTGCAAATTGAAAGTCTTAGAGGCACGATAACTGGAAATTGACTTTACAATTATGATGAACATGATTTTTAGGACATTATATGAAATTTTGAAAAAATTCAATTCGTAACAAATTAATTGGATTATTTGGACTCAATTTTTTAATTAAACTTAATTAGCCTCATGACTTAAGGCTTAATAGCTATAAGAGCCACTTATATGAACATTAGATGATCTAGCCTCAACAAAACACTAAACATATCTCTTGGAGAGGTTTTAGAGAAGAGAGGAAGAGAAAGGAGAAAGAGAAAGAAGAGATCTTGAAGATTAAAGCATTTGGAATGGGGGTTTAAAGAATAAAGTTCAAGGTAAGTGTAAATCAACCAAAATACCCTAAATCTCTCTTCAATTAATTAACATCAAGCTTTAAAATGAAGTTTATACACTTACCTAAGTTAGGGTTTTGAAATAAAGAGTTTGCTTGGGGAGTTATCTATGGAATTCATAAAGACTCATTGTATTTGTTTGATTTGAGAGCTTATCCTTGTATTTTGAGCTTATTTTGAGTAGCTTAAAAGGAATCACCTTCTAATTTTTAGTGTTTGCATGCTTGACCTTATATATGTATATATGTTTGTGTAAATGTTTGATAGATCATGAAAAGATGAAGAAATAAGTGAAATGTGGTAATTTGACTTGTAAATGTGCAATTAAAAAGAGTTATGAATTACTTGGGCTTAAGATTCATGTTTACTATAATTATATACTATGTTTTTTGGAATAAAATTGCTTGAATTGGAGCCTTGAGATGCCTTTGGAAAGCTAAAATTGTTGAATGTTCAGACTACTCAAACAGAGCCCAGGATCGCACGTGCAAGGCTCATGGCCACACGTGCGGAAGACATGGGAGGCAACTAGAGCATTCTAAAATAAAAGCAATGTGGAGCCGAAATGCGGTGGGGGACTTCCGTACTTGTGGCCAGTGGGGAAAATTTCTGTCAGTTTCTTTTACTCTGTTTGACCCTCTGAATCTATTTATGTGCACATTTGATCCTTTTAAAATACTTAACAATGAATGGGAAGTGAACAAAATGAAAGAATGAGGAAAGACAAAAACAAGGAAAAGAATGCATTACTTATCAATTTTTGTGTGTGATGTGTAGGTCACTTGTCAGAAGAAATCATCGTACGATCGGATTACTGTGAGTAATAGTAGTGTAATGATATGTTATGCTTTGATATGTTGTTCTTATTTGTTAAAGTATCACATTGGTTCACAATGGTATATTATTAGGCTTGAGGCCGTTCTGTTATTATTGGGCCAGAGACCGTTCTGTTATCTGTTATTCTTGGGCCCGAGGCCGTTCTGTTAGTATTGGGTCCGAGGCTGTGCTGGGATGTGTTGTTGGGAAGGACATACATGTAATACGTACATATTCTTCAAGACATACGCTTATTTACATAACTTCATATATTATTATCATTCACTGAGCCTGACTCATTCCGTATTCATGTATGTTTTGTAGGTGGTCAGCTTGGAGGTCAGCCCTAGGTCAACTTCAGGCGCCTTTTGTGGACATTTTTGGTTAAGTCCAAAGTGGAGTCTTTTTGCCTCTTAAGGAGTTCAGTGCCACATTTTTGTTAAGTTCTTGGTGGCTTTTGTTAAACGTTTTATGGTCATGTAACTTTTGGGTTATTAACTCTTTGTACGTATACTTGCCTTGGATTGTATTTATATCTGAACTGTGCATGTGAACTTCTCTGTTTACGGAAAGTTGTGTAATGATCCTGGCATATACACACGGCTCGATGGACATTCTATTATTTAATTGCTTTCGCTTTAGGCCCCATTATTGGATAAATTATATTCTTAAATTGTTGTTTGAGGCCTAAGCACAGGCCAGTCATGTCCAAACTTTTAGGGGCATGTTTGAGTCGTGACAGTTGATATCAGAGCACGAGTAAATACCTCACACACATATCCACTGAGCTATAAGGAATCTAGAAAAGGCTTAGGCTACATGCATGATGTTTCTCTCTGTTGTGAATTTCCTATGAAAGATTACTAATGATCATTGTCTATATACACTTGTGTCTCTTTTGTGTGTATTATAATCCTTTGATATGTAGATCATGGTGGGGACAAGAATGGATGATATGGAAGACTCTATCTCCGCAAGGCTTAATTGGTTGGAAAGGATGATTGCGGACATGGCAGAAACGATGAGACAACAACATAAACAACAACAACAACAGCAACCACCACCGCCACCAGTGCCTATACCACCACCAGTGGTGCAAGACCATCAAGCTGAGGATCGAACCATTGCACTGACAAAGAAGTTTAAGAAAATGAAGCCGCCGTCGTTTAAGGGGGGCATTGAGCCAATGAAAGCCGAGGCATGGGTACTAGGCATAGAGAAATTGTTCCAGGTCTTTCCTTGCACTAAGGCACGGAAAGTGCAACTTGTTGCTTTTACTCTTAAAGACAAAGCATGGAGATGGTGGATGCTCACAAGGAATGAACATCAAGGATTGACCTGGGCTCGATTTTTGGAGCTTTTCTATGATAAGTATTTTCCACAATGTATGAAAGATAAGAAAATGATGGAATTTGAGACTTTGAGCCAAAAGAACAAGACAGTGGTAAGAGTATAAAGCCCAATTTTCTAAATTGGCCCGTTTCGCACCTCACATGGTGGATACGAACTACAAGAAAACAAGAAAATTTGAAGGAGGACTCCGAAATGCTATTCCAGATCAGATTAATGTGTCAAAATTGCCTACCTATGTCGATGTGTTGGAAAGGGCAATAATGGCTGAAGAGAATATAGCCGCTCAAAATCGGATCTCTGAGTGGAGGGGGGAAGAGACAGAGTGCGCGAGCACCAAAAGGACCAGTAGCGTCACAGAACAAGAAACCGAACTTGGGCACCTTTACTTCTGCCTCTACTCAGAAATCAATACCAGTCTGTCTGGACTGTAAAAGGAGACGCCGTGGGACATGTTATTCGGTAATAGGAGCTTGTTTTAAATGTGGGAAGACAGGACATTTAGTACGAGCTATCCTCAAAGAGACCGACAACATGGGAATCGAACCATCACAAGTTCAGCCGACTCGACTCTAGCCCCAACCATAAGGATAGTTGTAAAACCCATCAACGCTAAAGACATTGCTAGACAGGGAAGAGTGTTTGCTCTAATTCCGGGTGACGTGCAGAATACTGAGGCTGTTGTATCAGGTACATTTTTTATCAATGGTCACTCCGTTCACGTATTATTTGATTCGGGTTCTTCCTACTCATTTGTGTCAAAAACTTTTGCTAGTCACTTAAATAGACCTATGGAACCATTTCATAATGTGTTGTATGCGTCTTTACCATCGGGGGACTCCATGCTATGTACGTCTATTTATTTTGCATGCGAAATCTTAATCAGGGATGTTTGAGTATATGCCAATTTGTTGCCTCTTGACATAGCCTATTTTGACATAATTTTGGGGATAGATTGGTTAAGTAAATATCATGTGACTATTGATTGTATGTCCAAGCAAGTTACCTTTTGACCTCTGGGACAGTCTGAGTTTACTTTTGTGGGGCATGGGGTGATTCATCCACCTTACTTGATTTCAGCAATGAAAGCGTGCAAATTGTTACAAAAGGGTTGTCAGGGATATTTGTGTAGGATTTTGAATGGGCAACCAACGGATGTGCATGTGGATACAATTCCAATTGTTCGTGAATTCCTAGATGTTTTCGGGAAAAGTTGCCCTGGAAGCTAGTGGATCGTGAAATTGAATTTACAATTGACGTAGTGCTGAGAACTCAACCTATTTCAAAGACCCCTTATAAAATGTCACCGGTGGAAATGAAAGAGTTGAAGATACAGTTGCAAGACCTACTTGATAAAGGATTCATTCGTCCGAGCACTTTTCCTTGGGGCATATCGGTTCTTTTTATTAAGAAGAAAGATAGGACACTCCGGTTATATGTTGACTACCGAGAGCTCAATAAAGTAATCGTAAAGAATAAGTATCCCTTGCTTAGAATCGACGATCTATTTTATCAACTCCAAGGTGCACAAGTCTTTTTGAAGATAGATTTGCGATCTGGATATCATCAATTAAAGGTAAAAACCGAAGACATTGAAAAGGTTATTTTCCGCACCTGATATGGGCATTATGAATTTATGGTCATGCCGTTTGGGGTTACTAATGCACCGGCAGCCTCCATGGATTTAATGAATCATGTTTTTAAGCCGTACTTGGATAACTTTGTAGTGGTGTTCATTGATGACATACTCATCTATTCCAAAAATACTAAAGCTCATAAGAGTCACTTACGGTCAATTCTTCAAACATTGAGAGAGAGGAAATTGTATGCGAAACTAAAGAAGTGTGAGTTTTGGTTACAAGAAGTGGTGTTCTTGGGACATGTAGTTAACAAGAAGGGTATTTATGTGGATCCACATAAGATAGAAGCAATTGTGAATTGGCCAACTCCTACAAATGTAACAGAGATACGAAGCTTCTTAGGTTTAGCAGGATACTACCGAAGATTCGTTAAAGACTTTTATAAAATTGTTGTGTCGCTTATCCTATTGACCCAGAAGGGTGTTCTGTTTGAGTGGTCAGAACAGAGAGAGTCTGCTTTTTAGGAGTTGAAGACAAGGCTAACTACCGTACCTGTTCTTGCTCTACCAACCAGTACCAAGGGGTTTGTTATCTATAGTGACGCTTCTTACAAGGGATTGGGCTATGTGCTTCTCACCAACTCAAGCCGCATGAAAAGAATTATCCTACACACGACTTGAAGCTAGCTGCAGTGGTCTTTGTTTTGAAGATATGACGTCACTATTTGTATGGTATGACATATGAGGTTTACACAGACCATAAAAGCCTCAAGTATTTCTTTACTCAAAAAGAGTTAAATATACAACAAAGACGGTGATTAGAGCTCATCAAGGATTATGATCTACAAATCCATTACCACCCTGGTAAAGCCAACACAGTTGCTTTTAGCCGAAACGGTATGCAGAATAGGACAAGTTTGCTCACTGGGTAGAAATAATTGCTACTTGACTTGGAAAGAATGGATATAGAACTTGTGTTACAAGGTCAAGACACAATATTAGCAGCAATATCAGCACAACCGGCCCTTATTGAAAAAATCAAGCAACAGCAAGTGGAAGATGAGTTTTTGAAGAAAATTTGTGATGAAATGGAAACAAAATCCAGGCCTGAGTTCATTTTTGAAAATTCAGTGTTGAAATATAAAAACAGATTGTGTGTTCCCAATGTTCCCGAAATTAAAAAGAGAATCATAAATGAAGCACAGACATCCAAGTTTTCACTACATCCCGATAATACTAAAATGTACCAAGATCTTAAACAAAATTTTTGGTGGCCAAATATGAAGAAGGAAATTGCAGAGTTTGTTTCGAAATGTTTGTAATGTCAGCAAGTAAAAGCAGAGCACCAAAGACCGGCGGGTTTACTTCAACCTCTCCCCATTCCAAAGTGGAAATGGAAACACTTAACGATAGATTTATTGTTAGTTTACCCCGAACTCCCCAAGGTATGAATTCAATATGGGTTATTGTTTATAGGTTAACTAAATCTGTTCATTTCCTGCCTGTGAAAACCCAATATAATGTGGATAAACTTGTAACTGTGTATATGAATGAAACTATCCGACTACGTGGTGTCCCAGTTTCAGTTGTATTCGATAGAGATTCAAAATTTGTGTCCAGATTTTGGTAGAGTTTACAGGATACCATGGGAACAGAGTTGAAATTCAGTAAGGCATTCCATCCCCAAACAGATGGTCAATCAGAGAGAACAATACAAATGTTAGAGGATATGCTTTGAATGTGTACTTTGGATTTCCAAGGGAGTTAGGAAACATACCTAGCATTGGCAGAGTTTGCATACAACAATAGTTTTTACTCGAGCGTAGGAATGACACCATATGAAGCTTTATATATAAGGAAATGTCACTCCCTAATGTATTGGGCTGAAGTTGGTGATAGATCATTGTTTGGGCCTGAAATTGTACAAATGACGACAGAGAAAATCAAAGTTATTCGAGAAAGATTGAAAACTGCTCAAAGTAGGCAAAAGAGTTACACGGATCATCGACGAAGGGATTTGGAATTTGAGGTGGGTAATTATGTTTTTGTGAAAGTCACTCCGATAAAAGGATACACAAGATTTGGCAATAAGGATAAATTAGCACCCCAGTATACATGTCCGTTTCAAATTCTAGAAAAAGTGGATCCAGTGGCTTATCATATTGCTCTTCCACCGAGTATGGGACAAATACATAACGTTTTTTATATATCTATATTATAGGGTTACCTCTAAGATTCGTCCCATATTATAGATTACCATCAAATTACTTTGGACGACAACTTGATCTAAGAGGAGAAACCAATTTAAATTTTGGATCGACAAGTGAAACAATTACGAAACAAAACAATTCTGATGGTAAAAGTTGAATGGCAAGAACACTACGGGAAGGAAGTCACTTGGGAGAGAGAAGAGGAAATGAAACAACGGTATCTGGAGTTATTCTCAACCTAAGGTAAAATAAGTTTGAGGGACCAAACTTCTTAAAAAGGGGAAGAGTGTAATAACCCGACCATCTCATATGCTTAAATCTCTTATTAGATGTGTGATTATGTATGTGTTTATCTTCTTAATATGAAATTCCATGTTTGGATGTGGGTATTACGTGTTTATTAATTTGTATCTGTCGGTTATGAGAAAATCTATTGAAATTACGACATTTGAATTGCAAATTGAAAGCCTTAGAGGCATGATAACTGGAAATTGACTTTACAGTTATGATAAGCATGATTTTTAGGACATTATATGAAGTTTTGTAAAAATTCGATTCGTAACAAATTAGTTGGATTATTTAGGCTCGATTTTTTAATTAAACTTAATTAGCCTTGTAACTTCAGGCTTAATAGATATAAGAGCCATTTATATAAACATTAGATGATCTAGCCTCAACAAAACACTAAACATATCTCTTGGAGAGATTCTAGAAAAGAGAGGAAGAGAAAGGAGAGAGAAGAAGAAGAGATCTTGAAGATTGGAGCATTTGGAATAACGGGTTTAAAGAATAGAGTTCAAGGTAAGTGTAAATCAACCAAAATACCCTAAATCTCTCTTCAATTGATTAACATCAAGCTTTAAAATGAAGTTTATACACTTACTTAAGTTAGGGTTTTGAAATAAAGAGTTTGCATGAGGAGTTATCCATGGAATTCATAAAGACTCATTGTATTTGTTTGATTTGAGAGCTTATCCTTGTATTTTGAGCTTGTTTTGAGTAGCTTGAGAGGAATCACCTTCTAATTTTTAGTGTTTGCATGCTTGACCTCATATATGTATATATATTTGTGTAAATGTTTGATGAATCATGAAAAGATGAAGAAATGAGTGAAATGTGGTAATTTGAGCTGTAAATGTGCAATTAAAATAAGTTATGAATTAGCGTTTGGTAACGTTTACGTTTTTGGTTTATGTTTACAAAAATTTTATAAACTAGTTTTTGTTTATTTTTAGAAAAACATAAATAATAAACCCGTTTGGTTTGGACAAAATGTTTGAAAATTTTTGAAAACATAAACTAAAAAACATGTTTGTTAAGGCCTAATTTTTGTTTAAAATTTTTTTTTTAATTTTTTTTAAAATTTTATTTTTTTATTTTTAATTTATTTTTATTTTTTTTTTTGACAATGGGATCGTATACATTATCCATAATAATCATATTGATACAATACCAACCATAGATAAATTTAATAACCATAATAAACCATAATGTTCATAACAACTTACAAACCATAATAATAACATCTCAATTCTTCCACAAACCATAAAAAAAAACATCTTCCACAATCTATTATACGCATAAATAATATTTCAATTGTTTCCGATAGATTCCCAAATTTGACCAGCAATTTGATTCCTTACATCAAACATGTGACGTAATTGAGGTTGACTAATGTCTAAGTCAATTGGTTGCTGAGAACTACTTCCTGCATGTGTCGAGCTGCTACTACCACCTCCATTAGGCCCATCATCTTCAACGATACGATCTGGATTGGCCCATTTAGCGAACAATGTGTCACTTTGAGAATGTATCCTTATCCAGTTATGTATTGTACAGCATGCAATGGGGATGTATCTCTGCGTCTTAGTTGAATACAGAGGCATGTCTCTCAAAATTGGAAAACGAGCCTTCAAGACACCGAAGCATCTCTCAATCACATTGCGCAGTGAGAAGTGTCGGTAATTGAACATTTGCTTCTTGTTTCTTGGTTGTCAACGTTGATTACGAAACTCATTTAGATGGTACCTCTCACCACGGTATGGCGATAAAAAGCCAGGCATATTTGTATAACCCGAGTCGACAACATAGTATTTATCTGTTCAACATGTATGTATCTATTATTATGGGTTGACAAAAGAATATTCATTATAAATTAACAAAATGCCATATAATACGTACCTGTTGGTGGCATTGGAAATAAATTTGTTGGATCATGTACGGTTTCAATGAACACTCTTGAATCATTTGCAGTGTCCTCCCAACCGGCCAATACATACGTAAATCGCATATCAAATGAGCAAACACACATTACATTTTGCATTGTAACTGTATGCTTACCCCGATATGGTATTTGCTCTGATGTTGGCACCCTTGCAGATATGTGGGTACCATCAATTGCTCCAACAGAATCCTATTTGACAAAAAACTTTAATAATGCATGATATTTTACTAAAATTTATATTTCAAATATTTTGTTAGTGATTACCTTAAAAAAAGGATAGAAGCGTGGATTATGTCGAATTTCTGCAGGCACCTCATCAAAATCTGGAGGCCTTATAACTTGTTTACCAAGCCTACACACTACCTTCAAGACTCGGTTGAAGTATTTGGAGATGGTCTGGCCAGAATGTTGGAATCGCTCTTGGACAACACGATTTCGTTCGTTGTGACCAATTGTTAGCAAAAATATACAAACTTGCTCTTAGACAGTCAGATAACGTAAGTGTTCCAGTTTACCATATACCTTAAGTGCCTCGCACAAATTAATAAATACATCTAGTTCCATTCTAAAATTTTCCTTGGACCTTCTTTCATGGCCATTCAATATTTCCAATACGTAATCATGTCCTTGTAATATGGACGTTCGGCATGGTCTAGGTTGAAGGTAAGTATTACAATACTCGTGTAGTGCTACACACACCAGAAATTGTATATTTTCATCATCACTGTCTGAGTCAAAACTCAAATCAAGAGCATGCATCGGCTCCACATATATCACTATGATATTGTGCTGACCCCTTAAAAACAAAAGTATTAGTGATAATGAAAATACATGAATAAAACAATTAAAATAAATTTTGATTTGAGTTTAAAATAATTAAACAAAAGTATTAGAGCATGTATCGGCTCCATATATACTTTAATTTCATATCTGAAAGATCTTTAAGTACTAGAGGATCTGTACAACCACAAATTTTCAAATGAAAGTCTTTAACTTTAATAATGTTTTTGTGCATGATTTCAGAGTAAACAACTAGTGGGTAGCATGCAATTCTTTTTCTTTGTCATGAATTGATGAAGTGGTTGAGAGAGAGAGAGAGTCCTCCTTCTTTAATAACCATAAATTTTCCTTTTCTTTGTCATGGTCTGGCCAGCATAGTGAGCATTTTTAGGGTACCACTAGTGTATGGTTTTGCCTTCTTTACCCTTTTTTCCCCATATGCAATACAAAGATACTAGACAGATAGCCTAGGTTTTATATGCCTTTTTCTTTTCTTTTCTTTTTGCTTAGGCAGGGAAAGGGAATCCTAAGTAGGGTGTGTGAATTTTGTAGGGTGTGTGAATTTTTTAGAGAGAGAGAGAGAGTCCTCCTCCTTTAATAACCATAAAATCTTGTTTGTCACTTCTTTTTTAATCAATAGGGTGTGTGAATTTTGTTCAATTAGTTTCTTAAGTATATATAGACTTTATTCCATACATCAAATAATTATGAGACATAGAATGGTTCTAAAGGTATTGCCTGCAATGGGATCTAAGTCCTTTTGCTAAGTAAGGGAGCCCCAAGACCATTAGTCCACCTTTCAGGTTCTCATTATTTTTGGTAATTCAGACACATTGACTAGAACATTGTATCAATTGTATGACATTGTATCAATTGTGAAATCCAGACAGAATAATGTAGACAGACATTATATAGACATTGTATCAATAATCTAAACAGACATTATACAGAATAGTATCAATAATCTATACAGACATTATATAGACATTGTATCAATAATCTAGACAGACACATTGACTAGAACAGAACAGAACATACCTTGCAATGTTGAGAATGCAGTGATACAATGTTGACAATGCTTTTTACTGCAATGTTGAGAATGGAGTAAAAAGAGCATACTACTAACAAACATTATATAGGAGAAGATATTTTAACTAACCATTAACTACCATAATAAAAATAGCCTGCATACCAGTATAATATTATATCAGTACTGGAAAGCCTGTATACCACCTTCAATTTCATATCTACCCATCTACCTTCAATTTCAATACTGAAAAGCCTGCAGACACATTGACTAGTACTGGAAAGCCTGTATACCACCTTCAATTTCTTTGCAGTACAATATTAAAATCATGTTGGATACACCTAACTCTATTAAAATCATAAATTATTCTGAAACAAATAAAATAAAATAAAATAAAAACTACAATACAACAGTTAAAGCACCAAATTTGTTTATTACAACACCAAATATTACAGCACCAAATATTACGGACCAAATATTACATCACCAAATATTAAGGACCAAATATTACAGCACCAAATAAAAACTACAATACAACAGTTAAAATAAAAAGTACAATAAGCCTATTACAGCACCAAATATTAAGGACCCAATACAACAGTTACAGTACCAAATATCAACTTCCATAATAAGTTAGTTTCCACAATAAACTACCAAATAAATTAAACAACACAAACACATACCACACTAAATTTGTATCACTCTTTCAAAGATTAAGGACCCAATCCCTCATCCTACTAGCAAGCATATCAACAAATACCTCCCTTATTATGGGATCTGATGCAAACTTGTTCACAGCTTTAGTGTAAGCAGCATCAGGAATTTCCTCCATCCCATGCAATAGTGCCATGCACTCTTTTAGTAATGAACGTGATGGAGTAGAGCCACTTTCAAAGGAACCACTGTCATCGCCAACATTAGTAACTGAAGCACTTGTGAAACACTTTTCCATTAGGTCCACCTTCCTCTTGCTATTTTCACTCATTTCTTTGAGTGCTTCAGAAATATTTGCTTGAAAAGAGCTCCTCTTCTTACTCTTTTTACCTCCCATTTTGCTCTTGCCCTTGCCCTTGCCCTTGCCATTGCCCTTGCCCTTGCCTTGGCTATCTCCATTATCATTGTCACTATCAATTTGCAATGCATCTAACTCCTTATTCTTTACCTTAAATTCAAGATCAGAACTGGCACTACTTTCAGAAGGTGATTTGGTGAAAGAAAAAGCTAGTTTACCAATTGTGGATGTGTCTCCTAAGATACGAGACAACTCATGGTAGTAAACCATCATTTTCTTCCTAAACCTCTTTGCATGGGTATTAACCTACAAACCAATGTGTTTCAAGTTAACATGAAGAATTCTCCAATTAAATGTAGTAAATAAAATGCAAAAAGTTAATTAAACCTTGTAAAGGGCTTCCCAAACGTCATCCGGTGCAGTGATAGTAAGTCGCTGGCTATCCCAACCAACACCAGTATGCTTCAGTAATGATGTACATTTGTTGAACATAATATGCGACTGATTGTATTTGTTCCGAAGCTGGTGTGCATTATACTGGTATTGGGTTTTTGCGTTCATTTGATCTCTCAACCTGTTCCAAGCTTGTTTAGTGAATGTTCCAGTTATTTTACTATTCTTGGTTTTCACCTCCTCATCCATGAGGGTAATGAAAAGAGACTCATTTTGGTGAGACCATGGACCACTGTTTTCACCACTGTTTCCTCTACCAACTTCAACAACAGTATCATCATCAATGGGGAGATCAATGTGTATTGTTGATGCCATTACCTAAATTTTTATAGATTACTAGATTAGTAAAAACTAATTATACAATTTGCAGTCAAGTACAAACTAATTATACAATTTGGAAGCTTGTTGCATAGAACCTAGAAAACTTTGGAGAAACTGAAAAGGTGGACCAGTAATAAATGGGTAACATGCAATTTGGTTCCATCGCTACAGAATTTAAACATGAACCCAATGACCATTATCACCTCCCAATCCAAAGGCCAACAAAAACCACCATAGACCACAGTGAAGCACTCACTATGGACTATTGTGAGACTTTTTACAGATCCTAGTGAAGGAAGAACCAACATTCCAAATAGAAAAGTAAACAATATTTTACGACCATAAATCAAAGAACCACACACCAACCTAAGAATCCACTTGTTTGCAAGCTACCAAAAGTGATTACACCTTGTTAGTAAACTGATAGCTATCCCTCAAAACATAATTTAGTCTTCATTTTTTTGAGGGAAAGCAAATCTTTTCATTTGAGTAATTGATTTTTCTCAAAACAGTACATTTCACACGCTGCAGGGAGCACAAGGGAAATTTCATAATTTTATAAATATAACTTAGGGTACTATTCACACTTAGGATTAAATGGCATGATAAGTGCCATAAACTCAGAAGAACATAAACTAAATTTTATAATCAAGGCCTAGACAGAAGTTTGAGACAAGGTAATTTTTAAATCAAGAATTCAAAGACTTCACACTCGCTAAACCGAGGTTCAGCCATGCTACAAGTGATAGGCAAGCATGAACATACTTTCTTGAGAGTGGGAAAAGCTCCACCAAGTTTAAACATCCACAATCCATCATCCAAAGACAAGCGTGTTAAAAGAACTGAATACTTCACTCAGCTAGACAACTTTGTGTGGTTGTCTTTGTTCAATAACAGTTCCATATGGAACTTTCCTCTATAAAAAGCTAATCAACTAGAATTCTCCAATCCCATTTTCTCCTCTCTTCAGTATTTCATGAGGTCTGGTGGTTCTAAAGAAAAGTGGAGGGGAACACATAGATCACCAAGAAAATACCACAATATAAAGACATCCAAGAGCAACCACATTTTACATGTGTTATTCAGCATATCATTGAAAGTCAAATTTAAAAGGCTTGCCCACAGTTTTGCATGTGTGAGGTTCTCAGATATTTCACTTTCTGATAGCATGATCCAGGTCAAATTATGTCTCCATCAACTTCCTCACAAGCTAAAAGTAACAAAAAGTAGTCGTTTGTGACCATTTTGTGTAATTTTTTTCACCTAATTATGTGCTTGGACACTATTGTGATATGACCATAAACCTTTACTGCCATTTCCACAAGCCCTGAAAATGTATACCAGAGGCAACTGAAAAACAGTTTTCAGACAATTTTCTGTTCAAAGTGTAGTAGCATAACAGATTTCTGGTTCGAAAAAAAAATTGCAAAACAAATTATAGTACAGATCTACAAAATGTAGCACAGATCTACAACCAACCATGAAAGAGAAACTGACCTGAGAATGAGATCGATGTGGTTTGGAAATTTTGGAAAAGATCTGCAAAATAGATTTATCGTTTCAAAAAAAAAAAAAAAAAAAACAAACAAACAAACAAACAAACCACCATGGTAGCTCTACAAAAATCGGAGATAAATTTGTTGCCATCGAAGCTGCCATCAATTGATCTCAGCTACCATGAAATCCCAAAGCTGTCATCAATTTGATGGCAGCTAAAATCCCTGTTTGTTAATCGATTTCATCCATTTGTCTCATCATTAATCGATTTCATGACAGATCTATTAACCTACAAACCATAGCAAGAGAGAGAGAAGAAATAGACCTGAGATCAATTTGTTGACAGATCTACAACAATCTGCATGTTTGCAACATAATGTTTTAGAAAAGAAAACAAAAATCGAAGCTCGGTGAACACAGAGAGCAAGGTCGGTGAACACAAAGAAGAGAGGGGAGACAGAGAGAGAAGAGAGAGAAGAGAGACTAACCTGATCTGTGAAGTTGAAGTCAATGAATGAGGTGGAGGAAGATGAGATATTAACGTTGGACAAAATCAATTCAATATTGGTGCTGCGGAGATTTGAACCACAGTGAAGTTGCCAACAATTAATTCTTGTAGCTCATCTGATAACCTACTCTGATATCGATTTATTAAATCAGCCAAAACAGGTTTTTTGTGTTTCCATTTTTTTAGTAAAATTTATAAACTGGTAAGTTGATTTATAAACCAATTTTTTTATCAAACGGGTTTTTAACACAGTTTTTTTAATTTTTGTAAATATAAACTGTAAACTGAAAATATAATGGTTACCAAACATACCCTTGGGCTTAAGATTCAAGTTTACTATAATTATATACTATGTTTTTTGGAATAAAATTGCTTGAATTAGAGCCTTGAGATGCCTTTGGAAAGCTGAAATTGTTGAATGTTCAGACTGCTCAAACAAAGCTCAGGACTGCACGTGCGGGATGCACAGCCACATGTGCGGGGCTCACAGCCGTACATGCGGAAAACATGGAAGACAACTGGAGAATTCTAAAATAAAAGCACGTACGGTACTAGAAACAAATGCCACTACTATTGCAGAGGAAAGTAATCTTAGACAGGGAAGGGTTTACACCCTAGTGTCAGAAAAACTACCGAAACACTAAGACAACTGATGTAGGTACTCTCTTATTTATATGCAAGATGTAACCGTGTTAATTGAATCAGCTGAACTATGAGAATCATGAACTCATGCGTTATACTCTGCTTGTTACCAATGTGAAATTAATAGAATATAGAATTGATGGATAAATATTGAATACCCTTAAAACTCAATAGATTTGGAATATAACCTATGCTATGGAAATGTTTAAAACTGTATCGGGACAATTTAAGCATGATAAACTGAATTATACTGAAATGAATGGATATGGGAATATATTATAGTTGGGAACTAATGAACATAGACCAAATTGAGAAACTATTGCCTAAGTACCCATAATGAGTTAATTGTGACTGATAGAACTGCATTTTAAAGAGAATGATGGAGCAAAATTTTGTTAAATGTGATTTAGAAAGACCTGTATTGATAGAATCTCTATTTGACTTGATTTTGGTTTATAGGTAAAATTATGAATTGATTGTAAGTGACTGACCAAAGTATGTTTGTTAAAGGAAATAACAGACTGGGAACTTGAATCTGACTTGAACACTTGCCTTACTTTGGAAACTTTATGCAAACTCAACAACAAACTGATTTATTTATGGATATAAGAATTATGTATGACGTAGAAATAAATGTTTTGGTACTACTTCTGCTATCATTTAATTGATTAACTTAAGGAATGGTTGTTTCTATCTTACTGCATTGTACAGTTGGTTTATGGGACATGTGAATTATGATTATTGCCCGAGTAACTAGTTCAATACTTACATTCATGATCATGGGATTGCTATTTGGAACTACTTTATACTTTGGTGAATGACTTTGGCTGTGATGGCACTTTGGAACGAATACTGAATTGAACTGCGAACTGTTATGTTGGGGTAAAAGAGAATGACATGAGACCGAAATGCATGATCCGTACTTGGGTCCAGGTAATGTAAGTTTGGAGGATGAAACTTTTTAAGGTGGGGAGACTATGACGACCCCAAAATGTTAATCGTAATTATAAAGGTAATTATGTATTGAACTTTAATTATGACATGTGCCAAGTGATTAATTGTGAATTATCTAATTTGATTCGTTATAAATATCTGTTTAAATTGGGCTTTGAAACTAAAATTGAAGACATAAATGGTTCAAAAATCAAAATTGAGTACAAGGATATGTTAATTGAAATTTTTAGAGTTATCCGGGAAGCATAATTAAAAAAAATTGATTCCGTCTGATTCGATAATTTTAATAGGTTGGAATTAAATAATTGAATAGGAATTAGAGCTTAATACACATTAGTATAATTTAATTTAGTGTCATTAAGATTATAAATGATGAAGATTAATTTAATTTAATTTAAGGGAATTTGATTTATATTAATTAATGTGATTCAGTATTAAGTTAATTTTGAAGAATAAGAATATAAGAATTAAATATTCTACTCATTAATTAACTAAGAAAAGACTAGTGGGCTTATATTGCACTATACACGTAGAGAGAGAGAGAGAGAGAGAAAGAGCGCGCTCAACAAGGAAGAGAGGTAGAGAAAAACAAGGTAAGCTTTACATACTAATTTTTGGAATAGAAACTTATATATACATCATCTTCAAGTTTAAAGTTTAGAATGAATTGATGAGGAATTAGAAGTTTTGCTCATATAATAAAGAGTTAATACACGCATAGCTTAAAATGGACAAAATGAAAGATGTAACTTAATATAGCTACATGCATGGCATGATTTTTATGGAAATTTGTTTTTATCCATTTGAATTCTTGCATGGGTCTTCAATTGAGAGGGAATTCCATGGAAGCTTAAGTTTTAGAGCTCACACTTGCATGTTTTATACATTTACATACATATACATAATAAAATGAGGGTTTGATTTCTTTCATGGCAATTTGAGATTGTTTTAAACTCATGATTTTTGTTTGAACTTAGAAATTGTGAATTCAAATTGTTTTTGAAGAAGTTTCAGGCCTTGCAATTGAAATTGAATTGCGAAATTTATATGTTTATGAGTTTCTAATTCAGTAATTTAAACATGACTGAATAATTGTAATTTAATGTGTATGAGCTTAATGTAAGTTTAATTGTGTAATTAGTGAACTTAATAAGGGTGTGTATATGATTAGAGACTTTATATTTAATTAGTTTGGTTAATACATGGCTAAACATGTTTTAATTAGAGGTTAAAGGAAATTAATAAGCTAATTACTTTATAATTCTTGTCATCCATATTTAAAAGATTAAAGGTTAAGTGAACTAAATATGTTTAAGATGATTGTGCATCGTGCTATGCATATTTGTGATTGTAGGTCACAAGTCAAAGATTGCTTGACCAATTGTTCTGGAAGCCCACTGTGAGTAACGTTATTGTAAAGATATGTTCATATGAATTATGTTCCAAATGTGATTTGATAAGTTATGATTTCTGAAATGATATTTGTTTACGTGAACGAATGTCCTATGTTTGAAATCTATTATGGCATCCATAGATTGTCACGCCCCAAAAGTTGGACAATTAAATATTAAATTAGAACTACACCCCAATTAATATTCGATCATCCAAATCCTATGGGTGAAACAAAAAAAACTAAACGCCAACCAAACCATCCATCATAATTTCATAGCTAACCAATATCGTCAACATTAAAGTATCAATAAACAACCAAAATAACTTAAATAATGTATGGTTACAAACCATACCAAATTATTCTAATACTAAAGTCATAAAAAAAAAAAAAAAAATACATAAACTAATATCAACCCTAAGCTCAAGCAAACAAAAGAAGTCCAAATGACAAGTCTAACAACTATAGTAATTCGACATCACCACCATAGCCCCAACTAATCCTGCAAAGAAAGCTCGAATGTGCTCAAACAGAACGCACTCGAGTTGCCAAGAGATAAAACGGGTCAGTATACAGGTATACTGGTATGAGTATAAGATTTAACACCCACGTGTCCACCAAATACAAACAAAAATGCATTAAATTCTTTTTACGCGACAAGACAAGTAGTTTCAATCGCACCGGGACGAATGAGTAGTTTCCCGAGATACGGTGGCATTTAGTTTCTTGTCCGTACACAACGAAATATAAATTGATTATAAAATAAACAAAATAGAAATAAAAATATGGTGAGTCAGCCCTGTATTAAAAAGTTAGTAAGACCCACCATCCTGCAAAAAAATAAAGTTAGTGTCACGACCCCAAACCCGCCCCTATGGGTTTAACATCGTAACCGGCCAGTAATCCTTGGATTACCGAAGGCCTCAGAACTGATTAGCAAAATTGAGGGGCTAACGGAAGCAAATACATAAATATAATTGTCCAATGAGCTGTGCTGACTTATATGAAACAGAATATTTAAAACTTTATATATGTATCCAAAAGTCATTCATACATTATACCCACACACATAAAAGTATCTTAAGTACAGCCAACAAAACTACAAGTCATATACACAAGTAACTGAAACTCATAACAAATGACACATCCGAAACCTCCACGTGAGGCGCAAAGGTTGACTGACAATAGAACACAGATTCCGACAAAAGCCTTCAGGCTCGGTCTCCAAAATGCCCACCTAGACATATATATATACACACAATGAGCTAAAACCCAGTGAATAACATTAACGTAAAGGGGTTAGTGAACGAAATCCGAACATGTCATAAGCGTAAAACAGATCATAGCATAAACATTCTTGTATCTGAACATAATAATGGTACATTTCATGGAACACATCACATATTGTCTTCCGACTAGAGTAATCGGTTCCGGATACCAATTAAACACATAACACCACAATGAAATGGCTAACGAGATCTTGTAAATCACACGTATGTCATGGACCCGCATTATCATGCCGTCCCCCATGACTTGGGACTATCTATGGATGCCATAATAGATTTAAAACATGGAACATTCGTTCACGTAAACAGATAGCATGTCAAAAATCATAACTTAATATATAACATTTGAAACATAATTCATATGAACATATCTTTACAAAAATGTTACTCACAGTGGTTCCCGTAAATGGTCAATCAATCCTCGGACGTTGACCTACAAACACAAAGGTACATAACACAAATATATCTTATCATTACACATGTACTTGGCCAATGCGGCTTAGCTTTCGATATGTTGATTCTTATTCTTTTCTATCACATTGCTTAAACACACATACGCTTGCAATTTCTTAACTTAGTACATTCATTTCTTAGTGTGTTTCTAACCCATAACCTCATTACTATGGCTTAATTAAGGCTTAGAAATGCCTAAGATGCAATGAGGGTGCCAAAACATGAATTGAAACACTTGATAAATTTTCTGAAAATAAGGTCCCCGCTCGAGCGTAGCTTTCCTCGCTCGAGCAAACATGCAAACATGAAAGGGGTCGCTCGAGCGAGACTTCCTTCGCTCGAGCAGCCTGCAAACTTGGAAAAAGTGCTGGTTGGTCTCAATCTATGCTCGAGCTACAAATTCCACGCTCGAGCAGATCAACAATACACAAGGGGTTCGCTCGAGCGTCCAAGTGTTTACTTGAGCGGAGCACCCATGCCTGGGAAGAAATACTGAGGGCTCGCATTCCCCGCTCAAGCGCAGGTTTCCTCACTCGAGCGGATTGTGAAATTTTGGGTTTCCAAAAACAGAGTTTTGAGCTTTAAAATGCAATTCAATGGCTATACTCATGCATAGCTTGATCAAAACACTTAGAAAACTTTTCTAAAACACAAACATATGATCATCATCTAACCTTTAGCTCAAGACTCATGGATTTAGCTAAAATTGAGTTCAAACTTCTATATATATAAGGTTTATAAACTATTTTCCTTCAACACCTTGGTTTTAACAAAATTGAGCTCAAAGGCTCCATGTATGAGGGAAAATCCTTTTCAAAACACGAATTTAAGCTTTAAAACATGATGAATTATACATGCATGTGCCAAATAACTTATGATAACAACTTAGATGCTCAAAATCAAACTCAAATGACAAACCCCTACATATATATATATACATGCATGTGAAATTATAATCAAATTCTCCATCTTCTTGACAAACATATGTAAAATACATTCAATGATCATAACAACTCCATGAATGCATCTTTATAACACAAATTCTTCATGAATTATAGATTAGATGCTCACCAAAAGCCTTCAATTAGCTAGATACTTGCACAATCTTGAGCTATTCTAGCAAAATCCTCAACTCTACCTTGAATTTCTCCTTTTCTCTCTCTAGAATTGTACTCCCTCTCTCTCTAAAATAAGTTCTCAGAATTTTGCACTCAAGGAATAAGGGAAATGAACTCAAGAATGACCTTAAAGGGTCACATATATAGTCATGATGCCATAACACATTAATTAGTATATAAGGCTTGCCAAATGCAACTTAATGAATCGTTCTGAATCATTTTTTTTTTTTTAATAAAATTTGCTAGATGGTTCTAAAAATTCCGAATAACATATTCATGTAACTAATTTTGATTTCAGATACTAATAAAGCTTTCAATTTTCTTATTAAAGCAAAATTTCAGACATATATTTCTACAAGTAACAGATAGAAAGCCAAAGATCATGCAAATTACATAATAAACCCACAATTTATTTTATCTACTTAATTAACATCCTTAATTACCGATTAGTGGCTAATTGTGGACCGGGGTTATTACAATTAGTATAATTTAAGCATAAGTAACTTGCTGAAGAAGTATAAAAATGCACCGTTTCATACTTAAATAATTTGAATTGACCAAAACTTAAAGAACGAAAGTTGTACAGAATCAAATTTCCTAAAAGACAATGTGAACCAATGTAACAGAAACTGAACATGTTGAGAGAAAAACTTGACAAAAAAACCTAGACAGAATTTAATCGAAAAATCTGAAGCTGAAAACGAACAAAAAATGCCTAAGATGATTTTTTTCGAAAAAGTTTAAAACATGAAAAGTGTGCATAATAATATTTTACTTCAGTTTACGCGAAACCAATAAAAATGAGCTCGTTTCATGGGTTAAAACATTCTTTAAAATCTGCATTGCTAAAATGAATCAAAACTATAATATCTAAGATCATCTGATTATAAGTTCTAATCGATCTTTTTAACAAAAAGTTAAAATACAAAAGTTATCTAGAATCACGTATACATGCCTCTACTCAAATTTTATAATTTATCGAGATCGTTTACTATTTTTCAACCTATACAAATCAATACAATACACACTATAACAATAAACTCATAATTAAATTCTTTGTACTTTAACTTCATCACTTCCGTCATCCACTTCCGGCCTACACATACATCCTATGTGCCTCCCATATACCTAACACCGCTCCGAAGCCAAACTTGCACGGGGATATCGTCCCGAGTTTGACCCACACTCCCCGGATGGTTAGCATATACGTACATGCGTAAATCAAAGTACTCGTTTACTCATGAGAACGAGGCAATAATATACATATACAAAACATCTCACTCATGAAAATAAACATAACAATGCCAAGCCTAAGGCATTCAAATAAATCTCATAATCCTCACTTTTTTTTATACACTCTTTTTCACAATCACTCAAATAAAATAACAATCCATAGAGTCATGGTGGAGTATAAGGAATTTATCTATGGGTTCCTAATTAATTTTAATTTCATATAACCATGAGTGTGATTACAATAATAAAATAAATCCATATGAAAATCCTAAATCTTGCACAATTAATCAAAATAATTAAAATCAATCAATCATCTAAAAATCCTAAATCTTACATACACAACTAATCAAAATAATTAAAATCAATCAATCATCTAAAAATCCTAAAACTTACATACACAACTAATCAAAATAATTAAAATCAATCAATCATCTACATGCAAATATAAAATCAATTCAACATCAAATAAATAAAAACAACGAATTAAACACAAATCAAGGAAAGTGAGTTTTGTACTCACAATATTTTTTTGAAGATCAAAGAATTATTTAAAGAACTAAGGCTTGGTTTGGGAACAGGCTATTTTAGTAACTTTTTGGCTTTTTACGAAAAGGTGTGCAGAAAAGTAGAGAGGTGATGTGATGTGTTTTAGTTGGCTTTTTAGCTTTTTGGCTATTTTAGCCACTTCCCAAACATAGATGGAGCCACCAAAACAAAACCCTAATCTTTTTCTTCCTTTTTCTTTTTCTTTCTTTTTTCTCCTCTCTTTTCTTTTTTTCTTTCTCTCCACTGTTTCTCTCTTTCTCGACTCTATATCTTGATTACTCTCTCTCTCTCTCTCTCCTTCTTCTTTTCTCATGACTGCTACTTTTCTTGGAGAACTTCACTTTGTGATTCAAACTAGGTCAAGCATATTATACTAAGGCCTTGTTTGGGAACATACTTTTTTAGTAATTTTTTTGCTTTTTAGCTAAAATATGATGTAAAAAAACTAGTATGTTTAGGATGACTTTTTAATTTTTTATGAAAAGATGTGTAAAAAATAGAGAGAAAATAGAATCTTTGACTTTTTGGTATAAGTGGTTGGCTTTTTTGTTTTTGTAGTGACTTTTTGGCTAAAAAAGACATTTGCCAAACGAGGCCTAAGTCTACTTATATTAAAACCTAATTGACTATTATATTATATTATATTATATAATACAACATAATTGCAATATATATAAATATAAATATAAGATTAAATATATATATATATATAACACCTCTTTCTTTTTTTCTTTTTCTTTTTTTTTTATAACAAATATAAATATATAAATATTTGGATTAATTATGTATAATTAAATAACATATTAAATTAATTAAATATCACATTAAATTCTCATGTAATCACGTAATTAATAAAGATAAAAAATAAAATAAAGTAATAATACTAAATAATGACTTACGAAAAATTAGGGTCGCTACATAGATAGTCCCAAGTCATGAGAGACAGCATGTTAATACGGGTCCATGACATATATGTGATTATGAGATCTCGTTAGCCACTTCATTGCGGTGATATGTGTTTAATCGGTATGTAGAACTGATTACTCTAATCAGAAGACGATATGTGATATATTCTGTGAGATGTACCATTTTGTTATGTTCTGCTATGAGTGATTGTGTCATGATTTGTTTTACGGATATGATATATTTGGAATTCGTTCACTAATCTCTTTATTTTAATGTTATTCACTGGGTTTTAACTCACTGTTTATACATATATATATATATATATATGTATAGGAAAGCGTTTTGGAGGACAAGTCTAGAAGAAGTCTGTAGCTGAGCCATCGTTTTAAAGCCTACTGCGTGGTTTTGAGTGCCTCAGAGTTGAGGCTAGGCCTAGAAGGCCGTTGTCAAGCTTTTGATTGTGAAATACACTTTTGTTATGTGCATATGTTATATATAAGATGTTAAGTTATAAGTTATATATGAATTGAATGTGGATAAATTAACATTTTTGCATGTAAAGATTTGTTCATATAGATGCACAGCGCATTGGACTATTAGTAGTTTTGAATATTGTTTTCACTAACCCTGATTATTATTATTATTATTTTGATTTGTACAAGAAAGCCTTTGATAATCACAGATTACTGGCCGGTTACGATGCTCAACCCATAAGGACGAGTTTGGGTCGTGACACAAGGAAAAGAATGCATTACTTATCAATTTTTGTGTGTGATGTGTAGGTCACTTACAGGAAGAAATCATCGCACGATCGAATCACTGTGAGTAATAGTAGTGTAATGATATGTTATGCTTTGATATGTTGTGCTTATCTGTTAAAGTACCACATTGGTTCACAATGGTATATTATTGGACTTAAGGCCGTTCTGTTATTATTGGATCAAAGGTCGTTCTATTATCTGTTTTTCTTGGGTCCAAGGCCGTTATGTTAGTATTGGGTTCGAGGCCGTGCTGGAATGTGTTGTTGAGAAGGACATACATGTAACAAGTATATATTCTTCAACACACACGCTTATTTACATGCTTTCATACATTATTATTATTCACTGAGTCTGGCTCATTTCGTATTCATGTATGTTTTGTAGGTGGTCAGCTTGGAGGCCAGCCATAGGTCAACTTCAGGCGCCCTTTGTGGACATTTTTGGTTAAGTCCAAAGTGGAGTCTTTTTGCCTCTTAAGGAGTTTGTGCCATATTTTTGTTAAGTTCTTGATAGCTTTTGTTAAACGTTTTATGGTCATGTAACTTTTAGGTTATTAACTCTTTGTACATATACTTGTCTTGGATTGTATTTATATCTGAACTGTGCATGTGAACTTCTCCGTTTACAGGAAGTTGTGTAATGATCCTGGCATATACGTACGACTCGATGGATATTCTATTATTTAATTGCTTTCGCTTTAGGCTCCACTATTAGATAAATTATATTCTTAAATTGTTGTTTGAGGCCTAAGCATAGGCCGGTCATGTCCTAACTTTTAGGGACAGCTTTGAGTCGTGACAGAAAAAGTTTGAGTAAAATATTCTGATAGCTAACAATTTATGCATTGTAATCTTACCACCTAAAAACTAAAAAACTCACACAGGTAACTTAAGAGTATTGTTATTGAAACTTAAAAGTTAGACCCAATTTTTAAATCCAATAATGTATTAAGAAAATGATTGATTATTAATAATAAAATATTTTTTAATCAATCATTCCTTTAAAAATAAGATTTAAAAAATACAGTTATGTATCATTTTAGTTTAACTTAAAACCAATAACCAATTAATTTCTTAGTTCTGAATGATTTGATCTTCCCATAGTTTGAGAGAGAGAGAATTTATTCAAATTCAAGAAAATCAATTAATCATTTAAATGAAAGCACAACACCATTGGTTACACAAAACCCAAATCATATACGTGACCAACAACACAAACGCTCTCATCTCATCCCAAACATCAAACACAAAAACAAAACACTCCAACAACACAACCCGCAACAAACCACATTCTTCCACTAACTCCATATCCAATCACCCTCACTCCACCAGAAGCTTTAATATCAGTAGACACCTCCGGCGCCGGAGCCTCCACCGTCTTCACCGGTGGAGCCGGAGCTGGCGGCGGCGACACATAAAACCTCAAAGGAAGCAAAACATGGTCCACCTCGTACACCGCCAGCTGGTCATCACTGTACACGGTCCCGGACACCGAGGCGTTGACCATACCGGTGGTGATGTTGACCTGATTTTCCGTCATGGTCACGTTGAGAGGGAAGTGATAACCGCTGTTATCGCCCGCCTGAGTGCTCAGTGGATTGCTGACAGTTTGAAACTCGGAGTAGGAAAGCAAAGAATTGAGGACGTGGAACTGAACAAGTTGGATCCTTTGTTGGTAAGTTAACGACTTTATTGTGTCTGAAGGGAGGTCAGCAAATGCTTGATCGGTGGGCGCGAAGATGGTGAGTTGGTGGTTTGAGCTGTTGAGGAGGGAGAAGATCCGACCGTCCATTTGGGTTCGTTTTAGGAGTCGGATGAATTTGGTGAAGTGACCGGCTTTTTTGAGGATGGCGATGACGTTTGGGGGGCCGGAAGGGGCCGGGGAGGGGGCTGGGGATTGAGATAATGATGTGGTGGTGTGGAGGAGGGAGATGAGGAGGAGAGTGAGGAGAAGGTGGTTTGACATTTCTGGTGAAGTTTTGGTTTGGTAGCGAGTTTGGAGTGAGGAGAGTGTTTTAAGTGAAAATAGGAGGGAGTTTATGAGAGGTGGTGGTTGTGTTGTGGTGAAGAGTGCAAGGGGATTGGGGTTTTATTGAGTGGGGTGAGATGGGAAGTGAGCATGTAGGTTGGTGAAAGGATGTATTCTTTCTAAGGTGGCATGAGAACATTCATACCCTTATTTTCTTGGAGAGAAAGAGAAAGAGGGAGAGAGGGAATCACCAAAGGTGAGAATTCACTTTTAAATTGCTAAATGTGATGAGCATGCTTTTTTGAGTCTCTATTTTGAGAAGATGGTTAAAAATTACTTTTTGACTTTTAATTTTTTTTGTGAGAGAAAGAAGTGGGTTAAAAGTTGAGAAGTGACTTTTAATCCACTTCCCAAAATAGCCCTCTAATGCAATATCTCAACAAACTATTTTATTTTTATCCATTTTACAAACTTAAAAAAAATACTCATAAAATACATATGACTCACATTCTATTAATTTTAAATTTATATCATATAATTTGTTTCAAAATAAACTTTTCATATAAGCTTTCATGATTTATAGATTTTTTTTTTATGAACCTTTTTTTTTTATTTATTAAATGATGTAATATTTGTTATATCAAAAAAGATACAAACTAAAAAATGGGCCACAATTACAAAGAATCTAAAGAGTGCAAGAGTTGTAAAAAGGGGTTGCGGAAAATAGGAGTGGCAAGGGTGAGAAATGTTGGAGAAGGGTTGAAGGAGCTAGGGAAGGAAACGGGATTGGTGAGGGTAGGCTGGGGAGAGGCGAACAAGGGCATAAAGGGTTGTTGGAGTTGAGGATGGTAAGGAAAGGGGTGTCCGTCATTTACAAAATAATTTTAAATTTTTTTTTTTTTTTATCATCGACAGTTCAAACTTTTGAAGGAATAAATAGTAAAAAATAAAAATAAAATAAAAAAATCTTACTTTAATATTTAATTTAAGATCTCAAAAAATTTTAAGCAGCCATTGCATCGAAGCTGGTGGCTGGGGTGGAAGTAGGGATAACGTGGATGCTGGGGAAGTTAGGGATGAATATAGAATTATAATTTTACGTTTATCTAAAATTGTAATAAGAAAAATGAAAGGGTACAAAAAAAATTCATGTACATAATAAGATTTTATTTCACAAAATTAATATAATGCCCTCGTCCAAATAATTTATTACTCAGATCAACCTTATTGTTAGCACTTGGGTTTATGGATCAACAAAAAGTCCACAATTGGAAACAGAGGAGGCAATGGTGAGAGAGAGAGAGGCAATGAGCTTCAACTTCATCACAGTAGCAGAATTGTGGGTTTTATCGAGTGAGGTGAGATGGGAATTGGGTGTGAACAAGTTAGGTAAAATGATGTATTTTTTGAAGGTAGATATGAATTAATCATATTGTAGCTTTCTTGTTGAGAGAGACAGAGAGAATCAGGGTGTTGATGATGTTGAAGCAACCAGTGATTGCTTAACAATGGGGAAAACACCCAGATGGGTACGTACCTGATTGAAGTTTTTGTGGGTATCATTGAACATCTTCTCCAAATTTATCATACAAGTACCATATCAATTTATTGATGACAATGATGTTATGGTGAGAGAGTTTTCGAATCTTGTTCATCATGTTTTTGCAAAGAATGCTATTGAATTGATGAATCCAATCCATGTTTTTTTCCACTTAATTTCTGTCAAATGAATGATTTTGATCTCCAAATTCATGAATTTGGGAAAGGATAGAATTTTTTATGATATAAATTGTACAATTTGTGTTTATCAGTTGAGTTAAATGCTTTGAATTTATTTCATATATAATGTTGTAGATTCTTAGGCTTAAATTACAATCATTCAATCAGAACAGGAGGAGTGTTGTTGGAGCAGTAATTGCAATTTGATCTTACAAGCCTCCTTTGATCCAATATGAAGTATTTTTATGTTCTATAGTCTTGATTATGAGTTAATGTAAGATCAAAAAGAATTATGAGTTGAATTTTAATTTCTTGATTTAGAATAACCAAAATTTCAGGCATATTTAATTAATAATGCTACCTAGCCGTAACACTAATCATACTGAGCTGCTGATGAACACAAGTACCCATGATGGGCTAGCTTATGGAGCCATTAATCAACCAGTTAAAAATTGTTTATATGTAACCATTCAGCTGGAAATATTGTTCACTTCACAATGTAATATTGTGGTGCTTGTTTAACACTTGGGATTGTTTAGATTTTAGTTTTTCTTTAGGGACCTGAATTTTTAGTTAGGATGTGACACAGTATTTCTCCTGGTTAATCTAGGGAGTTGGGAGAGGAAAGATTGAAGTTGAGCCAACAAAAGGAAGATTTTAATTTTTGGGGAGTTTCAATGACCGTCTGTATCAGAGATTAAACGGTCTTACAAGAATCTAGATTTGCAGTGGCACACAGACAAGAATTTTTTGACAGTAGAGAAGAAGTAGAGGTCAAATTCTGAGAGAAATATATGCTGCATATGAGATTTGGTGCAGTAAAATTAGTTTTTCTTCTTGTCTTTACTATGTTTTGGTTCTTGCTGGCGTTCTTTTCGACTTGCATCCTGTGAATGTGACCAGCGATTTTTTTTTTTTTTTACTTGGGGAGGGGCGATTTAATCCCTTTGGCAATGGACAACAAGAGGCGATTCACTTCAGAGGGTTTACTGGTGGATTCCATTTTATTATTGAATATGGTATTTAGAGGATTCCCATCTAGATATTTTACTTATTCTTTCTCAACAGAGTGTCTTCAGATATTTTGATGATTTCTCAAGACTTGGTGTTTGTCTCTTCTGAATTGTCTTAAGAAGATTATTCAGCAAACAACTTGTACAATAAGATATCCTCCTGCCTAGTTGGCACAGTCCTTATAATTTTTGCAAATATACAAGCGCTTGTGTTGGCAAATGTATTTTCATAGTATGTAGCTGAAATTTAAAATGTGAGGATGAAGCCAGTCCCCTGAACACTACTGTTTGTGTTCATTGCCCTTCCTTTCTATGAGTCTACTGGTCAATATTAAAATACACATGAAAACCCTGTGATATTTGTTGGTAAGTAAACTATGCTAGCTAACAGAATCATGCACAATTGGAAGATAATTATATGAGTTCTGATGCAATAATTTGAAATATTTCATCTCAGTTGTGTTCGAAAGGCTGTCCTTAGTTTCATCTTGACTTAGTAGCATTTCCCCTTTAAATTTCCATAGGAGTTCTGGAATCATTTTATTTTTTCAGCCAGCAATCATGGAAAGGGTTGTTGGAGTTTTGTGCAACATGAACAGAAGAAGGCCCATCAGAATAGCTTAGATTACCCAATTGTTCTTAGTCTGCCTATGGCTTTGCATAGAGAGAGAGAGAGGGAGTATACTCAAAAGAAAATATATGATTTAAGTGAAAACAAAGCAGCACTGGTACACAGAACACAATTAAGATCAACCAGCTCTCAACTCAAATACATAAAGAAAACGCTGCAATAAGAAAACCTGCATAGAACATTGCATTGAGTGCATGGTGAATCACAGGTATTGCACCAGAAGCTGTAACGGCAGCATTATCAGTAGTGGGTACTGACTCTGAACCTGAAGGAGATGGAGCCTTTTTCTCAGGCTTTGATGGTGTAGGAGCTGGTGATGGAGATGGAGTTACAAAAAAATATAATGGAAGGAGCACCTGGTCCACCTGATATACCGCTAGCTGGTTATCAGAATAAATTGTGCCGGATATTGTTGTGTTAACAATCCCAGTTGATATGTTCACCTGATTTCCCACAGTGGTTATATTTATCGGGTACTGATCATTACTACCGGCCTCTGTGTTCATTGGATTACTCACAGTTTGGAATGCAGGGATTGAAAGGAAAGAAGGGATAAGATGGAATTTTATCAGCTGAAACTTTTGCTGATCACTATATGAGTTTAGAATACCTTTTTTGAGGCTACCAAAGGCATTATCAGTTGGGGCAAACATGGTTAGGCTTTGACTTGAGTCATTGAGCTTTATGTAAATTTCGTTATCCAACCTGGTGCTCTTTAGCAGCCTAATCAATGTAGTGAAGTGACGGGCCTTCTCAAGGATTGCAGTGATGTTGGGTGGACCTGATGGTGCTGGAGGTGGCACAATAGATGGAGCAATTGGAGCTTTTGCTGGTGGCAGTGGAGACTGAGCAACTGGAGGTTGTGCTGCTGGCAGTGGAGACTGAGCAACTGGAGCTTGTGCCGGAGACTGAGCAAAAACTGTGGGGCAGCAGAGGAAGATCAGTAGAAGTAGTAATGATGAGAGAAAGAGAAGCTGCTTCGACATTTTTTGTGGACACTCTTAGTATATATGCAGTATGGGTGAATTACTGCTTTGAATCGAGAAGAAAGAAGAGTTCTATGGGTTGTGGTGCAAGGGAATTGGGTTTTTATTGAGTGGGTTGAGATGGGAAGTGAGTATGAAGTTAGGTAAGAGGCTGTATTTTAAGGTGGCAAGAGAACATTAATATTCTAGCTAGACAGATTGATGGTGCTGAAGCAGCTAGCTGTAAGTGATTGAAGCTTTTGTGGGTAGTATTGTTATCTTCATTTTGCTTTTTTCTTCTTCAGAATTTTGATACAAGTACCAGATCCATTTAACAATGGGCATGATGTGAACTAATGGTTGCCTCCTGTTGGGTTCTTTGGGGAACCTTAATTCATTTTGTTTATATTTGAAAGTGGAATAACCATTAAAAAGAAATAATAATAATTATTGTGGTCCATAAGCCTAGTTTCAACCAAAATGTTCAATGCTATAGTGGTACTTTGTGATAGAAACTCAATGATTTCGTCTCAACAAAGAAATCATAGATTAATGGATAAAGCTAATTTTTAGCTTATTCATCAAATTGGGAAGGAATGACAAGGCGACCACATGACCTCCCGTGGAAAATTTTGTTAGTTTATTTGTACACTTTTGAATTTCCTTCACCTACATCTTTTTGTAGAATTTTCTAGTACATTACTACCACTTTGTCATGCCTACTATTATTTTACTGATAATGAAGCTGTTTCAAGGTTTGTTCGATAATGCAATATGATGTAGCCAACTTTATTTTTATTAGAAAAAAAAAAAAGGGAAAAGGAAAATGAAGCAAACCAATTGATGGTGAACATAGAGGAATTTAAAATTTTATTATAATTCCTACAAGCCGTAATCATGTTTGTAATATATGCAAAATACAACAATCTTCCATTAAGATAGTTGGAACTTGGAAGAATACTTAAAACGCAAATCTAATTCGGCATTCAAGCTTTGAGAAAACAAATCTGTAAGCATTCACTAGAATTTTAGAGAGAAAAGGAGAGTGAGAAGACTGTTACTAGAGTGCTAACTGCTATAAGAGCACTTCCATATATATACATCAACTACCTTATCCCGCAGGACTGGTCTTCCATGTTTTTGTGGAATAGATTTTAGGAATAATGAGTGTAAAGTCCCTCCATATGAACTTATACAAGGATAAGTCCTAAAATAAGTTCCTTAACACACAAAGCTCCATAGCAAAAACTGTCTGGGAGGTTAAGTCCTTTTTGTAAATCGCCATTTTTTTGACAGTTTTACCCTTGATTTAAATGTGTTCATCAATGTAAGTGGCGGTTAGTAGAGTGTTTGCATGTCAGATGGTAATTTTTTTTTTTCTTTGTTTCAAACTTAAATATGATAACTTTCATTCTACACATACATTTTTTTTTTTTCTTTTAAAATCGATATTTTTTGTTTTTGTTTGTCAAGATCTTCACTCCCACCCAATTTTGAACTCATGGAAATATTCAGAGTCTCAATATATTAGTCCTCACCTTCAGGCAAAAATGCCCTCCACATCTAGGTCGTGTGCTCTATGTTCACCAATGGCATGTTGGCAATCTAATTTCAGATTTGGTGTGCTCTTCCCCATTAAAGAATGGTTTTAACTTGTATCTCAATCACCTCAGTGATTGTCATTTTCTTGAAGTCCTACTTAGCGGCACTGAGTGTGACATGGTGGGCTATATTGTTGCCAGTGAGGAAGCGGGAGCTAAGGTTGACATTTGGAGGCAAACTATTGTCGGAGAGGAATTTTAATGTTTTTAAGGCCATTGTTGAACTGGGAGGGAATTTATGTTGGTCTGTGTTTGCATTACTGCAATATAATGATGAGTATTTTGTCTTTTAGCTGGACGCAGGACTTCTCACATTAAAAAATATTAGGTGGGACTTAATGTTTTATAACCACATTATATAGGACCTCTATCCAATATCCGTTGATTTTATCACAATTAACTTTTAATTAAAAAAAGCTCCTTAATTATCTTTTAATTAATGGAAGTCTTGAATTAAGTCTTAATTAGGATTAACTCTTTTTGTTCTTTCATACTACATATTGATATTGTCTGTATTATGTATGAGTCACTTATCTGGATCATAGGAACTGATACAAAATATCTTCTTGAAATTGAAAGCAGAAAACATAATGAAAACACAACCAAACAGGGCCTTAATACCTCCAATTGGAACTCTTTTAAATTTAACTTGAATTAGAAATTGTAATGCTCCCAATAAGAAACTCTGAGACACCTAGCTAGCAGCATTTCATGACCAATTCCAATTAGTGTGACTATAGAAAATGAAACCTTCAGTAGTTAGTTTTTGTGCAATTCAGTTCTTCCATTGTGTACAGTGTCCCAATTGAGTCAACAAGACACAGAAGTCTCCCTATTTTTTTTATATAAAATTTTCCATCGCTCTCTATTCAATTTGTAGGTTTGAGTGAGATTTACGCAGTTTAGATTTCCCATCTCTCTCCTTTTTTTGGTAAGTTTTACCCATCTCTTTCAACCCCAAACCCACTTTGATTTTCAAAAAACCCAATTAACAAACGACCCCATAAATGTAATTACCCAATGCCACTTTTACCACCATTGCCAGCCATATCCAAGCACACAGAGATGATCAGAGCCATGGCAACTTCTTCAAGATGGAGTTGTTATGGTTTCTATATTCTTTCATAGCATTTTCCATTTGTGGTTCAGTTTTGGCTTTTCTTTATACAATAATGATTTATGAATTCGGAATATTTTGGTCAACTCTTTTGAGCTGACCTAGATATTGCTGAGATTTCTGCTATTTTATGTATTTGTAGTTGGATCATTTAGTTTAAAGATTTTTGTCTGCAAAGTTATGGTAGGAATCATGCACAATTTGATAATTATTATATGGGTTCTGATTTGTTAATTTGAAATATTGCATTTCTGTTATGTTGGAAAGGTCCTTAATTTTGTAGGGTGTAAGCAAAATTTTCTCTACAAATTTCAATAAGAATAATAGGATCTAGTTCTGGAATAATTCAGTTGCCAATTGATTGAGTGTTTTTGGTTAGTTAGCAATTGGACAGAGCTATGTGGAGTTGTGTAACATGAACAGAAGCTGCCCATATTATAGATTAGCCAACCCAATTGCTCTCAGTCTGCCTGTGGTTTTGGAAAGAGAGAGTTTACTCAAAAAGAAATATTTGATTTAAGCGTAAACATAATATACTACTGATACACAGAACAGAATCAACATCATCCAGCTCTCAACTCAAATACATAAAGACAATGCTGCAATAAGAAAACCTGCAAAGATCATTGCATTGAGTGCATGGTGAATCACACGCATTGCACTGGAAGCTGTAATGGCAGCATTGTCAGTAGTGGGTACTGACTCTGAACCTGAAGGAGATGGAGCCTTTTTCTCAGGCTTTGATGGTGTAGGAGCTGGTGATGGAGATGGAGTTACAAAAAAATATAATGGAAGGAGCACCTTGTCCACCTGATATACCGCTAGCTGGTTATCAGAATAAATTGTGCCGGATATTGTTGTGTTAACGATCCCAGTTGATATGTTCACCTGATTTCCCACAGTGGTTATATTTATCGGGTACTGATCATTACTACCGGCCTCTGTGTTCATTGGATTACTCACAGTTTGGAAAGCAGGGAGTGAAAGGAAAGAAGGGATGAGATGGAATTTTATCAGCTGAAACTTTTGCTGATCAGTATATGAGTTTAGAACACCTTTTTTGAGGTTACCAAAGGCATTATCAGTTGGGGCAAACATGGTTAGGCTTTGACTTGAGTCATTGAGCTTTATGGTAATTTCATCATCCAACTTGGTACTCTTTAGTACCCTAATCAGTGTAGTGAAGTGACGGGCCTTCTCAAGGATTGCAGTGATGTTGGGTGGACCTGATGGTGCTGTAGTTGGTGCCAGAGACTGAGCAACTGGAGCTTGTGCTGCTGGGAGTGGAGACTGAGCAACTGGAGATTGTGCTGCTGGGAGTGGAGACTGAGCACCTGGAGCTTGTGCCGGAGACTGAGCAAAAACTGTGGGGCAGCAGAGGAAGATCAGTAGAAGTGGGAACGTTGAGAGAAGCTGCTTCAACATTTTGGCGGACTTACTTTTAGTATAAAAAGCTGATTTGAAGTGAGAAAGAAAAAAGAGTTGTACAGGTTATGCTGCTAGGAATTGGGTTTTTATTGAGTGGGGTGAGATGGGAAGTGAGTATGAAGTTAGGTAAGAGGCTGTATTTTAAGGTGGCAAGAGAACATTAATATTCTAGCTATCTTGTTTAAGGTAGAGATAGAGAGTGTAGTGGGGGTGTTGATGGTGCTGAAGGAGCTAGCTAGTGGTTTTCTTGGCAATAGGGGAAGAACAGGTAAGTGATTGAAGCTTCTGTGGGTAGTATTGAATGATCTTCATTTTGCTTTTTGCTTGGGACAGCCTTATGAAGAAAGCTTCTTCTTCAAAATTTTGATACAAATACCAGATCCATTTAACAATGAGCATGGTGTGAACTAATGGTTGCCTCCTTTTGAGTTCCTATGGGAACCTTAATTCATTCTATTTATAATCGGAAGTGGAATCACCATTTAAAATAAATTAATAATTATTGTGGTCCATAAGCCTAGTTTCAACCAAATTACTCAATGCTATGGGATTGATTAAGTGTACTTTGTGATAGAAACTCAACGATTTCGTCTCAACAAAGAAATCATAGATTAATGGATAAAACTAAGCCCTGTGGTTAATCTCCTTTAGCTTATTCATCAAAATGGGAAGGGATGATAAGGCAGAAACTAGGACATGTGGTTCAACTTGGCAGCCACATGACCTCCCATAAAAAAATTTCATATTTTATTTCTACACTTCTCTGAATTTTTTTTTTCACATAAAATTTCTTGTAGAATTTTCTTGTGCATTGCTGCTACTTGATCATGCGCCTACTGTTATTTTGCAGATGACGAAGTTGCTCCAAGGTTTGTTCATTGCAAATTGATCTAGCCTTTTTTTTTTGTTCTTTTGAAAGAAGGAAAAGGAAAAATGAAGCAACCAGAGTAACGAATTGTTTGGAATTGATGGTGAACACAGGAATTTGAAATTTTAGTTGCAAGCTGATGATCATTTTTGTAATATATGCAAATTAATAATTAAATGCAAAATCCAATTTTGCATTCAAGCTTTGAGAAGACAATGTATTCTTACATTCAGTAGAATTTTAGGCAGAAAAAGAGAGTGAGAAAACTGTTGCTAGAATGCTAACTACTATAACGGAACTTCCATTTATAGACCTCCACTACCTTTTCCCACAAGAATTGATCTTTCTTGCCCTTTGCAGAATAGATTTTAGGAATCATTAGTGTAAAGTCCCTTCATATGAACTTATCCTAACATAAGTTCTTTAACATGTAAAGTTCCACAGTAAATATTATTTGGGAGGTTAAGTTCTTTAACATGTAAAGTTCCACTGTAAAGTTCCTCATTTCTTCCTTCTGATTAGTCAATAAAATTAAATTTTGTTGTTGATCAAAAAAAAAAAAAAAGTTCTTATTTTAAATGGCTATTTTTTGGATAGTGTTACCCTTCAATTAAATGTTCATCAATGTGAGTGGCAGTGTGTTGAGTGTTTACATATCAGACTGTTAATTTTATTTTTTTATTTTTTTTTGTTTCAAACTTTAAAATATTAACTTTCATTATACACATCCTTTTTGGTTAAAATTAATATTTTTTTATTTTAGTTTGTCAAGATTTATCAAATATGATTCATATTGAATATTAAATTATGTATAAAAAAAGCAAAGAAATTTCTCAATTTCAAACTAAGAAATTTCTAAAATTTGTGAAGAAAACTTAGATTCCTCCAGACTTCTTCAACCACTTCTGATATCTTCTTTGCCAGTGTTTCAATGGATCAAAACCCCCAACAAACACTACTTTAAAAATAAAAATTAAAAAAAAAAAAAACAACAAACACCATCATCCTGGACACTTCACTCCCAAAATTTTGTCCAATTTTGGACTCATGGAATCAATACAACCTAATCCCTACTGAAGAACAGTTGTATAGCAATCAATCACCTCAGTGATCGCCGCTTTCTTGAAGTCTTGCTCGGCGGCTTTGAGCATGATATAGTGAGCTATGTTGCCAATGGCGAGGAAGCTGGAGCTGAGGTCAGTGTTTGGGGGCAAACCAATATCATAAAAGAAATTTAATGAGTCAAGGCCATCGTTGAACTTGGAGGGGATTTATGTTGGTCTGTGTTTGCATTACCCTGGTATAATGATGGGTATTTTGGTCTTTTAGTTGGACATGAGACTTCACATGCTCAAAAATATTAGCTGGGACTTGTGTTGTATAGGTACATATAGGAAAATGCTGAGATTTGTGATATTTTATGGATTTGTAATTGGCTCATTTAGTTTAAGTTTTGTCTGTGAAATAAAGGTAGGGATCATGCACAATTGGATAATTATTGTGAGTTCTGATGCGCTAATTTGAAATATTGTATCTCCGTTATGTTGGAAAGGTCCTTCATTTTACAGGGAGTAAGCAACATTTTCTCTTCAAAATTTCCATAGGATCTAGTTCTGGAATAATTCAGTCGTCAAGTGACAGTCTTTTTGATCATTGACTGGATCCCATCAGGCACGTAGGCGGCAATAGCCTTATGTTGTGGCTGCCCCTCAACTCACATCCTTCATGCTACTACTACTGTGATAGCAATTGGACAAAGCTATGTGGAGTTTTGCGCAATATGAATGGAAGCATGCCCACCATTATAGCTTAGCCAACCCAATTACTCTTTGTGCTGTTTTGGGAAGTTGGTAAAAAGCTGGCTTTTTAGCTTTTTTGGCTTTTTTGACTTTTTGGTGACTTTTTTGTAGCTTTTTTGTGTAAAAAAGCTAAAAGGCCAAAAAGCTGGCTTTTTACCAAGTTTCCAAATTGTCTGCTTATGGTTTTGGAAAGAGAGACAGTGTAAGGGAGAGAGTTTACTCAAAAGGAAATATTTGATTTAAGTGAAAACATGATAGCACTGGTATATAGAACACAATCAACATCAACCAGCTCTCAACTCAAACACATAGAGAGCGCTGCAAAAAGGAAACCTGTAATGGACATTGCATTGAGTGGATGATGAATCATGCGCACTGCGCCAGAAGCTTTAACAGCAGCATCATCAGTAGTGGGTACTGACTCTGAACCTGAAGGACCTGCGGCCTCTTTCTCGGGCTTTTATGGTGCAGGAGCTGGCAATGGAGATGGAGTTACAAAAAAAGATAATGGAAGGAGCACCTGATCCACCTGATATACCGCTAGCTGGTTATCAGAATAAATTGTGGCGGATATTGTTGTGTTAACGATCCCAGTTGATATGTTCACCTGACTCCCCACCGTGGTTATATTTAGTGGGTACAGTGCATTACTACCAGCCTCTGTGCTCACTGGATTGCTCACAGTTTGGAATGCAGGACAGAAAGGAAAGAAGAGATGAAATGGAATTTTACCAGCTGAAACTTTTGCTGATCGTTGTACGAGTTTAGAGAACCTGTTTTGAGGTTACCAAAGGCATTGTCAGTTGGGGCAAACACGGTTAGGCTTTGTTTTGAATTGTTGAGCTTTTTGTAAATTTCGGTATCCAGTTGGGTGCTCTTTAGTAGCCTAATCAATGTAACAAAGTGACCAGCCTTTTCAAGGATTGCAGTGATGTTGGTGGGACCTGATGGTTTTACTGGAGCTGGTACCAAAGTCTGAGCAAGCGGAGCTTGTCCTGGAGGCTGAGCAATTGGGGCTTGTGGTGGAGGCTGAGCAACTGGAGCTTGTGCCGGAGATTGAGCAAAAACTGTGGGGCAGCAGAGGAAGATCAGTAGAAGTGGTAATGGTGAGAGAAGCTGCTTCGACATTTTTGTGGACTTTCTTTTAGTATACAAAGCTTCTTTGAAGTGAGAAAGAAGAAGAGTTCTACTTGTTTTGCTGCTAGGGAATTGGGATTTATTGAGTACAGTGGGGTGAGATGAGAAGTGAGTATGAAGTTAGGTAAGAGGGTGTATTTTAAGGTGGCAAGAGAACATTAGTAGCATATATGTCTTGTTTAAGGTAAGAGACAAAGAGTAGTGGGGCGTTGATGGTGCTGAAGCAGATAGCCAGTGGTTTGCTTAGGATTTGTGGAAACAGCTGAGTACTTGATTGAAGCTTTTTGAGGTTAGCATCGATCTTCATTTTGCGAAATGAGCTAGCCACTTTTGAGAAGGAAAAAAGAGAAAAAAGAATCAAGCAGTGTAATGAACCTGTTAATTTGGAATTGATGATGAATGCAAAGGAATTTTAATTGATTTGGATTTGATGCTGAATGCAAAGGAATTTAAAATTCTAGTATTATTCCCAGAAGCTCATGATCATGTTTGTATTGTGTGCAAAATATAATTACCATCCATAGAGATAGTTGGAAAAATACTTAAATGTAAAATCCATTTCTGCATTCAAGCTTTGAGAAAACAAATGTACTATTGACACTCACTAGAATTTAGAGAGATAAAGAGAGTGAGAACATAGTTTACTAGAGTGCAAATTGTTAAAAGAGCACTTCCATTTATACTATAGACCTCAGCTACCTTATCCCATAGAATTAGTCTTCATTGTCCTTTATGGAATAGATCTTGTTACAATTAACTTTTAATTACCATAAGCCCTCTTAACAAGTATGTCCTGCATTAACTCTTAGTTAGGATTAACACCTTTTTTATTCGTTTGTATTATATTATACATTCTCCATATTGTGTATAACTCACTTATCTAGGAAACGATACAAAATCTTGATATGTCATAGTAGATCTCTTTTAATTAGAAATCCTAATTTTCACAACAAGAAACTCTGGGCTTCTACTAGTTTGATACCTAGCAACATGTTAATGACTTATACCAGACAGTACAATTATACAAAATAGAACCTTAAATTCTTAGTTAGTGTGCAATTCAATTCTTACATTATATAATATCTCAATTGAGTTAAAGATACATGGAAGTCTCCCTCTTTTTTATGTAAAATTTTCCAACTCTTTTTGATATCTATCTCATCAATTTGTAAGTTACCATAGATTCATGCTCCGTTTATTTTGGCCCAAAAAAAAATCTTGGGGAAAACAATTTTTTGCAGATTTTTTTTATGGAAAACGTTTTTTTGTATTTAGGTGCTATTTAGGTGCCATCTTAAAAATTACGGTATTAGTGGTTGTGTTGTGGTAATGGTGGTGTGAGTGGTAGTTGTAGGGGGGCAGTTGTGATGGTTGTTGAGTGGTGGTGGTGGTGGCGGTGGAAGCAGCAACAACAGTGGTGGTAGGGGGTGGTGTGGTGGTGGTGGTGGTGGTGGAAGGGAAATGGTGGCGGTCGCAACGTCTGCGGCTGCAGCAGTGGTGGGGATGGTAAGGTGGTGGACTTGGTAAGGTTTCTATGTTCCTTCACAACATTTTACATTTGTGGTTCAGTTTTGGCTATGCGTTATACAATGATGATTAATGAATTCAAAATATTCCTGGTCAATTCTTTTGAGATGACCTAGATATCCTGACATTTGTGTTATTTTTTGGATTTGAGATTTTATGTCTGCAAAGTAAAGTTAGGAATCGTGCACAATTAGATAATTATTATATGATTTCTGATGTGCTAATTTGAAATATTGCATCTCAGTTATGTTGGAAAGTTTGTCCTTAATTTTATCTGGATTCTGGAGTAACCAAAATTTTGCTTTTAAATTTCCATAGTGGTTATGGAACCATTCAGTCGCCAAATGATCAAGTGTTCTAGATCAGTAGCAATTGGATGTGGAATTTCGAAAAGAGAGAGAGCAGGGGAGAGGAGTTTACTCAAAAGGAAGCATTTGATTCAAGTGAAAACATAAACATCACCGGTACACACAACACAATCAACATCAACCAGATCTCAAGTCTCACAACTTAAATACATAAAGACAATGCTGCAAAAAGAAAACCTGCAAAGGACATTGCATTGAGTGGATGGTGATTCACACGCATTGCACCAGAAGATTTAGTGGCAACTTCAGCAGTGCTGGACCCTGAACCCGTTGGAGCCGGAGCTTCTTTCTCGGGCTTTAATGATGGTGCCGGAGCTAGTGATGGAGATGGAGTTACAAAAAAGGACAATGGAAGGAGCACTTGGTCCACCTGATATATTGCTAGCTGGTTATCAGTATAAACTGTGCCGGTTACTGTTGTGTTAACAATCCCAGTTGATATGTTCACTTGATTACCTGCCGTGGTTATATTTAGTGGGTAGAGTCTGTTACTACCAGCCTCTGTGCTCACTGGATTGCTCACGGTTTGGAATGCAGGGACAGAAAGAAAAGAAGAGATGAAATGGAATTTTACCAGCTGGAACTTTTGCTGATCATTGTATGAGTTTAGAGCACCTGTTTTGAGGCTTCCAAAGGCATTGTCAGTTGGGGCAAACACGGTTAGGCTTTGTTTTGAGTCATTGAGCTTTTTGTAAATTTCGGTGTCCAATTGGGTGCTCTTTAGTAGCCGAATCAATGTAACAAAGTGACCGGCCTTTTCAAGGATTGCAGTGATATTGGTTGGACCTGATCGTTTTGCTGGAGCTGGTACCAAAGTCTGAGCAAGCGGAGATGGTGCTGGAGGCTGAGCAGTTGGTGATTGTGGCGGAGGCTGAGCAGCTGGAGCAGGGGCTGGAGACTGAGCAAAAACTGTGGGGGTGCAGAGGAAGATCAGGAGGAGTGGTAATGGTGAGAGAAGGTGCTTTGACATTTTTTTGGATTTTCTTTTAGTTTGCAAAGCTGGTTTGAAGTGAGAAAGAAGAGGAGTTGTACATGTTGTAGTGCAAGGGAATTGGGTTTTTATTGAGTGGGGTGAGATGGGAAGTGAGTATGAAGTTAGGTAAGAGGGTGTATTTTAAGGTGGCAAGAGAACATTATATGCCATCTATCTTTTTTGAGGTAAGAGAGAGAGTGGGGTGTTGATGGTGCTGAAGCAGATATAGATAGTGGCTTGCTTAACAATGGAGGAAAAACAGCTTAGTATGTGATTGAAGCTTTTGTGGTAGACTTGATTGATCTTCATTTTATGATTCTCTCTCTCTCTCTCTCTCTCATGGAAGATTTTTCAATGTGGGCTAAGCCAGCAACTGCAAGTCCTAGCTTATTCATCAAATTGAGAAAGACAAAGCAGTAACTTGGCAACCATACACAAATTTTTCTTATTTTATTTGTACAATTGTGCACAGTGCATATGAAGTGGATATGATAGATGTACTATTGAATTTCTTTGATATGCAATGCTATGTTTGTTTATGCAGAAACCCTTTTCCAAGGGAAAACGTGTTTCTGTGTTTGGTTGCAATTCTGAAAATGACGGTTACTAGTAGTTGCGATAGTGCTGGTGGCAAATAAAGTGTAATTTCTTGTAGATTTCTTCGGCTTAAAATTATATTCATTTAATCATGGCAAGACATCCTCTAATTGCAATTTACCAAACAATATTTGTATTTTAGCACTCCTATTTGATAGCATTTCATTCACTGTTTACAGACAGGCATTGAAAACCATTTATTAATTGACCTCTCACTTATTAAACTTGCAAATTGTATAGATAAGTATTGAGAACCATTTAATTGACATCTTGCTTATTACTAAATAACCTGCAAAGCATGGATTAGCATTGAGAACCATTCAATTGACACCTCACTTATTACTAAATAACCTGCAAAGCATGGATTAGCATTATAAACCATTTAATTGACTTCTTAATAACTTGCAAAGTGTAGGGATCAGAGAAAGAGTAGGATCTAGAAAATTGAGAGGGTAATTTGTACAAATCAATGGGGCCGAGCTAAGATGGGGGCCGCTCTTTGGGCCGTATTGAGAAGGCTGAGAGGATGGGCCATGTGGTGGTCCGGGCCGAAGTATGAGATTGCTGCCGGAGTAAAGATGCTTAGTCCGGTTTCTATTGTTTGTAAGCTCGGTCGCGCAGTTTGGAACCGAGGTATATTGGGCCTGTTTTAGGACCTAAGTAAAGATTAGCTTGGCTTAATTCTTCTATGGACAGCTTGGCCTTTGCATATGAGGCCGAGGTAGGAGAAAGGTTACGGAGAACCGATGTAATCGTTAGACCGGTCAAGGCATGGTACGGCTAACTCGACCTCGGCATGAGGAGCCGAGGTAAGGACATGGGAAGGCAAATCCGAGCGGTGGGTTAGCTCGGTCGTACAGCCGGTCTGATAGAGAAATGCTATTTCGGTTATATGATATCTTTCCGAAGTAAAACCATCTCACTTGGTTTAAGCAGTGAGGAGGTGTTGGAGGATAAACATTATCTTCTAGGAGTATGAATCCTTGGAGGACTCTACATAGAGGAATAAGAGTCCTACTTGGATTGTGCCACACGAAACCTATAAAAACTCACCTATTTCACCTTTGGAGAGGTAACACGACTTTATTTTCTGAATACGCAGAGCTTTTGTCTATTTGTCAAGCTTACTGACTTAGGCATCGGAGACGTTTCCGGCACACACCCGCCGGTTAGCTCGCGTTTGTGTTTTCAGGTGATAAAGCGACGTCGTACGAAGGAGCGCAGACTTGATCAACAGGATTATACGAGAATGTGTATTTCTTTCCCGTACAAAAATCAAGCTTGAAAGAACATACATGAAGAGTAGAGTGTAATATAATTCAGACTTAACTATCCAGAAATTATGTTGAATTATCATGTTGTGATTTAAATTTATTCTATACATGAACCTTACATTATATAAATTCAATCTGAATCACACAACTCTCATTTGGGATACATGCGAAATTTATATGTGGGATTCATACCATTTTTCTAGATTACCACGCGCATACATTTTTTTTTATTTTTTTTTTGTCCTGATACAAGGGTAAATCTAAGTGCACACATATGCGTCTCATCTTATTAAAAAATTTTGTGCTCACAATACTACTGTTACCACAAGCATCAAGAAAATGGGGTGGTGAGTAATTTTTCTATACCAATTTTACTCACTAAAGAAATTGTAGAAACCATTTGGTGCACAACAAATTTGAAGTTTTTAAGTATTCAAATATGATATTAAGATGAGACGTAATGAATTATAATCATAATAATAATGAAAATCAAATATATTACATAATTAATGTAAAAAAACTTCTAAGTGAAAGAGATAAATCCTAACAAATACACAGAAAATAAAACTCGCTCACATGGGTGAATGCGTATCGCACTTTTTGAATTTTTTTTTTTTTTCAATTTTAAGTTAGATTTAAAATAGAACTACCTAAAATGTAAAGAAAACATGATTACTTAAAAAATATATTGAAATATATGAAAAGTATATAGAAGTGTACCAAAATAATAAAATGTATATTAAAATTTTAATATTTGTAATATTATTTGATCCTTAACTAAAGCCAATAACCTATTCATAGCAAGATCCACAAAAAATAAATAAATAAATAATAAAACTAAAATTAAAAAATTAAAATAAAAAAAAGGATAAATTACCCACAACTCCTTTTTCAAAAGTGTGTATTCTATTTAATTTCAAAACTTTTTAGATATACTCAAAAGTCTTATACCCATTTATCTTCTCATCTTTCCTTACACCTAGCTTCTCTCTGTATCTCTCTTTCTCTTATATTGGCGACGACCACGACAACGACTACGTCTTCCTTTTTTTCTTTCTCTTTTTAATCTACGGTCACCGGTGACTAGCGACCACTATTGATTAGGGTTCGCGTGCAACTACCGAACACCAACTCCTTGCTTCATGCTCATCAACGACAAAAGAGATGAGTTTTCGATGAAAAAGATAAATAGATCTATTCAAATCTGATGTAAATCTAGTCAAATTTACATCAGATCTGAGTAGATTTACATTAGATCTGGTTAGATCTAAACTAAAAAATAGTTGTCGAAGTACAAGCATCTCTCTATATCGGTCTCTTTCTTTCGATCTCTCAATTTTAATACTTTTTTTTTTTTGTACTATACACTTTTATTTTCCTGTTATAATGAAGAAAATTTTCAAGTTCTAAACAAGTTATTTTTTAGTTTTAATTACAAGCGGTGAAAATTTAAAATTTTACAGTTTCAGTTTTTTTAGTGTAGAATTGAATCATTCTTTAGGATTGTAAAATTTTGCAGTTTCATAACTTTTTTTAGAACTGTAAAATTTTGCAATTTCATAACATGTTCTTCAGTTTGATTAATAAGGATAAATACTTAATATAATCATATTTTGAAACTGTAACATTTTACAGTTTCAAGTTTGCTTTTTAGTTTGATCAATATTATAAATTATTTTCTTAAATCCTACAAAAATTAGAAATAACATTTTTTTTTTTCAGTTTATCAATATTTAGCACATTTTGCTATGTTTTTTTCACTTTAATTTCTCAATTTATTCTTCTTCTTTTTTGGCAATATTTTGACATTCCGGTGAGTCTCCGGTGATATTCTTGACGTCCAATGAATATTCTAGACATTTTAATGACTTCCGATGACGTTTAAAACATTCCAGCAATTCTCCGGCAAATTTTCGATGATATTCCGACAACTACTAGGTGATGTTAAAATATTCCGGTGAGTCTCTAATAACTGTCTGACTTAAGTCCGATGGTGGTGAGATGTAGGAGCGTCTTTAATTTTTTTTATTTTAAAAATAAGATTTTTTTTTGTAACAATTAAAAATATATATGACTAATTGGTATAAGTATTTTGTCTTGAGACTAGATGAATTTTAAATTTTGTATATGAGACTTATCAGTAAATTTTTCAAAAAAAAAAGGCTAAAGAGTTGTAGCCCAATCAACAACAAAGCCCATTTTAAGTACTACTGAAAATAAATATTGCCAATATGGGCTTAGACAATCTCAAGCCCAATTTTGAAAAGGCAAAACCAACTCTCCTTTTCCAACCAAAAGAAAAAAGGAAAGTAAAGTAACCAAACTTCCAATGAGTCACAATTGAGGGCTTCCTTAGTTACATGGAATACCAAAGGAATAATTTTAGTACATTTTCCTTTATCTGATAGGGACAAAGACTTGCAATACCACAATTTTATAAATTTAAATTTGTTCACTTTTTTTTTTTCTTTTAATATGGTAGATTCTTCATGCAAAAAAATGTATTGATTTTAGTTAATTTTGTAAATTTTATTATTTTGAACCAATTAAAACTCGTGTTTTGTTCACATATTCTAAGGTAATGTTGCAATGATCATGTCTTTATATCATATTTATGAGTGTTTTGAGAAGATGGTTAAAAATTGACTTTTTAATTTTTTATTGATTTTTTGACTTTTTTTTTTTGTAAAAGAAGAAATAGGTTAAAAGTTAAAAAGTAACTTTTAACCCACTTTTCAAAATGTCCCTCCATTTATCAAGTGATGTGTCATCACTATATTGTAACGATCATATTTATTGTAGCTTAAACTTACTATTTATAAGACAAAAATAAGTTAAATATCCTCTTTAATATGACTAACATTTTATTTATTTATTTATTTATTTATTTATGTCCCTCTCCAAATCAGGCTCACTTTAGTTAGATGGAGAATACAAGAAAATAAATGAAAAAGAGAAAAAATTGTGTAATTTACATAGAGAGTTTTAAAAAGTAATGGAAATTATTATTTTTTGTATTACTCAAATTAGCTTATTAAATAGGCTTTTGATTTCACACAAATTATACAAGATTTTTTTTTTTTTTTTTTCCTCACAAAATTTGACAATTTTTATTTCATTTTCTTTTTTGCACATGCTTCTCTACAACTCTTGTTATATAGTGATTGATCTAATCTATATTTTTATGCTTTTTTTCTATCATTTCTTGTAAAATTTTTATCTTACTCAAATACATATAAAAAAGTAAAAGCTATTTATCTTTCATTTTTTTTTACTTCATTTACTATCCTTTTCACTTTATATTATGCATTTCTTTCTAATCAATATGAGTCTAACATATAAGAGCACCACTTGCATGTTAAAGCAAATAGTATTATGTGTTGGACTACGCCGTTTACTTCGACAAAATCATATGTTGTGGGAAAGGATCATATGCAATCAAGTCATGAAAAAAATTATTAGATAAGTGGTGGTTCGGACTTTTTTGGTATACCTTTTACCAAAAAAAAAAAAAAAAAGAAGAAGAAGAAAGTGTAAATACAAAAAAAAAATTTAGTTATAGGTTATAATAGGTGAATTTATTATTCAATAGGTCTTATAATAATTAATAATCTTTTTTATCAAATACTATTAAAAAATAGGGGGATGCACCAATAAATCTCAAATTAATAACTTATACACTGTTTAGTCCTAAAAGTTTTCTTCTAGACTGAAAGGTCCAATTACAATATTTCAAACTTCAGATTAATGTTTCGAACATTAGATTTCGAACATCAGATTAATGTTTCGAATATTAGATTGATGTGCAAATGGGATTAAATGGAGCATAAGAAAACTTTTAGGACTAAATGGTTCAACTTTTTAGAAACTAAGACTTATGGGTAAATTTTCCTAAAAAGTACCACTAATGATTAATTTTCAGCGACAGTTTGAATATATTGTCACAAAAAATGTGACTAATTATAAATTTTAGCGACAATTTTAAAAAATTGTTACAAAAAAAATTATTAATTTTAACTTTCAGCGACAGCCTAAAAATTTTATCATAGAAAAATGTCACTAAAGGATTGTTTGAGATGAACTATATAAATGTATTTTTTGACTTTTTAGTTAAAAAAGTAGATAAAAAAATGATTGTTTGGGATAATTTTTTAATTTTTTACAAAAAAAAATGTGTATTAAAATATTGTATAAAATATTGAAATTACCACACTACCCTTCTAATTGTGTGTTTTAGCGATAATTTATAAAAATTATGATAAAAACTAATTGTTAATTTTTAGCGACATATGTAAAAAAATCGTCACAAAAAATTATTTTTAACGACGATTTTACTATAACTTATTTTTAATAAGATTTGATAAGAATTAAGTCTAACTATAAAAATTTATTGATAATTTATCACAAAAAAAAAAAAAAAAAGAGTTGTAATTGACTTTTTTATAGTGACTTTTTTATTATTTTATTTAGTTGTAAAATCAACCGTAAGAGGGTATTTTTATTTCCAAGTAAATGCATGCCTCTCTATTATGTGGGATGTATTTTATGTTCACATTTATTTTTGAAATAAATAAATAAAAGAATTATTTTTAAAAATAAATTATATATTTTTTGAAAATAAACATAGCAAAATTATGTACCTATGCATATTGAGTCAATCTAATTTTGATTTAAAAAAAAAAAAAAAAAAACCCACATACGATCTCATAAAACTTGAAGGGTTAGAATTATCTCACATTAAAATCTCAACATGAGAGAGTTTGAAGGGTCCACTACGAGTCTTATTTTAATGATTCGGACATTCATTTTGTAAGACCTTCAATGTATATTATTCATGAAAAAAATTAATTTAATTAAAGGAAAAAATTACCAGTAAATCCTATATGGTAAAAAGTTGAACCATTTAGTCTTGTAAGTTTTCTTATGCACCATTTAGTCCCACTATCTACATCAGCAACATCAACAACAATATTAACATCATCAAAACATTAGCTACATTAACAAAACATCATTAAAAAAAAAAAAGTGTAAACATCATCAATTTCTAGATCAATTCCTACCATTCAAAACCCAAACAGATACGCGATCACATATATATAAATATAAAAGAAACCGAATGTTAACTCAAAAGAAACCCAAACATCATCAATGTCGATCAATGTAACAAAAAATCGAATGTTAACTCAAAAGCCCTAAATGTCGATCACATATATATATATATATATAACAATGTCGATCATATATATCTATATATAAAAGCCCTAAATGTCGACGATCATCCTCTTCTTCAAATCGTTGTCTCGGGCAAGGAAAGCGAGGTTGTTGGCGTCGTCGATACGGCCGCGGTGGTGGTGGTTCATTTGCACGGCGGCGATGTAGGTCCAGATTGTTTATCAGTTACATTCAAAGACTCCATTGCCTTCTCCATATTTGGATTTCTTGAAAGACTCTAGGGTTTGCGGCGGCGAATAGGAGGAGGAGGAAGAAATGTGTTGTTTGTGATCTTCGTTCGTTGTTCTCTCTGGCCGTCTGCAGGTACCTCGGAAACAACTATTAACCTAACCTTGGTCTTCGCCTGAGATTCTGATATCCTTAAGACTATGCTGGATTGATTGATCTGAAGGGAAAAAAACAAACAAATGGTGAGATATGTGTTTGGGTAATTGAAGTTAAAGAGAGATCGAAAGAAATTGAGAAAAAGAAAGAGAAATTCATTTCTTTTATAATTAATGTTGATGATGATGTTTAATGTTTGATGATGATGTATAATGTTTAATGTTGAAGATTAATGTTTATGTCTGATGTCTGATGTTTGATGTTGATGATGAATAATGTTTAATGTTTGATGATGTTTAATGTTTAATGTTAATGATCATGTTTAATGTTTAATGTTTTTATGATGATGTATAATGTTTAATGTTGAAGAATAATGTTTTATGTCTGAAGTTTGATGTTTGATGTTGATGATAAATAATGTTTAATGTTTAATGTTTGATGATGTTTAATGTTTAAGGTTGATGATTTGATGTCGATGATGTTCAATGGTCATTAACATTGGGATAGGACCTAACGGTTCATAAGAAAATTCATAGGACCAAATGGGTTACAAGATACAAATTTGGGATTTATTGGTGCATGCCCCTTAATTAAATAATTGTAACTTTTTCATTTATCACATTTGTTTCCGAAAAAATAAATGACAAACATATTTTTAAAATAGACCATTCATTTTTGTAGAGACAAATGCTACAAAATGAAAAACTTATGATTATCATATTGAACTAAATTTTTTCATGGATTATATACATTGAAAACCTTATAAAATGAACGATTTAGATCATCAAAATGAGACACATACTAAGTCATACGGGGTCCCTTAAAGTTCTTTTATGTTGAAATTTCAACACGAGAGAAACTCAACCCAAAAACGAAACGAAACGAAGCTGTGACGCCTCAAATTTTTGAAACATCAAAGGAAATTAAATAAACAAAATTACTTAATAAACCAAAAGGTTGACATCTTAACAGGGCAATCCAACTCTCGTACATTACCAAATGTTCAAATTGCAAAAACTTAAAATTATCCAAATACAACATCAAATGAAATTATATATGCCATGAGTTTTGCAACACGGTAAAAAAACGCAATCAACCTACCATTCTTTTTAAGAGAAAAATAATGAGATTATAAATATGAGATAACAATATAATTCTAAACATAAATTACAACCATTAAAATAATTTCAATAATTTTAATAAATTAGGTGACACTCAAAATCTCACCAAAGAGATTTAACTTACCAACCACTAAGCATGGCAACGGTTAATTTGAAACCCTTCCTTAGTCAAACATTCAAGTGTTACCAACCGTAACTACCAGGGATGCCTACGTCCGGAGTTATATACTCAAGTAGTGGCATTTGTGGTTTGTCCCAAGGAAACGATCTACCAGGGGTACGTAACCTCCCTATATGCTACATGCACATCCACCCTTATTTCAAAATCGAATATCGAAAAGAGTTTAAATAAGTCACGTGCCATTTTAGGATTTCGCGACACAATTTACATGACAATTCTCAAAATCAAGGCTCACCCTGAACAACCAGTATCAACCGTCAACCCTTGATTTCATACACTCTTTAAAATCAAGACTCACCATGAACAACCGGTATTAACTGTCAATCCTTAATTTCGTACACTCTTTAAAACCAAGTGTGACAACCCTCACCACTATTTACTGATAATACCACTGATTAGTGCTAATCCATGATTAAGCATGCTAATTGACTGATTGACTGAAATTCTGAACTGATTAATTGAGTGTTTAGTTTGAATGCAATTCTATTTGTTTGACCGTTAAATTATCTGTTCATGTATTATGTTTAAACTGCAAATTGAAGGTCTTATCGGCGGCCGAACCAGAAATTGATTAGTGTTTTATGCTAGTTAGGATTTATGTGATTTTATGGTATATTTAGTTGAAATATGATTTGGCATGATTAAATCCAATTAAATAATGATAAATTATAAGAGTTTGACTTATTTTCACATTTGCCACCTAGTGGACTTATCTAGGCAACCCCTCTCCACTTCATACATGTTGATACAACATTTCTTCAGCCCATTTCCTTGACAAAACTGACTAGGAAGAGAGAATTAGAGAGAAGGAAGTAACTTCAACAAAATTGGCTTGGAGGCTTAGGAAAATTGAAGAATTCTTTACATATTGAGCTTCTACACTTGAAATTGAGGACCTAAGGTAGGATATTCATTATTTAATTTGTGAATCCAAGTTCTTTCTTGCATGGTTCATGGAAGTCTAGTGCGTTAAGTCTAGAATTGGCTTATTGTGTTGAATTATGAGTTAATCCATGCATGCATGTACATATTGTGAAGTCTTGAGGTTGTAGTTCATAAATTCCACATGCATGTTCATATCTTGAGCTTAGTCCATGAATTCATCTTGTTTTTGAGGCATTTGAGCTCATTTGAGCAAGTAATTGAAGCTTTGAATTTGATTGAACACATACATGTTACATTTGAAGTTGTTCTTAAAGTTTGGTTTGAAATTGGGTTTAATTGATTCACCTTTGCATTTTGATTTTACAAATTGAGCTTTGAATCATGTTATATTATGAGTTTTAAAGTGTTTTCCAAAAAATTAGTCCAAAAAGATCGAATTTGGTGTATTGAAACTTGATTTTGAGCTTGAGGTTCAAATTTGGAATTTCCAGATTTTGGACCCACGCTCGAGCGTACAATCTGAGATCACGTCGTCCGCTCGAGCGAGGAAAGTGACGCTCGAGCGTGAAATGCGTGTATCCAATACTTTGCATGAGTTTACAGTCCACTCGAGCGAGAGAGTTCACGCTCGAGCGAGGACTTGTGTCTCACGCTCGAGCGGGGGTCGAGCGTGAATTTTGAGCATTTAGTATTTTTACTGTAGCTTGTAGTCCGCTCGAGCGACGAAAGTCACGCTCGAGTGGAGCTCCTTTGTCTGCATGTCCGCTCGAGCGTAGAAAGCCACGCTCGAGCGAGACCCCTGTTTTTTGAAAATTTTGAAAAGTATTTATAAGTACATCTTTGCATCTTCTTTCCATCCTAGGCATTCCTAGGACATGTTTAAGGCATCTTAAGGAGGATATTGATGTAGAACCGCACCGAGTCTAAGTAGAGACTAAGTCTTCGATTCCCAAGTATGTGACTTAGTGTGTGTTCATCCTGTAACTGTGTAGGGTTGGCATCCAAAGACGCGCACTAGCTTATCCGTAGCCCAGAACTCTATAAGTAACAATGTTGTAAAGATATGTTCAATTGAGATTATTTTCTGAACAAATGACTGTACTGCTTTATGAAATGACACTGTTTACTGAATGAATGTTTGTCTTATTTGCGAACTATATTCGTGGGATCCATAGCAATTTACTGTTACTGTACTGTACTGTACTGCTACTGTCACAGAGATCTCTGTCGGTTCCCATGTTGGAACCACTACTGTTTACTGATATGATGGCCATCAACTGACTGTTCGGTCTGTTAAGACCTACTGTACTATTTGCTATTGGATGTACCACATATGACTATTATAGTTTCTGAATGACTATTATGGAAAGATATATGAGCCACAAACTGAATGACTGATGTATTGATAATTGACTGTTTTCAATACCGAAAGAACATTCATTCTTAATCTCTTTACGCATATGTTATTCACTGGGCTTTATCTCACTGTTTATATATATATATGTAGGTGTCCGGGCACCGGATCGGAGCTAGGAGCGTTGGGTTAAACTCCCTTTTTGTCAAACCAACCACTGTGCCTCACTGCGAGGTTCCAAGCCTGATCGAGCTAGGGCTGCTTAGGGGTGTTTTAGATCTCCTCCTTCTTGCATCTGTTTTTGTAATACTGTGAAGGTTGTACCTGTACTGTACTGTTGTAACATCTCAGATTTTTAATTATGCTACAGAATTTATACTAATGTTATTTAATCTCAGTTAAGAAAATATATGATTTATTATTATGCGTAATTTTGTAAAATAAGATAATTATTAAAAGTTTAGGGGTTAAAATATAAATAATAATAATATAGATAATATTAATAATAATGTATTTTCTGTTAATATATAATAAAATGTAATTTAATTAGAAATTAAATTAGTTATATAATTATATTAAAATATTGGATCAAAAGGTAATTATCTTAAATATCTATTAAGGATAAGAACGAATCTATGAAATGATTACCGAATCTGCCACGTACTCGTCTCTCACCCTATAAAAGGAGGAGGCTTCCGCTGGAAAAGAAAGAAGAAAAAGAAAGGAAATGGAAGAAGAAAGGAAAAGAAAGAAGAAAAGAGAGAGATGAAAGAAAGGACATAATAGTGGAAGTTGAAAGGGTCTTCGATAGTGGAAAGAAATGGTAAGGTATTAAAAATAAGGTGAGTTATATTATACCTTGAGCCACCAAAATGTATTTTACTTATATTTTGACTTACCAAAATCTATTTTATATAAGTTATGTTTTTATTAAAAGCTATGTTTTATAAAGGTTTCAGTTACGTGATTTTATTCCTAAACCCTATTTGCTTAAAAGGAAACTCATGGATATATCTGTTTATATTTTAAAGAATATTTGGTTATAACCTTATAAGAATTATGTTTTGTAAGTACCACCACGGGAGTCCCACGCCTTGGGGGACTTAAATAACCATTGGCCTCTGTTTGACCACTTTGTGGTCCTCTGTTTGTTATGGATCTACTGACCTCTGTTTTGTGCGGACCAAAGTGTTGTACGGAACTAAGTGCTACACTATTGTGGGAGCCACCTCTAGAATTCGTACGAGACACCTCTTGAATCTGTACATCTGTTCTGATTGTCACTTCTGTGACCTTTGTTCTGTTCTGTTCTGTACCGTGGTTGTGGTTACATAACTTCTGTATTTCAGTTCTGCTACTTAAATGATTTGATTACCAATAAAAGGTTATTTGTTCTGACGAAGCATAATCTCAGTTTTTATTACTTAAAGGATTATTTGTCAAATGATTTCTGCTACTCAAATGATCTGTTTATATAAATGTTTTGGCCTAACTAACGATCCATGGTTATTTCGTGTCCCTTATACTCTTGGTATAATATTTCTCACTCTGCCATGTGCTTATAGTTTTTACCAATTTTCAGGAAACATACAATTCAGAAATAGCTTTTGGAAAGTCTTAGATGCGGGGCTGCGGAATAGACACATACAGTTTTTTTTTTATGATATTTTTATATGTAAATATCGACCTTTTTGTCAATAAATTTTGTAATAAAAGTAGAAGCTCCGATGATTATTTTGGTACTCTTATTTAAATATTTCTTCCGATTGCGTTCTTTATTTGTTTATGATTTGGCCGTATGTAACTTCAGTTACTGGCCATCACGATGCTTAACCCTTGGGTACGAGAAGCGGGTCGTGACAACTATTATGATGAGGACTTTGTCCTTAACCTGAATGCCTGTAAATGATGCATGTATATACTGTTTTGTTCTGAATGTGAATATGTTAAGAAAAGTCTTTTTGCATACAGACTGTCACAGCTCATTGGACATCTTTTAATTACTGTTTTGACTTCCGCCAGCCCATGAACTCTGTATTACTGTTTTACTGTTAAGCAGGCCTTCGGTAATCATCGGATTACTGGCCGATTACGGTACTAAACCCATAGGGGCGGGTTTGGATCGTGACACCAAGACTCACTCTGAACAACTGGTATTAACCGTCAAGTGTTAACTTTGTATATATCGTTAATCATTCAGTTAATTTTGATATTAATCACAAATAATTCCAATTTTTAATCACAAATAATGTTATACCAACTCATTAAAATTCCCAACATAAAATATTATACATGTCACACAATAATAAATAAATGTACAAAATTTAAATAAACAATTTATTTAAACCATGGTATAAAATAATAATTTAGATACAAAGAAAATAAACCATAGTCACACACATGCATGGATTTTTAATTTACAAGATTAGACTACCACAATATTAAATAAACCACAATACACCCATACATGGATTATTAATTTGCAATATTTGATGAATTAGACCAACATAATAACTTATTTTTATCCAAATAAATAATTGAAGTGATGATCCTAAACCTGTCTAGAAATTTTCAGGTTATACCTTAGGTAATAAAAATTATAAATAAATTATTTATACAGTTCTAAAATTCGTGAAAATGTACAAAATATTCAATAAATATGTTTATGTCATTTTTCAGAAAGAATTTTCCAAAAATAAGTTATAAATAATTCTGTAAAATTCTCAGAAATTTTATGACACGGATTTATCACATTTTCTTAAATTAATTTCATACTTAAATTTATAAATCAATTCCATAATCTAAAAATTTATTATGAAACTAGACTACTCAAATTTCATATTTTAGTTAGAAATTACCAGATTTGGCTTAACATAGAATTTTTAATAAATTTTCAAACATATAGTAAAATTTGTCTTATAGTTTTCAGATTTAATTAAAAATTTGTATAGATTCGTACAAAGCTTAATAATTGTTGCAAAAATTCTTAGATGAACTAGACATCATTCTCAACAACTTTTTAAAAGAAATCATTTCAAAATTTTGAGCATAAAATTGTCTAAAAATTCGTACAAGTTTCTGGCAGATTAAAGAGTTATATATGTTGGAACAATCTTCTGTGTAAATTAAAGAAAACTGAAATAATTCAAACAAAATAAATAAATAACATACCAGATTTATTTATTGAACCGGAAAAAATAATTCAAGACCAAGTCGAGTGTGTGACACCCTGTCCTTAAGACAGATTCGCCCCCGCTACGGTGCTTACGGTTTAATGGCGTCTATCTCCCAGGATACAATGATCTTCACAAATTTATAGAAGCACTTCAAATAAATTTGTTCGGCGAACCAAACCTGTGTTCTAACTCTCTGAAAAAATTTATTCTAAAACTAGAATGAAGAAATAATGTAAAAGGACAATTTGGACTGCAAAGGGACAAAAATCAAACAGATTTTCCGGATGAAAAAATATCAACAGAATTTTTCAGGATTTTTTTTTTCAATACCAAAACTGCTGGAATAGGACCTATATATAGGCAAATAAAATGAGGCACAAAACCTGCCCGAACAGGTGCTACCTGTTAAGTATTCAAAACAGTTTCGGACCGTTAATGCTATGAAACCTTATATTCAAACAAATTTGAATAAAGGTTGTCCGTTGGTCAACTAAAGCAACTGCTTGAATCCTTATTTATTAAAAACTATTTAGAAAATATATATATATATTAAACAAATTAAATAGTTTAATAAATAAAGTAAGAGGTACAAATTTTAAGAAACCACTTAGGAACCTAAAATTTGAATTTAGAATTAAATTAAATTCCCACAATTACAAACTTTAGGAAACCACTTAGGAACCCAAAATTTGAATTTTAGAATTAAATTAAATTCCCACAATAATTTTTCTTGAAAAAATTCAAAAGAATTTTATCTAAAAAATTAATGTAAAATCCGAAAACGACGTCAACTTCCCATTCACTCATAAATGGTTTTGACGTTCCGTCTTCACCGTGTGACTTGCCACGCGGCAAGGAACACGTCACCTCTTCAGACCCACTCCAAAAAACGTTTGGGGCCCACTCTATTTTGGGCTCAAAGTCAGCCTAAAATATGCCATATATAAACCAATTTTTCCAACAATCCCCCACATGAAAGGAATTTGACGGAGAGAAAATGCAACAACATGATCTAGTCAGAGAGTTAAGAAATTGAAAATATTCTGCAAAGGATAGGTAGCTTTTGGCTTTGAACCTTCCCTTGTGAGACACTATCGGATTTACTAGCTAAACAGTGAACATGATGTCTTGAACTGTTCAGCCGTTTGTGTAAACCAAGACAATAGAACTCACACAGTATATTCCCGCATACGCTTTAGTTCTCACTATTGTGTTCATTTTGGCCTGAACAACCTGGTCTTCATGAGTGCTCTAGAGAATTGTAGCCCTTCACAAATCTCACGTAACTCGATTCACACTCACATAGGTGATTCTTATGAAGAGTATCCTGCCATACTCCACTAGGTTTACCTAGATATAAGAATTATTAAAAGTTTTACTTAACCTAAAACGCTGCAGACATCACTATTTCATCATAGAAATGGGTAGGAGTTATACTCCCCAGTGATCCTTCTGAGTCAATCACAACTCGGTTGTCCCTTTGAACCTAGATCTTGGGATCTCCAGTCACCTAGGTTGGGTTGCCGTTGTGGTAACTCTTATTTAATAGGCTTAAGTCCCATTCCCCTCGATGAATTCTCAACTAACTCTCTTGCTAACCCTTTGGTTAGTGGATCCGCTATGTTGTCTTTAGACTTAACATATTCTATGGAAATAATTCCATTAGAGAGTAGTTGTCTTACGGTATTATGTCGACATTTAATGTGTCGTGACTTACCGTTATACATATGACTCTGTGCTCTACCAATTGATTGACTATCACAATGTATGCATATAGCGGTAACGGTTTTGGCCAAATTGGAATATCTTCAAGGAAGTGGCGACCATTCGCCTCTTCCCGCTTTGTCTAAGGCTATGAATTCGATTCCATAGTAGACCTAGCAATGCAAGTCTGCTTGGAAGATTTCAAGATACTGTACCCACCAAGAGTAAAGACATACCCACTGGTGGACTTCGAGTCTTTAGTATCCGATATCCAATTTGCATCACAGTATCCTTCAAGTACTGCTGGATATCTAGTATAATTCAGTCCAATATTACGAGTGAATCGGAGATATCTTAGAACTCTTATAATTGCTTTCCAGTGTTCGACTCCCGGATTACTCGTATATCTACTTAATTTACTTACTGCATAAGCTATATCTCGCGAAAGTTCATCAAGTACATTAAGCTTCCAATAATTTGGGCATACTCTAATTGAGAAATACTTTCCTGTATATTCTTAGAAAGATACAAATTAACATCTACAGGAGTTCTAGCAAGATGATCATCATCTTTGCTGAATTTGTCAAGTATTTTCTCAATGTAATGAGATTGTGACAAAGTATAACCTTCTGATGTTTTGGTAATTTTCATACCAAGAATTACATCAGCAATGCCCATGTCCTTCATGTCAAAATGTTTATTCAACATTTTCTTGGTAGTTTTAATCATGTCATTACTACTACCTATGATGAGCATATCATCTACATAAAGACATACAATGACATAACATTTGTCTGTGTTTTTAATATAAACACATTTGTCACACTCATTAATTTTAAAACCATTTGACATCATTGCCTTGTCAAATTTCTCATGCCATTGCTTTGGGGCTTGTTTTAAACCATATAATGATTTAACCAATTTACACACTTTCTTTTCTTTCCCTGGAACAGAAAACCCTTCTGGTTGTTCCATGTATTAAGCTTCCAATAATTTGGGCATACTCTAATTGAGAAATACTTTCCTGTATATTCTTAGAAAGATACAAATTAACATCTACAGGAGTTCTAGCAAGATGATCATCATCTTTGCTGAATTTGTCAAGTATTTTCTCAATGTAATGAGATTGTGACAAAGTATAACCTTCTGATGTTTTGGTAATTTTCATACCAAGAATTACATCAGCAATGCCCATGTCCTTCATGTCAAAATGTTTATTCAACATTTTCTTGGTAGTTTTAATCATGTCATTACTACTACCTATGATGAGCATATCATCTACATAAAGACATACAATGACATAACATTTGTCTGTGTTTTTAATATAAACACATTTGTCACACTCATTAATTTTAAAACCATTTGACATCATTGCCTTGTCAAATTTCTCATGCCATTGCTTTGGGGCTTGTTTTAAACCATATAATGATTTAACCAATTTACACACTTTCTTTTCTTTCCTCGAGCAGAAAACCCTTACGTTGTTCCATGTAAATTTCTTCATTTAACTCACCATTTAAGAAAGCGGTTTTACATCCATTTGTTGAATTTCTAGATGGTATAGAGATGCAATGGCAATTAGCATTCTAATGGATGTTATTCTAGTAACCGGTGAGTATGTGTCAAAGTAATCTAGACCTTCTTTCTGTCTAAAACCTTTGACTACAAGTCTTGCCTTATATTTGTCGATTGATCCATCTGCTTTCAATTTTCTTTTGAAAATCCACTTGTACCCAAGAGGTTTACAACCTGGTGGCAAGTCCACTAATTCCCAAGTGTGATTTTGCAAGATGGATTCAACTTCACTGTTGATAGCTTCTTTTCATAAAGGAGCTTCAGGACTGGACATAGCATCTTTAAAAGTTAAAGGCTCATTTTCTAACAAATATGTTAAAAAATCTGGACCAAATGATTTTGAGGTTCTAGCACGTTTACTACGCCTAGGTTCATCTTCCTCATTTTGATCTAACTATTGTTCTTGATCATGCTCTTGATCCTGACTAGTAATAGCATCATAAGATCTTTTATTAGTACTAGTCTCTTGTCCAGTCTTCTTTGGAAATACATGTTCAAAGAAAGATGCATTCCGAGACTCAATAATAGTATTTACATGCATTTCGGAATGTTCTGATTTATGAATCAAAAACCGATATGCACTACTATTCTTGGCATAACCAATGAAAATGCAATCAATGGTCTTAGGACCTATCTTAGTCTTTTTAGGACTAGGAATAGCCACTTTAGCCAAACACCCCCACACTTTTAAGTATTTGTAGGATGGTACTCTTCCATGCCACAATTCATAAGGTGTTTGATTTACTTTCTTTCGGGGTATTGTATTTAAAATATAACTAGCAGAAAGTATTGCTTCCCCACAAGTTCTCGAGGTAATCCGTAACTGATCAACATGGCATTCATCATTTCTTTTAAAGTCCTATTTTTCCTTTCGGAATTCCATTTCTTTGAGGTGAGTAAGGAGCGGTGGTTTGATGAATTATTCCATGTTCTTTACAAAATTCACCAAAAGGTGATTCATATTCACCACCTCTATCACTTCTAAGTTTCTTGATTTTCTTACCAAGTTGATTTTCAACTTCATTTTTATATTGAATGAAAGTTTCCAAAGCTTCATCCTTGGTTCGAATTAAATAAATATAACTATATCTAGTATAGTCATCTATAAAAGTGATTACATACTTTTTTCCTCCTCTTGTTTGAATTGATTTAAAATCACAAATGTTACTATGAATTAATTCAAGTGGTTCCGTACTTCTTTCAATTGAATGAAAAGGAGTTTTAGATAATTTTGCCTCAACACAAATTTCACATTTATGATTTGAATCAATATCAAATTTAGATAAACATTCCATATTAATTAATCTACGCAAAGATCCATAATTAACATGTCCTAGTCTACCATGCCATAAATTTGAAGACTCAAGCAAGTAAGAAGAAGATGTAGTATTATTATTAACTGAGGGTACAATGATCATTACATTTAACTTGAAAAGGCCATCAGACATGTAACCTTTTCCTACATACATCCCATTCTTAGTAAGTACAAATTTATCACTCTCAAATACTAGCCTAAACCTATTCTTACTCAAAGAGATCCTAAACAAGATTCTTGCGAATGTCCCAGACATGCAAAGACATTGTTGAGAGTGAGTTCCTTTCCGATGTCATCTTGAGAACAATCTTTCCTTGTCCTTCAACTTTGGAAGTTGAGGAGTTGCCCATAAAAAGTTGTTCACCATTGTCTCATCAGAGAGTAAGATGTGAACATCTTTTTGTCGGCACAAATATGGCGAGTAGCACCAGTGTCCACCCACCATTCTTTAGGATTTCCGACAAGATTGCCTCGGAAACAACTGCAGAAAGATTGATGTCATCGACACCATTGGAAATATTGTCCACTTCGGTCATATGGGCTTGAGCAGGCTTCTTGCTTGTTCTTTTCTTGCCTTTGCCTTTGCTACGGCAATCTTTGGCCCGATGTCCCTCTTTGTCACAGATGTAACATTTGCCATTAAACTTGTACTTTTTATTATCCCGCCCTTTAAAGCCTTGTGATGAACTTTCTCCAGAAGACTTACGTTTCTTGGTTTTTGAAGCATGTTCCACCACATTTGCCTTAGACTCCATAGGATTCTTACCAGCCCGCTTTTCAGAATTGCGGTTGTCCTCCTCAATCCTTAAACGCACAATTAACTCGTCCATAGAAATTTCTTTGCGCTTGTGTTTAAGGTAGTTCTTGAATTCTTTCCAGCCTTTGGGTAATTTTTCAATTAAAGCTGTAACTTGAAAGGATTCACTGAGAGACATACCTTCTGCGTGAATGTCCTGCAGAATGAGTTGGAAATCTTGAGCTTGGCTAATCACAGTTTTTGAATCAACCATTACAAAATCCAGGAATCTGCCAACCACAAATTTCTTTGAGCCGGCATCTTCTGTTTTGTACTTTTTCTCCAACGATTCCCAAAGTTCCTTTGCTATCTTGATTGGACTGTAGACGTTGTATAATGTGTTGTCAAGTCCGTTTAAGACGTAATTCCGGCAAAGGAAATCGGCATGTTTCCAAGCATCAACCGCAGCAACCACTTGCCGGTCGGTTTCATCCTCTTTCAGGATAGGAGCATCTTCACGGAGAAAACGAGCCAGGTTAAGAGTTGTTAGATAGAACAACATTTTCTGTTGCCATCTTTTAAAGTCAGTTCCTGAGAACTTCTCTGGCTTTTCACCGTGATTTACCGTCTTCATCATCACAGAGAGGGGTTGGTGCAATCGCAGACCACCACAAGAGTACTTGTTTGGGCATTTGTTTGAGAGCCATCAATTCTAATTTATAAAACAAAATTATAATTAGAATTTACACTACACAGAAAATTAAACCAAAAGCACAGAATTAAATTCTGTAAAAATAAAAGAAACAAGAATGTAACTTTTATTTTCCAATTAATTTGAAAATAAAATAAGATTTTATTTAAACAAATTAATTCCACATAGAAATAAAAGAAATAAAAACTATAACTTTTATTTTTCTATTAATTTGGAAATAAAATAAAATTTTATTTAACCAAACTAATTCCACACAGAAAATAAAATACTGTAAAATAAAAGAAATAAAAATATAACTTTTATTATTCAATTAATTTGGAAATAAAATAAAATTTTATTTAACCAAATTAATTCCACACAAGAAATTAAATTCTATAAAATAAAAGAAATAAAAATATAACTTTTATTTTTCAACTAATTTGGAAAAATAAAATTTTATTTAACCAAATTAATTTCACACAGAATTTTAAATCTCTTGTTACACTCCAATAATTAAAATCGAAAAGCAATTTTAATTAATGAAAACTCAGAAAATAATTTCTAAAATCCAAAATTAATTTCTGAAAAAAATTTCACAAAAATATATTCTGAATTGTTAATGACACCAGTATCGTACTACTAGTTGTTGTCAAATAAAAGAGACAGTATATTACTACTATCTGTCAAATAGCATATAAACTATTTGTTTTTCCAACCAGAATATTATTTTGTAAATTCACAGAAAATAATTTTTCTTTCGAAATTATTTACGAAGAAAGGAAAAAGGAAACAAACGAAAAATTCTGTAAACAGAATAATTCGAATTTGTCTTAAGATTGTTGGAACAATCTTCTGTGTAAATTAAAGAAAACTGAAATAATTCAAACAAAATAAATAAATAACATACCAGATTTATTTATTGAACCGGAAAAAATAATTCAAGACCAAGTCGAGTGTGTGACACCCTGTCCTTAAGACAGATTCGCCAAGCTTACGGTTTAATGGCGTCTATCTCCCAGGATACAATGATCTTCACAAATTTATAGAAGCACTTCAAATAAATTTGTTCGGCGAACCAAACCTGTGTTCTAACTCTCTGAAAAAATTTATTCTAAAACTAGAATGAAGAAATAATGCAAAAGGACAATTTGGACTGCAAAGGGACAAAAATCAAACAGATTTTCCGGATGAAAAAATATCAACAGAATTTTTCAAGATTTTTTTTTAAATACCAAAACTGCTGGAATAGGACCTATATATAGGCAAATAAAATGAGGCACAAAACCTGCCCGAACAGGTGCTACCTGTTAAGTATTCAAAACAGTTTCGGACCGTTAATGCTATGAAACCTTATATTCAAACAAATTTGAATAAAGGTTGTCCGTTGGTCAACTAAAGCAACTGCTTGAATCCTTATTTATTAAAAACTATTTAGAAAATATATATATATATTAAACAAATTAAATAGTTTAATAAATAAAGTAAGAGGTACAAATTTTAAGAAACCACTTAGGAACCTAAAATTTGAATTTAGAATTAAATTAAATTCCCACAATTACAAACTTTAGGAAACCACTTAGGAACCCAAAATTTGAATTTTAGAATTAAATTAAATTCCCACAATAATTTTTCTTGAAAAAATTCAAAAGAATTTTATCTAAAAAATTAATGTAAAATCCGAAAACGACGTCAACTTCCCATTCACTCATAAATGGTTTTGACGTTCCGTCTTCACCGTGTGACTTGCCACGCGGCAAGGAACACGTCACCTCTTCAGACCCACTCCAAAAAACGTTTGGGGCCCACTCTATTTTGGGCTCAAAGTCAGCCTAAAATATGCCATATATAAACCAATTTTTCCAACAATATAATCAAACCAAATAAAATCTTTAATCATCTCTTTAATGGCACAAACTACATATACAAGTCTAATTCCAAAATTATATCATGATTTTTAACGCTACTAATAAAAAATAACCTTCAAATATTTAACATACAAATCACAAATTTACATATAAACAATATTTTATCTAAATTTTCAGCTATTTATAACATATGAAAATTTTAACAATTAAAAAGAATGAGAGGGTTGAGAGAATTTTCTTACAATGTTAGGTTGCTAACGATTTATCGTCCGAATTTGATTTATGATTCTGATCGTAAGATATGACCGTCTTGGCTCCATGATCGTCTTGTTGAAATTTCACATTAATCGAACGCGATCTCACTGTTGATCTTCCATTGGATTCTCTTAGAACTTTTAGTTGTCAGAATTTGCAAGATCTAACCCCAAAAATGGATTCTACATGTCGAAAAACCCAAGAGTGGTCATCTCCAAAGTCATAAGACCACTCGATTAACCCAAATGTACTAGGATGCACCGTAGCACCATGAGCCGAGAAACACTAGATCAAAATTCAATTCATCTTCTCCAACAGCCACAGCATGCATGACAGAAAGACCCAGAAATTTAGTTTCAATGCCACTAGTTCAAATACTTTTATTTTCTTCATCGTAACTGCATTTTATTTTATTTTTCTGTCATTGGATTTATCTCACGGTCTAGTTTTTGGTTTACTACTCACACGCCTCGTTCCGTCTCTTTTTGCATGCCATCGGAAATTAGATTTTTTTCCTACCGTCTCGAACATTTCTTCAAACCATCTTTCGGACTCCATAACTTTCTTAATTCTTAACGGTTTTACTTCATTTTTTAGCCAATCTCTTTAGCTTACTTCGTACTTCATCTTACATGACCTAGCTTTCTCACTTCTTCCCGGAATAGATGGTTTTGGCATCCCGAAAGTAAGCCGAAAAACAACTTTTGAAATTCAAAAAAAACTTTTCTAACTTTGTTTCTTTCTCCTCCATCTTCATTATTTTTCTTCTATTTCTTCATCTACAACACGTTGTGAATGGTGGTTCTAGATGATAATGGAATTAGGTGATGTGGTGGTGGTCCGACAATGTGCTGGTGGTGGAGAAGTTTGCGGGTTGGTGATAGTATGGATTAAAGCCGTGGCTATGGAGGTCGGGAGGAGGAGGAAAAACATAGATAAAGAAGAAGAAAGACTGTTTTGAGAATGAGAGGTAGAGGGAGAGAGAGAGAGAGAGAGAGAGAGAGAGAGAGAGAGAGAGAAGAGACGGATAAAGAGAGAGATATGAAATTGGAAGAGAAGCAAAATGAGAAAGAGTAAAAGAAGATAAAAGAAAATGAAAAGAAATTTAAATAAAAGAAAATGAAATTGAACACCTGGTGGTATGGCATCAGCATGTCCACCAGGTTTTGTTTTGGTAATGATAACCGAGAAAGGAATACATGTGGAAGGTAAGAAAACATGGGGAGCAAACCCATGATTTTTTTTTTTTTAATTGGGTTTTAGTATAGAAAATATTACGTTCCAGTGTAATTTGACTACAAAAAATATAAAGAAAAATATAATAAAAATATCATATGGTTCATTAATTAATATTGAGTAATAACGTCAAAAATATTTTATTTTATTTTATTTTATTTTGAATAAATTTTCAGTATAAAAATATACAGACTGTTAAATTCAAAATATTGTGAATAATTACTTAAGAAAATTAAATATATATATATATTATTTTTTTATTATATAAAAATACAAAGTTTCACAGAAATTATGAAAATCTTTGAGTCAATCAAATCGCATCATGAGAACGTGATTTAGTTTGGTTTAGAATCACAATTTTTATAAATTATATCATTATCCACAACATTATCTTAACTTGTTCAAAGATGAAGTAATATACCATCATTTTACAAACGAATTTGTTTTCTTTAAATGATTATTTACAATTAATTATATAATTGTACAATAATACACTTGATAGTAAAGTGTTAATAACTTATGAATATATCTAAGACATTAATAAAATATGAATGTAACCGTAAATATCAAATTATATATCTAAACAGTCCATTTTAATTCTAAATCAACATCATAACCACAAAATTATGAACAAAATCGTGAAATATGGTTCACTTATTCTAAGAATTAGATTTGACCCATGCATTGAGAAAATCAAAACTAAATAATGTAATTTGATTTGAGTCAGATTAGTTTGTGATTTTTTTTTAGTTTTTTCTCAGCCCTAGTCCGTGGTAGGGGTGCAACATAGGTAGGGCTTAACCGTGACCAACCTGAGGGCAAAGATACCAAACAATCTAAAATTCAAATTATTTATATATAAAAATATTAAATGTATTATTGGATAACATTAAAATAATTTAGATAGTTAGACCATAGATATTCTATGCACATGCAACAAATTTTCTTTTCTTTTCTTTTCTTTTTTTGATTTTTTGGTTTTTTCACTCAAAAATTATAAAGGACGCTGTAGCGGCACTTAGATTATTCAATTTTTATCTCTTTTTATATTATATAAATTATTTATTTTGATATTATTAATAATTTTATAAGAATATGTAAATATAGTCTAATTTTAACAAATTAATCAATTTAGCTTACACTTTAAAAAAAAAAAAAAAACTCTCAAATTTATGGACAATTCTGACCTAACACAAATTAGGTTTGAAAAGACAATTTTGGATTATAATTTGAGTTTAGATGGGGCTGAGCTACTCCCAACACAATTCATGTTGAATTTAGACAACCTTTAAGCCTTTGATTTATTTTGGAAAGATGGTAAAAAGTAATTTTTTAACTTTTAACCAAGCTTTTGGTTTTTTTAAACAAATAATTTGGGAAGTTAGTAAAAAGTTATTTTTGACTTTTTTTATTAATATTTATTTATGATGTCAAATCATAATCAAATGACCAAACTACCCCTATTTAGTTTAAAATATTACAACTTCACTCATGTAACATATTTTGACTCATGAGAGCATCTCCAACGGTTAACCTTTTTTTTCATCAAATCTGATGCGAAAAAGGGTGATTTCCTCGATTTGGTACGTCGCGCTCTAACGGTGTTGCATCAAATTTGTTGCATCAAATTTGCGCCGGGCAACCGGTTGGTTGACCGGCCGGTCGACCGGCCGGTCAACCGGTAAAGGCCAAAATATATATTTTTTTTTTTTACCGGTTTGAACCCTTTGTTCTGAACTTTTTGAACTTCTGGGTGGTCGACCGGGTGGTCGACCGGGTGGTCAACCGGCCGGTCGACCGGGTGGTCGACCACCTAGGCAAAATTTTTTTTTTTTTTTTTTTTGTGACTGGTTTGAACCGAAAAGTGAACCTTTTGAACTTTTTTCCGGGGCGACCGGTTGGTCACCCGGTTGGTCACCCGGTTGGTCAACCGGTTCGTAATTCTCAACGGTCAGGAACAGTGTTTTGCTGAAATGCTTCGCGTGTTCTCATTTTGATACCAGATTTGCTGAATTCCTGATTTGGTATCGATTTGATGGAACCGTTGGAGCTCAAAAAAGTGGGTTTTTCATCAAATTTCATCAAATTTTGAATTTGATGCTGGATTTGATTCTCCGTTGGAGATGGTCTGAGGGATAAATTTGTAATTTCACCCTTGGCTAAAAATTACATTTCCAAATAGAAAAAATTTCAAAAAAGCCAACTTTTGACTTTTGCTACAAACTAAAAAAAGTGGCCAAAAGCCAACTTCCCAAAACAAGCTTTTTATTTAAAAAAAGCAACCTTGTAATCCGTTTAAATCTATCCAAGTTGCACTTACGACTGCAAATGAACAGAACCGTTCGTGAACAGGCTTGAACTCGGCTCGGTAAAAGCTCGTTCGAATTCGGCTTGTTAGATTTTTTTTTGCGTTCAAATCCGAACTCGTTAAATTTTTAATAAATACGACCAAACATTCTAAAGTTCGACTAGTAAACTTGGCTCGTTAACTGATCATTTAATATTTATTATTTATATATTAAATAATGTAAATATATATATATATATATATATGAGATAAATATGTTATTTATATATTTAAAAAATATAAATGTAAATAATAATTAACTATAGATAGTACATTTATACAATAGTGATAGTAGATATTATTATTTTAATAAAATAATAATTTTTTTTTAGTATATTTATATATATTGTATAATTAAAATTTTAATTATAATTTTAGTCTCATGCGTAATGAATTTATAAATTTGTTAGTTCATTAAGACTCGTAAATAGGCTCAAACTCAAGTTAAGTATAAGCTAATTTGACTTAAAATCAATTCGTTAAATTTTTATGAAATTTAAAATTTTTAAAATCTTAATAAATTAATTTAAATATATTAAAATTCAGCTCGACTCGCCGCCTTGTTTGCAGACTGGGCTGGTCCCAAATTATAAATTTTTCTTCTCAAAAAAAAGGATGCTCTCTTATGCTCCAATTCGAGAACTGGACTTGTCCAATTCGGATCCAAACGAGAACAATCAACATAAACAAAGCTTTCTTCAGAGCTCTATGAATCTCAACGCAGCAAGAGGGAGAGAAAGAGAGAGGGAGAGAGAGTTGTTTTGTTCCCACCGTTGATCCCTTCGACTTAGCAAAAGTCAATCATCACTTGTTGAAGAAGAAGAAGAAGAAGAACAAGAACAACCCTTTTTCTTCACAACGATATAACAAAACCCTCAAAAATCCAAACCATTGATCCATATCTACACAACCACAAGACTCTATTTTTTGTGAGCTCTCTCTCAAAAACCCTAAAATACATGTTCATATATGTATGTATACATATACATATGAAGTAGCATCATCATCATTTCGATAAACCATGATCAACGCAAACACTACAACTATGATGTCCTCTTCATCATCATCGGCGGCGAACAACGCGCAATCACCGGGTCTGAAGACCTATTTCAAAACCCCAGAAGGCCGTTACAAGTTACAGTACGAGAAGACACACCCTGCTGGTCTCCTTCACTACACTCATGGCAAGACCGTCACTCAGGTTAATCAATCTGCATACCCATTCTTCAAATTCGTGTTTTGAAATTTTAACCCATGTTGGAAATTGATTTTGGGAATCAACCCATTTGGTAGAATTCGATTTTTTTTTTTTTTTTTTTTTTGTTTTCTTTTGTTTTATAGTTTCCATGTGCTTTTCTTAATAGGCATTCTCAAAATCGAATATTTGATATGAAATTGTTTTGTTTTTCGTGTCAATTTGAAATGTTTTGAGTAATTTGGATGATTTTGTGAGAGGAAGTTAGTTTTGTTTTTATTTTTACTTTCATTTGTATCCAATTTTTCAAATCAGTATTAGAATTCTAGGCATTGTTTACACTCATGTTTTTCCATTTTGAAGCAATATTCAAGCAATTTTTTTTTTGTTCACTTTGATTATTTTGATATCTGGTAGTTACTATTTTTTTCCTCTAATTTTTTGCCCAACCCTTCTCCAAAATCAAAATTTGGGCTCTGTTGTGAACCGTTCCTGGTTAATTTTGTTTGTCAGGTGACTCTAGCTCCTCTCAAAGATAAGCCAGCTCAGGCCGCACCATCAACGTCATCAAGTATGGGCGTCAGCAGTGGTGTGAGATCAGCAGCGGCGAGGTTCTTAGGTGGTGGGAATGGGAGTCGGGCACTTAGTTTCGTTGGAGGCAATGGCGGGACTAAGTCTGTAACTGGGACTAGTAGAGTTGGATCACTGGGGGCTTCAAGTTCTAATAGTTTGATGGGTACTTCAAATTTTGATGGTAAAGGAACTTACTTGGTGTTCAATGTCGGTGATGCAATTTTCATTAGCGATTTGAATTCTCAAGATAAGGTAGTTTGGTGTTCATGTGCATGTTTTTTTTTCCTGAACTGGCAGTCTTTCCATTTGGGATACAATTTTGTGAACTTGGTTGTTCAATGCAGGATCCTATAAAGTCTATAAATTTTAGTAATTCGAATCCTGTTTGCCATGCATTTGACCCGGATGCTAAGGATGGGCATGATTTGCTTATTGGATTGATATCTGGAGATGGTAATTTTTTTTTCTTGGTTCTTAAAAGATTGAAATTTTGATGAGCAGCTTTGTACTTTCTTGAGTTATAATTTCGTTTGTGTTTTTTTGTAGTTTATTCAGTGTCACTAAGACAGCAATTACAAGATGTTGGGAAGAAGCTTGTTGGAGCCCAGCATTATAACAAAGATGGTTGTGTTAATAACAGGCAAGACCTTAACTATCCTTACCCTATGAATGAATGCATGATTTCTAGTCACTCTTCACTATGAAGATTGCTAAATTTTCAGATATAGACCTACTCTGTCTATGTAAAGATTGTCTTATTTCAGCACTTTTTCATGATGAATGTTGTTTATTGATGAAAAAATGATCACATATTCGCATGTAAGGTCATTTTAGGGAAGATAATGGCTTGATCAATGAGTGATATTTTCACGTTTATGGTTTTTTGAAGGTTCTTAGTATCCTATTTCGACTTTGTTCTCATGTTTGGTATTGCTATTACCATTAATGTGGAAACATGAAATTGAAAGTTCACAGTCCCAAGGGCTGCACTGCCTGTGTTTAAAAGTGTAGCAGAACAAGCTATTTATCCCTATTCACTAATCAACCCTTCAGTTGTCCCATATAAATCCTAAATCATTCTATATTCTTACCACCCTTTCAGCTACAAAACTATTAATTTCGGTCCTAAATCTGGAGCTCTCCGCTGCTGCCTTTAGGTGAGTGTACCTCACACTTGTCCTATGTCGAACAGCATGGGTGATTGCCCACCTAAAAGCCGTTGATGTTGTCACCCATGTACCTTTGGTAGACTACCAGATTGCGTAGTGTCATGATTCAGACTTTTGAGTAGCAAATGGCTATCATTAGTGCCACATGTGTAGCAAGTCAACCAAAATAACGAGCAGCAGAAAATGTTATCCTCTTCGAGAAGCAAGCAAATGGAAACAGAAAAGCAACATGACTGACTGTGTAATGACCCTGTTTAGGACATAGATACCCTCTGCCAGGTGTCTTCATTTCTCAAAGATAGTATTGTGTGTTGAAGTTGAAAATAGAAAACTTGGCGGAAAGGTAAAGAAGAGTAGATTTCACCTTTTAACTTTAATGCTATAGACAAATGAAAAGCTATGATCTTGATTAAGAATTCATGTCAAATTATGGATGGTTGTTTAAATTGAAGACAAGTAAAAGTATTGCCCTTCTGCATTATGTAGCTGTGGTTGTTGGAAGATTGGGAGAGGTTAGTGTAGATTTTACGTGCAATAGGAAGGAAAAAAAGGGGTGTAGATTATACCTCCATGTGGTTTACTAAATCTTTTTTTTTGTTGTTTTTGTTTGTTTGTTTGTGTGTGTGTTCATATGCAAATTAATTCTTAAATGGTGCAGAAGTTTTTCAGTTTAGAATTATCAATAATTTTTTTTTTTTTGTATGTGTGTGGAGCTGCGGCATTCTACACTGGCAAATTATATGCTTATGATTTTTTAATGTTATTGGATTGGATTTTGCCTTGAAAGTCTAGTATAATTTTTAGGAAGCTTTTACCTTTTACCATCTTGTTGTTGGTAATCTAGGATCCTTAACTTTTAATGATGTTCTTGGTTATTTAAAAATAAAAAATAAAAAATTATTATGTATATCTGTAAGTGATAGCCTGTGTACTTTGTATGAGTTTGTTTATCCAATACAGAAATAGTGAGAAATGTGTGCAAGAAATTCATATGAGCTACTTTGTGATAGCCTGTATCAAGAACTGTGGTAGAAAGTCTATACATGAATTTTTCCCTCTGATTGAATGATCTGCTTGCTTTCAACAGTCGTTGTACAAGTATTGCTTGGGTGCCTAACGGAGATGGCGCTTTCGTTGTGGCTCATGCAGATGGAAATTTGTTTGTGTATGAAAAGGCAAGCTTTAATATTACTATTAGGAAACAGTTTTCAGGGTTTCCTTAACTCTTATTCTTTAAAGTGCAGTGAACTGATTTTGTGCTTTATTATAATGCTTTTTTTCTTTTCAGAACAAAGATGGTTCTGGTGATCCTTTATTCCCCATTATCAAGGATCAAACTCAATTTTCTGTTTCACATGCACGTTACAGTAAGGTACTGGTTGATGCACGCTTATATGTGTTTCCCAAACTATTTGGGATATGTTTTTGTTATACAAATCATTCTTCCTATTTTAATTTTATTTCTTTGCGTCTGGTATCTAGGATTTTTCCATAAGAAAGTTTTGACATGTGCTTGGTATGCTAAACATGCTAGCATAATCAAGAAGCAAAACATCTTTATAAATTGAAGATATATCATTACACGTGACATGTAGCACCGTGACAGGAGATTCTAGAAGTTTCAGTCTGTTTCGACTGCATGTGTTTTGTTGCCTATTGCAGGCTGGCCAAACTCCCTTTTCTATGGGTGCATCATAGACTTAATAATGCATTGATTCGTAGGAGTGGCTTAATCCAAGTTGAAGGTGCCAAAAGGACAAGAGTGAGCCAAGGAAAACATGGGGTGTTGGTTTGAGAGAGGACACCATTTGCTTCAAATGACGATATGGATTAGAGTTTATAGTTGGCTAAATAAGAAGAATACCTGGCTGATCACGAGTAGTTGGGCTGAAGGTTTTGTTGAGTGAAGTTGAGCCTAGTGGGTTACAGATGTTACAAAAGCCATCTCCATCAGGAAAAAGCACAAACACACGACACAACATGGATATGTTGACACATAGATTTTGAAAAAATGCAAAACACGACACGCTTGTGACACGTTAAAAGTTTATATTTTTACAAATTTATTATATGTCATATATGTGAATAGTTATTCAAAGATAATGAAAAATATGTAACATAACACTTAATACATTGAAAGTTATATATTTCATAATACAGAACGTTGTTATTCTAAAGGGATTGATTACGTAAGATGTGTTTAGAGGGTTGAAGAAGTATCGCCAAAGTGTCCGCAAAGTATCGGTAAAGTATCCGATATTACGGATTTGATTTTTTAATTAAGACATGTTGAAGAAGTTTCAGACAGACTTTTAAGAGTGTCCGAAGAGTATCGGTGTCCAACACCACAATTCCTCCACAGAAGTGTCTGTGCTTCTTAGGTCAAAATGAACTCAATAAATCTTAGGTGCCAGTTTGATGCTTTTAGATTTTAGGGTACAAGTTGAACCTAACCTAAAGTTTTTGGGTTTCAATGCCCTTCACCAGATATAACAATATTCACTAGTAGTAAGCATGAGAATTTGTCTACTATCTTATTCTTCAATGATTGTTTAAAGGTTTCAATGACATTGTGGCATTTTTGCACTGACTTAACAAAAGATTTAAAGGTGCAAGTGCCTTTTCTAATTAAGTTCACATGCGGTTAGTTGTTACTTTCATTTTCATAATGTACATTGTGACATCGTTATTTTTCAACTATTGGGTATTTTGAGTGATGGTTACATAATGCTAATGAGGGGAGATGGTGAAATTTTAATGCTTTTCTCACATGACCATATAGATGGTATTAAGTGAAGAACTATGTCAGTGCTTCTACCTTCTGTAAGTTCATTGATGGTTTTGTGCAGAACCCAGTTGCTAGATGGCATATTTGCCAAGGTTCAATTAACAGCATTGCCTTTTCAACTGATGGGACCTATATTGCGACTGTTGGAAGAGATGGTACTGTCTTGATTCCTTGTGTGTGTCACAGATTTTTTTTTTTCTTTCTTTCTAAATTTACCTTCTTTTCCATTTGTATTTATTAGTGGTATATATGGGCTTTAACTAATCAATGAATGTAGGTTATCTTCGTGTATTTGACTACAAAAATGAACAACTGATATGTGGTGGCAAAAGCTATTATGGTGCTGTATTATGTTGTGCTTGGAGGTGAGAAGCTTTTGTGGTTTTCCTTTCATAATAGTTTACGCCTTTTTATTGTTGTAGCTTTTCTTTCTTTTTGTAAAATGATACTGTTTTTCCTAGGTGTTGTTTTTAGACTAGCTATTAAACCCATTTAAAGAGAATAGTATTATTGACAACCACTGCTACTCAACAGCATGGATGGAAAATACATTTTGACTGGAGGTGAAGATGATCTAGTTCAAGTTTGGAGTATGGAAGATCGTAAGGTTGTAGCATGGGGTGAGGGACACAACTCATGGGTAAGTTTCTTTCAATAAATTGTATTAGTTCATAGTTTCCTGTCAAGCGCCATGACTTCCACATTCACTTTGATTGGAGGGTGACAGGTCAGTGGAGTTGCTTTCGATTCATATTGGTCGTCGCCAAATTCGAATGGCTCAGAAGAAAATGTTATGTACCGATTTGGTTCTGTTGGCCAGGTATCTTATTAGTCTTTCATTATTGTCAGTGATAGTTGAATATCATATTTCGTGGATGCATACTCACATAATTTCTTTTTTCATACTGTTAAATATTATTGATTAAATGGTTCCTTGTCATCTAGTGTTTGTGAAAGTCTTTGCAACTGAGACCTAGAACTCCACATCAGATTTGACAGTTCTCAGTGGTCTTGGCACTTGTGATTTCTTTGATCTTTATAATTAATCTGGCTGGTTGTTAGAGGTAATTAGTTGCAATTCCTGGTCAACAATACACATTAGGCTGAATGTCATAATGTAAGAAGCATGAACACGGATGCGAACACAAATAGAGACATGGAACACGAAAATTTTGAGAAATTAGGATATGGACACGGTGAAAATATGAAATTTATTTTATTATATATATTCTTATTTGATATGTATATGCATATAAATTTAGGGAACTGTACGAGCACGAAATAATTTTTCTCGTATGATCCTGTTGATCAAGTTTGCATTCCTCCAAACTATGTTGCTTTGCCATTTGGAAACACAAATGTGAGCTAACCGGCGGGTGTGTGCCGGAAACCCCTCCGATGCCTAAGTCAGAAACTAGACAATAGACAAAAAGCTCTGTATATTCTAGAGTAAGAATTGGGATACCTGTACATAGGTCTGGTCATGAGCTTTTATAGACTTTGTTTGGCACATTCCTAGTAGGATTCCAACTCTCCTTATAAGAGTCCTTCTAGGAATCACACACCCTACTCACTACCAACCAAGTGAGATGGTTTGCACAATCCTAGTAGGACTTTTACTCTCCTTAGCAGAGTCCTCTTAGGAGTCACATTCCTACTCACTACCAACCAAGTGAGATGGTTTGCACAATCCCAGTAGGACTCTAACTCTTCTTCCTACTAGGAGTCTCATCACTGCAAGCCAAGCCAAGTGAGATGGCTGAACCCTTTACCTTGGTTTATACATTCTTGACCAAACTGCTTTATCTTGGTCTCCTACCACTCGGACCGTTTGATTGGAAGCTGATCTAATGAGTGCACCCTGCCGAGCTACACATAGCTCGGCCCTTGCCATTGATGTATTCTCGGTTGACACCTTTATCTCAGCTGACATTGCAGTCAACCAAGTTACTTCGGCTCTGAGCTCAACTAAGTAATAGAAGCATCGATCGAGCTATGCATAGCTCGGTCATCCACTTTACCAAATACCTCGGCCAACCACCAGGCCCACTTGTTTAGGTAGCTCGGTCCAAAGTACCTCTGCCTAGCTTGGAGTTCATACACCATGGGACCGAGCTACTCAAAGCCCATACCTCGGCCCATAGTTCGGCTGAAATCCGAGATATGAGATGTCTTCTTGACCTAAGACCGAGCTACACCAACCCTTATCTCGGCCCATTGCGCGGCCCAATTTCCAAAGAAGACTTTTCCTAGCTCGGCCCAATTTGTTTACAAATTACCCTCTCAGGAACATATATAAGAAGCATCATTGTATATGTGGGTGTATCTTTTCTTTTTTTTCTTTTTCCCTTCACTTTCCTCCTGTATTTTCATATATTTTGCTTTGATCCCAAATCATCTTTCTTAATTATAAAAAAAAGAAAAGAAAAGGACTAAGGTGTTTTGAGGCATATCCAAACACAGTCGCATGTCTGTGAAGTGTCTTGCAAAAAAATAATAATTAAAAAAATTGACATGTCACATGGTGTGTCCGACATGTGAACACTCGTGTCCCCAGCATGTCGGTGTCCATTAACTTATCCAATACAGACATGGCACCTATTTTGAAGTGTCAGGTGCTTCATAGGTCATAATGATTTTTGATGCTAAACAATGACAGTGGTATGGCTTAAAAATTGTGAGGAGTTTCATTAGACTTTCTACTATGAATCTCAAGCATGACAGTGAAATTTAGGATAAGCAGAGACTAGAATTTTGAGGATAGGTAGCACATAGAAAATGATAAATGATCGCCAGAAATCATTAGGAGACCTAGTAGAAAGTCATGATTATGATTCATATAAATTTAGGAGAAGCAGTGACATTTAGGATAAGCTGAGACTATTGATTGTTTATCATTTTCTATTTATGTTCTATCCTCAAAATTCTTTCTTCTATTATTGTGAGTTGATTCAATTATTTATTTTATTTCATAATATATTGCCATTTTATGATGCCTAAGAAAAAAATTATGTTTCACTGCCATCTTGTGACGTCTCTAAATTTGGGCTTATCATTGCTTCTGTCATTGTTCAACAGTTTGATTCTGTTTTTTAAAAGTATTTCTATCATCATTATATGCTTACTTTAATGTCTTTTTTCATTTCACAATTTAATGTTGTTATTATGCAGGACACGCAATTGCTTTTGTGGGACATAGAGATGGATGAAATTGTTGTGCCACTACGCCGAGCTCCTGGTGGGTCCCCCACTTACAGCACTGGAAATCAGTCTGCTCACTGGGACAGCGCTTGCCCAGTGGGTACTCTGCAAACTGCACCAAGCACACGAGATGTTCCAAAACTCTCCCCACTGGTTGCACACCGTGTTCACTCTGAACCCCTCTCTGGTTTGGTATTTACTCAGGAATCTGTACTTACTGTCTGCCGAGAGGGACACATCAAGATATGGATGAGACCTGGATTTTCTGAAAACCAATCGAACAGCTCTGATTCTGCGTTGAGCACGAGTTTGAAGGAGAAGTCATTGCTGTCGGGAAAAGTTGGTAGTTCTAGTTACAAACCGTGATGAAACAGTGATTAGAAGTGAGACATAAGCAATCTTACAAGAAGTCCCATTTCTACATGATGTTTTGGTTGTTCCTTTCCTTTTCATCTGGTTGTTTTGCTTGGAAATGGCAAAGCCTGCATAGCATGCGTGCATGGAGACTAAAAATGGCTTCCATTGTATATCGAGGGATGAAAATGCAGTTGATATCATCGTATGAGATTGAGAAGACACTGCCCAACCTACCTTGTAAGCTTGGAATGGCTGAGCAGAATAATGGAAGTTGCTTCTTTCAAATATATGTTTTGTTTTGTTTTGTTTTGTTTTTTTTTTTTTTTTTTTGGGGGGTGGGGGGGGGGGGGGGGTGTTTGCGCTTTGACCCCTATTTTTCTTTTGAAATTGCACAGTTTCTTTTCTTTTCTTTTTGTCGAAATTTTCTTTTCTCTACTTTCTTGAGGGATTGGAATTGGATAGTTGTACACTTTCAATTTATATCTAATTGCTCAAATCCTGGTGGTCTACAGTAAATATATCATGCAATTGGTCACATGAAATAGGTAGATTGTATGAAGCAGGCAGTAGTTAAGGCTGTGTTTGGATTATGAATTTAGATGGAACAAAAAAAAAAAAAAAATAGAAATTGGAAAATATAGTTACTTTGCATACTTATTTGGGTAAATTACACCAACCTTGCATAAGATTTGAAAAAAATACATTTAAGTCTGATAAGTTGGCATTACACTGGTTTTCTTACAGTTTTAATTTACATAGTTTATTTTTCATTAATAATTGGTTGTTCATAGAAAAATGATATTTAACTTATTTATTTTTACAGATGACTAAACAAACAAACAAAAAAATTTGAGGGGGGGGGGGGGGGGGGGGGGGTGTTTGTGGTGTTGGAACACTTGAACTTTCAGTTTCATGCTCTATTCCTATCACAATTCAAGATTCAAACAACCTTATGCTAACTGCAGTATGAAATTATATCCAAGCCAAATTCAAATAAAAGATGATTTAGTGTACAAGATTTCTATTAAAGCGGGATCTAAAAAGAATAAAATATAGATGGGTTGTCTCACCTCGATGATCTGAAACTAATTAATGGAGTTATATGGAGTATACAACATTGATAATAATGCAACAGAATATGATATATCATTCAATCAAATGCTTAGCTGTATGGTATGACAAACTTCACAATTCACTCAACTGGGAAAGAAAAGAAACAAAAGCTTATATAGTCCCATGCCTGTACAATGTCATTGATTACTTGAACACACGAGAGCTCAGTTCAAATATCCTATTGGGGCTACAAATGCACACAAGGTTTGGAGTCCAAGTCTTCTCCAGAAACTATAATTCAAAACGGTCTTGAACTATTGATTGAAGAGATCGAGAAAAAACTGGACTGTACAGTTGCACTGAGAGAAACCGAACTTGATATTTTCATCCAAAATTTACATACAGCTTAGAGCTGTAACATAACATTGAATCAGCTGCCTCACTCAATTCTGGAGTCCACGGTTTCAGTTTCGGTGGGAGGATTTGTTTGTGGTTTATATGTAGTTTCAGGCAACTGATGTGGCTGTGTTACCTCTTGAGAACTTGGTTGTTGATTTAACCAAGCTTGCCACCGTCTTCTCAATTTTAAAGTCTCGAGAAGAATAGCGGTCCCACTCATTGCGCCTCCAAATCCAGCAAGCGTCGCAAGAAGAACTGAAAGCGCAGCCTGCACATGAAGCTGTAGCTCCCACACAAACATATAGAAACATTTAGGTTCCACTTGGATAAATGAATTTCAAATGAACGGATTGACTATTATAGATAGATTAAGAAACTATAATGGTAGAGTAAGATGAGAAATATATTATTATGATCATTGTACAACTGTAATCTTTTAGCACAGGATTTCAACATAACTACTTTTTGCATTTCTATTTCAAATCCATCATAATCTATCATGGTAAAGCTTTCAATTCAATCTTGAAATCCAGATCTGAACCATCATGACTAAATTTGCCTATTCTCTTTGAATTGTAAGCACCCAAATCAATTCATTTCAAACCCATAAAACCAAACGCAACCTTAACATTAGAGGGAACCACTTTGTTTGCCTTTTACAATATTAGCCAACTATGTTCAAATATTGTTTACCCCATTCATGAGATGGATTTAAATAAGTCAATTAGGATGACAGAAAAGTTCAGGAAGATCAATATAAAGCTCTTACAATATGAAAACATTTTGACACCAACTTCAACTAGGTCAGTTCCATTGTCTGAATAAATCGTTTATTTCTATCTTCACTTAAGTGACTCTTACCAGTGAATAGAAAAGGTGACCAAAGAGAACGACAAGTGCAAACTGAATAGTTGCATACAGCCAGGCAAATTTTCTCCTCACTAAGCATAAATTGCAGAGATATATTAGTAGAGTATCAAAGATGCAAAACTCATGCTGGCAAAAGGGTCGACCAAAACATAAAACTTAAAAACTTTAGCTACCCATAGTTGTTGATGTCATGGATGCAAGGAGACCCAACATGCAGGAAAATGGCAGGGATATGGCAATTGCACCCGATCCCATTTTCGTAACCTGCAGACAGAAAGCACATATTAGGAACATTGGTAGGCTTGAAAGTGTTGTACCTAGAAGTCACTAAACTTACCAAAAGCTGCTCTAGAAAACAGAAATAAGCTAGCATGCTGACAATGACGAGAACAGGAACATCCTGCCAAACTCTGATAAAAGTCACATTGCTTTAATTATACAGATTTGAACATCAGCTCATATTAAAATTAACAGAAATTCTCAAATTAAAATGATATCAAGATAAAATTAAGGTTGACAACAAGCTAAAGACCAACATCTAGTAATCAGCATTTTACTGATGGCATTGTTCTCAAATCCCAATTGATTGAAACTGATTTCAATTGAGTTAAAAGCCTGTTTGGTACAGCTTCTTGCAAGTTGAAAGCTAATAATCAAGAAAGCATAAGCTAAAACCCCCTCTCCTGCTTCCTAATAATTAGTTTTTTTTTTTCTTTTTTTTTCAGCTTATTGAAACTATTTTTGTCTCATACGCTACGCTATAAGAAGCTGTGCCAAATAATCTGCCACAAATTACAAAAAAAAAAAAACTATAAGCAGCTCCATAAGTTGCACCAAACAGCCCTGGAAAGGGGCTCCACCCAGCTTTTGAACTCATTTTTTTAGCTCCTCAAATCATGAAATGGACTAGGTAATATACCACCACCCTTAACGAATAATAAATAAGTGAAGAAATGTAAACTGGAAAAAAACAAAATAAGAATGGGTTCCTTTTCCCAGTGATTGCGAGGGAAAATATCATTAACTTGCCTGTATTGAGCAATTTCAGCTTGCTGAGCTCTATTACCGCGCAAGTTATGGGCCTGAGCATTTTGAATTCGTAAAAGGGTGACAGGTAGGTTCTGAACCTCTTGCTTGCACACATCACATGTCTTGTTACCTTTGATGCTAAACCATTTTACAGCACATTCTTGGTGGGCCAATGCAAGCTCACCTTTGCAGCTACATTCCATCTTAAGGGTGTCAGCACATTCTCCAAGTTCAACTAAACAGATCCTACAAACAGCTTCTTCTTCAGGAATATCTTCAGCATGCTCATCATTTTCATCTGAACCACAAGACCTTTAAGGCATAGGTTGGTTATCGCAAGCTCAAAAGAGTTATATCACAAGCAGAAACTGTAAACTAGTAGAATCCCAGCATTTAAAATCGAAGAAAGCTTGGTTTCTGAATGTAGTTTAAGAGGATTTGCCAACTAATATTGATGTTAATAACTTGGTAGCAGGAAACTCCTTAGATATGATGAGAAATTTCTCACAAAAATCATCAGCGTTTATACCTATTGGCTTATTTGCAGAGTTCTAGCAGTTGTAATTATAAAATTGGTTGTCACTGGCCCAGCCAATCCAAAATAAGGAAATGAGCATTTGTTGCAGTCAAAACATTGATGTCTTTGGGCCGTGAATGAACCATAGTTTTCTAGATACATCACTGCCACAAATGGGATTCTCAGAACCCTGTAATGGAGCCAAGTCCACTTGACACATTGAGTCAATTCTTCAGGCTCTTATGCGACTTCGGGATGTAAATTGTGAAGTTAATTGACACTCAGTTGTATTTATAAAAAAATAAAAAAAATTTAAAAAAAAAAATTAAAAAAAAAAAAAGAGAAGAAGGAGAAGAAGAAGAAAATTAGGAAACAATTACCAGCATCTTTTGTTGGAGTTGAGGTCATTGTTGCAAGAGTTCCTCCTGCCACCCTCGGAGTAGTGGGAACGACACGAAATACACCACTTAATGAATCACTCTGCCGAATGCTTCCATCTTTGTTTAATACAGGGACTGAGCGTGAACGATGAATAGGAAGCTGAGTCCCACTTTTCTGTAGAGCAAAGAATTTTGTAAAAATCAACTAGCAATTTGGATAAAATGATATTGGAAGGGAAGCCCAAAATAAGCGGACCACATTGATGACAAAAGAGCAATAGGACACCAATGTGGTGGAACTTTAAATGCCACCTCTAAGTGTTACCATGGAACTATAGGACTCCACTTAAGTGTGCTAAGTGTGCTCTGAAACAATGAATTTGAGGGCGGGAAACTTTGGATTTTGAAGTAATTAAAAATTTTATGATTGATCAAGAAAAACCATGAAAGGTTGGCAAACTGGAGGTAACGATGATAATTGTGAAGAGTTTAGAATGATTTGAAACAAAAATTATAAAATCAAGAAAGAAACTGAATTGGGGAAACAGAAAAAAAATGTAATAAAAAGAGAGCAGATATTGTCATTTCTGACTTCAAAAGATCTGTGAATTTTCTGATCATGATGATTACAATACATGTCAACAGGCATTATCAACATCCAACAAAGCTAAAATGGGGTAAATACTTACAACATAATCATCAATTGTGTTCCCTCCATGCATAGACTCCGGATTCGAGTGTGCAATTGGGGTAACAGGTAAAGATGAAGTTCTCTTCATTTTGGGCGTGAAAAGTTTTGAAAGAGACAATGTCCTCCGAATTAAAGGCTTCTCCCATGTGTCTGCTGGTGAATCTCCCAAAGCTAGGATTGCGGCCCTCTCAATCTCTGAAGTAGTATTACGGAATTTGAAGCTTAGTTTTGGAAAGAGGCTTTTCATGGATGATTTAGCCCTAGATGACAAGGGACTCGGGGAATCATTGAATCTGTAGTAACTAGGGCTAGGGATTGGCGAAAAATTCACTCTTTTGGGAGTTCGATTTGGTGTCAGGGGTATGTTTATTCGGACAAAATCCTCAGTAGAGCCCTCATTTGTTCTTGAGGGTATCTCGAAGGCAATATTTTGCCTCTGCTGTTGACAGATTGGTTGTTCTTCAATAATTTCACTGGAATCTCCAACCTACAGTATACATGCCATGAAATATGTAAAAGTATGAATTAGAATAAAAATTATAATTGTTATCAATGTGAAGTGCATTTTCAAAGCATAGATTCCAATAATTCTTCATTAATAAATTAAAATGTATAGCATAGCATTGGTAGCTTTTGGGATCTCTAAAACTAATATTTATTTAAGGGTTTTGGTGTGATTGCAATGCTAATATATATATATATAGCGCATTTGGAAATTGTGGGAAAATCTTTATAACTTATCTTAAACAAATTTTATAACTTATAACTATGAACATAAACCGATTTCGACTTATAAATTAAGATCTCTGTCCCACTCAAAGAATAAAATTGATTTACGACTTCAAAAGCTACATGTTATAAGCTAAACCAAACGCATCAAAATAAACTTAAAATTTGAAATAAAGAAATTTTTTAAGCTACACCAAACAGGTACATAATATAACTAATATTAGAATTCTAATTAGAAGGAATCAAGTTCTGAAGAAAACTGGGTTCTTAAACTACTAGTCATTTCAGAACCCAGATTCTGTAAGATCAAAAGTGAGATACCTAATAAAAGTTATGCTATAAAAGAATATTATGAAATACAGAACAGAGTAAAATCGAGAGAGAGCTCAAAAAATTGATTAAAATTTGAGAAAATTGGAAGGTACCCATCAAAGAATTTAGACAAAAACACAGAATTCATTCACATATATGGTAACAAAAGCTACAAATCCAGTATAAAATAAGAAGAAAAAACAATAAAATTGATAGAGAGAGAGCAAAATACCTTCAGAGGATCAACTGAGTGGTTGTTGAAAGACCCTTCATCACCCTCCTTGGCCACAGACTCCTGCTCATCACCACCCATATGTATTTTCTGTATACGTATCAGAGGATCTCCAATCAAAGTAGGTAAAATCAAGAAAGAATTTCAATGAGGTGGGGTTTAATATGAAAACAGAGCAAACAGAGAAGAAGAGCAGAGAACCCACATACAGATTTTGCGTGAAAGTGCCACCGAATTAGATAGAGAGAGAGAGAGAGAGAGAGAGAGCTGGTTTTTAATGGGAGGCGTGGCCAACTACAGCTAGTTCCACCATGGCCGGTACACAGTACAGACTACAGAGTCTCTTCAACTTTTATTGGGTTAATTACACAATACCCCTTTAACTGTTTGTGATTATCATTTTCTCTCACTAATTATAAAGGGGAAATTCCTCCGGTAATGTTAGAGCGGTACTAAATTTTCTATTAAATAAATAATTAAATGTTTTATACGAGTGTAGAGTCTATAAAAGTGAAAGGTCCCCAAGACATTTGATCATTTATTTATATGGATGTAGAGTCTACAAAAGTGAAGGGTCCACAAGACATTTGATCATTTATTTAGTAGAAAATTTAGAATCTATAAAATTTTTCAAATTATAATATATCCCATTTAAAAAAAGGTATACATTCTAATTATGTTATTTTTCTTTATTTACGATTATTTTTTTCTTTAGTTATTACATTAGTTTAGTTGTAATTCATAAATTCTTTAGTTATGCCTCATATATGGTGGTTAGTTATAATATATATATATTTTTTATAATTTTGACTCAAAAAATTAAAGTTATGTCAATTTTTTTTAATTATAAAATGCATAGGGTGTTTCCCATTATAAAAATATAATCCATCCATCCAAAAATATTAGTCTCTTTTGAAAAAAGAAAAATGAGTGAGACCCCCTTTGTGGAGGACCCCCACAACCCCCTTATTGATCTACACCATTCATGATGTGTGGGGCCCACTCATGCATGTGTGGGATCTACATCATGAATGGTGTGGATCACAAAGGGGGTTGTGGGGGTCCTCCACAAAGGGGGTATCTATCATTACTGTTTTAGCCATTAATTTATGAAAAATAAAATAAGAGACTAATATTTAGAATGAAGAGAAATATCAATTTTATCCCTTATTGTCCATCTCCAAAAAGAGATATTTCTACGATTTTTATTGCTAACCGAGTCAAAGTATAAGGATTTATAGATGAAAACGTAAAGATATAATTAATCTATAATTATTTATTTTTTGACAAATTACAACAGTTTATAAATTAATTCTAAAATATACATAATTTGATTCTATAATCAGTCACAACATTTTTATTTGAGGTGGAAGGCTCCACTTCTTGTGAGAGGATAATGTTTAATTTTGTGTTTGAATTTTATGGCAGTAGAATAATCATTATCATTACCTATATAGAATAAGCACATGAGAAGCCCGTGACTATTTTTTGTCAAATATCCTACCTATCCTTTTTAATTAAATCAATTTAGAACAAAATTAAAAATTTAAAAATAAAATATTTAATTAAAATTACATAAATAGACACAGAAGGTAAACTACTGATAGAGGGTGATGTTTAAGAATTGATTTATTTTAGTAATTTTTTACAAATTTTTTTTTAAAAAAAAAAATCGTGTAAAGAAAATAGAGAAAAAAAAGTTTATTTTTGATTTTTTTGATTTGATCCTAATCCTAAACACCACCTAAATTCACTGCACAATTCATTATTGTTATAAACAAGGCATGGCAGGCAACAACAAATGCAGTATGATTTTCCTTCTTTGAGGTACATCTAACCACTAATTTCATTGTACCAAGTTTGTGATCATTTGCTACATTTTATGTATGGTGGTGTTATATTACATGCATCAATTAGTGTAGTAACTAATATATTAATACTAGTTATGATATTATTATTGACCCCGCTCATTAATTACTTTATAAATCCAAAGAACCTATTAAATTATGTCATATCATCAATTGGTATACTAGTTAGTATATTAATTAGTATATATAGCATTATTCTTTTATGTATATTTGTTGGCCTTTTCCCAAAAAAAATAATAAATGTATATTTGTTAGCCCAAATTGGTATATACACTATTGTTTTTTACATTTCTCTATCATTGGTCACTGTTCTACAAAAATTCCCTTCGGGGAGTCCATGGGGAAAAATGTTTTGGACCGCATGGAGGGTGACTCCCAGGACCAATGGCCTGTGATTGGTTAGATTTTTTTTTTTTTTTCTTCTCTAATCACTAACTCTCATGTATGTGTAGGAGAATAAAAAGTCTCTATCATCTTTGTCAAGCCTTATGCTATGGATTATTTAAATCATCATCATCATCATTTAAATGATTTTTGAAAATAAAATTTAAAATAAAAAAAAAAAGGAGTAAGTTGACGGTTGGCATAAGTTGACATAACATGACAATCATCTTCATCATTTTCTGTTTAAAAAAAAAAATCTTCTCATTTAAGATTTATTTATTATTTAAAAAAATATTAAGAAAGTGAGGTTATCATAAATTGACATCATCATTATTGGAAGCATATACATGACTAAGATTATAATTTATGAACGGAGTCTATATACTACTAAAAAATTTGTACATTAATACTACTCATTCTGTTTGATTCCTCTTTTTTGGATTTAATTTTTTAAAAATTGTAGAGTTTTTTTTGGTTATTCAGAAAATCTGAAAAAAATTTCAAATTCTCTATTTGATTCTTTTTTAACAATTTGATACATATATATATATATATATATAAAATGTGATGATACTTTTAATGTGACAATATATATATATATATACTTTAATTGTTTAATACATCTTTTAGGCCGGCTCTCTCTCCACTTGTGAGAAAATTTGAATTTGCAATAATGAAATTTTTTAAAAACTAAATATATATTCCTTTTCAAATCACTTTTTTAAAAATAATTCAAAAAACTGAAACCAAACATGATGACTAATACTTAAAAAAATAATAATTTATGGGATCGTTATTAAATTTTCCAAAATATTCTTAGGATAAAACTAATCAGTGTGTTTGGTTTCAGTTTTTTGAAGAGAAAATATCATCTCACCCTCAAACTTTCACGTGTTTTTCAATTTGATCCCAAAACTTCGATTAATATCAATTTTACACCTAAACGTTCAAAATTTTAATTAATTTGGCTACAATTGGATGAAATTGGCTACCGTCACATTAATTTGGCTACCGTCACATTTTGTCCACAATTGGATGAAATGTGCTGACGTGGGAGATAAATTGATTTTAAGATATAGTTTGAGAGGGCAAATTGATTTTTAAGATATTGTTTGGGGGATAAAATGAAATTTCTAATGAATTTTGGCGCCACGTCTGCAAATTTCGTCCAATTGTAGACGGAATGTGACGGCAGAGGCTAAATTGATCAAAATTTCAAAAGTTTGTGTGTAAAATTGATATTAATTTAAGTCTACGGGTCAAATTGAAAAACGAGTGAAAGTTTGGGAGGCAAATTGATATTTCCTCTTTTCTGAATTTAATTTTCTAAAAATTGATTTTTTTATTTTTTGTGTTTTTTTGTTTTTAGTGAATATTTTTAAGTATTAAACAATTTTTTTTTTTTACTTTTTTAGATGTACCTTACTTAAATATATCTAAATAGTAAATTATTTGTGAAAAAATATTTTAAAAAATTAATAAATACACAAAAATACGAAAATATATTGAATTTTTGTATTTTTGGAATTTAGTGTTTTTTTTTAAAAAATTCACAAATATTATACTTTCTAAGTATATTTATGGTAGGTGTGTCTAAAAATTAAAAAAAAAAAAAATTGCTTAAAATATTAAAAAAATTCAGTAAAAATAAAAAAAATATGAAAAACAAAAAGGTATAATTTTCTAAAAAGTAAATTCTGAAAACTAAAAACAAATGGAGTGAATATATGTCGAAAATATTTTTAATTAATACTATAATAGGAAGAATTTTTGAAACTTTGAGCGGGTGAAGTATGGATATTTTGAAAAATATGTCGTATTCGTATTGAATACTTATTGGCATATGATATTTTGTAGGGTTGGGTATAAGATTATTCGAACCGTACAACCTGTCCAATCTGAATCGATCCGCATATAAATGGACGGTTTTACAGACACAATGTGGGAGGATGCAGTTTGGAATATGACATTATTGCGGATTGCGGGTTTTATCTGCACCGGCAAGAACCCGTCCGCACTTAGACTTTTTGTTTTTTATTTTTAAACCTAGACCGTTGATTTCATTCATCCTATCCTAGATGGAGTTTGCGAGTTTGCAAATATTTTTATTTTATTTAACGAGTTTGAATTGGATGAAATTTGACAATAATTTATAATTATTTTATTATTGCATTTTGGGTGAACATAAAAGGTAATGAAGAATTACTTTTAGATAAGTTTAGGATTTTGAATGATTTATTTTAATTGTATTGTTGGGTAGTGAATAATTTTTGATGATTTAGTTTTGGATTTTGAAAGATGTACTCAAAAGAACCCGTCCGCACAGACATTTTTTTTTTAAAACCTGGACCGTTGACTTCATTGATCCTATCCTAGATGGAGTTTGTGAGTTTACAAATATTTTTATTTTATTTAATGGGTTTGAATTAGATGAAATTTGACAACAATTTATTGTTATTTTATTATTGTATTTTGGATGAATGTAAAAATTAATGAAGAATTACTTTTAGATAATTTTAGGATTTTGAATGATTTTACTTTAATTGTATTGTTGGGTAATGAATGATTTCGATGATTTAGTTTTGTATTTTGAAAGTTATGCTTGTGTTAGTTTATGATTTTATTTAAAAGTTTATGATTTTGAATTATTTGCTTGTGTTAAAAATTGATTTTGTTGTGTTTTTAATTTTATAAGTTTTAATTCATTAATTATTAATGTTAAGCATTTTAAATTTTTTTTTTTTGGTGGGGGGGGGGGAGGGTACAAAATAAATACTTACAAAACAGGAAAAAATGCCCAAAAATAAATTTTTAAAGAAAAAAGTCCAATCTACAAACTGCCCGCAACTGCCCACACATTTGCGAACCCTATTTGCACAAACCGCAACACATATTGCGGGCGGATGCGGGTTCAATCTTTCCTAAACCACACATATGCGGGCGGGTCCAAACCGCAAATCAAACCGTCAACCGAACCGCGAGCACTCCCAATATTTTGTTTGATATTTTTTCATACGCATCAAGTACATAAAACACGTATTCAAATTTTTTTTTTTGGACCCAAATGTACCTAGTATACACCAAAACTATACCATACCTCAGTTAAAAGAATATTTTCTTCTACTATAAAAATAAAATTCATTTCACTAGACTTAAGCTATAGTCTATAAGTTATTTAATATATTAACATTTAATTTTGATTTATACTTTTATTTTTGGCATTAAATATTAATCGTGGGTTAGATTTTAACAAATTAAACTATTTAGTCAATTTTTGCATTACTCTAAATTAAAAATAAATATTTTATTACACGTACTCGTCTCGTATCGTACTAGTATTAGTACTCGTACCCTTACCCATGCTTTATGACTGATTCATGAAAGAATCAGTTTAAAAATATAAAAATCAATTATAAAATTAGATACAAAATGTATATAAATAAATAAATAAAATTTAAAATTGAATCCTATTAATAAATTTTGTAATTTTGTTTTTTGTTTTTTGTTTTTTTTTTTTATTCATTATTTCATTATGTATTTAGTTTTTGTATTTTTGACCCAACTATTTGGGAAAAGGTGAAATGACTTCTTTAAAAAAAGGGTGAAGCACAAATGAATTTTAAATTATAATTTTGTAAACTATTTAGTCTTTCTTTTTTTTTCTTCTGAATTCAAAGGTACTATTAAAGTGGAAATTACATAAAATGATAGTCACTTACATATTTGTCTTTAATTTTTTAGAGATAAAAGTGAGTTTCTCAAAATGTAAAATTACACATTTTGACAATTTACATTATAGAAGTTTTGAATTTTATCTCATTTTAGAATAAATCTCACATTACGAACAAAAACCTAACATTCTAGTGTACGACTCCAATAACGTAATATTTCAATATAGGGCAAATTACACTAACAGTCCCCATAGTTTGAGACTTGTGTCACTTTGGTCCCTGACTTTTCAATTGTGACACATTTGACCCTAAATTTTGAATCTTGTTTCAAATAAGGACAATTGAATATGCCATTGTTTAATTTGAAGGGCAAAATCGTCAATTTAATAAAATATAAACTAATTTGACAAAAATAAATGTCAAACAAATATTTTTAATTTTTAAAAAATTATTTTTATCCACCAATGGTAAAATTATGTAAAATTGATAAAAATTAATAAAAATTACATGATTAATTTTTAAAAATTAATTTTACATGATCATCATCCAAACACATAATAAAAATTAATTTGGTAAAAAAAAATTAAATGTCTAAAAGATTTATCAATTTTATATAATTTTATTTTTAGTGGATAGAAATAATTTTTAAAAATTCAAAAATATTTGTTTGACATTTATTTTTGTCAAATTAGTTTATATTTTACCAAATTGACGATTTTACCCTTGAAAAATCTAATGATATTTTCAATTGTCCTTATTTGGAATAAGATTCAAAATTTAGGGTTAAATGTGTCACAATTGAAAAGTCAAGGATCAAAGTGACACAAGCCCCAAACTATAGGGATTATTAGTGTAATTCACCCTTCAATATAACACACTAAAAAACTCTTCGGTGTACTTTTTTCAAACATAACAACATAACATTAAAAAAAAACTCTTTGTTGTACTTTTTTCAAACGCAATACTCTAATGTAAATAATAATAAAAAAAATCCTTAGTAAACTTTTCTCAAACATAAAACTCCAATCCGTGTAATTTCAAACGTAACACTCCAATGTAATATACTCTAATGTAACACAAAAATATTAAAAAAATTGCTTAGTGTACTTTTTCCGAACGTAACACTCATAGTTTGAAATTATACATTTGTCCAAAACTTACTAAGGAATGTTTGTACTCCTTTTGAAATGGTTTGAAGAATCTCACATTCTTTCTATTTTAATATCGCATTGAAGTACTACGTTTAAGAAAAATACACTAATTTTTTTTTTTTTGGTTACATTGAAGCGTTAAGTTTGGGAAAAATGTACACCAAAGATTTTTTTTCTGCGTTACATTAAAGTGTTATACTAAGAAATTGTTTTAGAGTGTTATATTAAAGTGTTAAGTTTGGAAAAAACACATTAAAGAGTTTTTTTTGTGTGTTACATTAGAATTTTACATTAAGGAGTTTTTTTAGAGTATTATATTAGAGTGTTACATTTTAAAAAAGTACACTAAGAAATTTTTATTTTTTGTGTTACATTAAAGTGTTACACTAAGGAGTTTTTGTGCATTACATTATAGTGTTATACTAAGGAATTTTTTGGAGTGTTATATTATAGTGTTATGTTTGGGAAAAATACATTGAGTTTTTTTTTTTTGTGTGTTACATTGGAGTATTACATTAAAGAATTTTTTTTGTGTGTTACATTAGAGTGTTAAACTAATAATTTTTTTTTGAGTATTATATTAAAGTATTACGTTTGGAAAAAATACAGTAAGGAATTTTTTTATGTATTACATAAGGGTATTGCACTAGGATTTTTTTTTTTTTTTGAGTTTTACATTGGAGTGTTACGTTTGAGTGTTACATTGGAGTATTATAGTTTGAAATTATACATTTGACCAAAACTTACCAAGTAGCTTTTGTACTCTTTTTGAAATGTTTGAAAAATCTCGCATCCTTTTGAATGTTTGAAGAATCTTATATTTTAAGCCATTTTGATATTCTTTTTGAAATGTTTTCTAAATAAAAAAAAATTTATATAAAAATTCATTCCAAATTTAATTCTCATATATTATGTATCTTACTTTTCTAGTACCAAATAAAAAATAAAAAAAAAAGAGAGAGAAGGAACATAATAAAAATAAGGATATAACCGTAAAATTTATTTTTTAAATAATATATTAAATTTACTTTTCTAAAATTAATAGAACTAATTAATTTATAAAAAAAAATTTAAGATTAAATACATCACTATTTCTCAAAATGAAATTTATAAATAACTTTTCCTTAAAAAAAAAAAAGCAGGGGCTATTATGAAAATAATAAAAGATGAACTAATGATGCTTTGTTGATAAAATGTTGTCTATTACACATTGTACACGTCACTTATCAATTGTAGACCAAAACAACAATAATGGCTAGGTAATCTTAACCATTTGACGAATTGAGACCTTCAATGTCAGCTAACTCATAGTTGAAAGCGATTGATAATCACTTGGGCTTAATTACAGGATATCATAGTTGAAAGCGATTGATAATCACTTGGGCTTAATTACAGGAAAAAAGTCACGTTCAGTGTATTTGGTTTTATTTTTTTGAATTTAATTTTTAAAAAATTTAATTTTTAATTTTTTATATATATTTTTTGTTTTTAGTGAATATTTTTAAAATTTTAAGTATTTTTTACTTTTTAGATACACTTTACTTAAATGTATTTAAAAAATAAAATATTTATGAAAAAATATTTAAAAAATTTAAAATACAAAAAATATACTAAATTTTCATTTTTTTTTTATTTTTAGTATTTAGTGAATTGTTTAAAGATTTTTTCATGAAAATTATATTTTTTAAGTGTATTTATGTTAGGTGTGTCTAAAAATTTTAAAAAATTGCTTAAAATATTAAAAAAATCAGTAAAAATAAAAAAATACGAAAAATAAAAAAAATAAATTTTTTGAAAAGTATTTTCAAAAAATTGAAAACAAGCGTAGTGATTATTAGTTTGTGTGCAAGTTCCACTGGTTTTAGATTTTTCTACCCATTTCATTTTCTGGATTATACGGCTTTCTTTTGATTGTGAGTTTTGACTATCAATTTAGTTGTCACCCTTTTTCTAAAACATAAAAATAAAAAATTTAGTTGTAACTTCTTCAAGACAAGGTTTTTTTGGACCATTTCAAGGCTAGTTTTGGCAGTCATGCTACATATTACTAAATTTCTACCATTAACATCATCATTAATGATGTGGTAAGCCAAAAAAAAAAAAAAACTAAAACTAAGACACAAAACATATGTGACAGTGGGTGAGGCCGACTAATTAGTGGTCTGCATCATTTTTCCTAATTTTGGAATGAGAGCAGACAATTTCACTTCCTTTGTAGAGCCTCTAAATGGCCTTTAAAATAATTATTCGACACTCAATTTCTTAAGATAGTCCTTTTTTAAATTAAATTTCTTTTTCCCTGTTGAACACTTCAATTAATTCCAATCCTACCCATTTCTCCCAACCATCTACCCCAACCACTCTTTCCTACCTTTACTGCCGCCACTGCCTTCTACTTCTACCTTTCTCTCCTCATTGCTTGTCATCCTTCTTCTCTCTCCATTGCTCCCTTCCTACGTCTCCCACACCCACCATTTTTCTCATTTTCAAACCTTAATCCTAATTTCCACACACACACACACAAAGTTGTGAAGGTAGAGAAAGAAAGGAAAGGGTAGAAAGGAATTGTGGTGTGGTGGCTGATGGTAGAGAGGAATTGAAGGGACCTAGGGAGGGGAAGGGATGGCGGTTGGTGAGAGAGGTGTGAAAGGGTTAGGAGTTGGTAAAGAAGGATAAGAGAGGATGCAGAAGGACATTGGAGGGTTCACTACAAAATGTAGTGTTTTAGAAATCAAATTTTTTGATTTCTAAAAGTAAAAATTTTATTGCAAAATACATTTAGAGACTAATTTCTAGCGTCGTGAAGATAATTGTCAAAATGTCGTCTCAAAAAGTCAAAAATACGACTTTTAGTGACAATTTTAAAAATGTCACTAACAAATACACTTTTAGGGACAAATAATTTAGGGCTGGTTTGGGGTATCCTAAATCAGTCAAAAAGTCAAAAAGTTACTCCAAAATTCAAAAAAATATCACTGTGTTTGGTTTGAGTTTTCTGGATTAAATTTTTTGAAAACTGAGTTTTTTGGTTTTCGTATTCTTTTGTTTTTAGTGAATATTTTTTAAATTTTAAATATTTTTTTTTACTTTTTTAGATGCACCTTAGTTAGATGTATCTAAAAAGTAAAAAATTTGTGAAAAAATATTTTAAAAAATTAATAAATACATAAAAATACAAAAAATGTACTGAATTCTTGTATTTTTTTTGTATTTTTGGTATTTAGTGAATTTTTAAAAGATTTTTTTTACAATTTTTTTACTTTTTAGGTGTATTTATGTTAGGTGTGTCTAAAAAGTAAAAAAATTGTTTAAAATATTAAAAAAATTCAGTAAAAACAAAAAAACATGAAAAATAAGAAAGTAGAATTTTTTGAAAACTGTTTTCTGAAAACAGCAACCAAGCAAGCTTCACTATTCACCACAAAAAAAAAAATATTTTTTTTTTTTTCTGCCCAAAGTACACACCGAATTGACCCAAAGCCGGCTGCTGTGCAGCGGCAGTGCATATATATGAAAGGATTGGGTGTGGTTTGTACACACACCATTGTTTGGCCTGTGGGGGCTATCATGGGTCCCGTTTTGATAATCTGAACTGTTAGATGTGTAGAATTCGTCGAGTACTATATGTCTGCAAAAAATCACATTGATCGGATATCGATAACTATATGATCAGATCAGTTATGTACGAAAAATGAATGGTGTTATAATTAATGATTGAAAAATAAATATATCTGATCAGATAGCTATCGATATCCGATTAACGTGATTTTTTATAGGTACATAGTGTTCGACGAGTTATACACATTGAACGGTTCAGATTATTAAAATGGGACCCGGATGACCCCCACGGACCAAACAAAACCATGCAGTGCTTTGTACCAAAAATAGCCAATAATTTCGAACTCCCCTTCACAACTGCCGATTTGTACGGCTGGGCCCACCTGTCACTATTCATCTCTTACACCCTCTTTTTATATAATTTTTTAATACACATTTTTTCATAAAAATTCAAAAAGTTAACCCAAACCTTCATATTTTTTTCTCAACTTTTTTAGTCCAAAAAGACAAAAAGTACACTTTTTTAGGTCACCCCAAACCAGCCCTAGTCTCAAAAGGGTTTATTTTTTAGACAAAAAATTTGATCCCAAAAAGATAATAATTCATTACTAATGTCTAATTTTCGTTACTAAAATTATAATGACGACACTTTTTATAACAAAAATATTTAATTCCTAAAAAATAATTTTATTTTTAAATTTTAGTTTTTAAAACTTTAATTTTTTTATGGTGGTTGAAGGGTGTGAGAGTCAAAGTGATTATCAGAGGTCATGGTGGCCGCGCCTTTTGAAAGGAAGGAAGGTAGTGGCTTAGTCCTCGTTTGGTATTTTGGGTCTTAAAAAAGTACAAAAAGATAAAAGGGAAAAGAACGGGAGCTCGAGGGGGCTTTCCCCGAAAGCCCCGAAATTGCCATTTTTGGCAAAAAAAAAAAATGCAAGGTAAGTTAAAAAAAAAAAAAAAAAAAAAACAGTTTACTGAAAATGGAAATTAGGGGGATTCGGAGGAGGCAAATTCGAGCTACCAATCAAAGTTGAAGATAAAATATGCTATACAAATGTCACATTTAAATCATAATCATCATATTTTTTCTCTCACTAAAATCAAAAAGTCCAAAAAAATCAAACGAGGCTAAAAAAATTCCAACACTAAAAAATTAGCTACCGTAACTAATGCAAAACGAAGTAAATATATAGATAGAAATGAAAATTTGTATAGAATTTGAGTTTTGTCTGTGTTGATAATTTGACTTAGAATGTAATGATACTAAAAAAAAAAAAAAATGTGAAAATGACACTAACACCCTAAAAAATTAGAAAAAACTACAATAAATCCATTAGCTTGGCATAATTTCCTTAAAATTTTAATTTACATAATATTTCGCTTCATTTTCATTTTAAGGCATCATTTAGGAACAAGTTATTTTAGTAATTTTTTGATTTTTTTGCTAAAATATAAGGTAAATTTTTTTTGTATATTTGGAATGACTTTTTTATTGTTTACGAAAATATGAGCAAAAAATAGAGAGAAAATAGAATCTTTGACTTTTTGTATAAGTTATAGGCTTTTAATTTTTTTAATAATTTTTTGACTTTTAAGCTAAAACTATTACTTCCCAAACGAGGCCTTAAGAGTGATAATATACAAACAAAAAAGAAAAATGCTATGAATCCCAAATAATCTACCAAACCTCTCACACGGATGTGGGATCAACAAAACCCACATGTGTGTGGGTCTCACATTCATGTGAGAGATTTGATAAAAAATTTGATATATTATTTAGGATCCCTAACATAACTCAACAAAAAATTGATATAGAATTTTCATACATAATGATCTGACTTAATGATGACTTTCACTTTAAAACAAAATACTCATAAAAATGAATTATATTTATAACAATTCTACTGCCACATCATTCTTGTAATGTTTTTTTGTATAAATTTCATATATGAATAGAATTTTCCTTTAGTTAATCATATGAACGTAAAAATAATATTATTATATCTTTTATATTGAAATATAAATTACACTTTATATATTTATGTATGTTCACACCGTTTACATTAATTTCAATCCATTTAACCTTATTAAAAAAAAATCAATATAATTAGATAAAAATTGTAATATTTATTATATATATATTTTTTTAATTTCAAAAAAGAACAGTGTAATTGATCTCCAATATATATATCAAATGTGAGTGTCCATTTAGAGGATGTCATTTTCGTTTCCCTTAAATGTTAAAAATTAATTACGCTGCCAACCGAGCGTGGCATAGGAGGATTGACAAGAATAATTCTAGATACCCACCCTTATTTATTTTGAATTTATCTCGAATGAGATTGTATAATTGTTATTAAATTTGTGTGGTGTAGAGTTCATATGTAGAATGAATCTAAATCACAAGATAATAATTTTGGATAAATTCGGAGTAGATAAGGATAGGTTTGTAGCATTACTCTATAGACAATGATTAGGATTAATTAATTGTAATCCCAAAATCACATCCAACCTTGTTCATCCCTTGTGGTTTATAATTCTTCATATTTCCTTATCATCTTATTATTCATTATAATTTGCTTTCCTCATAGCATTTTCGATTGTGTTAGTGGTCCAAATCCTAAAACCACACTATGCTGACTGTTCTTCTGATTTAGCTGATCACTTTACTGTTGATGTAGCGTGGATTATGATAAGTGCAAAATACTAACTACTCGATTACGGATTCAACTCGAATTTTGGAATAAGGGTACTTTTTGATATTTTTGTACTTGTGACGTATTATAATTTTATGTATACGTAGTCGAGGAAGGCAGCTATTTCTATATACCTTGTAATTTTTATGATTATAATGAAATCGCAATAATAGTGAATGTAACTCTAGTTTTTGGGTGAACCATATAAATTTTGTGTGTTACTATATATGGGATTTACAATTCTCATCTTTTTGTTTTAGTTTGTTTTTGTCTTACTTTCCTTATTAGGTATTACAGATTCCAAACACGTACTTGATTTGATCCAATAAAAATTTCATGACAATTGAAGGGGGCAAATTTTGGGGCAAGCCATAAACTCAAATCTCTTGTGTTCAATTCTCATTAGTGTCTCTTAGACATAACCAATACTAGTAATTTAAGACTGAGTATTCAAGATTTACTCTAGAGAACGGATCTAGAGGACCCTATCTTGAATAAGTTTCGTTCTGGGTTGGCACCAACAAATACAAGTAAAATATATATATATATATATATGATAGGAAAAAGATATGGTAACCAAACATAGCCTTGTGCTCCACAAGGCCACCTTACAAAGAAATGGTAGCTGGCCTAACATATATCATATGCCAAAAAACAGATGTATAGATGCATATATATACACGCATTTCATTTGTTTCTAATAGCTAATGTTTCATGAGTGATTAAAATGACTTATGATAATAAACTTCTAAAAGCATAGTGTACTTATATATTTGTTGCATTTTTATTCATGTCATAATACAGTTTATAGAAAGCGAACTTTGGTGCAACAGTAAAGTTGTTCCATTATAATTTAGGCACGTGTTTAGATTACAAAAAGACTCATGCATTTGACTCTCCAAAATAATAATGACAGAAATCTCGTGCACTAGAACTAGAAGTGTTTTGTCATAATAAAAATTTACAATCTATGTTATAGTTTGTGCTAAATCATACAATGCAGTGTACATACCATGCTATTTAGCCTTTCTTCCTCATTGACCTCATCATAATAATCTATTTAAAGCACCAACAATCTGTTGCAAAAGGAAACAGTATGTGTTAGGATTAGATGTACCTATTCAACTGCACAAAAGAAAGTCAAGGGGCACAAAAAATGATTATTTAATGGCTACAATATTAAATTTTTTTTTTCCCCCCTAATTTGTTTACATAAAATATCTAGATGCTGTCTTAATACATTTTTAATAGTCAATGCTGTTCGCAAGGGGACCAGATAATGTCAGCAAATAAAAAATATTCCTTCTTTTTGTTTTTGTTAAAGAAGATGCTTAGCTTTGCCCATCTGGTTTGACAGAGACCCATAATAATCTTTCATACCACTGTTGAGGCAACCATTTATGTGAATGAAGAACCTTATCAAACTATTCATGGAAATGGCTATTTATAAAGCATGTATGTAAATTAGTTCTCAAACAATAGTGCCATACCTATCACCTTAGGACTAGGCTTCCTTCTATTAGAGAGTCCAGTTGCGGTGATTGTAGGTTCACTCTGGACTTATTTCAGTTATTCAAATTGTTTATATTGTTGATTTCATTGTACGCATTATTTATGCAAAAACTGAGATTGATTGGGAATCATGGGCCATATGATTGAATCACATTTATTTGTTAAAAAAACGAATCATTTACTTTTAAAATCATACTAATCATCTATTATTTAAAGACAAATATGATCTAAATCCGATCAACTTATTTTTTTATATAAACAACCTATTTAATAAATCTTATAATATGAACGGCTTGAATTATTAAAGTAGGTCCGAGGTGAGCATACAATGGCTCAACTGGAACCTTTACGTTGTGTTTGGTTGGGGGATTTGAGAAGGGATTTGGAAAAGGAAAGGGAAAAGGTGTGTGAAACTATGTGAAATGTAGGTATATTTTTTTCACATTTCACCTACCTTTTCCATTTCCCTTTCCAAATCCCTCCTCAAATCCCTCAACCAAACACAGCATTAGTCTATTATGGATGGAAGACAACGTAGGATCTAGTACACTGAAATATATTAATAATTGCGAAAATTATTCCATAACCCATGTTTCAATGTTGCATATCAATGAATGATGTGGATGTCTTGTGCAGCGTTGCCTAGCAAATAAGGGTGGGTTTGATTGAGAGATTTGGGAGGACTATTTCACTATTTGGATTGTTTATTTGAATTAATGAGTAGTCTATCGTTTGTTTTTTTTTAAGTCCGTCGGACATAGAGTCCGGCCGGACTCTTTCTCCCTCATATGAGAGAGAATACTATCTCAGGGGGTGTGGGACAGTCATATGAGAGAGAATACTATCCCAGGGGGTGTGGGACAGTTTTGGAGGGACAATTTACTATTGGGATTAGGTGGTAAAATGACCATTTTGATCATGTACTATTTAATTATATATTATATTTAGTAAAATTCAATAAAATTTAAATGTCTCAATTTAAAAATAAAATAAATTTATTTAACTTTTTATTAATGTTTTATTTATTTAATTTTTTAAAATAATTTTTATAGATATTTTATTTTAAAATGTTGTTTATATTTTATTTAATTTCATTATTTAAATGTTAATAGATGTTTTATTTAATTTCATTGTTTAATTATTATTATTTTTAAAAACAAATTTATTTAAAATTTTAATTAAAAAAATAACATATATTTTTATTGATATTTTATTTATTTTATTTTTAAAAAATAAATTTATTTAATTGTGTGAAAAATAAAATAAAATAAGTTTTTATTTAATCTAACTAAAAATAATTAAAATATTAAAGATATGTTTAATATTACTATTACTTAGTAAATAATTAAAAAAGGATAAAATAGTCTTTTGTTTATTTATCCTACCCAGTCCATCCAACCAAACGTTGGATTCACTAAAAATAGTCTTTTCCAGACATTTAATCCCATGAAAAAACAAACACATAATACATATCCAATACAACCAAATAGTTCGGGCGATTCACAGTCCCAGGACTCAAGTCCGATGAATTCTAATCCTCCCTTATCCAGTCCGTCCAATCAAACACACCCTAAGGGGGGACTATTCACTATTTGGATTGCTTATCCGAAGGAGTGAGTAGTCCATCGTTTGTTTTTTTTTTAGTCCGCCGGACTCCTTATCCCTCATATGGGGGATTATACTATCCCGGTAAGGAGGTGTGGGACAATTTTGGGGGGACAATTTACTGTTAGGATTAGGTGGTAAAATGACCATTTTGACCCTTTACTATTTAATTATGTATCATATTTAGTAAAATTCAATAAAATTTAAATGTCTCAACTTAAAAATAAAATAATTTTATTTAACTTTTTATTGATGTTTTATTTATTTAATTTTTTAAAATAATTTTTTGTAGATATTTTATTGATATTTTATTTTAAAATTTTGTTTATATTTTATTTAATTTCATTATTTAAATGTTAATAGATGTTTTATTTAATTTCATTGTTTAATTATTATTATTTTTAAAAACAAATTTATTTAAAATTTTAATTAAAAAAATAACATATATTTTTATTGATATTTTATTTATTTAATTTTTAAAAAATTAATTTATTTAATTGTGTAAAAAATAAAATAAAATAAATTTTTATTTAATCTAGCTAAAAATAATTAAAATATTAAAGATATGTTTAATATTACTATTACTTAGTAAATAATTGAAAAATGATAAAATAGTCTTTTGTTCATTTATCCTATACAGTCCGTCCAACCAAACGTTGGATTTACTAAAAATAGTCATTTTTAGATATCTAATCCCATGAAAAAACAAACACAACATACATATTCAATCTAACCAAATAATCCGAAAGATTCACAGTCTTAGGACTCAAGTCCGATAGATTCTAATCCTTCCTTATCCAGTCCGTCCAATCAAACACACCATTGTGACCCACTCACCTTATGATAAATATATATATCCTGTAGTTGTGGCTGTATGTTCTAAATGAGTTCCCATCCACTAGGATGTGCCAAAAATGAAATCAGTTATTACAGTTCTTGCAGATTAAAGTTGACTTGGAAATGGGCCTAACTTAAATTTCACATCAATAATATATATTATATACATAAAGTTTTCTACTGTGGCTTGCTCATGTTTATCTGTAGGATTGGATGTTACATACATTAGGGAGAGATTATAGTTTATAGAAAATATGAAAAAGATATTACACAAATTCCATGGAGCTCCTAGATTATTTGTATTTTTTAATTAAGCTTGATGGAAAAAAAAAAATCAAAAAATCAAAACAATTAATTAGAAGGGTCACGCGCAAGAGAATATGATTAAAACAAAACCAAACAAGTGTCTTCTAGGTGTGCTTTTGAAGAATAATGTTTTTTTTTTTTTTTGGGGGGGGGGGGAGGGGGAGAACATATGAATAATTAGGCCTAAATAGAACTCTGATTTTATATATTGTCTACATAGAATTTAAGAACATTTTTAACGGTAATATTTAAGTGAGCAGTGCTAAAATATACTAGCACGAGACAATAAAAAGTACTCATTTCAACAATGTAGTATAGATTGTAATAAAAATAGGAAAATTCTATTATACACATCATATATCATATTCACCCTTAATTACGTTATTTTTTTCTTTAGTTATGATCAATTTTCTTTTTTAGTTATGACATTATATTGAGATATTTGGTTATAATTTTTTTTCAAGTAATGACTCAGAAAGTATAGAGTTATACCATTTTATTATGTAATTATAAGGTGCATATAATACACCATCTTTTTCAAGATAAAATAATACAATGTTAATTTATGTGCCAAATTTGACAAAAGTAGCAGCACAATACTATTTCACACACCTTTAGCTAGTTATATAAAATGCGTTGGCGCGAAAAAACTAGTTCTATAAAATGCAATTTTATTGTATTTAAATAGCATAAAAATACTTCATGTTTAACAAACATAATAGTGGTGGTGGAAGTGATGATGAGTACTTTTAATAATTTTTTTTTTTTTTTTTTTCCCAAAAGGATAAAGATGTGTGGTGATTGTGAGTCCTTGTACACCATCATAAGAGGAAATGGTAGTGGGATGTATCAATTGAAGTCCTCAATGAACTTTGGTGGAGGAGCATTATAGTGGGAAATAATTGTCATTATTTGGTTGAGAGGAAGGACAAAAAAAACATAAGACTCGTTTATAGCAAAGTTGGTAATGTGTAGTGGTGTGAAAGAATTGAGCTCTTAAAACACTGAAATTATTAAACTATGAATATTATTTGATTTTAACTTGTATTCCATTATTGCTTACTAATAATAGTGGAATCAATGACTCAAAATCAAAAAGGGATTCTAACCTAATACTATCGATGAACCAATCCATTTAAAATGTAAAAAAATCCTACATGATTTTGAATTGGGAAAGATTAAACACAATAAACAAAATAGGTGACATCTTAAAGGTAATGGCGGAGCCACATGGAGGCCAGAGGGTGACGTGTCCTCCTTGAGTTTTTGATTTGTAATTTTTTTTTAATAAATAAGATTTTAAACAAAAATAATATTTAGAAATAAAATGTCAATGGCATTTCTAAATTTATGAGAACAATAGTGATTGTTTTTTATTGAAAATGGACTATAACAAATTATATTTTTATATATAAAAATTTTGTGAAAAAATCTCAATATAGGAGTAATATCCATCATTATTGATATGTAAATATAATTAATCTCATTATATATATATGTAAAAGTTATTAGAATGTTAGTTATATTTGCATACGGAGTTCACCCTTCATATATTGCTTTACTATTAGTTGATATCATATGTCAATGATGACGTGATATGATTATTATATGAAATTTTTACTCAAATTTTGTAAAATTTTTATTTATCTTACCATTATATAATTTATTTTAAGACTTAAATATATGACTTTTCTACATTATTCATGATATACTAGTTATACGCAATACTTTCTTTTCGATTTTACTCGAAGTTAATTATAAAATTTTATGTGAAATACTTTTTTAATAATTTATTTAAGTCTTTGAACTTAATATTAATTCAAAAATTATTATTATCTTTTTATTGTTGGTTATGAAAAAAATATTGAAGTTGTAATTAATAAATGCCCCTTTTAATTTAGTTTTCTATCTCCGTCACCACTCAAATGAATATTACTAATAGAACATGTAGGAATAATGAAAGCCTATTTTTATTTTATTTTATTTTTTGTTGACCTTCATAAGTAAAAAGCAGAAAAAGATAGATCACTATATATTCTATACCTCTATTTCCCATTTGATTTAATTTATACCGTCTCCCATTTGTCTCTTTGAAAGAGTTGGGAGGCAATCTATTATATTCTTTCTTGACTAGGGGTTTGCGGAAAATAAAGAATTTATTTTTACACTTTTTCTATTAAAAAAAAAAAAAAAAAGCCATACATTTATCTTAATTAGCTAATAGGCTATATGGGCAGATCTGAAATTATGTAATTTCTTCATTTACGGGCTCAAAATTTTAATTTAGGCCTATCCCAACTGAACATGCATGTCTAAGTAGTTAATAAACAGTCTCAATTCTTATTTTTTCTAATTAGGGTTGATTTCATTGGCCGTAACTTGCACTACAACTCTTGATTTGGCATCTCCTATATTAGTATATTTTTTTTATTTTTTTCAGTCATATCACTTTTTTACTTTTTTTTTTTTTACATATTTTTATAAAAATCAAAAAATATATCTTCTGTTAATTTTGTCATATCATGAGGTTGACATGCCTTTTTGTTGGGCTTAGATTATTATCATAGGAACTTTTCCCCACAACCATTCCCTTAGGTCAAAGTGGGTATCTATCACAATGGTAACCTTTCAAGCACCTTTGATGAATGGAAAGAAGGTCTTGTGCTTTTGTTGGACTAATATCACACATAGCTTAGATTTGTCTATGTTTAGACTTTACTTCATATTAATTTAGTTTTCATCACACATAATTTTTCTGAAACAATTTCTAATTAACATTGCTCTCTTTAAGGATAAAATTATAAACTTACTCAACTCAATTAATTAATCTCAATCAATTTAGTGATAATTTTCATTAAAAAAATATTAACAATATTATTACTTAGATCAAATTGAAATAAAATTTAAAATTAAGGGTGTAAATGACACAAAAATAAAATATAAAAAACAACAGTGTAATTTTCCCTAATAAACATTTACATGCAAAGATGATAATTTTAAAAAATTACAATATAAAGCTAATTTCTAAAACGTGAGCAAGAGATTAATACATATAAACCTGAGCAAAAGTATCTCAAAAAATCTATATCGTTCTACTTATCATTAGGGGTGCAACTCGGGCGGGCTCAACCCGAGCAACCCGAGCCCAGCCCGAGTTTTTTTAGGGCTTGGACAACTATATCTTGTAATCTGGACGGGCCTGGGCAGATTTTTGATGCCCGAATTGTAATTCGGGCCGGGCTTGGACAGAACCAATGGCCAACCCGAGTAACCCGAACCCGAATTAAATTTAATATATTATATAAATTATATAATATATAATATATAATATATAATATATAATATATATATAATTTAATAAATTATATAATATATATAAATTAAGTAAAAGAGTTAGTCTTAATTTTTATTTTTTATTTTTTGGTGACCAGAAAATAACTTTTAATAATTCTCAATTCTTTGTTAATTATCAATTCTACCTACAAGTTTCAAAACAAATCTACCTACAAGTTTCTGGGCAATTTGGGTAATTCGGGCTAACCCGAGTTCAAAATACAAAGTTTGGGCCGGGCTTAGACAGCAAAGCTTGGGTTCATGTTCGGGCTTGGGCGAGCTTGGGCACTGCTCTGGGCAATTCGGGTTGGGCTTGAGTAGACCCCCAACCCGACCGAACCCGCCCGAGTTACACCCCTACTTATCATAAAATCCCAATCTATTTCCTTAAATTTGTCAGTGTTTAATGTATGTGAAAACGATAGGTGTGTGTCACCTAAAATATAACAAGGTTTAAATATATATATAATAAAATTTGATATGTTAGGATGCATGTCCTTACGAAAAAACACCTTACGAAAAAACAAAGAAGAAAAAACACAACGTTTGGACGGGAAAAATATTTTCTAACATTATAATCCATCTTTTTATCTTTTTATCTTTTTTCCATCACATCACCTCTCTACTTTTCTGCACATCTTTTTATAAAAAGACAAAAAATGCACTTTTTTAAGACACCCCAAACCAACCAGTATAATGAAAAACGAAAATTAAATGAAAAACATTTTTCACGAGTGGAAAGGAAAAACAAACTGATTTAGATAGAAAATATTTTTCGCTTTCAAAAAGCAAGAAACGTTTTCCGGACTAAAAACCTTACCAATGTCACCGCACTACCACGGCCACCATCACCTCCACCACCACCTCCACTTCCACTTTCATCCCACCACCACCACTACCACCAAATATAGAAAAATATTTTCTGAAACAAAATTTCTGTAGAAAAAGATTTCCACCTAAACAGAGTGAAAACAAACACTGCAGCTTTGCTAATCATCAAACCAAAACCAAGCATGTTATATATATATATATATATGTTATATCAAATAGCAATAACTTGGAAGAACTGTCACTGAGCAAGGGCACAAAGCATACAGAATGCATTGGCTTGCCATGCCCATGGCCCAATGCAATGAACTCCCTTAAAAGGCCTAGCATTTGATATTCAAGGCAAACTGCATACCAATTATGATTTCCTGTCTGATTATTGCCAACTCGAAAATTTGGGCGAAGGAAAAAATGTATGAGAGGGAGGGAGAGAGAAGAAAATAACAAAGATCTTTACAGGGCGGCAGCAGCAACAAATCTATTCTCTCTTCAATTGTCAGGCCCATTACTGACCCTGATCTCCAAAAGCCTCTCTACTGGTTGCCGGCAAATAGGGCACCGGTTCGTTTGAAACCTCAAAACCTTTGCACACTCACTGCACATACACTGCATCATAAAAGAAGAAAAAGAAAAGAAAAGAAAGGCCAACGTGTCAGTAACAAGTTATTGACTGGTATCTCAACTCAGGTTGGTGACTACTACATTTCATGGACTCGGATAGAGTGTCAAGTGTGTGTACGAATCTAGAAGTTGGACCTATAAAACCTCAAATTTAAGAGTAAATGAACTCTGCAGAAAATGATCATATTTTTATATTTTTAATCTATTGTTTGAGATAAAATGGTGTAATATATAACATACACTTGCAATTATATAACAATATATAATGGTGTTAAATCAAATGCACAAGATCCAATGGAAAGTATCGGGCACATCACGCACTTGTCCAATAGTCGGGTGTCTGACACGAGTATTTGATTTATTTTTCCATGTAACATGGGGTTAAATGGTAAAATGGAGATTACAAGTAGGATGAAATGCAAGTGAAGAGTGTCCATTGGATCGATCTTAACCTTCATGATAATATTAGGCAAATAATGAACTTGCTAAAATTAGTACGGCCACGTGCAACTTAAACCGACACAGCTGGAGGAGGTGAGTTGATCCGCATTTAAGGTGCTAAAAGAAATAGAGAAAGGCCGAGGAGGACATGGCTTTAGGTGTATGAAAGAACAAGATTGCATTAGGTATAGCCATAACTAGAGGAAAAAATGCAATAATTATAAAAAAAAGTAATCACGAAAAGGTCTCTAAATTGCTCATCAAGAAAGCAAAGGCCCCCTTCCAAGTCATGATATCAACAATGAAAATTGCATCATTGAATAATCTCACCATCACCACTTGCATAAAACATAAAAAGATTAGGCTTGAGGACAGATTCCTCTTGTCCCCATCTAGCCAAAATCAACATGTGCATGCAAGGGAGAGAGATAGAGAGCATACCATGTGTCGGCAAGGAAGGACAGTTGTGTCCCGAGGTTCTGATAGGCAGATAACGCATTCTTTGCCAGGATCATTCCCATCAAAGTCATCATCGACAGAATTCCCAATCCCATAAATCTCCTGCAACTCATACCGCATCCCATTCACCCATAAGATCTGCTTCACCACCCTCACCTGGTATTCACCTTTCTCCATCTCAAACACTGCCTTAGTTATTTGAGAGTTTGTGGTTCCAGGCTCCGCATTTCCATCTGCTGATCCATTCTCACTAACTGGGGTTGCCTCTGCCTTCACTGCCAGAGGAAAAACTTCCATGTCACCCTCTTTCAGTAACTCTGTCTCCTCGAACATTGAGACGTCTATCCCAGTTCCAGAGGGTTGTCTGAACTTCTGGCCTAAACCTTGTTCGAAATGCACTGTCACTGGTGCAAGCATGTCTTCCTTCATCGGAGTCAGGCTACAATTGTCACCCTCTTTCGCAAAGAAAATAACTGTAATGCTGGGAGCCCAGAAAAATAAAATTTAAAAACTAAACCTTCACTGTCTTTACCAAAGAAAATATGGTGATGCTGTTAGCAGAGTAAATATGAAATTGTATGCATAATAAAGAAAACAATAAAGTGATCCAGTGCCCGAGAATTCTGCTAAAGCGGGGTTTGGGGGGATGCAAGATGAACTTGTATGCTTAGTAAACAACACAAGAAGTCAACAAAACAGCAACAATATATCTCAAAGGTGGAAACTACTTCAGCAAATAACTTTATTTTATGTTGCCAGCATTTATTTTAGTAAATGAGTGCTGAAATTGCACCCAAGAGATTATATAAAAGCAAACAACTCACCAACTCTATCCAAACCTTAGCCCAATTGTTCAAATGAATCCTTTCCAAGTTCACTTTGCTTGGGAGCAATATCATCGATTAAATATACCTTTCCAAATGTTTCTCCAATAAGTCCATTCACGTTCTTTTCTCCGTTTGAATTATTTAAACTTTTCACCTATAACATAAACCATAGGGTTTTTCATTGGCAATCTTAACCATCTGAACCTAAGAAGCATGGAGACGGACATGTGACACAACACGGATACGACACAGACACGCCAACACGTTAATTTTCAAAAAATACAGGACATGACACGTGGGGGACACACATGAAATATATAATTTTATATATTTATTATATGTTATATATATGACTCTATTATGCAAAGATAATAAAAAATGTAATATGACATTAATTCCTATAAATTTATATAGTTTTTGTTTTATTATTGTATCTTAAACTGTTTTATTCAAACTTATAATAAATTTCACGTGTTTGATCGATAGACACGTGTGTTTAAACGATTGACATGTGCGTCCTCCAAGTGTCCAAAGAGTGTCGGACATTTGTCTTAAGAGTGTCCAAAGAGTGTCGGTGTCCGACACAGACACGACACGGATACATCACCTTATTAAAAGTGTATGTGCTTCTTAGATCTGAACCATCTCTCTATTTTCACTCTGTACAAACCTCCTTTATGACTGGTTTAGGAGCAGGTTTGGCATGCATTTCCAAAAAACAGTCAATGAGTTTATATACCAAAGCCTTCAACATCATACAGGCTCACATGAAGATACTGAAATTTTAATTACTCGTTATAGTCGAACATATATCCAGAATGCCTAAGAATAAATGCGATTAGATAGCTTACTGGATTCAGGGCACTTGCATAAACATGCATCTTAACATGATGTTTACAGAAAATTTGTTGATTAACTCTTCGAGGCTACATTTAGTTTGATCTGGTCATCTTAAAATTTCACAATAAGAGAAGAAGAGGGACCTAAAAACCCCTTCCCTTCCCCTACTGCCCAAGTGGCCATCCTGACCATTACAAAACATTTTCTTAAATGCTTTGAACATTCTTAAGTTCTTAACAGCTCTTCCAAGCTTTACATATTAATAGGTATGACTTTTATATATATTGTCCAAGTAAAATATGTAATTTAATTTATTATGTATCCACTTGAACAATTACAAAATGTAGAAGATAAAGCTCCCTAGATATCATAATATAATGCACATTCCTGCTAGCTTTCTGACTACAAATTTTTCCTCTTTTTACTTTTATTACTATGTTCTCTTTCATATTAGAAGTTGTTTGTTAAATAGTTTATTTTACATTGCTCATGCATATGATATATTCGCTTTACAAACATTATAAATCACATTTGGGGTGTGTGAGCTATATTCCCAAGAATGGTGGACCTTATTCCAAGTAAGACACTCACCACCTAAGTCGCAGTTGATGAGTGTCAAAGCAGTGTCATTAAAATGTTCAATAAGTATATCATTGAAGTATCCAAAATCATGAAATTTATTTTGAATTATGACAAGTTCAATAAGTGCAGATCACATTTCTAGGAGCATTCAGAAGTGTCAGTGTCGAATGTGGGCACAACTTCTCTCTAAGTGTCCATGATACTTAAACTATGTGGTCTTGACTTAAAGTAACAGATGAATATATAGGATATTTCTTCCTTATAAAAATCTCAATTTCCTAACACAAAGGTAACTAATGAAATATATAGCATATTTCTTCAGCAGCTGCCTCTGCCCAAAACCCATCAAAGCACCTACCATGGAACATTTCAAAACACTTGAAAATAAAAAAATGTTAGAAAAGTTCATCACAATCTTCGAAACATGCCATACATAATGAAATAGAAACTCCCCAAAAATAGCTCGACTCTTAACCCATATAAGCAAAGGCTAAAGTTGAGTTAAACAAGTCAAAAAATCCTCAGATAATATCCAACAATTTGAAACAAATAACGAAGTAGGAGACAAACAAACAAACAAAAAGGGAAAGAAATAACCCAATAAAAATTCCAATCAGTCAAAATTATTTATTCATCATCATGAAGAAATTGATTCTATAAATCAAATATTAATTGAAGCATATAATAACTTTCCAAATAAGACACCATAAATAGTTCACATAAAGCAATATACCTTCCCGAGAGGGTGGCGTCAAATGTGAAAGCAACAAGAAACTGTCCCGGGTTTTGCTCATCCGGCTCGATCCTCAAAGTTTCCTTCTTGAGATTAATATAATTTCGAATGGTCACTGCCTTCTGATGCTCAACATAGGGTGGTGGGGGAGGCATCAAGGGGCGACAAGGGTACATGTGGGGAGGAGGACGGTGGTGGTGATCATACGGAGCAGGCAGTGGCAGTGGCACCGGCATCGCAGGCGGTGGATGTGGGTAGTAACCAGGGTAATGGTAGTAAGGATGAGAGTTAGGATTTGGGTATTGAGTAGGATAAGGTGTCGCCGCAGCGAATACATATCGATTTGCCGAAATTTCGGGTTGAGGCTGTTGTGGTGGCGGTGGTGGAGGGTGGCTCCGCCGGCTTCCATGCCTCCGGCGACCGTTTACACTACTACTTCCGATATTACCCATTTCAGTTTACCTCTTCAAATCCTAAGAAAAAATACAAATTTCAATCACCCTAACTCTCATTACCAAAATCAAATTCACACACCCAAATAGAAAACAAATGCACACACAGATATCAATATACATATATCTTATACAAAGCACTGACTATAAATTTTATTTTATTCTTTTTTAATTTTCTTTCCCTTCCCTTCTCGTTTTCTTGCAGTTTGAGAAGAAAACACAGATTTGGAATCAATTCAAGCTAATAGGGCTAATCAATTAAGATTCAGAGAATTTTTTTATTTGGGAATTTCATTATAATTTAACTGAAACCCAGAAAGAAAACAAACAGAGAAAGGAAAAGAAAACGTAAAAACCTGATCTTTGGAGTGAAATCAATTGGCAGGAGTTTCTGGGTTTTGTTCTGGATGTTCTCAGGAGCAACAGCGACCGAGTTATGTAGATATGTATCACACAAAATGTAGATGAAGAAAGAGAAACAGATGTAAAGAGTAACTGCAATGTGAAGAGAGAGAGAGAGAGAGAGAGAGAGAGAGAGGTGAAAAGGGAGAGAAGTGGGAAGAAGAAGAAGAAAATGATGGGGGGTTGGGTGGAAGTGTAAATGGGATTGGCGTAAAGCTCCACCCGCTACACCATTCCTTCCCCCATCATTCGTCAATTGGCTTAGAGAGAGAATAACTTCAGAGAGAGAGAGAGAGAGAAAAAAAAAAAGAAGCATTATTCCAAAGTGATTTTTTCTTTTTACTTTTTTAAAATACATGATAAAGGTGGGAGAGCATATTATTATGGTTTGATAAGGTTAGTGCCCTCTAATTTTTTTTTAAAATAAAATAAAGAAAAAATTATTAATAAATCTTATTTAGAAGTTTTTAATTTAAGAAGTCTATAAAGGAATTTTTTAACCCATTTAGTCTCATGTATGTATAGTTTTATTTCATAAAGTTCTTTTTCTTGATTTACACTATTTTCTTAGATACTTATGCCCTTATATTTAATTTTGATATCCTTATAAATATTTTTTGAACAGTTAGTAATTTTATGATATAAACATTCATATTTTAAAATTTACATTTGTAGGAATGTAAAATTGGCCCGTGGGCGGTTCGAAATCCGTCTGCGAGCCGGGTCGGGCTCGGCCCGATGACAATATGAATATTCACATTGACATGTTAACATTCACGTTAATAGGAGTATAAAATTAGTCCGCGTCCCGTGGTGGCGTGAAACCTGCCCGCGGCCCATGAATGGCCCGGGGCGGGCCCGGTTTGGGCCTTGACAATGTGAATATTCACATTGACATGTTAACATTCACATTGATAAGAGTATAAAATTGGTCCGCGGCCCATGAGCGGCCAAAAGCCCGCCCGCGGCCCGGAGCGGGTCTGGCCCGACTCGGCCCGGCCCGTTGACAATGTGAATATTCACATTGACATATTAATATTTACATTGATAAGAGTATAAAATTGGTCAGCGTCTAATAGCGCGCGACCGGTATCGGCAGTTGACAATGTGAATATTCACATTGACATATTAACATTCACATTGATACGAGTGTAAGATTAGCCCGCGCTCCATGGCTATTCGAAACCCCCCAACGGCCCGCGGGCGGCCCGGGGTGGGCCCTGCCCGTTAACAATGTGAATATTCACATTGACATGTTAATATTCACATTGACAAGAGTATAAAATTGGCGCCGTGGTCGCCCAAAACCCACCCGTGGCGGCCAGAGGCAGGTCCAGCCTGTTGACAATGTGAATATTCACATTGACATGTTAAAATTCACATTGATAAGAGTATAAAATTGACCCGTGCCTTGTGGCTGCTTGAAACTCGCCCACAGCCCGTGGGTGGCCCGAGGCGGGCCCGACCCGGCCTGTTGATAATGTGAATATTCACATGGACGTATTAACATTCACATTAATAAGAGTATAAAATTAGGCCACGGTCTATGGGCGGCCAAAAGCGCGCCCCCAGCCCGGGACGGGCTCGGCCCGGCCCGGCCCATTGACAATGTGAATATTCACATTGACAATGTGAATAGTCATATTGACATGTTAACATTCACATTGATAAGAGTGTAAAATTGGCGTGACTGGGTGGCGGCGTGAGGCTTGGCCCGACCCGTGACAATGTTAATATTCACATTGACATGTTAACATTAACATTGATAGGAGTGTAAAATTTGCACGCTGCTCGAAGCTCACCCGTGGCCTGGGGTAGGCCCAGCCCGGCCCGTTGACAATGTGAATATTCACATTGACATGTTAACATGCACATTGATAAGAATGTAGAATTGGCCCGCCGCCCGTGGGCTGCTCAAAGCCCGCCCACGGCCTGGGGCAAGCTCGTTTGGGTTCGGGCCCGAGCATGTCCGAGACCCTAGGCTAGGGCCTAGGCCATCACTTTGAAGCCCGGCCCGGCTCGGCCCATCGGCCCACTTAAGGCCCATTCAATGCTCGGTCTGAGGCCCAGCCCGCTTGAGGCACAATGTCTTTTTTTGTGGAAAATAATAAAATTTTGGTAGAAAAAATTAAAAAGAATTAAAAAAAAATGGCCAAGCCCACCCAAGCCCGGCCTAAGCTCGAGCCTAGGCCTAGGCCCACCGGCCCGACCTGAGGCTGTCGTCTTCGGGCCGCGAGTCAATTTTACACTCCTATCAATGTGAATGTTAATATGTCAATGTGAATATTCACATTGTCACGGGCGAGGTCAGGCTCTCCCCGGGCTGCCCACGGGCTTCGGGCCGCCCATGGGATGCGAGTCAATTTTACATTCTTATCAATGTGAATGTTAACATGTCAATGTAAATATTCACATTATCAACGGGTCGGGCCCGCCCCGGCAACGGGCGGGCTTCGGGCCGCCCACAGGCCGCAAGCCAATTTTACAGTCCTATTAATGTGAATGTTAATATGTCAATGTGAATATTCATATTGTTATGGGCCGGACCGGGCTCGCCGCGGGCTAATTTTACACTCCTATCAATGTGAATGTTAACATGTTAATGTGAATATTCATATTGTACATGGGCCGGGCCCCTACACATTGACGGTATGAACATTCACATTGACGGTGTGAACATTCACATTAGGAGTATTTTGGTAATTATGTCACCCATAGAACTTATTGAAACATAAGAAAATAATATGAACTAAATAGAACATAAGTAGATGAAAAGGATATTTTGGTCTTCTTATCTCAAATAGGACCTAATGGAATAGTCAAAAAGAATATGGATTGGATGGAACATAAGTAATTAAATATGGATTTATGGAAAAAGTTCCCTAAAATAAAATATGCTATATCTCTTAAGATTTAGAAAAAAAAATATAATAAATTTATATTTTTTATATTTAGAAAAAAAATAAAATATGCTATATATTCTATTGTAAATCAATGTAATTTATCTTCTTTCTTTTTTTTCTTTATATCAAACAATTTTAGTTAAATTATTGAGTTGAATTTTTGATTAATCAATAACAAGTCGAGTTTGAATAATTTTTTTTTTAAATTAAGCTTTTATTAGTTTATTGAATCGAGTTGGAACAGAGTTAAAATATCAAGAAGCTCTAATAAGATTTTTAATCTAATTTATGTTATAAGTTGAGTTTTAATGAATTTTTAACAAAATAAAAGTCAAGTGTCACTTTGTTTTATAACTTACCTCACGATATGAATAAATAAATTTATAATCAAATGGTCTCTATATTACTTTCAATTACTTTTGTACTACTTATTTTGTGAACACTTTTTATTCATTTGAAATGGAAAACCTCAAAACAAATGTAATTTTTATTTCTTTAGGATATCAAAAAATTGTTTTTGAAATTACTTTCATCAAATGCGTTTTCTTGTCATTCTTTCTATCTTTACAATCATTTTTTGTATTTTGTTCTTTTGTTTTGTTTTGTTTTTTTTTGATTTTTTTTTTTTTGTACCTACTCTTCTTACATACTTCTATTCATTTGAAATTGAAAATCTAGAAACTCATGCACTTTCTACTCTTTTATGATATTAGAACAATGCTACTTCGTTCGAATTTTGAATTATTTGAATTATTCGAATCATTCAAATTTTGATTTGCCGATTGTCCAGTCGATAATTCAGCCGGTCATCTGACAATAAAGTGACAGTCATAATTGACAATGGACATAGGTGGGCCTATAGGAGCTTTTGGCCCATCACTTAGAGCTCAATACATAATTCAAACACTAAAGCCCAACATTGCTAGAGCTCAACGTGGCATCAAGGACCAACGACATCTAAACACGTGTCAAGAGAAGAACCAGTCACATAAGCAGACAAAGATCCTGTAGAGTTATTGCACCACACATCAGCCATTAATGAGGTTCCCTACAGTATTTATTGCAATAACCCCTTCACATCGGAACAAAACGGCCTCACCATGAACAAGGCAAGCTAGAATATAGACTTTTAGCCAACGTGACAGGTCGAAATGGACAAGGAAATGATGAGCAAAGGATATAAGCAGGTTTCTAAGACAAGGAGAAGGTTAAGTTCTTTATTACCATCCTATCTCTATACTCCGTTGATATCCCTTCTCTAACTTGCTTGTCGGAGGGTTCGCTGGAGGACTCCCGTTTCCCGTTGAACTCTTGTGTAGGTTTCTCAGTGGGCCAGCGATCGGACAACCGTGTGGGAGGCCTGGATCAATCCGACCCCGTTACTTAGGAACCAGTAGTATCATCAGTTGGCACCGTCTGTGGAAAACTTTCACTTCATGTGGCAACTGTGCTCATTGTCGCCGGAGACCCATTCTCGATAATCCCTACCTGTCACCCGCCAAGGTGGATGGTCACAACTAGATCCATGGCTTCTCAACACAACGTTGCCGACCCCCAAGCCGACCTTCCTAACCCAAACAGCCCCCCACGGTATTTCACAGAACTCACCAAAAGCATTAACCACTTAGTCGAGCAAAACCAAGCAATGATTAGTGCTTTGCTTCAATGAGACCTTCTTGTGCCTTCTCCACCCCCTCAAGACATCCCACCCAACCGAGAACAAACCCCAAGCCATCCTTTCCAACACTCCCACCCCTCAAACTTGGAGGGTTTGTAATCCCGACCCCAAGATATGAACCTACCACCCCAGGCTCCATATCTACCAATCCAAGCACCTACTCCCGAGGGAGAGACCAGTAGTGTCCAGCCTCCATTCCATTCTGGTGTTGACAACGTTCCTATTTGGGGTGTGGAACTCCGAGCCATGAAACTCCAGCTTCAAGGAGTCATGCAGAGTAAACCCTCCACCACAGCCAACTCATCATTCGTCACCTCCATCAGGGACAAACCCCTACCTCTTAAGTTTAAAATGCCTTTGATCGACTCTTTCGAAGGTATAACGAACCCAGTCGACCACTTGGAGACTTACAGGACCTTGATGGTTCTCCATGCATTCTCTGATAAGATCATGTGTTGGGCTTTCCCCGTAACACTTAAGGGGTCGGCCCGATTGTGGTTTAGTCAGTTGCCGACTGACTCTGTCTCTACTTTCCAGCACTTGAGTGACTCCTTTCTCAGCCACTTCATTGGCGCTCAGCACCAGCGGCGTCGGACAACCCAACTCCTCAACATCCATTAGACGGAGGGGGAGTCGCTACGCAGCTTCGTCACCCGTCTCAATAATGAAGCCTTACAGGTGGCGGAAAATGATGACAAGGTCATTTTCACGGCTTTCATGGCTGGTCTACGATCATCCGACTTCCTTTTCTCCCTCTCCAAAAACCCTCCAACCTCCATGACAACCCTCGTCTCCAAAGCCCAAAAATATATGAGCGCCGAAGATTCTCTAGCTGCCTGACAAGATTCCACAACCAAAAACCAAACCCTCAGAGAGAAGATAAAGGAATCTGAAACTAGAACCGCTCAATACACGCAGCAAACACCTCAGTACGCCGATTGACCTGCTTGAGCTGACCGATTAGCACTTACCCGACAGCTCGACTGGTTCAAACGGTACACTCCCCTCAATTCCTCTATGGAACAAGTCTTGAACCAAATCCAACGAGATTATCCCCTGAAATGGCCACAACCATCGCGGTCTCCCTCCAACCGGCGAGACCAGTCCAAGTACTGTTGTTTCCATCAAGACCACGGCCACAATACCGAGGAGTGTGTTAACCTTAAAGACCAGGTCGAGAGCTTGATACGCTAGGGGCGTCTCAGTCGATTCACGGCAGGCCGTCCCCCACAACGGCCACGGACCGAACCTACTAGAGGCAACCACCGACACACCCTTCCCTAACAACCCGCACAACCTAACCAAGGCAATGATCAACCCCCACAACAACCTCAAGCACAAGGCAACCTTGTCCCCCCAGTTGGAGAGATTAGAGTCATTGCCGGCGGGCTTGCATACGGGGGACCATCCTGTTCGGCCAATGAGCAGAACTTAGAAAAATCAGGTAGGGCTCTGAAAAAGAAGTCGCGACATTTGACCGCCCCTTCAAACACCCCAAGCAGTGGATGGAGCCTATCACCTTTACGGAGGCCGATTGCACAGGCATCTGTTACCCCCATGACGTCCCCCTCGTCATCTCTGCTCTTCTGTCCAATTATAAAGTCAGACGGGTGCTTGTCGACAACGGTAGTTCTTCAGACATCATCTTCCTAAACGCCTATCGCCAGTTTAAGGTCGGGAAAGAAAGTTTGTCCCCTCTTCAAACCCCACTAGTTGGATTCACTAGGGATCGAGTAACCTCCATAGGCTCCATCGATCTTCCTATCACATCAGAGAGTACCCACGGCAGACCACCAAGTTGCTCACTTTCCTCGTCATCGACTGTCCCTCTGCTTATAACATCATCCTCGGCCGCACCGCCCTTAATGCTTTTCAAGTTGTCACATCCACGTACCATTTGGCCATGAAATTTCTTACCGACCTCGGAGTTGGCATCGTGAGGGGAGAGCAGACTTTGGCTAGAGAATGCTATGTCGCTTCACTCAAAGAGGTCAAGCTGAAGGAGGCTATGATCATCGAAAGACTCGACATCAGAGATGAAGATGAGTTAGTTAGAGGGGAACCAGTAGAAGAACTTGTTTAAGTCCCCATCGACCCCACCAACCCAACAAAAACAGCCAAGATTGACAGCCAACTATTCCCCCAAGCCAAGGCCGACCTTACAACCCTCTTAACGAAGCACAATGATGTGTTTGCTTGGACCCATTCCGACATGCCGAGTATCGATCCATCCTTCATCACTCATCGTCTCAGTATCAAGCCAACCTTTCCGCTAGAAGCAGCGCGTCTTTCATCCGGAACGCAACGCTCTTATTGCTTTTGAGGTAGATAAACTACTAGAGGCACGGTTTGTCAAGAACGTGGACTACCCCAGATGGCTGTCAAATGTGGTCCTGGTCCGTAAAAACAACGGTAAATGGCAACTCTGTGTCGACTACTCCGACCTCAATCTGGCTTGCCCCAAAGATAGTTATCTCCTCATCCGCATAGATCTGCTTGTCGACGCCACGGCCAGACATCAGATGCTCAGTTTCATGGACGCCTTCTCTGGCTACAATCAAATTCTGATGCACTCATCCGACCAGGAACGCACCTCATTCATCACTGACTAAGAAACGTATCACTATCCTGTCATGCCATTTAGGTTGAAAAATGTCGGCGCAACTTACCAACGGTTAGTCAATACCGTATTTCATCACCAGATAAACTGGAACATGGAAGTGTACGTTGATGACATGCTTGTCAAGAGAAAACTCTCATCTGATCACCTAACAGACCTGCGGGAGACCTTCGACACCCTACGTAAGTATCAAATGAAGCTGAATTCGGAGAAATGCGCATTTGGCGTAGGATCTGGGAAGTTCTTGGGTTTTATGGTCAGTTAACGGGGTATCGAGGCCAACCCCAAAAAGATTAAGGTCTTGATAGAAATACAGTCACCCAAAATGGTTAAAGAGGTTCAAAGGCTTACTAGCAGAGTCATCGCCCTCAACCGTTTTATTTCCCACGCAACAGACAAGTGCTTTCTATTTTTTAAAGTCCTTCGGCAGGCTTTTGAGTGGACCACCGAATCCGAAGAGGCCTTTCAACAATTAAAGCAGTGCATGGCCAACCCCCCTACTCTCTCAGGTGCTCACGGGTGAGATCTTTTTTCTCTATTTAGCCATATCGAACACCGCAATCAGTGCGACCCTCATCAGGGAGAACGGCTCAGTACAGCGTCCGGTTTATTACATTAGCCGGGCTCTCAAGGGAGCATAACAGAATTATCCATTGCTAGAAAAAATGGCCCTAGCCTTGGTCATAGCCTCAAGACGACGCCGACCTTACTTTCAAGCTCACTCCATAGTGGTCCTCACTGACCAACCTTTAAAGAAGATAATGCAACAACCAAGTTGTCCGGTAGACTTATGCAATGGTCTGTCGAGCTCAGCCAATTTGAAATCTCCTACCGACCTCGAACAACGATCAAAGGACAGGCTGTCGCCGATTTTATCTTGGAATTCACCAATCCCACTCCAACCACGGCCCCCCGCCCAGCCAATTCAACACTGAGGTAGAAGATCCCCACTCCTGGACCCTCAATGTCGATGGATTATCCCGCAAGGAAGGCAGTGGGGCTGGTCTCATCCTCACTACCCCCGAGGGCAGTTATTTCAAGTGTGCTCTCCGTTTCTTGTTTGACGCAAGCAATAATGAAGTCAAATATAAAGCCTTGATAGCAGGTCTTCGCCTAGCTAGAGACATTGGTGTAAGCTATATCCAGGTGTTTAGTGATTCCCAACTGATCGTCGGACAGATTACCGGGGAATTCGACACAAAGGAAGACACAATGCGAGCTTATAGGGATATTGCACTCCCCCTTGTTCGCTTTTTCAACACTTTCTACATCAAACACATCCCTCAGTCGGAAAACTCCAAGGTAGATGAAATGACTCAATTAGCTTCGACCGACCAATCAGACCTCAACCATGGCGTCTGCCTTGAATACTTAGCCCACCCGGCCACTTCGCCAACCCAACAGGAGGTCCACTTCCTCCAAAATGAACCTATCCCATGGGAGGCGGACATCTTTCTGTTTTCGACAAGTGGGGAGTTGCCAGACGACAAACAGCAGGCCGCCAAAGTAAGAGCCCGGTCATCCAATTACATCCTTATCAGCGGCTTTTTGTACAAACGTGGATTTTCACGACCATACCTTAGAAGCCTTAATCCTACTCAAGCAACCTATGTGATGAAGGAAGTCCACGAGGGCGTATGTGGTAATTATTCAAGTGCCAGGTCACTAGCCCATCAAATCCTTCGCACCAGTTACTTCTGGCCTACTCTCAACCAAGATGCCACTGAATTCGTGCTTAAGTGTGATAAATGTCAGCGCTTTGCCAACATCCCCCATGCTCCTCCTACAGAACTGATTACACTTTGCAGTCCCTACCCATTCGCCAAGTAGGGGATTGACTTAATAGGCCCATTGCCCACCGGTACGGGCCAAACCAAGTTTGCTATCGTCGCCATTGATTACTTCACTAAATGGATGGAAGTGGAACCCCTCGCCATAATCACTGAACAGAACACAACCAGATTCATCTGGCAGTCAATCGTATGCAGATTTGGAATCCCTCAAGCCATCGTCTCAAACAACGACAAGCAATTCGACAATGCCAAGTTCAAGAAATTCTGTACAGAACTTCACATTCAGCCATGTTTCTCTTCCCCGAGTCATCCCCAAGCTAATGGGCAAATCAAGGTTACCAACCGCTCTTTCCTAAAGATCATCAAAACTAAGTTGGAAGCCGCTAAGGGACTCTGGGTTGAGGAATTATCAAACGTAGGCCTACTGTACTACCGCCCGAACCCCTACTGGGGAGACCCCCTTTCGCTTAACATACAGCGCTGAGGCGGTCATCCCAGTGGAAATTGATCTGCCAACCCCGAGGGTTTTGCACCCGAATCTAGAATTTACCGAAGAATTACGTCGGGTTGACTTAGACCTGATTGAAGAGCTCCGAGAGACCACTGCTGTCAGACGGGCCTCATATCAACAGAAAATGAGAACACACTACAACCGCAAAGTCCGACCAAGGGAGTTCACAGTTGGGGGCTTAGTTTTGTGCGAAGCAACTCTTGCCACCAAAAATCTTGTCGATGGCAAGCTAGCAGCCAAATGGGAAAGACCTTACGTTGTTAAGGCCAGATCTCACCCAGGTACTTACCGACTCCAAGATATGTGTCACAACCCAAACCTGCCCCTATGGGTTTAGCACCGTAACCGGCCAGTAATCCGAGATTACCGAAGGCCTACTTAACAGCAGAACAGTAAAACAGAGTACAGGGGCATGGCAGAAGCCAATACAGTAAATAAACAATGTCCAATAAGTTGCGACAGTCTGTATGTAAAAAGACTTCATACATATATATAAACTTCGGTCTGAGCAAGATGCACAATATATACAACCAAATCGAACATGGACCAAATCCTATTAAACAAGATAAAGATAAAGGTCATCACCTATACAGTTTCACAAAATAGACACAGAGACAGACAGGGGAAAGAAAAACACCCCTAAGCCATAGCTTGAACAGGCTTGGAATCTCGCAGTAAGGCACAGTGGTTGGCTTGACAAAACTGGAGTTTACCCTGACGCTTATAGTATTGGTCCGGTGCCTGAACACCTACATATATATATGAGCAGTGAGCTAAAACCTAGTGAATAACGTAATGCGTAAAGATGTTTAGAATGAATGTCGTTACAGTAATGAAAACAGTTCATTAAATCAGTATTTCAGTCTTTCAGTCAGAATAGTCATTCAGTCATATGTGGTACATCCATTAGCATAGTAGTACAGTAAACAGTAGGTCTTAAAAGACCGAACAGTCAATGATGGCCATCAATCAGTAAACAGTAGTGGTTCCAACGAGAGAACTGACAGAGATCTCTATAACAAGAATAACGATCGAATAGTAGTTGCTAAGGAAGCCTGTCTGATTCGAGAATATAGGACATACATTGATCGATTAACGATAGATTAGAAAATAGTTTAGTTCAGTATTCAAAAGATAATCATTTTGAACATATCTTTACATGATTGTTACTCACAGAGTTCTGGGCTACAGTAAACTAGAGCGCGTCCCCAGTCACCAACCCTACACAGTACACAGGTTGAACACACACTAAGCTACACAGTTGGGGAAAGTAATAACTTAATCCCTAAATTGCCTCGGTGTGGTTCTACGTCTATATCCTCATTAAGATTCCTTAAACTAGGCCTAAGAATACCTAGGATGGGATGAGGATGCAAAGATACACTTAGAAAACATTTTCAGAATTTTTCAGAAAACAAGGGTCTCGAGCGAGCTTATCAAAACAGTAGGGTTGCTCGACCGTGGACTTCCTCGCTTAAGCGGTCTGCAAAAATGCAAAAAGTGCTGGATGTTAGAAAACTCCGCTCGATACTCGCTCGACGCTCGCTCGAGCGTAAGACACAGTCCTCGCTCGAGTGTAGGTTCTCTCGCTCGAGCGTGCGTCCGCGCGCACCAAGATTCTGAGAGCTTGAAATTTACGCTCAAGCCACCATTCCTTCGCTCGAGCGGTGTTCAGAGTAAACGGTGGTCGCTCGAGCGAAGAAGCCAAATTCTGGAATTTCCAGATTTGCCTCCCAAGCTCAAACCAAGCATTCTACAGCTTAAAACTTGACCTCTTGGGCCCAATTTTTGGAAAACACATCAAAACTCAATATACAACAAGTTTCAAAGCTTAATTTGTGGAATCAAAGCCCAAGGGTAAGTCAATTAAATCCAAATTTCAAACCCATTTCCATGAACATGATCCAAACATGACATGCATGAACTTTAAACAACTTCCAAGTTCCAAAACATGCTCTAATGAGCCAATTCCTTGCAAAACATGAGAGATTCATGGACTTAAACATAAATATGAGCATGCATGTAACATTTGACCATGAAATTAACTCACAACTCAACAATTCAAACATGCATGCATGGAATGAACTTCAATTTAACATGCTAGAACTAAATCATGAGTTAGCTCTTCAATTTGACATGAATCATGCAAGGATCAACTTAAAGACACAATTAAGAGGATAAATTTCTTACCTAAGTCCTCAAATACAAGTCTAGAAGCTCAATTGATCACAAACTCTTCCAACCTTCTCAATTTACAAGCAATACAAGATGTAGCAAGTTAAACACACTCTTCTCCTCATACTCCCTCTCTCTAGTCGGCAATATCAAGGGATATAGCTGATGAAATGGTTGCCTAAGTGTAATAATAAGGCTCAATATTTTAATAAACAAAGGCCCACTCACAATGGCAATATGGTAATTAAGCTAACTCTTGTAATTGGCTTATTTTAATCTAATTTAATCATACCAAATCACTTTTTCAATAAATATACCATAAAATCACATAAATTCTCATGATCTTAAATCATCAATCAATTTCTGGTTCGGCCGCCGATAAGGCCTTCAATTTGCAGTTTAAACACAAAGACATGAACCGATAATTAAACGACAAACAGATAGATATGCAATTAATTAGATATACTCAGTCAATTCAGTTCCAGATTTCAATCAGTCTGTTTAGTATTTCAGTTGATTCAATACTTATCATAATCAGTCTCGGTTTAGCAATAATCAGTAAACAGTGACGAGGGTTGTTACAATATGGAAGGCAGAGACCTCCCCCACCCATGGAACGCCGAACACTTGAAGTGTTATTATTAGTAAAGTGCCATATCCTATTTTTGTATTGATCAATTGCTGTATGTTCTTTTGGACGATCTACACACTTGGTTGTTTTTGTCCTTTTCATACATGGTGTAAATTTGTGATCAATAGGCTACGCCTTAAATGACAATGACTTTATATCCCCATTATTTGCGTTGTGTTTCAATAACGACTTGTTACATTGAGTTAATTAAAGCCTCAGCCAGACTGAGTTAATTGAAGCCTCAACCAGACTGAGCACGAAGAGCTCAGCCAGACTGAGTTAATTAAAGCCTCAGCTAGATTGAGCACAAAGAGCTCAGCTAAACTGAGAGCCTCAGCCAGACTGAGCATGAAGAGCTCAGCCAGTCTGAGTTAATTGAAGCTTCAGCCAGACTGAGCACGAAGAGCTCAGCCAGACTGAGTTAATTTAAGCCTTAGCCAAACTGAACACAAACAGCTCAGCCAGACTGAGTTAATTGAAGCCTCAGCCAGACTGAGCCTGAAAAGCTTGGCCAAACTGAGTCAATTAAGGTTTCAACATGGTAAAGCCTTCCCAGTCTTAGTTAGAACTCGAATGAAGAATTTGGCTGGTCCATTTTCATAATTTAATATTATGACATGGTTGCCATATTTACAAAATAATCCAAGTCCATATTACAATATTTTTTAATATTTCTTACACTTTTAACATTTTCAGTAGATGTACAAGCCAAACTTTTATTTTTAACATTCTTTACATTTTTATGTCTACCCATTTTTAACATTTTTTACATAATGCTTTGGTTATCCATTTTAAAACTTTTTACATCACAATTTACTAGCAAATTTCACAATTCACGCACAAGTCTTACTTTCACACCCATTTTTCATTAAATTCTGTTATGTCATTTTCATTATTCCAAATTTACAACTCAAAAGAAATAACGACAACAATAATACAAAAGAAAACTCGTTGTTTTATTTACAAACTTACGGTTTCATACAATTCACTGCAGAAATTACACATAAAAAAAAAAAAAACAAAACACCAAAAGTAATATTTTTATACTTAGTTACACACCTCACCCTTCCTCACTGGAGGCAAGATCCTTCTCTTCAATGCCCTCGTCCAGGGGGGTCTGGGCGACGTCGTCTTCGCCTACATTTACCAGGCTAAAATCCACGTCTGGGAACAGCTCATGCACCTTATGCTTGAAGATTATCCAGCCGCTATCCCAGAACTCGCTCAGCCGCTGTCGCAGAGGCGTATCACACGACACAAATGAGTTCACTTCTGGGACGCGTTGGTTTTTTGCGATAAGGTAGGTAAAGCAAATAACTCCAAATGCCTGCGACTTGCCTATATTCCAAGGGTCAAGATTCAATTTCACCAGTTTGAAATTTTTGAAAATTTCTATCTTCGCCTCTTCACCACCCTATATTAGCCTATCCCTTCATTTCCTACCAACGCAACACTTTTCTTGTTACGGGATTGTGCCATGTGTACGACCACGATCCATTACTCTCTTCCCCTTTCCCGTCTTTTCCACTTCACATCGTCATGTGCCACGCCGCGCCTCGAGCCTTGCACGCCGCCATTTCCCATTCTCACTCGGTCACCCTTCGCGGTCGGCCTTCTTCGCGGTTGGCCCTTCCACTCGGTTACCCTTCCCGGTTGGCCCTCCTCGCAGTCAACCTTCTCACTCGGTCACCCTTCGTGGTTAGCCCTCTTTGCGGTCGACCTTCCCACTCGGTCACCTTTCACGGTTGGCCCTCCTCATGGTCAGCCTTCTCACTCGGTTACCTTTTGTGGTTAGCCCTCTTCGCGGTCGACCCTCCCACTCAGTCACCTTTCGCTGTCGGCCCTCCTCGCTGTCAGCCTTCTCCCTCGGTCACCCCTCGCAGTCGGCCCTCCTCCCAGTTGATCTTCTCCTACTCGACCTCTCACAAACCCTGTTTTCTTCCTTATTGCCTTCATTGGACTAAAGCTGCATTTGAGAATGGGGGACTACTAACATAGGTGGGCCTACAGAAGCTTTTGGCCCACCACTTAGAGCCCATACATAATTCAAACACTAAAGGCTAACATTGCTGGAGCTCAACGTGGCATCAAGGACCAATGACATCTAAACACGTGTCAAGAGAAGAACCAGCCACTAAACAGACAAAGATCCTGCAGAGTTATTGCACCGCACATCAACCATTAATGAGGTTCCTTGCAGCATTTATTGCGATAACCTCTTCATGTCGGAACAGAATGGCCACACCATGAACAAGGCAAGCTAGAACGTAGACTTTCGGCCAACGTGACAGGTCGGAATGGACAAGGAAATGATGAGCGACGGATATAAGTAGGTTTCTAAGACAAGGAGAATGTCAAGTTCTTTATTACCATCCTATCTCTATACTTCGTTGATATCCCTTCTCTAACTTGCTCGTCGGAGGGTTCAAGGACTCATGTTTCCCGTTGAACTCTTGTGTAGGTTTCTCAGTAAGCCAGCGATCGGACAACCGTATTGGAGGCCTGGATCAACCTGACCCGTTACTTAGGAACCAGCAGTATCATCAACAATGATGACAAGTGCGGTAAACAAGTATTTCACTAGCCATCTGGGGATTGTTTGAGTGGTCAACCAATATGCACAAATTCAAACGATTCGGGTAAACTCAAATTTGAATTGCTAATCATTTTTAGTGATATTTGTTATAAAAAAAAAAAAAACACTTCTGGGGGCATTCTTTGAGTACTAGTTGGAACCCAAATGGGAAATAGGGGTAAATTGTCTAATCAACTTATTTAACTTTTATCGTTATTATTTTTTAAGGTTGACCAATGGTGTTTGATTATAATTTTAAATTATAATATTTTTTTCCAGCTTATTTGATTAAAAAGTTAGATTTTATTCAGTAATGATTTATAGTTTTAACATTTATTTGAAACCTTCAAATACATATGGATAGAAGAACTCTATTTTTTTTTGGAGGTCTTAATTACTGGTGTAAAAATTATTTTGAGGAGATCCTATATATTTACACAATAAAATAAATTATGTGACAATTTATTTAAAAGGTTTACCATTTTACAAATTATCAAAAGTTACACTAAATAGGTTTATAATTTATTTAAACAAATAATCTATAAAAATTAACTTATAATTCACAAAGCCATGATAATAATGCACTACCGTTTTTATGAGAATAATGATATATACATTAATTAATATACTAATTAGTGTATTAACAGATAACATTGCATAATTTTAGAGATTTTAGATTTTTATAATTTGTATAATAGATGAGGTCATAATTTTGAAATGACAATATCATAATATAAGTTGATACACTAATTGGTATACCAATTGGTGTGTGTAACACCATTTTTATGAGAATAATGTTATATGCACCAATTGATATACTAATTAGTGTACTAAAAGATGATGTGGTATAATTTTAGAAGTTTTAAGTTTTTGTAATTTATATAATGGGTGGAGTCATAATTTTAAAATGTTAATATTATAGCATATGTTAATACAATAATTAATATACCAATTAATGCGTATAACACAACCGTTTTTATGAACTACTTGCCTCACAATCATTCCTTAACTACTCATCAATTATCTTATAATATATATAATTCCATTGTATGGGTCCAAGTATTACTTATTTCCTTATTCCTAATCTTACTTAAACAAATGTGGCCTATGACGAATCTATGTCCTTTACAATTGAAGTTTAATAAAGGTTACTATCAAGCATCAAAATGGGTCCTTTATGTGATCAAATAATTCAAATCAACAAATTAGTGGATCCAATTAGCTTCCATGTTTGTGCGCCTTCCAAGTTGCTAATGAACTCATTTTCTTTGACTACTAACTTAAAAAATAAAGTGATTTTTCTTTCACATGAATGTTAGAAATTCTTAATTTAAAATCTTTAAATTCATACAGAATAATATAAATTAAAAATTAATACTCAACTTATCATATCATTGTAAGTAAAATTAAGAAAAAAAAAACTTTTTAAAATTTTCAATCTTTTTCCTTTCACTAACTAATGAAATATATCTATCAACTTAATTACAATTAAATATGGTGACTAATTATTCTAAACCACCAAATGATTGAGAATTAAAATGTGACATCTCTCTCATGCATGGGAAGCATTATTATTTGAAGCCCTTTGGAGATAAATACTTTAAAAGTTGGAGCACTTATTTCCCAATTTAAAATAATTTACAAATAAAATTTTGGATAAATTACACTGACACCTCCTGAGGTTTATATTTATTACAGTTCCTTCCTTACATTTGGAAAATTACACTGACCCCCTGTTAATTTAATTTTATGTATGATGATCATTACGGTGAGGGCAGGAATTGTTATGAAACTTTAAATCTCAGGGGACAATCTGTAATGAAACTTTAAATCTCAGGGAGAGGATGTAATTTCCAAAAGGTGAAGGAAGAAACTGTAATAAACATAAATTTCAGGGGTGTAAATGTAATTTACCCCAAAATTTTTATACAAAACAACTCATTTCGAATGATGTAACAGTAATATTTTAAAATTTATGAGTAAAAATAATAAATATTTTAATTTGAAATGAAATGAAAAGATTATAAAAGATCGTATTATTTTGTAAATAAATTATATATATATATATTTATTTACATGTCATTACTATTTCCCAATTGAGTAGGATATCCACAGGGGTATAAATTTGGCCTGACTCAGCCCACGGACCAAAAAATTAGGCCTAGGTCCAAGCCCAAGGGTATTCGGGCTTTGGGCAGGGTTTTGGGCTTGGGCGGGCCTGACTTTTTTTTAAAATTTTTTTAATTTTTTTATCAAAATTTTATTATTTTCCACTAAAAAAGACACTAGGTTTCGTGCGGGGGACGGGCCTTGGCCTGGGCCTTGAGTGGGCCTTAAACGGGTCGATGGACTGGGTCACAGGTGAACAGGCCAAGTTGGGCTTCAAAATGATGGCCCAGGCCCAAGCCTAGGGGCTTGGGTTGGGTTTAGGCTCGAGCCCAAATGAGCCGGGCACACCCCAAGCCGCGGGCCATTTTTACACTCCTAGGTATCCTAATAAATACACCTCACTTGATTGGTTCATCAATTGGGTATGACCACAATTACTCATAGCAAAAAAAAGGGAAATTGGGGCTGCTGCTGCATAGCAGTAGCTGTTTGTGTGGCGAAATAGGCCTATTTCGGGGTCTATTTTGATAATCCGAACCCTTTATATTTTAGAATACATCAATTAGAACATGCTTGAAAAAAATCAAGTTAATTAGATATCGTTTACCCATTCATCAACGCACATTTGTATTCATTTTAATACTTTAAATCACAATTATTTTTTATTTTTGTAGATACAAATATGAGTGGATGAATGGGTAAATGATATTTGATTAATTTGATTTTTTGCAAGCATGTTTTACTTGATGTATTCTAAAATATGAACGGTTCAGATTATCGAAATGAATCCCAAAATAGACCCATTTCGCTACACTGCAGTTGTTCCTACATAGCCCGCACAGCAGCATTTCTAATTCCCAAAAAAAGGACGTCTCAAGAAAAAGAAATTATTTAATAATCCGGAAACACCACGTGGCCGTACTCTAAGTCAATCACCAATTACATAACCCCATGTTGTTCCCTTATTCCCAATATAAATCGCGGACCCCTACCCCTTTCTATCAATCAAAACCTTATGGAGCACTATGTGTCCATATTTCGGAAATACTGAATAATCACCCCTCAAGAAACTATTGCACTTCAATGGGTTTTAGTTACAAAAATGTTAAAAATTCTAAAAGTTCTATCAAAATTTTTATCAAATATTTTATATGTGTGTGAGACTCAGATGAGACCCACATGGTATGAATCTCATACTTATATGAGACATTTAGTGAAAATTTTAATAGAACTCTTAGAATTTTTAACATTATTCTTTTAGTTATGTACTATTGATTTAACTTTTTATATCTAAATGTTTCTTTTAGATTTTTTTTTTTAATAAAAAAATAGTCTAAACCCCCAAAAGTAAAAATTTAAATATTAATAGAATTTTTTTAAAAAAAAATTAAATAATAATTTAAAAGTTGATAAAAAATTATGCAAATGATAAAATATCTTTCTTTCATACATACATATATATAAAAAATATCGCATGTTTATTATGTGAATATTTGCAGCCAAAAAAAGAAATTTGCTAACAAGGTTAATATTTCTAAATGATTGTCTAGGCCCTGCGGTTTGTTCATTGATCATAATGAACGAAAATGACTTGAGATGTAACAATTATTCATTGTTGTAAGTTATAATAATGTGAAAATGCCACAAATACAAAGTTTTATCAACTTTCTATATTCAACGGTAATAGGTATTTTACTTATCTAAACATTACTATAAAGTATATATTTTATTTTGCCTATCAATTATTTCATGTTTCTACTCCAACCATGCTCTTTATTTTAGCTATTCATCTAAATACTATTAATTTTATAAAATACCACATCAGCAACAAAGATGGAGTGAAATGATCCTAATGATTAAATACATTTTGCCTAGCCTTGAAGGCTAGTTATATGTAGCTAGTGAATGTGAATTGAGTTAAAATGCCTAATCATATGCCTAGTGCATTGGAGTTAAAAAAAATGAGTTATACAAAGCATTTTGACTAACAAGCATGATATACCTAATGGGTTGGAGATGCTCTCTCTCACAAATAGAGGGTTAAAATTATTTTGTGACATTGTGGTTGGAATAAATTTTTAAAGAAAAGACATAATTTAATAAAGGCATTTTAGTTATTATATACGTAAATCTATATAACAATGGAAGGGTGAGTTTGAATTTTTCATATATTTTTGTCCTAGGTGGCATTCATTAACGGCTGAGATAATTCTTGACTCCAGATCAGATGGTCAAAATGTGTTGTTAACCAAAATGTGTAGTTCTCAATGCTTTGGTTTCCCGCCCATGAAAAGAGTACCAAACACACCTCAGACTCTCATTTCTAGCCGTCCTCCATTCTTTCTCACATCTTTGATTTCAAAATTACAACTCCCTCTCCGTCTCAGTATGTGATGGTTTCGATGGCTTCAATTCAAGCTTAGGGTTTCTTTTACTGTGTGTGTTTGGGAGAACTACACAGAAATTTTCTCGGGGCTGAGAAAGTCCCAGAAAATGGCGAGAAACAGCGCACAGGGCGAGAAACAACACTCCGGCGCTTCAACCGCCTCCACCGCCATCAGAGTTAGATCCAGACCCGATCCTTTCTTGGTCGTTTGCCGATGCTTCAGCATCGTAACCTCTGCGGCTGCCATTCTCTGCATCTCTGTCAACATTCTCTCTGTCATTCGTTCCTTCAAAGATGGATCTGATGTATGTAATCCCCCCCTTCCTCTTTGTCTCTCTCTCTCTCTCTCTATATATATATATATATATGTCTCTGGATTTGTATGTAAATTTATTGTTTTGTGGATATTTGTAGATATTTGATGGCATATTTCGGTGCTATGCGGTTGTGATTGCAATGTTCGTGGTCGTTACCGAGACAGAATGGGGATTCATCATCAAGTTCTGGAAGGTTTACTTTCCAATTTTGGATTTTAATTTGTTCTACGAAATTTTAATTTGTTAGAGGCATTTATGTATCTGGATTCTGGATCAATTTTAGATTTCACTTTCTTCATACTATCCTTCACAAGGTGGTCTTGGTTGGTTACATGAGATTATAGTGGAAATTTTACAAATTTCATAAAACCTATTTACTTGCTATCTATGTTGACTCATATAATTGATAATTTTACATGAAACATATCGTCATAGCTTACACTGTAGTTATTGGTTTTGCATGCCAAGTTTTGGGTAAAACCTTAGCTTGGAAACCCTTTGGTTTATCACAAAGCTCACATTATCTTGGATTGATTTCAATCAATTATTTGCAGGTGTTGGAGTATTGGGCTGCTAGGGGTATGCTGCAGATCGATAATGGCTCACATTTTGTGTGTTCCTGTTATGTGGCCCCTGTTTATGAAGATTCTGCATCAACTTATGGCCCCTGTCTATAATGGCATTTTGTAGTTTAACAGGAACACACAGGAACACACAAACTGCCATAACTTATGGCCATTTAATCTAAGGGCTCAAAATATTGATCTAAGGGCCATAACTTATGGCCATTTAATCTAAAGGCCATAACTTAGATTGATTTAATCTTTTCAACAGACCCTCTCTCTCTCTCTCACTCCCATTTGTCTCTCCCATTTATCTCTTTTTTTTTGAAAACACACAGCCCCCTCTCTCTCTCTCTCTCTCTCTCTCCATTAGAGCCCAACCTTCCCTGTCGGAGCCCTTCATCAACAGTGGCAACCCCAAACACCATTGTGATTAAGTTTAACTAATCTTGAGTATGGTGGCCGAAAACCCTAATTGGGGCATTTCGGTTTCATCATTCTTATCATGTTTTGCTTAGTTTTCTGAATTTGATTATTTTCTTTTGTGCATTACCTTCTTTTAATTTAAAACTTTTTTTGGAAAATAAAATTGATTGTTTATATTTGTGTTGTTAGTGAGATGGGGGCCAAAGCAAAGAAAGTGGTGATGAAGAAATTAAAAAAAGTTCATCCCAAAAATCAGCTACGGGTGTCAAAGATGGATCTGCTGATTTTTTGGTATTCTTTATTATCATTCTTATCATGTTTTGCTTAGTTTTCTGAATTTGATTATTTTCTTTTGTGCTTTACTTTCTTTTAATTTAAACGTTTTTTGGAAAATAAAATTGATTGTTTATATTTGTGTTGTTAGTGAGATGGGGGCCAAAGCAAAGAAAGTGGTGATGAAGAAATTAAAAAAAAGTTCATCCCAAAAATCAGCTACGGGTGTCAAAGATGGATCTGCTGATTTTTTGGTATTCTTTATTATTTATTGATAATTCTTTTAATTATATGCATTTTTTTACGTTTTGATTTATGTATTTTTATGTGATTGGCAGCCATTAGAGGGTGGTCCTGGCCATAAGCTTCCCAAAAGTGAAACACTAGAAAATAAAGCTACAGTGCTCTATATTGGTCGAATTCCACATGGGTTTTATGAGCATGAAATGGAAGGTGCAATTTTTTTTTTAATATATAAAAATATATGCAAATATATATATATATATATATATGTGTGTGTGTGCGCGCGTGCGCGCCCTACGTATGAATTGCAAAGCAGAAAATGTTTTATTGTTCATATTTGTGCAGGTTTTTTTAAGCAGTTTGGCACCATTAAGAGACTTAGACTAGCGAAGAATAAGAAGGTTGGGGTTTTAATACTATTATTGCTACTAATTATTATTGTTAATTTATTATTATTATTATTTTTTTATTTAAATTTAACTAAGCATTTGTGTATATAAAGCTAAATTTCAAGATTGTCTAAATATAATGTTTGTTTGTTATTGTGTTGGACAAATACACTCACCACAAGTCTTCTATTATTTTCTAATTCTTTAACTATACATGCTTTAGACATTTGGTGGACACATGGTTAGACTTAGTAGCAAGAATCGCTGAAGTTGCTCACGAATTAGCCGAAGAAGCACGATTCTGCGCTTCTGAGGAAGAATCAGAAAAAACTCGCGAGTCTAATGCTAGAGAAATGCGAATCTGAGAAGATAAGGAACTTATCTAGATCACTCTTTAATTTTTGGATAATCTTTACTCTAATCTTTAGTCTTTACTGATAATGATCTCTACTCTAATTTTTGGATAATCTTTAATTTCAATAATCAATTTGTGATTGAAACATTTAAACATTGATTCGGTGAAACATTGAAACATTGTCCAATTTGTGATTGAAACATTGTGTCTGATGTTTACAGTTTGTGATTGATCATTGTTTTGGTTGGTTGTGTAGGAAATTTATAAGCCTGGTTTTTTAATTTTTTTCTTACAATTATCATTGTTTGGGTGGGGTAGGGGGAGCAAGAATCAAATTTATTAGTCCGGTTTATTAAAATTTGGGTTTATTAAAATCAAATTGGGTATATTAAAATCAAATTTATAAGTATGATTTATTAATTTTTTCTTACAATTATCAACTAATTTTTTATTTTTTATTTATTTATTTTTATTATTATTTTTTTTTTTTTACATTTTTTCTCATTTAAATCTAAACCACATTTCATTTTTTTATTTCAACGAATAGCCCTTAACAGAATTATAGAATTCATGAATAGGCCCTTCACGGTATCATACTGTTCAAGCAAAAGTCCTTGGAATTGGTTGTTGAGAGTTTCATTGTTCTACATTAGTTTAATTGAAGTGGGTTTGAATCCCGATGGAACATCTATCCTATGGATTTAAAGGTTGAGATTGTTCATTTCATCGTTGGATATAGTTTGAAAGTTGAAAACATTTCAAACCTATTTCACTCTCCCTTCACTGCCCAAAACCCATTTCATCAACATTGTTTCTCTCTCTTTCTTTGCGACAGTGGTTGTATTCAAACCCATTCATCATCATTGCTTCGGTGGTTCTTCGTTGCTTCATCGGCTCTTTGTTGATTCGGTGGTCGTCGTCGTATTCAGGTAACACCTCTCTATTCCGCTCAAGGTCTCAGTCCCCTCACTCTCACTCTCTTCATGTGTTTTTAATCATTTATGGAAATTTTCTGAGTTGTTTTCTCTCATCTCATGAATAATCCGGTATACATACTGTTTAGGTGAGCAAACCTGGGCTTTTTCTTTAGTATTTATATTTCTATCTTTGGGTAATCTTTGGATAATCTTTAATCTAATCTTTAATTTTTGGATAATCTTTACTCTAATCTTTAGTCTTTACTCTATCTTTGGATAATCTTTGGATAATCTCTAGATAATCTCTACTCTAATTTTTGGATAATCTTTACTCTAATCTTTAATTTCAATAATCAATTTGTGATTGAAACATTGATTAGGTGAAACATTGAAACATTGTCCAATTTGTGATTGAAACATTGTGTCTGATGTTTACAGTTTGTGATTGATCATTGTTTTGGTTGGTTGTGTAGGAAATTTATAAGCTTGGTTTTTTAATTTTTTCTTAAAATTGTCATTATTTGGGTGGGGTAGGGGGAGCAAGAATCAAATTTTTTAGTTTGGTTTATTAAAATTTGGGTTTATTAAAATCAAATTGGGTATATTAAAATCAAATTTATAAGTACGGTTTATTAATTTTTTCTTACAATTATCAACTATTTTTTTTTTAATTTTTTTTTTTGGTCTCATTTAAATCTAAACCACATTTCATTTTTTTATTTCAACGAATAAGCCCTTAACAGAATTATAGAATTCACGAATAGGCCCTTCACAGTATCATACTGTTCAAGCAAAAGTCTTTGGAATTGGTTGTTGAGAGTTTCATTGTTTTACATTAGTTTAATTGAAGTGGGTTTGAATCCTAATGGAACATCTATCCTATGGATTTAAAGGTTGAGATTGTTCATTTCAAACTCATTTCAGTCCCCCTTCACCGCCTAAAACCCATTTTATCAACACTGTTTCTTTCTCTTTCTTTGCCACAATGGTTGTAGTCAAACCCATTCATCATCATTGCTTCGGTGGTTCTTTGTTGCTTCATTGGCTCTTCGTTGATTCGGTGGTCGTCGTCGTATTTAGGTAACACCTCTCTCTTCCCCTCAAGGTCTCAGTCTCCCCACTCTCACTCTCACTCTCACTCTCTTCATGTTTTTTAATCATTTATGGAAATTTTCTGAGTTGTTTTCTCTCATCTCATGAAATGGATTAATCAAGACAATTTTTGGGAATTAATCAATAAATCAGACAGTTTTTGGGAATTAATCAACAAATTAGACAGTTTTTGGCCTATAAAGGGCTGTGTTCGTGTTTGTGTTTCTAAGGGTTTGAAAAAATTTCTATCCTGTTAGGTAAGAAACGCAGGAAATATTTGATTTGGTGAAAACAAAAGGGGCTATTTTACCATAGGAAACAAAACCAATAAAGGGTATCCTGTCTTTTATTTGTTTTGGTATGTATTGTTACACAATCCAATCCCGTATTTTCTTATTTAGTTGCACAATTCTGGTGGTGAGCTTGATTTGGTGAAATGTGTTGTTTGGAGGATTTGGATTTGTAGGATTTGATTTGTGTTTTTGTTTTAATTTTGCAGTTTGGTTGTAGCTTGATTTCACTACATTCTTTTTTATATACATTTTGGTTTGTATCCACCATATTGGTTTCTATTGTTTGTTTCATGAATAATTACAAAAAAAATAGTAATAATAAGATGTGCTTTAGAAGATATTTTTAGAAGATGCTTCATTGAAATGTGTCAAGTTCTTGGATTAATTAGCTTTGTTACAGGAATTCACTCAATTTTGATTGGAGTCTGATTGTGTTTGGAAGTGCTATTAAGATATCTTTGGAGATTGGCTTTATTTGTTATTGTTCATGGTTAAGACGTTTTATATGGTTTGAATTGCCTCATCTTTTTCCCTCTCTCTCTCTTTCTTTCTTTTTTTTTTTTTTTGGTCTCTATTCCCCTAAAAATCATGTCCCGACGTGTAAAAGAAGTAAAGAAAACTGTTGGTGAACTTATATGGTTTCATGTCTCTTTTCATGATTTAAACTACAATCTATTAGTTGGTGAACAAGTCAAAGTAGGTTTGTTCTCCTCTGCTTTGGCCAGAAGAGCAATGAAAACCAAAGCAAATAGAAGTATAGATTATATAATATGGTTGTTTGCCATCTTCTTGAAGGGATGATTAGTTAGAGTATAGATTATATAACCTATGTAATCATCATTCTTGTGTTTTTCTTTGTTATGTATATCTTTGTTAGATAACCTGTAATCATTTTTGTTTATCCATCACTGTCCAAGAAGAGTGATTGAACAATAACTGAGTTGCAAGTTTAATTTGTGAACATAATCAAAGTTGAGGATATCACTTTCTTGCCTTACAAAATTAAATTAAAAAATTTCTAAATTAAAAAATTAAACTTCTGACATAAGTCATGTAGACTGATCAACAATTTCTAAATTAAAAAATTAAAATCCTGAATGAGATTTCTTTTTTGTTTTTGTTTTTGTTGTTTGTTTGTTTGTTTGTTTTTTTTTTCCATATGCTTAGACTTGAATAAAATTTTAATTGGCAACCTCATCCCTACTTTATATTGCTCATCTTAGTTTTGTTTAATTTCAATTAATAGAAGAAAACCAATTTCGATAATACCAATCTTTTGAACCAAGATTTTTTAGTGTCTGTACATGATACACCCTAAAATTATATGAATGAAATATAATTTTACTTTTTTCTTCTTTTTCATTTAAATATAATTCCAATTTAATTCCATACCCACCTATTGTGGATTGTGTTAAGCATGTTATATTGTTATTGTTGTTGATTGTTACATTGTTTTTGTTCATGCTTTTGAATTATTTATCCATAAATATGTATTAAGCATGTTATAATTTTTTAATCATTTTGTTGTTCATGCTTTTGATTACGAATGTATTAAGCAGTTTATAATTGTATTAAGAAAGTTATAATTGAAATTGATTGATTTTAGGGATTAATCAGGAAATCAGACATTTTGGGGTTGTTTTTCCTATTAATAATCCAATGATGGGTTGTGTTTTTCCTATTTTTTTCTTTCATTTTTCTACTTTCAAGTAATCAGTATCATTTATTAATTCGGTAAATTGGATTGTGATAATTGAAATGGATTGTCTTGCTTTTTGGCTTCTTATATAGTTGTGGCTTTCTGCTTATATTATTTTTTAATTGTAGTTGGTTTTCTATTTGGCTATATAAAACCCAAGTATGTATTCAAAAAATAGCAAAACTTAAGCCCTCTAATTTTAGCAATTAATGTAACCTTAAGTCAAAATGGTTTTTCAAGAAATGGATAAAACACCAAGTTTACACACAACTAGAGAACTATATTCAACTCTTTGGTCCAATCCGATGAATGCATATTGCAAAATTGATCAGTTTCATGCTCCAAGTTAAAAGTGTGTCAAGCCAAAGGGGAAAACCAAATGAAGAGGTAGGAAAATACAGAGTCTTATATGACGTTTAGCCAAAAAACCAGTTCCCACCCCAACGGCTCTGATATGTAACTCCCTCGCTTGAAGCCCTCTCCCTACCCCCACCTTCAACACCCATCATTTCATTTCATTTTATGTCGTTACATATATATTTTAGTTTGTTTTGAAGATTGATTGTTACATTCGACCTTTTTTTTTTTTAAATATATTTATTACATTGTTACAGTGATGCTTAGTTTGTTGTTATGCTTTTGAAATGGATTGAGCAGGCTATAATTGTATCTTAAATCATTGTTGATTATGAATGACTAATGGAAATGGGTTGTTTTTCTTTGTTGTTTTCTTATCTCAGGAAATCAGACATTTTTGGGATATGGGATGGGATTTAAGTTTTTTAACATATGTTTTATGTGTTGTTGGAAATTGTTGTTTAGCGGATAGAGCTCTCAACTTTGCTAAATAGGAATTGTTGTTTATAGGCTTGGATAGTCAAATTTGCTGATTTTTGGATTTTTCCTATGATTACATTTTTTTTTTCACTGTGTGTTAATCTTCTATAATAAAGTACAAACATTCCTTACACTTCTCATATTTGGTTGATTAAAAGAATAATGAAAAATTCATTGCAATGGGAATCATCATTTATCTCATTCCAGTGAACCAAATAAAGTATCAATGAGATTAAAGTATTCCAAATATGATTAGTGTTTTGATAAATGATTTGGGTTATTTTGATAAAGGTGTGAATTGAGTTTCCTTTTTTAACTTGCAAAGTAATGTTCTGTGATCTTTTGTTTTTATTTGATTGTTAAAAATTAGAATTATAGTGAGAAAGAAATAGTCCATTGTATTTAAATTATGGCACAATTAAGTAATCAAATAGTCATTGTACAGCCATTGGTATTTAAACTTAATCTATTTATAGCACTATTAAATGAGTTATTTCTTTACTACAGATCTTTGGTGTTTCAACCTCTTTAACAACCTTGGAGTTCATTTTAATTTATATCATGGACACATTCATATTTTTGGTTATGTATGTTTACTTTATAGTTTATGAATCGAGGCTTAATTTCTTACTTATTATTTATAAATTTTCTCATAATCAAATGCTTTTGTATTTTTTTTTGCAGATAGATGATATGTTAGAGGAAACAGTAATATTAGATCTCTATGCTCATTTTTTATTTAATCTACATTCCTTAATATAATTTTTCTTTGACCTTTCAAATGCATTATACACAGGTTTAGTTTCTTCAAAACAAAAATGTTAGTGTTGTGATCCATAATGAACGAGACTTCAATGTCCTCTGTGTTCGTGGGTTAAACCCACTAATCAAATTTATTTGTTTCTCATATTTTTAAACCCACTAATCAAATGAGAAGTTTAAAGGAAAAGGAAAGGAAAACTACTCAAGAAAGGGAATAAAAAATACACAAGTGGTATGGTTCTTTTCAAGTTTGTTTTGGAACATGTATAAAGAAAATCATGGGGGAAATGTGACATTTTGAAGCATGCATAATCTCTGAGTCATTTTCTTAATATTACTGATTTTCAAACTAAATTATGCATCCTTAAAAAATTATAAAGGATCTTTTACAAAGATATATAAAATTTCTCAAATGGAAGATGGAAGTAACTAAAGTTTAAAAAAGAACACAAATGATGAAAGAAGGAAATAAATTGAAAGTTTATTTTAATTAAAATTGTGTTTAAATTATGATCAAGTCAAACTTTTGGGTTGAAAAAGCTATGGAGCTCAAGAGGATAAATAAGACTACATTGCTCCGAAAAAATTGTAATAAGGTATCTTTGGTTCATATTGTTTGAATATCTATTTTTCGTATTATGTCAATATGCTAATGTTATTGCTTTTTTAAATATTAGATTGTTCTGTATGCTCCTCACTGAAAAAAGTACATAGAAGTTGATACTCGGACATTTCAGACTGTGATGGAGAACAAGTTTGAGGGTGTCCAAGCGCTTAGAGGTGTCCAAGTACTTTTTTGTAAAAGAACAAGTTTAAAGACATTATATGGCAAATATTTTGTAAAGTATATCCTTGATGTTAACCATTTTTGTAAAGTTTCCTATTGGTATGTACTTCAATGAAATTCTAATATTTTTGTAAAGTCTCTTATCAATGTAAAAGATTGGACCTTATGGATGGTTATTGAGTGTGGACAGTAAAGTGCCTTTGAAAATTCACTAAATTTAGTATCTTTGCATATTTTGGTGGAAGTCACATATGCTTGACATGGATTTTGTGTAAATTTAGTGTCTGTTGTGCAGGAATAATTTATTAGTGGGTTGAAGGAGGATGTTATAGTATGGTTATGAATTTTATGTTTCTTGATTAAGAAAGACCAGTGTATTTAGATGCACTATTTTCATGATTTGTTTATGAGTTCATTTTTCTTTTCAAGACCTATTGATATTTGATGTTTTATTCCTATTGACATTTGATGTTTTATTAGACTAATTTGAACTATTTCTTAAACAAGACTGACTTTGAAAATATGTTAGAGAATGAGGTGAGAACTCTTAAAGGCATCACCCCAATTATGTGAATGAGGTTGGAAACTTACATTCATGATAAATTCATTAGGAAATACAAAATTTGAAATTTATTAGTTATTTATTTCAGTTTTTTTTATATCATTTGTTCCTGTTTTATGTGAAGTTTTAAATTAGAATGATATTATCATTTTAAATTGATTTCTTATAATTGAATTTCGTAGTACGTGTGGTATCAAACAAAAATTGTTCACAGTGCCTTCAGGCACGGGTTATCCCTAGTTCTTATACATTTTGAAGGATAATTCTTCAGTAATTTCATAATATATTATATTTTATAGTATTGTGATTAGTGGAGAAAATGAGAAGTGAGATATTATATTAGGTGATTGAAAAACATAAAAGGACATATTAGATAATGATTAATTAAGAAATATGAGTACGTGATATTTCGAAAACATCCTATAATTTCTCCATTTCGAGTGTTTTCAAATAGTCACATTTTTTTTTTCACATCATCCATTTCTAAACTTTCAAAAAATAGATGTAGAAAAAAAAACTTTTGAAAGTGGATTTGGATGGATCAAACATTTTTTTTGTTGTCCATTTTATTTGAGGCTTGGCTAGTTTATTAATAGGCAAATTATACGAAATCTCCACTTTTTTTTTTTTTCTTTTTTTTTTTTTATCGTCAAAACGTCATACAAAAGTTGCTTACGCTGATTTTTTATTTATTTTTAGACAACAAATTTGATTAAAGTTTTAAACATTTTATATTCCTTACACCTGTACTCCACTGCCACATCTCACAACATGGTCTGTTCCACAAATAACCAGCAAATTACGTACTCTTTTTTTTTTTTTTTAACATGAGAAAAATTCCATTAAAATCAGTCGAACGTTACTTACAGAAGAAGTCCATCCAACTAAAATTAACTTACACCATAAAAAGTAAAAATCAACAAAGAAATACCCAAAAAAAGATAAAAATAAAAATATTCAGATACAAAACTCGTATTGCATAGTAGACGCCGATTATAAAAGTTTGACAATAAAACAAGTCTAGCATAAAATATATATTTCAACCACAGAGAGGGCAAGCCACAATCGAGTATCGATGGACTCATCACACAACGAAACACCAAACAAAACAAGAGAAAAAAGAAACTCACACCTCAATCCCTAGCTATGGCAGTGGAGGAGTGGCAGTAGTACCAGTGGATCTGGTAAAGATGGGTTTGAAGAGGGTGCCAATCTAGTGAATGATGACAGATTTGGTGGCTGTAGGTTCGTAGAGATAGCCAATCTAATGAGTGGTGGCAGATTTTGTGGTGATGCAGTGGTGGCGATGGTGGCGTCAGCGTGAAATGGAAAAAGAGGGAGATGACGTGTCCAAAGAAAGCCATGGCTAGGTAAGGTAGAGAGAAGGGGAAGATGGGAGACAGATCTAGATTCCACCAAAAAAGAAAGAACACCTCATGAAGGAGGGAGAATATGGAAAGACGCTTTCAGAGCTTATTGGAACCAATCGACAAAGAAAAATGAAGGAAAAAAATGGGATAGAAGGAGGAGGCCGGAGGCCGAACCCCTCTTTCCTACCCCAAGCAACGCCCGAGGAAACCCTAGAAGAAGAAGTTAGAGAGAGAAGCTCTCTGTAATAACCCGACCCTCGCACATGTTTCTGGTATACTTTCAGTCCCTTATTCTGTGCATTTAAATGCTTAATGTGAAATTTCATGTGGAATTAAGTTTAAGCAAATGGATCTTATGATTAGAGACCTATATATATTCAATAAGGAAATATCTGTTACAATTAAAATGTTTGGATCAGGAATTGAGAACCTTAGAGGCTTGATAATCTGAAATTGATTTTATATATGTGATCAGCATAATTTTTAAGTCATAATAAGCATTTTTATAAAAATTTGATTAGGAATGATTAAACTGATTGATTTTCGTTTTATTCACCTTATATATAATATCAAAGCTCTTTAACCATTTGACTTGGGAAGCTCATTTCATAAATATCTCCTGGGAGAGAATTAGAGAGAAAGAAAAGGAAAGATTCACCTAGGGAGGAAAATTGGGGAAATTGAAAGGATTGGTAGAGAATTGAATCAAGGTATGTAAACTTCACCTTATATAAGCTCTTTCTTGGATTTGAGTAAGCATGTCCTTCATGTGTAAGAACTCGGGTTGATGTTTGAAGCTTTGTGTGTGATAATGGTTTAATTGGAAGGTTGTACTTACCATATGGTTGTCTTGGGATCTAATTTAAGTTAAATGAAAAACTTCCATCTTGTTTCCTTGTTATTTCATGTGGAAACCCATCTATGTCCTAGATTATGTGATTTAATGGCTATATTTATATATATATGCATGTGCAAGTAATTTAACCTAAAATAATTGGAACTTTGGAGAGAGTGGATTGTGTATATGGATTTGAGAGTATTGAAAGCTCGATGAACTTGTGATCTATATTCATGTATTGTTGATCCATATTCTTACAATAAACTACTCTATTTTGAGCCTTATACATGCTTACCAAAGTTGGGTTGTGCTTGAAGTTCGGACTGCCCAAAACAGGGGCCACGGCCGCACGTGCGGAGGTCATGGCTGCACGTGTGGAGTACCACCGCACGTGTGGAGGCCATGGCTGCACGTGCAGAAGAGAGGAAAAAAAATGGGTTTACATTCTGCTTTCTGCCGCTCGTGCGGGGAAGAATCTGCATCGTCTGACCCACTTCAAGCGATGTGGGGGGCGCCATCGTCATGACCCTTCTTTGCAAAATTTTGTCTGCTCCGTTTTACGTGCTTAACCCTCTGGTATTTTTGAAATCTGTGTTTGATGTCCTTAAGATGCTTGTAAATTCGTTTGAAGTAAAATGAAGCAGGAAATGAATTAAGAAAGAATAATAACTAATATATAAGTTGTACATGCGTGTAGGTCATAACCCAGGAAGGACAAGCGCTCTGCTACAGCACTGTGAGTAGTAGTACTGTAATCGTACATTTACTTACCGTTAATAATTCTTATTATTAACGCTCTGTTCTTTGCAAGTAATGACGTTAATATTTATGTCGATTGGACATCGGTACGAACTTATGTGAACATTGAAAGATTTGTGTACATCGGTATGACTCTGAAACTACTCTGCATTCCGGCTACGGTTAATGGTTATCGGTAATGTGCTATAACCTGTGAATTACCTATGATTCCGCATAAGAATTGCATACAAACTATTAATACTGTGGAGTTGGTTAACAGAAAGAAATCGGAAATGTAAACCCCATTTACCGGGAACACGATATTTTGAATGTGAACATGATATCTCGAATACCCTACCAGGGACTCCTACAGTCTGTTTAGTTCAATATCGAAAGAATTGAATATCAATGACATTGTTATGTGACTCACACTATGATGTGAATTGTTCTGTCCCTATTAATGCAGTGATATATTTGCCTTATGTTAATAGTTATTATTAATACTTTGTTATCCGCAAGACAATTATGTCAACTTGTAATAGACCATGGGGTAATTTATGTACACTATTGTGTAACGGTATTCTTATGAATCTGGGATTAATCTGTTTTGTTTACCGTTTCGTTTATGTTATGACATGATATGAATTGTTCGGCCTTTACGACCTATTGATCTCTGGTATGGAACAAAGTGATGTACGGAACTAAGTGCTGCAGTACGAGTCACCTCTAGAATCCGTGCGAGACACCTCTTGAGTCCATACATATGCAAACTCTGGGCCTATGGCCAATCTGTGAATCTGTTAGGTCGAGGGCCAAACTGTGAATCTGCTAGGCCGAGGGCCAATTTGTGAACTTGTTAGGCCGAGGGCCAGTCTGTGAAATCTATGGGCTTACAGCCGTTCTGTATTCTAGGTTTAAAGCCACTCTGTTTGAAGACTGGGCCCAAGGCCGTTCTGGAAACAATTACAGGATAAGATTAACTATAAGTTTTTTGCATTTACATACCTTGTGGTTTAAGTTATCATTGGATTGTTTATGTACTATTATTCGTTAAGCTTCGCTCACTTTGTGTTATGTCTGTTCTGTAGGTACTCAGTCTGGAGGTCAGTCCCAGTCTAACCTGGACCACTTGTCTTTTGCTTTTGCACTACAACCAAACCCTAGACGAAGTTCATCCATTTTGTGGGATCCTTGCAGAGCTTTTGGCTTCGTGTACTGAGCCTTTTGTTGGTTATTGTAAAACATAAGTAACTTCTCCTAACCCAGTTTGGTTACATCCCCAGACTCGGGGATGGGTCTGTATATCTATTTATATCTATATGGCTATGTGTGTGTTTATTACATGATACATTACCTGACATCAAGTGTGTGATCTTGGCATGCTAGTATTAGCTTAATGGATGTTATTCTGTGTTGTTTAATGCTTCCGTTCAGGCCCCATATGTTATACATATCGGATTTTATGTCTATTTCTGAGGTGATCATACCCAAACTTTTAGGAGCAGGTTTGGGGCGTGACACTCTCAAGTTTTAGAGAGAGAACCAAAACTTTGCAATCTGCTTAGCATTTATGTTTTGAGTGATTCAAATACCATTCTTACCCCTTATGATTGGGAATAAGTGAAATCCAAGGGTAATATTCAGTGTGTTTAGTTTCAGTTTTCTGAAAATTGAGTTTTTTGTTTTTCGTATTTCTTTGTTTTTAGAGTTTTTTTTTTTTTTTTAAATTTTAAGCAAATTTGTTTTTTTTTTTTTTATACTTTTTTAGATGCACCTTACTTAAATGTATCTAAATAGTAAAATATTTGTGAAAACATATTTTAAAAAATTAACAAATACACAAGATATGAAAAATGTATTGAATTTTCATATTTTTTGGTATTTAGGCCTCGTTTGGGAACAGGTTAATTTAGTAATTTTTTGACTAATTGACTAAAAAGGTAGGTAAAAAAAACTTGTATGTTTGGGATGACTTTTTGGCTAATTACGAAAAGCTGTGCAAAAAATAGAGAGAAAAGAGAATCTTTGACTTTTTAGTATGAGTTGTTGGCTTTTTGGCTAAAAAGGTAACTTTTTGGCTAATTGGCTAATTTAGCCACTCCCCAAACGGGGCCTTAGTGTATACTTTTCACAAATATTATACTTTTTAAGTATATTTATGTTAGGTGTGTCTAAAATTTTAAAAAATTTCTTAAAATATTAAAAAAAATTCATTGAAAACATTAAAATACGAAAAATAAAAAAGTAGAATTTTTTGAAAACTGTTTTCTAAAAACCATAATCAAACAAGCTGATTGAAATTTAATTTGGAAGTGCATGTCATACGGCGTCTCGATATGTAGCCATATATATATATATATATAGTGGGAAAATAAATAAAAAAAATAGAAAGTATAAAAAATAATTGTAAATTCATGAAAATATAACACTTATTTGCACAATCTAATACCTAAAACAACTTGTACTTTCATTGCATAAATAACTTGTACTTTCATAAAGTTACAATTATTTTTTGGACTTCTAACTTTTGTTTTTGATATTTCTCATTACTTTCTTTGATAATAACACCAAAAGTAGGTGACAAAACAGAGAATTTTAGATTTTTTAAATTTTTTTATTTTATTTTGTTGAGATCACTGAATATCACAAACGATTTTAATCAATCTTTGATTTAATTAATTTTGATAAAGAAGAAATAAAATTGGCATCAACTGTTTTCCTCATCACAAGTGTTCTCCCATTAGAATCAGCAGCATCTTGTCGAAAGAGACAATAATTTATTTTTAGGCTAAGTTTGGGAAGACTAAATAAGTGTACTTTTTGTCTTTTTTGACTAAAAAATTGAGGTTGAAAATATGGATGTTTGGATTAACTTTTTGACTTTTTATGAAAAAATGTGTAATAAAAAATTGTGAAAATTAATTTTTAGAGGAAAATTTGAATTGAGAGTTGTGCAGCCGTAATTGTTGACTTTTGGTGAATAGTGTTAACTTTTTAACTTTTTGAGTAACTTTTTGACTTTTTAGATTATTTGGGAGTACCCAAACAAGGCCAGTTGGAAAGTAATTTTTGTAATTGCTACAAGGTGGCTGTCAACATAGCTCTATGGTAGATTTTTTTTATTTTTATTTTTTTAATCTTAAATTCTGAAATTGACTTTTATACCCACTTTAAATGGAATAACAAAAGCCTTTAAAATTTCTCAAAACAATAGAGTTAGGGTCTATAACAATAGTGAGTTTTTCTTGCACTTCACTTTACTAGTTAAAAAAAGGTTACAATAAGTTTTTAGTATAAATTAGAAATTTTTAGAAATGATTAAATGAAAAAATATATATTAAAGTGTTTCATATTAAATTAAGCTTGTAATCAAAATTTCACTTAAATCTGATAAAAATTATAATTAGAAGTCTTAATAAACCATACAATAGCTTGAAAAGTTACCCAAAATTGCACCGAAAAAAGGCACTTATTATTGTTTAACAAATATTCTTGTTGTGGTAATTGAACGATTAGAACATGTGATTTAAAATAAAGGCATTATGTTAATAATATTATTTTTCTTGTGAAAAAAATCACAAAATAATCATGGCAAAGAAAGAGTGGCATATGATTCAAGTTCTTATATTTAACTTTCAATCTCAACTATGTCAAGACATTTTTCATATTGGAAAACATTTCATTCTTGGGAGAATTTTATTTATTTATTTATTAATGGTCTTAAAATGTGGGAGAAGTCGAGAAAACCTCTAGCCTAGGGCACTTGCAAAGCAGATTTGCAATCTTCAAAAAGATTGCTAAAATTAAAAAATAAAAAATAAAATAAAATAAAAAAGTGGGAGAAAACAAGTACAAAATAAGGACAATCAACAAAGGCCTGGGCCTGCAATATAAGCTATTGGGCCTGGGCTTATCAGGCCTCAACCACTACTGTTTAACACTTCAATACCATAGCTGTTTTGCAACCAAGGGTTCTACTACTACTACTACTACTACAAAGGTTTGAATTTGAAGTGTATAATTTATTTATTTTTTCTGTTATATTATATGTTTTTGTGTTTTGTAATATCAAGTGATGGAACAATTTTATCCGATTTGGGGTCACTGCTGTGGCGCTAGCACAGCAGTGACTGTTGTGCTCCATTTGGTAGTGTATTATGAATTTATTTTTATAATCTGAACCGTTCATATTGTAGGGTTTGTTGAGTACTACATGCCCACCAAAAATCATATTAATCGGATATCAATAACTATATGATTGATAACCAAAAAAATAAACAAGAAGTTTTTCTTTTGAAAAATAGTATAACAATATGCAATTCGATCATATAGTTATTGATATCCGATTAATATGATTTTTGGTGGGCATGTAGTACTCAACAAACCCTACAATATGAACGGTTCAGATTATAAAAATAAATTCATAATACACTACCAAATGGAGCACAACAGTCACTGCTGTGCTAGCGCCACAGCAGTGACCCCAAATCCAATTTTATCAAGTTATGTTATCTTATGAACTTAAAAAAAATAAGGGGGAATTTACTGATAAGTCCCATGTACCAAGTTCAAGACCCAGTTAATCCTTAAACAAAACACTTGCACCAATTAGTCCAATACATTTTTAATTGTTACCAAAAAATTCTTTTTTTAAAAAAAAAATTTACAGACACTGTTCACATCTTACTACCGTCGGACTTCCGTCAAACGGTCGTCGGAGACTTGTCAGAATGTTCAACATCGCCGGGAAGTCGCCGGAGTTTCGCCGGAAGTTCATCGGAGTGTTAAGAACGTTAATGGAAGTCGCCGGAATGTTCAGAACGTTCACTGGATGTTAAGAACATCACTGGAGACTCACTGGAATGTCTAGAATATTGTCGGGAAAAAAAAAAGAATAAATGGATAAATTATAGCAAAAAAAAATATAGCAAAATATGCTAAATATTGATAAACTAAAAGGAAAAAAAATGAAACGACAAAAAACAGCAACAATGGGGAAAACATATGTTATTTTTCAATTTTTGTAAGGTTTCAGCAAATAATTTCTAAATAGTGATCAAACTGAAAAGTAAGTTTTGAAACTCTAAAATGTTACAGTTTCAAAATAAAAATCTATTAAGCATTTATCCTTACTAATCAAACTGAAAAATATGTTATGAAACTGTAAAATTTTACAATTTTATACCATGATTCATTCCAGCACCAAAAAAATTTGAAACTGCAAAATTTTACAGTTTTAAACCATGATTCATTCCAGCACCAAAAAAAAATTTGAAACTGCAAAATTTTACAGTTTTAAACCATGATTCATTCCAGCACCAAAAAAAAATTTGAAACTGCAAAATTTTCACCGCCTGTAACTAAAACTCGAAAAGCACTTGTTCAGAATTTGAAAAATTTCTCTATTAGAACAGAAAAACAGAAGTGTATAGCAAATAAAAAAAAAAAAAAGAGAGATCGAAGGAGAAAGGCGGATGTAGAGAGAGGATTGTACTCCGGCAACTATTTTTTTTTTAGATTTAGCCAAATCTGATGTAGATCTACTCAGATCTGATGTAGATCTGAGTAGATCTACATCAGATCTAAGTAGATCCACTCATCTTCTTCGTCGGAAATATATCATCTTCGCCGTCGGTGAGAGTGAAGTCACGAGTTGATTTCGATGGTTGGTGGTTATCGGTGAACCCCGATCAATGGAGAAAGACATGATCACCAGTCGTTGTCCATGACAAAGACGATGAGAGAAAAATGCAGAAAAAAAGAGAGATAGGAAAACGTAAAAAGGGAGGCAAAAAACAGAGAGAGAGAGAGAGAGAGAGAGAGAGGAAAGAAGGACTTTTGGGTTTACTAAAAATTACAGGATTAAATAGTGTCCACATGTTCCACATGGGACCTGTGGGTAATTTCCTAAAAAATAAGTTATGTTATCTTATGAACTATGAATAATGTTTTGTTATGAACTATAGATTAGGTTACGTCATTCTTGCATATGAGTCTTGCAACAACTTAACTTCTCACTTAAAAAAATAGGAAAATTTACCCATAAGTCCTAGTTTTTAAAACGTTAAACTATTTAGTCTTAAAAGTTTTCTTATGCTCCATTTAGTCCCATTTTTACATTAGCATGATATAAATGATGTAAATGATCTGATGTTTCATTCTATAATTTCAAAATTTATTGAAATCTGATGAACATTAGATGTTTTTCATCCTATATTTTCAAACATTATTGAAATTTGATGAACATTAGATGTTTGAAATCTATTGTTTGTAACATGACTCTGATATTATTAACATTGTATCTGTGTTATTAACATTGTAATGGGACCTTTCAGTCTATAAGAAAACTTTTAAGACTAAACAGTGCATAAGTTATTAATTTGAGATTTATTGGTGCATCCCTCCAAAAAATAATAATAATAAAAATCAATATACACAAGAACCTTTTTCTAGGATTCAAATTGATTCAAGAAGTCTTCGTCACAACAATTTTGCTAACTTTGCTACAGGTATAATTCGTGAAAGATATCTTATTTATTTCTTTTCTTTTTCTTATTTATTTTTTTCCCTTCGAAGTCAGAATCAATTTGCTCTATTTTTAGGTGTGGTAGATATACATATAGGTGAATGTATCATCCTTGCGGTGTAAGTTTCCTTAGACCAAATTTTTTTTTAAAAGAAAGAATGTATATTATATTCAGCTAAAATGGTGTTGGACTTATTGGGTGTTAAGAGAGAGCCATGCATTGAAGACAGAGTCGGTAAGCCTAGTCTTTTTCTACCTCCTTGGCGCAGAACTATCTGATCTAGTAATTTGTTCTTGTTCTTATACTTATGTATCTGTTAAATGTGTGTTTTCTGGTATCTTTGCAGGGAGTTGCTGAGGCTTGTGGTCTGAGGTTGCTGGTAAAGAGGTCTTGATCTTCATTTGGATCTGCTGATGATGATGGCCTTTGCATCTTTAGAATTAGTTTATGATGTTCTTGTATATTTATTAAATTCTCTGTATGGGGACTATTTATATTCATCTATTTTCATATATATGCACATTTAATTGTTCCTAAAAAAAATTGTAAATTGATTCGAGTTGAGTAGTAATTTGTTAATAATTATTTTTATTTTTATTTTTAAAATAATTATACCTTTTTTTTTTCTCTTCATTTCGTGCTTAAATTATCAATTTGACCTAAGGTTAATATTTGTTGTTTATTTGATATCAGGATGTTAAACAACTTCCCTTAACTTTGACCATTGATTATTAGTGATTGTGATGATGAGAGAGAGAGAGTTCGATTTTTTTTTTTTTCAATAAAAAAATGTTGAGAGAGAGAGAAATTATAAAGTTTAAAAAATATTATAAAACTTAATGCTCGCATTTCAACAATTAAAATGACTTTTCTTTGTTTCATGACTTCTAAATGAAAAATGTTTGGGGGTTTTAATTTTTGTGGTTCAAATAGCTTAAAATTGTGAAAACGATGTCGTTTTGACAATTTTGATGTTGTTTTGTACTCAAAACGACGTCGTTTTGACAAATTCGAGCCATTTGAGTCACAAAAATTAGGGTCATCTACCATTGCTACTTCTAAATAACATGACTTAAAATTAAAATCAAAATCAAAAGAACAATATAGAGTAGACCTCATGTAGATCGTGGATCAGGTAAAAATATACACTAGTTCTACACAAAGAATTTTGTATAAAAATTTTATTTAAAAAAGTTTAAAAGGTTAAAAAAAATTTATTATAAATTGTCAAATTATTTTATTTATTTTTCTCCAACTCTTTTTATAAAAAATCCCAAAATTACTAAAATAATTAATTTTCAAATGAACTCTAAGTCTCGCTATTCAAAGATTAAATTTGAACCATATATTTCACTTTTTCAATAACATGTTGGGTTTAGATTATGATTCTTTAGCTTTTCTGAAAGGTATAACTCTCATTCCTTTGATGAATTGGCAAAGCGAAAACCATGCACGAGTTGGTTGATAATTCTAGGCCCTTTTACTCGAATTGAAACTTTGGCTCATTCAAAATTGTTTACGTGCACACCATAAAAACGAGTAGTCCTTGGTATTCAGTTCTAAAATTTTATTTATTTATCTATTTTTTAATATTCATAACTATTAGATTATGTAAAAATTTCAAGATATATATATATATATATATATGTATATATAAAAATTTTGAGATAACTAGTTGTAAGTATTTTAAGATAGAGATAACTTAATAGTTATAACAAAATTCGGGATAAACAATCTTGTGCCCTAATGGTCATTTATCTACATTTCTTAATCATTAACAAATTAGAAGATCAATATTAATAAATATATGGGCAAAAATACGATATATTTTAACAAAAACTATATTTAAAAAATTATTCAAAATTCAATGTGTGGATTGCCCTGTTTGATTAATATGATTAATAGTGAAAGATTAATAATTTTATGAATTAATGTATGATTAGTTATCTAATTAAATTAGTGAGACAACCATTTATTTTATATTCATTTTGTTTTTGTTTTTCTTTTCATACTTGAAATTATAATCCCTAACCCCTTTTAATTTTAAAAAATTCATTAATTTCGTCGAATTGGCAAACATGAGATTGTGAGTCCATAGACTAATAATTCCAATCCTATGTTAAAATCATACTAATCAAACATGGCCCGTAACACACTAAATTTAAATCTACACAATGTGTTTGTTTGGTGTAATTTTTTTCAAGCTAATAGTCGAACCAGAAATTAAAAGCACTTCTCTATCTTTTTCTGAATAATTATCTCTTTTCAATTTATTTAAATTATTTTTGGCACAACTATTTTTTATACCCATGGTTTTTGCCATAGTCACTACAAGAAATAACACATTCGGCGACTAATTTTGGCGACTAAATTAAATTTAGTCGCCAAAGATATATGCATTAGCTACTAAAAATTTGTTTGTCGCCAATGGTACACACATTAGCTACTAAACAATATTTGGTCGCCAAAGGTAGATGCATTAGCTACAAAAATTATTTGGTTGGCAAAAGTCCACTATTTAGCTACTAAAAATAAATTTAGTCGGTAATTGTCTTTACTTTTGGCGACTAATTACGTGTCAGTCGTTAAAAATATCATTTTGGGCGACTAAAAATGAAGTTGGTCGCTAATTGCACAATCTTTAAACATTATAAATTTATTTTATTGGTATTTATTTCATTTTTGACTACTAATTATGTGTTAGTCGTGTAAAATCAACTTTTGAGCAACTAAATGTTGTTTTGGTCTCTAGATATGCAATCTTTACTGACTATAATTTAGTAGCCAAATGTGACGAAAATTTGTAGAGGGAATATTAAAATTTTCATAAAAACATTAGCTAGCCTTAGAGTACAATGAGATTTGGAGTTGGAGCGTAGTGACAAACTCCATTTGTTATAATTTAACTTTCCTACTAACATTTAATATTCTAACTTGTGAGAACAAATTTAAGTTGTTTCTCACTAAAAAGGTGCACCAATCATTTTAATGCAATTTTTCAAAAAATAAAAACTATAAGTAACTTTATAAGTTGTACCAAACAACCCTAATATCTACACACATCATTTATATGTAAGACTTGTGTTTCCTTTTGGTGATAAAAATTGCAAAACTTATAACATTTACATAAATAGAGTTTATATTCCAAATGACTGAATTGCCCTTTCTGGAGGGGATATGATCCTTTATATGACCAATTCAACCTAATCTATTTTAAGGTTTGTTGAATATGAATGTTTCATGGGTCTTGGGTCATTCAATGCAAATTCTCAAGGTTTGAAGGAACAAATTAGAAAAGGTCTTTACAATTAAGGTCAGAGACGGGTTCTTAAATTTGCACATTTTTTCTGTGTTGGGTTTTGGATTTTTTTATTGGCTCTTTAGAAACTTCTTCTTGTATTCATTTTACAAAAGCAAAAATGGTCTTACGGGTGAAATTACTTTTGTGGCCTCCAAGCGTTTTGAATTTACCTCCAATAATGAAAGCACCATCAACTTTAAGGGGTTGTTTGGGTTTTGGATTTTTTAGTGATTTTTTAAACTTTTTTCTGAGGTGAAAAAAGTTAATGTGTCTGAGAATAAATTTTTTAATTGTATGAAAAATATGAATAACTAGTGATTGACTTGTTTTTTAGTGATTTTTTAAGTTTTCTTTTTTTGGGTAACTTTTTAAACGTCTTTAACTTAAAGCCAAGTTGCCAAACAATTGATAAATGACTGTCTAGGCATTAACATAGCTATGATAATGTTCTTGTTATGACTAATTGTCAAATTATAATGTTTGTAAATCACATAAAAGAGAAGAAATAAGTCATTCTTATGGGATTGGAATTGAAAGTTTTAGTTAGGCAATTATATACACCAATTTATATATTTTTTAAGAATGGAAATTACACTAACCTCCTTCAGGTTTGGTAAAAATATATTAAGTCCCACATTATTCAAAAAAACAACACTAATCATTAAATTTATTTAATTTTAACACTCAACGATGTCACATACAACACTTTCTTTTTTATTTTATTGTAATTTTTAGATTTATTCAATTTTAACTTTCAACTATGTCACATAAAGACATTTAAATAAATAATAATAATAATAAATAATATATTTTAATCTATTTTATTATATAGATATTGCAAGTATGATTTTTTTTAATAACTATTATATTTATTCAATCTTAACTCCTAATTATATCACATAAAATATTTTTTATTATATAAATGATGATTCTAGCATTATTGTAAGAGCATATTCAATAATGGCATTCTCATTGCCAAATTATGGCAATAGTAGAATTATGGTAATGGTGCTCCAATGGTCAGCTGCTATTTTGGCAAAATCAAATACAAAAATTGGTATGTTCCTGAACACACTAGTTTCTATATTTGGTTCTGCAAAAATGAAGAGCAGAGGGAAGGAAGGAGAAAGGTTTTGCTCAATGGCAATTGTCAAAACTTGTGTCAAATTTGACACAAGTTTTGACATTTGTCAAATTTAATAACTACCACAATCAACCATTAAAGTTCATTTTTTTTTTTTATTTTTAACTGTCAAATTATAACAATAATCTATACTATATATTAAGCAAAAGAGAGTTTTTAACCCCAAGCCTTGTGGGAGCTCCAATCTCCTAATCTAAATTTTTTAATTTTTTGATTTAAAAAAAAAATCTTAACATTTATTAACATCTTCCAACTCTCAAGTCTTACTCTCATAATAACACTTTAATGCATTAAGAACAAGCATAAAAAAAAATTCTTTGAAATCTAATACATATGAATTCCTTAAAAAGTCTCAACACATATGATTATTATCCCTTATAATAACACTTTAATGCATTAAGAACAAACATAAAAAAAAATTCTTAAAAAGTCCAACACATATGATTATTATCAAAATATTAAACTTTAATATAATATAAAAAAGGAAAAAAAGAAGACATTTAAAAAAAAATATTTAAAAATCACGGTTCACATATATAGATAATTGTAAACACAATAAAATAGGAGGGCATTCATGTCTACACGTTTTTTTTTAAAATAAAATCTCCTTCATTATAATAAGATAGCACTTTATTTCTCTCATCTTATTATATATATATATATATATTATCTATACTATATATTAAGCAAAAGAGAGTTTTTAATCCCAAGGTCTGTGAGAGCTTCAATATCTCAATCTGAATTTTCTAAATTTTTTATTTTTTATTTAAAAAAAAAATCTCAGCATTTATTGATTTAGTCAAAATCCTCTGATCAGCATTTATTAAATTTTTTCAATCCATATGTCTTTCCACATGCCTGCATTTATTGATTTGGTAAAAACTCTCTAATCAACATTTAAAATCCCATCATACAAATAATTATAGATAGAATCCATGTATAGTTACTGTAGTACCATTTTTAACTTCTCTCATACACTATAATTAGTGATAAGATTGTTAAATTATTTTTATAAAAAATCTTAAAAATATAATTTATATATTAAAAAAATTTAAAATAAATATAAAATATCTATAATTGTTCGTGCATAACACGAGTAGACTAGTAACTCTAATGACAAATGGTTAACTATCCTCTAATTATGATATTCTAGTTGATATTTATGCCATCTAATTAATGTTTTCTAATATTCTAGTTGATATTTATGCCCTCTAATTAATGTCTTCTAATAACAACCAGGGTTGGTGGCATGGTGGAGGATGCAGCAGGTTCCATAGTTGTGACTCAGGTTTGATTCCTGGGAGGGGGTTGTTTGTTATCTCAGTGGAGAGCTCGTCCTTTACTCCCCTCGTTCCTGGGCTCGGTTGCGGCGCGTGTCTGCCCTCTATTGGTGCCCTGATGGTGGGTCCCCCACATAATGGGGGTTAGTTCTTAGCTGGCAACCGATTACCCCGGAGTTAGGGTCCACGGGGGACGTGACCTCCACCGTTGATTCCCTTTTTTTTCGTTCAAAAAAAAAAAAAAAAAATTAATGTCTTCTAATAGTTGGTCAAAGTGTAGAAGAAACCAAGCTGATTGACAGGATTTTAATTTTCAGCCAGTAGCTCTTTTTTTTTTTTTTTTTTTTTGAACTGAAGCCAGTAGCTCCTTTGCATCTTCTTTTTATGCAGGAAAGGAAGTGACTTTCTCGAAAGTGACTTTCTCGAAGTTAGTTTTCAAATTGAAAAAAGACTAAGACCCCTTGAGAACACACCCCCACGACCCCCTTTTCCTTTTCATTGGCTGAAAATTGTTTTTTTTTTTTTTTTTTTTTCTCCCCACTCACCAACCCCCACGTGTGTGTGGGGGGGGGGGGGGGTGGAGGGGGTGAGTGGGGGAGGGGGTCCCAATCGGCGCTGTTTCAAATTAATAGTAGAGTCTGAATTTTTGTTTGAAGGGGTAATATTAAGGTTGGTTTAGGATATTCTAAAAAAATATATTTTTTGATTTATTGACTTATATGGATTGGGTTTGATGTAATGTGTTAGAGAGGGGAGAAATTTATAATGTGCACTCTTTTAAATGATGCACATTGTAAAAAAGTTATGATTTTTTATAATGAATGTTATAATTGTTTGTGATGTATGTTATGATATTTTATAGTAAAGTTATAAATAGTGAATTTATAATGCGCACCTTAAAGTTAAGAATGATAATGTGATGACATTTTGTGATTTTTGTTATCACATTTTGAAATTTTATTATAACATTTTTCAATGAAAAAAAATTACGATTTTTATAGTAAAAAAGTTATGATATATTGAATATAAGTTATGAAATTTTGTAAAAAAATTATGAAAGATATACTATGTACCTTTTTGAAGGTGCACATTGTAACATTTCCCGTTAGAGAGGTGATGTGATTTAAATAAGATGATGTGACTTAAATAAGATAGTGACTTTTTGACTTTTTGTATTATAAATGGTCATATTTTTTATTTTATTTTTTTTGAATTAAAAAAAAAGGTACTCTTTGGTAGCATCATTGCAATCCTTAAGCTCCGGTGTATAGATTAGATTTATCCCAACTCATATGAAGAGACTCACAGCCGGAATAAAATGAGAATGCATCAATCTCCAATACAGAAAGCAAAGTCACGCTTAGAATATAACACGGTCAGTTTCAATCATAAATAAAAAAATACTAATTATACCATTAGAAATCGAGTCTTACTCACTTGTGTAAAAGGCCAACACCTTCCACCCCACCACCACTCCGGTGGTATAAATGGTTATATCTAGAAATAGTATTTTTCACGCAATCAATCCTTGACAAGTTTTTCAAATTAGTAGAAGAGTTAGAATATTTTTCTTAGGGATAATCTTAAGATAAATGGTCATATGTAAGAATAGAAAATGACTTAGAAATTGTAATCAAATGTCTATATTTAAAGTTATTATTGTGTGAGCACAGTATAAATAAATCTTAACCTTTAATATAATACAAAAAAAAAAGAGAAGACATTTAAAAAAAAATATATATAAAAATTACAATTCACATATATAGATAATTATAAACACAATAAAATAGGAGGACATTCATGTCTATACGTTTTTTTTATAAGATCTCATCCATTATAATAAGATAGCACTTTATTTCTCTCATCTTATAATCTATCTCTATATATATATATATTATATTATCTATATCTATCTATACTATATATTAAGGAAAAGGGGGTTTTTAACCCCAAGACTTGTGGGAGCTCCAATCTCCTAATCCTAATTTTCTAAATTTTTGATTTAAAAAAAAAAACCTCAGCATTTAATGACTTCTCCCAACCCAACCTTAGCAATTATTGACTTCTCCTAACCCACAATCCCTTTTGACTTCTCTCATAATTATTGCAACACCCTTTTCAATTTCTCCCATACACTATGGTCACACACAAAAATTTAAAAAAAATAAGAATTTAGCTATAGATCTCAAAAAGATATAACATCTAAATTTGAATTATGAGTTAATAATATAATTATGTATTTTTTATTATGTATATCTATCAAACTTTTAAATCATTTAATGTGACAAATTAATCAATTTTCTAAAATTATTGATTTTTAATTTACAAAATAGATTAAAAAAACTATTGACTGATTTATTTATTTAATCACAAAAATATTTCATAATCTCTCCCTCCTAATCTCTCTCACAAATTTTCAAAAAAAAAAATATTAAAACTTGCATTCATTTTCTCTCTTCCAAAAAATCAGATAATATTTTTTATTAAAGTTGTAGATATTTACCTATATTTTATATATTATATTATAACATAACAAAAAAAAAAACTAAAAAACTAAAAAAAAAAATCTTTAAAGTTTATCTAAATAAATTTTAAATAAATAAAACTCACATATCTATTACATATCTAATTCACATCATAATTTACCTAAATAATAATAATTAAAAACAAATGAAAACCACAGATAAATTAAATTAAAAAAAAAAAAGATACCTACAACTCCATCTTAAATAAATTGAAAAAGAAAATACAATTTTCCAAAATTATTTATTTTTAATTTACAAAATAGATTAAAAAAACTATTGACTGATTTATTTATTTAATCACAAAAATATTTCATAATCTCTCCCTCCTAATCTCTCTCACAAATTTTCAAAAAAAAAATTAAAACTTGCATGCCTTTTCTCTTCCCTAAAAAATCAGATAATATTTTTTTATTAAAGTTGTAGATATCTACTTATATTTTATATATTATATTATAACATAACAAAAAAAACTAAAAAACTAAAATAAAATTTTTTAAAGTTTATCTAAATAAATTTTAAATAAATAAAACTCACATGTCTATCACATATCTAACTCACATCATAATTTACCTAAATAATAATAATTAAAAACAAATGGAAACCACAGATAAATTAAATTAAAAAAAAAAAGATACCCACAACTCCATCTTAAATAAATTGAAAAAAAAAATATCCGACTAGAAACCACACAAAAATAAAAATAAAAATAAAAAGATATATCTATCTATCTATCTATCTATCTATATATATATATATATATATATTAAGAAAAATAGGGTTTCTAACCCCCCAAGTCATGTGGGAGCTTCAATATCCCAATCTAAATTTCTTGATTAGCATTTATTAACTTCTCCCAACCCCCAAGTATAAAAAAAAAATAATTTAAAAACTCCAACACATATGAATTCCTTGAAAAGTCCCAATACATTCGATTATTATCCCTCATAATAATACTTTAATGCATTAAGAACAATCATAAAAAAAAAATTTCTTAAAAAATCCAACACATATGAATTTCTTGAAAGTCCCACACATATGATTATCATCAAAATATTACACTTCAATATAATATAAAAAAAAAAAAGACATTTAAAAATCACAATTCACATATATAGAAATAATTGTGAAGTACATATGAATTCCTTGAAAAATCCATCACATATAAATTTCTTGAAAAGTCCAACACATATGATTAGTATCAAAATATTAAATTTTAATATAGTATAAAAAAAGAAAAAAAAAAGATAAAATGGTGAAACACAACCCGTGCATAGCACGGGTGATATGCTAGTACTATATATTAAGCAAAAAGGGGTTTTTAACCCCAAGGGCTGTGGGAGCTCCAATCTCCTAATTCTAATTTTCTAATTTTTTGATTTAAAAAAAAAAAAAGAAAACCTCAGCATTTATTGTCTTCTCCCAACCCAACATTAGCAATTATTGACTTTTTCCAATCCACAATCCCTTTTGACTTCTCTCATAATTATTGCAATATCCTTTTCAATTTCTCCAATAAACTATGGTTACACACAAAAATAAAAAATAAAAAAGATAAGAATTTAGCTATAGATCTCAAAAAGATATAACATCTAAATGATTTAATAATATAATTATGTATTTTTTTTATGTATATCTGTCAAAATTTTAAATCACTTAATGGGACAAATTAATCAATTTTCCAAAATTATTGATTTTTAATTTACAAAATAGATTAAAAAAAACTATTGACTGATTTATTTATTTAATAATAATAATATTTCATAATCTCTCTCACAAATTTTCAAAAAAAAATATTAAAACTTGCATTCATTTTCTCTTCCTCAAAAAATCAGATAGGAGCTCCAATCTCCTAATCCTAATTTTCTACTTTTTTGATTTTTTTTTAAAAAAAACTCAGCATTTATTGACTTTTCCCAACCCAACTTCAGCATTTATTGACTTTTCCCAACCCACAATCCCTTTTGACTTCTCTCATAATTATTGCAACACCATTTTCAATTTCTCCCATACACTATGGTTACACACAAAAATTAAAAAAAAAGATAAAAATTTAGCTATTGATCTCAAAAAGATATAGCATCTAAATTTGAATTGTGATTTAATAATATAATTATGTATTTTTTTTATGTATATCTATCAAAATTTTAAATTACTTAATGGGACAAATTAATCAATTTTCCAAAATTACTGATTTTTAATTCACAAAATAGATTAAAAAAGACTATTGACTGATTTATTATTTAATAACAAAAACATTTCATAATCTCTCCCTCCTAATCTCTCTCACAATTTTTAAAAAAAAAAATATTAAAACTTGCATTCATTTTCTCTTCCCCAAAAAATCAGATAATATTTTCTATTAAAATTGTAGATATCTACCTATATTTTATATATTATATTATAACATAACAAAAAAAACTAAAAAACGAAAAAAAAAATCTTTAAAGTTTTTCTAAATAAACTTTAAATCAATAAAACTCACATGTCTATCACATATCTAACTCATATCATAACTTACCTAAATAATAATAATTAAAAATAAATGGAAACCACAGATAAATTAAATTATAAAAAAAAAGATACCCACAACTCCATCTTAAATAAATTAAAAAAAAAAACCCGAATAGAAGCCACACAAAAATAAAAATAAAAATAAAAATAAAAAGATCTATCTATATCTATACTATATATTAAGCAAAATGAGATTTTTAACGCCCAAGGCCTATGTAAGCTTCAATATCCCAATCTGAATTTTTAAATTTTTTATTTAAAAAAAAAAAAAACTCAACATTTATTGATTTGGTCAAAATCTCCTGATTAGCATTTATTAACTTTTTTCAATCCACATATCTTTCCATATCCCTACAATTATTGATTTGGCCAAAATCCCCTGATCAGCATTTAAAATCCCCGTATACAAATAATTATAGATACAATTTGTGTATAGTTATTGCAGTACCCTTTTCAACTTCTCCCATACACTATGGTTAGTGATAAGAAAAAAATCTTAAAAAATGTAATTTATATATTAGAAAAAATCTAAAACAAATATAAATATCTATAATTATTTCGTGCATAGCACGGGTGATAGGCTAGTACTATATATTAAGCAAAAGGAGATTTTTAACCCTAAGCCTTCTGCAAGATCCAATCTCCCAATCTAAATTTCCTGCTTAAAAAAAAAAAAAAAAAAAAAAAAAAAAAAAAAAAAAAACCTTAGCACTTATTTACTTCTCCCAACTCCTAAGTCTTACCCTCATAATAACACTTTAATGCATTAAGAATAAGCATAAAAAAAATTCTTTGAAATCCAACACATATGAATTCCTTGAAAAGTCCCAACACATATGATTATTATCCCTCATAATAACACTTTAATTCATTAAGAACAAGCATAAAAAATATTTCTTGAAAAATCTAACACATATGATTATTATCAAAATATTACAATTTAATATAATATAATAAAAAAAAGAAAACTAATTCCCTGAAAAGTCCAACACATATGATTATTATCAAAATATTAAACTTTAATATAATATAAAAAAGGAAAAAAAAGACATTTGAAAAAAAAAAAAAGACATTCAAAAATCGCAATTCACATATATAGATAATTGTAAATATATTAAGAAAAATGGGGTTTCTAAACCGCAAGCCTTGTGAAAGTTCCAATCTCTTAATCTTAATTTTCTAAATTTTTGATTTAAAAAAAATCTCAGTATTTATTGATTTGATCAAAATTCCCTGATCACCATTTATTAACTTTTTCCAATCCACATGCCTGCATTTATTGATTTGGTCAAAATCCCTGATTACCATTTAAAATCCACTCATACAAATAATTATAGATACAGCCCATGCATAGTTACTGCAGTAGCTTTTTTAATTTCTCCTGTACATTATGGTTAGTGATAAGATTGTTAAATTATTTTTATAAAAAATCTTAAAAAACACAATTTATATATTAAAAAAAATTAAAACAAATATAAATATCTATAATTATCCTGTGTATAGCACGGGTGATAGGCTAGTACTATATATTAAGCAAAATGAGGTTTTTAACCCCAAGGCCTGTGGGAGCTCCAATCTTCTAATCCTAATTTTCTAAATTTTTTATTTAAAAAAAAAAATCTCAGCATTTATTGATTTCTCTCAACCCAACCTCAGCATTTATTAACTTCTCCCAACCCATAGGGGTTTTTAACCCCAAGCCTTGTAGGAGCTCCAATCTCCCAATCTAAATTTCCTGATTTTTTGATTTAAAAAAAAAAGCCTTAGTATTTATTAACTTCTCCCAACTCTCAAGTCTTACCCTCATAATAACACTTTAATGCATTAAGAACAAACATAAAAAAAAATTCTTTGAAATCTAACACATATGAATTCTTTGAAAAGTCCCAACACATATGATTATTATCCCTCATAATAACATTTTAATGCATTAAGAACAAGCATAAAAAAAATTTCTTAAAAAGTCCAACACATATGATTATTATCAAAATATTAAACTTTAATATAATATAATAAAAAAAAAGACATTTAATTCTTTGAAAAGTCCAACACATATGATTATTATCAAAATATTAAACTTTAATATAATATAAAAAAGGGAAAAAGAAAGAAGACATTTTAAAAAAAAAACATTTAAAAATCACAATTCACATATATAGATAATTGTAAACACAATCCGTGCATAGCACGGGTGATATGCTAGTTATATATTAAGCAAAAGGGGGTTTTTAACCCCCAAGACTTGTGAGAGTTTCAATATCTCAATTTGAATTTTGTAAATATTTTATTTTTTATTTAAAAAAAAATCTCAGCATTTATTGATTTGGTCAAAATTTTCTAATTAGTATTTATTAAATTTTTTCAATCCACATGTCTTTCCACATGCCTGCATTTATTGATTTGGTAAAAATTTTCTAATCAGCATTTAAAATCTTATCATACAAATAATTATAGATACAATCCATATATAGTACTGCAGTACTCTTTTCAACTTCTTCCATACACTACGGTTAGTGATAAAATTATTAAATTATTTTTATAAAAAATTTAAAAAAATATAATTTATATATTAAAAAAATCTAAAAAAATATAAAATATGTATAATTATTCCGTATATAATACAAGTAATAGGCTAGTAATGACAAATAGTTAACGATCCTCTCATTATAATATTCTAGTGAAAAATGGTTGGTGGCCCTAATTTCCTTGGCTAGAATGGCTCAAATTTGCCAGTTTTGATAGCTTTGTTGTTTTTTTTTTTTTTTTTTTTACCTGATAAGAAAATTTGAGCCATTCTAGCCAAGGAAATTAGGGCCACCAACCATTGCCCTATTCTAGTTGATGTTTATGCCATCTAATTAATGTTTTCTAATAGTTGGTCAAAGTGTAGAAGAAACCAAGTTGATTGACAGGATTTTAATTTTCAGCCAGTAGCTCTTTTGCATTTTCTTTTTATGCAGGAAAGGGAGTGACTTTTTCGAAGTTAGTTTTCAAATTAATAGTAGAGTCTGAATTTTTGTTTGAAGGGGGTAATATTAATATAAATGGTCATATTTTTTATTTTATTTTTTTTGAATTAGAAAAAAAGGTATTTTTTTGGTAGCATCATTACAACTCTTAAGCTCCGGTGCATAGGTTGGATTTACCCCCAACTCATATAAAGAGATTCACAGCCGAAATAAAATGAGAATGCATCAACCTCCAACACAAAAAGTAGAATCACGCACAAAATATAACACGGTCAGTTTCAATCATAAAGAAAAAAAATTAGTTATGTCATTAAAAATCGAGTCTTACTCACTTGTGTAAAAGGCTAACACCTTCCACTCCACCACCACTCCGGTGGTATAAATGGTTATATCTAGAAATAGTATTTTTCACGCAATCAATCCTTGACAAGCTTTTCAAATTAGTAGAAGAGTTAGAATATTTTTCTTAGGGGTAATCTTCAGAGAAATGGTCATATGTAAGGATACTATTTCTCACTTGTAAAACAAACTAGAAAATGACTTAGAAATTGTAATCAAATGTCTATATTTAAAGTTATTATTATGGGAGCACAATATAAATAAATCTTAACCTTTGATTACAAATTCTCGACATTTTTTTTTAGTTTATTTTTTTGGATTCTTAGAATTACTGTTTTTCCTACCCTTATCTTGTAAAGCTTAAGAGAAGAAATATATAGAGAAAAATAAGTATTTGATTCAATCATTTCATCAAACAAATAAACATATTACGGACTTGACCCATATATTCATCACACACACACGAAAAAAAAAAAAAAGAGAGAGAGAAAAAGAAAAGAAAAGCATAACAACAATCAATTGAAACCTAAAGCCTAAGGGACTTTAAAGCAAAATAAAGAGAATTTACAACTTTACAACAAGTTAAAACATTTATCAAGGCAATTTGTATAAGGCTTTTTTTCAAATTAACAAAAAAATGAGGGGCATGTATAAATCAGGGAAATTGCAAATTAGTTGAAACAATTCAAATTAATTACAACTTTCATAGAAGTGTAAACGAGTAAATATTATGAAAAAAGAAACCAAAAAAAAAAAAAAAAGTAAATGAGTACATATTAGTGTAAGAGTATTTCCAACGCTTACTCAATTTTTTTTATTAAATTTGAGTAAAAACTTGATTTGATATGTCGTGCTCCAATCGTTTCATCAAATTTAGTCGATTGTCTACCTGGTCATTCGGCCGGTCACAAGGACGGATACAGGATTGAGACTTTGAGAAATAGTATTTGAGTACAAGTTTTTGATCATATAGCTATCGATATCCAATCAATGTGATTTTTTACAAATTACACATTAAGTTCGGATTATCAAAACGAGACCCGTGGTGGGCTCCCACGGGCCCAACAGCATTGTCCAGTCCGATCTCGAACTAAACACAAGCTGCTCCCTTTCTGGATTACCCATGTGTTAATTGCGGATTATATGATTTAATTTGTGTATATTTGTCCAAATTAAGAAATTTTCTGATGAGAATACAACTTTGAAACTGAAATTGACGGCCGAAATGGGTTCAAAAATCGAAATGGAGCATATGGATATGTTAATTGAAATTTTTAGAATCATCTAGAAATTTTAATTAAAAATTGATTTCGTCTGATTCGTAAAATCATGTTTAGCTCTCATTACTTATATTGAGTTTAGAGATGGATAATTAGAGCCTAATTCACATTAGTGGAATTAAATTTAGTGTAATTGAGGCATAATATGTTGAGAATTAATTTAATTAAAGTGAATTTGTTATAATTTAATTCAAGTAATTAATTAGCCAAAAATATACTAAAGTATATAGAATAGGACTTGTTTTTCTAGTCACCCATTTAATAAGAAATATGAGAGGTAGTGGGCATTGTTGAGCCACACGTGTATATATATATATATATAGAGAGAGAGAGAGAGAGAGAGTTTTGGGGAGGGAATTCTAGAAGGAGAAGAGGAGAAAGAAAATAATTAAGGGAAATTAGGCTTGACATTCACAAATCAACCCTATAAAGTAAAAATTCTCTTCTAATTTCTTGAAATTGAGATGTTACACTCATGAATTTATGGAATTTAAGTTTAATTAAGAAAGAATCAAGCTTAATTGGTGTTTTTATGGAGTAGAATGAAGTAGAATATATAAATGAACAAGATAAGGATGAAATTGTAAGGATTGAGCTCATATTACATGATAGATTTGAAGAGTTTAGCTCAATATTTTGACGCGCATGGTTTCATTTCATGAAATTCTTGTTTAAACACTTTATTTTCTTACATGGTTTCTATGGCTGCTAAGGATTTCAAAAGAATTTCCTCATGGATTTTTAAGTTGAAGCTTCTAACTATATATTTTATGTTTTTACAAGTTGATTGAAGTTTTGAGCTTTCAATTGGCAAATTAGGTTTGTTTTTGAAGTTGTGATTGTGTTTGAAGTTCTAAATTCATGTCTGTATTTTTAAGTCTTCTTGCATGGCTTAAAGAATTTTCCATGAAAGATGAATTTAGAACTCAAACAATATGTGTTCTATGATTTCATACTTTAATTAAAGTTTGTGCTCTTTTAACTGAAAATTTGGGTTTCGTTTTGAAATCATGATTTTTATTTGAAGTTGGGAATTCATGATTTCTTGCATAGATTTTATGATTTCAAAGAATATTTCTAGAAAATTTAGCTTGGTACCCTCAAATACATGTTTATGATTTTGATATAAACTTAAGTATTTTGACTCCTTGAATTGGAATTGGATTTTGTTTTAAGAGCTATAATTTGTATATCATTGTGGAGTTCTACAAGTTCAAAGTTATTTTAAGAATCTTTGGAGTTGAAATTGTAACGCTCTCGAAATATGATGTAAATCAACCATTCATAAGATCCATAAATATGGTAGAAATACTATATTTTCCATTCATCTAAATCTACATTACAAAAGATGTTATATGCATTAAACTTTCATAAATGTTCATCTTGAAAATACAACATGTAACTCTAACTGATAACAACAAAATAAATGTCCTACAGGCTTATATCTTTCCAAGACTTCGCTTGGTTACAATAAAAGAAGAGTCTAAGTCTCTATACAAGTAAAGCCCATGGCTCAATAAACACTTAACATAAAAAGAACAACAACAAAAAGAGTCTTCAGCCCCCAAGTCCTCCCAAGTTATATCCTTGGAGGTGGCATGTCACCTGTACCTGAAAATGGTTTCCTAAGTAGAGTGAGCCAAAACCCAGTAAAGATATACTAACACAATGTATGAAATGTAACTAAGATATATACATTTGATAAATGTTCAACACTTAAAACCAACTGACCGCTTATTTTCAAGACCAAACAATAACGACATAAATGTCCCAAACCGTTTCCATTCATTTATTCAAATCAACTCATAGATACAATCCCTTGTTATCTAAACAAATCCCAAACAAGACTACAACTCATTTATCAATACTTCAATAGCTATCATTTTTCAAACACTTAAATTTTCTTGTCATTTTACGAAAATCTCATCTGAGGGAATCGGCACCCATATATATATATATATAAGATTTTAGGATTTTGGACACTCCGGCCAACTTAATTTTTAATGGAGTCCATCTTCCATCTCCTCCCAAACAATGGAGTACATCCCTTATCTCCTCCCAAACAATGATACATATACAATGTATTTAAAAGCGTGTCATATACAATGACTACCAAAGTCCACACACTCAACAATTTAATCAAACTGTCATATTCAATGACACAATACATATGATTAGTTTCAATTTACCTAACCTTCATGCAGTTTCTACAACAATCATAACTATCCTCCATTAATAGCCCAAAATAGATATTTCTAAACAGATAAACAAATCTAACCAACAAATAGTTTGTCCAGTTTTCCATAGGTGAATGATTTATTAAATCCAATTACACCATTCATTTATACATCATCTCAATTCCATATTTCCCAAATCAATTTCATTATTTCTACAAAATAATTATTTAACACAAATTAAGGCGATTCTCCTATGTTTACCAAATATCAATTACAAGTCAAAATTTCATCATTTCAACCCATATAAATCCATTTTCATTACTCTACATATATTTTCATGACCCAAAATAGAAGCCCCTCCTTCAAATCTTAAGCTCAAACCATAGTTTCATCCAAATACCTCCAAATTTCACAATTTATACAAAATGACAAATACCTAGGTTAGAAATCATACTAAGGTATAGAATATCCCTACCTCAACGTTAGGAGAGCAAATAAGAAGATGGAGACACTTCAAACACGCCGACACAGCAATCTATTCAGATCAACACGAAGCCCTCAAGGTGCTCTACTTTTTTAATAAAGGGACTAAGGTTGAGAGACTCCCAAATCAATGTGTATTTAGAGAGAGAGAGAGAGTATTTTAGAGAGAGAATGAGCTGGGCTAGGGTTTTGGGTGAAAGAGATACAAAAAGTGATACAGAAAAGCTCTGCTGCGAACTGATATACGCGACCTTCTCTCGAGTGAAGAAGTTGTCGCTCGAGCGACTAGACACAACAAATGATCTCGCTCGAGCGCAAAAAGTGTTGCTCGAGCGTGGAATGCAAAGCTTCAGGTCTACTATAGACGCATACGCTCACTCGACTGCAAGAAGCCTCGCTCGAGCGAAGAATACGAACCTTCAGGTATTTCTCAGACGTGCACCCTCGCTCGAGCGAAGGAACAAATAACACTAGGCTCGTTCGAGCACAAAAAGCCTCGCTTGAGCGAAGAATTTCATCTTTCCCAGAAAAGTTGCGTCTGGAAGGAAACTTGAGAACTCCTAATCCTCACTCGAGTGCAAAAAATCTCGCTCGAGCAAAGGAGCAAGTTACACAAGGCTCACTCGAGTGCAAGAAGCTTCGCTCGAGCGAAGAAGCCAAAATCTGGGCAACAATATTCTAGACTAATTAATGACCAACCTATTCCAAACACGCCTAACATATTCCAAAACTCAAACACAAAGAGTCAAAGGAGAAAAACAAGACATGGATACAATACTAAGCCATGAAACTCGAGTCCGGAATACAACAAAGGCCTGGGGCAAAACCGGGATCGCTAAAACCTCTCCCTTTTAAGGAATTTCTTCCCCGAAATTTTAGTTGAAGTTTCAAAATCATGGTTATCCAATTCTCAAAATAATTACCATTTAACTCTTATCACCCTGACCCATCCACCGGTCATTCCATTTCTTTATAGGAGAACAAATCCACAATATATACATAGCCCATCATAATTTACCAATATGCATATTCCGAAAATTTAACAAATTTCAATATATCTTCCTTGTTTCCAAAACATATTCAATGTTTATGATATATTTGCATTTCCAAAACTCAAACAACACATACAATGTTCAAACTAAACTTGCATTTCCGAAACACATTCAACATTTACAATACTTTCATAATCCAAAACATATACAATGTTTTTTATAGTCTATAAACAAAACTAAAATTTTCAACACATACTCAAACATCAACAAATAGGTCTGGATATTTCTCTCGGACCTCCAATCTATGCTCCCAAGTTGCTTCCTCAACCCCGTGATGTTTCCATAGTACCTTGAACAAGGGAATTGTCTTGCCTCGCAAGACTTGGTCCTGCCTATCCAAGACTCACATCGATCTCTTCTCATATGAGGCATCCTTGTCTACCTCTAAGTCGGTCCAATCCAACACATGCGATGGATCCGGCTCATACTTCCGAAGCATGCTAATATGAATCACGTCATGCACCCCGAAAAGTTGTGGCAGTAACGCCAAATGGTAGGCAACCTCCTCAATCCGCTCAAGGATCTCAAAAAGGCCAATAAATCAAGGGGATAACTTCTCACTCTTCCCAAACCTCATCAAAATCTAGGCGATATTTTCAAAAAGACATGATCATCCACCTCGAATGACAAGGGTCTCCTCCTACGGTCGGCATAACTTTTTTGACGACTCTGGGATGTAACCAACCTCTTACGAATAAGCGCCACTTTCTCCGTTATTTCCCGAACCAACTCTGGACCCAACAAAGATGTATCACCCACCTCGGCCCAACATACTCGAGATCTACAAGGTCGGCCATACAAGGCCTCAAACGGTGTCATGCCAATACTTGATTGGAAGTCGTTATTCTAGGAAAACTCAACTAAGAGTAGGTTTCTCTCCCACGACCCTTTAAAGTCAAGGACACAGCTTCGGAGCATATCCTCAAGGATTTAAATAGTACGCTCGGACTGCTCGTCAGTCTGAGGATGGTAAGCGGTACTAAAGTTCAGTCTAGTGCCTAAGGCATTTTGCAAACTCTGCCACAACCAAGCAATGAATAGCGGATTGCCATCCGAAACGATTGTTACAAGGACCCCGTGTAACCTCACTATGTCCCGAATATACAAGCCAGCAAGGTAATCTACTGAATCTCTTACGCGCATAGGAATAAAGTGCGCCGACTTGGTCAACCGATCAACTACTACCCAAATGGCATCGCTATCCCGTTGAGTCCTTGGAAGACCCACAACAAAATCTATTGTGACATGCTCACATTTCCATTCAACTATAGGCAAGGGTTACAACAAACCTGCTGGCCTTTGATGTTTAGCCTTCACTTGCTGACAAGTAAGGTACTTCGATACAAACATTGCCACATCCTTCTTTATATCCCTCTACCAAAACTAGCGACTCAGATCATGATACATCTTTGTGCCTCCCGGATGCACCGCAAGGCGTGAATGGTGAAACTCTCGGAGTACTTCCTCTTGGCAAGACTCCGGCACAAGCATGCGGTCACGGTATCTCACACTCAGGTCGGGATACACAGTCAAACCCTTCTCTGTCTTTCCACTGGAGATCTTCTCCCGGAAGGATTCTACCTCAATGTCACCCTTCTGCGCTTCTAACACTCGATTCACAAGTGTATGTTGTGTAACCATAAAGAACAAGGCTGTAGACTCAACAGTCAAATTCACCAAGGGCACCCAACATCTCCCATTCTCGAATAGCAATACAAGTTACACTACTGATGGATTTCCTACTTAGGGCATCGGCCACAACATTGACCTTCCCTGGGTGATAATGTAACTCAAAATCATAATCTTCTATGAACTCCATCCATCTTCTCTGTCTCAAATTCAAGTCCTTCTGTGTAAACAGATATTTCAGACTCTTATGATCAGAAAACACGTCAAATCTCACACCATATAGATAGTGCCTCAAAATCTTCAAGGCAAATATCACAGCTGCTAACTCTAAGTCGTGAGTAAGGTAGTTCTTCTCATGTGTTTTCAATTGCCGTGAGCCATAGGCTACTACTTTCCCTTCGTGCATCAATACACAACCCAAATCCTCTCGTGAGGCGTCACAATACACTGAATAACCTAATCCTCTCTCTGGAATAATCAAGACTGGAGCGGTGGTAAGTCTCATCTTAAGCTCCTGGAACGACTTTTCACAAGTGTCATTCCATACAAATTTAACCCATTTTCTCGTCAGCCCAGTCAAAGGCGAAGCTAACTTGGAGAAATCCTTCACAAACCGACAGTAATGCCCGGCCAACCCCAAGAAACTACGAATCTCGAAAGCATTCTTAGGTTGTACACAATCCTGCACTGCCTCAATTTTGGATGAATTTACAGTCACCCCTTCCTCGGATACCACATGGCCTAAGAACTTAACCTCTCTTAGCCAGAACTCACACTTCCCGAACTTAGTATACAACTCATGGGCTCTAAACAACTCAAGCACCATTAGCAAGTGTTTCTTGTGCTCCTCTTCAAAAGGTGAGTAAATCAAGATGTCGTCCACGAAGACGACTACAAAACGGTCTAAGAACTCTCGGAAGATTCGATTAATCAAGTCCATAAACACCGCTAGAGCATTGGTTAGCCCAAAAGGCATGACAAGAAACTCATAATGGCCATATCGTGTACAGAATGTCGTCTTCGGGATATCCTCCTTTCTGACCCTCAACTGGTGGTAACTCGATCTTAGGTTTATCTTGGAGAAACAACAAGACCCTTTCAACTGATCAAACAGATCATCTATACGAGGCATAGGATACTTATTCTTAACCATAACCCGGTTCAACTTTCGGTAATCGATACAAAGTCGCAAGGCTCCATCTTTCTTTTTAGCAAAGACGGCTGGTGCTCCCCAATGCGAAGTACCAGGGCTAATAAAACCCTTATCTAGTAATTCCTGGAGTTGAATCTTCAACTTACTCAACTCAGCTAGCGTAAACCGATACGGTACCATGGAAATCGGTGTCGTACCAGGTACTAGATCAATAGAGAACTCGATCTCTCGGTGAGGTGGTAAACTAGTAAGATCCTCGGGAAAGACATTCGAATACTCACAAACCACCATTGGCAACTCAACCCAGGCCTCACCACACTCACTACTCATAAAGTTAGCGAGAAAACAACTAAGCTTGCTCTGCGCCATGCGGATCATATACCGGTGGTAAAACTCTACCAACCCGATCTCCCAAGAAATGAAAAAAATCACCGCTCAAGGTACATACAGTAACCCTCTGACGGTAGCAATCGATAACAACCTGGTATGACGATAACTAGTCCATACCCAAAATAACATCAAAACCAAACATATCCATCAGCACAAAAGAAAAGGGAAGCCGATAATCGGTGTAATAACCTTGTCCTGTACTATGTTAATTAATCATGATTATGTTTGCAATTATGTGCTTAATTTGAATTTGGGTGTTAATTGCATGATTATATGTGATTTTGGCTTTGTATCTATTCACCGTAGGAAAATCTGTTAGAATCTGTGCTTTGAACTAAAAATTGAAGGCCTTATCAGCCACATAAACCGAAATTGACTACGCCATTGTGATTGGCATAATTTTTAGAGCTTACGGTGAAATTTAATTAAAAATTGATTTGGATCAAAATAATTAGATTCAGAATGATTAATTTGGGATTAATTACTTAGACTTAATCAACATGATTAAGCAAGCCTATAAATAGGCCATTATACACTTAAGTTCTTCATTATTGAACTCAAAATCTGAAGTGTACTCTAGAGAGAGAGAGAGGGACGGCTCTAGAAAGAGAGAAGGGCTCAAATTATGAATTTTGGCCTCAAGGCTTGAGAATTGGAAGCTAAACTCAAAGAACTAGCTAAAATTTGGGAGATTGGAGCTCCTAGGTGAGTAAATTCATGAGTTTGAGTTTGTAATTTTGTGAATTCAAGGTTTGATGATGATCAAGAACATAACTTGAATTGAATTTGTTGAATTTGAAGCTTGCATGAACATGCATGTGCATAATTGCTATAATTTTGTATATTCAAGCATGAATCATGTTGAACAAGAAGAATTGGGCACCAAATCTCACATCCATGCATGATTTTCATAAGTTTCATGATCATAAGCCTTGTTTGTACCAGTTAAGATAGAATTAGAGTTAAGAATGTACATGCATGAATGATCGATGAAGATATGGAATTGGTTTGAGGGTGAATATACATGTTTTGAGACCATGAAGAGAATTCAAAATGATTTTGGAAAAAGGGACCATGAATTTGAGCAATTAGCCTCATATTGTTGTTGCTCTCATGTTATGTAATATGTTACCATGTTTTTGTGTCCAAAACATGAGCTTTGAACCCTTAAACTTTGAGTTTGAACTTGGAAAACAATTCTGGAAATTCCAGAATTCGGCATGTCCGCTCGAGCGGGGTAATGGCCACTCAAGCGTGAAATGCTAGCCCCTAGTAATTTTGCAAACATTGTCATCCGCTCGAGCGGAGAGAATCACGCTCGAGCATCCAAGGCATATGTTTAACCCTCAGCTCGAGCGTCTGAATTAGCGCTCAAGTGTGAATATGAGGCAACTAGTACTTTTGCAGACCATGGGGGTCCGCTCGAGCGGCGGAACCCATGCTCGAGCGAGGACTCCTGTTTCAGAAATTTTGTAAAGGTGTTCTGTGTTTCATTTTCCGTTCTCTTTCACTTCCAAGCACTCTTAGGCATGCATTGAGCATTGTGAATGGAATAAGAAGTTAAGAAAGAGGCCTAAGAGGAATGTATGAATTAAGAATGGATTGAATCGTTTGTGACCCGATATGTGTTATGTATTATGTAGGGTCGAGCATAAGGACGAATCCACAGGCAGAACACTGTGAGTAATATCTTAGTAAAGATATTTTCAAGTATATTACTTTCCAAATGCTACTTCTGTATGAGCTCCGTGGATTTGTTGATTGAAATATGAATGAGTATTCTATATGCCTAGTTTTGTATAAGGCCGTTTGATATGTTTAATATAGCTAAATTGGGCCTAAGGCCGTTTGCCGTTTGATACGTTTAATATAATTGAATTGGGCCTACGGCCGTTTACCATTTGATACGTTTAATATAGCTGAATTGGGCCTAAGGCCGTTTGATACGTTTAATATAGCTGAATTAGGCCTAAGGCCGTTTGCCGTTTGATACGTTTGACATGTCCGAATTGGGTCTAAGGTCGTTTGCCATTTGAAATGTTTGAATATAAAGATGGGCCAAAGGTGTGACAACCCTCACCTCTGATTAGTGCTAATCTATGATTAAGCATGTATTGACTGATTGACTGAAATTCTGAACTGATTGATTGAGTGTATTAGTTTTAAAGCATGTCTATCTGTTTGACTGCTAAATTATCTGTTCGTGTATTATGTTTAAACTGCAAATTGAAGGTCTTATCGGCGGCCGAATCCAAAATTGATTAGCGTTTCATGTTAATTAGGATTTATGTGATTTTATGGTATATTTAATTGGAATTTGATTTGGTATAATTAAATTGGATTAAATAAAGCTAAATTACATTAGTTTGAGTTAATTACCCTTTTGCCATGTTAGTGGGCCACCTTGTCAATACTTGTTGGACTTGAGTAATACACATTTGGCATTGTATCTTCAGCCATTTTGAAGACAAAACCGACTAGAGAGAGAGAGAGATAGGAGGAATTGATTTCATCTAGGCATTTAGCTTGGAGACTTGATGATATTGAAGGTTGATTGCATAATTGAGCTTCTAGACTTGAAATTGAAGGCATAAGGTAGGAGAATCATCTTCTTGAATGTTAAATTAAATCATATATTGCATGGTTCATGGAAGTTTAAAGTTTAGAGTCTAGAATTGGTACACAATGTTGAATTGAAGCTTAAATCATGCATGTATGTGCATATCATGAAGTTTGAAGTTGTTTCCATGGAAATTCTTGCATGCATGTCTACATTTTGTTATAGTCCATGAATTCACCATGTTCTTGAGCTAGAACTTGCATTTGATCATGTATTTGAAGCTTTGAATTCAATTGAATACATGCATGTTATGTTTGACCATGTTCTTGAAGTTGTAAATGAATTTGTATTTAATTGAGCTACCTTTGGGCTTTGAATTCTCAAATTGATCTTTGAAACATGTCATATTATGAGTTTACAAGTGTTTTCCAGAAAATTAGCCCAAAAGGATCGAATTTGGTGCTTTGAAGTTGAGTTTTGAGCTTGTAGGTTCAATCTGGAATTTTTAGAATTTGGACCCATGCTCGAGCGTAGGACTTCACGCTCGAGCGAGCACTCTGAGTTCATGCAGTCCGCTTGAGCGGAGAAAGTGACGCTCGAGTGGGAAATGCGTGTATCCAATACTTTCATGTGATTTACAGTCCACTAGTGCACGCTCAAGCGAGGACTTGTGTCTCACGCTCAAGCGGGGGTCGAGCGCCCGTCGAGCGTGAATTTCATGCGTCCAATACTTTTGCCATGTTTTACAGTCCACTTGAGCGAAGGAAGTCACGCTCGAGCGGAGATCCTTTGTCTGCATGTCCACTCGAGCGTAGAAAGCCACGCTCGAGCGAGACCCCTATTTTCTAAAAATTTTGAAAAGTGTTTTAAAGTACATCTTTGCATCATCTTTCCATCTTAGGCATTCCTAGCGCATGTTTAAGGCATCTTAAGGAGGATATTGATGTAGACCCACACCGAGGCAAATTAGGGATTAAGTTATTATTTTCCTAACTGTGTAGCTTAGTGTGTGTTTGTTCTGTAACTGTGTAGGATTGGCATCTGAGGACGCTCTAGCTGCTTATAGCCCAGTGCTCTATGAGTAACAATGTTATAAAGATATGTTCAATCATGAATATTTTCTGAATGAACAACTGTACTGCTTTCTGAAATGATATTTCTTACTGAAGGAATGTTTGTTTTATTTGTGAACTGTATTCGTGGCATCCATAGTAATTTCATCTTTATCGCATCGTCTTCTTCTTGTCATAGAGAACTCTGTCGGTTCCCATGTTTGGAACCACTATCACATCGATATGATGGCCATCAATCGATCGCTCGTCTGTTAAGACCCTCTGCATCGCTTTTTGCTATTGGATGTACCACATATGACTATTATAGTTTCTGAATGACTGTTATGGCATGAAATATGAGCCACAAACTGAATGACTGATATACTGATAAATGACTGTTTTCAATACTGAAAGGACATTCATTCTTAATCTCTTTACGTATATGTTATTCACTGGGCTTTAGCCCACTGCTCATATATATATGTAGGTGTTCAGGCACTGGACTGTTGCTAGAAGTGTCAGGCTAAGCTCCTGTTTTGTCAAAGCCAACCACTGTGCCTCACTGAGAGGTTCCAAGTCCTTCAAGATAGGGCTTTTGGGGGTGTTTTAGATTTCTCCCTTTTTGTATCTGTTTTTGTAATACTGTATAGACTATACCTGTACTGTACTGTTATGGTGGGGATCTGGTCCCTAACCTGAATATCTGTATATGATGTATGTATATACTGTTTTGTTTCGAATGTGAATACGTTTTGAAAAGTCTTTTTGCATACAGATTGTCACAGCTCATTAGACATCCTTGTACTACTGTTTTGGCTTCCGTCAGTCCCTGTACTATGTATTACTGTTTTACTATTAAGCAGGCCTTTGGTAATCTCCGATTACTAGCCGGTTACGGTGCTAAACCCATAGGGGCAAGTTTGGGTCGTGACAAAAGGCCGTTTGAATATCGTGATGGGCCAAAGGCCGTTTGAACATGAGCGTAATGGGCCAAAGGCCGTTTGAATGAAAAGAGATCATGATCATGAATATGAAACACGCATAGATATGAATATAAAGAGAATGGGCCCGAGGCCGTTTGATACGCCTGATATGTTTGAATTGGGCCCGAGGTCGTTTGATATGTTTGAATTAGACCAAATGTCATTTTGAATAAAGAGTTGGTTGGACCAAAGGTTGTTTTGTATAGATGAACCCAAGGTCGTTTTGTTTTGTATAAGAATTGGACCCAAGGTCGTTTTGCTTTGTTGAGATTTGTAAATCTAACATGAATGAGAATAGTGGTTCAAATGTGTACATTATAAGTATGACTTATTTATGAACGAATCTCATTCATTAACCTCTTTATTTTGATATTATTCACTAGGCGTTAGCTCACTCTTATTTATATGTATGTAGGTGAGCAAAGGGACGTTCAACCCCAGCTTTAGTGGAATTTAAGAAAGGAACCCGAGTTTTGTGAAGTCAGCCCAGGTGCCTCATGCAAGAGGCTTTGTTTATGATCTTTGTATTTCTTTTGCTATTTCTATTGGTCATGATAGACCATTTATGTGTATAAGCTTTTGGTTTAGTTGACTATGTGTTTAAATGATCTTGGGTATACAAGATGTTAACTACTGATATGTGGTGTGAGTTATTATCATGTATATGTGAAATGTTTTGTTATGCCATGTAAGCATAGCTTATTGGACAAAATTTTTAAGTTTGCTTCCGCATCTGTCCCGATATTATTAATTATTAATTGATATCAGGTTTGAGGCTGTAGGTAATCCTATGATTACTGGCCGGTTATGACCTTAATCTATAGGGACGGGTTCGATTCATGACAATTGGCGACCTCTATATCACAGCCCCGACACCCCTACTTCAAAACCATCTCGCCCCCAACTGGTGACACAACACAAATAGGAGATGCTAACTGCGCCAAATCTAACCCAAAACAGATACAAATGCAGACAAAATAAATGAATGGGATGCACCCATATCAATCAACACATTAGCAACTGAGTTGCAAAACAAAAAGGTACCTCTCACAACAGATGGAGCTGATATAAGATCTGGCGCGGTAATAGCATACACGCGCCCTGTAGGTTTCTGATCTACCTACTCATCTCTCGGAGCATAAGACTACTGCACAGACTGAGCCGAAGAGGCTCCCTGATTGACCCTCGAAGTCTGCACTGGCTGAGCTGGCTAGTGACTCTGTGTCTGCTTCGAACTAGACGCATTAGGTGTGCCACCCAACTGTGGGCAAAACCTCTTCAAGTGCCCCGCCTGCCCACACTGATAACAAGTGAGCGGCTGGCCTCTGCCCTGACTCTGGCTCTGAGAACAAGCCAAAGATAAAGCTGCTCGTTGCCCTCCTCTCTTCTGTGGACAAGCTGGAGATTTGTGGCCCAACTGACCACATTTGTAACAGGTGATGCCTCCTTGACCACCTCTCCCAAAACCTGAACTCGACACTGGCAAGGTAGACCTCGAATGCACTCCTTGGGATTGCTGAGGGTTAGAACCCCTCTGCCTCTTACTGTTCCTCTGACCGTCCTGACTCTTTCTGGAGCCCCTTATCCTCTTCTCCTTTGCATGCACAATAGTCTCCAAATAGGCTGTAGCCTCCATAAGGCGCCCATAATCCCTAATCATGGATTCAGCAACTCTAAACATGAGTCCGGTCCTCAGTTTCTTCTCGAACTCCAGGCAACGGTGCTCTTCAGTCGCCACTAACTCCGGTGCAAACCTAGACAAGCTAGTAAATGTGGCCTCAAACTCGGCCACTGGTGTATTTAGTTGCACCAACTTGGAGAATTGATCTCTCAACTTCTCCCTCACCATAGCAGGCATGTACTTGTTCTAGAAGGCATCAACAAAAGCTTTCTAAGTTCCTCCAATGCGCCCCCGCATATACTTCCACCACTGACCCGCGTCTCCCTTCAGTTGGAAGGACGCCTAGGTCACTTTCAAACTTTCGTCTTTGATGCCGAGCATCTCAAACGTCTTCGTCATCTGCTTCAACCACTCATCAGCCTTCAATGGCTCCTTAAGATCTTCCAAAAGCTTGTCTAGGTTGGACCGGAAGAACTCCCTCTTTAGAAAAGACGGCCTAGCTTCAGCTATTTGCGCCTCGGCTTGATTCTCAACCTTGAGAATGTCCATAGATTCCCTCAAAGCTCTGGCCATCTTGCGGGCTAAGGCACCCATGGCCTGTTGACCGACTGGTTCAGCCGCATTAGCCTGATCCATTCCTTCCTCCTATGCCGGAATTTCATCCAGTATAGGCATCTCATGCCTCTTAGACCTACCACGCCTACCACCACGACCTCGTCCTGACATCCTAATAAAGGTAACAAAAGAGATTAGTACATTTGCAAATATGCCAAAGTTATCTTACTCGCGTCTTAATACAATGGACAACTGTAATTTACTCAACATAAGCACATAATCACATAAATACATACGAATTTCATTTCTGGATAATGACCATCCCGTGGCGTTGCTAGAGTTCCAGTTAGAAACGGCAATGATCAAGTGCCTTTCCAACAGGACTCCCAGAAACCCATGGACCCGATCAACATCCCAGAAATTAAATCTCATACCCATATAGTCACATAAACATGTTATCATATAAGCACATAACATCGTACTTAAGTCTCTAACAAGCGAGACAAACCCATTGTGGTACTAACCACTTCCCACGTACCCAAAGTATTCAAACCCGGTACGCTTTGATACCAAGTTGTAACGCCCTCGAAATATGATGTAAATCAACCATTCATAAGATTCATAAATATAGTAGAAATACTATATTTTTAATTCATCTGGATCTATATTACAAAAGATGTTACATGCATTACACTTTCATAAATGTTCATCTTGAAACTATAACATGTAACTCTAACTGATAACAACAAAATAAACGCCCTATGGGCTTACATTTTTCTAAGACTTCGCTTGGTTACAACAAGAGAAGAGTCTAAGTCTCTATACAAGTAAAGCCCTCGGCTCGAATAAACACTTAGCATTAAAAGAAGAACAACAAAAAGAGTTTTTAGCCCCCAAGTCCTCCCAAGTAATACCCTTGGAGGTGGCATGTCACCTGTACCTGAAAATGGTTTCCCAAGTAGGGTGAGTCAAAGCCCAATAGAGATATACTAACACAATGTATGAAATGTGATTAAGGCTGAAATGTACATCATTGAGGCCGTTAATTAGAATATCTTAACTTCACTTGTTGGTCAAACCGTATACTTTATGTGTGTTGAATGTCAATTATGTTGTACATAGTCAGAGCATAAAATGGGCAAAAAGACAGAATTTGGAGAGAGTTGACTTTCCCGCGCGTGCGTTGACTTTTCCGCACGTGCGTTGACTTTTTTTGGAAAAGTCAACCCGGCATTTTAAACCTGTTTGGACGAGATTGGAAGTATAAAAAGGCAAGGAAAAGGCCTTTCTAGGGTTCTGAACTTGTTTTGACCTAAAGGGAGAGGCTAGGGTTTGGAAGGGAAGAGAAATAAAAAGCTTCAAGGATGTCTCCTATGGTGGTTTCTTCTCCATCTACCTCCTTCCACTCCTCTATGAGTGGCTAGTCTTCTTTTCTAGGATTTTGATGAAACCCTAGCCATGTAATTATTTTGTTTTCTTTTTGAGTTTTAATTATGTAAAGGTTTGAACATTTGTATGGTGATTTAGAAGTTTCTTTTATATATTTTTCATTATCTCTTCGAATATTTGACTTTCTGTGATTGCTGAATGTTATCCATAAATGTGTTTTCTATTCCTTCACATTCAAGGTATGAGACGAACCATACTACGAGGAACGAGTCGTATCACTACCTTATTTTAGAGTGAACGATTCGTATTACTTGAGATGGTTCATGCTCGTACATTGAATGTGATGATCTTCTTGTCAAATGCTTCGAGCTTGTAGTTGCAAAACATTAATCCGTTCAAACCATAGCATTTCAATTGGAAATCCTAATTATGTGGTTAGTGGTGAATTCTCTACCCTAGGATTTTTTCCCAATTCAGTAAACCTAATTTCATTTATTATTGATAATTTAATTCCTTAGTTTAATTTATTTGTTATTAATTTAGGCTATGAACAATCAAACTTTTTATCAAAATTAATTTAGAAATTTAACAATTAAATTAGTTTAATTTCACAACAGTCCCTGTGGATCGATACCTGGACTTGCCATTATTCTAATTGAATTTGGTATAGTTTAGTATTTAATTTTGGTGTGTTCAACGAGCCATCAAATTTTGGCACCGTTGCTGGGGACTTCTGGCGAAACTAGTTAATTTAAAGTTATATTCTTATTTTAATTTTTAGTTTAGGATTTTATGCTTTTGGTGTTGCTAAGTGTGCAGAGCGTTTGAAATTGGAGCTATCACCGAAGTGTAAGTGGAGCGCAACCGAGCTTTAAAAAAAAAAAAAAAAAAACCGCAGCATTAAAGTTAGTAAACAGAAGCAAACACTCACAAGCAAAGCACCAAAGTGCTAAAATGAAAGTGAAAACTAAAATAAAGGTTGGAGACAACGTCTACACATCAAGTATCCGCAAGACGAGTAAAGCGTTTTCGTTGAATCACTGTGAGTATTTCTCTTTTAGCATTTTGCTTTCGTAACTTAGTGTACCGAGTCAAACTTATTGTGTGTGTGTGGGTAGTGTATGCACGGGCGTCGTTCTTGTCGCCTTGAATTGTGAAGTTTGGACCTTGAACTAGAAAGGACCCTTAGGAGACTTAGGGCCTTTGCCTGTGTTCCTAGGCTTGAATATTCATATTCATACATTGGGCCATTAGAGATAGCAGATCTTAATGTCCTGAATGTGCCTAACCGGACCCTTAAGGATTATTTCACACCCACTGCATATACATCACTATCATGCATCCAATTACCCAACACCACTGCTGCTCATTATGAGACTAAGTCCAACATCATACAAATGCTCCCATCATTCCATGGACTAACTCATGATGACCCTTATAAGCATTTGAATGAATTTCTGGAAATTTGCTTGATAGTGAGGATCCAGAATTTCACAAATGAGACCTTAATGTTGCGATTGTTTCCATTCTCGTTAAAGGATAAAGCCAAACGCTGGCTAAATTTTTTACTTGCTAATTCAATCACAACTTGGGACCAATTACAGCAACGGTTCTTGGAGAAGTACTTTCCCATAGGTAAAACCAACCAACTTAGGCGAGCCATCACAAACTTTGCTCAAATGGATGGCGAGCAATTCCATGAGATGTGGGAAAGACTTAGAGACCTTCTCCAATAGTGTTCCCACCACCAAGTGCCTGATTGGCAACTTCTTTAAACATTTTATTATGGCTTAACTGAGCCACACCGCCAAATGGTGGATTCGTCCTGTGGTGGGACATTTATGTCTAAAAATGATGTCGAGGCATGGCAATTGTTTGAGAACTTAAGTGATAATTCCCTTCACTATGCCTCCGCAGCCCGGCAAGTCTGGCAACCAGTAGTTGGAGCCCCAAAAAGAGGGGGCATTTATGAGGTTGGGCAAAACCTAGAGTTAGCCCAACAAGTAGAGGCACTGTCCCGCAAGATGGACCAATTATTAACTACGAGACATGCCCCTACCCAACAAGATCAGCCTCAATTTCACGAGGCATGTGTTATTTGTGCGAGCCCTGCTCATGACTTGAGCGAGTGCCCTTCGGCAGCACAATTTTCGGAGTTAGTCCAAGAGCATGTGAATGCAGCTCAAGGATTCTCTAACCCGAGTAATGATCCATACTCCAACACATACAATCCGGGATGGAGAAATCACCTTAATTTCTTATGGAGACCCCCTTCACAAGGCACTTCTTACAATCCTCCACCACCAAGGCAGAATTTCAATAATTTTGCCAACCAATCATCTTACCGACCACTACAACCTTATAGAGCCCCACAACCATACCGGCAACCACAACCACAACCCCTGCTTGTTCCTCAGGGCAACTCTGCCTTTGAGACTCAAGTATTGGAAGTTCTCTAAGAACTTAAGGGGTTAGCACCAATAGTTCACTCTCACACTCACTCTATTGCCAAGATAGAGACCCAATTGGGTCAAATGGCTAACAACATGAATCGGAGAGATGGGGGAAAATTACCAAGTCAAACTGTGACCAACCCTAAGGGACAATACGAGGCAGAGAGTTCAGGTGGGAATGGAAAGCAACATGAGCAAGTGCAGGCTGTGGTTGCTTTGAGAAGTGGTAGGGAGTTAGAGCCTCAGTCAGTTGCGTCTGATGCAACTAGAGTTAGGAAGGGTGACCACGGTGGTTCACCTAGTGAGCGCAAGGGTGAGAGGGAAACACTTAAGAGGGATGACTTAGTCCCTAGTACTTCACTTGAGCCCAAGACACCATATGTGCCTAAGGCACCCTTTCCCCAATGCCTTGATACACCGTCTCCTTTTAATAAAAAGACAGCATCTATGGAGACAATGATGGAGATCTTTAAACAGGTAAAAATCAACCTCCCCCTGTTGGAGGCAATTAAGCAAGTACCATCATATGCCAAATTTCTGAAGGACCTTTGTACGCAAAAGCGTAAATCTAGGACACATGTGTCCCAAAAGGTCCTACTTACGGAGCAAGTAAGCTCCATCTTGTTGAATGACACACCTCCTAAGCTTAAGGACCCGGGAGCCCCAACCATTACATGCATTATATGGGACCATTTCATTGATAGGGCCTTATTGGATTCAGGGGCAAGTGTCAATTTGTTGCCGTACTCTGTGTACGAGGAATTTGGGCTTGGCGAGTTGAAGCCCACTACTGTTACTCTTCAGTTGGCTGACCGGTCCCTCAAAGTGCCACGTGGCATGATTGAGGATGTACTAGTTAAGGTTGATAGGTTCTACTTCCCTGTTGATTTTTTGGTTTTAGATATGGAACCGGTAGCCAGTTCTAGGAAACAAATCCTAGTGATCTTGGGTCGACCTTTCTTGGGTATGGCCAATGTATGCATTAATTGTTGGATCGGGGTTATGGAAGTTTCATTTGGTAACATGCAAGTGAAACTTAATGTTTTCCAAGCATCACAACAACCTCATGAAAGAGAGGAGTGCTTCTTAGTGGATATTGTGGATGAGATTGTTGAGGAGGCTTTGCCCTCCATTCTTGTAGAGGACCCTTTAGAGGCTTGTCTAGCTCATTTTGGGTTTGAAAATTTTGATATAGATGGGTCAGTTGAGGAGGTGAATGTCTTGCGTAATTCTTCTTCTACACCGGATTTTCCTTCATGGAAAGCCCAGTTTGAGTCACTTCCTCCTCTGTCGAGAGAGCCTGCCACACCATCTTTGGTCACACCACCTACACTTGAGCCATTTCCGGCCACACTCAAGTATGCATTTTTAGGGCCCCAGGAGACTTTACCAGTTATCATTGCATCTGACTTGACTACGGAATAGGAGAGTCAGTTAATGAGTGTTCTTGTGGCACATCGAAGTGCTATAGGGTGGTCAGTGGTTGATTTGAAAGGGATAGATCCCTCCGTGTGAGTGTATTATATACACTTAGAGGAGGACACCAAACCTTCTCGCGAAATGCAACGGAGACTGAATCCTAATATGAAAGAGGTGGTGAAGAAGGAGGTTTTGAAATTGTTGGATGCGGGTATCAGATACCCCATCTCAGATAGCAAGTGGGCGAGTCCCACACAAGTGGTGCCCAAGAAATCGGGTATCACCGTTGTTGAGAATGAGGGAGGAGAGTTAGTCCCCACACGAACCACTACTGGGTGGCGAGTGTGCATTGATTATAGGAGACTAAATTCCTCGACTAAGAATGATCATTTTCCCTTACCTTTCATTGACCAAATCCTAGAGCGGTTAGCGGGGCAGGGTTTCTATTGTTTTCTTGATGGCTACTCGGGGTATAATCAAGTCCCGGTGTACCCCGCTGACCAGGAAAAGACCACATTCACATGCCCTTTTGGCACTTTTACTTACAGGCGCATGCCTTTCGGGCTATGTAATGCACCGACGACCTTTCAACGGTGTATGATGGCCATGTTCTTCGATATGGTGGAGAAATTCTTAGAGGTTTTATGGATGACTTTTCGGTGTTTGGACCGTCTTTTGAGGAATGCCTTAGGAACTTGACTAGAGTGTTAGAACGATGTACTGAGGCAAACCTAATCTTGAGTTGGGAAAAGAGCCATTTTATGGTTTGTAAGGGTATAGTGTTGGGACACATTGTGTCCCCTCGAGGTATAGAGGTTGACAAAGCTAAGGTTGACCTCATTACAGGCCTTCCTCCACCCAATTCCGTGCGTCAAATTAGGTCTTTCTTAGGGCATGCAGGTTTTTACCGTAGGTTCATCAAAGACTTTAGTAAGATATCACGTCCTTTGTGTAGTTTACTAGTTAAGGACGCGCCTTTTGTCTTTGATGAGGCATGCTTACAGGCATTTGAAACACTGAGAATGACCTTGACCACCGCCCCAATCATGAAATCACCAGATTGGTCGCTTCCCTTTGAAATCATGTGTGATGCCTCCGATTATGCTGTCGGGGCTGTGTTGGGCCAAAGGGTCAATAAGGCACCATTTGCTATATACTATGTTAGTCGCACTCTCTCGAATGCACAATTGAATTACACTACCACCGAGAAAGAGTTGCTAGCTATGGTCTTTGCCTTAAAACAAATTCCGGTCTTATCTCCTAGGTCATAGTCTTCATTGATCATGCCGCTTTGCGGTATTTATTATCTAAGAAAGAGACAAAACCTAGGTTGATTAGATGGATTTTGTTGCTTCAGGAATTTGACCTAGAGATCCGTGATAAGAAAGGATCCGAGAATGTGGTAGCGGATCATCTCTTCCGAATCCTCGTTGAGTATAATAGTGACCCTCTTATTTTGCATGATTCGTTTCCGGACGAACAACTCTTTGAGCTGTCACAAACGAGCCTCCCGTGATTTGCACATATTGTGAATTACTTGGCCATTGGGCAAATTCTGAAGAATGGGTCTAAGCAAGACAAAGACCAATTCTTTTCGCAGGTCAGGTATTATTTTTGGGAGGATCCGGAGTTGTTTAAATATTGCTCCGACCAAGTGATCCGACGGTGTGTGCCGGAGAGTGAGGTGCATAGCATTCTTACATTTTGTCATTCTTCTGCATGTGGCGGTCATTTTAGTGGGCATAAAAACAGCCGCTAAGATTTTACAGAGTGGGTTTTATTGGCCCAAAATTTTCAAAGATCCCTATCAATTTTGTAGAACTTGTTTGCGCTGTCAGCAAATGGGTTCGATGTCTCGGCGTGACATGATGCCAATGTCCCCTATTCTTGTGGTAGAAATATTTGATGTTTGGGGGATTGATTTTATGGGCCCTTTCTCGTCGTCATTCGGGTTTGAGTACATTCTCTTGGCAGTAGATTATGTGTCTAAGTGGGTGAAGGCAATAGCTACCCGAAGAAACGATCATAGAGTGGTAATCAAATTTTTGCATGAAAACATCTTTAGTCGTTTTGGGTTTCCTAAAGCCATAATAAATTATCAGGGTACACATTTTTGTAACCGGTTCTTTGAGTCGGTAGTTAAGAAATACTCTATCACTCATAAAGTTGGCACTCCATATCACCCTTAAACTAGTGGCCAAGTGGAAGTCTCAAATAGGGAGGTAAAGCACATAATTGAGAAAACGGTGAGGCCGGATAGGAAAGATTGGTCACAACGGTTAATTGATGCATTATGGGCTTACCGCATTGCTTATAAGACACCCATTGGGATGTCACCATATAGAGCAGTGTTCGGCAAAGCTTGCCATCTCCCGGTTGAACTTGAGCACCGAGCATTGTGGGCCATAAAGAAGTTTAACTTCGATATGGCTGCGGCTAGGCTCAATCGGAAATTGCAACTCAATGAGTTGGAGGAAATCCGAAATGATGCATATGAGAGTTCGAGAGTTTTTAAAGCTTAGACTAAAGAATTCCATGACAAGCACATTAATAGGAAATCCTTTGAACCCGACCAAAAAGTGTGGCTTTTTAATTCAAAATTGAGACTATTTCCGGGTAAGCTAAGATCAAGATGGGATGACCCCTTTGTAGTTGTTGAAGCATTTATTCATGGCGTCGTTGAGGTGCGAGATCCAAAAACTGGCCACACTTTCAAAGTGAATGGCCAAAGATTGAAACCATATATAGAGGGGATTGGGAATGGGGATATGATTGAGTCCATTGCTTTGATGGACCCATTTTACTGCGATTGATAGATTAATTTCTTGTTCTCTTTTCTTTCCCTTCTATGCTATTTTATTTTTCTTTGTTCTCGTCATGCTTTATTTGCATCTAGGAGACTTTAAATCCTCTAAAGGTGTAATTCCTTTGGTGTTAGCTGTGCCCGAACGGCATCTGACGGTCTGGTATAGCCACCTAATCGTGTTTGTAGTGAGTTCCTAGGAGACCAACTGAGACGGTGGATACTAGAGTTTGAATGGCAAAGCCTAGAACACAAAGGTTTGGGATTTCTAAGACTAGAGTCTGGTTTAAATACCCAGGGGTGTAGAGATTGCTTCAAAACTACCTCGGCTTGAACTCTGTATGGCAGCCCCATAGGTTGAGGTAGCTTTATGCGCCTCGATTCTGGATACCGAATCAACCTAGTCTGTCACCCTATTGGAGAATATGGAAAGTTACAAACACAGTTAGGGAGAAAAGTAGTACCCGTGGTTTTCGCGTGAAGATTATACCTTTAGTGGGCATTCCGTATGTTCTTTTGTGCTATATTTATTCCGGATGTCAATTGAAGGTAGAAATGTTTATTTTCTGTGTTTAAAAGCATGCTTTCATGTTTATTTTCTGTATTAAAAAAAAAAAGTGTTATACTTGTTCAATTTAAAAATAAATAAATAAATAAATAAATAAAAAAGGTTATACTTGTTCAAAAAAAAAAAAAGGGAGAAATCGCCACACGTGCGGTCTGGGCCCTGCACGTGCGGGAAATTGTGAATCAAAAATAGTTGCCCACTGTTTAATAGGCAAGTGCGGTGGGCCAAGTGTGTTGACCAAGCGCATGTGCGGGACGACGATCATAAAAAAAAAAAAAAAATATCGCGGAGGGGGTGAAATCGCCGCACGTGCGGGAAAGTTGTGAGATTGATGTTTGCGCACTGCTTAATAAGCAGGTGCGGAGGGCAGGTGCGGCCTTGGCCCCGCACGTGCAGGAATTTCTGGAAAAAAAAAAAATTTGTTTTGTTTTGTTTTGTCTTTTTCTATTTTTATTTTATTTTATTTTATTTTTAATTTCATTTTTTTATTTACTGATTTCAAAACAAATAAATAAGTAAATAAATTTTAAATAAATACATAAATAATTTTAAAATAAATAAATAAATATACAATTATTTTATTTATATAAATAAATAATTTTTTTATATATATTAAAAAAAACTCGTATTTTATTATTATTTTTTTATTAGTTTTATTTCCTATTTTCTATTTTCGTACAAAAAAAAACCTTATCTAACTCTCTCTCCCAATCCCTCTCACTCTCAGATTTCACTCTCTCTCCCTACCTTATCTCTCTCTCTCTCTCTCTCTCTCTCTCTCTAAACCGCACATACACCCACAAACTCCACCAACCTCACCATCACCAACTTTTCTCCTTCTTTCTTCTTCCTCACCACAATCATCTCACCGTCGGCATCACTTCCCTCTCCGTCCAACGAATCTCTGGCGAACCACCATTTTTTCCGGCGAACCTCTATTCTTTTTCTCTGTTTCTCCACTTTTTCAAGGTAATTTTTTGCCTTTTATGTGTAGATTTGTGGATGTAAGAGTCAATTTGTGAAGTTTTTGATTTTGTTTTTAGTTTTATTTTTTGTCATCTAGTGTTCATCTTAAAAAAAAAAAAAAAAAAAAAAAAATGCTTAGCCATGTTTGTTGTTAGTTGCTTATTTTTTTCTTTTCTTTTCTTTTATTTATTTAGCCATGCTTAATTAGCCATGTAGTATATTAACTTAACCATGTTAGTTTGTTCATCTTTAAAATTAAAAAAAAAAAAAAAAGTGGAAAAAAAAGCAACAACAATATGCTTCTGGAGAAGATGAGAGCCGCACGTGCGGAAAATTTCAAAAAAAAAAAAAAATACTGGTCCTAACAATAATCCTAATTTAGTTTTTTTTTATTTGATATATTTGTTTAGTTTAAATTGCTTCGTAGTGATTTTGGTTAGTTTAATTAGTTAGTAGATTTTGGTTTTTATTTTTATTTTTATTATACTTATGTAGTTAGTGATGTTATTTTTATTTTTCTTCTATACTGTAATTGTTCATTTAATTAATAAGTAGTTTAGTTTTTATTTTATTTTATTTTATTTTCTTCTCTTCTATTAATTTTACACAAAAAAAAAAAAAAAAAAACTGTGTTTAGTTTAGGTTATTTTATTCTATACTTTAGTCTCTTTTCTAGTTTAGTTATTTTATAGTTTAGTTTAGTTTAGTGTAGTTTATTTTCTAATTTAGTTAATTTAATTTAATGTCATTTTTATTCGTTTATTAATTATTTTTGTTTAAAAAAAAAAATGGGAATTGCATGTGGTACATTAGTGGACAAACTTGTGCTTTAATGTTTTATTCTATTCTCATGATTGGTTCCACGGGTTTGTGTCTATTTGCTTTTAGTGTGTGTAGGATATGAGTCGACATGTTGCTCGGGCCTCCAAGAAGGCCAGAGGTTCCACCTCTTCGGCGCCACCACCGCCACCGTCACCGTCACCACCAAGCTCGCCACCACCACCAGGTGACTTGCCACGGCGGGAGTGGGCTTCACGTCCTCTTCACAAGCTCACGCAGTTCAACCTGCAATTTTTTCAAGGTGACGCAGACACTACTTGGGCCGTTGAGCAGCTCCGACTCTGGCAACAGTTGGGCGTTTGCACTGTGACAGCGCCCACTTATCCTCGTCTGGTACGACTCTTCTACCAGAACCTATATGAGTCATCCACTGTGGATGGGCTGCTCTCTCACATTGATGGTCAGGCTATCCACATCACTTCATCCATGATTACCATAGTGCTAGGTTTTTTCGCCAAGCCGGAATATCAGCCCTTCCCGGAAGTTGAGGATCGGCAGCCCATCCATAGCCTCATCCAGCAATACTTCCTGAGGGCCCACGGTGACCTCAGTTTCACATGCTTGCGGCGGAGCAAGCCGCCTAGCCGCTTGCTATTCCTTGATTCCGTGGTCCATAAGAATGTCCTTCCACTTGGGCATCGACCTGAGCATCAGTTAGAGTTTGTTCGGGTCTTACATGGGTATCAGTATGGCTATCAGGTCCCGCTTGCGCATACCATCTGGATGCATTTGCGAAAATTTCTACGAGAGGCAGTTCGGTCTGATCCTATGCAAAACCTGACTTGGCCACTACCCTTTGCCAATTTGCTGACACTTGTATTTTAGCTGAACCACCTCCCCATTGCTGAGGATGAGGAGATTAATAGAGGGTATCTGACTTTCGATCAGCGAGAATGGCAGCATAGCCTATCTTGCATCTCGCAACAGGTTGGTGCCCTAGTTGATGAGGCCCAGGACCCCGTACATGACCACCTAGCTCATTCTGTTCCCCCCGTGCCTCCCCAAGGGGACCCACTCTACATAACTCGCGAGGAGTACTTACAGCTTCAGCACTCTGTGGATCAGGTCCACAGTACTCTTCGTGATCATCACCAGAGTCTCATGGAGTTGCGCACGGATTTTCAGGCGCATTGCGACTATTCTCGGGCAACCTTCGACCAGCTACTCGCCCACCAGCAACGGGTTTAGGATGACGCCTTTGAGACGCGCTCTTTGATGCAAGCTTTGTTCGCCCAGCATTTCCCGCCACCACCACCATCGGCTTCCCCATAGTACCCGCCTGTATATTGCTTTGTTTTATTTATTTTTTTATTTTTTTTTATTTTTTTTCTTTTTAGTTCTTTCTTTTCTTCCAAAAAAAAAAAATGTGTATATGTTTCTCTCTGCCTACCTGGATGTGCACCTACAATTATGGTAATATTCTCTCATTTCTCTTTACTTTTTCATTGAGGACAATGCCATATTCAAGTTGGGGGATGAGGGTTATATTTTCTTTTGTGCATTTCTATTTGACTCATAATTCATGCTTATACCTGTTTCACTTGACTGCATTACTTCACTTAATGTGACTTTTTGCTAGTAGGGTGATGATATTTGCATATGTTAATTGGCAAGCATAGTAAACTTGTATGAAAGGGGTTTCTTGGGTAGATACTTGTATGCGATGTTTGCATAAGGAGAGTTGTCTGTGTTTGTGGTTTTAGTACACTTGTCATGAGTATGCCTTAATTCACATGAACACACTATCATAGCGGTGATTTTTTTATTATAATTCCTGGTGTACATCATTGATAATAGCTAAAGTTGCAGAAAAGAATAAATGAGGAGCCAAGATTCTAAAAAAAAAAAAAAAGACACTTGACTTGTTTGGGTTCGTAGCCTTTTTAACTCGAGTTATTAAGCCCGTAAGGATGTCTCTACACCGAATGCCCTAAAACTGTTTGGTTTGGGAGTCATTGGCCCAAAACTTGCTACATGGGTTAATTAGAAAGCTTAAGGGACTTGGACATTGTATAGTTAAGGAAAAATAAGAAGAATGACTTGTTCGGATTCGTAACCTTTTCAACTCGAGTTATTAAGCCCGTAGGGGTGTCTTTACACCTGGTGCCCTAAAACTGTCTGGTTTGGGAGTCATTGGCCCAATGCTTGTTACATGGGTTGATTAGAAAGCTTAATAGATCAGGACATTGCACAGTCAGTTCAAAAAAAAAAAAAAAAATTTTAAGAATCTTGGCTGCAACAAGTTAGTTTTTCTGTATATGTTGGGTGTTATTATGAGTTACACTGGGCTATTATAGTGGATAGTTAACTAATATGGAGATTGCACTTTACACCGAGGGTACTCATGACTTGTCTACTAGCATGCATAAGTATAGGGAACTTTACTTTTGTATTAACTGAATTGTGGTTTCAACTCAATAGTTTCCTTCATGCTTGTCCACTGTGCCTTTAATGACTCATGATGTCTCAATATCACACTGTAGTGACACATAAGTTGATTGTTAGGTGGAGTAGTGTGGTCATTTGTTGTTGAGTATATATGAATATGTTAATGTTTGTGGGCGTCATTTCTGGAAACCCTCACGAGACTTTAATCGTCCACTTGGGGTAACTTTGTGGTTTAAAGGCTTGTTGTATATGCTAAATGCAACCGTTTTCCTACGAAAGAGGAAATAGATAGATTTTGTTTAATTTTATTTTATTTTACTTGCTCGAAGTCTAGCAAGTAGTAAGTTGGGGGATGTGATTAAGGCCAAAATGTACATCATTGAGGCCGTTAATTAGAATCTCTTAACTTCACTTGCTGGTCAAACTATATATTTTATGCGTGTTGAATGTCAATCTGGTTGTACATAGTCGGAGCATAAAATGGGCAAAAAGACAGAATTTGGAGAGAGTTGACTTTTTCGCACGTGCGTTGACTTTTTTTCGCACGTGCGTTGACTTTTTCTAGGAAAGTCAACCCGACATTTTAAACCTGTTTGGACGAGATTAGAAGTATAAAAAGGCAAGGAAAAGGCCTTTCTAGGATTCTGAACTTGTTTTGACCTAAAAGGAGAGGCTAGGGTTTGGAAGGGAAGAGAAATAAAAAGCTTCAAGGATGTCTCCCATGGTGGTTTCTTCTTTATCTACCTCCTTCCACTCCTCTATGAGTGGCTAGTCTTCTTTTCTAGGGTTTTGATGAAATCCTAGCCATGTAATTATTTTGTTTTCTTTTTGATTTTTAATTATGTAAAGGTTTAAACATTTGTATGGTAATTTAGAAGTTTCTTTTATATATTTTTCATTATTTCTTCGAATATTTGACTTTCTGTGATTGTTGAATGTTATCCATACATGTGTTTTCTATTCCTTCACATTCAAGGTATGAAACGAACCATACTACGAGGAACGAGTCGTATCACTACCTTATTTTAGAGTGAACGATTCGTATTACTTGAGATGGTTCATGCTCGTACATTGAATGTGATGATCTTCTTGTCAAATGCTTCGAGCTTGTAGTTGCGAAACATTAATCCGTTCAAACCATAGCATAATTGATTTCAATTGGAAACCCTAATTATGTGGTTAGTGGTGAATTCTCTACCCTAGGATTTTTTCCCAATTCAGTAAACCCAATTTCATTTATTATTGATAATTTAATTCCTTAGTTTAATTTATTTGTTATTAATTTAGGCTATGAACAATCAAACTTTTTATCAAAATTAATTTAGAAATTTAACAATTAAATTAGTTTAATTTCACAACAGTCCCTGTGGATCGATACCTGGACTTGCCATTATTCTAATAGAATTTGGTATAGTTTAGTATTTAATTTTGGTGTGTTCAACGACCCATCAAAATGTAACTAAGATATATACATTTGATAAATGTTCAACGCTTAAAACCAACTGACCGCTTATTTTCAAGACCAAATAATAACGACATCGGCACTGCTACGTAGCTCGAATATCACGGCTCGAATGGCTCAAAAATAATCTCTTACCGGTAAGAGATTATTTTCATAGGCAAAAAAATAATCTCTTACCGGTAAGAGATTATTTTCGAGCCATTCGTGCCACACTTTTTCGAGCTACGAGAAATTTCCCTAACGACATACATGTTCCAAACCGTTTCCATTCATTTATTCAAATCAACTCATAGATACAATCCCTTGTTATCTAAACAAATCCCAAACAAGACTATAACTCATTTATCAATACTTCAATAGCTATTAATTTCAAACACTTAAATTTTCTTGCCATTTTACGGAACTCTCATCCGAGGGAATCGGCACCCACATATATATATATATATATATATAAGATTTTGGGACTTTGGACACTCTGGCCAACTTAATTTTCAATGGAGTCCATCTCCTATCTCCTCCCAAACAATGGATTACATCCAATATCTCTTCCCAAACAATGATACATATACAATGTATTTAAAAGTATGTCATATACAATGACTACCAAAGTCCACACATTTAACAATTTAATCAAACTGTCATATTCAATGACACGATACATATGATTAGTTTCAATTTACCTAATCCTCATGCAGTTTCTACAACAATCATAACTATCCTCCACCGATAGCCAAAAACAGATATTTCTAAACAGATAAACAAATCTAACGAACATATAGTTTGTCCAGTTTTTCATAGATGAATGATTTATTAAATCCAATTACACCATTCATTTATACATCCTCTCAATTCCATATTTCCCAAATCAATTTCATTATTTCTACAAAATAATTATTTAACACAAATTAGGGCGATTCTCCCCCTTTTACCAAATATCAATTACAAGTCAAAATTTCATCATTTCAACTCATATAATTCCATCTTCAATACCCTACATATATTTTCATGACCCAAAATAGAAAACCCCTCTTTCAAATCTTAAGCTCAAACCCTAGTTTCATCCAAATACCTCCAAATTCCATAATTTATACAAAACGACAAATACCTAGGTTAGAAATCATACTAAGGTGTAGAATATCCCTACCTCAACGTTAGGAGAGTAAAGGAGAAGATGGAGACACTTCAAACATGCCGACACCGTGATCTATTCGGATCAACATGAAGTCTTCACGGTGCTCTACCTTTTTAACAAAGGGACTAGGGTTAAGAGACTCCCAAATCAAGGTGTATTTATAGAGAGAGGGAGAGAGAGAGAGAGTATTTTAGAGAGAAAAGGAGCTGGGCTAGGGTTTTAGGTGTAAGAAATACAAAAAGTGATACAGAAAAGCTCTACTGTGAACTGATATACGCGACCTTCTCTCGAGCGAATGAGTTGTTGCTCGAGCAACTAGACATAACAAATGATCTCGCTCGAGTGCAAGAAGCGTCGCTTGCGCGTGGAATGCAAAGCTTCAGGTCTGCCATAGACATACACGCTCGTTCGAGCACAAGAAGACTCGCTCGAGCGAAGAATACGAACCTTCAGGTATTTCTTAGACGCATACCCTCGCTTGAGCGCAGGAAGCCTCGCTCAAGCGAAGGAACAAATAACACTAGGCTCGCTTGAGCGTAAAAAGTTTCGCTCGAGCGAAGAACTTCATCCTTCCCAGAAAAGCTGCATTTGGGAGGAAACCTGAGAACTCCTAATTCTCGCTCGAACGCAAGAAATCTCGCTCCAGTGAAGGAGCAAGTAACACAAGGCTCGCTCGAGCGAAGAAGCCAAAATCTGGGCAACAACATTTTAGACCAATTAACGACCAACCAATTCCAAACACATCCAACATGTTCCAAAACTTAAACACAAGAGTCAAAGGAGAAAAACAAGACATGGATACAATTCTAAGCCACGAAACCCGAGTTCGAAATACAACAAAGGCCTGGGGCAAAACCGGGATTGCTACTTAGAGTTGAAGTTAAACTTTGAAAAGTTTGAGTTTCGACTGTGAAGGCAATTTTCGGACTGGTTTTTCCAATTCCGCACGTGTGGCCAGAGCCATCGCAAGTGTGGAAATCAGGTTGGTCCCAATTTTGTCTTCGCTCCATTTTTTTACCTTCCGGGTCTCCATTTGCATAGTTTTGAAGTGTTTTTTCATGTGCATTTCATGTATTTAAATGAACTGCAAAAGCGAAAATGTAGAATTGAATGGGTGAAAAACGAATAGGAATCGAATAAGTAAGTAACCAATTGTTTGATTGAACTGTGTATTGAGTGTTTGTGCTTGAATTGTTTGTTTAGATTAGATGTCACAATTTTAGTGCATCTAAGCACGTATATTGAGGAGCCCACTATGAGTAATACTATTGTAAAGATATGTTCAATCGTATTTATTTTCTGATTGATAAATTATATTATTTTCTGAAATGATACTTTTTATCGATTAAATGATAATCCTATTTTTTGAACTGTATTTGTGACATCCATAGCATATTGCTATTGTTATTGATATTGTAATCGCTATTGTTACAGAGATCTCTATCAGTTCCAATTCTTGGAACTATTGTCCATTGTTTGATGGCCATCAATTAATTATTCGGTCTTTAGGACCTATTGTATTGTTGCTATTGGATGTACCACGTATGACTTATACAAATATGATTGATTGAATAGAACGATTGATTGACAAAAAGATATTGATTGAAAATGTTTTATTGATAATCGATTATTTCAAATATTGTAAGGACATCATTCTTAACCTCTTTACATGGCTGTTATTCACTAGGCTCTAGCTCACTGTTTATTATATATATGTAGGTGATCAAGCACCAGATCAAAGCTAGTGGCGTCGACCTGAACCCTTGTTTTGTTAAGCCAGCTATTGTGCCTCGTCGCAAGGTTCTGAACCAACATGTGTCAAGGCTTTTTGGGTGGTTCAAATTCACCCCTTTGATATTACTCAAGTGAAAAGAATGTTTTATGACTTTTGTTAATACTGTTTTTAATAATGACATTTAATTCCCTAACTTGTGTTTTGTTTTGTATATATGTGTTTTATGGACATAAGTGTTTGTGTATCTAGCTATGTATATTAAAGTTTATTTCCATTTAGGTTCTCATAGCTCATTGGATGATATATGTTATTATTGATTGGCTTTCGCTAGTCCCTTTATATTGTATTATTATCATTATTATTAAATAGGCCTTCGGTAATCACAGACTTAGGACACTAAACTTATAGAGACGGGTTTGGATCGTGACATATAGAGTGTAAGTATTTAATGAAGTGTGAATAAGAAAATGAGTGTTTAGTTATATTGTTTAAGATTGTTCAAATCGTAAAATTATTTTTTTGTCCATTAGTTTAGACTTTCAATGTTACTCATTTGGATCAATTGTCTCTTATTAGATTACATGAACTAAAATCAAAGGCTTACTCTAAGGTCCATCTCCCATTTTTAGTAATAAAAGAGATCTACAATATTATTTTGTGATGTTTAAGATCCCTCAACCCACACCTATATATCACAGAGAAATTTAACTCTCCTAAATTGAACCTCATTTTTCTCTCTCTCTCTCTCTACTAACTTCTCTATTCTCATATAGGAGACAACAAGTGCAAACGAGACCGAAAGCCCAAAAATTGACTCCCCGAATACACCTGCTAGCAGAAGTGGATGGACCTCTTCAGAATAACGTGAAATTAAATAGAAAAAACAAACTTCTTATTTGTTATTTGGAAGGTTAGACACCAGTAAAGTATGGTTCTAGCAATGGTATTTTTTATGAGTCAATGACTACAATCATCACATTTGCAAAATGCCTTTATACATAATTAGATGCCACACCACTCAGAACACATGCAGTCCCTGTCTCTGTGACAATATCCTTGTGTTTTGGTTTTTTTCTTCTACCAACAGAAGGCTTGTTTTGGTCAATCTCATATTTGTAGATGCCATTAACACGATCAGAGGACAATCCAATTCTATCTCCATTGCACACATCTTACTACTGAGTTCAATTGTGGCTTTGATCATACTACTGAGTTCTAGAAGATATTATTTTCAATTTGTTTCACTATCTAAATGGTCTTTGAATTTTGTGATTAGTTGGCTATTATGTGAATTGTTGAATTGTTTTGATAGGTATAAATTTTAGAGTAAAATTGTTGGATAAGCTAAGACAGAGGCTTTCTTCACAAAGAAATTTGTGAAGAAAGCCAGAGCAATTCTCTGTGAATAAAGTCAGAGAAATTTTAATTTTCTCTGGTTTGAACCCAGAGTAATTTTCTGCACATAATGAGTCAAATTTCTTTGGTTTGGAGAAATTTTCTCTAGAAAGGAATTTCTTTAGAGAGAATTTCTCAGGGAATGAATTTTTCTAGAGAGTTTTTCTCTGGGAAGTCCAGAGAAATTTTCTGGATCGAGTTTTCTCTAAATTGATTTGAGGGACTTTAAACATTATGAAAATATTGGATATCCTTTATGTTATAAAATCTTAATATCAGGTACTCTAAAAAAAATCTCCCTTACTAAATAGATGAAATCAAAAATTAAAAAAATATCAATAATTTAGAAATATATATATATATTTTTTATCTCTCTAAAAAAAGAGTTTTTTTTATTATTTTATTATTTTCTTGTCAGAGAGAAACAAATCTCACTGATTTGGATTAATTGGCCCTAATTAGATTACATGAACTAAAATCAAAAGCTTACTAATTGATGAAATAAATTTTTTTAAAAATATCAATAATTTAGAAATATAAATTTTTTTATCCTCTCTCTAAAAATAGAGTTTTTTATTATTTTATTCTTTTCTTGTCAAAGTGAAACAAATTGCAACTTTTAACGAGAAGGAATTATGTGGGAGAAGGGAAAGTAAATTTCCAACACAAAGCGTGCAAATATGAGAAGTGATTGAGATCCCCTTCAATCATCACTCCCACCACTCCATACATACATGGCAGGTGATGATTGGAGAAGAAGGAAATAAAGAAAAAAGAAAAAAGAAAAATTGGCCAATCAGAGATAGATGGGGTCAAAGGGAGTGCCTCCTTGAAGAGGTCCAAATCATTTTCCTGCAATTATATCTGTGATTGAATGTAAATGAAAGATTATAAGGTTGTAAATGTCATTTGCAATCCTCATCTGTTGAATTTTTTTTTTTTTTTTATTCTCCCACTTACACATAAATCTTGTTTAGAAATATATTATTTTAATATATTTTTTTTACTTTTTATAATGACTTTTTAATTTTTTTTTTATACTAAAATATGTAATCATAATCCCCTTTTAACAAAGCATGGACGGATAGAGGACCAAAAAAAAATTAAAAAAAATAAATATTAAAAATTAAAAATTAAAAATAAATAAGGGGACGTATAGAGTATCAAGGACAACAATTCATAAAGAAAAAGATCAAAACTTGTTTTACCCAATATTCATGGCTTATTAGAAAGTCCTTACATAGTAGTTTAATAATAATAAAAAAAAAAATTATCAAAATTCAAAGTCATGCCCAGAAGTCAAAATCCATGGGCATGTGTTTTTGAAGAATTCCACATATATACTTCCTTCTCTTCTTCCTTATTCTCTCCCCTGTCTCTGTGAATCTAATTTTGCAGTTATACCCTCTCATACCCATATTCTTTAACATGGGAATTCATATGTCAAAACCCAGAATCTAGAAATTCAAACAGATCAAAATTACTATGAAGTTCTGTTTTCGTTGCTCAAATTGCTTCTCCCCTACATCAGACTCCAATATTGTCAATAGAAGCGGAGAGGGTATATTCTAAAGAGTAATGCTAGGCTTCAGGAAAATGTTTCAGGAAAAGCTTCAGGAAAATGGAGGAGGAGGAGGAACTGGAGGGGGCCATCAAAATGGGCGGAGGCGGAGGCGGGGCTGGGCAGACGACCGACGACGGCTGCGACGATCGGCCGACGACCGACGATCGGCCGCCGAGCCCCTCCAGTTCTTCCTCCTCCTCCTCCTCCTCCTCCTCCTCCATTTTCCCGAAGCTTTTCCTGAAAATTTTTCCCGAAGCCTAGCATTTTAGTATTCTAAATCTTCCTCAAACAAAAACAAAAACAGAACTTCTTATAATCTTTGTTTTGATGCTAATTATGTAGAAATCTTTGTACCAGGTGAACTGGGTTCTCAGGATTTCCGGGTATTCTCTTACAACGAATTGAAAGCTGCCTCTCATAATTTTCCTTCATCAAACAAGATTGGTGAGGGAGGTTTTGGATCTGTCTACAAGGTGATTGTGAAAATTACTAAACTAACTTATTATCTGTGCAAGCTGCTCCTTTTTTTTTTTTTTTTTTTCTAGGGTGGTGGGGTTAAAATCAGGGATTTACACGTACTGGGTAATTTCCAAAATGCTTCATAAGATTCGAACCCGTGACTTACGCTTGCTGAATTGCCTAACCCATTGACTGACTCATTGTGGTTTATGCAATGCATGTTGTTGTTCTTGTTGCTTTGTTTGTATTATTAACATTAGTTTTGGGTTTGGATTGTTAAGGGCCGGCTTGGAGATGGCACATTTGTGGCTATAAAAGTGCTTGCAGTTGAGCTCGAGTCGATGAGGGGGGAAAGAGAGTTCATATCTGAGTTATCTGCACTTTCTGATATCAAACATGAAAATCTTGTTAAACTTAGAGGATGTTGTGTCAATGGAGCTGAAAGATTTTTGGTTTATGATTACATGGAAAACAATAGTCTCTCCCACACCCTTCTTGGTAAGTTTAAATTCTAATGTATTATTTGTTTATAATTATTCGTATGTAGAAAACAATTTTACAGTGATATCTACAGAAATATAATCCCAGATTTTTGCTATAGAGATAAAAACAAATATAGTGTTTTTTTTTTTGGTTAATAGGTGGAGAGCAAAATAGGGTCAATTTTGGTTGGGCAAGGAGGAGGAAAGTCTCATTAGGGGTTGCTAGAGGACTAACCTATCTCCATGAGGAGGTTGAACCCCGTATCATACACCGTGATATTAAGGCAAGCAATATACTTCTTGATCAGGATTTTACACCTAAAGTCTCAGATTTCGGTCTGTCCAAGCTGTTTGGAGAGAATGCTTCTCATATTAGTACTCGTGTTGCTGGGACAATGTAAGTTGTTAAAACTCTTGTGACAAATGTTTTCCAGTAAACCTGTGTTGGGTTTTTGCCAATTGTGATGCTAATGGGGTTTCTTGCAATCATGAATGGCATAGAGGTTATCTTGCTCCAGAATACGCCATTAGCGGACGTTTGACACGAAAATCAGATGTTTACAGTTTTGGAGTACTATTGTTGGAGATAGTCAGTGGTCGGTCAGTTGTGGATTTCGACTTGGAACGCGGAGAGCAGTACCTTGTTGACAAGGTAATTGAAGCAATATGTTCTGTTGTTGAATGACCTGAGCTTTAATGCCTAATTATTAATGCCAAACTATAGTAACTCAAGCCCCAAAGTGAAGGCACCTTAGATTACTCAACATGAACCAAGTTGGGGATGTTTTTGGCCCATCAAATTAAAAAAGTTATTGGCCTTCAATTTTAGATATCAGATAGTTGTGATGATTGGTTACTTTTTATTAGAAGACAATGTTGTTAGCTTGGTATATATATAGTAGTCCTGATGAAGACTTTTGCAAATGTGGAAGTGCAGGCATGGGAAATGTACAAGGCTAACAACCTTGTGGCACTGGTGGACCCTGTGCTAAATGGAGACTTCCCGGAAGAAGAAGCAATCCGATTCTTGAAAGTAGGCCTACTTTGTGTGCAAGAAACGTCGAGTCTACGGCCATCAATGTCAAGGGCGGTTAAAATGTTGACTAATGAGATTGACATTACCAACATTAAAATATCACAGCCGGGGCTTGTTGCTGATCTCATGGACGTTAAAATTGGGGGCCAAAGGCATTCTACACACAGCTTTTTCTCCAGGGGCTCCACCAGTATGAGCACAATGAGCCCCAGAAGCAGCTACGTCTAATTCACCAGATGTTTTGTGCCGGATTGATTAACAATTTATCGTTGGAAGAGAATGTGAACAATACAAACTGTACAGACCGGACCATTTGATGTTTAATCTAACGGATGGGAAGTGCAACAGATGATTAGCGGCTTAGTGCAGTAAGTGAGAATTGTAATTTTGTAATTCAGTTCCTTTTGTGAAATTTATGAATTTTGTGATAGTTGTACATATAGATTCATTATTTGTGAACTTGACCAAGTTATAGTTGCAATTTGATAGAATCAATACATTTTTGTGCTGTGTTGGAAGTTACATTTTTACAATTGCATTGGCAGTTTTTTTTTTCCTCATTACTTTGACAATACTAATCAACTGATCATTAGCACATACATACATGATTGGTGGTGTCTTTTTTTGAACCATTTTTAGGATCTAATTTGCCTGAATTATCACACTAAAAACTTATCATGGTTTAAACCTAAGAGGAGCCAAGGACACATTATGAGCAGAGATTAAATCAACATCTTTACAAAACAATAGTAAGTTAGAAACTGCTGTATGTGTATTACAATGAAAGCTTGACTCCTAGGCTTGCTGACACAACGGAATTATCACACAGAATTGGTTATCGTTCTGGTAGATGAAGAATACTGAATGCATAGAAAGAAAGCCTTGAATCTACAAGGAAGAGAATAATTCTCAAGAGAAATTGAATATTATTGGTAAATGTACTTTTGCCCCAAGGCATACATGATTACTTAGAATATGAAAAGCCCTAGTTCAATAAGGAAACAACCAATTGGATTAATTCCTGGCTAAGCATGAAATAATAAAAAGAACAGAAAAAGGCCAAAATGGAAAACTTAAGTTAAACCCAAACTCGGATACTAGAAAATATTAGGATCATGCCAAAACAGGTGGCACTAAAAATGGACATCCCAAAATAAAGATATTACTAAAACAAAACTTTCCATAAAGGGAAAAATTATCAATCTGAGGGCCTAAACAAATGAATTGGTTAAAAATCCACCATGCGATGAGTTTTGTTTAAAACGTCATTTCCAATAAGTTATCAAATTTAAAGGGATTATGAACTCGTCAAAATTTTTACGTTTTTGCCCCTAATTTGATACCTTCTTTGACTTTTGCGGATCCAGCTGTTCCATGAAGACTACTTGTTCTACATCGCTTGCACTGTTGCACATCCAGATGCGGTGTTGTTCAAATATCAACACGTACTCATATATGTCCTGACCAAGATGGTCCTTGCTTTTAATTGTCTTTCATGTTCAACCCCTATCTGAGCATAACAAACTTTGATTCTTGAGGATCATTATACATAGTCAAACACAAGCACAGGCTAGATCAAGAACCCATGTTGAAGTAGAATATTTATAGTCAATATATATAAAGCTTATGGTTTATCTTTGGGTTTTTTGTTTTAAGGTCCCTTGTATTAAGATTTTATAGCATAAAGGACATCTAATATTTTCATAATGTCTAATGTCCCTCAAGTTGATTCAGAGAAAATTAGTCCAAAGAAAATTCACGTCACAGAGAAAATGAGTCCAGAGAATTTCTCTGGACCAACCCAGAGAAAATTCAGTTAAAAAACCAGAGAATTTCTCTGGTTTCAACCCAGAGAAAATTCAGTTCAAATAAAAAAAACATTTCAGTTCACAATTTGGAACGTGGAATGCTTAATTTGGAACCCAGAGAATTTTCCCAACCCAGAGAAATTCCAAGACAAACCTTTCTACAGAAATTCTCTCAACCCAGAGAAATTCTGGGACTCCACAACCCAGAGAAATTCCCAAAAAATACAGAAAAGACACACAGAGAGAAACAATGTCATACCACAAATAGGCACAGACAGGCTGGTGTACTTCAGAGAGAAAAGGGCTGGAATGTATCTTCCAATATTTTATCCAGTGTCATGGACAGTGGGTGAAATTCCATATTTCTTAATTGCTACACTTGCAGTGGTTGGAATAGGAAATGGAATGGCAGGAATTGGAACAGATTCGGCTTCAGAATTCCTAATGTATTGGCTAGTGCTCTTTACCTTCACATTGTGCGTAACATATTTTGGGATGATGGTAACTTTTCTAGTACCAGTGCCAACACTTGCTGCATTTATAGTGTCAATTGTGACATCATTGTGGGTGTCCACTTCTGGGGTAGTTGTTTTGCTATCAAATCGAATACAAGGACACATATTTGCTTCTGTGCTTTTCGATGGCGAACTTGGCAATGACGACGGTCGGCGGCTGACTGGCTCCTCCGAATCAGTGTTGGACAGGAGGCAGTGGGAGAAGGAGAGGCAGGCCGGGTCGCGGATTCGGGCGGTGCAGAGGTCTGCGGCGGTAGCAGAGTGGAGGGAAGAGTCGGAGGAGAAAGCGTTAAGAAAGAGGTCGTAGAGGAGGGTGGAGAGGAGGGTGGAGGAGCACAGCTTGTTGCCAAGGTGGACATTTCTCCATAACGTCAAGTAACTTGGATCTGGAAGACAGTGGGTGAGAGGAGAAGAGAGAGAGAGAGTAGAGTAGAGACAAAGAGTCAAATTTTTCTTATATATGTTTAGGGACGTTAGATATCAAAAAATAATTTTGTGGATCTCTTCCCTTATGCAAAGTGGGAGAGGGACCCTAGACTAATTTTTCCCTTTATCTTTCTATGTGGAAAAAAACAAAAATGGAGGAAACATCATTAGTGGATCCTATTGTTGGAATTAATATTTAAAAAAAAAATTAAAATAAATAAATAAATAAATAAACCCTCAAAATTGTGGGTCTTGACTCAGAATAACAAAGTTATGAAAACTACCAAGATTCAATGGCTCCTAAATTCTTTATTAAATCTTTGGAAAGTTGAAAAAAGAAAATCATTTTTTATTCCCCTTTGAATTAACAATAAGCAAGCATGGCATTGTAGAACAATGATGTGCAAAGTAGCACATGAAAGTGAGAGGCAGGGAAGGGAGGTCAATCCATCACATGATGGTCTAAACTTTTGGGTTAATTATACAGATACCCTTCAATTATAACAGAATATCACTTTACCCCTCAACTTTAATTACATATTCAAATTCATTGACTATAAAATTCACTTTCACTCCTGCAAAAGGTGTGCAATTAGTGATAGTTGAGGAAATGTTCATAATGTGTTGATTTAAAACATGTCTTCTATGAAATAGAGAGGATCAAAATCTCTTCTACTTATCAAAAACTTTTAGTAGTGTGTTCTCTCAATCAACTCATGAGTATCCTGACCCAATAAAAAACGAGTTAAATTGAAGTACCATTACTTTGGTGATAGTGGCACGTCACACTTGGTATCACCATTCTATTCAATACTTTAATCTCATTCAAATTACACCAGACTTTATTCATGCATATGTGAGAGAGAGGGAGGAGGATGAGAGTTAGCGAGTGCATGCACATAATCAATAGCATGCCATGCATGGCTCCTCGCATGCCATTCACGAAGACCACCGGTTTACTGGTGGACTTAACAAATGGCATACAGGGAGCCAAGCATTAGCATATATATATACAGACACACACAAAAGATGATTCAGTGCACGAGATTCCTGCTAAAAGTGACGTCTGGGAAAACAAGAAATAAGCATAAGGAGATTTCGAAGAGCAACAACCTTCATACCTCTAATGGATAGCCTTGTGGCATTGCTTGAACTGGATAGCATAGCACAACTTAGGAACACATAGATATTGATTATGATGACAATGGGAGTGTAGGGCAGTAGTACTAGTATATATGGAGGGTGGGTAGAGGGACTTGTAGCTGAAGGAAGTGATAATCAAATGGGTTTTTTTCATGGCCCTGCCTCCATAACTCTTCCTTTTTCCTCCACTTTCTACTCAGACCCTAATCAACTAGCTTTTGAGTTGGCGAATTGGCATCGAAAGCAAAAACTGCTGAAGAAGAAGAAGCCATTTCTCAATTGAACTGCCCACCTCTTTTTCTAACTTTCAATTTGTCTCTACACTCAGTGGAGCTAAGAGAGTATGGAGGAAGCTAGGGGGTGTTGTATTGCTAAAATGCCACCACAAGAGAGAGAGATGTCATGTTTTGAAGCAACCTGTGGTTTTGGGGATTTCACCTTCTCTTTTATGGATCAAATAGAGAGGCTTAACCCGCACGAGTAGCCTAGTAATTAAGAGCCGTGGCGGACTTAGAAACTTTATAACAGAGAGGTTAAGGTAGGAGTAATTATTTAGACAGGGTAAAGGTAAAATTATTTAGATTTTAAAAGGGTCAAATAAAATTTATAAAGTTTTTAAGGGTCTAAATACTTTTATTTTTGTTTTTATAAATAGTCAAAATAATATAGGATTAATGGAAATTTTCGAAAGTTTGGGGCACCGGGCCCTGCACACTAGCATTCAAACTCTAGAGTGAACCATAAATTCGAAACAGTTTGGGTTCCACTTTCGTTGGTGTCTCTCAATTTAACCGATACCTATCATTTGTAAGTTATTACAAGTCAAGAACAACAGCAACAAAAAAAAAAAAAAAAAAAAGGCGGTTTTTTATTTTTTTTTATTTTTATTATTATTCTTAGGAAACTGACTTGTCTGCCAGCTTGGAAGATGAATGGATGACTTGGATGACCATCCCTGAAGAAAATTCTAAGGACCGTTTGTTTTCAGAGGTAGAATGAAAGAAATTGATAGTGAGTGGATTAATAATGAGAGAATTGTTAGTGAGGGGATTGATAGTGAGGGGATAAAATAAAATTGTATTTATTTTGATAATAGTTGTTAGTGTAAAAATTGTTAAATTATTTTTATATAAAATAATAAAACAAATAAAAAAAATACAAAAACATTAAACATTAATATTTTTTAAAAAATGCCCAACATGTAAAAAAAATTTTAAAAATAAAAATAAAATAAAAAATTTCCAGAAAAAAATAAAACAAATAAAATAATAATTTTTACTTAACAAAAAATACAAAAAATTAAACATTAATGTCAAAAAAAAATGCCCGACATGTAAAAAATAAAATAAAAAATAAATAAAAATAAAAAATTTCTAGTCCGCCGGACTATTTTTCTAATATCAAGTCCTGGAGGCCCATCCAAATCTCCTTGGGGAGGTCTATCCTAATCCGGAGCTTACTATCAATCCTCTCTCTATCTCTCAAAACAAACACAATACTAATAGGTCCCACTTCACTACCAATTCCAATCACCACTTTAACTCTCCAAACAAACGGGCCTAAAGGAGATACAACTACTCTATTCTCTTCCTTTGCTTTCCTCATCCATTATCTTTTCCTTACTTTACAATCTCTATTAGAAATGGAAAAAGCTTCGGACTCCCAGTGGGGTACTGGGGGTCGCGTGTGATTGGTCCAAAAAAAAAATTTATTTTTTTTCTTTTTTTCTTTTTTTTATATTTTCCACCAACCCTATGCTGCCACGTCACTGGAGTTGCGACCCCCACTGGGGGTGGGAAGCACGGCTCATTAGAAATTGTTAATTTTATTCTGCTAGATTCCATTTCAAACCACTTGAATATAGACGGCACTTTATCCTCATTTCATTGGGGGTGTATATATATTTATTCAATATATCTATTCTCTTATACAAAGCACACATCTCAGAGTAGTTTTGAAAATTTATCACGTTATTTGTTCATTTTTTTTTTTTTAAAGAATGATCATATTGTTAATTGCTCTGATAAATAATTGTTGAAGTTTTCAAATTTAACTCATCTCCGTCATTTATTAGTTTGTCAAAAAACTTTAAATATAAAATTATAAACATATCACATTTGTCTCCGTCATTTATTAGTTTGTCAAAAAACTTTAAATATAAAATTATAAACATATCACATTTGTCTCCTCTATATGTATATATGTTTTGAATTGTTAACTGCTACAGAATTTTAATCTATACCATGTAACTGTTACAGAATTTTAGTCTATACAGCTACTGCATTTTAAGATTTTAAAATGAGAACATTTATCACTCAACACTTTACAGGGTTGAATGGAATCCTTTTGTCAAAAGACAAAACGTGTAACCCCTCAAGAAGAATTGGCCCCCTCTTTGTGTTGGGATTTTTGCATAACCTGTACTCTCTCTCTCTCTCTCTCTCTCTCTCTCTCTCATATGTGCATGCACATGCTTCAATTGAAATGCTTGGATCATAAATTTAGATAAAAGAGTTGAAATGTTTGGATCATAAATTTAGATAAAAGTTTCGAGAAAAGAAAGGAAAAAAAGAGAGAAATTTAAATGTAATACAATTTTTTATTTATTTTTTGTCTTTTTTTAAATCATTAATCAAATTCATGATCCATACGCAACCTAAAAAGCCCACCAAATGGATCGATGATGGGTGACTTTGGTATGAATTTAATGTAATTTAGGGAATTTCTTAAATTTTTTTATTTTTTTATTTATTTTTGTGTGTGTGTATGTCAATCAGTAGCAGAATAATTACAAATATGAAAAGAAAAATGTTTTGTGCACACAATTTGTGTGCCCCTAATGCACACAATTGCCATTTTGGGTAAATTGTTTTTTTTTTTTTTTTGCCTTGAAATGGCAATTTCGGGGGATTCGGGGCATGCTCTTTCGAGCTCCCAACTGCTGCTGATATGAAAAATATAAAATTCTAGATATTGTTTAAGGTTATGAGGCCGCGATATATATTATTGAATGGATTTTATTTATTTATTTTAGTTACTACTAGTGTTATTGAAACATATGTATCGTGTAGCATTGTATTACTTTTATGTATTGTATATGGTATAATTCATTTAACATATTCATTAAGACTTATTTGGATGTGGTAGTCCCAAACATACTTGTTATATAATTTATTATCATGGTTCAAATATGTTTTCAGCTCAAATCAAGAGTTTAAACCTAAAAATCTTTATCGGTAAATTTTTTTTTTTTTCACCGGAATTAGATCCATGACAATAATTTAATTTATTGTAGTGAAAAGAGTATAGGAGTCATTTTCTCTTGCAAGCATCGTATTTGATTTTCTAAGAACATAATTCATGATTTTCCAATATGGTGATTGATAGTGAAAAAAGTTGTTAATCGGACCAAAAGTGACAAAGAAGGTAAAAATTAATTAATCGTGTGATACGTGTTGAATCATGATATGAAAGTGTATATTAAATTTAACTCACCAACTATACGTGTCTTTATGATTTGTATCTTTCGCCACATGATACGATATAGATGGTACAATCCACACTATAATATTATGCAGACATGTATATATGATTTTTATTGTTTGAATAAATAAAAAAAATTAAAAAGGTGAAATTTATTTCCCTAATAATACCATAACAGAAGTAAAACATTATTAAGCATTAAGGCAAAAGACTACTAAAGTTTACAATGATTGTCTAACAAACCAAAACCCTTTTTTTAAAGCTTGAGATTGTATAAAAGATAAGGGACTTTTGATGACGTTTTTTTTTTTTTTTTTGGGGTAAATACTTTTGATGACGAATTTTCGTGGGATGAGACTGTAAGATTAGTATAGAATGTTTGACAGCAAAGAAACATGGTCAGAAAGTTAGAATGATTGAAAAAGGGCATCAAGATAAGCTTTAAAGCTATGTTTGGGAAGTGATTAAAATAGCCAAAAAGCCAAAAAGTTAACTAAAACACATCACATCACCTCTCTACTTTTTTCGCATTTTTTTAAAAAAAAAAAAAAAAATAATAAAATGTTCCCAAACCAAGCCTAAATAAAGCTGCATTTATTTCAATTCCAAATGTTTTCCTCTGCAAAAAGTATTTTAGTTATGATTTTGAAACTAATGTACTAGTAGTGATATTAGTTTTTACATCCTTACATGAATGGTAAGAAAATTTTTAAAAATAAAAATTAAAAAATCCCAACTTCATCATCACCTTCCCAAGACAAAATAGTTAAAGAACTAATCAAGACAAATATCATTTTCAGATAGGTGAAGTAAACACAAATTGTGAGAATTGTTGCTGTTATCAAATCATCATCATCATCATAAAAAATCAGAACATGGCTAAAAAAACTTCACTGAAATGTTATTCGCGACAAGCATGCTAGTAAACAAATTTAATGAACAGGTCCAAAGTTATTGTATAAGCTTCCAAAACATAACAAATGTAGGCTGGCACAACAATTTTAACCTCATTCACTTTGTGACAAGAGGGGGAAACAAAGCTAAACAATTTTTCTTCTTCTTCTTTTGTTTGGGAAGAGATGGGTGACTTAAGCGACATGATGTACAAGAAGCTCATAGAAATGTACAGCTGCAGAAGAGCATTACTCACCGAAAGCTAAGGTCTTATGTTTTTTTTTTTTTTTCAATCAATTTAATTTGGAATCTACAAGATCAATCCATCCTTTGCAAGTTGCTCCAAAGACGCTGCCACGACTGACATATCAGGACGCTTGCTAGGATTTTCCCTCACAGTGAGCTCCACTATATCAGCAAGTTCAAGTAAAGGTTCGACGTTTCTTGGAAGAGCCACAAATCTATCAATCAGTGCAGCTGCCTTACCCTTTCTAATATGTGGCACTGCCCAGTCAACTATGCTGGGGGGCGTGCAATCTCTATCATAAGCTTTCCTCCTGCTAAGAATCTCCAGCAATACAATACCAAAGTTGTAAATATCATCTTTCATGTCTTGGTTAAGATCTTTCTCATTTGGAGCAAGAAGGCAAAAATCTGCAATTCGCGCACCCCAATCACTGTCCAAAAGAATATTTGAACTCTTAACATCACGATGGACAATTGGGGCCACGACTTTGTTGTGAAGGTACTCAAGCCCCTTTCCAGCCTGCATTGCAATCTTTAACCGGAGACTCCAATTAAGCGGAGAGAGACCCTCGTGCAGATGATCATGAAGTGTTCCATGAGGCATGAACTCATAAACAAGCAATCTTTCCCCCATTTCAGTACAGTAACCTAACAAGTTCACAATATTGCTATGGCGGATATTGCAAAGGATTTCCAACTTCATTTCAAATTCCCGGCTGTTGATTTGAATTATTGTGGCTGCATTTGCTCTTTTTACTGCCACTTGCCTCCCATCTGCAAGGACGGCTTTGTAAACAAATCCGTAGCTTCCCCTACCAAGCTCGTTGAACTCCTTGAATCCATTAGTAGCATCCTTTAGTTCTGAGAGCCTGAAAACTTCAATGATTGCAGGACACAGGACTGGTGGAGCAGCAAGATGCGGATCAGTATTTGTGTCCTTTTCTAGCTCGGTTGTGCCAATGCAGAACACAAATTGTTTCTTCTTCCCTTTGTTTTTGGTGGGTAAAACACAACAACCAATTACAATCAGTATAAAACCAAAAGCAGAAGACCCAATTATCAGAACTAATTTATAAAATCGATGGTCATGCTTTTGCTGCTTTTCTGGTGACGATTGAAGGTGACAAACATCCCAACAAGAACTGTTCTGGCAAAGAGAGCAAGCCGTGCATACTCTATTAGCATTCTCAGTACAAGAACTAGAAGGGAAAAACCCTTGAGCACAATTCGATCCACAAGGCGAACAAATCTTTAGATCTTTCCGAACACACAAGCTCGTAAGATCTGGTTCATTGAGAATGCTTGCATTGAATGAAAACATCCCTCCGCCACAAGAACGGGAAGTACATAGACCTGGACTACACAACTGCAATGGAGGATTATAATTTGGTTGAAATGATGAATTAGCAAACCAACAATCAAGTACCAAATCATCTTCCCTAATACACATGTAATAAATTCAGATGAACCAATAGCAAAAAACCCAGAACTATTTGGTATGGAGGATGAATTAAACCTCCCCCAACAATCAACCCCGTGATCATCCTCTCGAATCCCACAAAAATGTTCTGCGCCAGCTGCCAATGACACGAATCGAGTTCCAACAGGAGGATTGAGAAATGAATCAGCATTGCCCCAACACTTGACCTCACCAGAAACTTCAAAAACACCACAAAGAGAACCAATCCCTGAAGCTAAAGCTTTGAAATTATCTGAAACCCCAGAAAGTTCTAAACTTGCAGAGTTTGGTCCCCAACAAACTAACCCACCTTCTCTAACACCACCACAAGAAAACCCATCACCAGAAACAACTTTCTTGAGAGCAAGTGTACCAACATTGTGATCATAAAACAGAGTACTCTGTTTTGAACTCAAACTTTTATTCAAATTCCTAACAATGTCCCAACAATCAACAGTACCCAAATCGTTATCCGAATAATAAGGACCTCTAATTGCACACACATGATTCTTACCAGCAGCGATATGTAAATAAGCGGTGGTTTTGAAGATCCGAGGGACGAGATCGGTGCTCGAACTGTTCGAGTTCCAGCAAAACGCCTGCGAAGTGTTCGCTAAAATGCCGCACATAAATCCATCGCCGCCAGATAGAGCCACCATCGGAGGGATATCGGAGTAATCGAGAGATGGGTTTTGAGAAGATGAAAATGAAGATCTTGTGGCATTCTTGCCCCAGCAGATGAGGGCTTGTTTGCCGCTGGCATCGATGGCGCAGAAGAAGCTATCATCGCCGCCGAATGCGGCAGAGATTGGCCCCATTGAGCCGAACCCAGATGCGAATCTTGCGAATGTGAGGAGGAGGAGGAGGAGGAGAGGTGGAAATTGAGAGAACCCAAAAAGGGTTTTGGGAATTGTGGTCATGTTTTGATGATTGGGATGTGATGGATTCGAATCAGTACTGTCATGAGAAGAAGATAGTTGCTGTTGGTGTTTGTGCTCTGCTTTGAAAAAGTTGGAGTGATTGCTGTGATGGTGGTGATGGGAGTGAACGTGTTTGTGTTGCCATTTTTACAGTTTTTGATGGACCGTTACAAGTAGAAAGCACCGCCCTTGTTAATAGACCCAGAAAGAGAGAAAGAGAACAGCACAGTCACGGCTGTTTACAATCATTAGGTTACTAATCATTGTATGCACTTTCATGGATATGACTAGTGGGGATTTTACACGACAACGCTGCTCGGTTGAGCTACGAGGTAAACAGCTAAGCAAGATACACAGGCGGCGTTTAGACAGTCGTCACATTTGTCCGGTCAAGTGTTTAAATGTTGGGACGGCCAAGTTCCAATGAACGATGGATGAAGTAAGAGATAAGTTGACAATTAGTTGAATAATACTTACCACTCAAGAAAATATGACATGATCTTACCTAAGACCAAGTACGGTGAGAAAATAATTGCACAATACTCTCAATGCTGAAGTCTGAAGGTATAGAAGAATTACCAAACTCCAAGAAGTAGGTATGCAATCAGAAAAAATAACACTTGCATTGTATTATTAAGAGTTCAACATGGGATATTGAGGCTTATTTTGGTAATTAGAAATAAAAATGAGTTTATTGTTTTATTTAAGTCATATTAACTCTTTATTTTATTTATTTATTTCTTTTTTTGTACATTCAAAAAAAAAAATTTATTTCTCAAAATAAGTGTAAATAATGTATCGGAGTCTTTCAGGTTCACTACACCAGCCAACAAAGGCGCATGTGTTGGTTGTTGTAGGTCATAAGAAAGCACATTAACATCGTTATTACTGTTCTCATTAGTTTATTTAGTGTGATTCAATTTTCCATATACAATATTCATTTTTCTTAAAAGATTGTCTCTGATTTAAGTAAAGTAAGCTAAAACATGTAGAATGATCCGTTGAGTCTACGACAGGTTTTATTCTGGTAATTTGGATTGGTTATTTTGTAAATAATGTGCATAGATCATTTACAAATAAATAAATAAATAAATAAGATTCGATAGTCATAATAACATGATTTTATCATTTTATTTTTTTAAAAAAAATATTTATGAATATTAAATCAGTCTATTTTTCATTATTATTTATAAATGGTAAATGATTTGAGCTTAAAAAAAATTGATATATGTAGCTCTCTTATTTGAGTTTTTAATGAGGCATATTGGCTTTTTTGCTATCATTTAAATAAATAAATAATAATAATAATAATAATAATAATAATAATAAATTGAATGATGGTATACTATTTTGATTAAAAAAAAACACTTTTCTCGTGATAATATAAACCAAAAGAGTATTGGCTTTTATCATAAAATATGGTACACTTACTAAAATTAAAATTAGAACTTCGATTCTCCTCAGTCCATTGTGGACTGGACCATGTTGTTCAGATCTATGAGATTCATCACGAGTTCTGTTTTGATAATTCAAACCATTATGCAAAAAATTACATTGATCAGATATTGATAGTTGCTTAATCGGATTATATTTCCGTCAATAATTTATTTTGGAAATTATATTTGCCGTTGAAAAAAATATGATTTGATCAAGTAACTATCGATACCCAATTAATGTAATTTTTTTCAGAGATGAAATACTTAACGAATTTTACAAATTGACTGATTCGGATCATCAAAACAAAACCTATGTGTGCCCCCATAGGCCCATGGGCCCTCTTAGACTGAAAAAAGCCTGACTCTTTATTAAATTAATAAATGATTGTATATTGTTTTGGTTAAAAAAACTCTTTTCTCACGGTAGTACCATTGCCAAAGAATATTGGATTTTATCACAATATGGTAGGTTTATTTCAAACATTTCTTGAAGAACCTCCAACGTAATCATCCACCATTGTTAAATTTATTTTTATTTATTTTTTATTATTATTATTATTTTTTTATGACGATGAACCTCTAAAGAATAAATTCTAAGACACTAGTGAGAATTGAATCTAGAATGTCTAGATGTGCAGTTCATTCCGGGATCCAACGCTTTGACGGTAGGCGCAACATACGTTTAATCTATCACTCTATCCATTCAATTATATTTATATGATGGATAAAATGCACCTCTAGTTCTAAAAAATATGTTCCATGTTAAAACGGGATATAGTATTCGACGAGTTCTACACATTGAACGGTTCAGATTTTTAAAACGGGACTCATGGTGAGCCCTCACGAGCCCAACAGCACAGTCCGATGGTGGACTGGACCAAAGCCAGGCCCAATTTAATTTTGTTAATTTTATTTTTGAAAGTTTCAATTTAAGTTAAATTAATCCAATTTCAAATGATCACCTGAATCGTTAACAACAAATATACCAATAGTCATGTTTTGCAACATTTTGGTCTCCAGAATTTTCAATTTTGTCACTTTAATCAAGAAACACTGATAAACTAGACGAAACATAGCTTTTCGTGTTCAAGAATAGGTAAATTGTATAACTTTTTGTTTATGATTTAGATAACCATCTAATTAGATCAATTTACTTATTTTTGCTAGAACTAAGCAAGGCTTTTGTTTACAATAAGCAAAACAATAAGAATAACAAGAGATTGCTCCAATATCCACAACATTTATTTGTGACAAAAAATAAATAATTAATTCATTTGGCAAAGCCCAGTGCAAAATCCACAAAATAAATGCTTCAAGAATGTCGATAGAAACTAATATACCAATAATATTCTATGCAAAATAATCATTCGATCATATCCTAAATAGAGAATGACACTAATGTAACAAACCATCAAGAAGCTTAGACTTTGACAGTTGTAACATGGTTCAAAAGCATGTGAGACACATCCCGAGATATTTTCCCAGCCTCGGTTTTCAAGTGATGGATCTTCCCGTCCATCTCTTGTTCAAGGCGCTTGACATTGGCACCTGAATCTCCGCTGCTCTGTTTTTATGACCATTTGGACAATTCAAAAGGCTGAATTAGCACACCCAAAACAGTTTGTGGAGTCCACAAATTCATTGTTTGATGTATGAAATTTTTACTAAAATTTTCAAAGCAAACATCAGATAACAATTGCTAACCGAGTCATGAACACACAAGACTATGATTAAGTTCGTCAATTGTTATTTGATGTTAGCAATTCTCAAAATTTTGCAAGGCAAACATAAAATTGGTGGGAACAATTGATGGAAGGTGAGACTCAGAATGCTTAGTAAATATAGATCTACACAAAGTGGTTTACGAATGTATGTTTACCTCTGTGACTTTTCTTTGAAACTCGAGTTCCATTTGGGATCGGTATTCAGCTACCTCCTTTTCAGCCTCTTCTTTGGCTTGTTTTAGTCTAGCCATTTTTTCTTAAGAAAGAAGACCAAAGTCATTAGCAAATAAGTTTCAGAAATCATTCCTCAATCATCATGCAGTATCAAGGTATAACTATTTAAAATAAAATAAAATCAAATAAAATAACTGAACTTTTACTATTTATAATGATTCTTGTATGCTTAGCAGTTAGTATGTTTTAGTAGTTTGATTACAGCGCATGCCAATATCTCTCCATAGATTCGAACCTGAAATCTAACACTCCTTGGCACCTAAGTGCCCTCTCCATGACCACTTGGGCAATTGCTGGGGGACATTGTATTGTTACTAGTATGATAGTATCTAAAACTGGGAATTGTTGACACCTGCACTATATGCATGAAACCACTGATTTCACTAGAAAGACATACACTGAAGATAAGAAAATTAGATAGAAGTCATTGAACAACTTCACCCCATAAGGTATGATCCCAAAGCTTGAAAACCATAAATGTTCTAAATCTATCAGCACCCTGTATTTTTTGTTTTAGGAACATACTTCCATAAGACAAAAGGAAAAGATTTTTAAGAAGTCTGCTAATCCTAGAGTGTATATACAAGAATCATCCCATAGATGTATATTCCTATCTAAATTTATATATAATTATAAACTGACTCAGATAAAAATTGAATAGGAATCAAGTGAGGGAAATCGCAGTTTACCACTTCTGGCAGTATTGACAATTTGCTGAGCTTCTTGTTCAGCAGCTAGCAGTCTTTGAATTCCACTTTTACTCCTATTGGTATGCATACTTCACTGCACTTCTACATGAAATTTCAAAATAATAGTTAATATCAGGATAGAACCAAATGCAACAAAGAAATGTGTATGGATCAAACAGTTGACATTGCGGGTGTACAGTATTTGTGTCCAACATGTTTAGTTGAACATTTTCTTAGCAATTCAAGTTAATCACAAAACTACGAATAAACACTCTAGGTCACATATCCAAACTATTATGAAATTGAAATTGTAATAATTTGTGCATATTTAGTACTCTAGTTTTTCAAATTTTATCAAATTAACATATTCCCTGAAAAAAAGAAGTAAACTGACTATTAATACTTACACTAATATCTAATTCCTAAAGAATGATTTTCACTATTCTTTGAACTCATGTATAATATAATATTAAAAATTATAATTTTCCTGACGAATGTTGTCTATACCCATATCTTTTCTTCTTCTTTTTTAAATTTGTCTTATCGTTGTATCCGTATCTATATCCATGCTTCATAAAAAATCTAAGGAGGAGACTCCTAGAAATTCTTCCAAATTAGTCTCCCTGGCATTATAATGGAGAAAGCCTCATTATGCAAAAAAGGAGGAGGAGAATCTATATTTCCTCCATTCACTCCTTCAGAATATGGCATAAGAAAGCATGAGGATTTGATTTTAAATCCACAATAATCTCAAGGCTTATTTGATTGGGCGAATTATACCATAGGATTAGGATTATTAATCCATGGGACTCGCATTCAATTATTTGATTGCAAATTTTATTATTCCGAATAGATTCTAATGGCAATTCCATCCAATAAAATTGACAAATTTTTCAATTCTACAACTAATAACGCAAAACATACATATAGTTGAGATTAAATATTTCCATATCTATTGCCAAGAGAAAAAAAAAAAAAAAACGTGGACAAGAGAAAATTATGTATCTCACTAATCCAGATGAATAACCAATCCTACACTAATCTCGTGGATTGTTAATCTCCTCACCATTAATCGTGCTAATCAAACAAGCCCTCGGTTCTCAAGATCCAATCATCTGTGTACAAACCCCACAAAGAAATCTTTCTAAGCATTGTTAATTCCCTATTGATTCCTACCCGTTCTCCAAAATAAATTGAAACCTAAAATTTAAAACAAAATTTGAAAAAAATGCTGAGAATTGAACTTGGCGAACACAAAGGAATTGAATGTAACAAGAACCAAATTCAAAACCCAAAAAAATAAATAAAAAATAAAAAAAACAAACAAACAAATAAACGCATTAAATCAAATCAAACCCTTTCAAATTGGTCCACTAATTTACTTTATCTTCCATTATTAATCACCATCTATTTTTGTACAGTCAAAAAAGGGATTTTTTTACTTTCAGGAGATCCAAGAAACAAACTAAAAGGATTTGATTGATTAAGCAATAATGATAAGATGGATACAAAGATATAAACACAACAACACACAGTGAAGACGAGATTGAAAAGAGAATGAGAGAGAAAGTTGGGTTAGAAAGAAGTACCTGACTGCTGGGTCGGTGAAGATTCAAAGGAAAGAGGATGCAACAGAGAGAGAGACGAGGACGAGAGAGACTGCTTTTACCCTGCTTTGCTTGTTTTCAACCCTTTTTCAACAAGAACTCGAATCTATTGACAATGACGTCCAAACGTCGTCGTTTATTGTTGCCAATAATGTGTCGTTTTGCTTGATTTTGATATCAACTATTCTGCCTTTTTAACTTTTTGATTATTTTAGCTGGATACTCAAAAACTTCATTTAGAATATATAGTCTTTGAATTTTTTTTATTTTTATGGAGAAAAAATAAAATAATTATATTTGAAATGTGATATTTATTAATTTTAAACTAAAAGATATATATTTTGTCTTTTTGTAACTATTTTAACCTCAATCAACCCCAACCTAACTTCCCAAACCAATGCTAAAATTTTATTAATTTTTTATCATCTTTTTAAAAAGGTCTTCTCTTATTTAAGTTTTTATTTTCATTAAATTTGATATAAAAAAATATATATTTCCAATGCTTTATCTTTTTAAGTTTTCATTAAATTCTAATTTGATAAAGATTTAATGAATTCTCAATTTGATGAAAAATATTTCTTTCTTGATTTGATGAACATTTATAAATAGATTAAAAATAATTTTTATCAATTTTTCATTAAATTTAAATTTGGTAGAAAAAAAAAAATTAAGAATCAAAGATACTCTAATGTTGCTACCATCATCGAATTTACCAATTCTTTGTATTTATTCGCAATTATAGATGTGAACAAATAAGGGAGATGAGTAATTTCGGTGATTGAGATTTTTAGTATGTCATTTATTTATTTTTTTCATTGTGTTATTTCAGAACTATAAAAGTGTTATTTTTTTTAAAGATAGGGATATAAAAAGGGAAAATTATTGATAAATCTTATTTAGAAGTGTTTTAGCCTAAGAAGTCCATGAAAGAATTTTTTAACCCATTTAGTCCCATGTATATATAGTTTTATTCCATAAAGTCCTTTTTCTTGATTTATACTATTTTTTTGGACACTTATGCCCTTATATTTAATTTTGATACCCTTATAAATATTTTTTGAACGGTTAGCAATTTATGATGTGAACATTCATATTTTAAAATTGACATTGGTAGCAATGTAAAATTGGCCCGTGGACGGCCCGAAATCCTTCAGCGAGCCGGGCGCGGGCCCAGCCCGTTCACAATGTGAATATTCACATTGACATGTTAACATTCACATTAATAGGAGTGTAAAATTGGCTCGTCCGTGGCGCCAAATCCATGGGTGGCGGCCGTCCGTTGTTGATAATGTGAATATTCACGTTGACATGTTAATATTCACATTGATAAGAGTATAAAATTGGTCCATGGCCGAAGTTCGCCAGTTAACAATGTGAATATTCACATTAACATGTTAACATTCACATTGATAAGAGTATAAAATGGCGCGTCCGGTAGGCAAAAGCACCCCGCGTGGCGGCCCGACCATTGTTGACAATGTGAATATTCACATTGACATGTTAACATTCACATTGATAGAAACATAAAATTAGCTCGCACCCCGTGGCTGTCCAAAACCCGCCCCCGGCCCGTTGACAATGTGAATATTCACATTGACATGTTAATATTCACATTGATAAGAGTATAAAATTGGCCCGCGTGGTTACCAAAACCCGCCACGCCTGGCAACCCGCATGGCTTACCATTGTTGACAATGTTAATATTCACATTGATATGTTAACATTCACATTGATAAGAGTATAAAATTAGCCCGCACCCCGTGGCTGCTCGAAACCCTTCCACGGCCCGTGGGCGGCCCGAGGTGGGCTCGGCCCGGCCTGTTGACAATGTGAATATTCACATTGACATGTTAACATTCACATTAATAAAAGTATAAAATTGGCTCGCAGCCCATGGGCGGCCAAAAGCCCGCCCGCAGCACGGCCCGGCTTGTTGACAATGTGAATATTCACATTAACATGTTAACATTCATATTGATAAGAGTGTAAAATTGGCGGCTTATTGCGGCTCGCGCGTGACAATGTGAATATTCATATTGACATGTTAACATTAACGCTGATAGGCCGTGCCCACCGTTGATAATGTGAATATTCATATTGACATGTTAACATGCACATTGATAGGAATGTAGAATTGCCCCGGCCGTGGCCGCCTCGGCTTCCGGCCACGCCGCTTTGGGTCTGGGCTCGAGCATGTCTGAGACCCTAGGCTAGGGCCTAGGCCATCACTTTGAAGCCCGGCCCGACCCATCGGCCCGCTTAAGGCCCATTCAAGGCTTGGTCCGAGGCTCAGCCCACCTGAGGCACAATGTCTTTTTTTGTGAAAAATAATAAAATTTTGGTAGAAAAAATTAAAAAGAATTAAAAAAAAATAGCCAGGCCCACCCAAGCCCTGCCTAAGCTCGAGCCTAGGCCCAGTTCACCACCTACCAGGCCGTCGTCGTCTTCACGCCAAGGCCAATTTTACACTCCTATCAATGTGAATGTTAATATGTCAATGTGAATATTCACATTGTCACGGGCCGGGCCCGCCCCGGGCAGTGGGCGGGCTTCGGGCCTCCCACGGGCCACGGGCTAATTTTACACTCATATTAATGTGAATGTTAATATGTCAATGTCAATGTGAATATTCACATTGTCACGGGCCGGGCCGGGCTCGCCCCAGGCCACCCACGGCCTTCGGGTCGCCCATGGGACGCGAGTCAATTTTACACTCTTATCAATGTGAATGTTAACATGTCAATGTGAATACTCACATTGTCACGGGTTCGCCCGGCAATGAGCCAAGCCGCCTCCCACGTCACGGACTAATTTTACACTCCTACTAATGTGAATATTCACATTGTTACGGGCCGGGCCGGGCTCGCCCCGGGCTGCCCACGGGCTTCGGGCCGCCCACGGGCCGCAAGCCAATTTTACAGTCTTATCAATGTGAATGTTAATATATCAATGTGAATATTCATATTGTCATGGGCCGGACCGGACTCGCCCCGAGCCGCTGGCTAATTTTATACTCCTATCAATGTGAATGTTAACATGTCAATGTGAATATTCACATTGTACATGGGTCGGGCCTCTACACATTGACGGTGTGAACATTCACATTAGGGGTATTTTGGTAATTATGTCACCCATAGGACTTATTGAAATATAAGAAAATAATATGAACTAAATAGAACATAAGTAGATGAAAAGGATATTTTGATCTTCTTATCTCAAATAGGACTTAATGGAATAGTCAAAAAGAATATGGGTTAAATGAAACATAAGTAATTAAAGATGGATTTATGAAAAAAAAACTCATATAAAAATGTTATTTATACAAATTTATTATTTTAAAATAATACGAGTGCCCGTGTAACATGTTATGAGTTGTTTTTAATCTATCACTCATCACTAATTTTTACTTTTAAAAAAAAAAAAAAACCATCACTCATTCTTGAACAACTATTTACTTAAATAATGTTTTTAATTTATAGTTTAAGTCAAAAGTTTTATTTAAATAATGTTTTAATTTATATTGATTTATTTAAATTCAATTAGCTCTCACACACTCAATTTGTTAAACGACACCTATGTGTGCAGGGTTGATTTTGCGTCTAAAATATTTTTTAAATAATTAGAATTATAGTATAGATTCAAAATGAAACAAAGAACCATATGATTATTTTATTAATGCTTAGAATACCAACAGCAAAATAAAAGCAAAACAGAGTAAACAACAACATTTGGGCACTACAAAAACAAGTGCCAACCCAAGACCACAATGCCAACACAATCAACACACCTTCCTCACCAACACTTATTTACAACTTTCCCATAATTCCAATTCCCCTCTTGCAAAGATCACATTGAAAGTCCTCAAAGAATTCCCATAACAAAATGCACATTAAGCAGTGCTCCTGAAAGATCCCAGAGCTTTAACCGCCGCCGCTCTCAAGATGTACTGGTGGTAGAACGCAGCTATGGCTGCACCAATGAACGGTCCGACCCAGAAGATCCACTGTCAACAATACATTTAACATGAGCGATATCGGGATTGATCACTAGAACAAACATGAAAGCTGAGTTATATACATACCTGATCATCCCAGGCTTTTTGTTTGCCATAGATCACAGCAGCCCCAAAGCTTCGTGCTGGGTTAATGCCAGTGCCGGTGATTGGGATCGTGGCCAAGTGAACCATGAACACCGCAAATCCAATAGGGAGTGGTGCCAAAACCTTTATTTCAAAAGAGAAACATGTCAATATGATGAACTTCAATTGACAATTTTTTTTGTTCTTCAATCACTATAATCTTGTGACATTGCTAATATTTGGGAGGGTACATAGTTATTCTTGGACCTATATTTCAATCCTTTAATTACATAGAGTGTATCTTTTTTATGTTCATTGTACTAAAATCCAATGACAAAGTCTAACATAAAGGGGCTTTTTCGCTAGCTTGATATTTAGTAGTCCCGGACCAATCTAGCACGCTGACATGGATCTTTGTTACTTTTCAAAAATTTCACAATTTTGTTGTTTTACATAATTTCTTTTTTTTTTTATATTTTGAAAGTGAAAATTTTCACAGTCTTAGCCCGAAACAGATAAATTTCATAGCAATACGTACAGGCACATGAGAATCTCGGGCGTTTCTCTTGGGATCTGTGGCGGAGAAGACGGTGTAAACGAGGACAAAAGTACCGATAATCTCAGCTGCGAGTCCAGTGCCGGTGCTATACCCAGCAGAGAGCTCGTTGGCTCCACCACCATAATTGACATAGTAGGCCTTTTGGAATGACTTCACCAACCCACATCCACAGATGGCCCCCAAACACTGAGCCACCATGTACATGATGGCTCGGGCCAGAGACACCTTCCTAGCCAAGAACAACCCAAGTGTCACAGCCGGGTTAATATGCCCTCCTGCACATTTCCACCAAAACCATCATCTTTTGTTTTTTGGTTACATTCACCAAAACTATCATCAACATTGCCAAACTAAGCATAACAAAATCTCATAATAAAAAAAACACATAAAAACCATTAAGGCCAATTACACTTTCGGTTTAAAAATATTAGTCTTGTCTCATTTTGGTCGGTTAACATTTAACAAACATAATTTCTCGTCCTTGGTAGCGGGTCAAAGTTTTTGGAAACCTTAGTCCAAAAATTAAAATGAGGCCTTAATTTATTAGGCTTTCAAAAAATTTGGACTTTCAACAATAGAAATTTTTTTAGGATTTTCTTGATAAACCTTAGGCGACAGACAAAGTGACCTGATGATTAAGTCACCGTTTTTGTCCCTAAAACTTCATTAAACCAAGTAGGCTAATGATTGAGCCACCGTTTTCGTCCCTAGAACTTCATTAAATTACTAATAATTATTGCGATTTTAACATTTTGTAGAACAATTGTTTCAGTATGACAGTCTTGAAAGGGTAGTGTACTCACCAGAGATGCCGGCAGTGCAGTAAACTAGGACGAAGATCATGCCACCGAAGGACCAAGCGATGCCGAGGATGCCGACACCGCCGCACTGGTCGGTAGTCTTGGTAGGGTCAGTTTGGGTCTTGTAACCAATCACAGTCAAGACAGTAATGTAGAGGAACAAGAGTGTTGCAATGAACTCGGCGATTATGGCCCTGTAGAATGACCACTTTGTCAATTCCTCGGAGTCGATCAGCGGCACTGGTGGTGGGTCTTGATAGTCCTTGGATGTGAACTCGCCACCATGCTGGCCGACTTCAATGTCCTTTGCCATTTCTCTTTGTTTTGTGTGTGTGTGTGTATGAGAGAGAGAGAGAGAGAGAGAGAGAGTGATGTGTTTTGGGTGTTGTTGAGAAGAGAGAGTCGCTTCCGTGTGTGCTTTGAGAAGTGAACTTAAGTGGGTATTTATGGGGAGGCCTGACATTGGTGAAGCCAAATTGCGTTCTGCCGCCCCATTTTGATTTGGAAAATTTTAGAATTCTTTCACTTTCAATGATTAATGACCCAAAAAAGATTTGTTCACATAAAAATATTAAGAAAATAACTGTGTAGTTGAGAGATTTTATTCATATATTTTTGTGAATGAATTTTATGTATCAAGTTTTGTTGTAAATAACACCTTTCATAATTGTCACGCTTTTTCTATTGTAAAAAATATTTTGGTTCCTTATTCCAATTTTATTTATTATTCTTATGAATCATATTTAATTATGTCGTGTGTAATTTTCTTTCCTTTTTTTTTTAATGAGAGAATATATAAAGGAAAAGTTAATTTTATCAAAAAATAACAAAGTCACAATCGAGACATCATTGTTAAAATATTTATTACTGAAGGGTTGTTTGGGATGTCCTAAATAAGTGCATTTTTTATCTTTTTGAACTAAAAAGTTAAAGTAAAAAATATGAATATTTGGGTTAACTTTTTAATTTTTTATGAAAAATTGTGTATTAAAAAATTATATAAAGAAGTGTGTAGGAGAAGATTGAAGATGAGTGAATGACAGCTGTACAATCTGACAGCCGAATTCTTGATAAGAAATTATTGGGTACTTTTCGGGGCATTGTAGTGGACTGTTTTGTTTAGCCCGTGAGGGCCATCACGGGTCCCATTTTGATAATCTGAACCGTTCAATGTGTATAACTCGTCGAGCACTATGTTCCTATAAAAACTCACGTTGATCGGATATCGATAGCTATCTGATCAGATTTATTTTTTTTCAATCGTTAATTATAACAGCATTCATTTTTTTTATACAAAATTGATTTAATCATATAGTTATCGATATCTGATTAATGTGATTTTTTACAGAGATATAGTACTCAACAATTTATACACATTCAACAGTTCAGATTATCAAAACGGGAACCATGATAAGCCTCTACGGGCCGAACAACAGTGTGTGAAAAATTGTCCCAAACTGTCTAATACTTGGGACAAACGCTGCACAGCCCCTCTTACTTTTCAAGTTGGTTGCATTATGTGTGGGAAATTATTTTTCTAATATTTTTTTTTGGGTGAATAACGATAACTTTTTAATTTTTTGAGTAACTTTTTAAATTTTTGGCTTTTTTCAGAGTTACCAAACTTGGCCTAAAATAACAATAACTAACAATTTAAATATTTAATCATTGGGGATGTTTTTAATCTAAATTTATCTACCTAATCACCAACTAATTAGGTCTTGTTTATTGTTTTTTTTTAATTTATTTTTATTTTTATAGGTTATAGATTTTATTATGTTGTTAATATTTTATCATATCATGGTTGTTAGCAATTTATATAATTAGATTCGCACTGCCCTATTAAAAATAAAAAAAAAAGTTACCATCATTAAGAGAAAGGAAAATGTTTGGAAGCACTAATGATGTGACAATGGGCCTTGCCGACTTTCTATGTCTTATTTTTTTTTTACTATTCCTAATGCATTAGTACTATTAATGATGTATTTTTTAGTAATTTAAATCATTGTTGTCAAGAGAAATTACTTTATACTAAAATTTAAATTAGAATATTTTATTTATTTTTTTAATTGTGTGATGTATACTGTAAATTGTGGATGAAACAGTGACACGTGTCATAATAAATGAGTGGTGATGAACGACAAGTCATTCCATCAAGAACCGACCATGAGCCATCCATTTATCACCATTGACCGTATAATAACAAATGAACAGCAACATTAAAAACACGTTGCGCCACCATCACCACCGTCCACGCCGAACTCACACTGTCCCACTCCACATCCACCGAGCAAGGATTTCCTCTTTACTCTCTTCCTTGACTTCTTACCTAATGAGTTATTGAGTTTATTTTTAAGTCTAATTTCGGTAATTCAAATTATTAACATTTTAAAATTTATCATATATATTATATCTGTAAAAATTAAATTGATCGAATGTCAAAAAAATTAAAAATCGTTTAGTAAAAAAATTTAATAAACAGCTTTATTATTTAATAAAACTTTTAGTTCATATGATTTTTGATATCTGATCGATTTGATTTTTTACAGTTATAATATATATGACAAATTTTAAAATGTAAATTGTTCAGATCATTCAAATTAGACCCAAAAATTGGCCCAATGACCCATCAAATCAGAAGTTAAGTAGAAAAGTCAAAGAGTAACCCTTGCTGACATTCATGAAAACGCTAACCACTCACGTCCTGCCACGTCTATCCAACTCGGCCCCACCTTCCCTCCATAACCCTACACCCAAATGCTATGGATGTGTTTGGTAACGTTTACGTTTTCAGTTTATATTTATAAAAATTTTATAAACTAATTTTTGTTTATTTTTTGAAAAATATAAATTACAAACGCATTTGGTAATTGACAAAATATTTAAAAATATAAAAAAGAGTGAGAAATGACAAGTGGTGGCGGAAGACGGTGATAGAAAGTGGTGACGATGGGTGGTGGGTAGCTGGTGGTGGTGGTGGGTGGGTGACGGTGGCGGGTGGTGGGTGGTAGCGAGTGATAGGTGGTGGAAAGTGGGTGGCAGATGACGGGTGGTGGTGGGTGGGTGACGGTGGCGGGTGGTGGGTGGTAACGAGTGGGTGGTGGTGGTGGCGGGTAGTGGTTGACGGTGGCAGGTAGATGGCGAATGGCGAGTGGTGGTGGTGGTGGGTGGGTGGGTAACGGTGGTGATGGGTGGCTAGTGGTGAATGGTGGTAGTAGGTGGGTGGCAGGTGGTGGTCGTGGCGGGTGGTGGTCATGGCGGTGGTGGCGAGCGGTGGATGGTAGTGGCGGGTGGCCGGTGGATGGCAAGTGGGTGGTGGGTGGTGGTGGTGGCGAGTGGGTAGCAGGTGAGTGGTGGTTGGTCGGTGGCTGGTGGGTAGTGGTGGCAAGTGGGTAGTGAGTGGTGGTGGCAGGTGGTGGTGGGGGGTGGGTGGTGGTGGCGGAAAACGGTGGTGGAAAATGGTAGCGGGTGGTGTCTAGTGTTGGGTGGTAAAAAAAAAAATTGAAAACTCAAAATGGAAACACATTTTTTGTATTTTTATTTTTTGGCCAAATTTATAAACTAAGACCACTGATTTATAAATCAAAAATTTTACCAAACAAGTTTTTATTTGAGTTTTTTAAATTTTTGTAAATATAAACAGAAAATAGAAAACGTAAGGTGCCGTTTGGTAACACTAGTGTTACCAAACAGCACCTTATGCATTCAAATCTATCATCATCTCAAATTTCTCAATTTAAATTTCCTAGACTCGACGCCCATAATTTTTTGCGAAATTTTTTTTATAGTTTTTTTAAAAAAAAATTAAATTTTAAATTTTACTTTACTAAAACCAAAAATAAAAAGTTAAATAAAAAAAATTTCACTAAAAAAATGAAAAAGGTTAACTTTACATTTAAAATTTTTTTCAATTTTTAGTAGGCTTTTTTTAGATTTTAGTTTTTTTTAAATATTTTTTTAGTTTCAGACAAACCTGAAAGGTTAAAAAAAATTACCAAATATTTTCCGATGTACCTAAAAAAAAAAAAAAAAATACCAAATATATATATATTTTTTAACCCAAAAAAAAAAATCAATAAAGACCAACCTAAAAATTGAACCATTTTTAAGCCTGTGAATTCGTTATAAGTACACTTATTTCCATTGTCTAATTCATTCATCTCCTAAATGTATTAAATAAACTAAATATTTGAGAGGCTTATTATTATTATTATTTTACAATTGATTAGAGCGAATTCGAATTCAAATAAAATTCAAATTCAAATATTATACTTGATAAGAAATATTTTATTCATTGAGTTAATTCTTGATTTGAGAAGACTTAATTTAAGGATACTAATGGTTCGTTTAGTAATGACTTTTTCAGTTAATTTTTTAATTTTTTTTTAACTTTTTTAACCTAAGACTTTTTTGTTTGGTTGGTTTTATTGTTTGGCTTTTTTGACTTTTTTACATTGGAAATGATGTTCTTAAAGTGAAGTGACAAAATTGCCCTCTACTTAGAAATTATACTTTTTTGACTTTTTATTTGTTTATAGGTTAGTTTAGTAATTTTGCATCCCAACTTAAGTGTTTTAACATTTTATGATTTTGTAGCTTTTTTTTTTTTTTATCCATATGTGATTATTTAACCCCACAACAAATGTCAAACTGGGGCTAAATAAATTGAAATGAAAAATGAGATAATTATTTTATTTTATTTTTTTTGGAGGGGAGAGGGAAGGGAATTTGTGGCTATAATAAGAAAAGTCATTAATCATTGAAAGTGAAAGAAATGTTCAAAAATCAAAATGGGGCGGCAAAGAGTTCGGAGTTCAGATCCCCTCCTTGAGACTTTCACTTCATCTCCTCCTTGCAACGACTGAGATCAGCCGTTGCACATCCAACGACCATAAGATATATATATATATATATGAAATTGAAATTTCAAATAGTTATGCATTCACTTCACTCTCACTCTCACTTTCACTCAGCCTCACACTCACCCGTCCTCCTCCACCGAATCCACCCTCACCAGCGACTAGTCCCGATGGCCACCCAGACGGCACCGGTGACGACCCACTCCAGCCCTAATATTCTCTACTTTGTGAACCATAGCTCCATTACGACCAAGGAGGAGATCCAAACTCGGTGGCAGAAGTCTCTCCCCTCTTTCACTTCCACCAAAAAAAAAAAAAAACTAGCCTGTCCAATGTTAGATCTCCACCCATAAATACTCCCTTTAGCCTACCCTCAAAATACAAACTCAACAGCTCTCTCTTCTCAACACCCACAACTCTCTCTCTTTCTTTCTCTCAAAACAAAGAGAAATGGTGAAGGACATTGAAGTTTGTCACGACCCAAACCCGGCCCTATGGGTTTAGCACCGTAACTGGCCAGTAATCCGAGATTACCAAAGGCCTGCCAATCAGTAGTACAGTAAATACAGAGTTCAGGGCCTGGCGGAAGCCAAAACAGTAAATAACTAGTGTCCATAGAGCTGTGTTAATCTGTATGCCAAAAACATTTTTCATACATTTATGCATTCAAACCAAGATCAAGATACACAATCATTACAGACATTCAAGACGGACTTAATCCTCGATAACAAGATAAAGATAACAAGAACGGTCTATACAAAACAAGACAAAACAAGAAGGAGACCTATGGGGACACAAAACACCCCAAGCCATGGCATGGCGTCTCGAACCTCACAAAGGAGGCACAAAGGTGGCCGACAAAATCGGGGACCAATCCCGCGCTCCTAGCTCGGTGGCCGAGCACCTACATATATATAAACAAAGGAGCTAAAGCCCAGTGAATAACATACAGTGTAAAGAGGTTATGAATGAATGTCCTTACAGTAATGAAATCAATTCATTATACAGTATTGCAATCTTTCAGTATTTCAGTCAATCAGTATTTCAATCAATCAGTCATATGTGGTACATCCATTAGCCTATAAACAGTAGGTCCAAAAGGACCGCCTTACTGCATCCAACAATAATGATGGCCATCAATCAGTATGGTTCCACAAGGAAACCGACAGAGCTCTGTAACAGTCAATAACAGTAGGTGCTAAGGATGCCACAATACAGTTCAGGAAATAGGACATACATTCATTCAATAAACAATATTAGTTCAATAAACAGTTCAGTTCGGTATTCAAAATAAAACCATTTGAACATATCTTTACACAATCTGTTACTCACAGTGATTGGGCTATCAGTAGCTAGAGCGCGTCCCCGAGAGTCAACCCTAAACAGTCAATCAAATAGAACACACACTAAGTTTACAGTTGGAAAGGATGATAATTAAATCCCTAAATTCCTCGGTGTGGTTCTATGTCTACATCCTCATTAAGATGCTCTAAACTAGGCCTAAGAATGCCTAGGATGCGATGAGGATGCAAAAATGCACTTAGAAAACAATTTGAAATTTTCGATGAGCAGGGCCTCCGCCGGCCTTGAGTTTCCCGCCGGCGGACAAGCGAACAAAGGCCCACGCCGAAGCGTACATTCGCCGCCGAGCGGATGATGAAAGGTGCAAAAAATCTTTGGATCGCGATTTTCCGCCGAGCGGACTGTAAAACAATGCAAGAAAATACTGGGAGCATGCATTCCCGGCCGAAAAGACTTCCCCCGCTCGAGCGGACGTCCAAAATCTAGAAAATCCAGATTCGACTTCTGAGTTTCAAACCAAGTTTTGATGCTCCAAATTCGATCCTCTTGGGCCCATTTTCTGGAAACTCCTTCAAACACATAGAATAACAAGTTCTAAAACTCAATTTAAGAAATCAAGGCCCAAGGGTGTTTCAATTAAACTCAATTTCAAACCATTTTCAAGAACACTTTCAAAACATGACATGCATGATCTTTAAACCAATTTTAAGCTTCCAGTCATGCTCAAATGAGCTCAATTCTGTGAAAAGCAAGTTAAAAACATGGACTATAACAATACCATGAACATGCATGTGACAATTCTCCAAGAATTCAACTCAAACTCATCAATATGTACGTGCATGCATGAATTTGACTTCAATCCAACATATATGAACAATAACATGGCTTGGTTCTACAATTTAGCATGAACCATGCATAATGAAGTTTATAGACAAGGAGGAGACCATGAATTTCTTACCTAGAGTGTTAATTCAAGGTGTGGAAGCTAGATTATGCCAATCACACTTCAATTCTTCTCAATTTCCTAGCATGCAAGATGAATTTCTCCAATCTCCTACTCTCTCTCTCTAAATTCGGTGGAAGCAAGCAAACATGGCTGAGGAAGAGTTTGATCACAATGAAAACAAGTCTCTAAGTGTGTGTGTGATGTAGTGGCCACTTAGTGGCAATTCGGTAATTAAGTCAAACTTCGTAATTAACTCAATTCAATCTAATTTAATCGTTCCTAACCAATTTTCAGATAAAAATATCATTAAATCACAAATATTATGCTGATTACAAAACATCAAACGGTTTCTAAATCGGCCGCCGATAAGGCCTTCAATTAGCAGTTTAAACATAAAATGCAAACAGATAATCACATAAGTCAACAGATACAATATGTAATTAAATAGACAACCTCATTCGGTTTGATTTGATTTGTTCAAGAGTTCATCCAGTTCACTTATCACCATTATCGATTCGGTTTAGCAATGGTCGATGAGGTAATTCGATTGGTTTAACGATGTCGATGCGAGGTTGTTACAAAGTTAGCAAGCACGGCAAAGATTTTACATCCAAGGACTACCAAGACCCACCGCTAGTACCGCAAAGTGATCATTCTACAGGGCCATAATCGCTAAGTTCATTGCGACACTCTTGTTCCTCTACATTACTGTATTGACTGTGATTGGTTACAAGACCCAAACTGACCCAACTAAGACTACCGACTAGTGCAACGGCGTCGGTATCCTCGGCATTGCTTGGTCCTTCGGCGGCATGATTTTCGTCCTTGTTTACTGCACCGCCGACATCTCTGGTGAGTAAAGTACCTTTTCAAGACCATTATATTGTGACAATTGTTTTACAAATGTTGAAATCACAATAATAATAAGTAATTTAATGAATTTTTATTGAAAAAATATTCATGTTATTAAAAATGTTATAAGAGCCAAAATGCATATTTTAAACCAAAAGTGTAATTAGCCTCACTAGTTTTTATATGTTTTTTACAAGATTTTGTTATGCTTAATTTGGCATGTTGATTGTTAGTATATATTATATAAATTAGCTATAAGCTGTAAAGGATGTAAAGACACACTTTCATTATTATGTCAACATAGTACATAGCTTTAATTATGTTGTCTATTTCTTATTTCGGTTCTCCTCTCTATAAATGAGAATCATCTTCACCTTGTAAACATATATTGAATATAACAAATACACTTCATTCACTCTCTCTCTCCCTCTCTCTCTCTCTCTCTCTTCCAAACTTACATGGTTCAAAGTCCAGTTCTACACTCCTGGCATTTTCTATTTTTAGTGCTTAATCCTGTACACAGTGGCACTACACTACCCTGCTTGGAATCACCTCACGATTCGAATGGCACCATTCCCATCACCAGAATCGCCGTCATGCGCCACTTTTGTGTTCGACGCGTCTCAGCTTCCACCGTCACTCGCACACACGCCATTCACGCACTCTGTTTGCTCACGCCAAGATCTCGACGTCACTGCTGCTATGTGTTGCACCTATCAGGCGCTTCACGTCTTGCTTTTGCTATTTTGCACCTGCGTCCCCTGTTCTACTATGGTGCGCTGCGCGTCCCTCCTATTATTGTGCGCCGCCTTCAGTCTGCTATTGTGCGTTGCTGACATCATTTCCTCTTTGCTAATGTCATCTCTGCACAACAGCCCATTTTTCAGCTATTTTTAACCTTCCGGACTCACTGGTACGCTCTGTTTTACCAAAATTTTCTCCTACATGCCTGCTCCTATATATTTAGTCCTACTCCACTTTTAATATGGATTGCCATGATGCCTCCCATCTAATTTATGTTCTTCTTAATGGTTCCAATTAAATACTGTGGGCCAAAGCCATGTCTTCCTTCTTTAAAGGACGAAAACTTTGGCGTATTATCACCGAGGATGTGACCAAACCGGTGAAAGAGGATGCTGAATCTACTACCACATATGCAGGCTGACTAGAAGATTGGGACAGTAAGAACTACCAGATCATTACTTGGCTTCAAAATATCTCTGTTCTCTCTATTAGTCTTTAGTTTGGCCATTTTCAACTTGACTCTGTTTCCAACCCTACTAAAGACATTTGGGATTTTTTGAGAGATCGATACCAGACTACCGGTCTTGCCCATTAGTATCAACTTCAGAGTCAACTTCACCGCATGCGTCAAGAATCCAGTCAGTTTATTAATGACTTTCTTTCTTAAATGTATTCTGTTTGGGACCAGCTTGCTCTCTCAGAACCGACATGGTCTTACCGAGAAGATACTGCTTTATTCATAACCTATCGTAATAGACAGCGGTTGGTCCACTTTTTCATGGCTCTCACTCCTTCTTTTGAGCCCGTGCGTGCCTCTCTTCTTCATCACCTTCCATTGTCCACTCTTGAACAGGCTATTTCTGAGCTGTTATCTGAGGAGACTCGTCTTGGTACTCTCTAGACTCATCATGTGGACTCTGTTCTTGCCACTCCTCAGTCACGACCCTCACCGACCCAACAGTCTACTGCATGCATCTATTGTCAGAATCAGGGCCTTTATTCTACTCATCTTTTGGTTCATTGCCTTATCCGATCCTGCCGATATTGCAACAAACTTGGCCTGGTTATCTGCAGTAGGGTTGTTTTTGCAATCTATCCTGGTCATCTTCCACTAGCCACTTCTCTTGCAATGGCTCTTCTAGGGAGAGCTCTCATTGTCAGTTTAATCATACTACTGCTGCTACCTTTGAGGATTTCTTTGAGTCTCCTGCTCTGTCTGCCTCTGTTTTTTCTCAAACTGATGTTGAGGCCATGTTCAAACAGCTTCTCTCCTCCTCTGGTACACTTCATTCTCCTACTTTGTCTATGACTCCAAGTAACTCTTCTTGGTATTTTGACTCCGCCTGTTGTAATCATATAACTTCCGGCTCTACTATATTTTCTTCCATCTATCCCTCTACTCATCTTCTCTCTATTCATACTGTTGATGATTCTCTTATGTCTATTAGTCATGTTGGGACTGTTTCCACATCTCAGTTATCTTTACCTCAAGTTTATCATATCCCTGCGCTAACCTTAAACCTTATCTCTATTAGTCAATTATGTGAGCTTGGTCTAATCATCACATTTTCTGCTAATGGTTGTTTGGTGCAAGACCCTCAGATGGGACAAACTATTGGAATCGGCCGTAAGCATGGACGTCTCTATGAACTCATTCAACTTCATGTTCTGGACTCCTCACAGATCGCTACTCCTGCATCTGCTTCCTCTTTATCTCATTTTCATCTTTGGCATTGTTGCTTAGGACATCTTTTTGTTAGTCGCTTAAAGTCTTTGGTTTCTAATGGTCAATTAGGTCATGTACTTCAAGACACTTTTGATTGTATACCCTGTCAACTTGCAAAACAACTTGCTTTATCATTCAATAAAAGTACTTATGTTTCCCGTGCTCCTTTTGATCTCATACATTCGGATATTTGGGGCCCATTCCCTACTACTACCATGGGGGGATCTTGTTATTTTGTTGTTTTTATTGATGATTATTCATGGTTTACTTGGCTTTTTATCATGAAAACTCGATCTGAACTTAAACATCTTTATTATAGCTTTGCCAAAATGGTCCACACCCAATTTTCAAAAATCATTAAAAAATTTTGCTTTGACAATGCTATGGAATATCAAGATACCGATTTCCTTTCCTTTCTTCAGAGTCATGGTACTCAGCCTCATCGTTCTTGTGTTGGCATGTCCCAACAAAATGGACATGCTGAACAGAAATATAGACATATTCTTGACACTACTTGCGCTCTTCTTCTCTTGTCTTCCTGCCTTGAAAACTTTTAGAGGGAAAGCTGTCCTTACTGCTGTGTACACTATCAATTGTGTTCCTTCTCCTGTCATCCATAATCAAACTCCCTTTGAACGTCTACATGGCACTCCCCCTCCATACACCAATCTTCGGGTTTTTGGCTCTGCCTGCTTTGTTCTGCTTCAATCCCATAAACACACCAAGCTTGAATCTCGTTCTCGTCTTTGTTGCTTTCTTGGATATGGGATTGAACATAAAGGCTTTCATTGTTGGGATCCTCTCTCTAAAAGTCTTCGTATCTCCCGCAATGTAGTTTTCTGGGAGCACAAAATGTTTTCCTCTTTCTCCTCCTTTCACTTACCCACACTCTCCACTCCAATCATATTTACTAATCCTTTCCTAGATCTCTTCTCTAATAACTTTGATACAGGTTTCTCCTTTATCAAGACGCCCTTGTTGATCCCTAATCCCGTCCAGACTGTTCTTCTTGATGGTCCACCTCTCATTGCACCTTCTAGTCCATCTCCTCTTTCTTCGCCAACTCTTCTTTCTACCGATCCTTCCACGGATTGGCTGCACCGAGTAACTCAACCATCTATTCATCTTCGTGATTATATTGTTGGGTCTGCTGCCTTTTCTACTTATGAACGTACCTCTTATCGTGAGGCTTGTACTAATCCTCTTTGATAGCAAGCTGTGACTAATGAACTTCAGGCTTTGGACAAAACTCATACTTAGGATGTTGTTGATTTTTCTTCTGACAAGATTGTAATAGGCTGCAAATGGGTCTACAAAATCAAAACTCATTCTGATGGCTCTACTGAGCGCTACAAAGCTCATCTTGTTGCCAAGGGTTTCAACTAGAAATATGGTATTGATTATGAGGAGATCTTTTCCCCTGTTGCTCGACTTACCTCTGTTCGCAGTTTGCTTGCTGTTGCTGCTGCTTGTCACTGGGAGCTCTTTCAGATAGATGTCAAGAATGCCTTCCTTAATGGTAATCTTCTTGAAGAGGTGTACATGCAACCTCCACCTGGGTCTACTTATCCAACTCATAAGGTTTGCAAACTACAGCGTGCCCTCTATGGTCTCAAATAAACACCCTGCACTTGGTTTGCTAAGTTCAGTTCTACCATTCATGACTTCGGGTTCACCTCTAGCTCCTATGACTCTGCTTTATTTATACGGACTACTCCTCATGGTACCACTCTTCTCTTTCTTTATGTAGATGATATGATTATCATTGGTAATGATGCAGCTGGTATTCTTCACCTCAAATGTTTTCTCCACCGTCAGTTTGAGATGAAGGACCTCGGTACTCTTAACTACTTCTTAGGCCTTGAAGTCTCCCATGATTCTACTGGTTCTTATTTGTCCCAAGCCAAATATGCATCCGATCTCCTGGCCCGTGCTGGTCTTACAGATTGCAAAACTACCTCTACTCTAGTTGATCCTCAGATTCGTCTCATTTCTCTCAATGGGGATCTCCTCTCTGATGCTACTCTTTATCGCCAGCTAGTCGGTAGTCTTGTCTATCTCACTGTGACTCGTCTTGACATTGCCTATGCTGTTCACATTGTTAGTTAGTACATGTCAGCTCCTCGCATTCCCCATTATACTGCTCTACTCCGTATTCTTCGTTACCTCAAAGGCACTCTGTCCCATGGTCTTCACTACTCTGCTTCCTCCTCTCTTAAAGTGTGTGCCTTTTCTGATGCTGATTAGGCTGGGGATCCTACAGATCGACACTCTACCATAGGTTTCTGTTTCTTCTTAGGGGATTCTCTTCTTACTTGGCGTAGTAAGAAACAATCCCTCATTGCCCGCTCTAGTACCGAAGCTGAATACCGAGCTCTTACTAATACTACTCAGGAACTTCTCTAACTTCGTTGGCTCCTTACTAATATGGGTGTTTCTTCTTCTGGTGTTACCTCTCTCTATTGTGACAATCAGAGTGCCATTTAGATTGCTCACAATAATGTTTTTCATGACCACACCAAGCATATTGAGATTGATTGTCATTTCATTCGATAGCATGTTACATGTGGTATTGTTCTTCTTCTCCCTATTGCTTCTGCCGATTAACCCGTTGATATTTTCACCAAGGCTCATCCTCCTAGGCGCTTCAGTGATCTCGTTTCCAAACTTAACTTGGTGGATGTCTACCCTCCTTGAGTTTGCGGGGAGATGTTAGTATATATTATATACATTAGTTGTAAGCTGTAAAAGATGTAAAGACACACTTTCATTATTATGTCTACATAGTGCATAGCTTTAGTTATGTTGTCTATTTCTTATTTCGGTTCTCCTCTCTATAAATGAGAATCATCTTCACCTTGTAAACATATACTGAATATAACAAATACACTTCATTCAGTCTCTCTCTCTCTCTCTCTACCAAACCTACATTGATGATGGTTTTGGTTGAAATGTATGCAGGAGGGCATATTAACCCGGCTGTGACTCCTGGGTTGTTCTTGGCTTGGAAGGTGTCTTTGGTCCAAGTACATGGTGGCTAAGTGCTTGGAGGCCATTTGTGGATGTGGTTTGATAAAGTCATTCCAAAAGGCTTACTATGTCAATTATGGTGGTGGAGCCAACGAGCTCTCTGCTGGGTACAACACCGGTGCTGGACTTGCAGCTGAGATTATCGATACCTTTGTCCTTGTTTACACAGTCTTCTCTGCCACAGATCCCAAAAGAAATGCCCGAGATTCTCATGTCCCTGTAAGTATTGTTAAAATTATCTAATTTTAACATTTATTATAATCATAAAAAATTGATACAGAGTACTAACACCTTGAACAATTGAAAATTATTTGGTAAATGTTTGGATTATTATTGTACGAGGTATGCGTGGTTTTTCCAATCAATAAAGCTGAGTAAAAATAGATGAATGAAGTTGACTTTGTTTTCACTTTTCACTGTCTATCGATTTAGACGGTCAAGTCAACTACTCCTGAAATTTCTCAATTTCAAAACTCCGGAATTTCTCATTTTCGAACTGAAATTGTGAAAATTTTCACTTTCAAAATAAAGAAGTATAGAATTATATTTATAAAAAAAATGTGATTTTTTTTAAAATTTGTCAGTTTCAAAGGACCATGTCAACATTTAGATTCGCTAGGGACTACTAAAAAAATCAATCTAACCAAAAAGCCCCTCTATGTTAGGTTCTGTCATTGGATTTTAGTACAGTGAACATAATAAAGGCAGATCAATTCTAAATGCACCTGAAAATTGGGGACTGTGTTGGGAAAGGAGATAATTTTTGCATCAGAAACCAAATTGTTCACTAATTGTTAGCAGTTTCACAAAATTAAAGTGACTGTAGATTATAAAGAACAAAAAAATTTGTCAATTGAAGTTCATTCGATGGCATGCTTGTCGTTTGAATTAAAGGTTTTGGCACCACTCCCTATTGGATTCGCGGTGTTCATGGTTCACTTGGCCACGATCCCGATCACCATCACTGGCATTAACCCAGCATGAAGCTTCGGCGCTGCTGTGATCTATGGCAAACAAAAAGCCTGGGATGATCATGTATGTATATAACTCAGTGTGGGGATATATTTTCTGAGTACCAACACGTGGCAAGGTGACACCGACGTGTCAGCCGAGGTGCCACGTGTCCTGGTCGTGATGCCGAGGTGATCTTGGTTAGGCCGAGGTTATCTCCGAAGATATCGGAATCCGAGATAAGCGGATAGGGGACAAGAGTCCTAGAATGAAGAGGGAACTCAACCTGGATGTGGACAAGAGTCCTAGATTGGGAGAAGATTTCAGTTTGGGTAAAGATAAGACTCTTAGAGAGTTTATCCTAATCCCACTAGGAGTCCCAGATTAGTAGTAATCCTGAGTCCATAGAAGTTAGGCTTCTATCGGGACTAGGTTTATGTTGACTATAAAAGAGAGGCACCCCCATGGGTCTAAGGTATGCTTTTGATACTCAAGCTTGTGAGTTTAGCACTTGATTTATCTTTGAGAGATATACTGACTTGATCGTCGGAGTGCCCCCGGGTGGACGAACCACCGCGGGATTCTTATATTTCTGTTGCAGGTCAGCCAGGTGTCATCTATTCTGCCGGTGCTCTCCAGTTGACTACTAAGCGGGTAGTGTGGTCAGAAAATCACCCACACACTCAGCTTTCATGTTTGTTCTAGTGATCAATCCCGACATCATTCATGTTAAATTTATTGTTGACAGTGGATCTTCTGGGTTGGACCGTTCATTGGTGCAGCCATTGCTGCCTTCTACCACCAGTACATCCTTAGAGCGGCGGGGGTTAAAGCTCTGGGATCTTTCAGGAGCACTGCCTAATGTGCATTTTGTTATGGGAATTCTTTGAGGAATTCAATGTAATCTTTGCAAGAGGGGAATTGGAATTTTGGGAAAGTTGTAAATAAGTGTTGGTGAGGAGGGTGTGATAATTGTGTTGGGATTGTGGTCTTGGGTTGGCACTTGTTTTTGTTGTGCCCAAATGTTGTTTGTCTACTCTATTGTCCTTTTCTTCTTCTTTGCAAGTTTTCCTTTGTTGTTGCATCATGGTATTCTAAGCAAGCATTAATATAATAACAATCCTGCTACATACACCCAGTGACGTGGCAAACCCCAGTGACGTGGCAACCCCCAGTGACGTGGCAATGAGGTGGCACTGATGTGTAAACATAGCTGGATTTTTTTTTTTCTTTTCTTTTCTTCTTCTTCTTTGATGGATACCGATTCATCAACATTTCTTTGATGGATACCGATTCAAGGTCAATAAACATAGAGAAACATAGAGAAACATCTTCAGAAAAATCCATTGATTTTTCTGAAGAAAAATAGAGAAACATCCATTGATTTTTCTGAAGAAAAATCTGCAGAAAAAAAATAATTGAAAAACAAAGGAAGAAAAGAAACAAAAAAAGAAATTCTGCAGAAATATCTGATCTTCATCAACATGTTCATCATCAACAATGGGTTCATCAACATCAAAAAAAAAAAAAATTGTTCATCAACATCTTGAAAAATGAAAAATTAAATGAAAAATTAAATTGAAAAAAAAAATGAAAGCACTTTCATCAACATCTTGAAAAATGAAAAATTAAATGAAAAATTAAATTGAAAAAAAAAATGAAAGCACTGTGATCAACCTCCATCTCCGGCGTGATCAACCTCTCCATCTCCGGCGACTTCCTCCATCTCTGGTTTCTCTCCTCCATGTCCGGCGACTTCCTCCATCTCTGGTTTCTCTCCTCCATCTCCGGTGACTTCCATGGTGGTGGCCGTGTGTCTCGGACCGCCGTGTGTCTCGGACCTTCATCGGAGTCAAGGAAGAGAGAGTGAGAGAGGGCGTCGGGTGTCCTTCGTCGGACCTTCATCGGAGACAAGGGAGAGAGAGGGAGTCGGGTGTGGAGGGATAGAGAGATGAGAGACCCCTGTAATGAAATCGGGTGTGAAGGGAGAGAGAGATGAGAGACCCCTGCAGAAAAATCAGATTTTGAGAGTTTGTTTGGTCTTACCCCCAGTCACGTGACTTTCACGTGAGGTGCCACGTCACTGGGTGTCACTGGGGGTCGGGCAAATTGGGTGTATGAGGCATTTTTCATATAATAAATCATCTAGTGCTTTTGTCATTTTGTATCTATGCTATAATTCTTATTATTTTAAGAATTATTTTAGAGTCAACTAACCATTGAAGTAAAAATTCACTATCTCAACTAAGAATGTATTACTTGTACTCTTGAGGAGGTAGCCAAGTTGATAGTGGGTTTATTCTTCACATGTCCAACTCATGTTCAACTCTTATCGATCTCTTTTGTTTGTCCGGATCATGCGATTAGGGAATGTCGCTTAATTCTTGAATTTATACTTACAGAGTGGGCTCAAGAACATGTTTTACTCAATTTAAAAAGAATAAAAATAAATATTACTTTTACATACCCAATCTCTACACATATAAGCAATTGATTGAAGATTAGGGGGAAAAAATCAAAATAGATCCCAAGCTCATTCACTTCTCACTAGAAAGAACTTGAAAAAGCTTTCTTTGAACCTAAAAGCTTCTTAGTTAGTTAAGTTACAGACTTACAATTTATCTTCCCCTACACTACTATATTAACGACGTCTCAACATCAGACTCCATCAAAGTTATGCCTTCACCAACTTCAAGTGTTATTGCCATGAAGCCTCCTATGAACACCATCATCGATCAGAAATGCCTTCACGAAGATGTGCCTTCACTAAAGTTGTCTTCATCATTCAAAAATCTTCCTCTGTTTTAGCAAGATTGTCATTCAATATGAGGAGCACTATAAGATAACCTTCAATATCTTTCACAATAAAAATGGAAAAATTATCTATAACTTGAGCAGGCATGCATTTCTCATGTCCTTTATGTATAAGAAAATTTGGTTTTGAGGATTTTATGCATCAAAAAATATGAGTTACCCTTTTACTTTAGAAAACTATGTTAAGCAATTTTCAACGTTTTTTATTTTTAGTTTTATTTTTTATTTTTGAAGTTGAAAAGATAATTTTTAAAATAATGTCAAATGACATATTCACTTGAGGATAAAGGATGAACCTTGAAGATGGCTTCCTTTCGCTTGATGATTTTAAAATAATATTCTACACCATTTCTGAGTTAACAATTATTTAGTTATTTGACAAAAATTTAAAAAAAAAAGAAAAAATAATATTAAATCCCGTCATTCCAATCAATAAAAATTTATGAGTAAATTACACTGACACTTCCAGAGGTTTAGATTTATTATAGTTTTTTCCTCACATTTTGAAAATTACATCTCCCCTTGAAGTTTAAAGTTTCATTACAGATTCCCCCCCACAATTTAATTTTTTTAAATACCAATTTTGCCCTCATTGGGTAAATTATATTGACATCCCTCACATTTTAAAAATTACAATTCCCTCCTTAAGGTTTAAAGTAGCATTACCAATTGCCCCTCGGTTAGTATTAGTTGGAAAAAAAATTTATTGGAAAAAAAATTAATTAAAAAAAAATTTCAGTAAATTTTTTAAATTTCTGTTTAGAAATCAACGTAAGCTCATTTTTTGAATTTACATTTTTTTCTCAAATTTACAAATTAAGACAATTATTTATAAACCAAAAAAATTATCAAACAAGTTTTTATGGCAGTTTTTTAAATTTTTGTACATATAAATTGAAATTTGAAAACGAAATAGTTACCAAACAGGTTTCAAATGGTAAAAATGTTGTAAAATTAAAAAATAATTAAATAAATTACCAACGCAAGAAATGACTTATCAAAATATTCTTAGGCTATGTATGGTTTGATTTTTAGAAAAAAATTTTAAAAATTAAAAATTAATTTGGTTAAGAAATAAAAAAATAAAAAATAATTATCATTTTTATATAATTTTTATCTTTCCAGTGGTTAGAAATAATTTTTTACAAATTAAATTGAAATAGCCATACGTATATATATAACCTGCCTAAAAGTTAAAATGATAATTATTTTTTATTTCTTAACCAAATTAATTTTTAATTTTTAAAAAAAATTCTAAAAATCAAACCATACATAGCTTAAGAATCTTTTGATAAGTCATTTCTTACATTGATAACTTATTTAATTATTTATTAATTTTACGACATTTTTACCATATAAGACCTGTTTGGTAATCATTTCGTTTTTAGTTTTCAATTTATATTTGGAAAATGACTCGTACCTCGAATTCGGTGGCCCGAATTCGGTTCGAAACCCAAAACGACGTCATTTTGAGTTTCGAAATTATTTTTTTTTTCTGTTTTTTTTTTTGCTCTTCCTTTTCTTTATTTTCTTCTTCTTCTTCTTCTTCTTCTTCTTCTTCTTCTTCTTCTTCGTTGAACACAGGAGAAGAGCAAACGACGAAGAGAGGATAAGAGAAAGAGGAAGAGAGAAGGAGAAAGACAGAGGAGGAGAGGAGATCGTCGCAATACCACCGCCGATCGTCGCAGCACCATCGCCGTCACCTCCGGCCCCGGCTTCGCCTCCTCTTCCCCCTGTGATTATGCCCCTTCCAGTCCTCCTCCTTCCTCCTTCTCTTCTTCTTCCTTCTTCTTCTTCTCTTCTTCTTCTTCTCCAAATTCGAGCCAAATTCGAGCCTCCAAATTCGAGCTACCTATCGGAACCGTTTATATTTACAAAAATTTTAAAAACCGTCATAAAAACTTGCTTGATATTTTTTTTTATTTATAAATGGTTGTCTCAGTTTGTAAATTTGAAGAAAAAATGTAAATTCAAAAATGAGTTTACATTGGTTTGTAAACAAAAAATTTAAAAATTTTACTAACAAAATTTTTTTTCAATTAAATTTTTTTTCAAATAATTTTTTTTCCAATTAATTTTTTTTTTCAATAAATTTTTTTTCCAACTAATACTAACTGATGAGGCAATTAGTAATACTACTTTAAACCTTAGAGAGAGAATTGTAATTTCTAAAATGTGATGGGTGTCAATGTAATTTACTCAATAAGAGCAAAATTGGTATTTAAAAAAATTAAATTACTGAGGGGAGAATCTATAATGAAACTTTAAATCTCAGTAGGAAAATGTAATTTTCAAAAAGTGAAAAAATTGTAATAAATATAAATATCAGAGGGTCTCAGAGTAATTTACCCAAAATTTAATTATTGAAATGGACAACAAGGGAGTCATGGTGAATAGTGAACCACGTGCAAATTAGACATGGTACATTGTACAACAAGTGGATGTATTGTTGTTGGGCTTTCAATCATTGACCATTGACCACATATGAACGAGTGGTCGGTTTGTCTTTATGCTCATCAATTGTAGCCCAATCAATATGTAGATCTGTTTATTTTTAGCCCAATTGTGAAATTGCTAGGAAACTCTTGGATAAATTATAAATATATTTTTTAAAACTTGTTAAAAATATAGATTATTTTCTGTAATTTCAAAAATTATAAATACTTTTTTATTTAAATTTTTTATTTAATAAAAAATAAAATTTTTAACAACTCTTATGTACAATAATAAAAGAGTAATGCTACATCTATGGAATTTTAGTTTGTCTGAATCGTCTGAATTTGTGCATATCGGTCATCCGGCCAGTCATCTAATAGCAAGGGTGATAGCCGTGATTGATAAGGGTTGCACTAGTCATCCAAATGGTTGTTCGGGAGTCGATTGACATGCACAAATTCGATGATTCAGACAAATTCAAATTCGGTAAATAAATCATTTTCGATAAAAAATTACCTAAATTGGTAATTTAAAGACATATTTGACTTGATAATTTATTAATAAAATAAGTCATTTATTATGTAATTAAAATTTTAAAAAAAAGTATAATATAATTTTTAAAATTACATAAAATAATCTATATTTGAAGTAAATTTCAAAAAATATACTCTTATAGCTTTCAATATGATTGTGTTGGGCCCTTTTGGATGAGCACCTCCCGATATTTATTTTATAAATAAAAAATAAAAAATAGAGAAGTACATATTTACCTTTTTTGTTTCCACCGACACTCTATTATTTGTTTTGAAAAAAATATTTTTTACCAAACATATAAATTGTGTTAGTTTTTAATCTACTTTAGATCTAATCATGTGATAGAAAGATGTATAATAAAGAGGTAGTTTGTGACAAAAACATAATGATGGAGGATTCAATTTCTTCTAAACCGAATCAAGGATTTACAAAAGGTTTTATGAAGGGAAAGATAAAATAATGAGAAAAGTTCATAAATTAAAAGTCAATTTTATTCTTATTTTTTTTACTTTTTTCTTCTCTTTTTTTATTTTTTATTTTTTTAAAAAATATTCCTACAAACAACCTCAATTCACCTATAACACAAATTCCACACATACAAACAAGGAAGAGAGAATTATCCAAAGAAGTGGACACAAAAAAGACTGTATTGTATTGATAAATTTTACAGCACAGCAAGGCCTGTATTGCTCCAGACCCCAAAAACAAAAACAAAAAACATGATAAAAGCCTAACTTGGAATACCAAATGGTCTCTCTCTGCTTTTAGTCTTACACCATGAACAGACTAGCAGAAGCCCTACAAATTAGCTCAATTAACTCTACAAATTCTCGGCAGAGTCCTCGGAGTCGTCGTGGTCCTCTTCGGGAATAGTCTCCAACTTGGGAGAATTGGAAATCTTAATGGGAGAAATGACGAGTGAAGGCGCAGCCTCAATCCAGGATGAGTATTTCAAATCTCTGATCGATTTCGCCATTGAATTGATAATAGAATGACTTTCTGGTGTGGGTTGAGGAGGAAAGAGAATCATGTATGGATCTGAAGAAATTGGATAACAAAATTGAGTATTCTGTGGAGTTGAATTTGATTGAGGAGTAGAGTGAGGAGATCAGGAAGAGTGACTCCTATTTGTTTGCAGTATCGTTGTGGTTGTTGTGAGTGAGAAACAGACTTAGCTAGTTGGGTCTTTATAATGGGGCTTGCTTGGTTTGATTGAGTTCTACGAAGCATGTGACCGGTGGCATCGCGGAAACTCACTCGGCAATAATTTAAAAATAATAATAATAGCTAGAGTAAATTAGAATTTGTATTTTTACACTTTGTATTAAATTTTACTTTGATTATTACACATGAAATTATAATAGTCAATTTTTTATATTTTTTATCAAATCTTACTTTAGTCTCTGCATATGAAATCGTGATAGTCAATCCTCTGTCCTTTATTCAAATTCTACTTTGATCCTTACACAAGTGTCAATATCTCCCTTTTGTTATTTCATTTTTAAATTTTTAACAAAATCCAGTCATGTGACAAAAATGTGATAGTCAACCCTTTGTACTTTTACTCAAATCTCACTTTGATCCTTACATGAGTGTCAATATCTCTATTTTGTTATTTTATTTTTAAATTTTTAACAAAATCCAGTCATGTGACAAAAATGTGACTACGAAATGAGGGCAAGAGGGAAAAATCATTCATATTTCTTACTAATACACTTTGTCTTATGCGATAAGTACATGAGAGTTATATAATACAATATATATATATATATATAAATTGAGACAAAATGATAAGAAAGTAGAACTTTTGAAATTAAAAAAATGCGACAAAAAAATCAAAGAGAAAGAAAGATGAATAGACATAGTTTTGTGATTTCAATTTATGCAAAACCTTAATTCATCTTCTTAATTGTTCACAATTTACATTTTATTTTAGTCTAATACAGTCATATTTTAATATAAATTTTGGAATAAAGTGTATATTAGTAAAAAATGTTGATAATTTTCCTTTCTTACCTTCATGTCGCAATCACATTCTTATTATATAACTAAATTCTATTAAAGATGTAAATAATAGAGTAACAGAAAATTAGACATTGATACTTGTGTAGAAACTAAAGTAAGATTTTATTAAAAGTACACAGAATTGACTATTACAATTTCATGTGTAAAGATTAAAGTGAAATTTGATCAAAAATTCAAGAAATTAACTGTCATAATTTTATATATAAGAATTAAAGTAAAATTTAATTGAAAGTGTAAGGATACAAAATGTAATTTATCCAAATAAATAAATAAATAAAAGTAGAAGATGGGGAATGTGGAAGGTGTGCTGTGCTCGTCATGGGCGAAGATGGGAACGCAGATGTTGATATTTGACGAACCACTGTTTCTACCATACACGTGTCCATATGGGACTCAGTCTTATATATTTAAATCAGCGATATTTTTGGGAACATTATATTTTTATATATTTAATTATTAAAATTGATAAAATTTTATCACTGTTTTGTAATCTTTTTTTTTTTTTTTGAAAACAAGGATTCAAGTGCAATTTTTCCTATGATTTTCTAACTTTTTTACTTTTATTAATAATGTTATATATAAATTAAAATATATTAAATATGAGTAAATATGAAAGATCTTATTTACATGTTTACTCATTTTTGTTAGATAATTAAGAAATAAAATTAGACAGTGAAAGAAAAATTACCCTCTCTATAAAAGCTTTCTTGATGGAAGTTTGATATACAAAAAAAAAATACTTGTACCACACACACGGATGAGAGACTTACATTCCATGAAAATATAATTTTTTTACACTCCCAGTTATTTGAAATTTTCCCAAAGAATAGCTCACTTTTTTTTGAAAAATGATTTGGAGCCCTAATTTTCCTCCCCCTAATCCCCCTAATTTTCTGTTTTGGCAATTGTTTCCTTTTTTTTTTTTTTTTTTTTCTTACTTGATATGGAAATTAGGGGGATTAAGAGGAGGGAAATTAGGGGATGTAGCAAGACCCCCCTTTTTTTTTTTTTTTTGGATCAAAGAATGGAAAATGATTTGGAGCCCTAAAATGATCCCCCCTAATCCCCCTAATTTCCATTTTGGGAAACTGTTTCCTTTTTTTTTTTTTTTTTTTTTTTAACTTGATATGGAAATTAGGGGGATTAGGGGAGGTGTTTTTAGGGGGATGTAGCAAGATTCATCAAAGAATAGCTCACTTTTTTTTTTTTTTTGATCAGCTAATCAAGGATGGATCGGGGGGCGGGGGGCAGGGGGGGCACACTCCCAAAAATTTTAAAAATATCATATATTATATTAGAAATTTTAAAATAATTTAAAATTATATGAGTTCACACCCTCAAATTTTTTTTAGATAATTTTAAAATTATATAAAGTAGCCACCAATTTTTTAAACTATTTGGAAGCTTTATTTTTTTGAATTATTTAACATATATAATAATCTATTTTAAATTTCATGTACATCTATTTTTTAAATTAAATTAAAATGAAAGCAAAATTTTAGAAACTTTAGTGGGTCAAAGTGTAAAATATGAAATTTTACATATATATATATATAAGCTAAGGCTTGCTGGAAAAGTTTTAAACAAGCACTAAGATTAAAATAAAGTAAAGAAAACAATTGATCTATTCTACGAAAGAGAGAGGCGTAAATAGGCGAGCGATACGGAGTGCAACTGTGAATATCCCTTCGAATCAGACGAAATTATCTGATATTCACAAACGAAGAGTAAGGAATTCCATTGTGGTTTAACAAAAAAATAAGTTATGAATCTGAAAGGATATCAAGAGAAAACCTCGATTCCATGCCTGGAAAGCTTGACAGCAAACGCCTAGCTCTTGCCCTCAAGAAAGTAATCAAATTAGCTCTCAACTTTAATATTATCATATTTGATCTTTGTGGCTTTTTTGGGATTAAAGTTATATGGGCTTGCTTTAATTTGTTGATTTTGGATGCTTAGTGTCACAACCCAGGCTCGCCCCTATGGATTTAGCATCAAAACTGGTCAGTAATCCGTGATTATCGAAGGCCTGCTTAACAGTAGAACAGTAAAACAGAGTAGATGGGCATAGTGGAAGCCAAAATAGTAATTAAATAATGTCCAATGGGCTGTGACAGTCTGTATGCAAAAAGACTTTTCATTCGTATGCACATTCATAACGAAACAGTCTATACATATATGTACAATCATTCAGACAGGGACCTGACCCCTATTATAACAGTACAGTACAGTGCTATCAGTCTATACAATATTACAAAACAAATATAGAGACAGACGGGGGAAATTAAAACACTCCTACGTCATAACTTGGCAGGCTCGGAACCTCGCAGTGAGGCACATAGGTTGGCTTGACAAAACTGGAGTTTACCCTGACCCTTCTAGCAATGGTCCGGTGCCTGTACACCTACATATATATATGAGCAGTGAGCTAAAGCCCAGTGAATAACATAATGCGTAAAGAGGTTAAGAATGAATGTCCTTACAGTAATGAAAACAGTTCATTAAATCGGTATTTCAGTCATTCAGTCATAACAGTCATATGTGGTACATCCATTAGCATAGCGAGATAATGTGATGGGTCTTAAAAGACCGAATATCAATGATGGCCATCACAACAAGAAATGTAAGTTCCAAGATAAGAATCGACAGAGATCTTTGTAACGATAAAGAATAAAGATAAAGAATAGTAATGCGATTGTTGCTAAGGATGCCACAATACAGTTCAGAATAGAGGACATACATTCGTTCAGTTAACAGTAACAATTCAGAAAGCAGTACAATTTAACCATTTAGAAGATATTAATATTTGAACATATCTTTACACAGTTGTTACTCACAGATTTCTAGGCTATAAGTAGTTAGAGCGCGTCTCCGAAAGTCAACCCTAAACAGTAACAGAACGAACACACACTAAGTTCACATTCGGGAATCAAAGACTTAGTCCCTACTTAGACTCGGTGTGGTTCTAAAACTATATCCTCATTAAGATGCCTTAAACTAGGCCTAAGAATGCCTAGAATGGAATAAGGATGCAAAGATGTACTTTAAAACATTTTTCAGAATTTTCAGAAAACAGGGGATCCGCTCGAGCGCAGATTACTTCGCTCGAGCGGACATGCAGACAAAGGTTTCCGCTCGAGCGTAGACTTACCCGCTCAAGCAAACTACAAAACAGTCAAAAGTACTAGATGTGTGAAAATCACGCTCGATGGGCGCTCGATATCCGCTCGAGCGTAAGATACGAGGTCCCGCTCGAGCGTGAATTACCCCGCTCGAGCGCACTGCAAAACACAACAAAATGCTGGGAGCACGATTTTCACGCTCGAGCGCCATTCACCCCGCTCGAGCGTGAGTTCAAAATCTAGACTTCTCAGATTTGAACCTCAAGCTCAAATCCAACTTTAGATGTAGCAAAACCAAACCTTTTGGGCCAACTTTTCAGAAAACATTCCAAAACTCATAGTTTAACATGATTTAAAGCTCAAATGTAACATCAAAGCCCCAAAGGAAGATCAATTGAGTCCAATTTGAAACTAAATTTCATGAATATGAAGAATATGCAAACATGCAAGAATTTAACCAATTCAAGGCTTCAATTACATGCTCTAATGAGCCTCAACTTCCAAAAACAAGATGAAAACATGGACTCTAACAATAATATGAACATGCATGTACCAAATTCCATGTAATCAATCTCAAAATGCAATAATGAAGACATGCATGCATGATATATGCAACAATTCAACATTTTAGGACCAATTCTAGGCTCAACTCTCAAACTTCCATGAACCATGCAAGACAATACACAAATACATCAAAAAGGGGTTGAAATCCTTACCTAAATCTTCAATTACAAGTGTAGAAGTTCAATTAGGAAAATCTCCTACAATTTCTTCAAGTCTTTCAAGCCAATTCTTTAGATGAATAATCTTCTCTCAAGACTCTCTCTCTCTCTAGTCGGTTGCTCTCAAGAAAAATAGGCTGATGAAATGTTTTGTTGTAATGTAATAAAACCCAAGGTATAATACAAGTGGCCCACTAGATGGCACTAAGGTAAATAAGTCCAACTCTTTCAATTTGGCTTAAATTAATCTAGTTTAATCATACCAAATCACTTTTCCGATAAATTTGCCATAAAATTACATAAATTCTAATGATCATAAAACATCAATCGATTTCAGATTCGGCCGCCGATAAGGCCTTCAATTCGCAATTTAAAACATAAAACATGGACAGATAAGTTTAACAGTCAACAGATAGATATGCATTTAAACTAGTATATTCAATCATTCAGTTCAGTATTTCAATCAATTCGATTACTAATCATATTCAGTCTCAGTTTAGCGATGTCGGTAGGGTTGTCGATGATCAATGGTGAGGTTATTACGTCTCCCTCTTTAAAAGAGTTTGGTCCTCCAACTCGAATTACCTTCGCGTTTTGGAAGAAAAGCAGATTGATGGAAAGCGATTCAGATATCTTTTAGCCATGTCGTCTTTCCTTTCCCAAGTGGCATACACGCCACCATGGTTTTGCCAGTCAACTTTCTTTAATGGAATCTCTTTGTTTCTTAACTTCTTGATCCGTCTGTTTACAATCTGAATAGGCCGTTCCTCGTAAGTGTAGTCATCACTCAGCACTACACGAGTCGGCTCAATCACATGAAAAGGATCTCGGAGGTAGTCTCTCAACATAGAAATATGGAACATGTTATGCATATGCTCCATTTCAAGAGGAAGCACTACTTGATACGCCACCGGATTGATTTTCTCGATAATCTCATACGGTCCGACTTATCTCGGCACTAGCTTGCCCTTGACTCCAAAACGAGTCTGGCCTTTCATCGGTGTCACTTTCACAAAAACGTGATCACCTACTTTATATTCTCTGTCTCGTCTTCTAACATCCGCATAACTTTTCTGTCGGCTCTGTGCGGTTTTCAGTCTCTGTTGTATCAGTTTCACTTTCTCAATCGTTTCATAAACAATATCGGGCCCAAGCAAAGGCCCATCTCCAACTTCTACCGAGCAAATCGGAGATCTATATTTTTTGCCATACAATGCCTCGAAAGGCGCCATACCAATACTTGAATGATAACTATTGTTGTAGGCGAATTTGGCTAAAGACAAATGGTTTTCCCAGTTTCCCTGAAAATCAAGGACGCACATTCTCAATAAATCCTCTAGAGTCTGGATGGTCCTTTCTGACTGGCCATCTGTCTGAGGATGATAGGCACTACTCAGTCTCAGTTCAGTACCCAATGCAGTCTGTAAGCTTTGCCAGAATCTCGATGTAAACTTCGAATCTCTGTCAGAAACAATGGACACAGGCACTCCATGCAATCTAACAATCTCATCAATATAAATCACAGCCAATTTGTCCGTATTATAAATTGTTTTGATAGGTAAGAAGTGAGCAGATTTAGTCAGTCTATCAACAATAACCCAAATTGAATCCATACCTTTACTGGAGCGAGGCAAACCGACAATGAAATCCATGGTGATATGTTTCCATTTCCACTCCGGTATAGGTAAGAAATTGCGATAAGCTTCGAATCGTTGATGTTAAAACTTTGACTTGTTGGCAATGAAGACATTTCAATACAAAATTAGCAATCTCCTTCTTCATTCCCGGCCACCAGAAATTCAGTTTCAAATCTTGGTACATTTTTGTATTCCCTGGTGTAATGACCCTCACCACTAGTTACCGATAAACTGTTGATTTCTGCTAAACTAGGACTCATTATCATTGATAATTGAACTGATTGAGTTACTGAACTGACTGACTGAAATCTGAACTGAATCAATTGAATATATATCTGTTTGACTTGCATTCTATCTGTTTGACTGTGTGATTATCTGTTCATGTTTATATGTTTAAACTGCAAATTGAAGGCCTTATCGGCGGCCGAATCTGAAATCGATTGATGTTTTATGATCATTATAATTTATGTGATTTTATGACATATTTATTTGAAAGTCGATTTGGTACGATTAAACTAGATTAATTTAAGCCAAATTAATGGAGTTGCTTTATTTACATTTCTACCCTATTAGTGGGCCACTATACCATATATTGAGAGATTAGTCTTGCATTGCACAAACACATTTTTATCAGCCATTTTCTTGCTCTAACCAACCATAGAGAGAGAGAGAGGTGAGAGAATTGAGCTCCTTCTTGTGTTCTACTTGGAGTTTTTCTTGAAAGTGGGAGAATTGTGGAAGAGATTGTCAATTGAACCTCTAGACTTGCATTTGAGGACCTAGGTATGAATTTCATTCCCTCAATTGTGTATTTAGGCTCTATCTAGCATGGATCATGATAATTTAAAGAGTTAAGTCAAGAATTGGTTCAATAATGTTGAATTGGAGCTCATTCCATGCATGCATGTCGATAGTGTTGAGTTTTAAGTTGATTTCATGGATAATTGTTGCATGCATGTACAAGTTCTAGCTAAGGTTCATAATACCATCATGTTCTTGAATGATTTGGCTCATTAGAGCATATATTGAAGCTTTGAATTGATTTAAAACTCATGCATGTCATGTTTGGGACATATTCATGAAATTGGGTTTGAAATTGAGTTTGAATTAAATACCCTTGGGCTTTGATTTACCAAATTGATCTTTGAAATATATAATGTCACGTGTTTACAAGTGTTTTCCAGGTTCTTAGCCCAAGAGGATCGAAATTTTTGCATTTAAACTTGATTTTGAGCTTGAGGTTCAAATCTGGGATTTCCAGATTTTGGACCTACGCTCGAGCGAGGAAGTTCATACTCGAGCGTACACTCTATGATCCTGCCTTCCGCTCGAGCGAGAAAAGTGACGCTCGAGCGTGAAATGCATGCATCTAGTACTTTGCATGAGTTCATAGTTCGCTCGAGCGAGGGAACCCACGCTCGAGCGAGGACTTGTGTCTCACGCTCGAGCGAGGGTCGAGCGTCCATCGAGCGTAAATTTTGACCATCCAGTATTTTTACTGTGGCACACAGTCTGCTCGAGTGACGGAATTCACGCTCGAGCGGAGCCCCTTTATTTGCATGTCCACTCGAGCGTAGAAAGCCACGCTCGAGCGAGACCCTTGTTTTTCTGAAAATTTTGTTAAGTGTTTAAAAGTGCATCTTTGCATCCTCTTTCCATCCTAGGCATTCCTAGGGTATGTTTAAGACATCTTAATGAGGATATAGATGTAGAATGAGGATATAGATGTAGAACCACACCAAGGCAATTTAGGGATTAAGTTATTATTTTTCCCAACTGTGAAACTTAGTGTGTGTTCAATCTGTTAACTGTATAGGGTTGGCATTCCGAGGAGACACTCTAGCTTACTGTAGCCTAGAACTCTGTGAGTAACAATTGTGTAAAGATATGTTCAAAATGATTATCTTCTGAATACTGAATTGAACTGCTTTCTTGAATCGATATTGTTCTTGAATGAATGTATGTCCTATATTCTCAATGCATCGTGGCATCCTTAGCACCTCACATTTCGTTACTATTACAGAGATCTCTGTCGGTTCCCTCGTGGGACCACTACTGTTTACTGATTGATGGCCATCATTTACTGTTCGGTCTTTTAAGACCTACTGTTTATTGTTATGCTAATGGATGTACCACATATGACTGTTTACTGTACTGAACAACTGATATACTGATTTAATGAACTGTTTTTATTACTATAAGGACATTCATTCTAAACCCCTTTACGCATTATGTTATTCACTAGGCTTTAGCTCATTGCTGATATATATATATATATATATGTAGGTGTACAGGCACCGGACCAATGCTAGAAGCGTCTAGGTAAACTCCAGTTTTGTCAAACCAACCAATGTGCCTCTGTAATGACCCCAAAAGTCATCCTTATTTAATTAGGGGTTAATGTGTTTTAATTCAACTATATCCATTGGAATTGAGAATGTTTTTATCTATTTTGGAGTATTGATTGAGGTAGTGGTGTGATGATAAAGTAAGATTGGACCAAAAACTTTAATTTGAATAATTCGCCTATGATCAGCTGTCACTCTTTTGCCCTTTTCTTTTTCCACACTTTAAATTTGGATGTGAGGTTAGAACCATTGGAAAGATTATTTTCGGGGCTTCAATTTGGACACAAGAATGACCTAAAACGGAGTCCGGATGAGAGAGTTACGCATGTTTGAAGTTTTCATATCTGTACTGGAAGCAGAACCGCACGTGCGGCGATGTGCGGGGCAGCAGCTCAAAAACATGATTTTGAGCTCATTTCTGGCATTTTCTTTTCCTCTCTTCTTCTCCCCTCTTCCATGTTCGAAACCCTAACTCCCAAAACCTTGATTTCCTTCACTTTTCTCAACAAATCCACCATAGATCTTGCATCAAGGATGGAAAACAAGGAAAGGGCAACATTTTCAACCGATTGAAATTCGAATTTGTGGAGGATTCTTCTCAAAGCTCGCTTTTCTTGCTCGAATCTTGAGGTAGGAGACCTTATTCCCTTTCAATATTGCATTCATGGATGGATTTATGGTATTTTGAGTATGGATTTATGGTATTTTGAGTATATAAATACAAAATCTATAGTGTTGAACATATTATGTCCAACTTGAGATTGGGGGATTTTGGATTTATAATGTTGGAGATGTAATTGCTAGGTTAAGGTGATGGATTATGAACTTTAGAGTTGTAATCAATGAGGAAATTGGAACAAAAAAATAATGGGTTAAGGAATTTGGATTTTTTTGAAATTCCTAGGTTTTTCTTGAAACCCTAGGTTGATTAATGAAGATAACCAATGATTTGGCCCAAATTGGAAGTAGAATAATGAAATTGAGATATTGAATTATATGTGTTCAAGTTTAATTAGAATTTGGAAATGTTTGAAAATTATGTTTAAAATTTGCGAATGAACTTTGATATGAACATTGGAATTCATGCTATAATGTGAAGGGAAAATTGGGGAAATAATCTATTAATGGTATGAATGATATGAACTTGGTTTTGGAATGTGGAAATGGGATTTAAGGATTCCTCTTGCATTATGTTGAATTATTTAATGATATTGAGTTGATTCATGTTATTTATGTTGAATTGTGGTGCTTATGTAGGATGGTATTGACTATGTTGGTTTTGATTTTGTGACCTAAAATGTGGAGTTTTCCAAAATGGGTTACTCCCAAATTATTTTGCTAAGTACTTGTGGGCTTGCTTAGTTATTAAAATCAAGAGCATGATTATTTTTGAAAAAAATGTGGAAGATGTTCATACAATTCCTTCCTATCTTGAAATCAAAGTGATTGATTATAAATTTCATACTATGTTTATAAGAATGGTAATCTTCTATTTCTATATATAGATATATTGAGATGGAGGAAATTGTGGTATAATCGATGGATAATGGTAGGCTTGTGAAGAATAATGAAGGAAAGAAAAAGAACTAATGACTAAGTTATATATGTGTACAGGGCACACTTCAGGAGGGCCGAGCACTCTGTTGTAGCACTGTGAGTAATAGTACTCTAATGAACATTATTTACCGTTAATAAGATTATTTACCGTTAATAAGATTATTTACCGTTAATAATGATTCTTATTAACATTCTGTTCTCCGTGGTCAATTAAGTTAACATGTATGTGGAATGAGAAATAGTGTGAACTTATGTAAACATTGAAGGATTTGGCACACACTAACATGATACAGATATCTACCTACAGTGGATCATCAAAACGAATAATTGGATAAGACTACGGGTTGTTTTGTACGTTAATAAACATTGTGAAATTATGTTAATTATTAGATGAACCTTTGAATGACTCAATCTGGAGAAAGAATTGAATGTCAATAACACGATTATGTGACTCACGTTATGATGTGAATGGCTCCACTCTTATTAATGTAATGGAGCATTTACCTTCTGTCTATCGTTAATAGTGTTGTTCTATTATTGTGGGATAATCATGTCACCTTATGAGAAACCATGAGAAAATTCTAAGAGCATTACCGGGTATTACGTTTTGTTTATTGTTAATAATGGATACTAACACACTGTTATCTGTAAGTCAGTTATATGGATTCATGACGAACAAGTGGAATGTAAGTGCATTACGAGACTACGGTATCTACGTATCTCTGGACTCGTTTAATATGTAATAACATTCTGTTATCCATGAACTAGTGGCATTAATTCATGTGAATGCATTATGAAGTCCAAGCTGTTAATAGTTGCTATTAGCACTCTGTTGAACGCAATGTAACTATGTTAACTCATGTGAATAATTAGAAGGAACTATGTACTTCTGTATAAACTATTAGGCCAGAGGCCATTATATATTTCTGATATGGAGCAAAGTGCTATACGGAGCTAAGTGCTACACTTTGGTGGGAGCCACCTCTAGAATCCGTATGAGCCACCTCTTGAGTCCATATATATATATATGTAAACTGAGCTTAAAGTCGATGTGAAAGTTATGAGGCCGAGAGCCATTTGTGAAATATGAATCTATGAGGCCGAGGGCCAGCTTGTGAAATTATGACTTGTGAATTGTGAACTTATGAGGCCAAGCGCTGACCTGTGAAATTGTGAACTTATGAGGCCGAGGGCCAACTTATGAATTTGTGAACTTATGAGACCGATGGCCAACTTGTGAAAATATGAATCCATGAGACCGAGGGCCAACGTGTGAAACTATGAATTCAAAAGGCCAAGGGCCAAGTTGTGAAGTTATAAATCTCGGTTATGAATCTATAAAACCAAAGGCTAATTGTCAATATGTGAACCCACCAGGCCAAGGGCCAATCTATGAATTTGTGAACCAACAAGACCGTTTTGACATTAGTACAGAATCAGATTAACTACCTGTCTTTTATATTCTATACGCTTTGATTTGCATTATAATTCAAGTTGAACATTGAATTATTCACGTACTATTATTCACTGAGGTTATCTCACTCTGTATTTTGTCTGATTCCGTAGGTCCTGCGTTTGGAGGTCAGCCACAACTCTTAATGCTCGTCTCCCTTTATTAGCCTTTAAAAGTCCAAGCATTTGGGTGAAGTCTACCCGTTTTGTGAAGTTTTGGCTTATATTCTGGTTGTCCATAATATGTTGTAAATTCTAATGTTTGTTTTTTTTTGTTATACACCCAATCACGGGCGGGGTTGTAAATGTGTATGTAACTAGTACTGGATGCACGAAATTTACGCTTGATGGGCGCTCGACCTATGCTCGAGCGTGTGACTCAGGTTCCCACTCGAGCGTAAAACAGTGCAAAGTGCTGGGAGCTCAAATTCCCCGCTCGAGCTGGAGTTCAAAATCTGAAATTTCCAGATTTGAACTTCCAAGCTCAAATCAAGTTCCAAGGTATCAAATTCGATCCTTTTGGGCTAATTTTCCAGAAAACTCTTCAAAACTCATAGTGTAACATGATTCAAAGCTCAATTGTAAAATCAAAGTCCCGAGGAAGGCCAATTTAACATGATTTCAAACAATATTTCAAGAACATGAAGAATATGTAACATGCATGAGTTTAAACCAATTCAAAGCCTCAATCACTTGCTCAAATGAGCCAATCTTTTCAAAAACATGATGATTTCATGAACCTTAGCTAAACCTTGGACATGCATGTAACAATTTTCCATGGAATCAACTTAAAATTCAACAATATAAACATGCATGCATGGGATGAGCTTCAATTCCACAAATTAAACTAATTCATGCCCTTACTCTCTAAACTTCCATAAACCATACGGCATATAACTTGAATACATGAACAAGAGGGTACAATCTCTACCTTAAGTCTTGAATTAAAGGCAAGGAGGCTCAATTATGCAATCTCTCTTCATTTCCTTCAATTCTCTAAGCTAAAATTGATGAATTTAAGTTGAAAACACTCTTTTCCTCTCACTCTCTCACTCTAGTCGGCTATACTTTCAAAATGGCTGAGGAAGAATTGTGTAATGCAAAACTAAGTCTTAGACAAAGTTTGGTGTAGTGGCCCACTCAAGTGGCAAAGTTGTAATTAAAGCCAATTTATATAATTTATCAATATTGATCCAATTTAATCATACCAAATCAATTTTCGAATAAATTTACCAAAAATCACATAAATTCTACTGATTTTAAGACACTAATCAATTTCAGATTCGGCCACCGATAAAGCCTTCAGTTAGCAGTTTAAACACAAAGACATGAGCAGATAATTTGGCAGTCAAACAGATATAATGCATTTAAACAGATACACTCACTCAATCAGTTCAGTAATCCAGTCAGTCCAATTACTTATCATAATTAGTTTCAGTTTAGCAGTAATCAGTAGTGTTATCAATGATCAGTGGTAAGGGTTATTACAGTCTCCCCTCCTTAAAAAGAGTTTAGTCCTCTAAACTCGAGTTACCTTCGTTCTGAAAGAAAACAGGATTCAGTGGAAATAGTTCGGGATATCTTTTAGCCATGTCATCTTCCCTTTCCCAAGTGGCATACACGCCACCATGGTTTTGCCAGTCAACTTTCACTAACGGGATCTCTTTGTTTCTCAACTTCTTAATCTGTCTGTTTACAAATCTGAATAGGTCGTTCCTCATAAGTGTAGTCATCACTCAGCACTACACGAGTCGGCTCTATCACATGAAAAGGATCTTGGAGGTAGTCCCTCAACATAGAAATGTGAAATACGTTATGCATATGCTCCATTTCAGGAAGAAGTGCTACTTAATACGCCACCGGATTGATTTTCTCGATAATCTCATACGGTCTGACAAATCTTAGCGCTAGCTTGCCTTTGACTCTAAAACGAGTCTGACCTTTCATCGGTGTCACTTTCACAAAAACGTGATCACCCACTTCATATTCTTTGTCTCGCCTTTTGACATTCGCATAACTTTTCTGTTGGCTCTGTGCAGTTTTCAGTCTCTGTTGTATCAGTTTTACTTTCTCAGTCGTTTCATATACAATCTCGGGCCCAAGCAAAGGCCCATCTCTAACTTCTGCCCAGCAAATCGGAGATCTACATTTTCTGCCATGCAATGCCTCGAAAGGCGCCATACCAATACTTAAGTGATAACTGTTGTTGTAGGCGAATTCAGCCAATGGTAAATGGCTTTCCCAGTTCCTTGAAAATCAAGGACACACACTCTTAGCAAATCCTCCAGAGTCTGGATGGTTCTTTCTGACTGGCCATCTGTCTGAGGATGATAGGCACTACTCAGTCTCAATTCAGTACCCAATGTAGTCTATAAGCTTTGCCAGAATCTCGATGTAAACTTCGAATCTCTGCCAGAAACAATGGACACAGGCACTCCATGCAGTCTAACAATTTCATCAATATAGAGTATAGCCAATTTGTCTGCATTATAAATTGTCTTGACAGGTAAGAAGTGAGCAGATTTAGTCAGTCTATCAACAATAACCCAAATTGAGTCCATACCTTTACTGGAGTGAGGCAATCCAACGATAAAATCCATAGTAATATGTTCCTATTTCCACTCCGGTATCGGTAAGGGCTGCAATAAGCCTGCGGGTCGTTGATGTTCTGCTTTGACTTGTTGGCAATGAAGGCATTTCGATACAAAATCAGCAATTTCTTTCTGCATTCCCGGCTATCAGAAATTCAATTTCAGGTCTTGGTACATTTTCGTATTCCGCGGATGAATAGAAAATTTTGAATTGTGGCCCTCTTGCAGAACTTTTCTTTTCAATTCAGAATCATTCGATACACACAGTCGTTCTTGAAATCTCAGTACATTATTTTCAAATTTGAAATCCGGTCTTGGTTTAGATTCCCTTTCTTTGATGATCTTCTTCAAAAAGTCATCATGTTGCTGTTTCTCTTTAATTTCTTCAATCAGTGCTGATTGAGCAGAAATAGCAGCTAAGGTTCCACCTTGTTCTCGCAGAACAATTTCAATTTCAGATTTTTCAAGGTCACAAAGCAATTCTTTCTGCCCGGTGAGCAAACAGACTAAGTTTCCAATCGATTTCCGACTCAATGCATCGGCAACGGTGTTGGCTTTTCCCGAATGGTACAATATTTGTAGGTCATAGTCTTTAATCAATTCTAGCCATCTCCGCTATCTCATGTTCAGTTCTTTTTGTGTGAAGAAGTACTTTAAACTCTTATGGTCGGTATATACTTCACATGTCGTCCCATAAAGGTAGTGACGCCAGATTTTTAAAGCAAATACCACTGCAGTGAGTTCCAAGTCATGGGTCAGGTAGTTCTTCTCATGTGGTCTCAATTGTTGGGAAACATAGGCAATTACTCTCCCATTCTGCATTAAAACACACCCCAAACCCTTATGAGAAGCATCACTAAAAATGTTAAAACCATCCGTACCTAAAGGTAGGGTAAGAACAGGTACAGTCACTAGTCGAGTTTTCAACTCTTGGAAAGCTGATTCTCTTTGGTCAGTCCAGTTAAATGATGTCCCCTTTTGAGTCAATTGAGTCAACGGTAAGACAATTTTGGAGAAATCTTTGACAAACCTTCTGTAATATCCAGCTAATCCCAAAAAGCTTCGGACTTCTGTAACATTTGTTGGTCTAGGCCAGTTCACTACTGCTTCAATTTTCTGTGGATCAACTGAAATTCCATCTTTGCTAACAATATGCCCCAAAAACATAACATGATCAAGCCAAAATTCACATTTAAACAGTTTAGCATAGAGTTTCTGTTCTCTTAGGGTCTGCAGGGTAAGTCTCAGATGATGTTCATGTTTTTCTCTACTTTTGGAATAAATCAGAATGTCATCTATGAATACAACAATAAAGTCATCGAGGAATGGTTTAAAGATTCTGTTCATGAGGTCTATAAATGCAGTAGGTGCATTGGTAACTCTGAAAGGCATAACTAAAAATTCATAATGTCCATACCTCGTTCGAAAAGTAGTTTTATCAATGTCTTCTGGTTTAACTTTCAGTTGGTGATATTTGGATCTGAGATCAATCTTAGAAAATACTTGAGCACCCTGTAACTGATCAAATAAGTCATCAATACACGGTAATGGATATTTATTTTTCACAGTTACCTTATTCAGTTCACGGTAGTCAATACAGAGTCTCAGCGAGCTGTCTTTTTTTTTCACAAACAAGACAGGTGTGCCCCACAGTGAAGTACTAGGCCTGATGAAATTTTTGTCTAATAGTTCTTGCAGTTGCACTTTCAATTCTTTCAGTTCAGTTGGAGCCATTCTGTAAGGAGCTTTCGATATAGGCTGTGTACCTGGAATCACATCAACGGTGAACTCAATCTCCCTGTCAATCAAATCCCCTGGCAGATCATCTGGAAAAACATCTGGGAATTCTCTAACTATAGGAATACTGTTCACATTAGTTTTAGCATCAGTAGATACAGTCAATACAGAGCACAGATATCCCTTACACCCTTTTCTAATCAATATAACAACTTTCATAGATGAAATCAAATACGGGGGAAGTACCACTCTGTTTCCATTAAACACAAATTCAGGTAAACCAGGTGGACGGAAAACAACTTGTTTTATCACACAGTCTATAGTAGCATAATATTTTGTTAGCCAGTCCATTCCCAATATCACATCAAAATGATCAATGTTCAGAGGCAGTAAATCAATATACAGATGCATACCCCCAACAATAATTTCACATGTAGGGTACATATAAGCACAAGTTACAGATCCCCCAATAGGTGAAGATACAACTAACAGATAATTCATGAGTTCTAATGGTCTATTCAGTTTTCGCGAAAAAGCATGCGATACATATGAATGTGTAGACCCCGAATCAATCAAAACATACGCATTTTGAGTACAAATAGAGAGGATACCTGACACAACGGTCTCGGTATTTTGCACATCTCCCGATACTAGGGCGAACACTCGGCCCTGCTTCATAGGCTCTTTCCCGGTAGTTTTGGGGTTAGGTTTTGGTGTAGCAGTTGATGCTGCTGCGCTTGGTACAGCTTTACTATTGCCCTGAGGAGTAGAAGGGCAATCTTTAACCATGTGGCCCACCTTGCCACACCTGTAACAAGCACCAGAAATTTTATAACAAACTCCCTTATGGTTCTTACCACATTCAAAACAGGGCAGTATGGAACGGTTCCTTTGACTAGAAATGGTCGTTGACCCTGTATTTTGCTTTTTGTTCGACGGGTTGTTTTTACCTTTCTTGAACTTAAAACCTTGCCTTTTACCACGCCATTCAGACGCTGGTGTTTCAGTTTGTTTTAGTGCCTCGATGTTCGACTCAGCCATTAATGCTCGATCAAGAACATTTACATAGTTCGGTAGTTTCAAGACATTTATTCGGTCCAGTATTACAACATTAAGGCCGCCTTCAAACTTCCTGGCCTTCTTGTAATCAGTATCAACCATGTGGGGTGCATACCTAGCAAGTTCAGTGAACTTTGTTTCATATTCAGCAACGGACATAGTCCCCTGTCTCAGCTGTTCAAATTCAGTTACTTTTCTGTCCCTGACACACTGAGGGAAATACTTTTCGAAAAAGAACTCCTTAAACTGAGCCCATGTCATAACGGTGTTGATGTCACGGACTAGCATCCACCACCTTCTAGCTTCTTCTTGCAAGGTGAAGGTAGCTAACAGTACTTTATGTGCTTTAGAGCACGGAAATACTTCAAATAACTTTTCCGTCTCAAGAACCAATGCTTCAGCTTTTAACGGCTCAAGGCCTCCCTGAAAGGATGGCGGTTTCATTTTGCTGAACTTCTGAGTGAGAGCAATTATGTCCCCATCATTAATATTACATTCCTACTGCAAGGAGGTTAGAAATTTGTTGGTTACATTGTTCTTTGTTGTCTTAAGGCTTCAGTTAATAATTCGACAGTTCTTTCCAGTTTGGCCATTCTACCCTCAGATGATTCAGCTCCATCAGTAGTATTTGCATTATCCATTTCACTATATGCAACAGAGCAATAATAAACACAGGAAGTTGCATACTATAAACATTTAAACATTTTAACACATATAGTCATATCATGTCCACACACACTTTTCATGCTCATGCGATGCCCTAATTGCTTTTCTAGGACACCCTATAGCTCATTTGGACACATGTGTGTGGTATAACTTGTGGTTAAGTATCGCTCTGATACCACTCTGTCACGACCCAAACCCGCCCCTATGGGTTTAGTATCAGAATCGCCAAGAATCCAAGATTACCAAGGCCGCTAATGAATACTGAGTATAGTCATGGCGAAAGCCAATACAGTAAATAAACAATGTCCAATGAGCTGTGACAGTCTGTATGCAAAAAGACTTTCCATACATATACATAAATACATGAACAGTACGAAACAGTATGTACAACATTTACAATGATCGTATCGAGCGGACCTAATCCACGACAAACAATACTGATGCATCTATCAGTCTATACAGATTACAAAACAGATACAGAGACAGACGGGGAAATTAGGACACCCCTAAGCCATGGCTTGACAGGCTCGGAACCTCGCAGTGAGGCACAGTGGTTGGCTTGGCAAAAAGGAAAGTCTAACCCACGCTCCTAGCTCCGGTCTAGTGCCTGAACACCTACATATATATATAAACAGTGAGCTAAAGCCCAGTGAATAACATAATGCGTAAAGAGGTTAAGAATGAATGTCCTTACAATAATGAAAACAGTTCATTAAATCAGTACTTTAGTCATTCAGTCATATCAGTCATATGTGGTACATCCATTAACATAGCGATAAGAAATGAGAGGTCTTAAAAGACCGAATACCAATGATGGCCATCATATCGATGCTTGATAGTGGTTTCAACATGGGAACTGACAGAGATCTCTGAATAACGATGAATAACGATGTGATGAGTTGCTATGGATGCCACAATACAGTTCAGAATAGAGGACAAACATTCAATCAGTAAACAATATCAATTTAGAAACAGTACAGTTTAAACAGTCACATTTGAACATATCTTTACACAATTATTACTCACAGTGTCCTGAGCTATAGTTAAGCTAGAGCGCGTCCCCAGATGCCAACCCTACACAGTTACAGATTGAACACACACTAAGCTACACAGTTGGGAAAAATAATAACTTAGGCCCCGTTTGGGAACAGGCTAATTTAGTAACTTTTTGGCTAATTGGCTAAAAATGTTGGTAAGAAAAACCTATATGTTTGGGCCAACTTTTTGGCTAATTACGAAACGACGTGCAAAAAGTAGAGAGAAAAGGGAATCTTTGACTTTTTGGTATGGGTTGTTGACTTTTTGGCTAAAAAGGTAACTTTTTGACTTTTTGGCTAAAAAAGATTGTCCCCAAACGGGGCCTTAATCTCTAATTTGCCTCGGTGTGGTTCTACATCTATATCCTCATTAAGATGCCTTAAACTAGGCCTATGAATGCCTAAGATGGAGTGAGGATGCAAGGATGCACTTTTAAACACTTAGGAAAGATTTCAGAAAAATAGGGTCCCGCTCGAACGTGTCTTTCCCCGCTCGAGCGGACATGCAGACAAAGGCTCCCCGCTCGAGCATCACTTTCCCCGCTCGAGCGGACTGTAAAACATGGCAAAAGTACTAGATGCACGAAATTTACGCTCGATGGGCGCTCGACCTATGCTCGAGCGTGTGACTCAGGTTCCCGCTCGAGCGTAAAACAGTGCAAAGTGCTGGGAGCTCAAATTCCTCGCTCGAGCGCAACTTCCCCCGCTCGAACGAGAGTTCAAAATCTGGAATTTCCATATTTGAACTTCCAAGCTCAAATCAAGTTCCAAGGTATCAAATTCAATCCTCTTAGGCTAATTTTCCAGAAACTCTTCAAAACTCATAGTGTAACATGATTCAAAGCTCAATTGTAAAATCAAAGCCCCGAGGAAGGCCAATTTAACATGATTTCAAACAATATTTCAAGAACATGAAGATATGTAACATGCATGAGTTTAAACCAATTCAAAGCCTCAATCACTTGCTCAAATGAGCCAATCTTCTCAAAAACATGATGATTTCATGAACCTTAGCTAAACCTTGGACATGCATGTAACAATTTTCCATGGAATCAACTCAAAATTCAACAATATAAACATGCATGCATGGGATGAGCTTCAATTCCACAAATTAAACTAATTCATGCTCTTACTCTCTAAACTTCCATAAACCATGCGACATATAACTTGAATACATGAACAAGAGGGTACAATCTCTACCTTAAGTCTTGAATTAAAGGCAAGGAGGCTCAATTATGCAATCTCTCTTCACTTCCTTCAATTCTTCAAGCTAAAATTGATGAATTTAAGTTGAAAACACTCTTTTCCTCTCACTCTCTCACTCTAGTCAGCTATACTTTCAAAATGGCTAAGGAAGAGTTGTGTAATGCAAGACTAAGTCTTAGACAAAGTTTGGTGTAGTGGCCCACTCAAGTGGCAAAGTTATAATTAAAGCCAATTTATATAATTTATTAATATTGATCCAATTTAATCATACCAAATCAGTTTTCGAATAAATTTACCAAAAATCACATAAATTCTACTGATCTTAAGACACTAATCAATTTCAGATTCGGCCGCTGATAAGGCCTTCAATTAGCAGTTTAAACACAAAGACATGAGCAGATAATTTGGCAGTCAAACAGATAGAATGCATTTAAATAGATACACTCACTCAATCAGTTCAGTAATCCAGTCAGTCCAATTACTTATCATAATCAGTTTCAGTTTAGCAGTAATCAGTAGTATTACCAGTGATCAGTGGTGAGGGTTATTACAACTAAGCTTGATGAACTTTTTGTCTAACAGTTCTTACAGTTGGACTTTCAATTCTTTCAGTTCGGTCGGAGCCATTCGGTAAGGAGCTTTGGACACTGGCTGTGTACCCGGAATCACATCAACAGTGAACTCAATCTCCCTATTAATCAAATCCCCTGGCAGATCATCTAGAAAAACATCTAGGAATTCTCTTATTACAGGAATACTGTTCACATTAGCTTTAACATCAGTAGGCACAGTCAATACAGAACACAAATATCCCTTACACCCCTTTTTAATCAATGTACAGGCTTTCATGGACGAAATCAGATACGGGGGAGGTACTACTCTAATCCCGTCAAATACAAATTCGGGTAAACCAGGTGGACGAAAAATCACTTATTTAGTTACACAGTCAATAGTAGCATAGTATTTTTGTAACCAATCCATCCCCAATATTACATCAAAATGGTCAATATTTAATTGCAGCAAGTCAATACACAAATGCATATCCCCAACAATAATTTCACATGCAGGGTACATATAAGCACAAGCCACAGATCCCCCGACAGGTGAAGATACAGCTAATAAGTAATTCATGGGTTCCAATGGTCTATTCAATTTTCGCGAAAAAGCATGCGATACATATGAATGTGTAGACCCCGAATCAATCAGAACATATGCATTTTGAGTACAAATAGAGAGAATACCTGACACAACGGTCTCGGTATTCTGCACATCTCCCGGTACTAGTGCGAACACTCGGCCTTGCCTCATAGGCTCTTTCCCGGTAGCTTTGGGGTTAGGCTTTAGTGTAGCAGTTGATGCTGCTGCGCTAGGTGCAGCTTTACTATTGGCCTGAGGAGCAGAAGGGCAGTCTTTAACCATGTGGCCCACCTTGCCACACCTATAACAGGCTCCAGATATTTTGTAACAGACCCCTTTGTACTTCTTGCCACACTCAGAATAGGGTGGTATGGAACCACTCCCCTGGCTGGGGCTAGTTGTTGACCCTGTATTCTGTTTCTTGTTCAATAGGTTATTCTTGCCTTTCTTGAACTTAAAACCCTACCTTTTACCACACCATTCAGACGCTGGTGTTTCAGTTTGTTTCAGTGCCTCGATGTTCGACTCAGCCATTAATGCTCGGTCAAGAACATTTACATAGTTCGATAGCTTTAAAACATTTATTCTGTCCAGTATTGCAACATTAAGGCCGTCTTCAAACTTCCTGGCCTTCTTGTAGTCAGTGTCCACCATGTGTGGTGCATATCTAGCAAGTTCTGTGAACTTTGTTTCATATTCAGCAACGGACATAGTACCTTGTCTCAGCTGTTCAAATTTAGTTACTTTTCTGTCCCTGACACACTGAGGGAAATACTTTTCGAAGAAGGCTCCTTTGAATTGAGCCCAAGTCATCACGGTGTTGGTGTCACGGACTGGCATCCACCACCTTATGGCCTCTTCCTGTAAAGTAAAAGTGGCCAATAGCACTTTGTGTGCTTCAGAACATGGAAAAACTTCGAACAATTTTTCTGTCTCAAGAACCCAAGCTTCAGCCTTTAGCGGCTCAAGGTCTCCCTGAAAGGATGACGGTTTCATTTTGCTGAATTTCTGGGTGAGAGCAATTATATCCCCATCATTAACATTCTGTTCTGGTTGTATCGGAAGAGGAGGTGGGGCCTGTTGGTTCTGTTATTGTTGTTGCCTTAAGGCTTCTATTAGCAGTTCAACAGTTCGTTCCAATCTTGCCATTCTAGCTTCGGATGATTCAGTTTCATTAACAGTGCTTGCATTATCCATTTTACTATATATGCAACACAGTAATAATAAACATAGGAAGTTGCATACTTTAAACATTTAAACATAAACAGTTATACGTTTAATCACATTAACACATATTCATGTCATGTCCACACACACTTTTCATACTCATATGATGCCCTAATTGCTTTTCTAGGACACCCTATAGCTCATTTGGACACGTGTGTGCGGTATAACTCGTGGTTAAGTATCACTCTGATACCACTCTGTCACGACCAAAACCCGCCTCTATGGGTTTAGCACCGTAACCGACCAGTAATCTGTGATTACCGAAAGCCTGCTTAACAGTAGAATAGTAAAACAGAGTACAGGGGCATGGCGGAAGCTAAAACAGTAATTAAACAATGTCCAATGGGCTGTGACAGTCTGTATACAAAAAAACTTTTTATTCGTAGGCACATTCATAACGAAACAGTCTATACATATATGTACAATCATTCAGACAGGGACTTGACCCCTATTATAACAGTACAGTATAGTGCTATCAGTCTATACAATATTACAAAACAGATATAGAGACAGATGGGGAAAATTAAAACACCCCTACGCCATAGCTTGGCAGGCTTGGAACCTCGCAGTGAGGCACATAGGTTGGCTTGACAAAACTGGAGTTTACCCCAACGCTTCTAGCAACGGTCCAGTGCTTGTACACCTACATATATTTATGAGCAGTGAGCTAAAGCCCAGTGAATAACATAATGCGTAAAGAGGTTAAGAATAAATGTCCTTACAGTAATAAAAACAGTTCATTAAATCGATATTTCAGTCATTTAGTCATAACAGTCATATGTGGTACATCCATTAGTATAGCAGTACAGTAAACACTAGGTCTTAAAATACCGAACAGTCAATGATGGCCATCACAACAGTAAACAGAAGTTCCAAGATAGGAACTGACAGAGATCTCTGTAACAGTAATAGTAACAGTAGTTGCTAAGGATGCCACAATACAGTTCAAAATAGAGGACATACATTCGTTCAATTAACAGTAACAGTAACAATTCAGAAAGCAGTACAGTTTAACCATTAAGAAGATATTCATATTTGAACATATCTTTACACAGTTGTTACTCACAGAGTTCTGGGCTATAAGCAGCTAGAGCGCGTCTCCGAAAGCCAACCGTAAATAGTGACAGAATGAACACACACTAAATTCACATTCGGGAATCAAAGACTTAGTCCCTACTTAGACTCGGTGTGGTTCTAAAACTATATCATCATTAAGATGCCTTAAACTAGACCTAAGAATGCCTAGGATGGAATGAGGATGCAAAAATGTACTTTAAAACATTTTTCAGAATTTTTGACGGGATCGCTCGGCGCAAGTTACTCGCTCGGCGGAACATCTGAACAAAGGTTTCCGCTCGAGCGTAGACTTACCCGCTCGAGCGTATTACAAAACAGTCAAAAGTGCTGGATGTGTGAAAATCACGCTCGATGGGCGCTCGATATCCGCTCGAGCGTAAGACACGAGGTCCCGTTCGAGTATGAATTACCCCGCTCGAGCGAACTGCAAAACACAACAAAATGCTGGGAGCACGATTTTCACGCTCAAGCGCCATTCACCCTGCTCGAGCGTGAGTTCAAAATCTGGACTTCTCAGATTTGAACCTTAAGCTCAAATCCAACTTTAGATGTAGCAAAACCAAACTTTTTGGGCCAACTTTTCAGAAAACATTCCAAAACTCATAGTTTAACATGATTCAAAGTTCAAATGTAACATCAAAGCCCCAAAGAAAGATCAATTGAGCCCAATTTGAAACTAAATTTCATGAATATGAAGAACATACAAACATGCAAGAATTTAACCAATTCAAGGCTTCAATTACTTGCTCTAATGGCCCTGTTTGGTGCAGCTTCAAAGCTGCTTATTTCAGCTTTCAGCTTAATTTAAGCTATTTTGATGTGTTTGGTTTAGCTTATAGCTTATAGCTTTTTGAAAGTCAGAAATCAGCTTATTCTTTGAGTGGGACAGAAGATGCTTAATTTATAAATCAGAAATCAGCTTATGTTCATAGTTATAAGCTATAAGGTGTTTAGGCCTAAGCTATAAGCACTTTCCCACAGCTCTACCAAACAGGGCCAAATGAGCCTTAACTTCCAAAAACAAGATGAAAACATGAACTCTAACAATAATATGAACATGCATGTATCAAATTACATGTAATCAACCTCAAAATGCAACAATGAAGACATGCATGCATGATATATGCTACAATTCAACATTTTAGGACCAATTCTAGGCTCAACTCTCAAACTTCCATGAACCATGCAAGACAATACACAAATACATCAAAGAGGGGTTGAAATCCTTACCTAGATCTTCAATTACAAGTGTAGAAGTTCAATTAGGCAAATCTCCTACAATTTCTTCAAGTCTTTCAAGCCAATTCTCTAGATAAACAATCTTCTCTCAAGACTCTCTCTCTCTCTAGTCGGTTACTCTCAAGAAAAATAGGCTGATGAAATGTTTTGTTGTAATGTAATAAAACCCAAGGTGTAATACAAGTGGCCCACTAGATAGCACTAAGGTAAATAAGTCCAACTCTTTCAATTTGACTTAAATTAATCTAGTTTAATCATACCAAATCACTTTTTCGATAAATTTGCAATAAAATTACATAAATTCTAATGATCATAAAACATCAATCGATTTCATATTCGGTCGTCGATAAAGCCTTCAATTCGCAATTTAAAATATAAAACATGGACAGATAAGTTTAACAGTCAACAGATAGATATGCATTTAAACTAGTATATTCAATCAGTCAGTTCAGTATTTCAATCAATTCGATTATTAATCATATTCAATCTCAGTTTAGCAGTAATCAATAGGGTTGTTAGTGATTAGTGGTGAGGGTTATTACATTTAGAGTGAAAGGTATTAAATAAATTTGCATACAGTTGGCTCAATTGTGAGATAGTGATGGATTGAGCTTATATTATACTCATATTTCTATCTTTTTTGGTTGAAGTTTCAATAATTTATGTCTGAGATTAATTGGGATTTATGCAATATGTTTTCTTTTTTTTTCTTCAGTAAGGTATTTTGTAACTTTGAACATGGGTGCCCCAATTGTTTGTTAGTTTTTTATTCAAATACAACTATTATTTATGCCTAAGAATTAATGGGCCTATTTGAGGTGATTTTTTTCATATTTATGTTTGTTGATTGAAGTTTTAATCCTTCTAGTCTAAGATTGATTGAGAGTCAAGGAGATTTTTCTTATGTATGTTTGTTTCCAGTAAAGGGTGTTCTGTAAATTTGAATATGGGTGGTCCAATTGTCTGCTAGTTTGTGATTCAAGTACATTTGTTAAGTTAATCATGGCGAACAAAAAAATTGATTCCTTCTTTAAGAAAAGAGGTTCTAAAAATATCGTTCAAAGTTCCACCAATAATGTTGAAACTTCAACTCCTCTAGAACAACGTCCTTCTAAACTTCCAAGAGTCGAATCTAAAGATGTTGATACATCTTCTTTGGTGAGGGATTCGGGGTTGCGTCAACAAATATGGGATTACCCGGTATCTAAACGTGATGAGATCAGACGTGCTTCTATCAAATCCGGGCCATATCAACCTAAGGCTCCGAATAATCAACCTTTTGAAACTGATAAGAATGGGCGTCGTTTTTTAGATTCTTGGTACAAGTTATTTCCGAATTAGTTGGAATACTCTCCAACAAAAAATCGTGCATTTTGCCTTCTATGTTTTCTTTTTACTAAGCCAACTAGACGCCCTGGATCTTGTAACAACCCTCGTACTGATTACCGGATGACCACTGAATTATATACTGATTAATGCTAAACTGAACCGATAATGACTGATAAGTGAACTGGATGAACTCTGAGCAATCGAATGGGCTGGCTGAAATTGAATAAGTTTGCCTATTGAATTGCATATTCTATCTGTTAATTGTATGATTGTATCTGTTTGTAGTTTATGTTTAAACTGCTAATTGAAGGCATTATCGGCGGCCGATTTAGGAACCGTTTAGTGTTTTGTAATCAGGAGAATATTTGTGATTTTATGGTATTTTTATCTGAAAATTGATTGGGAATGATTAAATTAGATTAAATTGAGTTAATTACGAACTTAGGCTTATTTACCAAATTGCCATTGGATGGACCCTTGTTTAATCTTGTTATTGAGCCTTATACACTTAGTTAAAACAACACTCCATCATCCCCCTTCCTTGTCTCCACCGAAATTAGATGAGAGTTAGAGAGAGAGAGTTGATTTTTCATCACATTTTGCTCGTTGAGCTTGAAACTTAAGAGGATTGAAGTGTTGACCCCATTGTTGATCGCCTAGGCTCTCAATTGAAGACTTAAGGTAGGAATCCATCTCTTTGATTGTGTATTTAAGGTTGATCTTGCATGTTCATACATCATTGTAGAACTAAGACATGAATTTACTCATAAATGGTGAATTGAAGCTCAAATGTTACATGCATGCTTGAATTGTTATATTTTGAAGTTAAACTCTTGAAGAATCATACATGCATGTCCATGTTTATATTATAGTCCATGTTTTCATCTCATTTGCCAACTATTGAGCTCTTTGGAGCAAGATTTAAAGATTGAAATTGGTTTGAAACTCATGCATTGCATGTTTTAAAGTGTTCTTGAATTGTTCTTGGAAAATGGATTTAATTGACTCACCTTTGGGGCTTGAATTCATAAATTGGCTTTTGAAACTTGTTATACATTGTTTTGGGATGTATTCTCCAGAATTTGAGCCCAAGAGGTCGAGAATTGAGTTGAGAATGCTTGGTTTGAGCTTGGAAGGCAACTGAAATTCAGTTGGCTTCTTCGCCGAGCGAAGCGATTCCTCGCCGAGCGACCAACGTTTTCCTCGAGCCCCGCCGAGCGAAGGATTGGTGGCTCGGCGTAAAATCGAACATCCAAGATTACTTTTACTGTTTCATCAGACCGCTCGAGCGAAGGAAGGCTCGCTCGAGCGAACCCTTTGATTTTGGAAGCTCGCTCGAGCGAGCATCGAGCGAGCATCGCACGTAAAAATTGAGCATCCAGTATTTTTACTGTTTCATCAGACCGCTCGAGCGAAGCCTTTGATTTTGCAACCTCGCTCGAGCGAAGGAAGGCTCGCCGGCGAGACCCTGTTTCAAAGAACTTTTGAAAAGTGCCTTCCAACTGTATTTTTGCATCCTCATCGCATCCTAGGCATTCTTAGGCCTAGTTTAGAGCATCTTAATGAGGATTTAGACATAGAACTACACCAAGGGAATTTAGGGATTTAATTATCATCCTTTCCAACTGTAAACTTAGTGTGTGTTCTATTTTATTGATTGTTTAGGGTTGGCTCTCGGGGACGCGCTCTAGCTACTGATAGCCCAATCTCTGTGAGTAATGTTGTGTGTAAGATATGTTCAAATGGTTATATTTTGAATCTTGGCGAATCGTTTATTGAACTGATATTGCTTATTGAATGAATCTATGTCCTGCATTTCGAACTGTATTGTCGGATCCTTAGCACCTATTGTTATTGTCTGTTTCAGAGCTCTGTCCGTTTCCTTGTGGAACGATACTGATTGCTGGCCATCATTATTGTTGGGTTCATTAAGGCGGTCCTTTTGGACCCTCATTTTATAGGCTAATGGATGTACCACATATGACTGATTGATTGACTGAAATACTGAAAGATTGAAATACTGTATAATGAATTGATTTCATTACTGTAAGGACATTCATTCATAACCTCTTTACGCTTTATGTTATTCACTGGGCTTTAGCTCACTGTTTATATATATATGTAGGTGCTCACCACCGAAGCTAGGGCGTGGGATTGGTCCCCGATTTTGTCAAGCGGCCTATGTGCCTCACTGCGAGGTTCGAGTTGCCATGCTATGGCTTGGGGTGTTTTGTGTCCCCGTCTCACTGCTTTTGCACATTTGTATAGGATCCTTTGTTATCTTTATCTTGTTGTCTAGGGACTTGATCCTGTCTTGTTGATCGTGAATGGTTGTATAGACTGTTTATGGATTGTACTGTTTTGAACCGTATGAATGCATAAAAATGTTTTTGACATTCAGATTTTCAGCTCTATGGACACTAGTTATTGATTGTATTGGCTTCCGCCAGCCGAACTCTGTTTAATTGTATTCTTGATCAGAGGCCTTGGTAATCTCGGATTCTTGGCGATTCTGATGCTAAACCCATAGGGCCGGGTTTGGGTCGTGACAGAGTGGTATCAGAGCGATACTTAACCACGAGTTATACCGCACACACGTGTCCAAATGAGCTATAGGGTGTCCTAGAATAGCAATTAGGGCATCTCATGAATTTGAAAAGTGTGTGCTTATGACTGACTGGATAAATGTTAAACTGTTTAATTGTACAACTGTTTATAATGATAACTGTTATAACTGCTATAGTGAAATGGATAATGCAAATGAAACTGAAGCATCATCCTCTGAGGCCAGAATGGCCAGACTTGCTCTTCCCTTTGTCTCTTTTACTGCTGGTTTTTTTTTTTCTCTGAACGACGACTCTGCTATGGTGACCGACGACCTCTACTACGGTGACCGACAACCCCTGTTTCTTTGGGTTTTTTTTTTTCTCTGAACAGAAGTTACAAATTTTTTTTTTCTGTTTCTTTAATTTTAATAATAATACATAATAAAAAAAAATGAAAGAATATAATAAACGTAGGGTAATAATAAATTATAAATTATAAGAATTTGAATGTTAAAATTATGATCGAATTCTTTAGCAGATTTGTCACCTAAGTTGTCATTCTGGTTAGGATTCTGATGCTTGAATTATCCTAAGAAATTGGAGATGCTATATACATTAAAAATCAGAACTTGATTCACTTAGATGATTAATTTAATAACATAATAAAGACCAATAATATTGATTCACTTAGATGATTAATTCACTAAGATGATTGTTAATTGTAAAAATGATTAACAATTAAGATGATTGTTAATTGTAAAAATGTTAAATGTGGCATGATTCTGGTGAAAGATTTTGTATGAATTTTTTGTTAGAATAGCTATTTCTGTGAAAAATATGATTGTATAGGTGTTGAAGATGGTTTTGATTAATAGGTAAAAGATATGACCAAAATTTTCTACTTCTATTTTGGTACCCATTAAGTGGCCTTTGCATGCATTTTATTTTAAAAATAAAATAGAATAAACTCCTTGCTGGCAAATGGAATTTCAGGCAATTCTTTATGAAGTTTGATGGTTGTGTTTGGATCTTTTATTGATTAAGGGAAGAGAAAATGAAGAGGAAATGAAATTGTTTATGCGTTGCTTTTGTTTTCTGTTTTCTATTTTTTTTCTTAGAACAAAAACTTGTTTGGTATATTTATTTTTATTTGCAAAATGTGGAATCAGTGTCAAAAGTTTCAAATGTTTGAAAATGAAAAAAAGAGAAGAGAAAAGTGTTTTAGTTTTAGGTGGAAAGCATGACTCTGGCAGTCCCAATAACAGTGTAAGAACAGAAATTAGAACAAAAAATCACAATTGAGTGCTCTCTTCATACAATCTTGTAGGAAAGTCTGGTGAAATGGATTTATCTGGCCATAATTCAACTGCACACTCTAATACCCCATCATCAACAAGAGGTAAATCTGATCCAGCATGGGATCATGTAACTGAGGGGCGAGCTTCCGATGGGAAGAAAACTTTAACATGTTTGTATTGTGGGAAAACTATCAAAGGTGGAGGGATTAATAGAATGAAGCAACATCTTGCAGGAAAGTCTGGTGAGGTTGGGCCATGTAAGAAAGTTCCAGGTGATGTTAGGTATCGAATGGAAGAGGCTTTGAAAGCAATTATTGAGAAAAATAAACGAAGTGAGGAATCTAATCCCTTTAATTGGTTTCGAATTTGAGGATGATGTTGAAATTGAAGAAATAATTCCACAACGCAATAAGGGCATCTTAATTAATGAAGGTGGTGGTAGTAGGAATAAAAGTAAGGCAACAATGACACAAAGAGGGAAAGGAAAGGACCCTGCAAAAATTGATAATTTTTTTGCACCAAGGACCACTCCAGGCTCTCAACCAACTATCAAAAGTGCCCTTACAACTAAAGAAGCTGTACATAGGGCACATATGATTGTGGCAAAATTTTTGTATGATACATGTGTGCCAATGAATGTTGTCAATTCCATATACTTTCAACCCATGTTTGATGCTGCAATCGCCATTGGTCCAGGATTTAATGTTCCTACGTACCATGAAGTTCGAGTTCCTTTATTGAGTGACTCAAAGAAAGAGCTTCAATTGTTTATTGACTCTGTAAAGAGTACTTGGGCTGATTCTGGGTGTACAATTATGGGTGATGGTTGGACTGATGGTAGACATAGAACTCTCATTAATTTTCTTGTCTATTGTCCTAGGGGAATCACTTTTGTTAAATCTGTTGATGCCTCTGATGTTGTAAAAGATGCTCCTCTTCTTTTTAAATTGTTTGAAGAAATTATTGAGTGGGTGGGAGCAAGCAATATTGTGCACATGGTGACAGATAATGGGGCAAATTATGTTGCTGCTGGAAGGCTTGTTAGTGAAACTTACAAGAATATTAATTGGTCTCCTTGTGCAGCACATTGTTTGAACTTAGTGTTAAGTGATATTTCCAAGTTGAATCATGTGAAAGAGCTTGCGTCTAGAGCATCAAGTGTGACAAGATTTATTTACAATCGCCCATGGTTGATAGCTTGGTTGAGGAAAAGGAAAGGATGGACTGAAATTGTGCGCCCAGGGGCAACCCGTTTTGCCACTACTTTCATTGCATTGCATAGTATTCAAAAACATATGCATGATTTGAAAGCCTTGGTGACAAGTAAGGATGTTGTCGATTCAAGGCATGCAAAAGATAAGAAAGCAAAAGAAGTTGTTGCTATCATTTTAGATAGTAAGTTTTCAAATCATTGCTTGATCATTGTTAAGATTGTTGAGCCACTCATGAGATTGTTGCGTATTGTTGATAGAGATAAAAAAACCTTCAATGGGATATGTATATGAGGGCATGTATAGGGCAAGAATAGCAATTAAGAATGTTTTCATGAAGAAAAAAAGATTGTACAAGCCTTATACAAGTATTGTCAAAGATCGTTGGGATAGGACATTACGTAAAAATATCCATGCTGCGGCTTATTGGTTGAATCCGGCTTTTCAATATGATCAATCATCATTTTGCAAAAAACCAGAGGTTATGGCAAGTGTGCTTGATGTGATAGAAACAAAAGCTACATGTAGTAAGACAAAACTCTTGGATGAAGCAAGATTGTTTCGAGATCAATTAGAAAGTTTTGGAAGAGAGCTTGCTACTATTACATCCAAGACAACACAACCAGGTAAAATTATTTATTACATTAATTTTTTTTTCATTGTGATTGCTTAATAATTCTTTAAGTGTAATATTAGATCTAATTTATTTATTTCTTCTTTTCTTTTAATAATAAGATGAATGGTGGAGGTTATTTGGCCATAGTGCTCCAAATTTGCAAAAGTTGGCTATTCGAATTCTTAGCCAAACTAGTAGCTCTTCTGGATGTGAAAGGAACTGGAGTGTTTTTGAACGTATTCATACGAAGAAGAGGAATAGATTGGAACATCAAAGGCTTAATGATCTTGTATACATTCATTATAATTTGCGATTGAAGAATAGGTAAATGAACCATTTACCTTGTCATACATTTAGTAATAGAATATTTATTCAAGTAATCTTACTTTTAAGTGAAAATTATAGGCATTTCAACAACATGAAGAACTATGATCCGGTTGATATTGAAAGTATTGACAAAACCGAGTTTTGGATTGTTGAAGATGAAGAAGAGCCTCCTCTTCTTGATTTTGATGAGTTGGAACAAATGCTTTATCAAGAAAGTTCGGCTCCACAAAATAAGAGGCAATGTCATGGTCTACGTGATGGTTAGTAATTAATTATTTCATTATTATATAACAATGTTTTTGTTATTATTAAATTGATTACTTAGTGATTTTGTCGTAACTATTGTAGAAGATGACGAGGATGATGTGGTCTTAGAGGTTGGAGATGATATTGACCTTGGATCATTTGGTGATGTCAACATGGATGATAGATCTAATGCTCAAAGTGGTGGAGTTGGCACAAGCAACAATGAAAATGAGGATGACGATGCTTGGCTAATGAAGGGCTTGCCAAGGAATTAGGCAAAAAAAACAATGTTTTTGTGGCATGATGTGTTTATAGTGGATTGGTTTTGAACTTTTTTTATTTTTATTTTATATGTATTTGTCTATTTTCATTTAGAAAGGATAGATGCTCATTATTGTGTTTTAAGATTTGGAATTATAGATCTTATCTCTATGCTTGCTTGGTTTATGTTTGTGTTTGAAATTTGACTCTTAATTGATGTAGTAAAACTAAAGTATTTTTATTTGATTATGTTTGTGTTTTATTCGACAAATAGGTAATCTTAATTGCTTTTAGTATAATACTTTTATTACTTTCTTTATTATGATTGTATTTAGAATATGTTCTATTTTCTAATTTCGATATATGTGTAGATTGTGCAGTGATTTTTGCTTGTCAAAAGGTTGCGCAACCCATTTAGAAAAAGGTCTTCAACAAATAAAAATAAGGTATGTCACATTATTATTGCAAATTACAATTTCATTATGAGTGATATTTGAAAATTCTATTATTTTGTTGAATTAAATTTTTTTTTTAATTTTTATATTTATATTTTTAATATATATATATATATTTAAATATATTTATGACGTAATTATGACGTCACGGTTCGACCACTTCGACCCGACGGTTGAACCGGTGACCCGTCCACCCGGTCACTTTTCCGGTTCGCTCACCGGTCCGGATTTCAAAACATTGGTCAAATGTTGGCAAAAATAAAAAAAGTCGACAAGTTATCCTCTTATTGATAGATTGATCTATCTTATGTTGACTTTACCTATTTCAACTACTACATCGGAACGTGCATTTTTAGCTATGAAACTCGTTAAGTCTAAATTGTGCAATTGGATGGAAGATGGTTTTCTGACTAGTTACTTGATTACGTACATTGAAAAAACATTGCTCAAGGGTTTGATGTAGACTCTATCATCCATACTTTTGATATTATGAAAGAGCGTCAAGCTCAATTGAAGATGCCTAATTTTAGTAAATAAATGCATGTAAAAATAGTTACTACTTTTTGTAAGCGAATATGGGCAAAAAAATATTCTCAATTGTATGATCATCTTTTAGTACTCAACTATGTTGACAAGGAATATATAGTTTAATATTTTATCGTAACATTATTGATTTTTTTCATGTTAGTAGAAATTGATATTAAACTTTAAATTTTATTGGTTAGAGGTTAAACGTACTTTGGCCCCCCTAAAGTCATAATCCTAGATCTGTCCTGATAATTCACTTAGAGCATGTTTGTTTTGAAGGATAATAGGGTGTGATTGGACTATTAGTCCCACCGGACTAATAGTCCATTGTTTGTTTGAAAAATTTTGCTCCGGACTAATAGTCTCCCCAGACTATTAGTCCCACAAACATAGGACTATCTTATCCCATGGGGGGTGTGGAATAGAAACCATGGGATTGGTATCCCATGGGATTATTTTGTGAAATGTCCATTTTACCTTCTATGTTATTACTTAGTAAACAATTAAAAAAGGGTAAAATAGTCTTTTGAACATTTATAAATTATTTTTTTAGTGTTGTTAATTTAAAACTATATATTAAATAAAAAATTTAAATTATAAATTATAAATTAAATTTAATTAAAAATAATAATTTATAAATTATGACCTTATAAATTAAATTTTTTTAGTGTTGTTAAAAAATTAAATTTACATATTAAATAAATTTTTTTTTAGTATTGTTAATTTAAAATTATATATTAAATAAAAATATAAATTATAAATTAAATTTATTTAAAAATAATAAATTATAAATTATGGCCTTATAAATTAAATTTTTTTAGTGTTGTTGAAAATTTAATTTATATATTAAATAAAATTATTTTTTTATTGTCTTTATTTAAAATTATATATTAAATAAAAATATAAAATATAAATTATAAATTTGATTTAATTGAAAATAATAAATTAAAAATTGTGACCTTATAAATTAAATTTTTTTAGTGTTGTTAAATTATAAATTATAGATTATAAGGGTAAAATAGTCTTTTGAACATTTATCCTTATCCAGTCCGTCTAACCAAACATTAGATTTACTAAAAATAGTCCAATCCAGACATCTAATCCCATGACTAAACAAACATAGGATATAAATCCAATCCAACTAAATAGTTCCAGGACAATGTATATATATATATATATTTTTTCTACATTATCTAATGATTTTTTCATTATGCATCCCGTTGTTTGGATAAAATAGTAAGGGATTAGTTGTTCCAACAAATGTTTTCCTTATATCTCAATTTAGGGAAATAATATGTTACATACTTCTCAAAAGATGTGTGTCATATGCATTTTATAATTAAATAAAAAATTATATAATTTTATACTTTTCGAGTTGTAATTTTTTTAAAAAAAAGTCATAATCAAATACAACATGAGACATAACAAAAGAACTCATAAGTTAAAACTAAAATAATGTCATAAATAAAAGGAAAAAATGACATAAATTAGAATTGTGGGGTGTTTGAGTAGTTGGTAAAAAGCTAATTTTTTTATTTTTTTAGCTTATTTTGTCTGACGTGATCCAAAATGGGTAAAAAATTAGAAAGTGACTTTTTACTAGTTTCTCAAAAGACTCCTGTATATGATATACTGCTTTTAAAAGTGTGTATATTAAAATTTCCCCACAAGTTATTTAATGTCGTTGAACCATGCCACGAGATTATTGTACCATGAAATTCATGCATAATCTAATAACTTCAAACGAATTGGGACAAAAAGGTTTTAGAACATAGATAATATTATAAATATAAAAAAAATTAAAGAATTTAAATTTGTAACGTAGATAAATAAATTTAAAAGTGTGTTTTTATTTTTTATTTTTTCTATTTTGGTAACATTTTTGTAGTTTCTACATCTCAGCAAAATTTACAAAAACTACTCAAAATCCAAGCTAAAGATCTGTGGTACAAGCCTTTGTCATCCTTTTATTTTGATGATATATAAACAAAACTTTCATACAAATAAGCATGAGCAATCATGCTGGAGACCCCCAGCCTCAAGCACCCCCACCACCACCCACACCCCACACACGTGGAGGTTGGTCATTTGTTCAAAAAAAAAAAAAAAACTTAATACACCAATCACACTCCACTGGGGTTTGGGGTCACAGTTATTTTTCTAATATTTTTTATATGAAAATTTCCTTCTAAAAACCATCAAAACGATGCAGCCAAAGCAACTTTGGATATGTGAATTAGATAAATTACACTTTGTCCATTTTATACTTGACTAGTATCTCACTTTAGTTATTAATGCTTATTTTTTCTCATTTTAACTTTTCATATTCCAAATTTTTCTTAGTATACTTCTAAAGTTAATTTTATTAAAAATTAGATTAAAAAATGACACATTAACAGTCATGTCACATAAAAATATTTTATTATGGAAAATGTTAATCTTACATAAAATTCATACATAAAACTTAACAAAAATGATATAGCAATAGTATTCTTGCAATTATAAACCAAAGTAATACGCATTTAGACTTCTAATGAATGGTTATTAATGAGACATATCATTCTGTATGAATTTTTTGTCTAAAAATTTTGTTTGTATAGCATTACTCTTTTATTATATATAACTCACACATCTAATATAAACTTAAACATTAATATAATAATATATAAATTTATGTTATGTAACAATTATTATGATATTTTATGTCTAATTTTGAACTGAAATTAACTTTAAGAATAAATTAGAAAACTTAAAACATAAAAGACCAAAATGAAAAAATGACCAAACATAAAAAGTATAATATAATTTTAAAAATTATATAAGATAATCTATATTTGAAGTAAATTTCAAAAAATATACTCTTATATGCTGTCAATATGATTGTGTTGGGCCCTTTTGGATGAGCACCTCCCGATATTTATTATTAAAAAAAAAAGAAAAAAAAAGAAAGAAAGAAAAAAGAAGTACATATTTACCCTTTTTGTTTCCACCGACGCTCTATTATTTGTTTTGAAAAAAATATTTTTTACCAAACATATATATTGTGTTAGTTTTTAATCTACTTTAGATCTAATCATGTAATAGAAAAATATATAATAAAGAGATAGTTTGTGACAAAAACATAATGATGGAGGATTCAATTTATTCTAAACCGAATCAAGGATTTAGAAAAGGTTTTATGAAGGGAAAGATAAAATAATGAGAAAAGTTCATAAATTAAAAGTCAATTTTATTTTTATTTTTTTAACTTTTTTCTTCTCTTTTTTTATTTTTTATTTTTTTAAAAAAATTCCTACTAATAGCCTCAATTCACCTATAACACAAATTCCACACATACAAACAAGGGAGAGAGAATCATCCAAAGAAGTGGACACAAAAAAGACTGTATTGTATTGCTAAATTTTACAGCACAGCAAGGCCTGTATTGCTCCCGACCCCAAAAACAAAAACAAAAAACATGATAAAAGCCTAACTTGGAATACCAAATGGTCTCTCTCTGCTTTTAGTCTTACACCATGAACAGACTAGCAGAAGCCCTACAAATTAGCTCAATTAACTCTACAAATTCTCGGCAGAGTCCTCGGAGTCGTCGTGGTCCTCTTCGGGAATAGTCTCCAACTTGGGAGAATTGGAAATCTTAATGGGAGAAATGACGAGTGAAGGCGCAGCCTCAATCCAGGATGAGTATTTCAAATCTCTGATCGATTTCGCCATTGAATTGATAATAGAATGACTTTCTGGTGTGGGTTGAGGAGGAAAGAGAATCATGTATAGATCTGAAGAAATTAGATGACAAAGTTGAGTATTCTGTGGAGTTGAATTCGATTGAGGAGTAGAGTGAGGAGATGAGGATAAGAGACTCCTATTTGTTTGCAGTATTGTTGTGTTGTTGTGAGTGAGAAACGAACTTAGTTAGTTGGGTATTCCTTATAACGGGGCTTGCTTGGTTTGATTGACGGCTACGAAGCATGTGACTGGTGGCATCGTGGAAACTCACTCGGCAATAATTTAAAAATAATAATAATAGATAGAATAAATTAGATTTTGTATCTTTATATTTTGAACCAAATCTCACTTTGATTATTACCCATGAAATTATAACAATTAATCTCTTATATTTTTTTTTGTTAAATCTCACTTTTGTCTCTACGGTGATAGTTACCCTCTGTATTTTTACTCAAATTTCACTTTCATCCTTATGTAAGTGTCAATATCTCTCTTTTGTTATTTTATTTTTAAATCTTTAACAAAATTCAGTCATGTGATAAAAATGTAACTACGAAATGAGGGTAAAAGAGAAAAATCATCCATATTTCTTACTAATACATTTTGTATATGAGAGTTATATTATATATATATATATATTCGTATGGTAAAAATTGAGACAAAATGACAAAAACATAAAACTTTTGAAATTAAAAAAAATGCGACAAAGATATCAAAGAGAAAGAAAGATAAATAGACAGAGTTTTGTGATTTCAATTTAAGCAAAACCTTAATTCATCTTCTTAATTGTTCACAATTTACATTTTATTTTAATCTAATACAGTCATATTTTAATATAAATTTTGGGATAAAGTGTATATTGTGGAAAATGTTAATAATTTTCCTTTCTTACCTTCATGTCGTAATCACATTCTTATCATATAACCTAAATGGGTAAACTACCAATAGGTCCTACTTTGGAGACTTATTACCCAATAGGTCCTACTTTGGAGACTTATTACCCATTAAGTCCTATTAATAAATTTATCAGTCTTTTATTTTTATGAATAAATTTATAGTGATAAATTTATCAGTCTCTTTGTTTTTATAAATAAATTTTTAGTGATAAATTTATCACTCTCTTATTTTTATAGTGTTAAATTTATTAGTTAGGACCTTTAGGTAAATAAGTCTAGTTAATAGGACTAATTGGTAAGTATCCCTAACTAAATTCTATTAAAAATGTAAACAATAGAGTAACAAAAAATTAAACATTGACACTTGTGTAGGAATCAAAGTAAGATTTTACCAAAAGTATACGGGATTGACTATCACAATTTTATGTATAAGAATTAAAATGAGATTTGATCAGAAATCTAAGAAGTTAACTGTTATAATTATATATATAGGAATTAAAGTAAAATTTAATAGTAAGTGTAAGGATACAAAATGTAGTTTATCCAAATAAATAAATAAATAAAAGTAGAAGATGGGGAATGTGGAAGGTGTGCTCATCATGGGCGAAGATGGGAACGCGGATGTTGATATTTGACCAACCACTGTTTCTACCATACACGGGTCCATATGGGACTCTCAATCTTATATATTTAAATCAGTGATATTTTTTAGAACATTGTAAATCAGTGATATTTTTATATATTTAATTAATAAAATTGATAAAATTTTATCACTGTTTTGTAATTTTTTTTTTTTTTTGAAAACAAGGATTAAAGTGCAATTTTTCCTATGATTTTTTAACTTTTTTTAACTTTTATTAATAATGTTATATATAAATTAAAACACATTAAATATGAGTAAATATGAAAGATTTTATTTACATGCTTGCCCATTTTTGTTCGACAGCTAAGAAATAAAATTAGACAGCGAAAGAAAAATTACCCTCCCGATAAAATCTTTCTTGATGGAAGTTTGATACACAAAAAATACTTGTACCACACATACGCATGAGAGACTTACATCCCATGAAAATATTTTTTTACACTCCCAGTTATTTGAAATTTTCCCAAAGAATAACTCACCCCTTTTTTTTCCTTTTTTTTTCAGCTAATAATTCACTTATATGTGTTGAAATTTTTTCATTTGTAAACAATATCATATAGGCAATACTATATATATATTTTTTCTACATTATCTAATGATTTTTTCATTATACATGCCGATGTTTGGTTAAAATAGTAAGGGATTAGTTCTTCCAACAAAAGTTGTCCTTATATCTCAATTTAGGGAAATACTATGGTACATACTTATCAAAAAATATGTATCACATACACTTTATAATTAAATAAAAAATTATATAATTTTATACTTTCTAAGTCGTAATTGTAGGATGTTTTGAGAAGTTGGTAAAAGCAGACTTTTTAGTTTTTTAGCTTATTTTGTCTTTTTGTAGATAAATTATGTGAAAGATGATGTGATCCAAAATGAATAAAAAGCTGAAAAATGACTTTTTATTAGCTTCTCGAAAGACTCCCGTATATGATATACCGCTTTTAAGAGTGTACATTAAAATTTCCGCACAAGTTATTAATGTCATTGAACTATGCCACGAGATTATTGTACCAAGAAATTCATGCATAATCTAATAACTTCAAACGAATTGGAACAAAAAGGTTTTAAAACATAGAAAATATTATACATATAAAAAAAATTAAAGAATTTAAATTTGTAACGTAGATAAATAAATTTAAAAGTGTGTTTTTATTTTTTATTTTTTCTATTTTGGTAACATGTTTGTGGTTTCTACATCTCAGCAAAATTTACAAAAACTACTCAAAATCCAAGCTAAAAATCTTTGGTACAAACCTCTGTCATCCTTATATTTTGATGATATATATAAACAAAACTTTCATACAAATAAGTATGACATTTTACTTTTAAACAAAATACCATGAAGATGACTTTTATTTGCAAGACACGGTTATTTTTCTAATATTTTTTGTATGAAATTTTCCTTCTAAAAACCATCAAAATGGTGCAGCCAAAGCAACCTTGGATATGTGAATTAGATAAATTACACTTTGTCCATTTTATACTTGACTACATCTCACTTTAGTTATTAATGCTTATTTTTTCTCATTTTAACCTTTCATATTTCAAATTTTAATTTTATTAAAAATTAAATAAAAAATGACACATTAACAGTCATGTCACATAAAAATATTTTATTATGAAAAATGTTAATCTTACATAAAATTCATACATAAAATTTGACAAAAATGATATAACAATAGTATTCTTGCAATTATAAACCAAAGTAATACGCATTTAGATTTCTAATGAATGGTTATTAATGAGAAATATCATTCTGTATGAATTTTTTGTCTAAAAATTTTGTTTGTATAGCATTACTGTTTTATTATATATAACTCACATCTCTGACATAAACTTAAACATTAATATAATAATATATAATTTTATGTTATGTAACAGTTATTATGATATTTTATGTCTAATTTTGAACCGAAATTAACTTTAAGAGTAAATTAGAAAACTTAAAACATAAAAGGCCAAAATGACCAAACATAAAATTGACAAAATATAATTTACCCATGTTAATATGTAGTCTTAGCCAAAGAGATATTGGTTGTTAAACCATGGAAATCAAAAATAAATTATTTTTCACAAGTTCTCCGAAATTATTTCCTTCCACAGACTATTAGTTCCAACGAATTAAATAGCCTTGATTTGAATTCCAATATTTGGTACAAAAGCCTCGTTTCGCTTGCAACACTTTTAGTCTCAAAATTAAAAAATTACTAAAAAAAATATTTAAAAAAAACTTATAATTTATATAAAAAAATTAAAGATTTTCTTTCTTTTTTTTCTCTATTTTTTGCATATTTTTTCATAAAAAATCAAAAATTCATTCTAAACATACTAGTCTTTTTATTTCATATTTTAATTAAAAAATCAAAAAATTACTAAAATATTTTATTCCCAAACTAGATGGAGCTAGTCCAACTTTGTACTACTATTGTAGACAAACCCATAAAACTTTTTCCCAAATAACTGAAAATTTGATATGCATATCATGAACTACACCACCAAGGAGTTAGCACCAAAAATACAATATAATAATAACAAAAAAAAATTATTTACATTAAAAAAACGCTACACATGCACAATAATAGTGCATACTTGCATGAAGGCATGCCCACGACTCCATTCGGACATAATTTTCCTCTCATGCAATTTTCTATACAAATCTAAACACAAGATATAGAGAAAAAGCAAGGAAGATTCCAAAATCATGAATCTTCATCATGTTCCTCATGCCTTTCTTCAACGATAGTCTCCAGTTCTGGAGAATTAGAAGGCTTATGAGGGTAGATAATGAGCGATGGAGCAACCTCCATCCAAGGATTTGAGCTCCTAATCATCTTGTTAGCCATTGTAGCTTAGCGTGACAACAAGAAGTTTCTTTGGACTAATTATGATGCAGTGAAAAATATGAACAACTCGAAGAATCTGCAGGATCAAATCTGTGAAGGGCCAGATTGTCTCTCTTCCTCCTCCTGCAGAAACAGAAGAAAGAGAGGTGGAAGGTGAAGCTACTTTGTGTAATTCCAAAGGGCTATGCTTTTGTTCTTGAATAGAGATTGTGTGATGAATTGAGAGGTCTATGAATGTAGAGGCCCTTTATATAGTTGGGATCAAGGGGAAGAAAGGGTAAAATTGCACATGGCCAATGAGAAAATGGATGGTAATGAAAATGCTAAGGAAAAGGATGGTAGTGAGAGTGGCATTAATGCCACGATTAATGGAAATGAAATAGAGGCAAATTGAGTGGCCACAAGAGTTTTGAGCCATTTTTAGGTTCTCCCTAACATTGAACCTTTTAGGAGCAAATCCCGACCCTGAAGCTAAATGTTTTGAGCCATTTTTAGGTTGTCCCAAACATTGAACATTTATGGATCAAATCCAACTACAAGACCAAGTGAGAACAGTTTCGGATTTATACATACACTTCCAATTGAGCTTCACAATAGTTCAAAGACTATGATTTGCATAACCTTGCTATGTAAGTGCAAACAAATTGGACATGAATTCATTGCATATCCCTGAAGTTAGAAATCAATATTCAGTTTAGTCCCAAAAAAATCCAAAACAAAACCAGTATCAGTAATAGTAATGAACACAATCTGAACCACTTCACCATAATTAAGCTTAACTTGGCAACAATCTAATTTCACTATGCAAAATCACATTTAAGCAAAAACCCATAACAATTCAATGCTGAATGACCCTTGTAATGAAAACTAAAGATTCATTTGCACCAAATTTAATCATCAGATTTTATCAAATTTATGATCCGAATTATCATCACGTCCAAAAACCCTAAACATAAAATTTACATCTCCTCAAATGAAAAAATTCAAGCTCAAATCATCAAAAATCGGAGACATAAAAACTCAAACTCATAATTTCAAATTCCAAAAAAAAAAAAAAACAGAATCTTGGAACAAACCCTAAAAAGAAAACTAACCAAATCAATCCAGGGGAATCTCAACATCTCCATCAGCGATCTCCTGCTGCAGATCCTTAGGGTTCTTCCCATCAACCGTACACCCAACAGAAACACATGTACCCAAAATCTCCTTCACAGTACCACTGAGATCTTTAGCCATCGATCTCGGCTTCATGACCTTGGCGATCTCGATAACATCATCGAGAGAGATGTTTCCAGTGTGCTTGATGTTCTTCGTCTTCTTGCGATCGCGCTCGGGCTCTTTCAGGGCCTTGATGACGAGCGCGGCGGCGGAGGGGACGACGGAGACTTTGGCCTGGCGGTTCTGGACGGTGAGCTTCACTGTGACTCGGAGGCCCTTCCAATCCTTCGCGGTCTCTTTGGCGATGTCTTCGCCGATTTTCTTGGGAGACAGACCTAAAGGGCCGATTTTGGGGGCGAGTGAACTAGCTGCGCCGACTTCGCCGCCGGTTACCCGGACGTAGACGTCGACAACCTGTGATGGGTCGAACTTCGGCGGCATTTTCCGGCGACGCAGCGGCGGTGGTTCTGGAGAGAGATAGGAGAGAGAGTAGGGTTGGGTGCGGCGTTCAGAGGAGTGGAAGAGAGTGGGTTTTAGGGTTGATATAAAATTAGGGTTTTGCAGATGGAGACTGTTAAATTACTGATTTGTCCTTGGACTAGTGAATTTTGGGGTGATGGGGTATATGTTTGGTGGGTTGGTCTTTTTTATGGCCCAATTTTGGCAATTATGGGCCCAATCCAAAACATTCTCAATTTTGGATTTGGGTTCAACCCAGGACCAGTTAGATTTAGGATTTGTTTGGTTTATAGATTTAGGCCTTGTTTGGGAAGACTAAATAAGTGTACTTTTTGTCTTTTTTTACTAAAAAAGTGAGGTTGAAAATATGGATGTTTGGGTTAACTTTTTGACTTTTTATGAAAAAATGTGTAATAAAAAATTGTAAAAATTGGTTTTTAGAGGAAAATTTGAATTGTGAGTTGTGCAGCCGTAATTGTTGACTTTTGGTGAATAGTGTTAACTTTTTAACTTTTTGAGTAACTTTTTGACTTTTTAGATTATTTGGGATATTCCAAACTTAGCCTAGTGAGGCATTTATAAAGGAAAGGAAAAGAAAGGAAAAATATTAGTGAAATGTTAATGAAATATAATTATATTTTTTATATATTGACAGGGATAGGCCCACAAGGACCATGGCCCATACCAAGCCATTTAGACGCCCGACCTGCATGGGCCTGACCGTCCAAGCTCCTCGAACTGGTCGACGCCGAAATCTCACGAGTAACTCGCAGTTAGTTCAACGGGAACTGAGTAGTCCCTCAATGAACCCTCCGACGAACAAGTTAGCGTCTCATGGCGACAGAGAGAGAGAGCAGAGATAGAAAACTTAACCTCTCTCTTGTCTTCGAGCTTTGCTTATATCCTTTGGTAATCATTTTGATGTCCCAGCCGTTCTTACCTCTCCGCCGAAAGCTTACGCCGTGGTTCGTCTTGTTCAGGTATGGCGCCATTCCTACCGAGGGTGTTGTCGCAATAAATGCCGCGACGGGTCAGATTAATGGTGATGTGTCAGGTAATAACTTTGCATCTTTTGTTCACGAATGGCCGTTTCGCACCTACCACGCTCCGAAAGACATCATTGGCTTTTTCTCGCCAATTGCCTCCAAGATTTTTATCGACCCGACCGTGTGGGGTAAACGTTCAAATGGCGCGGGTTGGGTTTACCCATGGGGCAGGGGTCTCTCAAGGGTCCCGCCTCGTCAGTCCCCATTCTCGAAAATTTTTAGTCCAATAAAGGGAATAGTAATAAGGAAGATGAATCCGACCGGTAGGGGGAGACCGACCGTGGGAGGCCGAGCGTGAGGGCGACCGAGCGTGAGGGAAGCCAAGCGGGGTGAGGCCGACCGTGGGGGTGACCGAGCGGGAGAGAGGCCGAACGGGGTGAGGCCGACCGTGAGGTGGCCCGAGGAGAGGCCGGCCGTGGTGAGGCGAGGCGGCGAGGCCGTGAGGGCGGCTCGTGAGGTCACGTGATGAGTTAAAGTGGAAAGGACAAGGTAAGGGTCGGTACGATCGACCATACACGTGGCGTGATTTCGAGGAGGAAAGATCAGCGTTGGATCGAGTGAAGCGTCGGGGATTATTATGGGCATTGATGAGACAGTTTTGGCGGATGATTTGAAAAGTTTTCAAACGGCGGACATTAATTTGGATCCTTGGAATACGGCAAACCGTGGGCTTTTTGGTATCATACGATTCACCGACTTCTTTACAAAAACTCAAAACATTCAAGTATCGCCTTCGCCGTTGCTCACGATATTCGCTGAAACACTTCTTCGATTTGTTAGCACCGATCGGGTTATTCGCAAACACAGCTTAGAAATGGCCCACGAAGAGATTGCAATTGTCAGGGTAGATCCACTGGGGGAAGATGATGCAGAGGAACTAGCGATTCAGTATAGGTCCAAGAGGCCGTGAAGTCGTGGCGCAATCCCATGGCCCCGCCGTGATAGAAACGGCGCAGCCAATCAGCCAGGTGGAACCAGACCACTGGCATTCGAGGGCGGATAGATCCATTATTACAACGGCGGAGTTGGAGGCCATCCGCGAGAAGTACCAGATTCCGGTGGAGGTGGAGTTGGTGGTGCCAAAGTCGACGGAGAGACCGTCCGACGTCAGGGGAGGAGAGTTTTCCCTCTACGAGAAAGCTCTAAAGGGTGGGCTGAGGTTGCCTCTGCCGCGAATCGTGGTAGATGTGCTCAACCACTTGGAGGTGGCACCAGGGCAACTGATGCCCAATGCATGGAAAATCCTGCTGGCTTGCGCAAGTGCTTGGCCGAAGGCGAACGGAGGAGCGGCCATGACGGTGGAGGAGTTCTTTGGCTGTTACAAGGCATCAGGGTAGCAGGAGACCTAGATTACCCTTTAGGCGGCGGCGGGGAAGGGTTTGGTGGCTGGTTTACCGACGTCCATCAAAGGTTGGAGGCCGCGATGGTTTTATGTGTCCGCCGCTGGAGGGGCCGATGTGCGCACTGTGTGGAAGGTGCCAACCAAGTCTGTGGAGCTAAAGTTGGGGGCGGCGGCGGAGGAGAGGATAAAGAAGGTGAAGGAGTGGAAGGAGAGGGAAAAAATCAAGTGGAACGAGCTAGTGCAGCCGTCGGCACTGTTTGAAGCTGGGTTGGGCCCAAAACCGATCGGTGGAGACCTCGATCGATCGGAGCTGGAGGTAAGAAGAAGGGCACAAGAGGCGGAAGATCAAGCCATGCTGGTGAAAGCCCAGAAGTTCAAAGAGGCCCAAGCCGACCGACCTCCTCGGCCAGTGGCGAGGGAGAGGATTCGACCTCGTCCCAAACCCTTGGGAGAGAAGAGTTTGGGCGAGTTTGTTCCGCGACTGCTCCCGAAGGATCCTCTGAAGGAGAGGTCGTTGAAGGAGATGGAGGCGCTGGGGGTAGGGAAGAAAAAGAAGAGGTTGAGGCGGGGTGGGGAGGAGCCAGCCCAGAAAAGAAGAAAGGAGGTAAGGATGGAAGGGGCCAACCTGGCCAAGCAAGTGGAGGGTGAGGAGGTGGGGCAGGGCCCAGAAAGGGTGAGCGTTCCCACTGGAGGAGAAGTCCCTGTGACAGAAGATACCCCAGGGATGGGGATGACCATCCCAACAGTAGACCTTGTGGAGAAGGCCCCAGCGGTACAAGCAGAAGCTGGGTCGACTGGGGCTGAGCCAAGTAGGAGGTTGGAGAAGACCCCAGTGGTGCAAACAGAAGTGGGGTTGGCTGGGGTTGACCCAAGTTTGGGGGAGCAGACTCAAAGGGGCTCTGCGCCGCAGGAAAGAGGAGCTGGTCTGGGTGCCACGACTTACCACGCTCGTCTTTGTGGGCTGAAGAAGGGAGGAGATGGAGGCCCAGCCGAGGTCGGTTCTTGGACTGCCTAGTGAAGATGGTGGATGAAACAACCTGCGTTCGGATGTGGATTTAATGAGGCCGACTTCTTGAGGGGTTATACTCCGCCAAATGGAGGTGACCACCTTGGCGGGGCTCTTCTAAGAAGCAGGGCCAAGCTAAAAGGTGAGAGACCAAGACCCAGTTGGCCAATTTGCGAAGAGAGCGCTAATCGAAGACCGCCACACCGAGCGATCAAGTTGGAGCTGGAGGGTGCACGCCGCCAAATCGTGTCGCTTGAGTTCCAACTTGCTGGCGAGCAGCAGAAGTTGGAGGAGGCCAAAAAGGCTTATGATGTGGCGGTTGAGCGGCATGAGGAAGCCATAAATAATAACGAGGATCTGGTTAGGCAGAGAGACGAGGCAGATGCTAAGTTGGAGGCTCTGCAAAAGGAGATGGAAGATGAGCGTGTCAGAGCTGCAGAGTAGAGGGAGAGTCTGCGCAAGGAGTTAGGGGCAGAGCTAAGTAGGGTGACTGTGGAGAGGGAGACTCTGCAGAAGCAGTTTGAAGCTGAGAGGGGAGGTTGATCACTGAAGTAGAGGCCTTGGAAAGGGCGTTGGGGGCTGAGAGGGAGAAGGCTGCCGCGGAAAAGGAGGGCTTGATGAAGGAGTTGGGTGAGGAGAGGGTGAAGGCGGCCTCGGAGGCTGCCTACTCGATCTCATCGCCCAGGAATGGAGCTTCAAGGCGCGCCAGATTTTCAGTGGCTATTGATCTTGCGGTGCCAATAGCTTAGCGAGAGAGGAGACTGAGGCCGGGCCCATCGAAGACATCACGGAGGGCGAAGTCTGAAGTGATTGCAAGCTTCCAAGCCGGACTTCTATAAGCATGAAATGGCGAAATCGGGACATTGGGTGGAAAATGTTCAAGCGCAAAGAACTGCTCCCGAGCTCGATTTTAGCAAAGGTGGTGGTTGAAGAGGATGATGTGGCCTGCACTTCGACGAGGGGATAGAAGAAGCAGATCTTGTCTCCAGTGAGGGGGAGGAGTGATCTGAAGAATGGGTGGACTTAGGAGTTTTGGTTTATTGTTTTGTTGTTTGTTTGTTTTTTTTTTTTTTTTTGGAAAGGATGTAAGTAATTTGTACACACATTTTTAAATGAATAAAATGGCACTTATGGTTCTAGTTGATGATTCCAGTATATTTCCCCTTGTGTTGGTTTGGTCTTGGTTTGTTTTTCTTGTGGTTATTTTGTGCACTGATGTTTTCAGCAAATGTTTGTGCTAGGCAGTAGGGTAAGGTGAAACTAAAGTCATGCCAAAATCCAAGTCAGAATAGGATAAGGAATTTTCTAATACAGAGTGAAATAGCAAATTTGTTTAAGTGTGAGGGGGAATCTGGAAAGTAATGTTTCAATTTGAATGAGCATAGAAGTAGACTGAAATGTAGTGTTGAAGATGTGATTTGCAAATGAAATATGGGAGAACATCTTTAAAATATGACTAAGTGTCAAATTACCTTGAAAAAGTAAACTGAAATGTAATGTTGAAGATGTGATTTTCAAATGAAATATGGGAGAACATCTTTAAAATATGACTAAGTGTCAAATTACCTTGAAAAAGTAGACTGAAATGTAATGTTGAAGATGTGATTTTCAAATGAAATATGGGAGAACATCTTTAAAATAGGGCTAAGTGTCAAATTATTTTGAAATTGTGGTTAAGCGTCAGATTATGACTGAGTGTTTTGCTTGATGAGCTTTCATTCATAGGTCTGACTGGGGCTTGTGAAAATGCTCAGGTCTGGCTGAGGCTTTTGAAAGTGCTCAGGTCTGACTGAGGCTTTTGAAAGTGCTCAGGTCTGACTGAGGCTTTGAGTGCTCAGGTCTGGCTGAGGCTTTTGAAAGTGCTCGGGTCTGACTGAGGCTTTGCGTGCTCGGTCTGGCCGAGGCTTTTGAAAGTGCTCAGGTCTGACTGAGGCTTTGAGTGCTCGGTCTGGCCGAGGCTTTTGAAAGTGCTCAGGTCTGACTGAGGCTTTGAGTGCTCGGTCTGGCCGAGGCTTTTGAAAGTGCGTCTGTTCGAGTCTTTCAGTCTGCTGAGGCTTTTGAAAGTGCTCAGGTCTGACTGAGGCTTTGAGTGCTCGGTCTGGCCGAGGCTTTTGAAAGTGCTCAAGTCTGACTGAGGCTTTGCGTGCTCGGTCTGGCCGAGGCTTTTGAAAGTGCTCAGGTCTAACTGAGTCTTTTGAAAGTGCTCAGGTCTGACTAAGGCTTTGGGTGCTCGGTCTGGCCGAGGGTAACGCTGCAAATGAGAGTAACGCTACAAATGAGAGAGTCAAAAGAACGATATATATACAGTTGAAAAATTGTGAGTTCGGTTCAAAGTTTGTATTTTCTATTGAGAGGGGAAATACAGCAGTTGTGACAATACAAAAGTGGGAATTCATTGATAATAACGCTTCAGATGTTCAGCGTTCCAGGGATGGAGAAGGTCTCGGCCGTCCATGTCTTGGAGTCGGTAAGTGCCTGGCCGTGGGCGGGCCTTCACAACGTAGGGTCCCTCCCATTTGGCTGCCAGTTTGCCCTCAGTTGGATTCTTTGTGGCAAGGGTTACTTCTTTTAAGACGAGGTCCCTGAGAGAACTCTCGATCGGACTCTACTTGTAGTGTGTTCTCATTTTCGGTAGAAGCCAACCCGACAATTCTTGTCTCTCGAAGTTCTTCGATAAGGTCAGTGCCGTCACGGGGCTCTTCGGTTGAGGCGAGGTCCGGATCTGACGAACCTCAGGGGTGGCGGACCGACTTCGACCGATGACCGCCAACGCCATATGTTAGACGAAAGGGTTTCCCGGAGTCCGGCAAGGGTTGGTAAGCCCAGAGTACGTTTAGTAGTTCCTCGGCCCAAAGGCCTTTAGCGACCGAGTTTGGTTTTGATGATCTTTAGGAGAGAACGGTTTGTGACCTCAACTTGGCCGTTGGCTTGGGGGTGACCAGGGGAAGAGAAACATGGTTGAATCTGGAGATCTGCACAAAACTGCCTATACTTGGCGTCGTCGAATTGCTTTCCGTTGTCGGTGACAATGGCTTAAGGGATGCCAAACCTGCAAACGATCGACTGCCAGATGAACTTGGTTGTATTTCGCTCGGTGATGGTGGCCAGGGGGTCCGCCTCTTCCCATTTGGTGAAGTGTCGATGGCGACAATTGCAAACTTGGTCCGCCTCGGCGGTGGGAAGTGGACCAACCAAGTCGATCTCCCATTTGGCGAATGGATAAGAACGCAGGGTGATCATTTCGGTAGGAGGCGTGTGGGATGTTGGCGGTGACACTTGTCGATTTAAGCACAAAATCGGTGGCATCTTGGTTGAGAGTCGGCGTAAGTAACTGTATGAGTACTTTTCTGGCGAGGACCGCCTCAGTGGTTGCCACAGATCCTCATGAATTTCTTGTATGACATAGGTTGCTGGGTGGAGTTGAGGCATCGCAGTATGACGTGAAAACCTCGCTTATAAAGGATGCCATCGACCGAATGTAGTTAGCCGACGAGCTCGACCTTGGCGGCTAGTTTGTTGTCGTTTGGGAGCTCTCCGGTGGTCGTGGAAGAAGAATGTCGGATGCCCAAGGGATAGGTTCAGTCTGGAGGAATTGCACTTCTTGTGAGTCGGGCGAGATGGCCGGGTGGGCTAGATATTCAAGGCGAACTCCATCGCTAAGGTCGGAATGGTCGTGCCAGGCCGTGCCATTTAAATCGCTTTTGGAGTTTTCCGTCCGGTATGTGCTCGATCCGAAAGTATTGAAGAGGCGAGCAAGGGGGAGCGCTATGTCTCTGTAAGCTCGCATTGTGTCGTCCTTGGCATCGAATTCCCCCGTGATCTGACCGACGATGAGTTGGGAATCACTGAACACGCAGATCTGGTCGACACCAATGTCTTTGGCGAGGCGGAGTCCTACTATCAACGCTTCATACTCAGCCTCATTATTACTAGCCTCAAACAAGAAACGAAGAGCACATTTGAAATAGTCACCCTCAGGAGAGGCGAGGATGATGCCAGCCCCACTACCTGCCCTGCGAGATGACCCATCAACATTGAGAGTCCAGGAATGGGGATCTTCGTGATCGGCCGATGGGTGCTGAGGTAGTGGGTGGTATAGGATTGGTGAATTCCATGATGAAGTCGGCTATAGCTTGCCCTTGATTGTCTCGAGGCGGTAGGAGATGTCAAACTGGCTAAGTTCAACTGACCACTGCATTAGTCTGCCCGAAAGTTCTGGTTGTTACATGACCTTCTTCAAGGGTTGGTCGGTGAGGACCACTATAGGGTGGGCTTGGAAGTAAGGGCGAAGTCGTCTCGATCACGATGACCAAAGCCAAGGATAGTTTTTCTAATAATGGGTAATTTCGCTCGCCTCCCTCGAGTTGGTGGCATGTATATAGCCGCTGGACCGAGCCATCTTCTCGATAAGGCTACCGACAAATGTGTTTGATATCGCTAAGTAGAGGAAGAGGGCTCACGGTGATGGCTTGTGAAAGAAGGGTGGGTTGGCCATACACTGTTTTAACTGCTGGAGAGCCTCTTCGGACTCAGTTGTCCATTCCAAGGTCTGCCTGAGGACTTTGAAGAAGGGTAGGCACTTATCTGTGGCGCTGGAGATGAAACGGTTGAGGGCGCTACTCGCCATGGTAGTTGAACTTCTTTAACCGTTTTGGGTGACTGCATCTCGACCAGAGCTTTGATCTTTTCAGGGTTAGCCTCAATGCCGCGTTGACTAACCATGAAGCCCAAGAATTTCCCAGACCCTATGCCAAAGGCGCACTTCTCGGGGTTGAGCTTCATCTGATACTTTCGAAGAGTGGCAAAAGTTTCTCGCAGGTCGGTGATATGGTCAGTGGAGAGTTTGCTCTTGACTAGCATGTCATCTACGTATACTTCCATGTTTCGACCGATCTGATGGTGGAAAACTGCATTGACTAACCGTTGGTAGGTGGCCCCAGCGTTTTTTAATCCGAACGGCATTACGCAATAGTGGTAGGTACCTCGGTCGGTGATGAAGGATGTGTGTTCCCGATCGGATGAGTGCATCATGATTTGGTTGTACCCAGAGAAAGCATCCATGAAACCGAAAGCATTTGGTGACCGGTGGCATTGACCGCCAGATCTACGCGAAGTGGGTAGCTATCCTTGGGGCAAGCTGTTTAGGTCGGAGTAGTCGACGCAGAGACGCCATTTGTCGTTGTTTTGCGAACCGGGACCACATTGATGTACCACTTAGGATAGTCCACGTTTTGGATGAACTGGGCCTCAAGGAGTTTGTCAACTTCTGCAGCAATAAGATTATTACGCTCTGGGTGGAAGATTCGTTGCTTTTGGCAGTAAGGTCTGAAATGAGGTTCGATGCTGAGGCGATGGGTTATGAGAGAAGGGTCAATGCCTGGCATGTCAGCATGATTCCAAGCAAAGACGTCCTTGTGCTCGGTCAGGAGGGCAGTAAGGTCGGCTTTGGCTTGGGAAGGTAGTTGGCTGCCAATTTTAGCTATTTTGAGCGGGTTGGTGAGATCAATATTGACCTCGACGAGCTCCTCCACTAGTTCTCCTCTGACCAGCTCGTCTTCATCCCGGGCGTCGAGCCCTTCAATGATCATTGCCTCCTTTAGCTTAACTTCTTTAAGGGAGGCGACGTAGCACTCCCTGGCCACTGTCTGCTCTCCTCTGACTGTTCCGACACCGGAATCAGTAAGAAATTTGATGGCAAGGTGGTAGGTGGATGTGATGGCTTGGAAGGCATTCAGGGCCGTGCGGCTAAGGATGATGTTGTAAGCAGAAGGGCAATCGACCACGAGGAAGGTGAGCAACTTAGTGGTCTGCCTGGGGTGTTCGCCGATGGTGATAGGTAGGTCGATGGAGCCGATCGAGGTCACACGGTCGCCGGTGAAATCGACTAGAGGGGTTTGGAGCGGGGATAAGCTCTCTTCTCCGACCTTAAGCGAGCGGAAGCAATTTAGGAAGATGATGTCTGAAGAGCTGCCATTGTCTATGAGGACTCGTCTGACCTTGTAATTGGAGAGGATTGAAGAGATCACGAGGGGATCATCATGGGGATAGCGGATTCTCGCACATCGGGGCTCGTGAAGGTAATAGGTTCAATCCATCGCTTGTTGCTTGGAAGGTCGGCCGACCATGGCCACCGCCTTGTCTCGAGCCTGCCGGATTTTTTCGAGCTCGCCCGAAATGGCGGGATGGTCCTCCGCAGGCGAGCCCGGCTGAAATAACCCTAATTTCTCCAACTGGTGGAGGAGGATTTCTGGAGGTCGGGTTGTGGTTGTTGGCGATCACGACCACTTCGGTCAGGGGCTTAGTGTCGGTGGTGCGCCGACGGCCGTGGTCTGAGGGCTCGATTTTTGTCTCTGGCCGAGAGCGGATATCTATGAACGCCGAGACGCTTTGACGATCGTGGCTTCGACCGGTCCTTGAGATTGATCTGATCGTCGTGTTATGGCCATGGTCTTGGTGGAAACGGCAATATTTGGACCGGTCTTCGGGTCGAAGGGTTTCGTGAAGAGGGCCATTTGAGGGGTAGTCTTTCTAGATTTGATGGAGGACTGCTCCATAGGGAGTTAAGGGTATACCTCTCGAACCCACTGTGTGGTCTAGCCGGTGCTTGGTCAACGGTCTTGTGAGGCCGGTCGGTATAATGGGGTGTTTGGTTGTGGTCTTGAGTGTTTTGTTCGGTCTTTTCTTATCTCTGGGGTCGGGTTTTTAGTGATCGGATCTTGCCGAGCGGCTAATGAGTCTTCTGCGTTCATATATTTCTGGGCTTTGGAGAGCAGGGTTGCCATGGAGGTCGGGGGGTTTTTAGAAAGTGAGAAGAGGAAGTCAGACGACCGTAGGCCTGCCATGAATGCAGTGAGGATGACGTTGTCATCATTTTTAGCCACCTGCAAAGCTTCGATATTGAAGCGAGTAACAAAGCTGCGCAGTGACTCCCCCTCGGTATGACGGATGTTGAGAAGTTGGGTTGCAGGGCGGCGCTGGCGTTGAGCTCTGATAAAGTGGCTGAGGAAAGAGTCGCTGAGGTGCTGGAAGGTGGAGACAGAGTCCGGTAATCGATCGAACTAAAGCCGAAATAATTCTTCAAGCAGTTACAGGAAAGCTCGGCACATGATCTCGTCAGGAAAGGCGTGGAGAATCATGAGGGTGCGGTAGGTTTCCAGATGATCGACTGGGTCCGTGGTTCCGTCGAAGGAGTCAATGGTGGGCATTTTAAACTTGGCGGGCAGAGGTTTGTCTCAGATGGAGGCAACGAACGGTGAGTTTGTAGTGGTAGAGGGGTTGTGTTGGATGTTCGCGATGACCCTTGAGCTGAGCTTCATGGCTCGGAGTTCAACGTCCCGAAGGAATGTTGTCACCTCGAGAGGAATGGAGGCCGAGGTGGATGCCGGATACGCCGCTTCTGTGGCTGGTGGTGCGATCGACGGGTGTGGAGGTGGAGGTGGTGGAATGACTTGTGGGTGAGGCGGTTGCAAGCCTCCCAAGTTAAGAAAGTTGGGTTGTGAGATGGTGTGGCTCAGGGCTTGTTCTGGATGGGGCAGATCACCTAGGGGTGGCGGAGGTGGCATGGGAAGATTTCTTTGGAGCAAGGCATTTATCAGGGCCTGGTTTTGCTCGGCCATGCGGTTGATGCTATTGGTGAGCTCGATGAAATATTGTGGCGGTTGGTTTGGGTTGGGAGGGTCGGTCTGGTGGTCAGCAGCATTGTGGTGGGAAGCCATGGATCTAGTCGTGACCATACACCTCGATGGGTAAAGGTAAAGGATCGTTGGAACGAGGGTCTTCGGCGACAGTGAACACAACTGGCGCGCGGATAAGAACCAAGTTCCCACAGACGGCGCCAACTAATGATGCAGTTCTAAGTGGATGGGTCGGACTGGTCCAAGCTCCCTGAATCTGGGTTGGGACGTCGAAATCTCGCCGGAGTAACCTGCAATCAAGTTCAATGGGGAACGGGGTAGTCCCCCAGTGAACCCTCCGACGAACAAGTTAGTGTCTGGGCGATAGAGATAGAGAGAGTGAGAGAGATAGAAAACTTAACCTTCTTCTTGTCTTCGAGCTTTGCTTATATCCTTTGGTAATCATTTTGCTGTCCCAGCCGTTCTGACCTCTCCGCCGAAAGCTTACGCCGTGGTTCGTCTTGTTCAGGGTGAGGGGGCGCCATTCCGGCTGAGGGGTGTTGTCGCAATAAATGCTGTGACGGGTTGCATTAATGGTGATGTGCTGTGGCAATAACTTTGCAGATCTTTGTCTGCTGACATGGCCTGTTCTGCACCTGCCACGTGTCCGAGCATCATTGGCCTTTCCTGCTTAGTTGGCCTCCAACTGTACCGGGTTTTACTGACCCGGTTGTGCAATGGGGTCTAAATGGCGGGCTTGGGTTTACTCATGGTGGGCCGTGGTCCTTGTGGGCCTATCCCTGTCACCTTTATTATTTATTTTTTTGAGAAAAGGCCAACAAATATACATAAAACGTAGCAAATGATCACAAACTTGGCACAACAAATACACATTGTTTTTTAAAAAAAATAATATGTCACTGAAAAGTTATATACACTACAAGAAAATACGCTTTTGGCGACTAATTTTTTAGTCGCCAAAAGTCTCTTTTTAGTCGCCAAATATCGAATTTTCAGTTTTCCCGACTAAAAATTTTGGTCGCTGGTGTTGTCGCCTATATGTGGTCGCGCATACCTTTGGCGACTAAAAAACTGTTGGTCGCCAATAGATAGGGCTTCAGCGACTACAGATTTTGTCGTCATTGCTCAATTCCATTTTTAGAAATTATACATTTGGCGACTAACATTTTAGTCGCCAATAGTTAAATTTTTTTTTTACTATTTATACCTTTGGCGACAAAACTGTTTAGTCGCTGAAAGCATTTTCCGAAAAAAAAAATTTCCCCTATGCTACTACCAAGTTTTGAACCCATGACCAACAACTTTCCAACATTCTCAACCTTTACCCACAGTCTCCGCCCACTACGCCACTATAACCTCACGTGAATAATAATGCAACATAAATTACTTATAGACTATATTCGGCGGTATTAATACAAAACTATATATATATAAATAATTATTTTTATTTAATGTATTTTATGTAAAAAATAAAGTATTTATTAAAAAAAAATATGAGAGCACTTTTGGCGACTAAATGTGAATTTTAGTCGCCAATTCTATGCCTATTGGCTACTAAATGCTGCTTTGTCGCTAAAAAACATTAATTTCTGCCCAGAAAACTACTTCCAGCGACTAAACTTATTTTTCATCGCCAAAAGCTCCACTTTTGCCGACTAAACTCTGTCTTAGTCGCCAAATTGTCCACGTTTAGCTACGAAAAAATTGTTTGTCGGTAAAACACCTATATTCGGCGACTAAAATATTTTTTGGTTGCCAAAACCTATAGTTTTGGCGACTAAATGCTTTTAGTCGTCAAAAACTGTGCCTTTTAGCTACTAAAATTTTTGTAGTCGGTAAAAGCCCTATATTGGGCGACTAAACAGACTTTTAGTCGCTAAAAGCCCTATGTTCGGCGACCAAAGCAGTTTAGTCGGCAAAAGTCATCAGGTATGGCGACTAAACCAATTTTAGTCGCCATTTGTACAACTTTCAGTGACGAAAATCGCTTTTTAAGTCGCCAATGGTGTTTTTTGTTGTAGTGATACAAAGCTACAAAATGGTAAGAATATTTATGAGGTAAACTATTAATAGGCCTTAATAATTTGACTTAATTTTCATCAATTTCTATTCAAAATAAGTCCTAATAAAATCATCACTAAAAATAACTTTTTGTGATTTTTTTTGCATATGTCGCTAAAAATTTATAATTAATGACTTTTTTATCACGGTTTTTATAAATTGTCGCTAAAAATTACAATTAGTGATATTTTTCTGTGATGAATTTTTCAAACTATCACTAACGCTGTGTTTGGTTGGAGGATTTAAGAAGGAATTTGGAAAGAGAAAGGGAAAAGGTGTGTGAAATTAGGTGAAATATTGGCATATTTTATTCACGTTTCACCTATCTTTTCCATTTCCTTTTCCATTTCCAAATCCCTCCTCAAACCCCCCCAATCAAACACAGCATAAAAGTTATATATTAGTGACTACCGTGGGTAAAACTTATAATTTGTGACATTCTTTGTAATAAAATTTTTAAAATGTCGCTGAAAATTTATAATAGTATTTGATGAAAGATACTATTAAATTCGCAGGACTTATTGGACAATAACACCATCTATTGGAGTCTACATGTAAGTTCCTCATGTTTATGAATGTAAGTTATTAGTGTGTTTTTCAACACATTAAAATGTTACTTATTTATAAATAATTTTGATCTTCTACGCTAAAATGATATATTCTCACTTGTTTGTTTGGGATAAGGTCATAGGATGTAATTATGTGTCATAATCAAATTTCATTTGGCACTGGCTAATAACATTTATTGGCTAAAAAAACTTGTTTTGTTAAAAAAAAAAGTTTTAGGTCATTTGGCACACTCATTTTTTGCGTAAAATTTTAACTTTAGCCACTTTAAAAAGTCTATTATTATTATTATTATTATTATTATTATTATTATTATATAAAAAGTTATAAATATACCAAACGAATTAATTTTTTGGTATCAATTTTTTGTTAACTTATTTTTAATTAATAAACGAGCTTTTTAGCAAACTCCAAAGGAAGCCTCAATCTTAAATTTTATGTTTGGAAATTAAAGTAGATCTTCGAATTGAGAGTTTCCTAGGCTGTATATATCTCTCATTTGGGGGACTACAAGTCCCTTGGGGAAGTAAGATATAAATTGGGAAGATTAGAAGAATTTGAATTAAAGGGTTAAAAGATTAAAATGCCTTCTACTATAACCATTACATTATGTAAGTTATGTCTAGTGATTCCGAACAATCATATGACAGAATAAAATTCTACTAACCCCCTTTCCTCATACATAATCCTAAATGATTAATAATTTAATACTAATAATCACATATAATCTAGTCTAATGAAACAAACACGACTTATCTGCAGAAGAAAGTGCAAAGAAAAATTACTATGTGATCAAGGTTGATTACTAGTGTTATCTCCACCATATTTGGAATGAATTTATATCATATATTGATTTTTCTCTGAATATTTTTGGTGCATTATGCATTCCTCCTTTTTTAACTTATTAATGAGCTCATAATGGAGTAAGATGCTTTATTTATTAATTATGAAGATAATTAATTTTGTATGAGAAATACTAGATAAGATAGTTATATGTTATTAAGGGCTATTTTGGGAAGTGGGTTAAAAGCCACTTTCTAGCTTTTAACCCACTTCCTTCCCTTATAAAAAAAAGTCAAAAAAAAAATCAAAAAGTTAAAAAGTAGAGCATTATTATTGTTAATAAAAACATATGATAGTTTTGATAACATTATTCCTTTAATTATTGCAGTAATTTGGATCCATATAAAAACAAGCTATGGAATCATATATTTTTTTGAAAAAGTATTTTTGAGACTTGAATCATATCTGCTCAGGATTTTTCATCTCTTTAACCCATGTTTGGATTTTGGGAAGTTTGCTTTTAGTTATTTTTTTTTTGGTTTGTAGCAAAAGTCAAAAGTTAACTTTTTAAAATTTTGGAAAGTGGGTTAAAAGTCACTTTCTAACTTTTAACCCACTTCTCTCCCTCACAAAAAAAGTAAAAAAAAACCAAAAAGTTAAAAAGTAGAGCATTATTATTGTTAATAAAAACATGGAAAATGCCTGGTAGCTCGAAGCTACCAAGCTCGAATGGCTCGAGAGGAAGAGAGGGAGAAGGAGAGGGAGAGAAAGAGAGGGAGAGGGACTGGTCCGTCGTCGCCTTCCGCCGCTGCCTGCCGCAGCCTCCGCCGCTGCCACCGATCGTCGCAAAGACTAACGATCACGCCGCTGCCGCCTCACGCCGCCGACTCGCCACCACCGCCATTTTAATAGCCTCCTCCTCCTCCTCCTCCTCCTCCTCCTCCTCCCTCCCTCCCTCCCTCCCTCCTCCTCTCTTCCTTCTTCCTGGTCTTCTTCTTCTGCAAAAAAAAAAAAATTAGAGAAGATAAAAGTGAAGTCGAAAATAAGAAAAAGAAAAGGAAAAAAAAAAAAAAGGGTCAAAACGATGTCGTTTTGACCCTCGAGCCGTAGCTTTTGAGCTACCAATCACGACCGTAAAAACATATGATAGTTTTGAGAACATTATTCCTTTAATTATTGCAGTAATTTGGATCCATATAAAAACAAGCTATGGAATCATATATTTTTTTGTAAAAGTATTTTTGAGACTTGAATCATATCTGCTCAAGATTTTTCATCTCTTTAACCCATGTTTGGATTTTGAGGAGTCGGCTTTTAGTCACTTTTTTTAGTTTGGAGTAAAGGTCAAAAGTTAGTTTTTTTAATTTTTTTTTTCATTTGGGAAGTTGGGTTTTAGCAAATGGTGAAATTACAATTCTATCTCTTATGGGTCAAAATGTGTTACATAAGTGAAGTTGTAAATATTTTAAACTAAATGGGGGTAGTTTGGTCAATTTATTATGATTTGACATCATAAACAAATATTAATAAAAAAAGTCCAAAGTAACTTTTTACTAACTTCTCAAATCATTTGTCTAAAAAAATTAAAAATTTAGTTAAAAGTCAAAAAATTACTTTACCATCTTTCCAAAATAATGTTGTGTTTGGATTTTGTTTTCTTTCTCATCGTCATTATTGCATTATTGTTAAATCAACCAATCTACGTGTAAATGAACAGTCATTATGAACAAGAAAAATGCTTGGGACCTCTAATTAGAGGTACCACTAATGATGTGGCAGTGGGTCCCACCACTGCCACAACCAATCCTGTGTCTTGATTTTTTTTTTTTTTTTTTTTCTTCATTTTCCACCTCATTAGAGGTGTGTTTAGAGGTGTGTTTTTAAAGGTCTCTAGCATTGTTGTATGAACAATTATAAGCATTGTTGTATGAACAATTATACACATTGTTCTTGATAAAAATAAATAAATAAAAACGGACACACCGTTAGTATTCTAAATCCTCATACTACTAAAAACAGTTATTTTATTTTATTTTTCTCTCTAGTTTATCTGATATATAAAGGGTGGTTTAAATTATGATAACACATTTAATTACAGATAATAATTTAGGGTAAAAGTCTACCTATTCTAATTTCAAAGTTCTTATAAATTTAAAACGTGGTTAAACACATTAAATTTTTTGGACTAACTTATAAAAAAAAATTGTGTACACATACGTACATACTTTGGTCTTGTTTTATTTACCAATTAATAATGTTTTGAGAAATGTGAATATAGAAATGAAGCACATGGTTTTAGAAATTTTATAATGAGAGTTTGAAAACAATAAGCAACTTGAATTAAATATGAGTTATACTGTCAACAGTTTGGTAAAGATTTGGCCAAATTTTGCTGTATATTTATTTATTAGAAAAATGGCTATGCAATTTCTTATTTGGTTGTTTTTAAAATAATTTGTTGGGTTTGGTTTTTTAAGATTCACTTTTTAGAAAATTAATTTTTTTTTTATTTTTTGTGTTTTTTGTTTTCACTAAATTTTTTTAATTTTTAAACACACCTAACATAAATACACTTAAAAAGTATAATATTTTTGATTTTTTTTTATAAAAAAATATTAAATATGAAAAATACAAAAAAAAAAAAAAAAAACAGAATTCAATACAATTTTCGTATTCTTGTGTATTTATTGATTTTTTAAAATAATTTTTTATAAATATTTTACTTTTTAGATACAACTAACTAAGGTGACATCTAAAAAAATATTTTAAAAAATGGCTTAAAATTTTAAAAATATTCATTAAAAATTTTTAAAAAATATGAAAAACAAAAAAAAACTCAATGTTAACTAAATTTATAAAAGAAATTTACTCTCTTGGCATTTTTTTCTCGTTGCATTTTTTTCTAAACATAAACAATATTAAGGGTTCGTTTGGGAAGTAGGTTGACTTTTTAGCTTTTTGGATTTATGACTTTTTGGCTAAAAAGCCTTGTTTGGGAAGGGCTATTTGACTTTTTTGACTTTTTGTGATAGAAATAATATAATAATTATGGATTGGATGTAATTTTTGTCTTATTGAACTAAAAAGTCTATTTTATCTTTTTGTGACTAAAATAACCTCCAAACCCAACCCAACCCATCTTCCCAAACAGAGGCTAAATAAGTCAATCAGCAACAGCAATTGCTTTGTTTGATATACTTTCTATATTAAGTTAAAAAAATTGATAATCTAAACATATAAATTAAAAATATTTTCTTTTCAATTTCTCGGTAATTAATTTTTCTTCAAATTACTTAAATTATTTTCTTTATAATTATAATTTGTAAGTAAAAGTTGTAGGATCTTATTAACTTATACATTAGATACATTTTAAGATTGCATGAAGTTTTTAATAAAAACGTATCATTTTTTTAAACTTCTTAACAAACAAACATTAACAAAATCTAAAGAGTGATGATTTAGAGCATTAAATTTGAAGCTTTAAAAATATCACTAATAATGTGGTGATGTAAAAAAAAAAATATAAAACAAAACAAAGGCTAAATTATCACATCAATTATGGAGTTCACATGATGTCACATCATTAATGGTGTATTAGTAATGTTAAATTAGTGGTATGACTAAACTATAGATTAACAATTCCAGGATTAAAAATGCCTTTCGTGTGAACTAAAGTTGGGTCTGACAGTTGATTTTCAGTGGCTTTATCATTTTTGACCTTTTGAGATAAAATTATTGTTAAATGAAGATGGTGCATTTGGTAAGCACTTCAGTTTAAGGATTTGTTTGGTTTGTTTCTCAAGCCCTAATTTTTTTAAAAAAAATTTAAAATTTTGTTTGGTTTAAATTTTTTGAAAAAAAAAAAATCAAAATTACTTTCTCTCTTACACATCAACAAATCACTTTTTCTCTCTTCTCTATCATTCTCAATCACTTTTTCTGGAGTCTTTTGGGAAGTTAGTAAAAAGCCAGCTTTCAATTTTTTTATCCATTTGGGTCATATCACCTCACATAATTTACTCACAAAAAGACAAAATAAACTAAAAAATCAAAAAGTCAGTTTTTTATCAACTTTTCAAAACACCTTCTATCACAAACATCTACTCAACTACAACAAAATATCAAATCATTTCAAATTTCCAAACTCCAAAACTATTTTCAAACTATTTTTTGGGTGAATACTATTTACTATTTTCAAATTATACAAACAAACAAACAAACAAAAAAAAAAAATTAAACGTGAAAAGACGTAAATTACAATTACAACATCCGTGTATACTTGACCACGCAAACATAAAGGAAGCGTGTGATACCCGCATGTATACGATCCACACACATTCATTATACAATTTTTTTTTTTTTTGCTGATTTTTTTCTTTTCAAAATCTCATAGATTAAAAGGAACTGAAAAAGAAAAAAAAAATTAATATAAATTTTTTAACAGGATTAACAAAAACAAAAATAAAATTTCAATTGGTATTTTATGTCACAATAAAATTATTAGACTTGATAATTTAAATATATTTATGATATTATTAAAAATTATTAATTAACTTAATACTTTATTAAAAAAGGGATAATTTATCATCTGATTAAAAATCAGACGAGGATATTCAAAATTTTCAAAATTACAAAAAATAATTTATATTTTACTTAAATTTCATAAGATGTGATGATGTGACTTGTTCCAAACGGAACGAATCAGACTGATCTGCGCTTCTCGAACAGGTACCCGGGGGCCGAGCTCACCAAGAAACCTGCACAAGAGTTCAATAGGGAACGGGGAGTCCCCCAGTGAACCCTCCAACGAACAAGTTAGAGAGGAGAATGAGTGATAGAATATGGAGATAGGATGATGATAGAAAAGCTTAACCTTTTGCTTTTTTTCCGAAACCTACTTATATTCTCTACTAATCATTTCCTTGTCTCTTCCGACCTATCACGTTAACCGAAAGTCTATGTTCTACCTTGCCTTGTTCATGGTGAGGCCGTTCTGTTTCGACGGGGAGGGGTTATCGCAATAAATGCTGCGGGGAACCTCATTAATGGCTGATGTGTGGTGCAATAATTTTGCAGAATCTTTATCTGCTGATGTGGCTGGTTCTTCTCTTGACAGCTGTCTGGATGTCATTGGTTCTTAATGCCACGTTGAGCTCCAGCACTGTTGGGCTTTAGTGTTTGAATTATGTATTGGGCTCTAAGTGATGGACCAAACGCTCCTATAGGCCTACCTATGTCAAGATGTATTCTGTATGTTTTGTTTCAGTTTTTTGAATTCGATTTTCTGATAATTGAGTTTTTTATTTTTCATTTTTTTTTTTGTTTTTAGTAATATTTTAAAAATTTTAAGTAATTTTGTTTACTTTTTTAGATGCACCTTACTTAAATGTATCTAAATAATAAAATATTTGTGAAAAAATATTTTTAAAAATTAATAAATATACAAAAATAAGATAAATGTACTTAATTTTCATTTTTTTAAATATTTTTAGTCTTTAGGGAATTTTTTAAAGATTATTTTTCACAAATATTATATTTTTTTAATGTATTTATGTTACTTCTGTTTAAAAATTAAAAAAATTATTTAAAAAATTAAAAAGTTCATTAAAAAAATATGAAAAAATAAAAAAGTAAATTTTTTGAGATTCAAAACCAAACAAATTGATTTGTAATTTGACTTAAATATTTGTTTGCATAACTTTATTATTATTTTTTAGTATTTACTGGCCAAGAGCTTGTTTGGATGTGGGTTGACTTTTTAATTTTTAACTTTTTAGTTATTTTAGTTTTAGATTAAAAAGTTTTGTTTTGGATAATTTTTTTGAATTTTTTGACTATTATGATAGAAAAAATAAAATAATTATAAATTTAATATAACATTTTATTCTATTTAAATAATTTATTTTATCTTATATAACTATTTTAGCTCCAAACATCATGCCAAACCAACACTAAAAAAGGCCAAACGAGGCCTAAAGACACGGATCTCCAATCTCCAAGTGCCAGCGCACGATTATTGAACCAGTGAGTCGTCTCACATCCATTTCAGAGCGGGTCACAGCAGATTCTTTCCCGATGAGAAGGAGAAGAAGAAAGTCCCTAATCTCATGTCGCGACAAAAAAATGATATAGTACGACACCACAGTATGACAAGATTTCGTACAATGACGCGTCTCGATAAGGACGATCTGATCCTGACAGAACGACTGTGATGGGCTGTGGGCCCCCACTTCTTGAATTTTTGCCACCAATGAATGAATTAAACTGGGTAGTTGAACTGCCATACTATTGGTCCACCTGTCCTGCTGCTTCATTGGATAAACACCCCCATGCTATCTTTTCCAATTACTAATTTCATCCACTTTGATTGGACGACACAAAAATCAAAAACCCAAAAAAACCTAAACAAATCTGCTGGAGTACACGTGTCATTCTGTGAATAGATGAGGGATTTTTTGGGTTTGAGCAAGGTTTTTGTGGGACCAACCCATCAAAATTGTGATAATGTATAAAATTCAGGCCTCGTTTATTTTATTTTATTTTTTTAACTCTTCCGGCCTCTTTGATAATGTGTTATTTTAATAATTTTTTTATATTTTTAATTAAAATATAAAGTAAAAATATAAATATATTTAAAATAATTTTTTAATTTTTTACAAAAAAAAATGTGTAAAAAATAGAGAAAAAATGCTTGTTTGGTTTGTTTTTTTGAAAAAAATTCTTTACAAACAAATTTTCAAGAGTAATTAAACTAAACAAATTTTTTCAAATTTTGTTTGGTTTACTTCTTTTCAAAATCACTCTCTCTCTCGTACACATTAAATCAATCACTTTTTTTAAAACTCTCTTCTCAAAATAATTTTCCAAAACCATTTCTAAAAAAAAGCAAATCAAACAAGTTTTCGTATTTTTTATCTCAAAAACTACTCTACAAACACAAACCAAACAAGCCAGAAATCTTTAATTTTTGTGTATAGCTTATTGACTTTTTTAAGTAATTTAGACCTCGTTTGAGAACAAACTTTTTTAGTAACTTTTTTATTTTTTAACTAAAATATGCAGTAAAAAAAACTAATATGTTTGAGGTGATTTTTTTTTCTATTTTACAAAAATATGTGCAAAACGTAGAGAGAAAATAGAATCTTTAAATTTTTGGTATAGATTGTTAGCTTTTAAATTTTTTTAGTAATTTTTTGACTTTTAATTTAAAAGGTAATATTACCAAATGAGGCTTTAGTACTAATTTTTTAACTTTTAAGCTAAAAAGAAAGTTCCCAAATCATTGTTCCATTTAATAAATATAAAATGTGTGATATATCACTAAAATGTACTTTTGGTGACTACTTTTGGTGACTTAAAAATGTTTAGTCGCCAAAAATTGTGGAATTGGCAACCAAAAATAATATTAGTCGGTAAAAGTCAAATATTTAGTTACTAATTTTTTTTAATCGGGGAATATTCATTATTAGCAACAAAAAAAAATTTAGTCGCTAAAAATATTACAATTGATGACTAAAATTTTTTTAGTAGCCGTATAACCTAGTTTTGGCTACTAAAATTGTTTGCCGAATGAAAAAAAAAAATTTATTTTTTTATCTTTGGCAACCAAACTTTTGGTGGCTAAAAATATATTTTTAGTGACAAAAGAATATTTTAGTACCCATATAGTTAGTTTTAGCTATTAATAATGTTTAGTAGCCAATTGAAAGGAAAAAAAATATATTTTTTGTCTTCAGCGACCAAAATTTTGGTCGCCAAAATTATATTTTCAACGATAAAAGAATATTTTAGTAGCTCTATAGTTGGTTTTAGCTACTAAAATTGTTTAGTAGCCAACAGAAAAGAAAGAGAAAAAAAAATTATCTTTAGAATATTTTAGTCGCCAAAAAACTAAAATATTTGGAGAGAGATTTCAAATTTTGGAGGAATTAAAAAAGTAATTAGCGACTAAAATATTTAGTTACGAATTGTTATTAATTATATATGTATTTTGTTTCCAACCCAAACCGTAACAAACCTGCAACTCTATTTACATTTTTATTTATTTATAGAAAATCTTTAATACTATCAAAACAAATAATTTACGTAATGTAAGAGAGATCCAGCTATAGTAGTCCTAACAATTTATGAGTGAAAATAAAAAAAAAAAAGTAGGATTTATATTATTTGTATATAAAATATATATTCAACATGATTTAATAATCTAAATTACTTTAATATTATGTAATGACTAATAATTTATATGTATATTTAATATTTTTATATATCTATATATGTATAATTCGAGTTTCGGGTTACTCGAGTTGTTTGACCTCTTTGTCCAAGCTCACCCAAATTTAATTTAGGCTTCTGAATTTTTGCCCAAATCTGTACCGAATTATAAAATATTTTGTCAAAGCCCTAAAAAAATTCGGGTTGGATGGGTTAAGCCCACCCAAGTTGCACCCTTATGTGATATTTTCCCTTTCAAAAATGTTAACAACACATAATGAACTGATCACATTGCACTAAAATTGAAAATATAAGGTTTAAATATTTCTAAAATTACGAAAATTAAAGTGAGATGCAATTTACCTCATCCTCATTAACTGGGAAGTATGAATCCTTAAACTTGAATTTTACCAAGCCCCTGTTTGGGAAGTGGGTTAGCTTTTTGGCTTTTTTACTTTTTTGGCTATTTTAGCCTGGGCTTAAAAACTTGGTTTTGGAAGGACTTTTTGACTTTTTGGTTTTTTTGAGTTTTTTTGTGAGAGAAGAATGTAATGATTATGAATTGAATGTGATGTTTTGTTTGTTACGGTTAAAATAGCCTATTTTGTTTTTTGTGGCTAAAATAGCCAAAAAAGTCCAAACCATGACTTCCCAAACGAAGCCCAAATCCTATATTCCTCCCCCTTTCCCTACTATCATTTAAGTATTGTTCAAATTTTACAAACACTTTTTTGTTCATAAAATTAAGCTTGAAAAGTTATTAATTTAGATAGTTGTCTTCAATTGTACCACATAAGTTGACATAAAAAATTCTAATAAATAAATAAATGAAAGTAATAACTTAAGGGTGAAAATAATAATAATAATAATAATAATAATAATAATAATAATAATATCTTTGTTAATTTTTATATCCATATTGAGTCCTATATTCACATGATGAATAGTAAAAGTTACTGTTCACTTATTATTATTATTATTTATGGGATAAAGGTTATTTTTTAGACCTCTTAAATTATTGAAAAGTATTACTTTGTCCCTAAACTATAAAAATATATAAATAAATCTCCTAAACTATTGATATGTTTTACTTTGACCCCTTCTATTAGGAGGTTCAATTGATACATTTTTATAATTAAGGAGTTTATTTGTACACTTTTATAATTTACATATAGCATTATTGTATATATAGATATTTTCCCTTCTCTTATAAATAATTTAATTATTTATTTTATTTTATTTTTTTAACAACTCTTATCCTACTCAGTAAAAAAACAAAAAAAAAAAAACTCTTTATCATCTTGGTGCCATCTTTTTTTAACCGTTGGCCATTTGGTTGATTTTTTTTTTTTTTTTTTGCCTATACTACAAATTGATTTTATATATATATATATATATTTTTTTTAGTGAATTTTATAAATATTTATTTTTTAGATACACTTTATCTAAATATGCTTAAAAAAAATAATATTGTGAAACTTTTTTTAAAAAAATTCAACAAATACAAAGAATATTAAAAAAAAAAATTTAATAAATTCTCATATTTTATTGTATTCAATAAATTTTTTAAAGATTTTTATATAAATTTTATACTTTTTAATATATCAAGATCAAACGGATATAAAAAGTTAAAAAAAATTTCATTAAAATATTTTTAAAAATTACTAAAAATATAAAAATACAAATTGAAAACTCAAAAAATATTTTTAAAAATTCCAAACAATAACTAGTTTATCTCCCCCTTATTGTATTTTGCGTCTCTTTTACCGACTAAAAAGTCGTCGTTAATTTGTCTTCAGCTACAAAATAGAATAATCGACATATATATTTCATTTGCCAACAAAAAATTGATTTAGTCGCAAAAAATGATAAAAGTTTTGAGAGGGAAACAATTATTGCCACGCTTCCTCTGTTAGACCAAATGATATTCAAACTCTCTCACACCCAGACTGTCTCACCACCAAACTTCACACGAAATCACTTCACCGTAGCCCACCGTATGGAGGACATCGGCACGGCCACTCACAACCGGAAATCACCACCGCCACAGCCGCAGATCACAGGTTCTCTCTCTCGCTCTCGGTCTGTCTGTGTGTCTCTCTCTCATGCTCACAATCTCTCTCTGTTTATTTCTCTCTCTCTCTCGCTTTCCCTTTCTCTTCCATCCTTTGTCTCCACATTTTCTGATTGTTCATTTAGGGTTTAAATCTCCCTTGGTTGTGTGGTGTCTCCTATTTATATATAGTTTATTTTAGTTTCATAGCTTCAACTTTTCTCACAACCTTTAGGCTTGCAAGTTGCTCTGTTTTATGCCCAAATGATTAGATCCATATATTTTTCATTTTGTTGATCACTTATGTATTGCTCACAAGATGTTTGACGAAATAATTTAGGGTTATACAGGTTTACATAGATGAATTTTTTTATATTAAGTGTGTCCCCTAAACATGTCATTCCCAGTGTTCTTGAAAAACTGATTGTATATACCAATAGTATGCAAGAGTAGAATCCTAAACCTTAGTAAGCAAAAGACAATACAAAGTAATAAGTGCAGAAAAATTTAGGATTGCAAAAATAGTTAATATCTTTAGTCCAATATTCTGTTATAAGTTGAAAACAATGTTATTTATGTAAATTGGAGAGGAAAGTCAATGGCTAGGAATACAATCAGCTAAAAAGGTAATCCATTCTCTCTAATTTTTTCGCATATCTTTCTGTAAAAAAAAAGAAAAAAAAAAAAGAAGTCAATTTCCAAACGAATCCTAGGATGTATAGTAAATCATGACATTCTATTTGAACAGGCAAAATTGAAGCTGGAAGGCTCTGATCAATTACAACACAAATTATGATAATATATATATATATATTCCCCCCTCTTCAAAAACCAATAATTTCAGCTTAATTTGATCACATTACATTTTAGTTATTTCATCTGTTGTTTGCTTATTCATTATTTCGAATGATCTTTCTTGGTCCAATGGCGTTCCATTTTTGTTATTTGTCTTTATATTGAATACATAATTGTTACTTGTAATTCTCAGTGCATGAATTCTTGGTGCTTGAATGGTTAAAGATTTAGAAATCTTGCTGGAAGTTTTGGCCCTTTCATTTCTTTATTATTTATGTAATAGAAGGGTCCAATTGATTCAACATTGATATTTAGGCACTCTATTACATTCAACTGTTACATCTATCATTTCAGTTGGTTTCTTAAGTCAATTCATTCTTTAAAGGAAATTTTGTATATTCCAATATAACAGGAAAATAATTTATCAATTGTATGTAAAAGATAAAATAGAAGTGGAAACCTAATTACCTGTCACATATTAAATCTTAATGGTTATATCAGGTTGTTATCTATCTAAATTGCTTTTTATATAAATATGCTGCATTTAATCTTTTGTTGACTGATTTCTTGTTGGATCATGAACATGCCTGATTCTTATATGTGACATATATGAATGCTGTCACGACCAAAAACCCTATATGGGGTTAGCATCAGAATCGGCCAAGAATCCGAGATTAGAGAGGCCAATACATGAATAAATAAAAGTAAACAGTATAGAGCTGGAAGGCAGCAATAAATAATATAACTAGTGTCGTGAAAAAAATAAAAAAAAAAAAAAAAAAAAAAATTTTTTTTGCATTCAAAATGCAAAAATATTACTATTTATTTACATTTATTATACAAAAATTGAAAGGACTCGATAATCGATAAAAAAAAGCAAAAAAGCGAGAATAAAATAGTACAAAAGCAAAAAGAAGATAACAAAGGACACAAAAAACAACCCAAGCAGCAGCACAACGCACACAACACGAACCTGAGCATAAGGCACATAGGCCGGCTGAAACCAAACCCAAACCAACGCCCACCTCTCAACCTGGGCATAGAACCTAGAAATATATATAATATATATATATATATATAAAAATAAAAATAAAAAAAAAACGAAATGAATAAAAGAGAATGAATGAATGAATGAAAATCAAGAATGAAATTTTTTCATTAAACATAATAAATCAATATTAATTGTATTCATTCAATACATCCAAAAAGTAGGTCCATCATTTATCTGTCAAAGAGGGTCAAAAGGATATGATAATGTGATATTAAGTGAAGAATGGCCATCAAATAAATGATGATGTTCCACGGAAAAGAAAGCATATGTGATAAAGAAAAAGACAACAACATACATTCAATAAACAAAGACATATATTCATTCATTAAATTATAAAATATAATAATATAGATTCATTTTTACAAGATTCAAAGATTCAAAAGATTGAACATTGACATACACAATTTAATAGCGTAAGAAGAAAGAGAACAGAGCCAATTAGAAACACAGAGAACCAACCAAACAGTAAAAAAAAAAAAAAAAATAAAACAAAATACACAAATTTCTAAAATTACATAAATAAAAAAAATCCTAAGAATTCTTCTGTCTAAAAACTAAAAATAAGAAAAAAGAAGATGAAATGAATGATGAAAGATAAAAAATAAAATAGAAAAAAAAAAAAAAAAAATCGAAAAACAAAAATTATTTTTTCTTTTTTAAACAAAAGGCGGCAAAAGTCCTTCCACTTCGGCGAAAGAGCGCTGAAGGCGCCCGCCTCGCGCCCGGCCGAAGGCCCCCGCTCCGCGTGACACACATTTCTCTCGATTTCTTTACAGCTCGATTCGAGTGACATTCGCTCGATAGAATGCTTTTATTCGATCGAAAAAAAAAAAAACAAAAAAAGAAAAATCCGGAAAAAAATGTGGGAAATAAAAATTCACGAGAAAAGCACATCAAAATTCAGGATCTTCAAAATCGAAAAAAAAAAAAAAACTCCAATCCAAACCAAAAGTTTTTAATTAACTTTTAATGCTCCTAATAAAAACTCTTTTTTTTTTTTCAAAAAATTAAACTTTAAACAAATACAAAAACAAATCAAGCATTTAAGAAAAAAGAAAGAAAAAAATTTCAAAAAAAAAACTCAAACAAACAAATTTTTTTTCAATAATTCACAAAACATCTCAAATAACAATCATTCTTCTTTCTCTTCAAAATCTTTGAAAAAAAATGTTGAAACATGGAAAACAACAAAAAAAACACTGTGGAAAACATGGACAACTGAAAACATGGACAAACAATTAAAACAATTAACTCCAACACAACAAACTCAAACACAACAATTAAATACAATAAACATTTATGCATTAATTGCAATTATAGCCCTAAAACATTCAAGAGATTCTAATGAGAAAAGATGAAGTTCAAGATGAAGAGAAAGAGGAAGAGAGAGGATGTTTAAGAACTTTAAATTATTATTAAATTTATACCAAAATCTCTTATTCCAAGCAATCCAAAGCTCTCCTCTAAGTCTCTCAATTCTCAAAACTTCTCCTAAAGAAAATAAATGGGAAATCAAATGGAAGAAAAAGAAAAATAATATCATATATAATAAAAAAAAGCATTAAATAAATTAATAATTATATTAAATTAAATAATAATTAATCTAAAATTAATATAAATAAAATATTTAATCATTAAATAATTTTTAAAATCAATATAATTATAATATTAAATTTTAATCATTCATAAAAAATAATTTATAAAATTAAATAAATTAAAAAATAAACCTATTAATTCGCAATCAATTAGAAATCATCAATTAGATTCATTAATCAAATCAATCAAATATCAATATCAATATAATATAAATAAATTCAATAATGCATTTCAATCAAACGATAATTTAATCATTTGATTGGAATCGATCATTTCAATCAATCATTATTTTTCAATGATTATATTTATTAGCAATAATTGATCGTTTAAATTAGGTTTATATTAAATGCATACCAATGAAAAACACCATTGTATTTTAGTTTACAATTTCATGTCGTTATTTTTTTACAGGCTTATGTTCTAGAGTACTATGACGAAACTGTAAACTCTCCTAGTGGATCCTTATGCATACCTGTCGTACTAAGGGTATGCAATTAAGGCACATTCATGGTTGATCAGATTACTACAAAATTCTTGGAATTCAATCATTGCTACATATCTTCTCATCATTGTCTGATTGTATTTCTCTCATTTTGTTGATTTGTTTGTTCTTCATCTCGTTTCCCCGTATAATGAGTAGCCTTGAGACTTGATAATCTCCATTCTTCCAGGTTCCACATTTACTGTAAGTTGTCAAGAGAAGAAGAATCAAAAACACCGTAAGTCGTAAAAATGTATTCAAGGTCACTGATGCTCAGATATTAATCATTATCAGTTTTGAAGTTGTTTGTGATGTGAGTTTTGATATTGTTCCTGTAAAATGGACAGCCCCCCAACCACCGTGTGGCTATCATGAACAACTTTCCCATCACAAATAGGACATGTGACAACAGACGGAATGTAATTTGCACTTGTAGGTTGGGAGTTAGAGTCCAAAACGCTTCACACTTAACTGAAAAAGGGCGTCAAGGAGGCGAAATTATAAAACAGCCCCCGAACCACTATGTGGCTGTCACGAATAGCTTCCCTATCACAAATAGGACCTATGACAATAAACAGAATGTAATTTGCACTTGTATATTAGGAGTTAAAGCCCAAAACGCTTCAAACTTAACCGAAAATGGGCTTTAAGGGAGCGAAACTATGAAACAACCTCCGAACCACTGTGTGGCTGTTACGAACAGCTTCCTCATCACAAATAGGACTTGTGACAATAGACGAAATGTAATTTGCACTTGTAGGTTGGGAGTTAAAACCAAAAACACCTCAAACTTAACCAAAAAAAGGCGTTAAAGGGGGCAAAATTACGAAACAACCCCTGAACCACTGTGTGGCTATCACGAATAGCTTCCCCATCACAAATAGGACGTGTGACAATAGACGGAATGTAAATAGTGCACGTAGGTTGGGTGCTCACCGCTACATCTTGTAAAGGTACAAGAAGTGTCACATGACAAACTAATCAAAACTATGTTGCTACGTGTTTAACTTTTCTGTGGTTTCATTCACTACAAGAAAAAGCAGATTTCGCGACTAAAAATGAATTTTTTGTCATTGAAAGTAGCAGAATTGGCGACTAAAATGGAATTAGTCGCCAAAAGTGAACATTTTTGGCGACTAAAACAGTTTAGTAGCCAAATGTAGGGGTTTTAGCGACTAAAACTCAGTTTAGTCGCCGAATATAGGGGTTTTAGCGACTAAAAAAATTTTAGTAGCCAAAAGAGAAGGTTTTTGGCGACTAAAAACATTTAGTAGCCAAAAGTATAGGTTTTGGTGACTAAAAAATAGTTTGGTCGCCGATTATACGTGTTTTACCGACAAAAATCAATTTCGTAGCCAAAAGTGAAGCTTTTTGGCTACTAAAAAAAATTTAGTAGCTAAAAGTCAAGAATTGCCGACTAAAATGCAGTTTAGTCGTCCAAAGTAGAGGTTTTGGCGACTAAATTTCAGTTTAGTCGCCAAAAGTAGAGGTTTTTCGGCGGGAATGAATTTTTTTAGCGACTAAAATATAATTAATAGCCAAAACTATACAATTGGTGACTAAAAAATAGATTTAGTCGCCAAAAGTGATCTAATTTTTTTTAGTAAATAATTTATTTTTTACATAAATTATATTGAATAAAAAAAATTATTTTTATATATATAGCTAGATATTAATACGGGTCCATATAGTATATAAATAATATATGTTGCATATATATTCATGTGGTGTTATAGTGGCATAGTGGAGAGAGTGTGTTGTTAAAGGTTTAGAATGTAGGAGAGGTTGGCAGTTCGAATCTCAAAAAAAGCTAAAAAGTTGGTTTTTTTTTTTTCTTCACGGAAGCACCTTTGGCAACTAAAATTTTAGTCACCAAAAGTGTTTATTTTGGGCGACTAAACAGTTTAGTCAGCGATTCATGGACTATTGGCGACTAAAAGATTAGTCGCTAAATGTGTGATTTTAAAAAGTGTAAATCACTATTGGCGACTAAATCGTTGGTCGCTAAAGAGCTATTTTTTGCCGACTAAAAAAATTTTAGTCGCCAATACCTCCAGCGACCATATACGCGACAAAACGGGAGACTAAAAAAATTAGTCGCTAAAAGTAAAAACTCGACTTTCGGCGACTAAAAACAAACTTTTGGCGACTAAAAATTTAGTTGGCAAAGGTGCTTTTTCTTGTAGTGATTATAGGAGTTCATCTTATGATATGATGATTGGCCTCTCAAAGTCAAACATAACAAATTACACATTGTATGCATCTAAGGCACCGACTTTTGTAACGTAGATAATCTTAATATCGGAGCAAGATTATTTCTTTCATTTTCTGTCAGATAAAAATAACAATATGAAGTTTCGAGACATTGGTCATCTATGAAAATAACAATATGAAGCTTAGAAGGAAAACCTCAAAATGGTATGACAACAGAAAACTGCTTCTCCATGATGTAGAATATGTTTACAACCACAACTACGGCATGTAGATAAAAGGTAAACCTCACCAACTGTAGTTTAAAGACTGACAACTTTATGAAAATAACATCCACAGATTCTAATAATTGCCTTTGTATATTTATAGACTGATGAAATTATAGAAAAAAAATTTTGTACAGTTGGTTGGAATAAATATTGCATGATACATATATATGCTTTTATTTCGAAGAAGGCATTTATAGATTTTTTTACCTTAAATGTGTGTTACAACCTTTTCCCTATGTCTAGATCAATTGATATTTTGTGACCAATTGTTATCTTTATTTTGTAGATGGCTTTTTGCGTGAACTTGTGGATAATCCATTTTAGTGTATAGAGAATAAATTGCACTTTTGTATACAACTAATACTTTTGTCATCCTCAGCTTTTGTGTAGTTCACTATTAGTGATACAAAAAACTTTTGGAAACCAACTGATAATACCGGCCGTGGTACATATATCACCTTTTGTCGTGGTACATATATCATCTTTTTGTCATGGTACATAGATTACCTTTTGTCGTGGTACAAATTACGACGGTAATTTGTACCATGCCAAACGGCCATTTCGCATGCTAGTACATGCATTTTTTGTATACGGAGGGCTTGAATTTTTGTATGATAATATATTTTTATGGAATTATTATTTTAGTTTGGACAATAGTTGGTTTGTATGAATTTTGACATTTAATGTTATTCATTTTTTGTATACGGATGCAGATGTGAAATGATGGATAGTATATGTATTGTTTTGTTTATATACGTATTACAAGTTGCATGGAATATAGACAAGTTGTGAATAAATTATAATTTTGCAATGAAACATAAGATCATGTTTTTGGCGACTAAATTATTAATAGCTAAAAGAAAATTCCAAAAATAGTTTTGGCTACTAAAAGTTTAGTAGCCAAAAAAAAAACAATTAAACATTTGGCGACTAAAATATTTTATAGCAAAAAACAATCAAACATATAGCGACTAAAATATGTCGTAACTAAAAAAATAAGCTGAAGAAATAAAAAAACTTTTGGCAACTAAAAATTTAGTAGCAAAAAATTGTGAGACTTTAGGCGACTAAATGTTTAGTAGCCAAAACACAAAATGTTTGCCGACTAAAATCTTAGTAGCTAAAAACATAAGGCTTTAGGTGACTAAACCTTTAGTAGGCAAAATTTTTTTGACTTTAGGCGACTACAATCTTAGTAGCCAAAACATTGTTATTTACTTATGGCCACTAATATATTTAGTAGCTAAAACTCTTTTCCGCAACTAAATGCTTAGTCATTAAAAATAACTAAACGTTTAGCAACAAAAAAAAGTAATCGCCAAAAATATGATATTTAATTTTATTTCAAACCTTTTGGCAACTAAAAACTTAGTCGGCAATGTAGTACATTTGGCGACTAAAATAATTTTAGTCACCAATGATCTTTCTCAACAATTCTTCCACGACTAATTCTGCGACCAAATATTGTTGTCACTAAAAGCCTTCGGCGACTAAAAATTTAGTCGCCAAAAGTGAAAATTCTTGTAGTTGTAGGCAAACTTGAGATACTTCTAATCCATCAAAAATTCAATCTTTTTTAAAAAAAAATTTATTGAAATATATATATTGATGGAAAATGATATTTGTATATAATTTTTGGTAAGAATATTTTAAGACTAACATTATGGTTGCTTTAAAATAATAAAATGAAAACCTGTCACATTATTTTATATTGATTTTATGAACAAATTTTCTGTTTGTATATATGATTACTTTTTAGAGTTATAGAGATTTACAATTTAGAATTAAAATAACAATACTGCATACCTAAAAAATAAAAAATAAAAATTACAATTCAAAATGTGTAAATCAAATCTATTTTGAATGGAATAACACTAAGTGCCGTTTTGAGAACCAAAATAAAAAGTCACGTTTTTGTCAAAATGTCCAAAAACACAAGTGGCAAAAACGCAACAAAATTGGTTTGGGAAGTGCCGAAAACGCAAATGTGAAATTAAAAATTGGGGCCTATGACAAAAAAATAAAAAAATAAATTTCTTATGTTGGGTAAGGGTATTTTTGTCATTTTAATTTGATTTGACACCATAAACAAATATTAAACTAAAAAGCCAAAAGTCAGCTTTTTACCAACTTCCCAAATCACTTTTCAAAAAGCTAAAAAGTTTGGTAAAAAGCCAAAAGCCAGCTTTTTACCAATTTCTCAAAACACCTCTAAGTGTTTGTTTGGGAAGCATGTTGACTTTTTAATTTTTTGACTTTTTTAACCTGTGGCTAAAAAGTCTCGTTTAGAAATGATTTTTGGACTTTTTTGACTTTTTATGAGAGAAAGAATATAATGATTATAAGTTGGATGTGATATTTTATTTTATTGAGATAAAAAACCTATTTTATCTTTTTGTGATTAAAATAGCTCCAAACCCAACCCAACCGTTCTTCCCAAATGAAGCCTAAGCTGAAACTAAATTATTACTTTTGAATATTTTTTAATTAATTTCACTTTTATCTATTAAATTATTGTTTATTTTTCTATTTCATTCTTAAATTTTTTATTTTATTTATTTAGTCCCTAAACTTTAAATCTCAACTAATATGGTCCATAAAAAAGATGGTTGTCCAAATCAATAATCATTAAAGCATAATTTGATAGGTAAAAATATTATTTTAAATTAAAAAACTTAAACTCATTTTTTTTTCTTAATTTACTAAATTTGATGAGTATTTTATTTTGTAATTTAAGTTAATCAAATTATAAAATTGTCATTTTGTCCATTAAATTAGGTTTTTTCCATTGTTGATTTGGATTGATTCTAACCATACAACTGAAATAATAAATGTTGTGGACCAAATAAATGAAGGTGATAATTTAATAATAAAATTAAAAATAATGATAATAATTTAAGACAAGAAAGTGAAATTAACATTCTCTTTCTTTTTTTCTTTTTCTTTTTTAATTCATAGCTAACATGCGGGTTATTTTGAAAATTTTGTTAAAAGTTAATTTTTTAATTTTTTTTAATTTTCTAAAAAATATATAAAAAATAAAAAATAATATGACTTAAAAAAATTAAAAAATTAAAATATTAACTTTCAACTAAACGCATGAGGGAACCCCACATTCTATCCTTCTCTCCACTTTCTATCTTTCTTTTGGGATGTTTGGAGGGAGGATTGAATTAAAATAGACTATTAAAAGATAAAATATATTAAAAATAATTAATAAAATATTATATTATATTTAATTTATATATATATATATTTTACAATCATTAAAGTAATTATAAAAAAAATATTTTTCTAAACACAACTATTTTAATGAGCTTAAAATAATCAAAAAAAAATTGGATAACCAATTTCCTTCCCAAACAAAAAAAGTCTTTGCATTGTTTTGTTTTTCTTTTACTTTATCCATTATTTATTTGTTTATATTTTTTTGAACAGTGGTTTATCCATTTTTTGGTAACTTTCCTGGTGGTACAAAAATCTAGACAGAGCTTATCCATTACACCCTTCCATTTTGCATTATAAAAATCCCCACCAAATCAACAAATCACAAACAAACACCATACCATCCCATACCATCATACTTATCTCTCTCTCTCTCTGTGTGTAAAATACCATAACACCAACCACTCCTCCTCCAATGGCAACAAGAAGAAGACCAAGCTTCCTCTACCTAGGAGATGAGAGAGAAAACCCATCATCAACAACCCTTTCCGACACCCAATTCGACTTTGACGAATCCGAGGTCTGGACCTCCAGCGATGTTGTTGAATCGAAAAAACCAATGCCCACTTCACGTCCCGTGAAAAAACCCACATCGAGAAAGATCGCCGCTGTCACCGCCGCCGCCGCCATTATTGATCGGCGGCCCAAACCCTCTTCCTCATTGCCTGTAAAAATACCGGATTGGTCGAAAATCCTCGGGGAAAGCCGCCGGAGAGAGAGCAGCGGCGGGGACGATGGCGGCAATGATAGTGGTGATGATGAGGATGATAGGATGCCTCCTCATGAGTACTTGGCAAGGACTAGAATGGCGTCTTTTTCAGTGCATGAAGGTATTGGGAGGACTTTGAAAGGAAGAGACTTGAGTAGGGTGAGAAATGCTATTTGGAAGCAAATTGGTTTTGAAGATTAACATAGAATAACAGCGAGTGAGTGAGTGAGTGAGAGAGAGATCATGATATGCTATCATGTGAAATTTTGGGTTGGTCATAGAATTTATTTTTGTATTTATCATCATCACTTGAAAGCTAATGTCTCTCTTACTGGTACGAGATTCTCGGTCTCAAAATCTCCGTCTTCTTTTATCTTTATATTTTGATTTTATCATTATATCGTGCAGTTGAAAGGGTATTGAGTATAGTGAAAGGAGAATGTTAGAGACAGAAAATCTTGACTCTAGCTAGTCATCCTTTTGTTTTGTTAAATCCTCTGGGTTTTTGGGTGTGACTTCTATTCAGAGGATCACTGATCATGTATATGTGATCTAACTTTTCAGATTTTAGTGAAATGGAAATCTTATAACATTTTGGGGCACTTTCATAAAGCTACTTAGAATAGAATTTCTTTTTCTTCTTGTTTTTAGAAATTTATACCAAAATATGTGGCGTAACTTCTTATGAGACAGGTTCAGTTAACTTTTATTATTTCATTATAAATTTTTAACTCGCTAGAAGTTGCACTAAATAGTTATCAATTGTTTTCAATGTTTTTGTTTTTGTTTTTGTTTTTGGTGGTAACTTGAAGGCAGGGCAGTGGAGGATGGAGGTAGAGTGAAGAGAGGAAATGAAAGAGGAGGTTGAGTTGTTTGTGGAGTGTGGGCTAATGGGTTTGGTTCAGGAGGTAGGTAAGAAAGCTACAGGCTAGCTAGAACAATTCTTCAAGTAAAATTCATCTACACTTTGGATGATGATAGAGGATAAGCTTAGCTTAGCTTAGCTTAGCCCCCTGATTTTGTTTTTCTGCTGTTGTTTTTTTGTTTTGTCTACTTTCTTTGGATAAAAACAAAATTCGTTCTAGTGGGTTTTTTGTTTCATTATTGTCAATAAAGGGCAGAAGAGAGGGAGAGAGTAGTAAGCTTACCCAACCGTATATTGACTTTATGGTGGGGGGCGGGGGTTCGGATATATGGATAAGTGGCTTTGAAATGAAACAAACTATGCCCATTTTTCTGTTTCTTGTTGTCCTACCTAACATTGTCTCTACTCTCTGGGCCTTTATATACTTCATTTCATAGTCAGAAACTTGAGTACTCTACTACAACCTGTCGGCGCAAATAAATCAACAAAACGACAAAAAAAAATTAGATGATGGTTCACCATTTTTTTATTTTCATTTACTTTTTTAAACAACTGATAATAGGAGAATATGAAAAGAGAAGCTCCATTACGAAGATATATTTATGTCAGATAAAGAAGTGGTTATTAGTTACAGCATTTCCAACAGTTAACTTTTTTTTTCATCAAATTTGATGCGAAAAATGGTGATTTTCTCAATTTGGTACGTCGCGCTCCAACGGTGTTGCATTAAATTTGTGCCGGGCAACCGGTTGGTTGGTTATTGGCCGTCGACCGTCCATCGAAAAGCCAAATTTTGTTTTTTTTTTTACCGGTTTGAACCCTTTGTTCTGAACTTTTTGAACTTACGGGTGGTCGGCAAAAAATATTTTTTATTTTTTTTTTTGACTGGTTTGAAACGAAAAGTGAACCTTTTGAACTTTTTTCCGGGGCGACCGGTTGGTCACCCGGATGGTCAACCGGTTCGTAATTCTCAACGGTCAGGAACAGTGTTTTGCTGAAATGTTTCGAGTGTTCTCATTTTGATACCAGATTTGCTGAATTCCCGATTTGGTATCGATTTGATGAAATCGTTGGAGCTCAAAAAAGTGGGTTTTTCATCAAATTTTGAATTTGATGCTGGATTTGATTCTCCATTGGAGATGGTCTTAGGAATCAAGTATTGTTACAGAAGATATGAAATAATAAATAAAAAAAATCAAATAAATTGTACATAGGTGTGATACGAAATAATAAATCAAATAAATCATACATCAGAATATAAGAATTTATGCAATTTAAGAGTTATGTTCATGATCTTTTTGATTTTTATTATGATAAAAAAAATAATCAATATGTTTTATTTCAGTTTTCTAAATTTAATTTTTGAAAATTAAGCTTTTTATTTTACGTAGTTTTTTGTTTTTATAGAACATTTTTTTAATTTTAAATAATTTTTTTTATATATGATGTATCTATATAGTGAAATATTTATGAAAAAATATTTTTAAAAAATAATAAATATATAAAAATATGAAAAAAATGTATTAAATTTTTATTTTTTATGATATTAGTATATTTTTTAAAGATTTTTTTAATAAATATTATATTTTTTTAATGTGTTTATATGTTAAGTGTGTTTAAAATTTATTTAAAATATTTAAAAATATTAAAATACAAAAAATAAAAATATATAATTTTTTGAAAATTATTTTCTGAAAAATCAGAACTAAACAAGTTGAATATAATTTTCTTAACTTTTAAGAGATCCTTCTCATTGGATTCAGTAAATATTATTTATTAGAATAACAAAGTTAGTTTTATATACCGACCTAACTTCTTACGTCTCGTTTTACAATAGAGTATAGTACAAAATTTACCAACAGAGTAGTGAAAAACAAAAGATTGATTGGATGGTATTTTTTTCTTCTTATAATGTTCACCAACTCTGCTTAAGCGCAACTTGGCCTATTTATTCCTCATGGGATGTCCACACTCTCTAGTCAATTAATGAATTGATTGGATGGGAACCCTTTTTTTTTTTTTTCTTTTTTTTAATTTTATTTTAAATGCTCACCGACTCTTAAAATGGGGTGTTTATACTCTCCGGTTCAATTAAGTTGTATTTAATTAAAAGATTTGGAAAGAGATTTAAAAATAAAAAGAGCAAAGACTACGCTTTGTATAATTAGGAAATTTAGAAAGAGATTTAAAAAGAAAAAGAGAAAAAATAGGTAAAATAAGAATAAAATATTCTTACATTTTTCTTAATTTCACACACATTTTTTCTTTCTATTTCTAAATTTCTCTTCAAATTTCTCAACTAATCACAGCACTAATATATTGATTGGATGAGAACTTCTTTCTTATAAATGTACACCAATTCATGATGGAAGCAAGTTTAGATTTCAAAAAACAAAAGTAGGTACATTTTTATCTACAAATCTAATCATGTATAATGTGGTTTAAATTTATTTCAAACATAAAATTCAGTATATAATAATTATATTTGAATCACATGTTTTTTTTTTTTTTTTTTTTTTGAGTAAAATGTAAAACACCTACATAAACTTATGTTATGCTAATATATTATTTCTAAATTAATACAAACAAAATAATTATGAAATGAGTGAAGTGGATTTTATCCATTTCAATTTAAATTATGTTTGGTTTTTAGATTTGAAAAGATAAAGAGAAAAAGTATATAAAAAATATATAAAATGTAATTATATTTCATTTTATTTAATTTTTTTATTTTCTTTTTCATATCCCTTATCAAATTCATGAACCAACACAAAGTTACACAATCTGATTGACAGAAGAATCTTACACGAATATGTCTAAAGATGGTTCTATGAAATTAGTGAATAAATTTAATAAATCAAGAAACAAACGAGGGGCGCTGCTAGATTTCTTCGATGGGTTCATTGCGATTGTTGTTGCTGTCCATGGATTTGATTGCGTAACTATACTAAGATATATAAATTAAACTGAAAAGACCACATGGTCCCATGTTACCATCTAATCTCACATTCGTCATCAAAGATTGATTTTAGCCATTTTTTCTTGGCTTGTATACAATTTTTTTGCGACTCTCCAACGAATTTCCCATTGACAGCAAGTTTCTAGATTCTCTCGCAATTGTGCGGCGGTGGTCGGCCAACAATATTTGCTGATTAACAATTGTGATTGTCAGAATAGTAAAAAAAATTATTAAAGAAAAATGTTCTTTAAAACAATGATTTTTACTTTTCATCAGTATATTTTATTGTTCATATCCTTAAAATTAAAACAGAACAATCACTGGATTTAATCTCATAAATACCCATAAAATAGATTTATCACCAATAATTCCTTGAAATTACTTATATATATATATATATATATTGTTTTTGTTTTTGTAAAAAAATGTTTGTGTCAGAATATTTGCTATTGCATCTAATCATAACTTATGAAGTGAAAATAATTTAAATTATCTTTACCAAACTAAATATCTAAATTCTGGAGAGGAAATATTATTTTAAACAATGTTCCATCAAACATGCTTTTCATTTCTTTATGTAACTTTAAAATATCTATAATTTTCCTATTAGTTTAGGAATTGTTTAGAATGATCTAAATAACTATATTTTTTATTTTTTATGAAAAAATATACAAAAAAATAGAGAGATAATATAACTCAAAAAAGATCTTAGTTATTTTATTGGGGGTTTTAAATTGACCACGGGTGTGAAATAATTGAGGGAGGAATTGATTTATGGGAAGTTTAGGTACCGTTTGATAACACTTACGTTTTCAGTTTTCTGTTTATATTTACAAAAATTTTAAAAATTCAAATAAAAACTTGTTTGGTAAAATTTTTGATTTATAAATCAGTTGTCTCAGTTTATAAATTTGGCCAAAAAATGAAAACACAAAAAATGTGTTTCCATTTTGAGTTTTCAGTTTTTTTTTTTTTTTACTACCCAACATTAGCCACCACCCGCCACCATTTTCCACCATCGTCTTCCACCACCACCACCACCACCACCCACCCGCCATCGTTACCCACCCACCCACCACCACTACCACCATCGGCCATCACCCGCCACCGTCACCCATCCGCCATCAACCTGCCACCGCCGCCACCACCACCACCACCCGCCATCCGCCATCAACCTGCCGCCACCACCACCACCACCCACCACCACCCGCCACCCGCCCGCCACCCGCTGCCGCCACCACCACCACCCATCACCCACTCGCTACGACCCGCCACCATGACCGTCACCATCACCCATCCACCCACCACTACCACCACCCACCCGCCATCCGCCACCCATCCGCCACCACCACCACCGCCACCCACTTGTTACCACCCACCACCCGCCACCGTCACCCACCACTACCACCCATACGCCACCACCCACCACCCGCCACTAGCACCACCCACCACCACCACCCACTAGCTACCACCTACCACCCGCCACTATCACCCACCCACTATTACCACTTTCCACCACCGTCTTCCGCCGCCACTTGCCACCACTTGTCATTTTTCACTCTTTTTTATATTTTTAAAATTTTTTAAATATTTTGTCAATTACCAAACGCGTTTGTAGTTTATGTTTTTCTAAAAATAAACAAAAACCAATTTATAAAATTTTTGTAAATATAAACTGAAAACGTAAACATCACCAAACACATCCTTATTATATTATTTTAACAGTAATGATTTAAACCCCCCACAAAACATCACTCCCACAACCCCCACTTACTTGTGATTGGTCTAAGTGAGAAAGAGAAAAAAAAATACAAATACAAATACATCAATAATTCACATTACTGTGGGGGTGGTGGGGGTTTCTTCAAAAAAGATCCCAAATATTTTCCTTATTTTAAACACGTAATATGGTTCAGGCTGGGTCACACTCTCCTCTTGCAGACTTTAGGAAAGCCCATTTCCTTTGGTTGGGCCTTACTATTTCACAAACCCAGTAGTTACGGGACATCTTAAATGGAGTCAAAACTTAAAACACCACAGTCTTGGGTTTGTGAAAAAGGGAACCCATTTCACAGTAGTTTCTTCATTTTAAAATTTCAAGATGAGGAAAGGTTCAACAAAATTCTCAACAATGGCCCATGCCACTAAGGTGGGTCACACTCTCCTCTTGCAGACTTTAGGAAAGCCCATTTCCTTTGGTTGGACCTTACTATTTCACAAACCCAGTAGTTACGGGACATCTTAAACGGAGTCAAAACTTAAAACACCACAGTCTTGGGTTTGTGAAAAAGGGAACCCATTTCACAGTAGTTTCTTCATTTTAAAATTTCAAGATGAGGAAAAGGTTCAACAAAATTCTCAACAATGGCCCATGCCACTAAGGTGGGAAATTTTTATTACTAGTACCAAACAAGAAGAACACTTTCCAGGGGGTAAACGGTCCGAATTGGTTTGGTTTTGAAAAAATCTAAGAACCGAACCGATCTTAATGGTTTTATGATTTTAAGAACTAGACCAGACCATTACACTTGTAAAACTGGACCAGAACCAAACCGAAATAACGGTTCGGTTTCGGTTTGGTTCACGGTTCAAAAAATTTCTATTTACAAGAATAAATTATTAATATTAGCAAAATGATTACTCAAACTAATTACATTTAACTCATGATAAAAACTAATAATATTAAGGCATTACTCAACATTACATATCTATATCATCCTAATATCATTAAAATTACAAAAACCAATTAATAAAAATAAAACTCGATATTATATATATATCTTTTAAAATTCAGTTCGGTTCGGTTCGGTTTGAACCGTGATTTTTTCATAAAATCCATTTATCGAACCGTTTTTACGGTTCTCATATTTCTTAAACCGAAACCAAACCAATTCTTATGTAATCGAACCAAAAGCATGCGATTCGATTCGATTCGTCGGATTCTGGATTTGAACAGATTTTTGAACAGCCCTACACTTTCGTATGCTAGAATGTAGTTTTGAATTTTAAATTTTGACTATCTTCATTCAATGAATAATTTGGAAATTTCTATTTTTATTTTATAAGAAGTGAAGTAATATATTATCAAAATAAAAAATATATATAATTACCATCATTATAAATTTTTAAAATTTTAATTTAATTTTAAATAAAAATCTATTGATGTAAAAATAAAGAAGTAAATGCAATATGCTATATATATTTTTGAATTTTCTTTAAAAATTATATTAAATTTTTTTACTTTTCTAGTTTATCTTGTACAGGAAAATCTGAAAAGTAAAAAAAAAAAAAAAAAATTTAAAAATCAAAAATTTTAAAAAATCTACTATTTTTTACTTCCTTTTATCATTTCTAAACTTTTTTAGAAATTGTAATTTTTTTAAAATTTTTTTTATTCATCTAGTCAAGTAAATTTTTTAAAAAAAAAATTACTTAAAACAAAAATAAGTAAACAAAAAAGCGACCCAAAAAAAAAAGGGGAAAATTAGTCTAAGGTCCCTTTCCCAATTTTAGTAATGGAAGAGATCCACAATATTATTTGTTGAAGTCTAAGGTCCCTCAACCCCAAGCTCATGTATTACAGAGAAATTTGGTATAAGCTTTAAAACTTCACCACATCAATTGAAGATATCCATACTTCATCATAGGTCATACCTAGTCATCGTCGTCAACAAGCGCTGCAATATCAGCTGCTGTTAGACTCCTAAAAGGATGCTTAATTAACACAGGTTCACAAATCTTGGTCTTCACATCTGGACCGGATTCGGAAAAGGGTGACGACAGCTGCGAGGAGATAGATCGGGAACAATTCACCGGAAATCACCAGTGGGTTCGATCAAGAAGCAACGGCTTCAGTCGTGGCTAGACTTGCCATCCACAAAGCAGAGAGAGATCTTGCTCACGATGTCATTAGATAGCTTGATAAGATGCTGATAAGTTTTGCTTCTAAGTTTGGATTCGGGATTTTCTTTGGGTTATGGAGTCCAGAGAAATTCTTTGGGTTGAGAGAATTTCTCTAGAAATATTTGTCTGGGAATTTTCTCTGGATTCTCTAGGTGAAAGAATCTCTGGAAATGTTTGTTTGAGAATTTCTTTGGGTTTGGGAGTCCAGAGAAATTTTGAAATTTCTCTGTGATGTGTCCAGAGAATTTTACAGTGGGAATTTTCTTCGGACTAATTTTCCCTGGACCAATTTTCTTAAACTTTGTTGGCCTACATGTAACAAAGTTTAAACTTTAGTGGTTGAATCAAGCCCAGAGAAAATTGTATCAATCCTCCGCTAATTCATTAAAAAACTAGCTCTCTCTCTCTACCAGCCAGCCAGCCAGCCAATACATTCAATTGAATTGAATTCAACAAGCTCCTCCATTGCTATTTGTGAATTTCGTAAATTGAATTGAATAATTTTTTAATGCAGTACCTAACCGATATAGCCACTGTATACAGATGCAGTTGAAGACATGTTACTAAAAGAAATTAGCAAATATGAGCTGTAATTTTACATATTGAAAGCATTTTCATGAAAATAAAAAATGTTACTGAAAGTTTTAAAGATGGGGTTCAATGTCTAACATAAAACTTTTTTAAATAATTTTCTAGGTACTTTTTGGATATGTAAATTATTCCAAATATAAGCTTTGCTCTGTAAGAATTTAGGGATGCATATTTACTTGCAAGATTGCCATGGCCTTGGAAGAAGACTAGTGACATTTGCATAAAGGGACTTTTGAACTTGAGGAATGTTCAAGTATACTGCGATTCTAGGGTTTTAACTCTCTTGAATTCCAAGGAATGGTTGTTGGCCTACTAGTAACTATGAGAATAAAAGTTTCTAGGTTCATTGCACAGATCTGTAAAATAGATTCTTGAAGCATTACGTTACATTACATTTTTGTTTTGATAAATGAAACGTTACATTAAATGTTAGAGGATAACTGTTAGTGTGTGTATTATGGAGCCTTAAAAAACTTTTGAAAACGTTCAACCCGCGCGAATTTTACAGTGGGAAATTTCTCTGTGACGTGAATTTTTTCTGGACTAATTTTCTCCTGACTAATTTTCTCTGGGTTGGATCAATGTTGAGGGACCTTAGACATTATGAAAATATTAGATGTCCTTTATACTATAAAGTCTTAATACCAGGAACCTTAAAAAAAACCCCAAAAGAAAAAATTAGTCTAAGGTCCCTCTCCCAATTTTAGTAATGGAAGAGATTCACAATATTATTTGTTGAAGTCTAAGGTCTCTCAACCTTAAGCCCATGTATTACAGAGAAATTTGATATAAGCTTTAAACCTTCACCACATCAATTGAAGATATCCATACTTTATCATAGGTCATACCTGGTCATCGTCGTCAACGGTTAACAAGCGCTACAATATCAGCTGCTGTTGAACTCCTAGAAGGATGCTTAATTAACACAGGTTCACAAATCTTGGTCTTTACATTTGGGCCAGATTCGGAAAAGGGTGACGATAGCTGCGAAAAGATGGATTGGGAACAACTCACCGGAAATCACCAATGGGTTCGATCAAGAAGCAGCGGCTTCAGTCGTGGCTAGACTTGCCATCCACAAAGCAGAGAGGGATCTTGCTCACGATGTCATTAGATGGCTTGATAAGATGCTGATAAGTTTTGCTTCTAAGTTTGGATTCGGGATTTTCTCTGGGTTGTGGAGTCCAGAGAAACTCTTTGGGTTGAGAGAATTTCTCTGGAAATATTTGTCTGGGAATTTTCTCTAGGTTCTCTGGGTGAGAGAATCTCTGGAAATGTTTGTCTGAGAATTTCTTTGAATTTGGGGAGTCCAGAGAAATTTTGAAATTTCTCTGTGATGTGTCCAGAGAATTTTACAGTGGGAATTTTCTCCGGACTAATTTTCTCTAGACCAATTTTCTTAAACTTTGTTGGCCTACATGTAACAAAGTTTAAACTTTAGTGGTTGAATCAAGCCCAAAGAAAATTGCGTCAATCCTCCGCTATTTCATTCAAAAACTATCTCTCTCTACCACCCAGCCAGCTAGCCAATACATTCAATTGACTTGAATTCAACAAGTTTCTCTATTTCTATTTGTGAATTTTGTAAATTGAATTAAATAATTTTTTAATGCAGTACCTAATCGATATAGCCACTGTATACAGATGCAGTTGAAGACATGTTACTAAAAGAAATTAGCAAGTATAAGCTGTAATTCTACATATTGAAAACATTTTCATGAAAATAAAAAATGTTACTGAAAGTTTTAAAGATGGGGTTCAATGTCTAACATAAAATTTTTTTTAAAATAATTTTCTAGGTACTTTCTGGTTATGTAAATTACTTCAAATATAAGCTTCGCTCTGTAAGAATTTGGAGATGCATATTTACTTGCAAGATTGCCATGGCCCTGGAAGAAAACCAGTGACATTTGCATGAAGGGACTTTTGCACTTGAGGAATGTTCAAGTATACTGCGATTCTGGGGTTTTAACTCTCTTGAATTCCAAGGAATGGTTGTTGGCCTACTGGTAACTATGAGAATAAAAGTTTATGGGTTCATTGCACAGATCTGTAGAATAGATTTTTGAAGCATTACGTTACATTACATGTTAGAGGATAACTGTTAGTGTGTGCATTATAGAGCCTTAAGAAACTTTTGAAAACGTTCAACACACACGAATTTTACAGTGGGAAATTTCTCTGTGACGTGAATTTTTTCTGGACTAAATTTCTCCGGACCAATTTTCTCTGGACTGAAATTTCTCTGGATCAATGTTGAGGGATCTTAGACATTATGAAAATATTAGATGTCCTTTATACTATAAAATCTTAATACCAGGAAACTAAAAAAAAAATCCCCAAAAAAAAGAAAAGAAAAGTAAACCCTAGTAAGTATTGAAATTAAATTTCAACAATAGCTCTCATATTATTATTATTTTTAAAAATTTGACAATAAAGTCTAAATAACTTGTATTTTTAATTTTTAAACATCTCTTAAAAAGCCATTTACTGAAATTAATCTTTTAAGAATCAATTACGTTCTAAAACATTTTTATAAGGAAATTTTTTATCTTTAGGCCCTGTATCACTGTTTGATCATCTGTGTGTAAATGTAATAGAGAGAGAGAGAGAATGAGGGGAGGAGGGAGGAGAACAATCTTGATTGGGTTAGGGCTGGTTATGGTATTGGGAATTGCTGTGTACTTGAGGCTTTGGGTTATCGATTATAGAATTTCTTCTGACGAAGCTGAATTGTTGAGGTCGGTTCCAACTTTCCCATTTCTTTTCTCGTTCTTTCTTGCACCTTTTCTTGCTAGATCATATCTCACTTTGTTCAATCATTTCTCCCTCTCTCTCTCTCTCTCTCTCTCTCTCTCTATTTGGAGATATGTTGGTGTGTAATTGCTAGGGAAATTGTGGATAAAGACTGAGGTTTTCAATCTTTAATTTCTTGGTACTGAGAAAATGATAACTTTCTAATTCAAATACATGCTTAATTGAGTTGATTTTTGTCTTTTTTGAGAACCAGAAAGTGGAATATATATTTAACTGAGAACCCTAGTTTCCTTTTTATTTTATATTGAATTTTGAATTTAACCTCTGTTTGATTTGTTCTCTTATTGAAGGGTTTTAATGCTTTGGTCTGCCTATTACTACAAATAATGAAGGAAACAGGGTTTGACCGAATGTAAACTATGAAATCCTCACATTTCAATTAGGAATCCTTCAATTTCAGCAATTTTGTGTTGTGTTGTGTTCTTGTTAAATTTAGCCAGATACTTTAGACTTTATGACTTCTCAGTGAAAATTGACTTATGTTGTGTATCTTCTTCAATTAACCACCACTACACTACAGCACAAAATGGATTGTAAGGACATGAGCTGTAAAATACTTCAAAAACTTTTTGTATTTTTTTTTTCTGTCTCTATTTTTGTGGATTTGAATCCATGTCATATGGATCATAGAAATAAAAGATCACTTCTTAACAACGAGCTTGGAAGTAGTTGAAGTATTTTTTTCTTTTTCTTTTTCTTTTTTTCCCCTTTGAATTTCTTCACTTGTAAATGATGTGAATTTTAAGAGGAAACACAAAATTTATTTTAGTCAAATACAAATCACATTCTTTTCTTTGATCTTTTTGTAATTAATTTTCTCATATTACATAAAAATTTATATTTCTTTTGTGTTTCTTAATATACATTCAAGGTCTGTTTCATGCATTCCAGTAGTAAGTGATGTTTCTGTTTGCTGGCTTCTTGTAGAAGACAGTTTGATCTTGCTAACAGAGAGGCTATGGAGGAATCTGCAGAGTGGAGATTCAAATATGATGAGGAGGTCAAGAAGGCTAGCAATTGTGCTCAGGAGCTAAATGAGGTAATCACATTCTATGATCAGCTTGTCAGTATGCAATTATGCATTATCATGATTATTACCAGGATCATACAAGCTGCATGAGATATTGGCAAGTAAGTTTAATTTTTTTTTTTCTTTCTAAGTCCATCATTTGGAGATCTACTGCTTGATGAGTTCCCCACACAACCAAACCCCCCCCCCCCCCCCCCCCAACCCACCCCCGGCGGCAGTTCAGCTGCTTGTCCAATTAATTGAATGTAAAGTAGGTCCAGAGGAAAAATATTGTCCTTTATTTTATTTTTCTTTCTTTCTTTCTTCCTATAGAATGGTAATATCTTTATCACAAGTCATGTCTCAACATCTAGCACTTTTATAAGTGTAAAGTGCTTGCATGATATCTACTTGTTGAGTGGACCATGGGACAAGTAATGGTTGGTTTCGGTGTCTTTTCAACAAAACTTTGGTGCATAGCTATAAATTATGTGAATGAGGAGTATAACTTCTTTTCATCAATAAATGTTTTCAATTTCATGCCAAGTTAAGGCATACAATTTCAGTATTTTCCAAGGCTGCTTGTGTGTCCATAGGTGTGCCTCAAGGATTTTAGTCTACTTTCTCCGATTGATCATGCAGCATGTAAGTCATATCTAGCCATCTGCTCCCTCTTTTTATTATGCCTTTTCTTTTGAACTATGATGTTCATATTGAAAACTTCTATTGTTTGGATGACTTGGGATGCTAGATTTAGTATGGTAGTTGATGACTAGGAGTCTCGGAGGTTGAGACTCTGATGGAATCGGCTACTACAACTTACTGGTTATGATATCAGGTGCCCAATGAGGCCGACATTGGCAATCTTGTTGCCCTAGGCTTGATTGGCTTTAATCCCTCCCTTGTGGTCTATGACAGGACCAGGTTAGAGGTCATGGGACACATACCACTTCATGGAGGAAAAATGCATTGGACACATGTCTTTATTTTGTTGTCTACCAATTGTTTAGTTAACACATTTTTAAGAGTTGAATGCAAAGTGATGTAAAGGATGTTTTCTGACCCATGATAAGAATTTGCCTATTTAACTGTTCTTTAAGTTGAGATGTATCTTACCTTGGGAATTGATTCACCTTGACAGATGAAGCAGTCTCTAGAGAAGCCGGAGGGTACTGCTAGCATTAACAAGAAATTGGAAATGCTACAAAAGGTGGTTATCTAGAACCTGTATTTTAGGGTTCCATTGATATTCATTTTAATTTTGTTTTCTTTAGTATTGAGCTGTCTTTTTTCTCTCCTTGTCCTGGAAAATTAGAGAGAGTTTCATGCAAACACTCATCTAGTAATAATTTTCCATTCCGATTCATATTGATTCCATTAACCATTTGCACCTACCAGGAGAATATTGGCTTGCTTGAACGGGTTGAGTCCTTGAAACAAGAGCTTGAAGGAGAGAAGTTGAAGTGCAATGCACAATAGGTATAACTGATGACATGGGAAGTTCAATATTGCATGGACGGTCATAACTTGCATGAGTCTGATGAATTACCCGTTTTGGATCAATCGAATTGCTTTCGACGATATGCTTTTAAAACAGAATTTTTGTTGGGTCAAGCTTGCAGCTTCTTTTCAGTTAAGAGCATAAACACCAACCTCAGATACAGCATGTCATGTTTCTGTACTATTTTTCTTCAGCTCAGAGCGGTGTGCAAGGAATGGTAATTGAGTTGTACTGCTTAGAGTCCATACTATCTTCTTTTTGTTGTTAATTTTCCTTTTGTTGAATGAAAAAAGATTCATCTGTATATGCAACGAAGTGAAGATATTCAAATATTTTCTTGGGATGTTTTTTAAGTTCCTCTCTCTCTCTCTCTCTCTCTTCAACCGCCAATACTAACCTTAACAATCTTTAATATCTTCCGATATTACCAGTACCAGATTGCAACAACTAGCTAATTTGGGTTGGGTTAATAGCTGTGCACAATAAAGAAATGATACATTAATTACAATTTATCAACAGTCAGAATCTGAAGAAGGGTTGTCATTTTTCAGATCTTCCAGATGCCTTGTTATTGTCTGCACCAATAGGTTATTATTGTTGTCCAGTTGACTCCTCGAGGCAGCTTTTGATATACTTTTTCCTCCGCTGCTGCCACCAGTTCTGGTGGCAGCAGTGGCGGCTGCAGCAGCGGCAGCTCTACCGTCATTGCTTCCTCCAGCGAGAGTAGTAGAATGACTTCCTCCACCGCCACAGGTGGATTTGCTTTTTCTAGGACCCTGAAAAATCAGATACTATATATTAATGGCGGAATTACAGTTAACAATTTGCATTACTGTATTATTTTTGAAAAAAATAAATTAGTAATTAAATTTAAAAAAAGAACAAAAACAAAGGTTGCATTTGGTAGAATTTTCTAAGTATAATTTGATAATCAATAATGTTTTAGAGTTCTAAATTGGGTGCACTAAAGCATCACTAATGATGTGGCACAGGGGTCTCACCAAAGTGATGTGATGTTTTGGCTTGAGTTTGTTTTGTTTTGTTTTTTTTTAATCCATTAGTGCTATTAGTAGTCAAAAAATTAGTGAGATGAATCACCACTGTTTGATAATAGAGTTGTATTTTGAATTTGTGAGTTTTGAAATTATGATTTGAACGTGAAAAATTTATTTGGTGAAAGAGTTTTGAATTGAGTGGAGAATTTTTGATGTGACGTATGATATTTGATACAAAAATTTACAATTCATAACCAAACACACAACTAAAAATTCTATTAAAACTCGTAAATTTTTTTTTAAAAATTCAGAAAATATGTTTTATTGAATATATAAAAATCAACTCAATTGCAAAAAAAAAAAAATTTGCACTGTTCCGGTTAACCGGCCGGACGACCGGTTAGCTCAAATTTTTCTACCTTCGACCGCGTTTTCAAAAGTAAACATGAAATTAATATTTGAAATTTGTAAACAAACGTCCTATTCAAATCAACTCTGGAACGTTAACATTCCAGAATTATACCAAACACAGCCAAAAAACTTACCGAAGATACCCTGCGTCTCTTTAGTTGTGTGGTCCCTGCATCCATAATCCCAATTATCTCATCAAACTGACAAAAAAAAAAAAAAAAAAATTATATAATAAGTTTTTCACATAATAGATAAATTTGTTATGTATTGAGAAGAACAAATTATATATTATACATAAAATGCGTGTTGTTTCAAAATCACTGAAATTACTCAAAATTTACTCGTCTCACATAATTTCAGTTTTTCTTGAGATTGACATGATTTTGTTTAGGGTATCGTAAATGTGGGTGCCGAATAATAATGATGGACGTGGATAAAGGGCTCGACGACCCAGTGTAACAAAAACCTGATACTAATTTACCCGTCGAACGAGCAAGGATAATCCTAATTGATGCCGAATAGATAATCCTAATTGATGCTAAATGCATAGTGGCAAATGACAGGCCCGTATTGAAGCTAGGCTGTAATAACAGGGAAGAGGGCCCAAAAGAAAGAGGGAGGCTACAACAAGAAGAGCTATAAAAGGGAAGGGGAGGCGAGTTCAAGAGGTATGTGTGATCAAATACAAAAATCTAAAAAAAAGGGCCAAAAGGGAGCTACAAAAAACTGATACTAATTTATCCGTCGGAGTGCTAACCCTGGCACCACTGACCGGAGTGTTCTTTTCTATTTGAAGTGTTATCTTTTGGATCTTGATGGTTTAAGAGAATTGAAGAAGTATTTCCAAACTAATATCACCATAGTAAATCATCGATAATGAGAAAGAAAATTGGAGAGGTACTAAGGAGAGAGGAAGCGACAATACATTTTGTAATTGTGGACGTTTAGGAAATAAGTCACATATTGTTATTTTTAATACATTTTTTAAGTTTTTTTTTTTTTCTTCATATTAAAGCTAAGGTATAAAGAAACATACTTATATATAAGAAAAAATGAAAAATAAATGATATAAGCAAAATTCACAAGATATTTCATGCCTTGTATTAGCTGAAAAAGAAGTTGCAATGGCCATTTTAGTGTCACTTATAAGGAATGCTTGTAATTTTTTATTTTAAGAGTTTGTGTCAAAGTGTTTTGGTATACTTTCTATGAACTGGAAAACTAGTTATTGGGAATATGAAAGGACATATGCTTTCTACCTGGTTTTTTATTAAAAAATAGCTTAATAATTGAAAAACGCATCAAGTTGGGTGTGATCAGATTTAAGTTAGATGATATATATATATAAACTTTAAAAAAATTACTAAAATTTGAATGTGCGAATTAGATTCATTTTAGGTGTGATCCACACATCAACTTTAAATGTATACTTTACTATACTATATATATATATTCAAATTCTAATAACTTTTCAAAATATTTTTTTTGAATATATAACATTTTTTACTCATAAAACAATGAAGAACTTGAAGCAAAAAAATAAATAAATAAATAAAAATATATGAACCAATGTAATATACGATAGAGAGAGAAAGAGAGAATTCAAGTATTGTGTTATTTGAAAACTTATATAAATACCAAAATTTTCGCATAATGAAATAATTGATGTAAGAGAAAATATTCACATCTACAAATTAGAATTCACATTTAAGATGTGAATATTTTCTCTCAGATCAGTGAGCGAAAATTTTGATGACCATAACAATACTGAGGTGGTTTATAAATTGGGGCAACAAATCACCTGTTTTACCATTTTGTAGTACTTCCTTACATATCGATATTGCCTTTGATCATCATCGTCATTGGACATTTCTCTCTCTCTCTCTCTCTCTCTGATTAAAATGTTCAAGAATACAGAAAGAGACTAATATATATATAGGAAGAAGTTGGGTTGGGGTAGTTATATGCATAAAAGCAGAGTGTGAGAAAAGATGATTTTGCTTTAAGAAAATGGTTGCATATAAATTGTGTTTAAGAGGGCCACCTTGACTTTCAACACATGACCGTTACCAAAAACCAACCCTTTTCACTTCGATTTTCTTTCTTTTTTTTGGTAATTTAATGATTAGCTAATAAAAAAACAATGTAAGACTGTTAAACATTATGAGACCAACTAGAAGGGAAAAAAATGAAGAAAAAGACAAAGAAGAAAAGAACCGTTATGGTTAAAAGATAATGATGCTTCTTTTCAGATTAGGCTAAAACGTAATTCTTGTGATGAGAAAACATTTAGCGTATGTGATCTTTTAAAAATTGAATCTAAAAGTATCATTCTATCAATTTATTTAACATATTTTTAGCGCTTAAGTAATAACAGGTAGTCTGACATAATATTTTAAATAAACAAAAAATTGTAAATAACCCATTTAAACTACTGCAAACAACATCCTAGATAGCAAAATTCATCTACTCTTTAAATTTACTTTCAATACACACGTAACTTGAAAATTTCAAATGTATAAGAAGCTAAGGTCACCTTTCTCTTTTTTTTCTTTGATCATACATTGGCAGAGAGTATGATTATACTTGTGATTACATGTGAGAAAAAGAGTGTTTAACTATCACATGTAAGGAAAAGTGTTGGTATTAATAACATACTCGTGAGTACATGTGAAAGAGAGTGTGTTTAACTATCATTGCTATGGTAAAGAGTGTATTAACAACTTTCCAGAAGTCTGTTTTCTTCAGCGAATAGTGCAATCTTACCACTTTATTAGTAAGGGAAAGTAAGCCCATTATTTCCTCATTAATAAAGTCATTCTAATTATGGTCAACATTACTCAGAATTTATTACTCCTTGTCAAAGGTTAATGAACATTTAGTAACCAATCTTTCTTTTTATTTATAATCCACAAGATAACAAGTGTGTAACCATTTACTACACATTTCTACAATATAATGGCAAAAAAAACCCAACCCCAGTGGGTTCCCATCTTTAATGGAACAAGTTTAGGGTGGAAATGAAAAATCTGAATGGGTTTGGGAAAGAGTGGACACGTATAATCTCAACCAGATTATATGTACTATTACAAAAATACTCTATTAACTTTTATATAGTTTCATTATTGACCAATCATTATAAAATGATCTTTAACATTTTCTTTACACAGCAGCGTAGACTAATCGATACTAGCTACTTTGCAAAATGGCAATTTATGGATCGATTACTATCAGCACATATAAGAAAACACGAAAAGAAAAAAAGAAAAAGGAAAAGGAAAATAACAAAAGCCATAAAACATACAATTCATGGTTGCATACAAAACAATTAACTTCAACTCTCTAGTCATAAACATACAACTCAGCCAAGAATTTAACAGAAAAAACTCAGCGAAGCAATCAAAACTCAATTCAAAAGATACCTGACAATTATTGTATTCCAAATGGCTTGTGCCTCAATCTTTTAAGCAAAATTTATCTATACATACAGTGAAGCAATCGAGTCATCTTTGTTGATGATTTATAGAACAGAACAGCTAGAAGTGATGGTAACAAAGTCAGTAATTGGCTGATACCGCCAATGACCAATAGTTCAAAAGAAACGAGGGAGATGCAACAAACCAGCAGATAAAAGCCATAGCAGTAGCTGACTCGAATCTTGCACAGTGATTCACAGCGCATTTGTCAAGATCATTGCCAATAAGGACTGTGATACCAGCAGATGCACAAGCAGCAGCAAATGTAAGAGTCGACGTAATCTGCAACAGAGCAACATATTTTGAAATAAATAAAGCAACCCCTTCTGGCCAAACTGATAGCGATGTGTTGCGCATAACTGTTGTATTTTATCAATACCAAATAGAAAAAATATGACGCTTATACCTTATCTCCGGATAATATCACTTTCTATTCCCAAGCAAGGGAATTTGAACATAACTTTACCTAATGGGCTTTTAATGCTATATACCCACACCAATTGAACAACAATCAAAACCGCCAAGTTCAACCATTCATTTAACAAGGAAATGGCTACTCAATAGTAATCAACTGACATCTAAGTGGCACAAATAAATGACATGATATGGACATGCTAATGTATCAATTTTTAAAAAATGCAAAAAACAACATGATTGAGACACGTTAAAATTTTATACGTATAAATTTATTATTTGTCATATATATGAAAATTTTATTTAAAGATAATGAAAAATATTTAACATAACACTATTACATTAAAAACTATATATTTTACAACTTAATTATTAAGTTATCATTCATGCAACAATTACATTATAAAGAATCCAAAACAATTATAAAACATAGTAATACACATAATATATTCATCTTATAAATGTTTCAAAACATATTTAGAGTGAATAAGTTGTGCTATGAAAAATGCAGAATATTGTATTATTAAGGGATTTATCATATAGGACTTGTTTGGAGGATTTAAAAAGTGTCGCGGAAGTGTCCATGAAATGTCGGTAAAGTGCCTGATTTAGGAAATTGATTTTTTAATTAAGACACGTTGAAGAAGTGTCCAACAAGCTTTTAGGAGTGTCCGAAGAATATCCGTGTCCGACATGACATGCTTCCTCTGCAAAGGTGTCCGTGCTTCTTAGACTAACATTATAAGAAAATTAGATGGTGAGCAATCTTAGTCCAAGTACTGATATAGCCCAATCAAACCTTAATCAAATGGATTCACATGTATCACTGACACACTTAGTCCCGAGTTATTAAAATAAATTAATCACCGATTTAATACTGCATCTTATCAATGCAGCAACAATCAAATGACAGGCAGTCACATGCATGGCAAGAAATCAAAAAACAAATTCATAATCCATCAGAGAACTTCTACAGCAAAGTTCCCACTACATCAGAGACCACATGATAGAGCTTCCAGGCTACAGAGTCTAACAAAAAGAAAATCCTTTACATTCACAGGTAGGCAGTCATATAAATAGTTATGGGGTAGGTCAGAAATGTACTGGCACCAAGTCTCCTATGGTCTAAGCAGTTTTCACATGGCAACCAACAAATGAAAATTCTGAAGTCTGATAGACCACGCAGTTGTGCCGAACCATAATACATATTCACTTACCCCATCACCAATGGTGAAAAAACTGACAACTCTGGGATTCCGCAAATGTCTTCTCACTAAAAGGGCATATATATCAACTGCAGCCAGCGAAAAGCTCCACAAAGTTTGCAAGCCTAAAGCAGCAACAAGGTAGCTAGTGCAACAAGAACAAGAAGCTTTGTTGATATTTTTCTTGCTTAGACAATAATGCATTAAGAAGTGTGAAAGCAGTGTGTTATTTGGAAACAAAAAGTGAAAAATTAGGAGCACTGCAAATTGAAAATAAACTCTGTTCCACATCACCTTGTCAAGCATTGCAAACAAAATGGTTCAGCACATAAAAGGCAGAAATGACATTTGGCCTTTGTGAGTGAAAGAATAGGTTAAATGATATTTAATTGATAATCGACACCAACTCACAATTAGCTTCCTCACGGGGTGGGTAGCTTCGCTATGCAATAGCAAAAGATTGGCTTCAATATGGTTATATGAATCTCTCAGCCTAGCAAGGTCAGAACCTTATATAACTCTACTAGTATTAATTATAATTATAATTTTTTCGTAAGTTCAGAGTAGCAGAGGTAATGGACGCTATGAAGAAGATGCAACTGAGAAAAGTTGTGGGACCAAATGAAATTCCTATTGAAGTTTGGGTTGCTATAAGATTTGTAGGACCAAAATTCCTATTGAGAAAAGTTGAAGAACCAAGTTCTAGAAGGATTGTTATAAGCTATGTCCCCAGTGTGTCCGTGTGTCGGACACCGCCACAGCACCAATTTTGGAGTGTCCATACTTCATAGGTTATAAGACTTGCTACAATGTCTGATACCGAATGTTGGGTGGTTAAAAAAACATGTTCAAAAAATGAGTGTAGTTGAAATGAGAATGTTTGATATGAATAAGTGGTGTTACAAAAAATAAATAAAAATAATAAAATTATTGAGGGATAGTTGTTTGAGATTGTATAGTCCTGTATATTGTAAAATCAATTAGTGCGCCGTTGTAAGGAACAGTTATTTGATCCATGTGGAGAGTAAACCCTAAGTAATTGAGACAAAGGCTTGTGGAGTTGAGTAGTATTTTAAGTAAATTTCAACATGGAATACATGTTTTCTTAAACATTAAGTAAAATAAATTGAAAGGCAGCTTTGCATTTTAAGATGACATTGAAAAATACCAAGCATTGTCCTGGCAAGATGACATTTATCTATAGTTTATTAAGATTATCAAACCGGTTCAGCATATTGCTTGATGAGAACATTTGTATTAATTTCTACTTGGCCCATTCTACAACTTGATGCTTGTCCTATACCCATGTCTACAAGAGGTACAATTTTTATACATAACCTTATAAGAAAAGCTGTGAGTACTATAGTTGATATCAATTGTACAACCAACAGATGCACCATTGCCGAAGGTTACATTTTCCTTGTTTGTAATCAATAGAAGATAAAGTATATTCTCTCTCTTGAGGTTAAAAATTCACTTAATAACTAACTTCCATCACTCACTACATTCACAATTGATGGGTTATATTTTATTTTAGGCACATGATTTGTAAGAAAAGCTTCTAATCTATTGCAATAGTTTAAAAACATGAAACAGACATGCAATCGAATCTCTTTTTTTTTTTTTTTTTTTACTAAGCATTACAAAATATAGGAGGAACAATGAGCAATTTACCAGTATGATTACAGCCATGAAAACATTCTCCTAATTGTTAACAATGCAAACACAAAGCTATAATTTTTCTTGTAACCAATTCCAATTTTGTGATTCCCAGTATGAATATGGAAATTTCAATATAGTTTCACACAGTGTTATCAGAGGTGTGACTAAGCGCTCGCCTAAGCGCTAAGCGAGGCGAGGCGACTCTGTAGCGCTTCATACCCACTGAGGCGAGGCGAAATGGTGAAGCGAAGTTGAAGCGCATGAAACAAGGCTTAGGCGACGAAGCGAGAGTCGATTCGAAGCAACGCTTCACCAGTTTTTGTTTGATTTCAGTTCGAAAGATCTAGGCCCTTCATTTGAATGACTTTCGTGCTATTTGTGGACATGCATTGCACTTTATAATTGCTATCTACTAAATAAGAAGTCGAAATCCTAAGTCGACATCGTTCCAGTCGACAATTGCTTCGAAGAACCCCTGATTATCTATTCTTCTTCTTCCTTTCTTCTGACATCATTCTAGTCAAAAGAGGAGGTGAGTACCTGCTTCTTCTTCTTCCTTTCTTCTCTTCCTTCATTTCTTCTTCCTTTACAATTATTTAGCTGTGTTAATTGTATAATTATTTTGCTGAAAAAATTTCAATTAATTTTGTTGAATTTTTTATAATTATTTTGCTGTTAAAAATATGTTGTTCTTTAATTTCTTTATGCTGAAACTGTTTATTTCTTTGCACTTTAATTGTTTCTTCGTTTCTTAACATTGAATTGCTTGGTTGGTTAGAATTAGATGTCGAAATTGAGTGAACATAAAAAAGATCCAGCATGGCAATATGGACGGATGGTAAATCCCTAAAACCTTTCAAAGTCCATTTGCAACTTTTGCGCAAAGAAATGAATGGTGGTGTTTGCCAAGTCAAGCAACATCTTGTTGGTGGTTATAAAAATGTTGATGCTTGCAAAAAATGTCCATCTCATGTCAAAGATGAGATTAAAGACTATATGTCTCAAAAAAGTCAATCAAAGGTGCAATTGAGGTTGGTTCTTGATTTTGATGAGATGGATAATGATGAAGATGAAGATGATGAAATTCTTGAGATAAATCAACATGGTAAAAAGCCTGTTCCTACTCAAGGTTCGACCCATCGAGAACAAGAAAGTAGCTCCTCCAAATCTGTTACTTCCTGTACGGGAAAGAAATAAACATTCTCGTATAATCCTGTCGATCAAGTCTGCGCTCCTCCGTACGTGTCGTTTTATCACCTGAAAACACAAACGTGAGCTAGCCGGCAGGTGTGTGCCGGAAACCTCTCCGATGCCTAAGTCAGCAAACTAGACAAATAGACAAAAGCTCTGTGTATTCGGAAATCAAAGTTACGTTACCTCTCCATAAGTGATGTTTGTGAACTTTTATAGATTTCGTGTGGCACAATCCTAATAGGACTTCTACTCCTCCATGCAGAGTCTTCCTAGGATTCATACTCCTAAAGGATAATGCTTATCCTTCAACACCCCCCTCACTGCTTAAACCAAGTGAGATGGTTTTACCATGGCTGAACTACCACGACCGAAGTAAGCATGGCCATGCCGAGCCACAGAGTAGACCGAACTATCGATAGTTTGGTCCCCTCCTTCACTGCTCTGCCTCGGCTCTTCCTGCTCAAACCGTGCTAACTATGTTGTTTGAACCGTGCTAACAAATAGCTAGGTCCTACCGAGCTATCTGTGCTATGGCAGCGACCGGTCTAACTTTGGCGACCGAACTAACTTCAAAGTAACCTTAGACCGGTCTAAGCACAAAATGTCTTTAGTCCGGAATAATCTTCAAGCCTCATTCAGACCGAACTAACTTCTGGGTTTTGGGCTCTTTTTATTCTGCTGTTCCTATTTTGGCCCATTAACGGCCCATTGCCCAGCTCGGCCCAATTTAACCATATAAATTACCCTCTTTGGTTAACCCAAAGTAAAAGGGACCCATGGATGTGTACTTCACCCCTGATCCGGAAGTTGCGGTGCAAAATTGTAAAGCCAAGGGGAAGCAAACAAGAATTGATGATAATGATCCTAGCAAGAAGGTGTTGAGAGATCGGGCTCTTGTTTGGTTTTCGAGATGGATGTATGATACGGGTATACCTTTCAATGTTGAGAACTACAATAGTTTTGGGCCAATGGTTGAAACTTTTGGACAATATGGTCCTGGCATGAAACCACCAAGCTACCATGAGGTGCGGGTTCCTTATTTGCAGTAAGGAGTAGACCACACTAATAAGACCATGGAGGATCATAAAAAAAATTGGGTAACATATGGATGCTCTTTAATGGCCGATGGGTGGAAGGACAAAAGAAACAGGGCATTAATTAATTTTTTGGTTAATTGCCCAAGAAGATCAATGTTTATTGAATCTGTTGATGCTTCTAGCTTATCCAAGGATGCAAATAAAATGTTTGAATTGTTTGACAACTTTGTGGAGCATATTGGTGAAGCCAACGTGGTTCAAGTTGTTACAGATAATGCCTCAGCAAATGTGTTGGCCAGTTCGTAACTTAGTAGTATACATTTACTTGGTACTTACTTACAATATGAATATGCAATTCTCATATTAAAAACTTGTTCTTTTTTTTAAACTTGTAATAGGGAAGTTTTTGGAGGCAAAGCGGCCACATTTGTATTAGACACCATGTGCAGCTCATTGCTTGGACTTGATGTTGGAGGACATTTTCAAAATTCTCAACTTCAACAAAACATTTGAAAAGGCAATTGCGATGCATGGTTATATTGTGAACCGCTCTGGTTTGTTGAATATGACGAGGCAATTTACCCAGTGTAAGGATTTGATAAAACCAACAAAAACTCGATTTGCAACTACTTTTGTAACTTTATCAAGGATGAATCAACAACAAACTAACTTGAAAAAGATGTTCACTTTAAAGGAATGGACCACAAGTAAATAGGCGAAGGAACCATGGGGTAAAAAGACAGCACAAGTCGTAATAATGCCTTCTTTTTGGAACACTATTCTTTATGCTCTCAAAATATCAAGTCCTCTTATTCGTGTGCTGCGATTGGTTGATGGTAAGAGAAAGCCTCCCATGAGATATATTTATGAGGCAATGGAGAGGGCTAAAGGAGCCATTGCAAAATCATTTAATGGAAATGAAGAGAAGTACAAAGAGTCTTTTGAAATAATTGACAATAGATGGAATGTTCAATTGCATAGGCCTTTGCATGCAGCTGGGTATTATTTAAACCCAGAGTATTTTTACACAAATCCGAATATTGAGAAAGATAAGAAAGTCATGTCAGGCCTGTATAAATGCATACAAAGATTGGTCCTAAATAGTGAGACACAAGATAAAGTTTGCGCGGAGTAGACTACCTATAAGAAAGCTGAAGGTCTCTTTAGGATGGCTTTTGCCATTAGACAAAGAACTACAAGGGCACCAGGTGATCTATATTTTATACTTAAGTAATTTTAGTTAGTTTTTTTTATATTTTAAATATTCTTTCTAATTAATTAGTTATAATCAACAGCTGATTGATGGAGTGCATATGGTTCTGAAACACCACATTTGCAAACATTTGCCATCAAAATTCTAAGTCTAACTTGTAGTTCATCTGGATGTGAGCGGAATTGGAGTGTGTTTGTGAGTACCTATTTTTAAATGTAGTGAATATGAATACCTATAAATTTATTAATACCTAGATAAAAATTTGAATATTTTTATTTGGTTTGAATTTTTGCAGATTCACACCAAAAAGAGAAATAGGTTAGTTCAAAACATCTGAATGACTTGGTATTTGTCAAGTATAATAGAGCATTGAGACGTCGATACAATTCCCGTGACACTATTGATCCCATCACTTTGATAGATATTGATGAAAGCAACGAGTGGTTGGTTGGAAGAAAGGATGGAGGAGGAACTTGTCTTTGAGGATGATATTTTGACATGGGATGTTGCTAGAGCTGCTGGAGTTAAGGAAAGTAGCCAAAGAACTAGATCATCAAGGGCAATAGAAAGGAGTCGTTCAACTTCAAAATCAGCAACTAGACCTAGATTACAACTTATTGATCAGGAAAAGTCAATTTCAGATGGGGGAGAGGAAGAAGATGCGGAGGGATATGATGAAGCCAATGATAATGAAGAAGAAGTTCATTTGCTTGATGTTGAAAATGATTTTTAGAGCCTTTGGATTGTTGGATTGTATTTGTCTTTGCTGTTGATGATTATGGATATTTAGTATTTGGAATGATAAATGCATGATGTTCTTGAAAATATTTATATTTTTGTCTATACTATTTATTTTAAAAAAATATTGTTTGTGGTCGCCTTGATACGATGAAGCCCTCGCGTCGCCTCGCGTCGTCTCGTTGCCTCGTGCTTAGGCATCAGGAGACCTTGTCGCCTCGGTTCGCTTTTCACCTTAAAAAACACTGGTTTCACAAAATTTTAGAGGAATTTCCTCTAAATTGAACATTTGCCTCATCTTCAAGTAATTAAACTCTAGAAATTCGCCATCAATATCATAATTGTGAAAGAGAAATGTTGATTAATACCAGAAAGCAGTGACAGTAGGGAAATCGGAGGTGGAGAGCATGACGCAGAGAGAGATAAGAGCGAAGAAGAACTGACAGAGACGAAGAGCGAGGCCACCGGGGGTACCAGGCATGCCTTGCAAGTCCTTCATCCTCACCCTCGGCGCATTCTCCGCACCGTCCCTCAGCGGCGGCGCCTCCAGCGGATGAACCGCCGGCCTGCTCACGTTCATCCTCCGCTTCACAGATCACTCACTCACGTCTACATATATATATATATATATGTATATGTATATGAAACCCTAAATTGGAGTTGAGAAGTGGAGATTAGCTGGATTGGGAGAAGAGGAAAGTTGGAGTTGGAGATTGGGAAGTGTTAACAGTGAGGAGTGTGATGAGTGATGATGATGAGAGAGCGTTCTTCCATTTCTGCGTATAATATTTGTAAGCTAGGGCCCTGCTTCGCGAAAGCGAATTAATGTACTTATTCTATTTTTTATTATTTTAGAGGACAATGCATATATGTATCGATTAATATTTTAATTAATACCTTAATAGATGATATGATTTAATTTTGAAGATTTTAAATATTTATAATTTATATAATAAATAAGATAGTTGTTATATTAATGTATATATTAATTAATATATGTAGTACTATCGTATTTTAAAATATTAGTTTTTTTTTTAAAAATTAAGAAATAAAATAATATAAATTTATTATTTTGTTATTCTGTTAAATTCCTTAATAACACAAAAAGTATAATTATGACAATTAATATTCTAAAAAAATATTATTAAAAGGTAATTTTGAAAAATTAATATTTTTAAAATATAATAATTATACTATAAAAAAAATTAAATTATCCAAAATGAATTATTATTTTGGAACGAATGGAATATTTCTTTTTTGAGTATATTCTTTTAGAATGAAGCTTTTTTTTTTTTTTTGGGTGGAGAATTGCAATATATATATTAAAGAATTTATAATTATTGTCTCATTCCTTTTATTGATTCGAAATTTACTTTTTTTATTATTGTTGAGAGGGCAATTTATACGCAAAATTGGGCCGAGCTGGGTCTTGGGCCGAGGTGAAAGAGGCCGAGCGAATGGCCCTGTGGGAGTTGCTCCGGTCTGGAGAAGTAGCCTTTGAGTTAGACCGGTTGAGGGTTAGTCCGGCCGAGTGATGTTTACTTTTACTCCGGCTGGGAAGTATGATGTTGGTAGTTCGGTTGAGACGCATGATGACTGAGGTGTACCAAGTCCATGAGGGGACTTTGGTGTGAAGATAGTTCGGCTCAACTCTCTTATGGTTAGCTCGGTCCAAGCATGGAAAACCGAGGTAAGAGACTCCTATGGTTAGCTCGGTTTTGGCATGGAAAACCGAGGTAGGAGGGAGTAGTAAGTGTCTAATCTGGAGATGTTACTTCGGTCCTGAAGTAGTCCGGTCATAAGAAGAACCATCTCACTTGGTTTAAACAGTGAGGGAGGGTGTTGGAGGATAAGCATTATCTTCCAAGAGTATGAGTTCTAGGAGGACTCTATGCAAGGAGGAGTAATCCTAGAAGGACTCTACACTTGGAGGGGTAAGAATCCTACCAGGATTGTGCCACGTGAAGTCTATATAAGCTCATCAATAACACCTTTAGAGAGGTAATACAATTTTGCTCCCTGAATACATTGAGCTTTGCCTTCTCGTCTTGCTTACTGACTTAGGCATCGGAGAGGTTTCTGGCACACACCCGCCGGCTAGCTCACGTTGATATTTTCAGGTGGTGGAACGACATCGTACAGAGGAACGAAGACTTGGTCAACAGGATTATACGAGAAGGTGTATTTCTTTCCCGTACAATTGGCGCCGTCTGTGGGAATAACAGACAAGAACAACCTCTTGATCAAGCTTTCTCTCGAACATCAATGGCAAACAACGAAGAACTGCCTCAGTCCGCCATTGACGGATTAACTCCAGAAGGAGGTGCAAGGCGCGAAGGCCTACCTTTGGTCCCTCCCATGGCGAGCTTGGAACCACAAAGGCAGAATTCCAGGAGGGATGCGAGGGGACGAAGAAGGAATGGCGCCTCATCCTCTCGTTCGCAAAGCCCAGAAAGACAAAGGCGCAGAGTTGATCCTCAAATTCTGGAGGATCGCGTCAGAGAGCAAGACGAACTGATCCGTAAGATGGCGGCGGACATGGAGTCACTGAAGCGCCAGATGAAAGGAAAAGAAGTGGCGACAGGAGAGGGGCGCAACAAGAAGACGCCCCCTCGCCACTCAGAGGGTCGTAGTAGGAATTCTACACCCTCTCGACCAGAGGACAGAAGCCTCAGGACAGGCGACACGCGATCCGTATCTTCCAGGACTCGTCACTCCAGGTCTGAGAGGACGAGGCCGGAGAGGTCATACACTGAGGGGAGTACCTATTGGCCCTCACATACGCATCATACGAGGTCCAGACAGACGGAATTACCTAGGTCGTCCGACCTAAGGTCCATGTTGGAAGAAAAGGCGCGATGGAAGGAGGACGCCAGTATGCGATCCTCACAGGTTCTGCCTTGCGGCGATTATCCTCGGACGCATGGAAGCGTCGAGGTTGGAATGCCAAGGCCGACTTGGCATCTGAACCAGCCGGATAAGGCATTGGCGAGGTGCAGACCTCACCATTCGCCCCGAGATTGAGAACGCGCTTCCGTCGAGCTTCCTACAACCCAAGTTCACGACGTATGAAGGAAAGAACCCTTACACCCACTTGAGCCACTTTCGCGGAGTTATGGTCAGATATCGGCGGAATGAGGCGTTGATGTGTATCCTATTCCCTCAAGCCTCGGCGACCTAGGCTTAACTTGGTTTGAGAAGCTTCCAGAGGCAAGATAGCCTCACAGGCGCAATTTGGCGGCGTTTGTAACTCGGTTCAGAACAAACACAAAAACTCCGGTGGAGATCGACCAGTTGCTCTCCATCGACATGGGCGACAAGGAGACCCTGAGGTCTTACAACAGTCGCTACTGGGAGACATTCAACCAGATTGGAGACTGCCCAACCAACCTCGCCATTGCGCAGTACAAAAGAGGCCTTCCAGTCGGGAACAGACTGAGGGACTCTATCACCATAACTCCGCCACTTACCATAGAGGCCCTGATGGAGAGAGTGCATCAGCACATCAGGGTGGAAGAGGATGGCGCTCGTGCCAAGGCAAAAACTGGTGCGACCGCAACACCAGAGAAGAAGACCTCAGCAAAGGTCAATACGGTAGGTCGCCGAAACCAAAACATAAGGCAAAGCGAGACAACGATGAAGACCAGGACAAGAGATGGTTAAGAGTCCGAACTGCCATAACCACGGTGTTCAAGAAACCGATCTACCGTATACTCAGTGAGATTCGAGACGAGCCTTTCGTCAAGTGGCCTGCCAAGTTAGGCGAGGCCCAGAAGGATTATGATGACAGATCCAAATGCACCTTCCACAAAGAAAAGGCACCGAATCGAAAATCGCACGCTTGAGGCAACATCTGGAAGAATTGGTGGCGGCGAGCCACCTAGATAAATACATAGAAGGAGGAGCCCAAATTTCAAGACCATAACCTCCCCAATGGAGTGCCGATCGACGCCCCGCCACAAGGCACCATCACCGTAATCCATGGAGTCTTTGAACCAGAGCGAGTATGCGAGCTCAGCGGTTCAATAAAAAAGGCAGAGCACTTGAGAGAGGTGCTAAGTGCCCAACCAGTCAAAAGGGGAGGATGAAGCCACAAACATCATGTCCTTTTCGGATAAAGACTTGGATGAATATATTGCCCACATAACGATGCCTTGGTCGTCACTCTCGAGTCAAGGATTTTGACGTCAGCGGATTCGATCGACCAAAAGGCGGCTCGCGTAAATCATGTACTATGAAACCTTCAAGCAACTCAAGCCGCAAGATAAAGACTTGGCCCCGCCGTATCCCTTTGATTGGATTCAATTCTATGCCGGAGTGGCGGTCGGCAAAATCATCCTTCGGTCGAGGCGGGAAGTGTGACGAAGCAAGTAGAGTTACAGGTCTTTGAAGGTCCCTCCACCTACAACATCATCTTAGGCGTAACATGGTCAAGACGCCATGCGCCGGTGGCATCCTCTTACCACCAAGTGATGAGGTTCCCCAACGACACCGGAGTAATAGAAGAGGTTTATGGGGACCAGATAATGTCCAAGCGATGCCGTCAAGAACAAATGGCAAACAAGCGCCAAAGGATATGTTCATTCGGTTGAAGAACCGTAGAGTAATGAACTATTCGCGGACGTTAACCAGCGGTGATCAAAAGCAGTGGAGGACCTGGTAGAAGTCAGAATAGATGAGAAGAACCCGGAAAAGTTCTTCCTACTTGGATCATCGTTGTCCAGCACTGAGAGATTGGAAGTCTTGGAATTTCTAACTTCCAACGTCGAAGTGTTCGCCTGGACTCCATACGACATGCCGGGCATTGACCCCAACTTCATCTGCCACCAACTCAACGTCCACCTTTCTGCCAGACCAGTCATTCAACGCACTCGCAGATCGGCACTCCACCACGTCGAGATAGTAGCTGAGGAAGTGGGAAACTTGTTGGAGGCAGGAGCAATTAGAGAGGTGCACTACCCCAGGTGGATCTCCAACACGGTTGTGGTGCCAAAGAAGAATGGGAAGTGGCGCGTCTGCGTCGACTATAAAACTGTCAACAAAGCATGCCCCAAGGATAGCTTCCCCTTACCAAGGATAGATCAATTGGTAGACCTAACAGCTGGTCACAGCAGGCTAAGCTTCCTCGACGCATACAGAGGCTACCACCAGATCGCAATGCATGAGCCAGACCAGGAGGTCACATCCTTCACCACTCCAAGAGGACTATACTGCTATAAGGTCATGCCCTTTGGACTGAAGAACGCAGGGGCGACATTCCAAAGAATGGTCACCAAGATGTTTGAGCCATTGTTAGGCAAAACAATGGAGGCTTACATCGACGATATGGTGGTCAAAAGTGAGAGTGACCATCTCAAGGACCTAAGTGAGATGTTCGAGATCCTGAAAAAGCATAAGTTGCGCCTTAACGCGTCGAAGTGTGCTTTCGGAGTAGGATCAGGCAAATTCTTAGGCTTCTTGGTGACCAATCGAGGTATAGAGGCAGATCCTTCTCGATCAAAGCAATTCAGAGCTAGAGACCTAACTTCGATGAAAGAAGTAAAGATCTCACCGCATGGCGGCAAGATTTACCCGATTCATCAGCCGGTCTTCAGACAGATTGCGCCCATTCTTTCAGTCATTAAAAGCTAAGTTTGAGTGGGACGAAGAATGCGACAAAGCTCTGGCAAGTCTGAAGGAGTACATGTCTTCTCCACCATTACTTGTTACCCCCATACCTGGGGAAGAACTCTTCCTCTATTTGGCAGTCTCTCAGCACGCAGTGAGTGCAGTGTTAGTTCGAGCAGAAGGAATCCAACACCTACCTATCTTCTATGTCAGCAAGACATTGCTAGGAGCCGAAACAAGGTACTTGCCTCTAGAGAAGCTAGCATTGGCCTTAATGATGGCCTCCAGGAAATTGGCGCATTACTTTCACGCCCACACCATTGTCGTCCTCACCGCCTTTCCACTAAAAGCTTTGTTTGAGAGGGCAAACTTTTCTGGGCGGATTTTGAAGTGGGCAGTGGAATTGGGACAATATGACGTGAAGTTCCAACCCAGAACCGCAGTAAAGGCCCAATCTTTGGCAGACTTCGTCGCAGAGTTCACTCCTGGAAGCCACCAAGTCTGCCCAATCGATCTGACTGACACAACCAAACTAGGGATGGAGATTGACGCCGGAATAGCGCAACCCCTAGTCCAGGTTACTCAGCCGGAGCCCGAGGTAGACCAAAATATAGAACGCAAGGAGAAAGCAGACCTTGCTACACCAAGTCAGAACTCGCCTACAAACAATGACTTGGTCCCATCGGAAGACAAGGGGCCGACTGCAACCATGGATCATGAAGGAAGCCCCAATGACATTCCAGACCCCACAACATCATCTGATCCCTCCACATGCTGGAAGTTGTTTGTCGGGGAGATGTGGAAGCTTTTTGTGGATGGAGCATCTAACCGACATGGCGCAGGACTCGGCATAGTCCTCATCTCTCCAGACGGCCTAGTAGTGGAGCAGGCGATCAACCTTGGCTTCCCAAAGACGAACAATGAAGCCAGTCTGGCGCTTCTTGCAGGACTCAAGTCAGCGGCCTACATGAAGGCCACCGAACTCATGGTCTACAGTGACTCACAGTTGGTGGTAAATCAAATTTCTGGCGACTATGAAGCAAAGGACGACAGAATGGCTAAGTACCAAGAGCTGGTCAGATCCGAGATCAAGAAGTTCGAAGTGGTGAGGATAGAAACAGTTAGCGGGAGGAGAATAGTAGAGCAGACGAACTAGCAGGCTTCGCCTCAATGGCAGATACCTCCATCCCACATCCTCTATTGATCGACTATCTGCCCAGACCAAGTATTGAAGACCCAGAAGCTGAAGAGGTATGTTGCGCGGAGTTAGGTCCTTCTTGGATGGATCCCATCATACTGTTCCTGAAAGACGGCACTCTACCAGAAGATAAGAAAGAAGCCAACAGAATCAGAGCCAAGTCGCAACGATTTTGGCTCTCTCCATCCTTAGCTTTATACAAGAAGTCGTTTTCAGGACCTTACTTAAAGTGTGTTCACCCCAGCAAGGTGGAAGCATTCTTGTTCGAAATACATGAGGGTGTATGCGGCAGCCATCAAGGAGGAAGGTCATTGGCATACCGAGCTATTTCACAAGGATATTGGTGGCCCTACATGCAAGCGGATTCAGAGAAGTATGTCAAAAAGTGCGAAAAGTGTCAGAAGTTTGCGCATCAAATACATCAACCTGCCAGAGAACTCCTACCTCTCACTAGTCCATGGCCTTTCGCAATGTGGGGCCTAGACATAGTGGGACCACTCCAACAAAGACCAGCAACAGGAAGTTCTTTCTGCGAATGCAGACTACTTCACAAAGTGGGTGGAAGCGAAGCCTTGGCATCAATCAAGGAAAAAGATGTGAAGAAGTTTGTCCGCGTAACATCATTACTCGCTTTGGCATACCAAAAGCACCGATTTGCATAACCAAGACTCAATTTGATGGCAGAATTTTCAGAAGCTTTTGTGAAGAGTACAAGATAGAGTTCTATAACTCCACACCGGCATATCCCCAAGCAAATGGTCAGGCAGAGGCGTCAAACAAGGTAGTCTTGGACGGATTGAAGAAAAGGTTGGAAAAAGCCAAAGGCAAATGGGCAGAAGAGCTCCCACATGTTTTATGGGCTTACCGCACCACACCTCGACGTTCGACAGGAGAAACACCATTCTCCTTAGCATATGGCATGGAAGCGGTCATCCCCTTAGAAGTTGGCCTTCCTACAATTCGGAGCGAAAATTTTGATCCAGACTTAAATGGCGAAGCAATTGCATTAGAACTTGACCTTGCGGAAGAAAGAAGAGACAAGGCATTGGTTCACATCGCCGCCTACCAACAAGAATTATCCAGGAAATACAACAAAACAGTACATCCAAGACAATTCAAGATCGGCGATTGGGTACTTCGCAAAGTTATGGGCAACACGTTGGTCCCAGGAGATGGCAAGTTAGGTCCCAACTGGGAAGGTCCTTACAAAGTGGTTGGATTAGCGGGCAAAGGGGCATACCACTTGGAAGATCAGGACGGCAAAGCAATTTCTAGGCCATGGAACACTGCTAATCTCAAGATATTTTACTTTTAGTTTTTTTTTCTCTAAGTATGTGTAATTTTCAACTTTCTCAATAAAACAAGTCGATTCTTTTCAGTATATTTGTTTTCCATAGAAAGTAGTTTTAGCAAGTTAGTAGCATTGTAAACATAGTTGGCCGGAATAACCAACTATTAACCCTCCTAAGCCCAGGATCAGGATCCAGGCTGCAGGACGTTTGGTCGGAATAACCAAACATTCTATTCTAAGCTGGCTGTAAAAACCAACTTAGAGGTTGGCTGGATTAAACCAACTCTTTGTACTCTTTAGCCGAAGTAAGTTATATCGGCTGCAGAGTGGTTGGCTGGATTAAACCAACACTTGTTACTCTTCAGCCGAAGTAAGTGTATGGCTGAAGAGTGGTTGGCTGGATTAAACCAACTCTTTGTACTCTTCAACCGAAGTGAGTTATATCGGCTGAAGAGTGGTTGGCTGGATTAAACCAACTCTTTGTACTCTTCAGCCGAAGTAAGTTATATCGGCTGAAGAGTGGTTGGCTGGATTAAACCAACACTTTGTACTCTTCAGCCGAAGTATGGGCATGGCTGAAGAGTGGTTGGCTGGATTAAACCAACACTTGTTACTCTTCAGCCGAAGTAAGTGTATGGCTGAAGAGTGGTTGGCTGGATTCAACCAACTCTTTGTACCCTTCAGCCGAAGTGTGTTATATCGGCTGAAGAGTGGTTGGCTGGATCAAACCAACTCTTTGTACTCTTCAGCCGAAGTAAGTTATATCGGCTGGAGAGTGGTTGGCTGGATTAAACCAACACTTTGTACTCTTCAGCCGAAGTATGGGCATGGCTGAAGAGTGGTTGGCTGGATTAAACCAACTCTTTGTACTCTTCAGCCGAAGTAAGTTATATCGGTTGAAAAGTGGTTGGCTAGTAAGTTAGACAGCTAACCGAGATCACAGTTGCACAAATAAGTTCATGAAAAAATTCACTACAAACTCAAGCATGCAAGTAGAGAACCGGAATAAGAGTTGATAATTTTTCATTGAACAAACAGAGGAAGTACAACTGTGGGGCCATAGCCCGGTTACAAAAGTTCGGACAAAAGAAAGAAAAAATTACAAGATCAATCAAACAGATCATCTATTTTGGCATTAAGACCGCCGAGTCGATGCATGTATCGGTTTTACTCGGGAGCCGTCTCGGTTGGGAATTCCGACACTGCATTTTCGGTTGATGCCTCCAACCGAGTTGATTGGTCACCGGTTTGATCTGGGTCAGCCGGAATCTCAGTTGCTTCTTCTTCATCATCATCTTCCTCATCAGATGAACCAAGAAATTGGTTCGGATCTCGTCGGCATATTCCTTCAAATGGGTTTAATAAAGTACTCGAGAGCATTGTAGACCTCGGTTTGGTCCACAACCGAAGCTTCCACAAAGACTTCGCCACCACACTTGAAGAACAATTCTTTGGCGACCTCAAGACTGCAGAGAGTAGCCGGCTTCTTTAAATCCTTCTTTGGATGCACCTCAATCTTCTTCTCCAAATTTCTGTTATTTCGGTGTTTTCTTGGTTTCAAGAGCCGCCATCTCCCACAGTATTCATCTTCGTTTGATCACGGCCATTGTTTGTCACTATCGGAGGCAACCAGTCGTCGACGGGCTACCTCGGCCTCTAGTTCGGCCGACCTTTGTTTTGAAAGCGCCACCGGCGTCAACCGGCGTCCTTTATTATGCGTGCCTCGCGGTTTTGCGGAGTTCCATTATTTGCCTGTGGGCAATGGTGTTCTTCTGAATGGCCTGCAAGAGGAGAGTTCCTTGTGAGACCGAGCTCAGAGTTTGAAAATTAGATTGATCAAAGACAAAACAGTACTGCTTACCAAAATCATCGACTTGGTAGATGACCGGATGGCCTTCAGCTCGGTTCAAATGCTTCATCGTGGTGCTCCATGTCTTTGGGCAGACAAACACCCCTAGCCAGGTTGTGGGCTAGAAGGTGATCCTTGTCAGCAACAACAGAGTCATCTTCATCGATATCTCGGTTGTTGAAGACGAAGGGTGGAGCCCATTTGTTTTTCGGCGCAGCTTGGTGAGATGATTCCGGTTGGAGGTTGAGTTCGGGGCTCGGTGGAAGGATGGGGTCACCACAACCAAGCGCTTTCGGTCTCGATGGTCCCGCGCTTAGCTCGGCGTGAGGATGATGGTTGTTGTGAAGGAAGAGCTATGATGGTTTCGGCGGTCGGCTGAGATGGTGGCACTTCGGCCCTTGTGGTTGCGGTGAGCATGGCCCTCATCTTGTTTTTCTTCGCCATCTCCTGTTCGGCTGTGAGAGGCACGAGGATAATTTCTGGCAAGGTTGGGTCCGGTTCTGGTGGGTCTTCGAGGAGAAAATCTGTTACTCTTGCTTTTCGTCGGCCGGAGTATCGGTAGGTCGGCTCAAAGTCAAGAAGTTTTGCCCAACTTCTTTCTCTCACCCGGAGTGCGGCGCGGAGTACGGCAAGGTTGGGATGACCGTACTGGGAATGGAGGAAAGCTAAATCTGCAAAAAATGAATTAAGTGTTAGTTCGGTTAGAGAGAGGAAAACCGAAATAAACAAAGTAAGGAATGCAACCGAAGTATGAATACCGGGCTCTCCTTTCTTCCAGTTTATTCTTCGACCAGGGATCCGGGCCTGGAAGTCTTCAAAATTTCCGGAGACCCAGAAGAAGTCATCATCGTTTAAGTCCTTGTCCGGTGTGTGTTTTATTATTTTTTCTCGGCCACGGCGTATCCTCAAGTAATAGCACCAGCCGTCATTCTTTGAGCCTATTGAATATTGGTGTAGTATTTCGGCTAAACCGAGGTTGAGGCCGGTTTGTTGGTTTAAAGCGGCTATACCCATTATTATTCTGTATGTATTGGTGGACAGTTGTGTGGGGCATAGTCTGGTTTGTCTTAAAAATTCACATATAAGGGGCTGGACTGGGAATCTGAGTCCGGTCTCTACTATGGATTGAATGGTGAAGGGGACAAAGCCTTCATTGTCCCATGGATCTATATTTGGTTCGGCTAGTATGAGATTTACATCGGCTGGGATTTGGTAGTCCTTCCTAAAGTCATGCAGGCCTCCTGGGGATTCTACAAGGATTCTGTACTTGCCCATTTTGCCTATAAATTAAGAATAATTTATTTCGGTTGAGTGAGTGTGCTCAAAAGTTCGGCTGAGCGCAGGGACACACTTGGCAACCTAGGTCTGCAAAGTAGGAAAACAAGGAGTTAAGCACAGATCCTAGACCGTGCTATGAAAACAAAGCAAGAAAAAGACTGGTTTTATTTCGGCTCTGCAAGGTGCTGTGGATTCTACATCGGTTTCAAGTAGTGTTCGTTATCTCGGTTTACAGAGTGTTTTGTTATCTCGGTTTCAAGTTTTCTTACTTCGGTTAGGCCTCAAGGGGCAGCTTATATGAGTTCGGTCTGGAACTCAAAAAGCTGGCTTAGCCCCCCAGGGCTTAGCTCGGTCGGAGGTCAAAATTTCAATTCCAAGTATGTTTTTATTTCGGCTAAGGTATATCATATGGAAACCAATTAAAACCATGGTGGCATATACAAGCTCTAGTCCGGTTTCGGTTTGCCTAGATTTTCATATGACAAGAACAGTATCCTAGTTCGGTTATAGCGTGCATAAAGATCAAAAAAGTGTTCTACTGACTGAATCAGCGTGTTCAAGGTGTTCTTGAGAAGTTCTTTAGAAAGTACAGACATGGAAGAGGAAAAACAAAGTGTTTTGCAAAAACACATAGAAATATACAGCTATAAGACAAGTAAAGATCAAAACAGAGAAAGTAAGTTGGATGCGCGAAGCTTACCTGGATATGAGGAGGAAACTGGAAATGGAAGCAAACGGCAGCAAGACACGAGCTTCAGGGATGCAAGGTTGAAGAACGCAAGGAGGAGGTGAGAGAATGAATAATATGAGATAGTGATGCAGAAATGAAGGGTTGTTTTGTGTGAAGGCGTTTTTAGGCGGGAACTGTTCAAAAGTTGCGAAATACGAGGGCGGCGTAACAGCTGTGAACGGCCATTAGGGGCTTGCCACGTGTCAAGAAAGGACAATCGATTCAGTTTCTGCAAAATGAAGAGACGTTTGAGCCGGACAGGTATAGCTCGGTGCGGGCTTAGCTCGGTTGGGAAAGATAAAAGGTCTTAGCTCGGCTGGAAAGGCTTGTGGGTTTTTAGCTCGGTTAGAAAGGCTAACGGATTGTTAGCTCGGCTGGGGAGGTTAAAAACTCTAGTTTGGTTGGTAAACAAGTAATCCCTATCACGCTTCGCGGATGGAATTAAGGGGCAATTGAGAGGGCAATTTATACGCAAAATTGGGCCGAGTTGGGTCTTGGGCCGAGGTGAAAGAGGCCGAGCGAATGGCCCTGTGGGAGTTGCTCCGGTCTGGAGAAGTAGCCTCTGAGTTAGACCGGTTGAGGGTTAGTCCGGCCGAGTGATGTTTACTTTTACTCCGGCTGGGAAGTATGATGTTGGTAGTTCGGTTGAGACGCATGATGACCGAGGTGTACCAAGTCCATGAGGGGACTTTGGTGTGAAGATAGTTCGGCTCAACTCTCTTATGGTTAGCTCGGTCCAAGCATGGAAAACCGAGGTAAGAGACTCCCTTGATTAGCTCGGTTTTGGCATGGAAAACCGAGGTAGGAGGGAGTAGTAAGTGTCTAATCTGGAGATGTTACTTCGGTCCTGAAGTAGTCCGGTCATAAGAAGAACCATCTCACTTGGTTTAAGCAGTGAGGGAGGGTGTTGGAGAATGAGCATTATCTTCCAAGAGTATGAGTTCTAGGAGGACTCTATGCAAGGAGGAGTAATCCTAGAAGGACTCTACACTTGGAGGGGTAAGAATCCTACCAGGATTGTGCCACGTGAAGTCTATATAAGCTCATCAATAACACCTTTAGAGAGGTAATACAATTTTGCTCCCTGAATACATTGAGCTTTTGCCTTCTCGTCTTGCTTACTGACTTAGGCATCGGAGAGGTTTCCGGCACACACCCGCCGGCTAGCTCACGTTGATATTTTCAGGTGGTGGAACGACATCGTACAGAGGAACGAAGACTTGGTCAACAGGATTATACAAGAAGGTGTATTTCTTTCCCGTACAATTGTTATTCTCATGGATTTTAAATTTTTAAATTTTCTTGATACAAAGGCAACATTTTTTAAGAATGAGAAAGTATTTATAAAATTTTAATAGTTTTCCTAAATGGTTAAGAATTAGATTTTTTTTTTATGGGGTCTTATTCGACAAGAATCTATCAAATAATATTATTAGTATTATATAAAATATCATTTCAAAAAAAGATTAAATATAATATCCTTAACAATAGACATTTATGGGATTTTCGACAAATGGGATTTTATAATAGAAATGGGATTTTCATTTACTTTTCTCAATTTTTAACAAATGGGATTTTATGGGTTTATATTTTTCTCAAATTTAAAGTTTATAATTTTATCAAATATAAATTTTATAATCAGAAAATAAAAATTAAAAGTTCCCTTCATTAATCAGTTCTTTTCCACCCTCTAAAATAAATAAATAAATAATCAGTTCTTTAATTTATTTTTTCTATATAACAGAAATTGCACACTGACATAAATTTTCAAAAAAAATAATAATAAAGGGCAGTCAATGGGTTACCCCAAATTGGGCTGATGATGATTTATGTTTGGTTCTTGCTTTTGTAAGGGAAGCTCTAATTCCTGGTTTTGCATTCGGATTAGTTCGAGATTTTATTTGAACCCAAAAGATATCTCAGTATGTTCAATTTAAATTCATAAATTTAAATTTTTATTATATTTTAATATGAATTTATTAATAAGGACAATACATATTAAACTGTAAAATAATTTTTTTTTCTCATGGTACACCCGTATCAGTTATTTTTATTCAAATATCTATATTTTATTTCCTAAGAGATCAAGGTTATTTATTTGTCTGCTTCTTTTTCTTCTTCTTCATCCTCCCTCCAAAACTCCAATCCACCTTATCAAAACTCATCATGATCATCAACATCATTGTTTTTTATTATTTTGAAACCCTAAACCCTAGAATAAAGTTTGAATAAAATCAAATAATGGATGAGAGTAATAATTAAAATAGTTTTTCAAAACAACTCATAAAAAATGAGGTAAGTATTCATAGAAAGAGGAGTCACAATTTTTGTAGAGCACCATCAATTATTTTTTATATTATTTTTTGATAAAAATTAAAAGGCCTAGTAGTTAGATTAACAATAACATATTATTGAAGTTGTTCTTATTTTGTCATTTAAATAATACATTATTTGAGATCTACTTTTTCTTATTAATGCTTGATACTTATGTGCTTATAAGTTTAGTTTTCACTTTTCCTTGAACATTCTTGTAGATAATTCATAATGTAAAAGGTTTTTTTTCTGTATTGAAAAATTTTATAATACTTATGTAAAAATTTGATTTTTTCTGTATTTATAAAGCTTATGTGCTTATAAGTTTGGTTTTTTTATTTTTTATTTTTGTATTTGATAATTATTTTCTATATTGAAATTTTTTTGAAATAATTTAATTTTTTTAGTTTATTTATTATTTATTATTTGGATTTACCTTGAGAGTAATTTGAGAAAAATAATAAGGTGTAATGAGAGTAAAATAAAATTTTAAATAATTAAATATAGTATACTTAAAAATTGAGGGTATTTAATAATTTTTTTGGATGTAAATAGAATCCCTCATTAGTTGGTAAGAGGCGGCCCAATTTCACGGCCACTTCTTCGGCCCAGCCTTTTGGGTTCTTGTTTTGGGTTCTTGTGTTTGATTGGAGGTTTTCATGTGACAAAGAAAAAGGAAAAAGGGAAATAGAAAGAAAAAAAGAGAAATAATTGATAGGATTCAAATTCTATATTATATATGGTTAAGTTGAAAAATGGAAAAAAAAAAAAAACAAAACAAAACAAATCAAATCAAAAGAACCTAGGACTGTGTTTCATTGGAGAATTTAATAAAAGAAATAGAAAGGGAAAATAAGTAATGTTGGCCGAAAGGTACCACATTGAGGCCACTTAAGTTATAGTTTTAGTCTTTCAATTTTATTTATTTGGTAGAAATGATGTGTTTCATGCACTTGTACAGATTTGGCAGGAAATATGAAACTTTAATAAAAAAGGGACGCGAAAACAGATTCTCCGTGTGAGAAGTGAAAAATCCGAGCCGGCCAGACTACCGCACGTGCGGCCAAGCTTCACCACACGTGCGGCCCACCACCGCTCGAGCGGCCCACCTAGGGACGCGTGCACGAAATTTTTGATCTGTTTTGTTGCAAATAAAAGACAGAAAAATAGTCAAACCTAGGGTTCAAAAATTTAATTCAGAATAGAGGGAGGCTGGGGTTCCAAAGAGGGGATATTCTACCAAAGCTTGAAGGACACTTCCATAGGGGTTTCTTCCTCATCTTCTTCCTCTTTCCACTCCTTCATGAGTGGCTAGTCATCTTTTCTAGGGTTTTGATGAAACCCTAGCCATGTAATGGAATTTTTCATGAGCTTTAATTGTAAATTGGTTTGAATGAATGTATGGATGATTTAGAAGTTTTTAATAATTATTTCGTTCATCTCTTCAAGCATTTTACCTTTCTGTGATTGTTTAATGCTTTCCATACATTAGTATTCTTTGTGTTTGTATTCAAAGTACGAGACAAGTCATGCTATGAGAGATGGATCGTTTTGCTAATATAGTTTAGAGCAAACGACTCGTATTACTCAGGATGATTCGTGCCTGTACACTGAATGCAACAATCCTCTTGATCAATATTTCAAACTTGTAGTTGTAAAATATTTGAAATATTGGATAGTTCAAACCAAATCGCGATTGATGGTTGATGTTAAGTCTCATTCATGTGGTTAGTGGTGAATTCTCTACTCTAGGATTTTTTCCGAAAATTAATATCTCAAACCCTAATTTTAATTGTCAATATAATTTTTCAATTTTATTTAATTGTTGTTTAGGTATAAAATCAATCTTATCTTTTTAATCAAAATTAATTTAGGAATTTTGCGATTGAATTAATCTAATTTCACATTTGTCCCTGTGGATCGATACCTGGACTTACCATTATTCTGATAGAATTTGGTATAGTTTAGTGATTAAATTTGGTGTGTTCAACGACCCATCAAATTTTGGCGCCGTTGCCGGGAACTTCTGGCGAAATTAGTTAATTTAAAGTTACATTCTTATTTTAATTTTTAGTTTAAAATTTTATGCTTTTGTGTTGCTAAGTATGCAAAGCGTTTGAAATTGGAGCTATCACCGAAGTGCAAGCGGAGCACAACCGAGCTTTAAAAATATAAAAAAAAAAACTGCAGCACTAAAGTGCGTAAACAGAAGCAAACATTCGCAAGCAAAGCACCAAAGTGCTAAAAAGAAAGACGAAGCTCAATTAGAGATTGGAGACAACGTCTACACGTCAAGCACCCGCAAGACGAGTAAAGCGTTTTCGTTAAACCGCTATGAGTATTTCTCTCTTTGGTATTTTGCTTTCATAACTTAGTGCACAGAGTCAGAACTTTTTGTGTGTGTGTGGGTAGTGTATGCACGGGCGCCGTTCTTGTCACCCTGAATTGTGGAGTTTGGACCTTGAATTAGAAATGACTCTTAGGAGACTTAGGGCCTCTGCCCGTGTTCCTAGGCTTGAGCATTCATATTCATACAATGAGCAATTAGAGATGGCAGATCCAGATGTCCCGAATGTTCCTAACCGGACCCTTAAGGATTATTTCACACCCATTGCATATACATCACCATCATGCATCCAATTACCCAACACCACTGCTGCTCATTATGAGATTAAGTTCAGCAACATACAAATGCTCCCATCATTTCATGGACTAACTCATGATGATCCTTATAAACATTTGAATGAATTTCTGGAAATTTGCTCGACAGTGAGGATCCAGAATTTCACAAATAAGGCCTTAATGTTGCGATTGTTTCCATTCTCATTAAAGGATAAAGCCAAACACTGGCTAAATTCTTTACCTGCTAATTCAATCACAACTTGGGACCAATTACAGCAACGGTTCTTGGAGAAGTACTTTCCCATAGGTAAAACCAACCAACTTAGGCGAGCCATCACTAACTTTGCTCAAATGGATGCCGAGCAATTCTATGAGACATGGGAAAGACTTCGAGACCTTCTCCAATAGTGTCCCCACCACCAAGTACCTGATTGGCAACTTGTTCAAACATTTTATTATGGCTTAACTGAGCCGCACCGTCAAATGGTGGATTCATTCTGTGGTGGGACATTCATGTCCAAAAATAATGCCGAGGCATGGCAATTGTTTGAGAACCTAAGTGATAATTCCCTTCACCATGCCTCCGCAGCCCAACAAGTCCGGCAACCAGTAGTTGGAGCACTGAAAAGAGGGGGCATTTATGAGGTTGGGCAAAACCTAGAGTTAGCCCAACAAGTAGAGGCACTGTCCCACAAGATGGACCAATTATTAGCTGGGGACATGCCCCTACCCAGCAAGATCAGCCTCTATTTCACGAGGCATGTGTTATATGTGCGAGCCCTGCTCATGACTTGAGTGAGTGCCCTTCGGTATCACAATTTCCGGAGTTAGTCCAAAAACATGTGAATGTGGCTCAAGGATTCTCTAACCCGGGTAATGATCCATACTTTAACACATACAATACGGGATGGAGAAATCACCTTAATTTTTCATGGAGACCCCCTTCACAAGGCACTTCTTACAATCTTCCACCACCAAGGCAGAATTTCAATAATTTTGTCAACCAATCATCCTACCGACCACCGTAACCTTATCGACCCCCATAACCGTACCGGTAACCACAACCCCTGCATGTTCCGCAGGGCAACTCTGCCTTTGAGACTCAGGTGTTGGAAGTTCTCTCAGAACTTAAGGGGTTAGCACCGGTAGTTCACTCCTACACTCACTCTATTACCAAGCTAAAGGCCCAATTGGGTCAAATGGCTAACAACATGAATCAAAGAGAGGAGGGAAAATTATCAAATCAAACTGTGGCCAACCCTAAGGGACAATACGGGGCCGAGAGTTCGGGTGGGAATGGAAAGCACCACGAGCAGGTGCAAACAATGATTAGTTTGAGAAGTGGGAGGGAGTTAGAGCCTCAGTCAGTTGCGTCTGATGCAACTAGAGCTAAGAAGAGAGACCACGGTGTTACACCCAATGAGAGCAAGGGTGAGGGGGAAACACTTAAGAGGGATGACTTAGTCCCTAACACTTCACATGAGCCTAAGGCACCATATGTGCCTAAGGCACCCTTTCCCCAATGCCTTGATACACCGTCCCCTTTTAATAAAAAGGCGGCATCTATGGAGGCAATAATAAAGGTCTTTAAATAGGTAAAAATCAACCTTTCCTTGTTAGAGGCGATTAAGCAAGTACCCTCCTATGCCAAATTTCTGAAGGACCTTTGTACGCAAAAACATAAATCTAGGACACATGTGTCCCAAAAGGTCCTATTTACGAAGCAAGTAAGCTCTTTCTTGTTGAATGACACATCTTCTAAACTTAAGGACCCGGGTTCCCCAACCATTGCATGCATTATAGGGGACCATTTCATTGATAGGACCTTATTAGATTTAGGGGCTAGTGTTAATTTGTTGTCGTACTCTATGTACGAGGAATTTGGGCTTGGCAAGTTGAAACCCACTACTGTTACTCTTCAATTGGCTGACTGGTCCCTCAAAGTGCCACGTGGCATGATTAAGGATGTGCTAGTTAAGGTTGATAGGTTCTACTTCCCTGTTGACTTTTTGGTTTTAGATATGGAACCGATAGCCAGTTCTAGAAAACAAATCCTGGTGATCTTAGGTCGACTTTTCTTGGCTACGGCCAATGCGTGCATTAATTGTTGGACCAGGGTTATGGAAGTTTTATTTGGTAACATGCAAGTGAAACTTATGTTTTCCAAGCATCCCAACAACCTTATAAGAGAGAGAAGTGCTTATTAGTGGATGTTGTGGATAAGATTGTGGAGGAGGCTTTGCCCTCCATTCTTGTAGAGGACCCTTTAGAGGCTTGTCTAGCTCATTTTGGGTTTGAAAATTTTGATATTGATGGGTCAGTTGAGGAGGTGAATGTCTTACTTAATGCTTCTTCTACACCGGATTTTCCTCCGTGGAAAGCCCGGTTTGAGTCACTTCCTCCTTTGTTGAAAGAGCCTGCCATACCATCTTTGGTCACACCACCTACACTTGAGTTGAAGCCACTCCCGGCCACACTCAAGTATGCATTTTTAGGGCCCCAAGAGACTTTACCAGTCATCATTGCATCTGACTTGACTGCAGAGCAAGAGAGTCAGTTAATGAGTGTTCTCGTGGCACATCAGAGTGTTATAGCGTGGTCAGTGGCTGATTTGAAAGGGATAGATCCCTCCGTGTACATACATTATATACACCTAGAGGAGGACACCAAATCTTCTCGCGAAATACAACGGAGACTGAATCCTAATATTAAAAAAGTGGTGAAAAATGAGGTATTGAAATTGTTGGATGTGGGTATTATATACCCTATCTCAGATAGCAAGTGGGTGAGTCCCACACAAGTGGTGCCAACAAATCGGGCATCACTGTTGTTGAGAATGAGAAAGGAGAGTTAGTTCTCACACGAACCACTACTAGGTGGCAAGTGTGCATTGATTATAGGAGACTAAATTCCTCAACTAGGAAGGATCATTTTCCCTTATCTTTTATTGATCAAATCCTAGAGTGTTTAGCAGGGCAGGGTTTCTACTGTTTTCTTGATGGTTATTCGGGATATAATCAAGTTCCGGTGTACCCTGCTGACCAGGAAAAGATCACATTCACATGTTGTTTGGGCTATGTAATGCACCGGCGACTTTTCAACGGTGTATGATAGCCATTTTCTCCGATATGGTGGAGAAATTCTTAGAGGTTTTCATGGATGATTTTTCTGTGTTTAGACCGTCTTTTGAGGAATGCCTTAGGAACTTAACTAGAGTGTTGGAACGATGCACTAAGGCAAACCTAATTTTGAGTTGGGAAAAGAGTCATTTTATGGTTTGTGAGAGTATAGTGTTAGGACACATTGTGTCCCCTCGAGGTATAGAGGTAGACAAGGCTAAGGCTGACCTCATTGTAGGCCTTCCTTCACCTAATTCTGTGAGTTAAATTAGGTCTTTTTTAGGGTATGCAGGTTTTTACTGTAGGTTCATCAAAGACTTTAGTAAGATATCACGTCCTTTGTGTAGTTTACTGGTTAAGAACACACATTTTATCTTTGATGAGGCATACTTAAAGGCATTTGAAACACTGAGAATGGCCCTGACCACCACCCCAATCATGAAATCACCAGATTGGTCGTTTCTTGTGACGACCCTCACCACTGTTTATTGATAATACCACTGATTACAGCTAAACTGTGACTGGACATGATTAAGTAACTGATTTGACTGACATTCTGAACTGATTGATTGAGTGTATTAGTTTAAGCGCATTTCTATCTGTTTAACTGTTAATTGATCTGTTCATGTTTTATCTTTGAATTGCGAATTGAATGCCTTATCGGCGGCCGATTCAGAAATTGATTGGTATTTTATGCTAGTTAGAATTTATGTGATTTTATGGTAAATTTAATTAGAATTTGATTTGGTATGATTAAATTGGATTACATAAGCTAAATTACATTAGTTAGACTTATCTACCAAAATGCCACTTAGTGGACTTTTTGAGCCATTTATTTGAGTTATATATGTTAGCTTTATCACAACTCTTTAGCCATTTTCGTCAAGTCCAAAACCGAGTAAGTGAGAGAGGGAGAGTAAGAGAATTGATTTCAACAAGTTTTGCTTGGAAAATTAGAAGAATTGAAGAGTAGATTGCATAATTGAGCTTGTGGACTTTGAATTCAAGACCTAGGTATGGAATCCATCTTCTTGATTGTGAATTTAAGTCATTTCTTGCATGGTTCATAGAGGAATAGGAGCTTAGGGTCAAGAATTAAATTAAAATGTTGAATTGAGTAGAAATTCATGCATGCATGTGCACATTCTTGAGTTTTGAGGTATTTCCTATGAAATTTGCTACATGCATGTTCATATTTTGATTATAGTTCATGAATTCATCATGTTTTTGGAAGGATTGAGTTATTTGGCCATGTATTTGAAGCTTGATTTCAATTGAACACATGCATGTTACATACACTTTTTGTTTTTGAAGTTTTCTTTGAAATTGTGTTTAATTGACTCACCTTTGGGCTTTGGTTTTGCAAATTGATCTTTGAAACATGTCATATTTATGAGTTTTAAAGTGTTTTTTAGAAAATTAGCCCAAAAGGATCGAATTTGATGTTTTAAAAGTTGAATTTGAGCTTGGAAGTTTAATCTGAAAATTCCAGATTTTGGACCCACACTCGAGCGTAAGACTTCACGTTTGAGCGTACACTCTGAATACATGTATCCCGCTCGAGCGGGAAAAGTAACGCTCGAGCATGAAATGCGTGTATCCAGTAATTTTCATATGTTTAAAGTCCGCTCGAGCGAGAGAGTTCACGCTCGAGCAAGGACCTGTGTCTCACGCTCGAGCGTGGATCGATCACCCATCGAGCGTGATTTTTGTGCATCCAGTACTTTTACTGTAGTTTACAGTCCGCTCGAGCGAAGGAAGTCACGCTCGAGCGGAGATCTTTTGTCTGCATGTCCGTTCGAGCATAGAAAGCCACGCTCGAGCGAGACTCCTATTTTCTAAAAATTTTGAAAAGTGTTTTTAAGTACATCTTTGCATCCTCATTTCATCCTAGGCATTCCTAGGCCTAGTTTAAGGTATCTTAATGAGGATATTGACGTAAAATCACACCGAGTCAAGATAGGGACTAAGTCATTGATTCCCAAGTGTGTAACTTAGTATGTGTTCATTCTGTAACTGTAGGGTTGGCATCCGAGGACGCTCTAGCCTATCTGTAGCCCAGTGCTCTGTAAGTAACAATGTTGTAAAGATATATTCAATCATGAATATTTTCTTAATGATCAACTATACTGCTTTCTGAAATGATATTTCTTACTGAATGAATGTTTGTCCTATTTGCGAAATGTATTTGTGACATTCATAGCATTTTACTGTTACTGTACTGTTACTGCTACTGTTACAGAGATCTCTGTCGGTCCCCATGTTGGAACCACTACTGTTTACTGATATGATGGCCATCAACTGACTGTTCGGTCTGTTAAGACCTACTGTACTGTTTTGCTATGGGATGTACCACATATGACTGCTATGATTGAATGATTGATATACTGTTATAACTGATTGTTTTAAATACTGAAAGGACATTCATTCTTAACCTCTTTAAGCATATGTTATTCACTGCGCTTTAGCTTACTGTTTATATATATATATATATATGTGGGTGTCTAGGCACCGGACCGGAGCTAGGTGCGTCGGGTTAGCTCTTGTTTTGTCAAGCCAACCATTGTGCCTCACTGCGAGGTTCCAAGTACTGCCAAGCCAAGGTTGCTTTGGGGTGTTTTAGATTCCCTCTTTCTGTTTCTGTTTTGTATAGACTGTATGAGACTGGCACTGTACTGTTATGGTAAGGATTTAGTCCCTAACCTGAATGCTTGTGTATGTATACATATACTGTTTTGGTTTTGAATGTAAATATGTATGAAAAGTCTTTTTTTTTTTTGCATACAAACTGTCACAGCTCATTGGACATCTTTCATTTACTGTTTTGGCTTTCGCCAATCCCTGTACTCTGTATTACTGTTATTATTGTTAAATAGGCCTTCGGTAATCACGGATTACTGGCCGGTTACGGTACTAAACCCATAGGGACAGGTTTGGGTTATGACACTTCCCTTTGAAATCATGTGTGATGCCTTTGATTATGCTGTCGGGGCTGTGTTGGGCCAAAGGGTCAATAAGGCACCATTTGCTATATACTATTCTAGTCGTACTCTCTCGGAAGCTCAATTGAACTATACTACTACCGAAAAAGAGTTGCTAGCTGTGGTCTTTGCCTTAGACAAATTCTGGTCGTATCTCCTAGGTTCCAAAGTCATAGTCTTCACTAATCATGCCGCTTTTCGGTGTTTACTATCAAAGAAATAGACCAAACCTAGGTTAATTAGATGAATTTTGTTGCTCCAGGAATTTGACCTAGAGATCCGAGATAAGAAGGGATCTGAGAATGTTGTGGCAGATCACCTCTCTCGAATTCTCGTCGAGTATACTAGTGACCCTCTTATTTTGCATGATTCGTTTCCGGACGAACAACTTTTTGAACTGTCACAAGTGAGCCCCCCGTGGTTTGCACATATTGTTAATTATTTTGGCCATTGGGCAAATGCCGCAAAATTGGTCTAAGCAAGACAAAGACCGATTCTTTTTGCAAGTCAAGTATTATCTTTGGGAGGATCCGGAGTTGTTTAAATATTTCTCCGACCAAGTGATCCGACGATGTGTGCCGAAGAGTGAGGTGCATAGCATTCTTACATTTTGTCATTCTTCTGCATGTGGCGGTCATTTTAGTGGGCATAAAACGGCCGCCAAGATTTTATAGAGCGGGTTTTATTGGCCCACAATTTTTAAAAATGCCCATCAATTTTGTAGAACTTATTTGCGTTGTTAGCAAATGGGTTCGATGTCTCGGCTTGACATGATGCCAATGTCCCCTATTCTTGTGGTAGAAATATTTGATATTTGGGGGGTTGATTTTATGAGACCTTTCCCGTCGTTGTTCGGGTTTGAGTATAATCTCTTGGCAGTAGATTATGTGTCTAAGTGGGTGGAGACAATAGCTACCTGAACAAACGATCATAGAGTTGTAATCAAATTCTTGCATGAAAATATCTTTAGTCGTTTTGGGTTTCCTAGAGCCATAAAAAGTGATCAGGGTACACATTTTTGTAACCAGTTCTTTGAGTCAGTAGTCAAGAAATACTCTATCACTCATAAAGTTGGCACTCCATACCACCTTCAAACTAGTGGCCAAGTAGAAGTCTCAAATAGGGAGGTAAAGCACATAATAGAGAAAACGGTGAGGCCAGATAGGAAAGATTGGTCACAACGGTTAATTGATGCATTATGGGCTTACCGCACTGCTTATAAGACACCTACTGGGATGTCATCATATAGAGCGGTGTTTGGCAAAGCTTGCCATCTCCCGGTTGAACTTGAGCACTGAGCATTTTGGGCCATAAAGAAGTTTAACTTCGATATCGTCGCGGTTGGGCTTAACCGGAAATTGCAACTCAATAAGCTGGAGGAAATCCAGAATGATGCATATGAGAGTTCGAGAGTTTTTAAAGTTCGGACTAAAGAATTCCATGACAAGCACATTAATAGAAAATTCTTTGAACCCGACCAAAAAGTGTAGCTTTTTAATTCAAAATTGAGACTCTTTTTGGGTAAGCTAAGATCTAGATGGGATGGACCTTTTGTGGTTGTTGAGGTATTTATTCATGGCGTCGTTAAGGTGCAAGATCCAAAGAATGGCCACACTTTCGAAGTGAATGACCAAAGACTGAAACCATATATAGAGAGGATTGGGAATGGGGAAATGATTGAGTCCATTGCTTTGATGGACCCTTTTTACTATGATTGATAGATTGATTTCTTGTTCTCCTTTCTTTCTATTTTATTCTATTCTATTTTTCTTTGTTCTTGTTGTGCTGTATTTGCGTTTAGGAGACTTTAAATCCTCTAAAGGTGTAATTCTTTTAGTGTTAGCCGTGCCCGAATGGCATCTGACGGTCTGGTATAACCACCTAACCGTGTTTGTAGTGAGTTCCTGGGAGACCAACTGAAACGGTGGAAACTAGAGTTTGAATGGCAAAGCCTAGAACACAAAGATTTGGAATTTCCGAGACTAGAGTCTGGTTTAAATATCCAGGGGTGTGGAGATTGCTTCAAAACTACCCCGGCTTGAACTCTGTATGGTAGCCCCATAGGTTGAGGTAGCTTTATGCACCTCAATTCTGGATACCGAATCAACTTAGTCTGTCACCCTGTTGGAGAATAGGGAAAGTTACAAACACATTTAGGGAGAAAAGTAGTACCCGTGGTTGTCGCGTGAAGATTATATCTTTAGTAGACATCCCGATATTTTCTAAAATGCTATATTTACCTTGTGAAGGGGGTCTCCATGAAAAATTAATTCAAAATAGAGGGAGGCTAGGGTTCCAAAGAGGGGATATTCTACCAAAGCTTGAAGGACACTTCCATGGGGGTTTCTTCCTTATCTTCTTCCTCTTTTCACTCCTCCATGAGTAGCTAGTCGTCTTTTCTAGGGTTTTGATGAAATCCTAGCCATGTAATGGAATTTTTCATGAGCTTTAATTGTAAATTGGTTTGAATGAATGTATGGATGATTTAGAAGTTTTTAATAATTGTTTCGTTCATCTCTTCAAGCATTTTACTTTTTTGTGATTGTTTAATACTTTCCATACATTAGTATTCTTTGTACTTGTATTCAAAGTACGAGACGAGTCATGCTATGAGAGATGGGTCGTTTTGCTAACATAATTTAGAGCAAACGACTCGTATTACTCTGGATGATTCGTGTCTGTACATTGAATGCAACAACCCTTTTGATCAATATTTCAAATTTGTAGTTGTGAAATATTGGGTAGTTCAAACCGAATCGCGATTGGTGGTTGATGTTAAGTCTCATTCATGTGGTTAGTAGTGAATTCTCTACCCTAGGATTTTTTCCGAAAATTAATATCTCAAACCCTAATTTTAATTGTCAATATAATTCTTCAATTTTATTTAATTGCTGTTTAGGTATAAAATCAATCTTATCTTTTTAATCAAAATTAATTTATTGCGATTGAATTAATCTAATTTCACATTTGTCCCTGTGGATCGATACCTGGACTTGCCATTATTCTGATAGAATTTGGTATAGTTTAGTCATTAAATTTAGTGTGTTCAACGACCCATCAATAAGCAATATCACTTTTCGTTTAGTTATAATAGAAAATATAAGAGAAAATAATGTGAGAGAAAAATGTAGTCTCACTTTTTGTCTTTTGGATTCACTTAGCCTATTTTCTTTCTTTTATTTCCCGTTCAACTAAATATAATTTAGAATTCAAATCTTATCAATTATTTATTTATTTTTTCTATTTAATATTTCAACAAATACAACCTAAGCGGACCCAAATAACAAAAAGTGAGATTATACTCCCTCTTACTTTTTTAATTTCCTTATATTTTTTATTATAATCAAACAAAATGTAAAATTATATATATTTTTTTCTTTTTTATTTCTACCATCAAATACTTTAACCAACCTAAAGATTAAAGCCCAATGGATTTTATTTTTTGGGTACAGAAAGCCCAATAATAACGATGCGATAGGTATTTATGACGAGGATCAATCATGGTCGTACGTTCGAGATAAGGTAAAACGATTAGTTTGAAAAGTTAGTTAAAAATAATTTTTTAAATTTTTTTTTTAAAATGTGTAAAAAAAATAAAAAGGTAATATATGTTGGTTAAAAATTAATTTTTAACTTTTAACAAAGTTTTCGAATTAATCACATTGATGAGGTGTAAAGTTGAAAAAAATATTTGGTGCTACAGAGAGTTACGTGTTCATACTTTTTACTAATTATCATATCCAACATATTTATTATTTTTCAATCACTGAATATAAAATTATAAATTTCACATTTTTTCGTTCACAAAATTTTTAAAGCATCACGTATCTAAGGACCACGAAATAATATCTCATAAAGTTGTGAGTGCAGTCTAGGTGAGGATGTCGGTCGGACGATGAGCCAATCTGATTGAGATTGAGTGCGTGGCGAGGTGGGGACCACAGCACAGCCCCGCCAGGGACCTCTTACCTTACACTTGTCACCAATTATCTGTCGTTTTTGCTCCATACCCTCAACGGAAAATGTTACCATATACGTCATTAAAAATATGTATGATTAATTTTTTATAATTAAAATATTATTTTAATTATAACTCATAAAATTTTTAAGATAAATTATAAATATATTTTTTGAAATTTATTTAAAATACAGATTGTTCTCTGTAATTTGAAAAATTATAAATATTTTATTGTTAAAATTTTTTATTTAACATAATTAACTAAAAAAAAAAGATTATAATTATTCTCTTATACAATAATAAAATTATCTAAATTATTTATTGAAATATATTTATAATATTATTAAAAACTGTTAATTAACTTGATCATTTATTAATAAAAAAACAATTTGTTATAAAATTAAAAACCTCATGGAGTGAAATACAATTTCTGGAACCACAGGAGACAATTTGTAATGACCCCAAAACGTATGGCGTAATTATTGATAATTAATTATGTGATTACATGAACTAATTGAAGAATATTTGTTTGAACTAGCAAAATATCTGTTGGAATTACGACTTCGGGACTGAAATCGACGACCGTAATGGGTTCAGAAAACGAAATTGAACACGCCTATATGATACCGGAAATTTTTAGAACCATTTGAGAAAATAAATTGAGGACTGAATTTCGTCTGAGTCGCTAAGTCTTGTTTGGCTTGAGTTTATGGCACAATGTTACATATATGATATAAGATAAGGATTGTTGACTCTTATTTGACCCATTTGGACTCAAAAACAAGAAAAGAAATATCTAAGGGAGAGAGAAGAGAGAACATTCGGGAGAAAGGAAAGAACAATGGAAGGAGATAGAAGAAAAAGGGAAAAACAAGTTTAACTCTTTCATTTAAGTGACCAAGGTAAGAATTTCTTCTCTAATTTCTTGAAGTACAGTTGATTCCTTCAGAATGTGAACATGCATGGCATGAATTTATGATTATTTGGCATATTGAGGGAGAACCTCCATGGATGTTGAGATATGAAGCTTTAATGTGCAAGTTCATGGATTTTCATCTTAGTTCATGGGTTTGATCTTGTGTATATGATGCATATAGGTTTTGTTTAAGAATCATGAGTTGAGATTAAGTGATTTTCAAGAGTTTTTGAGCCTTGTTCCATGAATTTTGAAGTTGATTTTGCAAAATGGAGGCCACGGTTTGACAGAGAATGGGACTGGTTTTCACTCAGAATTTTCGAAGGTCGCTCGAGCGGGGGTTTGGCCGCTCGAGCGGGGATTTCGCACATCTAGTATCTCTGCCTCAGTTCACAGTCCGCTCGAGCGGGGACCTATTTTTTCAGAAATTTCAGGAAATGTTTCAATGCATGTTTTGGCATCCTCATCGCATTTTGAGCATGTCTAAGCTTTAATTACGTTAAGATAACGAGGTTATGAGATTGAAACACCATTAAGAGAATGCATGAACTTGATTTGATGATAATATGAGTTAAGGATATATGTTATAATGTTGATGTTTGCAGGTTAAGAGGTGAAAACCGTGCCACTAGTTTTGGAAACACACTGTAAGTAACATTTCTGTAAAGTTATGTTGATATGCAATGTATTTGAATGCTATACGATATGATATGTTTTGAAATGTGATTTTAAACTGTGAATGAATGTCCTGATTTGCGAATCTAGTATGGCATCCATAGATAGTTGAAGTCGTGGGGGACGACATAGAAGTGCAGGCCCATGCGCTTGAGTTATGGGGGACGGCATGGAAATGTAGGCCCATGACCAGTTTACGAGATCTCGGTATGTGTTTAATCGGTGTCCGGGACCGGTTACTCTAGTCGTTAGTCGACAAATGTTATGTTATGTTATGTTCTATGGAGTATGCCATTATGTATGTTCTTATGAGATGATTATGATTATGAATGATATGTTTTACGGATTTATATGAAATGTCGAATTCGTTCACTACCCCTTTACGTTAATGTTACTTGCTGAGGTTTAACTCATTGTTTGTATATATATGTTTATAGGTGAGCATTCTGGGAGTCAAGCCTAGGCGGAGTTTGGTCCAAGCTGCCGTTTTGAAGCCTACCTGTGTTTTGAGTGCCTCCGAGTTGGGGCTAGGCCTGGAAGGCCGTACGAGCTTTGTTTTTGGTTGTATAACTGTGGCGTGAGCCTACGTTTTGTATGTAAACTTTTGTTACATGTGATGTAATGTAGTGGGTAAATTAACATTTTTGGTATGTAAATGTATGTTCATATAAATGCACAGTTCTTTGGACTATAGTATTTTGTCTTTGCTTCCGTGAGTCCCGTTTATTTATGTTTTGTATAGAAAGGCCTGTGGTAATCTAGGATTACTGGCCGGTTATGATGCCAACCTTCTCGGAGCGGGTTTGGGTCATGACACAATTTGTATTTTAATCAAACCTCAAGAGATGTATTTGTAATTATCTAAATTTTTAATTATATCCTATATGATATTTGAGTTTAACTTCTTATTTTTTTTTAATTATAACTCAAAAAATATGATATATATATTTTTCTGACGTGAATCATAATTTTTCCTTAACCCAACCCATTTCTATTTTCCTTTTTTTTTTGGCAGTCACAATTTGGGGAAATATTTTTAAAGGATTTTTTTTTAAAAATCCTTAATATTAAGATTTTATGTATATATATCCTTTAAAATTTTCATAGAGAAAATTGACTCAGAGAAATTCTGACTTAAGTCAGAGAAATTTCGGCCCAACATAGAGAAATTTCAATTTTTATAGAAAAATTTCTTTGGTATGAGATTACAGAGCAAATTCATTGGGGGACCTTAGCTAAAAAAAAAAAAAAAGTCTTGAACATCTCCTACTATACAACGTTGGAGAGAGATGTTTAACTAATTTTTTTTTTTAAATTTTTTTTCCAGAAACTAAAATATAATTTCGTAAAAAAAATGTAAATTCATTATTTTTAATATATTTTTATCATGTTAGATTGTGAAAACTTAATCAGACACCTGGTGAATATTAATCAAATTTTAAATGAGACTTTTTTAAGTTTGAATCTAGAACTGGCCTTAGGTTTGCTTGATAATTTATTTTTTTGTTAGTTTTCTAAGTCCAGCCTTGTATTTTTATTTATAGACTATACACATAATAACAGCACCATAGTATAGCCCAATTTTTAAATGAAGGAAGTTAGGTGCTCTCCGAATAATATTTCACATTAGTTATCAATTGACACATATTAAGTTTTCTTATAAATCAATAACACAAAAGTAATAAATCTTATTGTTTAAATCCATAATTGGACCTATTAATAACAAATTAATGTAAAAAAAGTCGTCAATCTTAATAAGAAAATTAAATAATGCTATATATACCAATTAATATACATACTAGTGTATTATTAGATGATGTGATATCATTTGTATGGCTTTAGATATTTGTAACTTGTATAATAAATGTGGTCAATAATATTATCATAACACTAATTGGTACACTAATGTGTATACTAATTGGTAGATGTAGCATCACCGAAAAAAATTTGGAGCTATTAAGTCAATTGTTAAAGTAGGATAGACACTAAATTATGTGTTAATGTTTAGTTCTTATTAAGAGAGAAGAGAGAGCCAGAGAGACTGTAGAGAGATCTTACCTATACTTTGTTGAAGTTTTGTATTTTTTTAAAAAAATTTTTTGTTTATATATTTATACACATTTAAGTGAATTGTATTTTTACTTAACACACTATTTGGGCCTTGTTTGGCACGTGACTTTTTTAGTTAAAAAGTCAAAAAGTTACTAAAAAAGTCAAAAAACCAACAATCTATATCAAAAAGTAAAAAATTCCCTTTTCTCTCTATTTTTTGCACATTTTTTCTTAAAAAGCCAAAAAGTCATACCAAACATACTAGTTTTTTTTACATCATATTTTAGTCTAAAAGTCAAAAAATTACTAAAAAAGCATATTCCCAAACAAGGCCTTAAACACACAAAAATAAACGTCTTATGTAAATTAAAATAATAATTTGAACATTTTCATTCAGTATTAATCACTACATATAGTTGTCTAAGGTGCATCAAATAATTTCTCTTTTTTAATATGAATAATGCTAGAGATCCCAAATATTCTATCAAAAGTTTTACCAAATGTCTCACATGGGTGTGAGACCCACACAATGTGGGTCCCATGTGAGTCCCACACCCATATAAGACATTTAGTAAAACTTTTCGTAGAATTTTTGAGATGCTTAGCATTTTTGTTTTAATATCTCTTGGTTAGAAACAATGGCATGCATTGTGGGATGGAGGTGCTGAAAACAAAGAAGAAAAATGTTTGCACCAAAACAAAAAAAAAGAATGCTTTGGGAATGGGTATTATTGTCTCCAATATTTGCATCTCCCTGTGTGCATTTGACCATTGATTGTTGGACTGTTTGGCTTGTAAATGATCCAATTCATGTGTTGTTGTAAAACACATCCAAATGCAATCATGCTTAAACAAATTTATCAAAATTATTTTTTAATTAGACATCTCAAAAATTAGTTTCTAATAGTAAATCAAAATAACAAAATTAAATCTTGTGTCAAATTTTTCTTTAAAAGATTTTTTTTTCATATTAATAAAATTAAATTATAATCACAAGAGATTTTTAAAGAAGAGATTTAATAGTTAAAAATTGATATGAGAATTACTTATGTCAAAATAATATTTTAATAATCGGAGTAATATAGTTTTTTTTTTTATAAAATTTACACTGTAACAAACCATAACATAGACTTCAATGATCTTAATGCAACGGAAAAATAAAAAACAGAACTTTAAACTCTAATTTCCAAACTTCAAATGTAGAACCACCATTGAGAAATTGAAGAGATGGGAAGAGAGGAGGAGTAGGTTGTTCAAACGGTGTTGGGGCAGTTTCATTTGCACATGATCCAACGCAGGAGCTTGTCGGGAAGGGCTTCCATGTGTTTATATATATATTTTTGTGCTTCGGTTCCTTTTTGCTTTGCGACTGTCGGTCAAATTACATCTTCAAGTAAAGTTTGCAGTGCATTGTTTTAAACTATAAATAATAATAATAATAAATAAATATTGCATTGTTGGGTTATCATTTGATTCGAAAGCTCACAACTTGATCCAACACTAAGCCTAAACCCATTTTGTAAAATAAATTTTTACTTGACTTAGTGCTCGTTTGGCTAAGATTTTGAGATTAAAAAACTCACAAAAAGACAAAATAAACTATATAAGTTAATAAGACAAAATACTAATTTTTATCCATAATCATTATATTTTTTTTCTCACAAAAGTTAAAAAATCCCAAAACAAAAACCAAATGAGGCTAAAAAAATCCTAGGCTAAAAAAAGTTAGTTATATTAACCAATGTCAAATGACTCCTTAAGTCCGTATCTTAGATAAGTTATCCTGACTTAATTGAGGTTTGGATTTAAAGTCGAAGGTTAGCTCGACTTCCCTTAAAGCTCGTGAGACCATCAAATAAAATAATTTTTATTTTTAAAAAATAGACTTTAAGGACTTGTTTGGCATTTGGTAAGATAACATATGTTATAACCTATGTTATTTTATCATGATATCTTATTTAGATCACAATCATTTTATTTATGTTATATCATCTGTTTATCACATTATTTCAACTCCAATTCACATTTTCTATTTTTTTTCATAAAAAATAAAAAAAATATGTCAATTTAATACTTCTCAAACAATTCCCAAACCTCAATCTATTGGGCTAAGACCATCTCCAACGGTGAACCAAACCCAGCACCAAATTTAAATTTTGATGAAAAAGTTCCCTTTTCATGCTCCAACTGTTTCATCAGATTGATATCAAAATGAGATTTCAACAAAAAAATCATCAAACTGAGAACCAGACCCAGATTTGGTGAAATCACTGACCGTTAAAAGTGGGACACCGGTCAACCAACCGGTTGCCCGGCCGGTTGACCAACCGGTCGCCCAGTTTCCTTTAAATTTGGTAAGTTCAAACCGGTCAAAAGAGTTCAAACAGGTAAAAAAAAAATATATATTTTTGCCTACCCGGTTGACCGGCCAATCGACCGGCTAGTCGACCAACCGGTCAACCGTTTCAATTGAGAATCTGTACAATTTGCTATTGCTGTTGGGTGCATGTAATTGGAGTCATTAAAGAATGGCTGTTGGGTGCATGTAATTGGAGTCATTAAAGAATAAAAAAGAAGAATTTCTTGTCAAAGTATTTCTTGGAAAAGGAAGTTGAACATTGTCAAAGCTTATATATATTGTCACAGGAAGTTGAACATCTTATATACAGAAGCATTCCTGACGCTCAAGGAAGAAAGGGAATAGTGCAAGAAAAAAAGTTCAGGATGGGATAGATCACCTGATTTGTAGTGAAAGAAGAAAGAAATTCTTGTCGGTGTAGATAATAAACAACCTTATCTTCCTCCTCCTCGGCCACAGAGAAGAACATAAAAAAAAAAAAAAAAAATGACCTTACGGGTCGACCAACCGGTCGCCCCTCCCCCTTTTGATGCTCACCGTTAGAGCGAGTGGTATCAAATTGAGGAAAGAGTGATTTTTTTACTCAAATTTGGTGAAAAGTTTGATAAACCGTTGAAGATGCTCTAAGCTTGTGTACCTGTCCATTGGATTGTGAGCGAGCCTACTCGTGAGTTCGTCTGATCCCAACCTATTGACAAGATTTGAGCCTAAAATTTTGATCATGTTGACCCTTAGTCCAGGTTGCCTTAAAGTTGTAAATTTTTTTTGTTTATAAATTTTTGTATTTTATGTCTATAGGTTATTAAAGACGATTAAAATTTGAAAGTATGAATAGGAATTAAGAGACACAAAAGTGGGCGCAACAGCTCGATCATCAAAACGCCGCAACGCATGCAAGTCTACGCTGCCGCACGTGAACCCATTATTATTTGACTCCAATCCAACCAAACCCCATACCCATCCCCACGTAGTGTCTGTGCTCATTTATGGGTGCGTTTGAGAATTGATTAATTTTTTAACTTTTTTTAATGTAATTAAAAAATTATGTTTAGAATGATAAAAAAAAATTTTGTAATTAATTTAAAAATTATGAAAAAAAAAATAAAATTATTATAATTTAAATATAATATTTTATCTGATTAATTATTTTAATTTATTTTATTTTTATTAATTATTTTAACTTAAACTTAACTTACCAAACAAGCTATATGTGTGTATATATATAGTCTAGAGAGAGAGAGAGAGAGAGAGAGAGAGACTTTGGATGATGAGAGAGAATTGAATTTGGTTACCAGCAAACTAGCTTCCTAGTAGCTATATATGCTGATGCTGTCTTTGCGTGTAAGTGTAACTCCCTCTTTGAATTATATAGCTAGAGCGGAGGAGGAGGGAGAGAGAATTGAATTTAGAGGCTTGGATGATGAGAGCAAAGCAAAGTATGAGAGATGTAGTAATTGAATTTAGACTTTTGCTTTGTTTGTTATAATTTTAAAAAATTAAAAAATAATTATTTTATTTAAATCACATCATCTTACTTAATTCACATTACTTTTTTATTATATCACTTCAAAGCCAAACCACACTCAACTGATATTTTATAAAAAATCAAAAAATACACTTATTTAAATCATTCCAAACAATCCATTTGTGTTTGTTGCTATTCTCTCTCTCTCGCTCATCTGTGCTGAATTTAAGGATTAGTTTCAATATTTTTTGAAAAGGTAGATTATTGTAGTTTCTGTTTCACATTTCAATAAATTATTTAGCGTTTCTCCATTGGTTTAAGTTAAAATAATTTTACTAAAATAATTTTTTTGTTATATCATTTTAATGAAGACTTGTCATTTTAACACAATCATTTATCAAATTTAATTAGCTTTTAAATTTGTCAATAATACAATAAAAATAGAAGTAATAAATAATAGTGTAATAAACTATAACAACAGTAAGAAATAAAACATATTAATTGAAAAATTCTCACCATATCACAGCATTTGTCATTCCACTTTGGTGTAAATTTTCGATTTGGGTCAAATGCCCCTTAAATTTTGGTACCAATTTTATTGTTGTTCGTTTTTTAAAATTAGTTAATTTTGGTATCAAATTGTTGTTGATTTATGAAAATCAATTAATTTTGATTTCAATTTTCATTTTGGCAGCAACATGATTTTGCCAAATCTTGAGTTAAATTTGGCTCAAATTTGGCTTTGCCATTTTTGGGTTAGAGTAATGACACACTATTGAAACATCAAGTTTGTGGAGTCAAGTCATTTTTTGGTTTATATGACCAATAATAGCACAACCATTGAAGATGCTATTACATTGTGTTTGAATAATCTGCTTTGGGTATCAAAAAAAAAAAAAAAAAAGTGAGCAAAAATATATTTTTTTTCTTCTTTCAAATCACTATTTAATTGTTGTTTTACATTATATAAATATATTCTATTAATTTGATTTTATAATTGATTAATAAAGGGAATCATTTATTATATGATTATAAATATTAATAAGCCAGATGTATTTTTTTATTTATTTATAAATCTTAAAAAATATATTTAAGATTTATCTAAATTTTTATGTGCCTATATTTTTGCTCAGAGTTGGTAGCATTTGGATGAACTTTTCTTTTCTTTTTTTGCATAAAATAAGATTGGTATGATTCATGTGACTTTACTCTGCCTATTTTCTTTGATTAATGATTCAAGTTCAATTTTATTTTTTACATTAATAAAATATTAATTTTGATTAGCTCAAAACAATCTAAATTATAATTTTAATTGTATATTTTTTTGAAACATAAATTTATAATTTTAAACCAATTAAATTATATATTTTATTTATGTAATTTAGAAATATAATAACACGTGGCACTCACCAACTAGGGAGACTATATCACTTTCTAAAACATGCTTTATAGAAAACAATGTTAAAATAGTCAACTTTGAGCCCTAAAGTTTTAACATATGGTTGTCTTGTTTGATGGACATTTTGAACCCTTTTTTTCCTAATCCTTATTCACTCGTGCACGTAAAATGGACCCCTCCCCCAAAGAAAATTGGTTTCAAACTAGACTTCTTATACGAAAGTCAGATAATGTTTGATTTATTAAAATTAAAATATATAATAAAATTATATAAAATGATCATATTATCTTAAAGTTACAAGTTTGGCACGTGTGAAACTGAGCAAAAGTGGAAACAAAAGTGTGAAAGCATCAAATTTAGAAATTGCATGAGATGGAGAAGTACATTGAGTTTCGTCTCATTGTTACGTGATTGAAAGCTAATTTGATAGTCCTGGAGCACAAGTCATTACTCTCACGTGGTGTTTTTTATTTAATAAAAGTAATAGTCACGAACTGAGTGAAAATGACTTGGATCCATCTGTCCGCTTTCGTTCGATCGTATTAATTTTGAGACATGCCACTGGTCTCCCGAAATTACCAAATATTTTTTTTTGTTTTTTAAATAAAGAGGCACCGGTTTGCACAAGTGCTTCAAAGTAAGTTTGTGCCAAATCTAGAGTCACTCATTGCAAAAGGAAATGACTTTGTATTGGCAACAATTAACAGTTCTATAAAGAAATATTTAAGGAATAGACAATAATATGACATTTTTCCACTTCAACAAAATCTAATCTAAACCATTCAAGCGTTTGGAAAACCAAAACATTTCTGTGTCAAATACCATTGGCAGAAGCAAATTTCCCCCATAGAAAAAAAAAAAAAAAAAACAAAGCACATTGCTGAATTTAGTTGGCTTCTTAGAAGACTTCAATCCATTTTCAAAAACTTGTATTTGCAGAAAGTTGTCTGAACAAAACTCGAGAAAGCATTACCGACAAATCTTGAATTACCAACACGAAAAGGAATCCTAGGTTCCAAAATTGAAGAATAGCAAATCACGTGGAAGACAAGTAAAAGGAGGCACAGGGATGAAGCATTCAGTCATCAAGCTCTGTACATTTGGAAAATCCTAGTCTTTTTCTTTTCTTTCTTCAATCTACATTCCTACATTATCGCTGCTTGAATCCATTAGAATTGTCAACCTTTTCGCTGTTTTCATAAACTCTCTGCCAGGATAATAATAATAAAAACATAGATCAAATCAATCTGTTTTAATTCTGAGAGATTACTCTAAAAGAATATTATGAATTGCTTTAAAAAAAAACATTTTACCTGAATGGCTCTTCTCCAATCTGCTTGACAGAACCAGTCACATCCCGGCAGAGCACATGGTTCAACATTTCGGAACTTTCAATGCCAAACATGTTTGCCAACTTTCTATACAGTTCTTCGTAAGACCCAAGTACCGAAAGATCAAGAGTACGACCCACATTCTCTGATTCCATGAAGACCTTGCAATGACCAGTTTCCAAGTATTGAAGCCCTTCACAAGATGAGCGCTCTGGTAATGCAGAACCCGAACCATTGGAAACAGTGGCCATCTTATCTGCATTCCCTTCTGAAGAACTGTTTCCTGTATGAACAGGGGAAATTGTATCCCCAGAGCAGCTTTGGGAGATTTGTTGCTCAGTGAATATTGGTTGACCAAACAGCACGAATTGGGTTCCTTTCGCATTGTCTGGTTTCTTTGAAGTCGGGTTACAATCCCCCATTGTTAGCAAACAAGAAACATTCTCAATGCTGCTAGGGTTGTGCGCGATATGGGGATTGGACGGTCTGATGGGTCGGGCAGAATGATCGAACCGTAGGAAAGGGGGCGAAAACAGACTTGAATGGAGTTTATTGAGGTGGAAATCTGATAAAGATATACCATATTGAGCGTGCCTGGCTCCCTGCATGCCAGCAGGAGTGTTGTCTGGGGGAAGACAATTTAAGGGGAAGCTGGTGGGCCTGAGGAGGTTGCTGGAAAATGTCGGCATGATTGGAGGTTGGTTGTTGTCGAAAGGGAAATCCAGATGTTGTGGTAGTTTCAACTTCTTATGTGGCGGTGAAAATGGGGAAAGATGGATGGCGGGCATGTTTGAAACCAATTCCACTAGCCACGGGCTTACGTGTTTGACGTTTTGAAGCAAATCAGGCTCATCCCATGTCACCTGCAAAGCATTCATTACTCAACTAGGAAAAGCAAAGAATGGAATTACCAACTATATTAGAATTATTCAAGAAAGTGCTTACGTGGTTCATGAATTGCCCAAGTAAACAATTATTATTTTTTGATTGGCAAAAGAAAATTGTCAAGAGGTAAAACTTGGAAGTTTAGTTTTCCTATAGATAGGAATGAATTTAAATTTAGGATTGTTCTTTAAAATCTTTCTAAAAAATTTAAAAATTCCCCCAGTTCATCTTCTGTATATAACCAGCATCAATAGAAATTGTTGTAATGCTTATGAATTACCAGATATAATTTTGCATCACAACATCAATATAAATTGCTGTACTATAAATTGCTGTACTGATTGTCAATCCCCAAATAGAATTTCTCATCACATCATATCAGAATGAAAAGGAAAAAACAAAAGGTGCAAATATACAAAACGAGTAAATGCATACTAATACAGTACATAATTCTTTAACCTTACAGTGATCATACAAGCCTATGTTTTGTATGGGGAAAAAGAATATATGCATATTCTAGAAAAAATTAGGTACCTGAAGAAGCCTCCAAGGCGAATCAGGCCAGTGAATGGGATCAGCAACCTGAACGGAAGATATGGTTCCCATGAACCAACTTATCCGTGAAGAATCCTCAGTTTCAAATGCCATCTTGAACCTCATCCCCGAGCACCAGCGGACCTGCAACGCTGCCGTAACAAGCACGGCCTTCACACAGAATTCTGGAGTACTAGCTCGAGGATAGTAAACAACCTCAAAGGGCTGTCCATTGGCCGCTAGTGTTGCAGCTTCAACAACCGATTCTGGCCTCACTTTCCCCTTGCCTGTTGAATTGCCACTATTACCATTTCTCATCAATTTATTCTCATCTTCCCTAAAAAATGCCGATAACCCTCCATATGGCATGACACAATTCCCACCGGCAGGATTCCACCCAGATGACAACTCGGGTCCACCACCAATTCCCCTCTTTGCCCGCCGGATTCCAACACAAAGATCACCGTTATCTGCTCTCAGGAACACAATCGAATCCCCTGCAATGAGCTTTTTGTGATTCACAAAAGTACTCCATCCTGTCGTCAAAAGATGACGCCGCGGTGTTCCCCTGTAAATATGACGAAATTTCCATATTTCACCATGAACATCCTTTGCGAGGATGGTCTGAACCGGAGGGTCAGCAGAGTAATCCAACCGCGGAAAGATCGTCTCTGCACAATAACGTGGAACCGAAAACCCTCCACCATTGTTCGCATCAGATTGCGTCAGTGTCTTTGCAAATGAAGAGGGTTTTTCTTGGGTATCAGGTGCATTAATTCCCCCAACTCCATCATCTTCATAATCAATCTCATTTCTATTGAATGGAACTAGCCTAATTTTCGCATAAACCTCATCTGTCTCAGGATCAGCCATGAATTTAATAGCAGAAACTCTACAAGCAACGTAAGAAGGAATCCTAGGGCAATTTCTAAAATTGACATTTCCACATGAATGCTCAGCATGCCCTTGGGGAAAGTAGAACACTTTCGAATTCACTAGCGGCATTTGCACCATACTCCCAGCACAAGCATGCCATAATTGAGAATCTAAACATTTCTCAGTTTCATTCATTTTATCTTTCGAATCTATGAACGTAATCATGACAAATAAAGATCATATAACAGCAACCAAACAAGCAGCCTCAATTTCTTCTGCAGTAAATGCTGTAAACAGATAGATAATAAATTTTATACAGAGTATTAACACTGTTTTGAAGAATCAAACAAAACACACAGAAAAATAATAAATTCAATCAATAAAATTCCATTTCTTACCTCTGTCTGCTGAATTGTATGCATGCAAATAGAGCTGAAAATTGGACTGTCTTCGTATCAGAATCTGAATAAGAATTAAATTATAGTAATCTTCAATTTTTCTCAGAAATCCCTAAAACCCACCAAAACAAAAATCTTCAGGCACGATCTTCAATTGCCACAAAACACCAAAACCAGAACAGAAAATTCAGCACAATTTCAAACTAGTGATGTCAAATTCAATCCACAAAACTTCAATTTTCACAATTTGAACTCTCTTCCCAATCATTTCGAGCCTAAAAAGTGGAAAAATTGGTCTTCAGACCAACTCAGACTCAGCTTCAAGAACACGAGCCGCAAAATTAAGCTTGAAGAAACCGTCTTTTTAGGCTATCATGAAAACCATCTCCGAATTGAAAGCCAATCCTCCACAGTCACCAAACTCAATCCACTTCAAATAATTTTTTTTTTTTCTCTTTTTTTTTTTTTAAAAAAAAACTTCAAATTCAAATTCAAAATGATTCTCAGCAAGATCTATACAGTCACAAATCGCTCAAGCAATACACAAACAAAACAAAACAAAACAAAATTCTCCTCTCTCTCTCTCTTCAAAAATAAAATAAAAAATACACAAAACCTCTGTTAACTCTCTCCGGCGCGAAAATTAACAAGAAAAATCAAGCTCTGTCGCTGCTCTCTGTCTCTATCGATCATCGTCTTCAACAGAGAATCGATCTTCAAGACCAACACAGAGCAAAGTCCATGACCGACACACCATAACAAAAACCAGACGACAATACATATATATCAGTGTGTGTATATATATGTATGTATAGTTTTTTAGTTTTGAGTAATTTTGTAACCTTTTTCTTCGGATCTGAAGAAGCTCTGTTGTACTTTGAGAAGCCAGCAGAACAACAAAGATCTTAAAAGCAAGCAATCTATTTTTTTCCCCTTAAAATATTACTTTGATTTAATTTTATTTGTTTATTCAATAAAATATTCATTTATTTATTCCACTTCTTAATCACGCTGATTAGTTTATATTTACGAGATATCGCGATATTTTGAAACTAATAAACAGAGAATGTGACCGAAAAAATAAAAATAAAAATGAAATAAAGTTTTTTATTTTATTTTATTATAAAGTTATTTGATGTTGGATAACCGTATAAGATTCAGAGATTATTTGCACTTTGTAATTAAAAAAATATATACATGAATTTGTACTTTTTAAGTTATAATTAAAAAAATATCATAATTAAACACAACATTAGACGTAATTAAAAATCTTATGAGTTATAACTAAAATAATATCATAATTAAAAAAAAAAAATTAATCATAACTAAGAAAATAAAATGATATAATTAAGAGTGTATATGACATACTTTTTTAAAGGTATGTATATTAGAATTTCCTGTAATAATGGGAGGTACATAACCATTTTAGCCTAGGGTTTGGTTTTTCTTAAATAATCATCTTACTTTGAGAGAGCATTTGAGCTTAGTATGTCCATTTTGGATTTTGATTTCAATAATTTGAATTGTACATTTTTTAAGACTTATTGAGTAAAATATTTATACAAAAAAAAAAGATGATTAGAAGTAGTTATATGTTTGAATCATATTTGTTTTCAAAAAAATATAAGAAATATAATTTCAAAAATAATTATCGATTTTTTGTAACACAAATTTGATTAAAATAGTTATCGATATTCGATTATCTTAAATTTTTGCATTCACTCCAAAAATCTTAAAAATTAAACGGTTCAAATCACCAAAATAAACCTACTAAACCTGAACACTCTTTCAAATTTAAATGACCAATCTAATATAAGCTTAACCCATCATTTTATAAGTAAAATAGAGACAGTGATAAGAGATGTGCATGGTTTCAGCCTTCATTTGGGATGTGAGTTGACTTTTGACTATTTTAGTCTGGAACTATCGTTTGGAATAGATTTTTTTGACTTTTGTGAGAAAAAAAAAAAAATTATGAATTAAATGTAACATTTTATCTTATTTAATTAAAATAATTAATTTTATCCCAAACTAACATCCCAAATCAATTCCTGAAAAGAAATGTCATTCAAGAAATTTTTGACGGATTAAAAGAAAAAAATAAAAAAAATGGATTGATGGTTAATTCGTCCATCCCCAAACTTGAAAAGTTATTTAAATATTTTGGTTATTTTTAGGCATTTTTAACAATACGAAATGGATATACCTTTATTTTTTTCATAATTTCAAGTAAAAAAATTATTGCTTGGTTACACTTTTCTAAAAATATTTTTTAGAAAATTCTATTTTTTTATTTTTCATATTTTTTTATTTTTACTAAAATTTTTAAATATTTTAAATAATTTTTTTTATACTTTTTAAACATATCTAAAATAAATATACCTAAAGTAAAAAAAATTGTGAAAAAAACCTTTAGAAATTCACTAAATACCAAAAATATAAAAAAATACGAGAATTTAGTATATTTTTTATATTTTCATGTTTTTATTAATTTTTTAAAATATTTTTTCACAATTTTTTTTTTAATACTTTTTAGATACATTTAAGTAAGGTGCATCTAAAAAAGTAAAAAAATTATTTAAAATTTTAAAAATATTCACTAAAAACAAAAAAAAAAAACTAAAACTAAAAAACTCAATTTTTAAAAAATTTAATCCAAAAAATTCAAAACAAACACATTGAATAGTTAGTTAAAATTTAACAAACAAACTTACAAATAATCCAATGCATATTGCTGTTCAAATTATTTTCACAAATTAATATATAAAATAATTAATTGCTTAAAAAATATGTGATAAAAATGAGGGAAATGTATTTGATAAGTGTTTGTTTGGTATGTGCTAAAATAACACATACTATTTTAACACATTATCCTATTTAGGTTACAATCATCTTATTTGGGTCACGTCACCTCTCTAGTACATTACTTTAAATCTAACCCATATTTTACGTTTTTTTATAAAAAATTAAAAAGTATACTATAGCACTTCCCAAACAACTCCTAAGTTTTCGTTTGGCATAAGTTAAAATGAGACTTTTTTTTGACTAAAATAATCACAAAAAGACAAAATAAGCCTAAGACAAAATGTCACATATAAATTATAATCATTTAATTTTTTTTCTCACAAAAGTCAAAAAAATCAAAAAAACTTATTCTAAATAAAACTTTTTAATTTCAAACTAAAATAATAAAAAAATCTAACTCACATTACAAACGAAATGAAGGACTCTTTTAGAGTCAGACAAGAATTTTGTGTGCAAATGCAATGAAATAGGCGAATTGGGTTAGTTTATAGGCGAATAGGAAGTTTTAAAATTATAATTAATTTATTTGTCAATTTTTTTAGACCTCATTTGAGAATAAGTTTTTTTAATAATTTTTCAACTTTTTAGTTAAAATATAATATAAAAAAATTAGTATATTTAAAATAATTTTTTTATTTTTTACAAAAAGATGTACAAAAAATAAAAATAAAATAAAATTTTTAACTTTTTAATATAAATTATTAAAATTTTTAATAATTTTTGAACTTTTATACTTAAAAAATGATATTACCAAATAAAACCTTACCAACTTGGTAGGAGTTGGTTTGAATTTGTATGGGTCAGTGACAGTGTGGGTTGACAATTTTTTTTTGTTTTTTGAGTGCGTACATTTATAAGTGACCACTTATGTTATTGGACGACAATTATGTCAAAAATTGTACCAAAAAAAGAAAAAGGCCATCATTTCAAAATTACCAACCCATTTATTAAATTTTAAAAATAAGATTCATCCGTTCATCCTATCAAAATCAATCTTTTGAAAAAGATTTTTAAAAAAAAATTATATGATCAACCATAATGAAATTTCAAAATTTTAAAAAATAATAATGCAAAAAATTAATATAACTTAAAAAAATTCATCCCATAAAAAATTCATAAAACTAAAAACAATTCATAAAATTTCTTAGAAAAATGATTCAGGCCTCGACAATTCGAGGCGCAAATTGGCTCGAGAGAGGGAGGAAGAGAGGGAGAGGGAGAAAGAGAGAGGAGAGGGTCATGCCGTCAGTGGGTCAGCCTCAAATTCCGTAGTGGGTCTTAATCGTGCTCGCCTTGACCGTCGTCGTCAGCCTCGCCTCGCTCCTCTTTCTTCAAAGAGCCCTTCTTCCCATTCTTCTTCTTCTTCTTCTTCTCCCGTTCTTCCTGATCTGCAACAAAGAAAAGAAAAAAAAAAAAAAAAAACTCGACACCAAAACGACGTCGTTTTGGTGTCGAGGCAAATTCGAGGCAAAGAATTCGAGGCCTCTATCACGACTGAATTTCTTAATGTCGTAGGGATAATATTACATTTCTAAATTTATCACATAAATTTTTTTTTTAATAATTTGTTATTTATAAAAGATCACCGGTAAAAAAAGATATTTTGAAAAGATAATTAAAAATATTTTTTAATTTTTTTATAAAAAAAATAAATTAAAAATTAAAAAATGACTTTTAATTCACTTTTTTAAATAGGCTCAAATGTGTGAGTACGCACGACCCACGAGAGACAGTGCTTCCGTCAACAAGTTCTCAACTGGACTGGACAACTTCTTAACTGTGGTTAGAAGGTACTTGGCTGAAACTGGTTGACAGACTGGGGTAAACTAACTTGAGTTAGGTTTGATGTGACTAGGTGTTAACTATAACTGTTTTCCTTTCTATTTTTTCAGGGTAAAAATATTGCCGTTTTCTACCCTCTCTTTTGGATCGCGTGGATACACGCGAAAGTCATTTGGATACGAGTCATGACAATGGATGAAGGTCGAGCTAAAAAAATATATATCATTTAAAATAAAATAGATTGATGTAGTTAATAAAATAAAATATTATATTCTAGTTATAATTATTTTATTTTTTATTTTATAATTATCAAATTAATTATAATAATAATAATAAAGTAATTAACTTTTTAATTATTTTAATCAAATTAAAATAGTCAAAATATTAAATAATCAATTAAAATAGTCAACTTCTAAAGGCCTTATTTGGCATATACTAAAAAAATTAAAAAATTAAAAAGTCACTATCTTATTTAAGTCACATTACTTCTCTATCACAACACTTCAAACTCAATTCATATTTTATAAAAAGTCACAAAATACACTTATTTAAAACATTCTAAACAATTCCTAAATATGGTCATTGATGTCATGCCCTAATATAAACATTGAAATTTAATAGTATTAGTAAGCTCTTGGTTTGACAGCATCATAAATAACTTAGTTATTAATTTATTTGAGTCATATTATCACCGTATTATTTTTTTTAAATTTTTGTAATAATTAAAAAAAATCAACTTATAAGTCATACTCAAAATAGAAGTTCGGATAATAATTAAAAAGTCAAAAAATTACTAAAAAAATTAAAGAATTATAGGAAAAAGTCAAAATTTTCCTTTCTTCCATTTGCACATTTTTTCTTTGTAAAAATTCAAAAAATCATCTCAAACATATTTTTTTAATTTCATATTTTAGTCAAAAAATAAAAAAATTACTAAAATAACATATTTTCAAATCAACCCTATATCTTAAATAATAGGGCAAATTACAAACACCCCATTGAGGTTTAGTGAAAATACAGATTTCTTCCTGAGATTTGAGAAATTACAAATTACCCTAATTTTTTGTCATCAGTTAAAAAATTTAAATGTTACATCGACTGTTTCACTTTTAAAAAGTAATTTTTTTTAGCAGCTTCCCAAATGTATTAATTAAAAAAGGCACAAAGTTATTAAAAACAAAACAAAACAAAACAAAACAAAACTCTAAACACCTTTTGGAAATAGTTAAAAATTGTTTTTTTGATTTTTTGTGAAAAAAATTGTAAAAAAATAAAGAGAACTTTAATTTCTGGAGGCCTTGTTGGCTTTTAACATTATTTCCAAAATAGAGGCCTTGTTGGAAACTTTAATTTCTAGCTAAAAAATTAAAAAATTATTACAAGTTGTCAAATTATTCTTTTTACTTTTCTACATTTTTTTTTTGAGAATTTTTTTTAAGGTCCCTAATAATAGTAATTCAGAGGATAAAGGACACCAAAAAAAAGGGTGATGCATCAGGTCCCTGAATTATATGGCGCGCATTTTTAATTATTTCATGGACCAAAATATCCTTCACAAATCAACGCAGAAATGAAACTGAATTCCGACGACTGTGTTCCATTCCAAGCATCCAACCATCTTCACCAGTAAGAGAACAGTAGAATTAGGGTTTCAATATCATCTTCACCATCGACATTGGAGTTTCATTATCGTCTACAAAAATCATTTTCATTCCTTCCTCACAAATTTCTCTGACCCCGTTTTCACTGTTCATCGTTATCTCAATTCATCTTCGTCACATTGTATCTTCATCTCAGGGCATATTAATTTTTAATTAGCGTTTCATCCTAACTCTGGTAAATTTTTCTACAATCCAACTAGGTTTTCTTTAAAAACATGGTTAATTGCATTTTATATTAACCTTCCATTAATTAGGGTTTCAATTTTGTAATAAAAAGCTACATGAATTTAAAAAAAGTTATTTATCTGTGTTTTGAACTTATTCTTGAACATGTTTATGTGATTTTATCTGTAAATTTCTCTGGCATTTAAATTTCTCTAGTTTTTGCTTGATGTATGTTTTTTCTTTGAATTTTCTTTGGCATGTTTATTTTGAAAAAAGTTATTTCTCTGTGTTTTGATCTTATTCTTGAACATGTTTATGTGATTTTGTCTATAAATTTCTCTACTTTGTAAATTTCTCTGGAATGTGTATTTTTCTCTAGGATGTCTATTATTCTCTTATCTGTGTCTAAGTTTCTCTGACATTTATAATTTTCTCTGGCCACATTACTTTTCTCCCTTGTGTGTCTCTATCATGTTTAATTTTCTCTAGTTGTGTATGTAAATTTCTCTGGCATTTTAATATTATGGACTGAAATTTTTTTCTAGAATGTGTAATTTTCTCTAGTATGTTTATTTTGTTCAATTCTTGGTTTCAATGTTGTGTAATTTTCTATGGTATGTTTACGTTACTTTGTTTATTTTATCTTGTTAATTGTGGAATGAAAATTTTCTCTGGCTTGCCATGTTTACTTTTCTCTGTCATTCATTTTCTGTGTTTGCTAGATATATGTTTCTTTTTTGAATTTTCTCTGACTATATTTTACTTCTATATGTAATTTTAACAATTATTGAAAATTTTCCTGGCATGTTTATGTTACTTTGTTGATTTTCTCTGGGAATTGAAATTTTCTGTGGCTAGAAGTATTCCACAGGAAAACAATTAGTACTCTAACATTTATAATTTTTCCTGGCCAGCTTAGTTTTCTCCGTTATGTGTAACTTTCTCTGACACGTCTAATTTTCTCTAGCATGTTTAATTTTCTCTGGGATTTAATGTTGACATATTTATGATTTCATCATTATCTAGAAATGGCAAAACGTAAAAGCAGCAAAGCACCAGAAACCTCGAGCAAGAAACAGAAACTCTCTCAGTCTTCTTATGATATAAGATCAAAAAGCAACAAAACACCACAAACTCCTTGCCAAAACACACAAGCCCAAGGTGATGAAGCAACTAGCATCAAGATGAATACCACAACTTCAAAAGACTTAAGCTCAAGGGAGAAAAAACCTATTAAACTTCAAAGAAAAAGAGCTCATTACAGGATTCAATACCGATCCAATCTCTCATCTATTGTCTCCTTTTTTCAAACACTTAAATTCAATTCAAACCAACCTATAGAGCTTCAAAAGACCCTATTCTGGTGTTTGATCCAAGCTCTAAACACTAGAAGGGTGGATCCAAGAAAATCTAGGAAATTTGATGATGATGTAGTTGCAATAATCCAACGTTACAGTGAAAAAATAAAAACATTCACAGTTGGTAAAAAGAACTTGACCTTTACAACCAATTGTAGACACCCCATTTTTGACTGCCCTTAAGACTTGGGTACCACTGATTGCTTACTTGATGGTGCAGGCTATCTTGTGCAAAGGTTCGATTTCCTTAACAAGGAAAGTGTCAAATCCCAACTTACAACCTCTTTTGGGGCCAAAGCCTTTTGATTAAAATGATTTTTAAACCTTAAAACCCTCTCTTGTGAAAAAGTTCATACGATGTTCTGAGGCTCGCATTTCGTTAAATGTTGCGCTTTTCGGTAAACCAAGCAAGGACAAAGTAGAAATGAATGAAAGAGAGGTGAACTCTTTGAAAAAAAATCTTTAAAACATCTTGTTTAGAAGTTTGGAGTTGAAGAAAATAAGAGGGGAGAGAAGAAACCTAGTTGGGGGAAGAAGATGGGCATGAATCGTTAAGAGAGAGTCGAGCAACCCTCGCTAAATCGAGCCTATCCATTTATACACTTAGATTTCAGCTATGAGGGAACCATCGTTGGAAAGTGGACTTCCGGGGCTTCATTTTACATTCAAGAATCTCCTCAAGTCGAGGCCAGATGAGGGAGATATGGTTGGTCGAAGTTAGGCATCAATCCGGTTAGACCGAAACTGGGTAACCTTCACTAAAAGTGGGATATCTCTTAGTACACTTGGAATTTTGATGTGAGGCTACCACCATTGGAAATCTTACTTCTGGGGCTTTAATTTAGACACAAGAATGACTTGCAAAGGAGTCCAGATGAAGGAGATATGCGCATTTGAAGTTGGACCTGGAGAGCAAATTTTTGCTGTCGGCCACCAAGAGTGGCCGATTAGCCAAAAAAGTGGGTTGTCGGCCACTTTTAGTGGCCGGTCGGCCGCTAATGTCCCAAACTCAGGTTTTTTACAGATATTTCCCCTCCAGCTGTTTTCACATTGCTCTAGCTGTCCTAATTCAGAAATTTCGACCTGAGGCTTGTATATTGCTATATATAGAGGCCATATCCCTCATATTGGAGGGTTAGAAAGTTTGGGAGCCTCTCTCTCTCTCTTGCTCTTTTGTGCATACAAGTAGAGAAACACTTCTAGTTTGCCTAGTCATCCTTGATCAAACTTGGCCACCATTGGGCTGAGATTCCTTGGGACCTTCTTTGGGCTTTAGAAGGTGATTTTAATTTGATTTGGTGTCTCATTTGTGCCTAAAGTGTGCTTGGCTTCAAGAGGTATAAGACTCACATTTAAAACTTGTTTTGCATAACTTGTTTTACCATCTTTTTGCAATATTTTTTGAGCTGGTTTTCAACTACAAAAACCTCTATTTTTCAGTCCTAAAAGTGTTGGTTTGAGCCTTTGTGAGTTAGGGGGTTGTCCCCCCTCCCCCCCTTGACTCTTTGGCTTGTTAAGCTTTTTGGGCTATCTTTCATCACCTTTAAAATCAAACTTTTTGGGCCTTTAAACCACTAAAATTCATAATTATTTCAGTGGTGGAAAATATGTTTTGAAGTCCAAAATTAGAAGTGTTAGCTCCCCTCCTTGTGTCTAGCTTTCATGCCTAGTTAGCTCTATATGTTAGTATGTTTTTGCAACTTAACTTAGCTTATTTCCAACATGTGTTTGCCTTTGATTTGGGCTACCTTAGCTCTGTTTTGAGCTTTTTGTGTTGTATGAGTCTTGTTTTGTATAGTTGTAGTGCAAATGGCTTTACTAGTTTAGTGTTTTAGGACTCTAAACATGTTTTGCTTGAGATGATTGCATGTTGTAGTGTCATTTAACATGTGATTTCAGTGTATATAGCTCTGTCACACTCTCACTTATTTCACTCTTTCATTGCTTTTGAGAGTTGTGTCTTGAGTCTTGTTTGCAAGCTAACATATGAGCATGTTTTTCTAGCCTTTTATGCTTCAATCTCAGCATGTTTTAGCCACTTTTGGCATGTTTTAACTCTGTCCAGAGCTGGTTTGGTCAATTGAGCTTTGTGTTGCATGCTTATAGTGTTGTGATCTTTACCAGTTTGATGCTTTTAGCTCTTAACATGTTGTGCATGTGTTGCTTGCTTGATTTAGTGTCATTTTTCATGCCATTGCAGCACTAAAATTTCTGCAACCTCCCTAAATTCTTCACTTTTTACTTTGTTTTGAAAGTGGCCGTGAGCCTTTTGTTGGCTCGAGTGTGAAATTGAGGCTCTCATGCCTAATGGTTTTAATCCTCCCTTGAGAATTTTTACTAACTAACAGCATGAGGCCTCTTTCATGCTCAAGGCACTTGTGGCTTAGGACCTCTTTCCAATTAGAGGACTTTCACTTTGACTTAATCGGTTAAAGGACTAATCGATAATGTAAAATGTGTAAACAAAATAGGACAAGTAAAACTTGAGCAAGTTAAGCATGTTGTGTTGCATTGCGTGTGTTTGGATCGGACGTTAATCCAAACACAAGAAAAATGGGGCGTTTCATACTCAAAGTGATAAAACGTGTCACTTTTCTTGGTCACCGACACCCTTGATCATGCGTGATAGGGTGGAGATCCTTCGAGTCTTATTTGTGCATTCATTAAGCTTGTACAAGCTTGGTTTTCTAGCCATCATGCATTGAAAATGCTTGGTTGATGGCTTGAGAGCCAAAGGATACACTCCTTTGAGCTTAAGATATGATAAGGAGGGTGGCAATACACATATCCCTTGAAAAATGCATTGCTTTGCCTCTGTTGCAGCAAAAATAGAAGTCGGGAAAAGGGTTGGCCGACCGGCCACCTAAAGTAGCCGATCGGCCACTTAAACTAGCTGACCGGCCAATTAAGGTAGCCGATAGCCACTTTTTGTGGCCGATCGGCCACCAGTTAATTTTTGTGCAAATGTGTTCCTGTGTTGGAGTAGAGGCATTCTGGAAGTTGGTACGATGTTCAGAGATCACAGCAAGTGCAAACAAAGGCAATCGATGGTAAGGCAATGGATTTTTGGAAAGAAACCAACCAAGCATGCATGTCTCCCTCGCCTCCAAGGCCATTTACTTGCTTTATTTAAATTGCTCTAATTAGTTAACATAGCTAATTGTTCAATTCAAGTGTTGTAATTAATAAGTTTAATTTGGTTTGTAATATTTTAGCTAGCTTAGAATAGTTAGTTAATTTATTTCAATTGTTATAATTAATTAGCTAGAATAGTTAATTAGTTCGTTTTGTAATAATTAACTTAGCTTAGTGTAGCTTAACTTATTCATTCGGATCCTTCTTCGTGAGGGCATAATGTTGTAATAAGTGTGCGTGTGTGTGTGCATATCTTCCAACCCCACGTCTTTTTCCCTTTTATTTATTCGCTTTCGATGGTTAGATTAGGGACATGTTTCAATTAGCATACCTTATACTTGCATGTTTGCATCATTCATTTGTCTTGCATGCACCGAGGCTTGGCGCATCATTCAAACTGCATTGTAATTTCAATACACTTATTTGAATACGTGTTTCAAAGTATGCTATCAAAGTGTTGCAAATGCCATCTTAGTAGCCGAGCCTATTAATTTCATGTTGCATGTGTTGCATTAGGCATCTTAATATAGTTAGAATCATGCATTGTTTCTAATTAGTTTTTGTTTTGGCTTGGAGCACACTGTAAGTCTTACGCTTTAGCATACTTGCATGAATGTGAGTGTTGCCACGTTTACCATGTTTGCCATGAGGCTATTTGCTTATATGATTAATTGCTTGAATGCATGTGGGTGAAGGCTTTGTTGCTTGAATTGGAACAATTCGACGAGTGTGAGTTTTAAGCCCACTTTGTGAAGTGGCAAATCATGTTTTAAGCCCATCATGTTTGATGGCAAATCCGCGCTTTAGCCCACCTGAAGGTAGCAATTTCAAACCATTTTCGAAAATAAACATGAGTTGAATTCGTTCCAAGTCTTGCGACTTAGTCTATATTTGATTGTGTGTGTGTCACATAGTAAAGTTAGCTAATAACCGGAATAAGAACACACGTGTTTATAAAACAACATATCATGCTTAGTAGAGGCCAATCTTTGATCGGGCGAGCAGGGGTGCTCGTTTCAGGACATTCCCCTCTCGTAGCTAAGTTCCCGAGCCGACGCAACTTTGGTGATGACGGACACGTGACCTTTGGCACGAGTCAAGGTTTCCTAAATTTTTCAAAAACAAAATATTTAGGTGGCGACTCTGTAATATGGCAAAACAGTCCAGTTTTGGCATTATTTGATTCAAAATTTGATTTTCCAAAATGATTTGCCAGATTGGACTCTTTGGTGTTTATCAGTTTTACATTGTACTTTGTGAGATTAGATTCAGAATCGTGACAAGAGTTCGAACTGTAGGCCCAATTCGAGCTTTCCGAAAGAGGGGCTCAAAAAAGTCGAGCTACAGTTTCCGGCGACTCTGCTGGGGACTTAGAGAACTTGACTCGAACGCATGATATGTTATTTTATCTATACTTATGTGATTCTTTGCATTGCATTTATATTGGTGTGCTTAAGTCATAGTGTTTGCCATCTTCTATTCCTGAGCCGTTTGCCGGAGGCTTGCTTGGAAAAGCTTGCCAAAAGGTTGACCGGTTGCGGGCTCTGCTATGATGGGAACACAACCCTTGGATCTGGACTACCGCTGTACCGTTTGATCCTCTTTTCATTTCTCGGTGTTAGGTGTGAGAGGTATATTAGGTAGTCTTGCTGAGGCACCATTTTCGACCAATCGACCTAGTTGCATATCGGAAGCCATAGAGATTGTTCCAAACTAGGACAGGTTGCTCACCCGAATGCAGGAATTGTATGACACCACTTGTTTGCGTAGTGAACCCTTAGCTCCTGACGAAATTAGGACAGGGTAACCCAACCCCATCATAGGGTTGTTTTGGCTCTTACTTAATTGGTATGCTTTACAGTGAAACTGTATAGGGATGCGCAAATTAGTTGCCCAGTTGGTATCTGTTTTAGGGCAGAATTCAGTAGAAAGCACAGTCATTCAGCTATGCTCATATCTGTTCTAGTGAAATTGGGCTGAGATGCCGTCTGTTTTCTCTTTTGTAAGGTAGTCCTAGAACCATAACTTCAGAAGGCTCTAATATCCCCTAGGTACTCTGGACTTGTGTCAATAGACTTTGTCAGGTCAGAAATTGTTCAGAAGCAACCTGTGTTTACCTCACTCCCACCGGTTACAAGACGAAGGAGGTTTAGGCAGAATTCACCAGTACAGTTTCTATAGCAGTCACCCCTCAGTTCACCCGGGTCTAGTCTGGTCTGGGAACAGTTGTCTGCATTCAGCTTAACACGAGATCAATCAGCCATTCCCATGGCTCAGTATCTCCCAGCCAGTGTGGAAAAATAGATACAGCACCTGCAATAGACAATCGAGACATTGCAGCAGGATGTAGTCCGTCAAGCTAAAGTCACAGCTCGTTAAGCCGAAGTGATAACCCAATTACAACAACAACAGCCACAGCCGGCTGCGGCTTCTGTATCTCATACACCTCCCACGGGTAACCTGACACCCAGAGCCATTGCCCATACTGCTAATGTCCAAGAGACTCAGGGCAATCTGGTGGAGCCAATCCCAGAACAAGCCTCTAAAGCTCCTGTCTATCAAACCGAAGCTCCGTTTGAATTTGAGGTTGACCCAACTGCACTTAAAGTCAATAAATTGGAGAAGTTATTCAAACGAGCACAAAGAGTGAATTCCATCCCAGATTTAGAGGACGGGTACACTAAATCTGCAGTTACCTTACCAGAGCTGTTTAAAATGCTGCATATCGACCATTTCAATGGCTTTGGAGACCCAATGGTGCATCTCCGCCTGTTTTCTAATATCCTAAGGCCAATGGGTTTGACCCTAGCCTAGAAGTTGTCTCTCTTCGGCCGAACCATGTCTGAGATAGCCGTAATCTGGTATGCTAAATTGGAGGACTCTGTGAAACAGAACTGGGAAGAGCTAGCTGAGGCCTTTATTGCTCAATACTCCTACAACACACAGATCGAGGTCACAACTTGTGATCTCGAAGTCACCCGCCAAGAACCAAATGAGGGTTTTTCAGAGTTCGTGACGAGATAGAGAGCAAAGGCCTCGATGGTGACTACAAGGCCTTCCGACAAAGATCAGATCATGATGATTATTCAGAATCTGCATGGCAAGTTCCTGCAGAGGATGATCGTTCTACCTCTATTTACCTTTCCAAACCTTCATGAGCCTTTGAAAAAGGGATCTTTGTGGAAGATAATGAGCCTTTGAAAAAGAATGTTGTTCGCAGTTCCAATGCTACTACTGATGGTAGCACAGCTGCGAAATGCTCAGAAGTAGACACTATCACCACTTCCCTCAATGGCCAAAAACCAACCATTTCAAATCGGCCCCAAGCCCAAAATTTTCATCCCCTTTACAGGAGTCTCTCTCAAGCTTTGAGAATGCTGCAAGAAAAAGGGTACCTAGAGCTCCTAGAACCCCAACCCCTTCCAAATCCTCTTCCACCAAGATATGACCCAGCTAAATACTGTGCCTATCATCAACAACACGACCATGATACGAATTGTTGCATCTGCCTCCGTCATAAGATTCAGGATCTTATTGACGAAGAGACTATAGCTTCACTAAAAAGACCTCGGGCTAATACTGACCCGTCACCTCTACATCTTAATCTATTCCATACACTCCCATCCATCTACAACCCCAGTGTATACATCACCCCGGCCAATCTACCCAGGCCTGAGGTGTTTATCCTAGAAAGCATGGACTTGTGCATGATGGATGCACTCGAACCCCAATAATCTTAAACCTGTGAACCCATTACTTCTGAGCTGATAAGAAGATTGAAGATCTTCAAAGAACAGTGGCAGATCTAGCCTTTGGGATATTGGCTCCGTCATCGACCACATCACATGCCAAAAATTTCATGCCAAAAGGCTCTCCAATCTTGGGGTAAGCTGCAATTGAAAATGGCCAACCTAAAGCCATCGCAGGTCTGGGCAATGACATGCCGACAACAACTGGGCTCTGCTCTGATATATTGACCCAATCCCTTGGCAAAGTGGAGGCAAGTGGTAAGAACAAAGTCGGGGCAAACATTGGTCCCTATGAACATCTTCAGTGGGCTGTTGAGGCTTTGAAGGCTGAAGGACTGAACAAACAACAAGTACTTGCAGTTGTTACAAAGACTGTGGATGACGCTTTTGCTACTCAAGATGAGAGCATTCTGAATCAAAGGGCAAGCCGGGAAAAGGGATGTCGTACCAAAAATATTCCTTTTAGCTCCAATCCTACACTCAGAAGAGATTATCAAACCTAGTCAGCACCTATCAATCCCTTTGTTGGTACATCCGACATAACTCCATAAAACTCGAAGTACCAATCCCGAGGCCAGAGGGTCTTCAATCCCCTCTACACGACTTTGTCCAAAGCTCTCCAAATCCTCGTTGGACAAGGCCAACTCAAACCCCTTAAGCCTCGGCCTCTCCCAGATCCCCTTTCAGCCAAGCATAGTCCGACCAAGTACTGTGCCTTCCATCAACAAACCGGCCATGACACTGATGTTTGTTTTCATCTTCGCCATGAAATACAAGATTTGATTGATAACAAGGTCATCGTTGCACCAAGTCCTGCAAAGTCTATCGGTACTGGATCAATGAACTTGGGGGATAATGTGATTATCTGATCGGGGGATGAACCACCTGCTGATGACGCTCATTTTACTCCAGATATGGTAGATGGCACGCACTGTTTTTGAGCAATTTGCGAATGTTGTTTATTGTACTTTCTGACTTGAGCATTTGGTTAGTTTTGTTGTGTTGTATTGAGTCTGTCTTGTTGTATCGAATCAGTCCTGTTGTGTTAGTTTTGTGTTTGTCTTTTACACCATTTCTTTTGCGTCTATTTCTGCCTTTGAGCCAGTTGCGCCAGAAGATCTGAATAAAATGGCAGAGATTTTCACCTACTTTTCTGTACCTTGAAATCATTGCATTGATCTAGTTTTTTCAAAACTTTTCAAACGTTGTGATGAAAACAAAGATGAAGGAATTCCTCGGGATTTGTAAAAATTTGATCAACTGAGAGAGAGAGAAAGAGAGAGTCATGCTAAGCCCTTAATGAATGAGATCATGTTTGTTAATGTGAGTACTGGGAAAGATCCTGGCTTGATCCAGATTGGTTCTGCATTGTCTTCAGCGCGAGCAACTAGTCGCTTTCTTAAAATATTTCAAAAAATGTTTTGCGTGGTCCTACGAAGACATGCGTGGAATTGAACTTGAGATTGTGCAGCATAGGATCGCTCTCATGCGTCAAGACTCGACTCCTTTGCTTTCAAACTTTGAACTTTAACTCAGAATGTTCAATGATCAATCACAATATAAGGCTTGTATGGTCGGATTAGAAATAACCCTTAAACTAGGGGCAAGAAGGTCAGATTAAGAAGGTCAGATGTCATCAAAGGAAGCTTGCAAAGCTAGATCAGAAATAGCCCTTGGACTAGGGGCAAAAATGTCAGATGTGCTCAAAGATTCAAAAGATGAGTCATTCTACAAACCAATGAAGACTGGCAAGAAAATCAAATCCCAGAATGGAGAAAAGAAAGTTTTTGCTGAAGGGCAATCGAGTTCCTATCCACAACACTAGGGGAAAATTCAGACCTAATTGGATAGACTCCTACATCATCAACGAATAGCAGCCATTCTCCTGGATTCAGATGGATTCGAGATCTCAAAATCGATCAGCATGGGCAAGTTAACCCTTTTTTTATCCTTGAGGGGCTCGCTGGACCGAAAATTCGGAAGGGCGACTCAGGTAAAAGTTAGAGCAAGAAAAAAGAAAAAGAACAAAAATGAAAAAAATGAAAAGAAAAAAGGAAAAGGACAAAAATAAAAAAAATCAAAAAATGCAAAGAAAAAAAATAAATAAGAAAATAAAAAGAAGAGATGAAAAGAAAAAAAAAAACAGAGCTCGTAAGGTTGAAAACCTGGAAGGGCGGCTTTGGCAAAAGTTAGGGTGTAAAAGGAAAGTGTTAACACCCAAGTGAACCTCAACCCGAAACTACGTATGGCCTGATTCCCATCTTTGGGATACATAGGCAACTTCATCCTGAAGTTCGGCCCCAATCCTTTTTAGCTTGCTTGGATCATCCATGTTGATTGGTTTATCCTTGTTCAAACTCGGTTATCTTATCCATGTGCAAATTGGCTTGTCTTTGTTCAAAATCGGACTGTCCTATTCCGTTAGAAAGATTCAGCTACAAGACAATTCAAGTTCAGATCTGAGATTGTGCATCTCGAGAGTAGATTCCACGTTGGTTGAGCAATGGCCATTTGCAAAAATAGTTTTGAGGATTTTTTAATGAGGTTGACTAATTCTCTCAAAAATTATTTTATTTTTTCCAAAACTGGACCATTTCTTGGGCCCAAAAAATGAAAATTTTCAGTGTTCACAACCTGACTTGCATGATTTCGAATCAGAAAATCGAACAAGTATGTTAATCTGACTCTCATGTTGATCAAAATTGTTTTAGTAGAAAGTCAAAAACAAAAAAATGGTCAAAATGATGAACTAGGGGCACAGTCGAGTCAGGTTTTTTTGTCTTTTCCCCGTTGTCAACATACTTGCCAGAGAGGGCACCATACTGTAACAACCCTCGATCGACACTGTTAAACCATCAATTATCTCTTGATTGCTAAACCGAATCGATAATGACTGATAAGTGAACTGGATGAACTACTGAACAAACTGAATGAAACTGAAACTGAAACTGAATGAGTTTGTCTATTGAATTGCGTGTTGCATCTGTTTGAGTGTATGATTATCTGTTTGCATTTTATGTTTAAACTGCTAATTGAAAGCCTTATCGGCGGCCGATTTAGAAACCGTTTGATGTTTTGTAATCAGCATAATATTTGTGATTTAATGATATTTTTATCTGAAAATTGATTAGGAATGATTAAATTAGATTAAAAACGAGTTAATTGCAAACTTAGACTTATTTACGAAATTGCCACCCTTAGTGGCCCTTGTTTATTCATCTTAGAGCCTATTACACACTTAGCAAACATTTGATCAGCTCTTCTTCATGTTCTAACCGACCAACAAGAGAGCATAGAGAGAGAGAGAGTTCATCTTGGGAGAAATTGAATTCATCTTGGAAATTGGCTAGGAATTGAAGTGTAACTTGGCCTAATCTAGCTTCCTACCTTGAATCAACACTTAGGTAAGTGAATACATCATCTTCTTGCCATCTTGGAGCTTCATTTTGCATAGTTCTTGCTCAATTGTAGGATTAAACCATGTTTGAGTTCACATAGGTTGATTCACAGTTCGAAGTTTTCTATTCACCCAGGGAAAACGAAAATGTATCAAGATCTGAAACAGAACTTCTGGTGGCCAGGAATGAAGAAGGAAATTGCCGACTTTGTGTCCAAATGCCTTCATTGCCAACAGGTCAAAGCTGAACATCAACGACCTGCCGGATTACTGCAACCCTTACCCATACCAGAGTGGAAATGGGAGCATATCACGATGGATTTTATCGTTGGATTACCTCGCTCCAGGAAAGGTATGGACTCTATTTGGGTTATTGTTGATAGATTGACTAAATCTGCACACTTCTTACCTGTCAAGACGATTTATAATGCAGATAGATTGGCTGTTATCTATATTGATGAGATTGTGAGATTGCATGGAGTGCCTGTATCGAATTTGGAGCATCAATTGTGGCATTTGATCGTTGATGTTCAGCTTTGACCTGTTGGCAATGAAGGCATTTGGACACAAAGTCGGCAATTTCCTTCTTCATTCCTGGCCACCAGAAGTTCTGTTTCAGATCAGGATATCTCCTTGCCATGTCATCTTCCCTTTCCCAAGTGGCATACACACCACCGTGGTTCTGGCAGTCAACTTTCACTAGTGGAATCTCCTTGTTCCTCAGTTTCTTGATCCGTCGGTTCACAATCTGTATAGGCCGTTCCTCGTAAGTGTAGTCATCACTCAACACAATGCGAGTAGGCTCAATCACATGAAACGGATCTCGAAGATAGTCTCTCAACATCGAAATGTGGAAGACGTTATGCATATGCTCCATTTTAGGAGGGAGCGCAACTTGATACGCCACCGGATTGATTTTCTCAATAATCTGATACGGTCCGACATACCTTGGCGCTAACTTGCCTTTGACTCCAAAACGAGTCTGGCCTTTCATTGGTGTCACTTTCACAAAAACGTGATCACCCACTTCATACTCTCGCCTCGCCTTCCGACGCTTCAAGATAACTTTTCTGCTTCGGCCTGCGCTTCGATCTTTTTGTCAGACGCTTTCACTTTCTCGGTTGTTTCATAAACAATCTCGGGCCCAAGCAAAGGCCCATCTCCAACTTCTGCCCAGCAGATTGGAGATCTACACTTTCTGCCATACAATGCCTCGAAAGGCGCCATTCCAATACTGGAATGGTAGCTGTTGTTGTAGGCGAATTCAGCTAATGGCAAATGACTTTCCCAATTTCCCTGAAAGTCCAGTACACACATTCTCAGTAGGTCCTCTAGAGTTTGGATGGTCCTTTCTGACTGACCATCTGTCTGAGGATGATAGGCACTACTCAGCCTCAATTCAGTACCCAATGCATCAGAGGCTCGCCTGTAACCTCGATGTAAACTTCAATCCTCGTCAAACAATAGATACAGGCACTCCATGCAATCTCACAATCTCATCAATATAGATAACAGCCAATCTATCTGCATTATAAATTTTCTTGACAGGTAGGAAGTGTGCAGATTTAGTCAATCTATCAACAATAACCCAAATAGAGTCCATACCTTTCCTGGAGCGAGGTAATCCAACGATAAAATCCATCGTGATATGCTCCCATTTCCACTTTGGTATGGGTAAGGGTTGCAGTAATCCGGCAGGTCGTTGATGTTCAGCTTTGACCTGTTGGCAATGAAGGCATTTGGACACAAAGTCGGCAATTTCCTTCTTCATTCCTGGCCACCAGAAGTTCTGTTTCAGATCTTGATACATTTTCGTATTCCCTGGGTGAATAGAAAACTTGAATCGCGGGCCTTCTTGCGTAACTCTTCTTTTCAATTCAAGATCATTCTTGCATACACATACCGTCTTGAAATTTCAGTACATTGTTGTCAAATTTGAACCCCGGTCTCGGTTTCGAATCCCTTTCTTCAATAACCTTTTTCAAGAAATCATCTCGTTGTTGTTTTTCTTTAATTTCCTCAATCAATGCTGGTTGAGCAGAAATAGCAGCTAAGGTTCCACCTTGTTCTTTCAAAACGATTTCAATTTCAGACTTTTCCAGATCAAGAAGCAACTCTCATTCTACCAACAAACAGGCTAAGTTCCCAATCGATTTTCGGCTCAATGCATCGGCAACGGTGTTGGCTTTTCCCGGATGGTACAAAATCTGTAGGTCATAGTCTTTTATCAGTTCAAGCCATCTCCGCTGTCTCATATTCAGTTCCTTCTGAGTGAAAAAGTACTTCAGGCTCTTGTGGTCAGTATACACTTCACAGGTTGCTCCATACAAATAGTGACGCCAAATTTTCAATGCAAACACTACTGCAGCAAGTTCTAGGTCATGGGTCGGGTAGGTCTTTTCATGCGGTCTCAACTGTCGGGAAGCATAAGCAATAACTCTCCCATTCTGCATTAAAACACACCCCAAACCCTTATGAGAAGCATCACTAAAAACAGTATAACCATCCGTACCTGAAGGTAGAGTCAAAATCGGTGCAGTTACAAGTCTAGTTTTCAATTCTTGAAATGCTGATTCCCTCTGGTCAGTCCAGTCAAATGATATCCCTTTCTGTGTCAACTGAGTCAGTGGTAAGGCAATTTTAGAGAAATCTTTGACAAATCTCCTGTAATAACCAGCCAGTCCCAAAAAGCTTCGGACTTCAGTTACATTGGTTGGTCTAGGCCAGTTCACTACGGCTTCAATTTTCTGCGGGTCAACAGAAATCCCATCTTTGCTAACAACATGTCCCAAAAACATTATATGATCAAGCCAAAATTCACATTTAGACAGTTTAGCATACAGTTTCTGTTCTCTTAAGGTTTGCAGGGCAAGTCTCAGATGGTGTTCATGTTCTTCTACAGTCTTTGAATATATCAATATGTCATCAATAAATACCACAATGAAATCATCAAGGTACGGTTTAAAAATTCTGTTCATAAGGTCCATAAATGCGGCAGGGGCATTCAGAATCTCGAGCGCATAACTAAAAATTCAAAGTGGCCATACCTCGTTCTGAAAGCAGTTTTATCAATGTCTTCCGGTTTAACTTTCAATTGGTGATACCCCGATCTAAGATCAATCTTGGAAAACACTTGTGCACCCTGTAACTGGTCAAATAAATCATCAATACGCCGTAATGGATATTTATTCTTTACAGTTACCTTGTTCAATTCACGGTAATCAATGCACAGTCTCAGTGAGCCGTCTTTCTTCTTTACAAACAAAACAGGTGCACCCCACGGTGAAGTACTGGGTCTGATAAACTTCTTGTCTAACAGTTCCTGCAATTGTACCTTCAATTCTTTCAGTTCAGTTGGAGCCATTCGATAGGGGGCTTTAGATGTCGGTTGGGTACCCGGAACCACGTCCACAATAAATTCAATTTCTCTGTCAATCAAATCCCCTGGCAATTCATCTGGGAATACATCTGGGAATTCTCTGACTAAAATTGACTAAAATTGCCTACCTCCATTGTGTTGAGTGATGACTACAGCAAGGGATTAAACCATGTTTGAGTTCACATAGGTTGATTCATGCTAGAATTCATGCATGCATGTTGATTTTGTTGGTTCTTGAGGTTGAATTCATGGTCAATTGGTGCATGCAAGCTCATATTCATATTAAGTCCGTGATTTTATTTCATTTGCCAACTATAGAGCTTTTTGGAGCAAGATTTAAAGCTTGAAATTGATTTAAAGTTCATGCATGGCATGTTTAAAACTTGTTCATGAAATGGGTTTGAATTTTGGATTTAATTGAAATACCCTTGGGCCTTGATTTCTTAAATTGAGCTTTAAAACTTGTTATTCTATGTGTTTGAAAGAGTTTTCCAGAAAATGGGCCCAAGAGGATCGAATTTGGAGCATCAAAACTTGGTTTGAAACTCAGAGGTCGAATCTGGATTTTCCAGATTTTGGACGTCCGCCGAAGCGGGCGAAGTGCCGCCGAGCGGGAATGCATGCTCCCATTGTTTCTGATTGCTTTATACCGGCGAGGGATTTTAACGCCGGCGGAAAATCACGCATCCAAAGATTTTTGCACCTTTCATCAGTCCGCTCGGCGTCGGAATGTACGCCGGCGTGGGCCTTTAGGTGCTTGTCCGCCGAAAGGGAAACTGCGCCGGCGGAGGCCCTGTTTCATCGAAAAATTGCTTCCTTAGTGCATTTTGGTATCCTCATCGCATCCTAGGCATTCTTAGGCCTAGTTTAGAGCATCTTAATGAGGATGTAGACATAGAACCACACCGAGGAATTTAGGGATTTAATTATCATCCTTGGGAGAAAACATTTCATGTTCTTCTACAGTCTTCTACAGTCTTAGAGCCTATTACACACTTAGCAAACATTTGATCAGCTCTTCTTCATATTCTAACCGACCAACAAGAGAGCATAGAGAGAGAGAGAGTTCATCTTGGGAGAAATTGAATTCATCTTGGAAATTGGCTAGGAATTGCAGTGTAACTTGGCCTAATCTAGCTTCCTACCTTGAATCAACACTTAGGTAAGTGAATACATCATCTTCTTGCCATCTTGGAGCTTCATTTTGCATGGTTCTTGCTCAATTGTAGGATTAAACCATGTTTGAGTTCACATAGGTTGATTCATGCTAGAATTCATGCATGCATGTTGATTTTGTTGGTTCTTGAGGTTGAATTCATGGTCAATTGGTGCATGCAAGCTCATATTCATATTAAGTCCGTGATTTCATTTCATTTGCCAACTATAGAGCTTTTTGGAGCAAGATTTAAAGCTTGAAATTGATTTAAAGTTCATGCATGGCATGTTTAAAACTTGTTCATGAAATGGAGTGCCTGTATCGAACACCCCAAACTTGTTATTCTATGTGTTTGAAAGAGTTTTCCAGAAAATGGGCCCAAGAGGATCGAATTTGGAGCATCAAAACTTGGTTTGAAACTCAGAGGTCGAATCTGGATTTTCCAGATTTTGGACGTCCGCCGAAGCGAAGTCCGCTTCGGAGGGAATGCATGCTCCCAGTATTTTCTCGCATTGTTTTACAGTCCGCTCGAGCGGGGATTTTAACGCTCGAGTGGGAAAATCGCGCATCCAGCATTTTTGCACCTTTCATCAGTCCGCTCGAGCGGCGGAATGTACGCTCGAGCGTGGGCCTTTGTGTGCTTGTCCGCTCGGCGAAAGGGAAACTCAAGGCCGAGCGAGGCCCGTTTCATCAAAATTCTGGAATTGCTTCCTTAGTGCATTTTTGTATCCTCATCGCATCCTAGGCATTCTTAGGCCTAGTTTAGAGCATCTTAATGAGGATGTAGACATAGAACCACACCGAGGAATTTAGGGATTTAATTATCATCCTTTCCAAACTGTAAACTTAGTGTGTGTTCTATTTATTGACTGTTTAGGGTTGACTCTCGGGGACGCGCTCTAGCTACTGATAGCCCAATCACTGTGAGTAACAGATTGTGTAAAGATATGTTCAAATGGTTATATTTTGAATACTGAACTGAACTGTTTATTGAACTGATATTACTTATTGAATGAATGTATGTCCTCCATTTCGAACTGTATTGTGGCATCCTTAGCACCTACTGTTATTGACTGTTACAGAGCTCTGTCGGTTTCCTTGTGGAACCATACTGATTGATGGCCATCATTATTGTTGGGTCTGTTAAGGCCCGGTCCTTTTGGACCTACTGTTTATAGGCTAATGGATGTACCACATATGACTGATTGACTGAAATACTGAGAGATTGAAATACTGTATAATGAATTGATTTCATTACTGTAAGGACATTCATTCACAACCTCTTTACACTGTATGTTATTCACTGGGCTTTAGCTCACTGTTTATATATATATGTAGGTGCTCAGCCACCAGACCGAAGCTAGGAGCATGGGATTGGTTCCCAGTTTTGTCAAGCCAGCCTATGTGCCTCACTGTGAGGTTCCGAGGCGCCATGCCATGGCTTGGGGTGTTTTTTTGTTTCCCCCACCTGTCTCCATACTGTATTGTACCTTTTGTATAGACTGTTTTACTGCACTGTTATCGAGGGATTGAGTCCCCGTACTGAATGTCTGTAATGATTGTGTATACTGTACTGGTTTGAATGCATAAATGTATGAAAAATGTTTTTGGCATACAGATTAACACAGCTCTACGGACACTAGTTTTTACTGTTTTGGCTTCCGCCAGTTCTCAACTCGTTCTCTTGTATTCAGATCAGTAGGCCTTGGTAATCTCGGATTCTTGGCGATTCTGATGCTAAACCCATAGGGCCGGGTTTGGATCGTGACACATACTTGCCGGAAAGGGCACAATTGAAGCTAGCAATAGAAGGCCAAAAGCTCTCTCATCCTCCAAGCAGCGAGGTACCAAGCCACGTGCGCAACACAGATTGAAAATGGAGCTGGATATTCAATTCTGTCATCTGGATGATCACACCCAAATTGGCATCTGACCCAGAATGTGTGAGACGAATCAATTTGTGTTGTAGATTTATCAACCGATGATCACACCCAAATTGGCATTATCAACCGATGTCAGTTGTAGATTTGCTGCACATCCAGTCGCGCCACAACCCTTCTGTAGGAAAGCTCACTAGTTGTGAGCCAAAGAAGAAGCATCTAGTAGAATACTAGGGGCAAGAGTCCACAACTTCCTGTTTATCCATCAACTACCCAGGGAAGGGATAAAAAATAAGAGAGATTGAAGAATAGAGAGATGTGCGTTGAGAGAAAAAGTGAGGAAATGGCTTGTTAGAGAAATAGAGATTGAGTGCCATAGTGATGTGAGAATCACAAATGAGAAGGGGTGAGAAACAATACCCGAAGAAACAGGCCCCTCATGAACTGAGAGGTCTCTCGCCATTGGAACACATTCAAGTGTTGCATTTGCTGCTTTTGTTTGTCTCGATTCTTGTTTTGAGTCGTTTCGAGTGTCAATAGATGTGTTTAGGTTGTTTTACCTTCGTTTTCTCTTTATTGAGTCATTGTGATTGTGGTCGGTTGTAGGCTCAATACCTGGTTGAGACTCATTTCTCAATTTCAATTTCAATTCGTTTTGTGCCCGGAGTGTTGTGCTATTCTCTACATTTGTGCAAAACAGGATTTGTTCTTTCATAAAATTGCAGGGTTCAACCCAGATCATGTGAGAACAATAAAACTAAGACCTATCTAAAGCTACATAGGTTCCGGACTGCAAAATAAAAGAAAAGAAGGAAAATTTGGAGCATCTTAGCATGTTTCAACTTCGGCAAATTCCGAGATTGCATTCCAGGTGCACCTTCTCAGGCCTCGCCTTTCTTTGGAGTATGAGTGTATCTCGACCCCAAGTTTAAGCCTGCTTCAGGTCAGAATGGCAATTAAAGCAGCATGCAAATGTTAACTTTTGCCAATATGAACGGGATGTATCCTTTTTAAGTTAAGCACATTGTAAAGTCCTCTGAGAGGTAAATTCGAGGCACCAAAGTACATAGTTGCCTCCCTTCTTGCATAGAATATGCACTTTCATATACACTTCTGTTGCATGCGTGCCGCGTATTGTTTATGATTCTTGTATAGAATATGCTTTCAATGTTGCATAAAATATGCCTGTCTTTTGTATAGAATATACTTTCAATATTGCATAGAATATGCTCTTGTTTCATGCATAGAATATGCTTTCAATGTTGCATAGAATATACTTTTGTCTCTTGCATAGAATATTGCTTGTTTCATGCATAGAACATGCTTTCAATTAACATCGTGCATCTATCGCACAATAATCTCACTCAGTACATTTATCACACAATCGCTCACTTTGCTCGCACTATTTTGTGCATTTGCTTTGCTCGCACTATTCTGTGCTTTTGTTTTGTTCGCACTATTTTGTGCACTTTGTATCACACTCGTACTATTTTGTGCAATTTACACTTGCGCTTTCTTGTGCATCGCATTATCTTGTGCATTTCATTACATGCTTCTATTACCTTAAAAAAAACTTTACCCAAAAACAACTCACTGTCTAGTTGTCAAAAATTGTTTTGGGCCAAACTGAGAAACAACTGGTGACTTAAAAAACTTTTCATTGGTTTTATTTCTGAAAAGGAAAATAAATGAGAACATAATTAAACAAGCGACCGGAAATGAAATGACAGAATCACATGCAAAAGTTGAAGGAGTTTGAAATGAACTCCTATTTTTTTTGTCTGTGAACTTTTCACTGATGGAAAATAGTTTTAAAATTAGTGCTTTTAAAATTTGAACCCACTTTTAAAAAGTGGAAATGAATTTTTTTTTTTGAATACTGAATTGGAAATTATCTGTATTTAATTATATTATAATTTTGGTGGGTGCTTGAGCCTGACACCCTTTTGTTTCTTTTTCTTTTTTTGCTATAACAAATATAAATTATATCTAATATTCTTCACAAATTATGCACAAAAAAAAATTTAATATATATATATATAATCATATAAAATTATAATATAATTAAATTGACTAACAAAATATAATATTTAGGTACTAATTACCCGCTATCCTACTTAAATGTGCGTGTGTCCTATGCTCCAATGAGGATTCATTTATTTATTTATTATTTTATAAATCATTACTCTGATACCATTTGTCACGACCCGTTCCTCGTACCCAAGAGTTAAGTATCGTAATGGCTAGTAACTGAAGTTACCTCAGAGCCACAAAGTGACCAAACAGAGGCCAACGGTTATTTAAGTCCTCCAAGGTATGGGACTTCTGTGGTGGTATTTATAAAATAATTCCTCAAAACAAATTTTAATAAACAGTTATATGCATAGGTTTTCCTTATTATATAAAATAAGGTTCAGAAATTAAAAATGCTAATATAATTTATAAAACATAATTTACATAAACTAAACTATGGTAACTCAAAACATATGTAAAACATATAATGGTAACTCAAAGTATAATATAACCCATCTTAATATTGACTCTTACTATTTTCTTCTTATTTTTACTATTTTCTCACGGATGTTCCTCCGCTGTCATTTTCCTCTCTATTTCTTTTTCCTTTCTCCTTCTCTCTTTTTTACCTTTTCTTTCCCACAGAGTGATCAACTCCTCCTTATTTATAGGGAGGTAAAGCATCATGCGACCAACACGTGGCACCTCGAAGATTTGCTCATAACTCACAAGATTTATACTTATCTTAATAAATATTTAAGATAATTACACTTTGGCCCAATTTTCTAATATAATTATATAAATAAACTAATCCCTAATTAAATTACACTCTATCGTATACCAACAAAAAATTAATTATTTATTTTACTACCACACCTATTATTATTATTGTTATCAACATTATTATTTATTTACTCTTACTTTTATATTTATTTATTTACTATCTTTAACTTTAATTTGGCCAAACTAGTATTATAATTCCATATTTCTGTTAATTTTGTCCCAAATAATAATCCATAATTAATCTCATATTTGATAATCTAATGCCAAATTAGATTCTGTATTTATTATTATTTATTTAATAATATATTATCACATACAACCATAATACTAGTATAAAATTTAATGGATAACTTAAATTTTCGGGTTATTACAGGTGCAACTTAGGTAGGCTCAGCCCGAGCAATGCGAACTCAGTTCGAATTTTTTTATGGTTTGGACAAGATATTTTCAAATTAGTACGAGCTTGGACAAAAATTCAGAAGCCCAAATTAAATTTGGGCGGGCTTAGGTAAAAATGTCAAACAACCCGAGCAACCCGAAACCCAAATAATATATATATATATAGATATAAAAAAATATTAAATATACATATTAATTATTAGTCATTATATGATATTAAAGTAATTTAGATTATTAAATCATATTGAATATATATTATGTGGGCGTTTGGAAAGTGACTATTTTAAAGGCTTTTTGACTTTTTGGCTATTTTAGTTTTTGTGCTTAGGAAGATGGATTGAATTTTTTGTTTGATTGTTGTATTGAAAAATGTGTTTGAAGTGATGTTGAGATAAAAAATAATTAAATTATTCTGAAAAAGGTGTGTCTGACGTGATGAAGAAATAGCAAGGACATGATGATTGATTTGTTGGGGTATGAAATTACTAAATTGCCCCTATGTGTTAGAATGCTAAGCTGGTGGGTTAGTTAAAAATTAAAAGGGTAAAATGGTAATTTCAAATTTGCCTTGACACTTCTGCCAAATTGTCTGCGTCAATTTTTGATAAAAAAAAAAAAAAAAAAAAAACTCAGCTACAGTTGAGCTTTTCGGCTATTTATTTGAATGAGGCTAAAATAGCCTCACATCTTGCTTCCCAAACACCGCCTATATATGCAAATAATATAAAATCTTACTTTTTTTTTTATTTTCACTCATAAATTATAAGGATTACTATAGCGGTATCTCTCTTACATTATATAAATTATTTGTTTTAATGGTATTAATGATTTTCTATAAAACAAAAAATGTAAATAGTGTCAAAATTTAACAATTTAATAATATAGATGCAAAAAAAAAAAAAAAAACTGAAATTCATTTATAATTCGGGTAATTCAGGCAACTCGGGCAATTCGAGTTTAATTCGGGTCGGGTTTGGACAGGCAACCTCGGGTTGCAATTTGGGTTTGAGCGGGCTTGGATAGGTCTCAGTACAACTTGGGTTGGGCTTGGGCAACCTCCCAACTCAATTGAACCCGCCCGAGTTGCGTCCCTAATTATCAGGTTTTGGGACCCCTGATGTTGGGTGTGTTAGATGGCTACTTTTGGATCAAATACAAATGGACTACAATACATATCCTACTAAGTCGTATATTGTCTCAAACACCCTTGTGATAAAATTAAAACCACCCAACATTTTGGTGAGGGCCACTTAATTGATAATTTGAAACATACACACACAAACAGAGGTTCTTGAGCTGTAAAGAGATTAGGGAAAAGAGAGTCCCATAGTGGTGGTGGCCGCATTGTCACATTTGGTTTAATTTTTGTTTTTGATTTAACACATGTCAGTCGTTAATATATATAATGTGCACACTTAATAAGTATAATAATAAAAACGGAAGAAGTTATAAAATGCACTTGTACTTGGCCCATTTGGGAGCTTCTAATGCACTCAAAAAATATTGATGGATATTTTATATTTGATGATTTTTTTAGTATCATTATATCCCTAAGACAAATTATCAATAATTACAAAATCTTAAAATTCATTTCTATTTACATCCTTAATCAAGCACCACCTTTTTCCTTTCTGACCACCTCTACCCTCCCAAACTTTCCCCCGCCTCCCTCACCACCCTCAACCCTACCTTACCCCACCTTCAATCGCTAGCCCGAACCATTCCCTACCCTATCCCCTCTACACAGGGACAGAACCAAACTTTTGTCTTCCGGGAGGGCAAAATTTAAATAAAAATGTGAGTTACGTTAGAGATTCACACTTTACCCACAATTATATGACAATGAATTAAGCATTATATGATTGAATTTGTGAAACCCCCCCCCCCCCAAAAAAAAAAAAAAAAAAAACTTGTAATTTGCAATCAAGAGATAAGTACAAAAGAAAAAAGAAAAAAAGAAACTTAAAATTAAAAGAAGAGAGAAAATAAAAAATATAAGAACAAATAAAATTACAAAAGACAAAAGAAAGAGAAAAGCACATGAATTGCTTTAAAGTAAAAAAAATAGAATAAAGAAGAGCTGGTGGCCAATACACATCAATACCAAATAACAGTAAAAAAAAGAAAAAAAGAAAAGAAAAATACACAAGTAATCAAGCCAAAAGCGGAGGGGCCATGCCCTTTACAGTCTTTACATAGGTCTGTCCCTGCCTTCACACCTCCATCTGGCCCCAGCCTATCTCTACCCTTGCCTGCCCTTCCCTAGCTCCTTCTACCACTTCCCAACCCTCCTTCATCCCCTCTCCAGCTCCCTCCACTAGCCCCTAGCCTTTCTTTTCCCTTTGTTCACAACTCTCTCTCTCATTGCAACTGTCTCTTCCATTCTCCTTGTTGGTAGTAGTGGGTGGTAGTTGGGGTGATATAAATGTTAGGTTTGAAAAGAAAGGGGTAGTATTTGAGAGGGAATGAGACGGACAACGAGCGGTAGGAAGGGAATTAGAGGAAGCACATGTGGTGAGGTGAGTGAAAGTAAGTTGGAATCAATCTAAATGTTCAAATAAACAAAATAAAAATGTAATTTAAGAATCAATATAGTTCGATATTTTAAAATGCATTTAGAGTTCCTTGACATTGTTAGAATATCATCAATTCTGAGATTATTAATCCTTCATTCACTTTCTGAAAGGAAAAAAAAACTCTCATATACTGTAATGACAATTATAATCAATCTTTCTCATTTTATATATTAGCAATATAATTAGGTCTAGTTTGGGAAGATTGAAAAAAGATAAAAAGTCAAAAAGTCACTATTCTATTTAAGTCACATCATCTTATTTAAGTCACATCACCTCTCTAACACATCACTTCAAACCCAACCCAAACCCAACCCATATTTCATAAAAAGTCAAAAAGTACACTTATTTAGTCTTCCCAAACTAGGCCTGGAAGACGTTGCATATATATATATGGAATTGGGGATGCGCGACAATAATTGTTGTGCGGCAAAATGGGCTTATTTCGGAGTTCATTTTGATAATTCAAAGTTCACATTTTAAAATATATCAAGTAGAACATACCTGCAAAAAATCAAGTAAATCGGATATCAATTGTGATTTAAAATATTAAAATGAATACAAATGTGAGTGGATGAATTGATAAACGATATACGATTAACTTGATTTTTTGTAGGAATGTTTTACTTAATGTATTCTAAAATGTGAATGGTTCGAATTATCAAAATGAGTTTCAAAATGAACCCATTTCACTACGCAGCAGTTGCTACTGTTGGTGAAAATACCAGAAAAATTATATTTTATTAATAAATAATGCAAAGAAAATGAGATACAAATAGATCAGACTAAGGCATGGATATCTCGTTTTCTTTAAGGAGATCAAGTCCATTGCGGTAAAAAGAACCCAAATACCGATACAACAATCACAAAATTATACTTGTCCCCTCCAAGATACAACAGCCCAACCACTTGCCGTATGGTTCAGGCCAACTCTACACAAGATAGTGAACCCAAAGCTCCACTAAGAAAAACACCCTTCTTTGCTAGTAATCTCTCAAGTATAAACAATAGCTGGTGTAGAAAAGAGTGGATGAGAGAAACTATTTATAGGCCACTGGGACCTTACAATTTACACCAAAAATAATAATGACCATTAAATTAGAAAAAATGGAGAGTCTCCAAATATTAATTCACTACCAAGTTCATGAACTCCAATTAATCTTCATTCATGAACAAGATGAGATTCATAAACAAGACAACAGAAAATTCATGAACAAAATATAATAAATAAATAAAAGATATTAAAATGGTCCAACAATCCCCTACTCATTTTAATATCAACAAGGACAAGAGAGATTACCAAACAAAGATAGACTAGTATGCATCATGAAGGTGTGCTCTGCATTGAACCTTCATTAGTGAAACAACAACCTTTACTCCAGAGTCAATAGTGGTCTCAAATTTGAACTATGACTACTTAGAGGAAATAAAGTATTACTGCTCACACATAATAATCCAGGTGTTGACATGAGCTTTTAATAGCTAGCACATTACGACGTTGTGCTTATCCCAGTTTTCATGAGCATATTTGAGAATAAGCCTTATTCTTATAGAAAGTGGTCCCACTTTCATGCTCACATAGATGAAATCTGTTAAGGATGTTCCTGTAATTTATACACCTGATGGGTCGTTGAACACACCAAAATTAAATACTAAACTATACCAAATTCTATCAGAATAATGGCAAATCCAGGTATCAATCCACAGGGACAATTGTGCAATTGAACTAATTTAATTGTTAAATTCCTAAATTAATTTTGATAAAAAGATTGAATGATCATAACCTAATTTAATAACGAATAAATTAAACTAAGGAATTAAATTATCAATAATAAATGAAATTGAGTTTACTGAATTGAGAAAAAATCCTAGGGTAGAGAATTCACCACTAACCACATAATTAGGGTTTCCAATTGAAATCAATTATGCTATGGTTTGAACGAATTAATGTTTCTTAACTACAAGCTCGAAGCATTTGACAAGAAGATCATCACATTCAATGTACGAGCACGAACTATCTCAAGTAATACAAATCGTTCACTCTAAACTAAGGTAGTGATACGACTCGTTCCTCGTAGTATGGTTCGTCTCATACCTTGAATGTAAAGGAATAGAAAACACATGTATGGATAACATTCAACAATCACAGAAAGTCAAATATTCAAAGAGATAATGAAAAATAAATAAAAGAAACTTCTAAATCACCATACAAATGTTCAAACCTTTACATAATTAAAAATCAAAAAGAAAACAAAATAATTACATGGCTAGGGTTTCATCAAAACCCTAGAAAAGAAGACTAGCCACTCATGGAGGAGTGGAAGGAGGTAGATGAAGAAGAAACCACCATGGGAGACATCCTTGAAGCTTTTGTTTCCCTTTCTTTCCCAAACCCTAGCCTTTCTCTTTAGGTCAAAACAATTTCAGAACCTTAGAAAAACCTTTTTCTTTTCTTTTTATACTTCTACTCACTTCCAAACAGGTTTAAAACATCGGTTTGACTTTTCCAGAAAAAGTCAACTCTGTTCAAATTTTGTCTTTTTGCCCATTTTATGCTCCGACGATGTACAACCTGATTGACATTCAACACACATAAAGTATACAGTTTGACCAGCAAGTGAAGTTAAGAGATTCTAATTAACAGCCTCAATGATGTACAATTCAGCCTTAATCAACACCCCACTCAACAAGAGTTACAGAATTTCATTAAGAGTATAAAAACTCAACCCTCTAACATTAAGGACAAATGCACTTACATAATAGGAATAGATAACAAAATATTAAGGAGTGTATTTTTCACAACCACCATGTGATTCATTCTTCCCATTGAACCTAGTTACAGGATCTCTGATCCGCAGGTTGGGTATCCTTATACATGGTTTATAATTTTATAGGCTTCAAACCCATCCCCCTCAATGTATTCCAAACCCTATCTCTCGCTAAGGCCTTAGTTAACGGATCCGCAAAATTATCACAAAATTTTATATAATTCACAGTTATGATGCCATTACTCAAATAGGATCTCACATTACTGTATTTCTTTGGAATTGGTCTGGATTTACCATCATAAAAATGGTTGTTCACTCTATCAATAATAGCAGTGCTATTATAACGAATTAACACATGAGGAATTGGTTTTTCCCAAAAAAGGATTTCATGTAACAAATCTCTCAACCAATTCGCTTCCTCACACGCTGAAGATAACGCTATAAGCTTAGCTTCCATTATAGAATTAACAATTATAATCTGTTTTTTAGACTTCCAACATATAGCACCACCACCCAAGGTAAAAATAAAACCCGAGGTAGAGAGAGAATCACCTGACAAAGTGTTCCAATCGGCATCACTATATCCCTTAAGTACTGTAGGATACTTGTTATAAAATAAACCATAATTTTTGGTGCTAGTTAAATATCTCATAATTCTTTCCATGGTTAGCCAATGATCTCGACTTGGCTTGCTAGTAAACCTGTTAAGTACTCCAATAGCATATGCAATGTCAGGTCTAGTACAGTTAGTAGCATATCTCAAATTATCAATCATGCTAGCTTATTCATTTTGATTAATCACTTCTTTTTCATTTGTTACTACAGATAAATGTATGCTTGCATCAAAAGGAGTAGCAACATGTTTACAGTCTAGAAAGTTATATTTTGTTTAAAATTTTCTCAATATAATGCGATTGATTAAGAAAAATGCATCCTTAGTCTTGGTAATTTTAATTCACAAAATAAAATTGACTTCACCACGATCTTTCATATCAAAGTGGCTATTAAACATATTTTTAATCTCATGTATAATATGCAAATTAGAGTCAAAGATAAATAGATTATCCACATATAGGCTAATAATCACATGTGTATTCTCATAAGTTTTATAATATATGCACTTATCACATTCATTAGTCTTATAGTCATTCTCAAGCATGCAGGAATCAAATTTCTCATGCCATTATTTAGGAGTTTCTTTTTAACCATAAAGGGATTTAGTTAGTTTACACATCTTGCTTTCTTGGCCAGGCTCCACAAAGCCCTCGTATTGGTCCATGTAAATCTCCTCATCTAGATCTTCATTTAAAAATGTTGTTTTCACATCCATTTGATGAATTTTTAAATTATGAATTGCAGCCACTACTATCAACAGTCTAATGGATGTAATTCTAGTAACCGGAGAAAAAGTATCAAAGAAATCAAGATCAACTGGTTGTTTAAAACCTTTAGCGACAAGCCTCACTTTATATTTATCTATAGTTCTATCCGGTTTAAGTTTTTTACGAAGGACCCATTTACACCCAATAGTTTTACAACTTGGAGGTAAATTCACTAACTTCCATGTTTTATTTGAAAGTAGTGAATCTATCTCATCATTTACAACCTTTTTCCAGAAAATAGTATCAGGTGATGATAAAGTTTCTTGCATCGTAAAAGGAATTTCTTCCACATTGTAAAGATAATAGTCATGACCAAAATCTTTTTCAACTCTAGCTCGTTTACTCCTTCTTGGTTGGATTTGAGAATTTGCTTGTTTTTGAAAAACTTGAGATGGAGTAGAAGAGTTAGGCACGGATAAAATATTTTCAGAAATTATTTGACCCCCACTATTTCTAGATTTGAAAAGAAATTTATTTTCATAAAAAATAGCATCACCTGATTGAAAAATAATATCATTTTCTATATCAAAAAATCTATAAACTGTACTATGCAATGCATATCCAAGAAAAGCACAAGTGGTAGCTCGTTTACCAAATTTAGGTTGTTTAGGATCTGCAAGCCTCACAAAAGCTAAACAATCCCAAATCCTCAAATAACTTAGATTTGGTTTATGCCTCTATCACAACTCATAAGGTACAATTTTAGTCTTTTTGTGTGGCACTCTATTTATCACATGGCAAGCTGTCAAAATAGTCTCGCCCTAAAGATTTGAGGGAGCACCTAAATCAATAAGCATAGCATTCGTCAAATCAATTAACATTCTATTTTTTCTTTCAGCTACGCCATTAGATGGAGGTGAATATGGTGGCATAGTCTCATGAATAATTCTCAATGACTGAACAAAAGAGTTGAATCCAAGAGATTCATACTCCTGGCCTCTATCACTTCTAATTCTCTTAATCTTTCTATCGAATTGATTTTCCACTTCAAGAATGAATTCTTTAAATTTCTCAAAAGTATCACTTTTATTTTTTAATTAATGTACGTTTGTGTATTTTGAAAAATCATCAATAAAAGTGATAAATATCGGTTACCACACCAAGTTAAAATTCCTTCAAACTCACACAAATCAATATGAAATAATTCTAGCAATTCGGTATTTTTTTTCAACACTTTTATGAGGTCTCTTGGTAATTTTTGCTTTACTGCAAACTTCACAATTCTCAAATTTTTTTTGTCACTTTAGGAATTAATCCTAAACTACTCATCATTCCCACATATTTACTGTTAATATGACACAAGCGAACATGTCAAAAATTAATAGAAGACGAAGTGTAAGTGGTGTTATAGTAATAATCATAAAATTAATCAATAAGAAAATTTAAGAGATAAAAATGACATTTATACTCATTTATATTGTAGGAAGTCACTTTTGCTTCATGTGTCTCGTAGTCTTCATCATTCATCTCCTCGATTGGGATTTGTTTGGCTTCTTCTCGGTTGAAACATAAACAACTTTAAAAAAACTGAGATAAAAAAGAACTTTTTTTTTTTCACCTCTTAAAATAAACTCCCTTGAACTTGAAGAATCCAAATACCGATGCAGCAGTTACAAAACTACGACTTGTCCCCTCTAAGATACAACAGCTCGACCATTTGTCGTATGGTTCAGGCCAACTCTACACAAGATGGTAAACTTAAAGCTCCACCAAGAAAAACACACTTATTTGCTAGTAATCTCTTAAGTAAAAACAATAATTGGTGTAGAAAAAAGTAAATGAGAGGAACTATTTAGAGGCCACTAGAACCTTACAATTTATACCAAAAATAATAATGACTATTAAATTAGAAAAAATGGAGAGTTTTCAAATATAAATTTACCACTAAGTTTATGAACTCCAATTAATTTTCATTCATGAACATAATAAAAGATCACAAAAACAATTAATCTCTATTCATGAATAAGATAAAATTTATTAACAAAACAAAAAAAAATTCATAGACAAAATATATAAACAAAATAAATAAAAGATATTAAAATAATCTAATAGCTCCTACGCAAAGTGCACGGTAACATCCAAATTATATCTATACTATATATTAAGTAAAAGGGGATTTTTAACCCCCAAGCCTTGTGAGAGCTCCAATCTCTCAATCTAAATTTCCTAATTTTTTGATTTAAAAAAAATAAAATCTTAGCATTTATTAATTTTTCCCAACTCTCAAGTCTTACCATCATAATAACACTTTAATGCATTAAGAACAAGTATAAAAAAAATTTTTTGAAATCCAATACATATGAATTCATTGAAAAGTCCCAACACATATAATTATTATCCCTTATAATAACACTTTAATGCATTAAGAGCAAGTATAAAAAAAAATTCTTGAAAAGTTCAATACAAGTGATTATTATCAAAATATTAAACTTTAATATAATATAATAATAAAAAAAAACATTTAATTTCTTGAAAAATCTAACACATATGATTATTATCAAAATATTAAACTTTAATATAATATAAAAAAGAAAAAAAAAAGACATTTAAAAAAAATTTAAAAATCATAATTTATATATATAGATAATTATATACACAATTCGTATATAGTATGAATGATATACTAATATATATATATATATATATGGGGGAAATAAAAGCTCTTGTGGATTTCGGTAGGTATGTCCTTGTCTGCAGCCAATGATACGGCTCAAAAGTCCCTTTCTCTGTGCGCTGCAGAAGCAGTAGCACTCGGAGAGATTTGGCCTTGGTCTCGTTGGATTTGGGATCTGCTGTGCCTTTGGCTGTTGTGCTTCCTGGAGGAGTATTGTTCTGAGGCCTCGTTTATTTTCAGAGATAGAATTGAAGGGATTAATAGTAAAGAGATTAATAGTAAAGAGATTATTAGTGAAAAAATTAAGTAAAATTGTATTTATTTTGATAATAGTTGTTAGTGTAGGAATTGTCAAATTATTTTTATATAAAATAATAAAAAAATAAAAAATATATAAAAAAATTAAACATTAATGTTTTAATAAAAATACTCAACATGTAAAAAAAATTTAAAAAAATAAAAATAAAATAAAAAATTTCCAAAAAAATAAAACAAATAAAATAATGATTTTTACTTAACAAAAAATATAAAAAATTAAACATTAATGTTTAAAAAAATGTCCGACATGTAAAAAATAAAATAAAAATAAAAAATTTCTAGTCCACCGGACTATTTTTCTAATACCAAGTCCTGGAGGCTCATCCGAATCTTCTTGGAGAGGCCCATCCTAATCCGGAGCTCACTATCAATTCCCTCCCCATCTCTCAAAACAAGCACAATATTAGTAGGTCTCACCTCACTACCAATCTCAATCCCCTTCTCTGATTCTCTAAACAAACGGGGCCTGAGTCTTTTTTGATAATTCGAATCATTTATATTGGCGCTGTTTGGGAAGGGACTAAACAGGCTAGTATAGCCTAAAAAAAAAATTTAGCCAAAAAGCCCTCTTTTGGCAAACTTTTTCAAAAAAAAAAAAAAAAAAAAATAGGATCTGACAATGATGTGGGCGACCTACACTGTCGACTTATCTTGCACAAAGGATAAGGACTAAATGACGATTTTGCCCCTTGACTTTAATTTTAAAAATATATGTGTAGGGACAAATTTGTCATTTTAAATAAAAACATCATTTCAACACACTTTCCAATACAACAACTCAACTAAAAAATCATCTCATCTTCCCAAACACAAAAACTAAAATAGTCACTAAAATAACCAAAAAGCCAAATAGCCTACTAAAATAGCCACTTCCCAAACGAGGCCATTATAAGATTCATCGAAGAGATCAATTATACAAAAAATCAAGCCTAGTTTGGCATATACTATATAATCCATCTTTTTATCTTTTTATCTTTTTTCCATCACATCACCTCTCTATTTTTTTGCACATCTTTTCGTAAAAAGATAAAAAGTGCACTTTTTTAGGACACCCCAAACCAACCAAATATTTAAACTCTATAAAAAAATATATATTTATTTTTATAACAATTAACAATTAACATAATTTTTATAAATTTTAAAAATAATTAAAATTTAATCATAAAATTACAAATATCCGATTAACATGGACTTGGTCCCCCCGCCATCACTCCATGGGACCTCAAAACCATATTCAACTCCTCTATTTTATTTTTTGGGTAAATATAACTCGTCTCTTTCCTTTCCCTTCCCTTCTTGTCTTTTTAAAATTAAAAAAAAATAAAAACCAAATTTGTTGCATGTAATTGGTAACATTTTTTTACGTGCCAAAGGAAAAATAATAATGCTTGAGACTATTAAAAGTAGTGCTTTAAAAATATCACTAATGATGTGGCAGTGGACGGGGCCCACTGCTTATGTCTTATTATTATTATTATTTTTTTAAAGTATTTGCCAACTCATTAATGGTGCTTTAGAGCACCATTTTTAGTGAGATGTATCATTACCGAAGGAAAAAATTAACTTCACGTGAGGGGAAAAAAATAGTAAAACTAAGAACATTTAGAAATGGCTTCAGTGCTAGTTTAAGGCCTAGTTTGAGGTGTTTCAAAAAATTTAGAAAGTAAAAAAATTATAAATAAAAAAAAGTAAAAAATTTATCATTATTCATAAATTAAAAATATTAAAAAATTAATATATATAATATTTTAATCAAACTAACTTTACAAAGTTTTCGGAATTGAATTGACCCCTTTAGTACTGTGACAGGGAGAAAAAAAATTACATATATAAAATCACTAAGTTGAACGGTAATATTGGGCCCGTGGGGGCCCACCACGGGTCCCGTTTTAATAATTCGAACCGTTCAATGTGTAGAACTTGTCCAGAACTATTTGCCTGTAAAAAATCACGTTAATCGGATATCGTTAACTACATGATCAAATTAGTTTTGTATAAAAAATGGATGGTGTTATAGTTAACAGTTGACAAAAAACTAACACGATTAAATAGCTATCGATATCCAATCAATATAATGTTTTACAAGCATATAGTATTCGACGAATTCTACATATTAAACGGTTCCGATTAGCAAAACGAGACATGTGGTGGGCCCCCACGGGCCAAACAATACAGTCTAATCCAAACCCGAAAAGGAGGCAATCATTTCCGATCTCGTAATCAACCCATTACCTTGCCCAACCTGTGCGGCCTAATCCACTATCTTCTCCTACATATTTATTTATATAATTTTTTAATACATATTTTTTTTATAAAAAGTCAAAAAATTAACTCAAATATCCATATTTTTTTTCTTAACTTTTTAGTCTAAAAAGACAAAAAATACACTTATTTAGGACACTCCAAATATCCCCTAAAATTGACCCCCAACTATGTATATATATATTAATAATAATAAAAAATATTAAAGCATCTTTTTGAGGGTATTCATGGTAAAAAAAAAAAAAAATGCCTCTGTCTGGTAAGTAGGTTGGGTTGGGTTTGGAATTATTGTAGTTACAAAAATATAAAATAAGCTTTTTAAGTTAATAAGATAAAATATCACATTCAATCCATAATTATTATATTATTTCTTTTACAAGAAATCAAAAAATTCAAAAAATTCATTCTGTGGTGAAAGGGTTTAGAAATACTCTTCAGATCCTGGTAAACGCCAATGATCGTCAGCTAGTCACCTGTAAAGGTACAAATACTCCGGTTGGGGGTGCCGGAATTAGCGCTCCGACGGACAAGTCAATTTTTCTCCTCAAGAAAGCTTGTTTACTAAGTTTTTGGAAGTTCTTACATACCTTTACAAATTTGGAGCTCTTGTATTTATATCCATTTTTCGGGCCTCGGGGCCAGAGTCTACTTTTTATTTATTATTCTTTCATTTGTCCTGACATGCCCTCTCAGGTCTATTCGGCCTCAAGAACCCGTCCGGCGTCCCAATTGAGCAGAATGGAGCCGTTCGATTCCTGGCTCCTTGGGTATACCAGATTTCGTTCCTCTATTTATTCGGCTCCCACAATTGCCCCCCAAGCGTTCCGCCAATGACAGTTGGGTGAAATGCTTGGTTCCGATTTTCAAATATTCTGAACCGAAGTTTAAGGGTTAGTCTTATCATACGGACATTTAATTACCCCCCTTTAATCGTCGTCTCAACTTCCCGACCCTTCGTACACGCCTATTTATTATGATTTAAAATCCGATGTCTTTTCGAATCCGTGCTCTATGACGTTGGTTGCTGGGTTACTTTTCGAATCGTCCTTGCAATTCTTCCGTCTGTGATACTTTCTTCATTTTTGTAAGTCTTCCTCTCCCCTGCTCTGGAACTTTTCCTAGTTTGTTTATTCCGTCGCATGTTCTTATAGACAGTAGGTTATGGCGAAACATATGAAAGACTTCCTTTCATCAGATCGAATCGTTGGCTTTAGACGCCATTTCTCTATTCCTGACAATGTCCACCTGTCGTTTGTGGCGGACGACACTCTTGACATGGAGAGGGAGGACAAAAACACGATTGTCTTTCCCCTTTTGTCAATCGCAGAGGGTGGAGTTCGCTTTCCCCTTCACCTGTTTTTGAGGGTTGTTCTTCGCTATTGGGAGTTGATCCTTTCCCAACCCAATGTGAATTTCTTTAGAATTATAATGGGGGTCGTAGCGCTGAACCGTTGCCTTAGAATTAACCTTGGCATCCCTGCCATTCGGCACTGTTATGCTTTGGCCAAGTCCTCCGGTCGGCACGGGCGTTACTTCCTCAGAGCTAAGGATACAGATCATCAGTTAATCACTATGCTTTCCGGCTCTGGGAAACGAGTTGATGATGTCACGGTCGTTGTCCGCGGCAACTGGAAGTTCGGCGAAGGGGAGGATCGTAGCGATCCTATTCCTAGACGTATGAGCGAACCAGGTCGCCAAATGCTTTCTTTCTTGTATTGTGTGCTCTCATATATATATATGTATATATAATTTTTGAGTCTTACGGCTCGTCTTGTGCAGGGAACGATTTGAAAAAAGTCCAAGTTTCAACTGACAACGACGTTCTTTCGGACATCAAGATTGCTCTCAGTTATTTCGGCCGTCGCGGTCTTGACAAGCAGGGAAGAGCGGCTCACATTCTGCTTTGCTACGAGCCCACATATACAACCTTTTCGGCTGCGGAAAACATACCGATTCCGAAGGGGGAGGATTTTCTCGTCGCTCGTATTTTTTCCGACTTCAAAAACTTGAGACAGGTAGGTTTTGAAGGGTCCGATTCAGAGAATACTGAAGTATCCGATACTGCCAAATCAGGTCAGTCCGAGGCCGAATCTGAGGAGGTATTGGATTCTGCCGATCCTCCCTCTACTTCGGGGCTGGGGAACCTCTCTGTTGACGACGTTCCTGGACGTACAGATAATCATCCCATCTCGGGACCCACTAACATGGCTGGGTTAAGCCTAACAAAGCTTGCTAAGATGGCGAATGCGGAGAGGTTAGGCTTGCGGCGAAGCGAGGGCCTTTTCGAACCGCCTAATGAAGGAATCTCAACATTCCCTCCCAATTACCGAATCAAAATCCTTGGGAATTCTTGACGAGGCGGCAGCAAATAAGAATGCCGAATCCGCATTGGTTGGGAAGGCCGTTCAAGATGTTGAGGAAGAGGCGGAGAAACGCGCTAGGGATCATGAGGTCGGTTTAGAAGACCACGGCGGCAAACGTCCTCGAATGGGGGGGTCGAGTGAGGTTTTGCCCTTTATGATTCGACCGATGGTAAGAAATATGCCGGTTCTTTCGGATGCCTCGGTGCTTAAAGACCCAGAAGTCGCGTTTGGCGTGGCAACGTCTCTGTCGTTGCCGCGTGATATGGAGGCTTTCCAGTTGGAGCCGGATTTGAATGCGACAGTGTTAGCCTCGCAGTCGGCCCTTTTGGTGTGTGTTCTAACTTTTCCATCACTTCATCCAAACATTGTTCGCGTTACGTTTTTTTTTGAATTTCTTTTGCAGACCGTTGGTAGGATAGCCGATATGGGCCGCCGTCAAGGAGATTAGTCATTTACGAAGGCAAGTTGAGGGCCAGAGGAAAAGGGCCGAGGACGAATTTTTAAGAGCGAACCAAGAAGCTTCTCGGGCAGAGGACGAGGTAGAAAAAGCTCGTCATGCGGATAAATTGAGAGTAGAGGCCGAGAAGAAAGCCGACGATATGGAAGCTGCACTTGGCGTGTCTCAAAAGGCAGTTGCCAGCCTAAAGGCTGAGTTGGCTGAAATGAGGGCGGCGAAGGAGATTGCCGATTCAAAAAGTTTCGAAGCCGAAAGATTTGGACTCACGAGTATGTGGATCAGGTCTTTCGGTTTGAGAATCGGGGCTTCAAACATGGTTGGCACAAGGCCCTTGCTGCAGCTGGAGTTTCGCTGAATATGTCAATACCGTATGAGCAAGTGGACATCGATCCGTTGGAGACTGATTCCGAGGGTTGATCTTTACGATACACAATTTGTTATGATTTCGAGAACTTTTTCCGTTTGTTTTTGTTATTTTTGTATTTGTTTATCGGGCATTTTTCATGCGGGTTGATATTATAAAAGTTATGAATGGACTTTGATACTTTTTTGTAGTTGTAAAATATTATAAATTTTGCTCAATGTGCTGATGTTTCCGTGACTTTATGGTGATATTTCGTAATAGATCTATAATCTGCGGTTGCCTTGGCCGGGGCGCGAGCGTGAGGAGCCAAACGGTTCATACTCGTGGGCTGGCCGAGGCATTCTTTGAAAGGGTGGCCGAGTAAAAACTGGCCGAATAGATTAATAAATCTACCCTTGCCTTGGACGGGGCGTGAGCGTGAAGAGCCAAACGGTTCATACTCGTGGGCTGGCCGAGGCATTCTTTGAAAGGGTGGCCGAGTAAAAACTGGCCGAATAGATTAATAAATCTGCCCTTGCCTTGGACGGGGCGCGAGCGTGAAGAGCCGAACGGTTCATACTCGTGGGCTGGCCGAGGCATTCTTTGAAAGGGTGGCCGAGTAAAAACTGGCCGAATAGATTAATAAATCTGCCCTTACCTTGGACGGGGCGCGAGCGTAAAGAGCCAAACGGTTCATACTCGTGGGCTGACAGAGGCATTCTTTGAAAGGGTGGCCGAGTAAAAACTGGCCGAATAGATTAATAAATCTGCCCTTGCCTTGGATGGGGCGCGAGCGTGAAGAGCCGAACGGTTCATACTCGTGGGCTGGCCGAGGCATTCTTTGAAAGGGTGGCCGAATAGATTAATAAATCTGCCCTTGCCTTGGTCGGGGCGCGAGCGTGAAGAGCCGAACGATTCATACTCGTGGGCTGGCCGAGGCATTCTTTGAAAGGGTGGCCGAGTAAAAAGGGGCGGTCAACGGGGAGGTTCCCCATGCCCTCGACCGGGAATTGAGATGGATGGGACGCCGCGGCCAATGAATTTTATTGGAACATTTAGGCTTTGATATTTAGACTTTGACTAGAATATTTTGTACTGCATGGTGTAAACGTTCAAAAATGCATCAGCCGGCCCCAAGGTGTCATGCCCCAAAGGGAGCTCCGAATCCGGAGACTTATTCGGCCCCAAGGTGTCATGCCCCAAAGGGCGCTCCGAATCCGGAGATTTATTCGGCCCCAAGGTGTCATGCCCCAAAGGGCGCTCCGAATCCGGAGACTTATTCGGCCAATCGTGACTTCTACGAAGGGCGCTCTGAATCCGGAGACTTGTTCGGCCCTAAGGTGTCGTGCACCAAAAGGGGCTCCGAATCCGGAGACTTGTTTTGGCCAATCGTGACATCCACGAAGGGCGCTCCGAATCCGGAGACTTGTTTTGGCCAATCGTGGCATCCACGAAGGGCGCTCCGAATCCGGAGACTTATTCGGCCCTAAGGTGTGCACCAAAGGGGGCTCCGAATCTGAAGACTTGTTTTGGCCAATCGTGACATCCACGAAGGGCGCTCCGAATCCGGAGACTTGTTCGGCCCTAAGGTGTCGTGCACCAAAGGGGGCTCCGAATCCGGAGACTTGTTTTGGCCAATCGTGACATCCACGAAGGGCGCTCCGAATCCGGAGACTTGTTTTGGCCTTAAATGTTGAGCTTAGACATGTAAAAACACGAAATCTTGCATTACAACGACATGTGTACAAGTGTCAGGCCCACAGGTCGGGTCATTGATAAAATTTACATAGATGTGTTGAATTCCACGGCCGTGGCAGGCTTCTTCCTGACATGTCTGAGAGCCGATATGCTCCTACGCCTGCAACGGAATCTATCTGATAGGGGCCGTCCCAGTTCGGACCAAGCTTTCCATCGGCCGGCCTCCGGTTTGGCAAGATTTCTTTAGGACCGTTCTCTGGATTGTATGAAGTACAGAATCGAACTCGCCATGGATGCTAAGGCGCGGTCTCTTCGTTCTTCAATCAGAACCAGGTCCAGGGCGAGCATCATGTCATTTCGGCCTGTGTCAAAGGCTTGCGATCTCAAAGTTGGTAAGCCGATCTCTAGGGGTAAGATTGCCTGGGTTCCGAAGCATAAGGCAAACGGCGTTTCTCCGGTAGATCGTCTTGGCGTTGTACGGTGGGCCCACAGTACACTCGGCAACTCTTCAACCCATCTGCCTTTGGCATTTTCTAGCCTCTTTTTGATACCGTCCAAGATAGATTTGTTTGAAGCTTCGGCTTGACCGTTACTTTGCGGGTAGGCTGGCGTAGAGAAGTAAGACTCAATACCATATTTACTGCACAATTCTCGGTATACGCCACAATCGAACTGGGTACCATTGTCCGAGATCAATGCTCTTGGAATGCCGAATCGTGTAATGATGTTCCTCCACACAAAGCGCTTAATGTTGGAATCTCGTATATGGGTTAGAGCCTCCGCTTCGACCCACTTTGTGAAGTAATCTGTTGCTGCGATTAGAAATCGCTTGTTCCCTGGGGTCCTCGGCAACGGTCCTACGTTATCAAGTCCCCACTGAGCGAACAGCCACGGGCTTGTGATAGAATTCAAAGCTTCTGCTGGCTGATGAGTTAGTGGGGAGAATTTTTGGCATTGTTCGCATTTTTTGACATAATTTTCTGCGTCGGCTCTCATCGTCAGCCAATAACATCCCTGTGTTATCGCCTGATGGGCCAGGGAGCGTCCCCCCGAATGGGCACCGCAATGCCGTGTATCTCGATTGCGGACTCTCTCTCTGTCCGGTGCACGCATTCCAAGTATGGACTGAGAGGACTTTTTGTAAAGCCCTCCTTGTGGGTCTAAGTAGTACCGCAGGCCTTGTTTAGCTTTGTGTGCTTCTTTTTGTCCTCTGGGAGTTGCTCGGAAGAAAGGAATGCAAAGATGGGGTCCTTCCAACTTGGAGCGGATTCTATAATGTTGATGTGGGTTTCCTCTGGAGGGCTGATACTTGGTTCCGGGACGAAACCTACTTCGATAGTACGTTTGAGCTCGGAGTTGATGGCGGAGGCTAAGCAAGCCAGGGCATTCGCGTGTGTATTTTGATCACGTGTTATTTGGTTCAGCTCATGATGGTCGAATTTCGTCAGCAAGGAGTTAGCCGTTTTCATATAGGCCGTCATACGCTCGTCTCTTGCCACGTACTCCTCCTTCAGCTGGTTGATTACCAATTTTGAGTCACAAAACACCAACAGCCGCCGTGCGCCGAGCAGATGTGCGTTCCGCAGTCCGGCCAAAAGGGCTTCATATTCGACTTCGTTATTTGACGCTTCGAAGCCGAGCTTGACAGCCTGCTCAATTACTGCGCCGTCGGGAGACATAATTACGACGCCGGCGCCGCTGCCCCGCTGGTTAGAGGATCCATCACAGTATAATTGCCAAATGTCCCCAACATAAATTCTCCAATCTGGCTTTGATCGAACTTCAGTCTTTAGCCGGACGTCGTCAGGCTTGAGGTCGGCAAGCCCTCCTGTGAATTCGGCAACAAAGTCGGCCAGCACCTGCCCTTTGATTGTAGTTATGGGTAAAAACAGAATGTCGTATTGGCCGAGTTCGAGCGCCCACTTCGAAACACGCCCTGATGCTTCTGCATTTCGTAGTACTGATCGAAGGGGATAGTCTGTTAGCACCCTAATGCTGTGTCCTTGGAAGTAATGCATCAGTTTTCTTGCTGCCATGACCAAGGCGATGACGAGTTTTTCCAGCGGTAGGTAGCGTGTTTCGGCGTCCACCATTGCCTTGCTCACATAATACACCTTTGTCTTTCGCCGCCTTCCTTTTCTTTTTAATGTCTGGCTTATGGCATCGGAGACTGCCAGATATAGAATGAGGGGGTCATCGACGGCAGGTGTTGTTAGAAGAGGTACTGTCCGGAGGTAGGTCTTGAGGCCGTTAAAAGCTACTTCGCATTCGGCGGACCATTCGAAAGCTCTGCCCTGACGTAGTGTCTGAAAGAATTGTCTCTGATTGATGTAGATTGGTGATGAACTGTTGAGTCAAAGACCATTCCCATCAACTTTTGGACTTCTTTCACTGAACGGGGGGAACTCAGTTCCAAAATTGCTGTGACCTACCTCGGGTTGGCTTCGATTCCTCGATGGTTGACGATATAACCCAGGAATTTGCCGGAGCCGATCCCGAATGCGCATTTGGAAGCGTTTAGCTTCATTCTATATTGGCGTAGAGTGTTGAATGTCTTTTCCAGGTCGGCTATATGGTTTTCTTCTTCTTTGGACTTCACCACCATGTCGTCGACGTATACTTCCATGGTGTGTCCGAGCTGTTCCTTGAACATCGTGGTGACCAGTCTTTGGTAAGTTGCCCCTGCATTCTTCAGTCCAAAAGGCATAACTTTGTAGCAGTAGGTTCCTCTTGGAGTGAGGAATGCAGTTTTGTCCTGATCATCCGGATTCATGGCGATCTGATGGTAGCCCCTGTAGGCATCAAGGAAACTCATGCGCCGGTGGCGTGCCGTTGCATCGACGAGTTGGTCAATTCTCGGTAAGGGGAAACAGTCTTTGGGGCAAGCTTTGTTCAAATCCGTGAAATCGACGCACACTCGCCAAGTTTCGTTTTTCTTTTTCACCACCACTGTGTTGGAGTGCCACGTGGGGTAGGTGACTTCTCTGATTGCCCCGGCGTCAAGCAATTTGTCAACTTCTTCTACAACGGCGGCGGTGTGTTCTGCGGAGGATCGCCGGCCTTTCTGAATGATCGGCTTGCACCGGGGGTCAACATTTAAATGGTGCTGTGAGACTGACGGGTCTATTCCCGGTATCTCGTATGGAGTCCACGCAAAGACATCGAGGTTGCCGAGTAAGAAAGTGATTAGCTGCTGTCTGTCGACCTGGCTCAAAGAGGCGCCGATCATAAAAAACTTTTTCGGGCTTCCACCAATGTCAACTCGGTCTAAACCTTCCGTGGCCTTATCGTTTGGTTGACGCCCGACGTCCTCCAAGATCTCTCGACTGGGCACTTCAATGGAGTTTACCTGCAGTTCCTTCGGCGTCTTGGCGGCGAGGAGGTAACATGCTTGTGCTGACTGTTGAGAGCCACAGATCTGCTCAACGCCGTGTTCCGTTGGGAAACGTAGCAGCTGGTGGTAGGTGCTTGGGACGGCCTGCAGAGCATGCAACCATGACCGCCCCATGATGAGATTGTACGGCGACGGGAGCCTGACAACCAAGAATTCCACATCCACCATTCTGGAGCCAGCTCGAACGGGTATATTGATCTTTCCTAATGGGTATTCCGGGTTGGCGTTGAAGCCGAATAGTGGGTAAGGAGCTGGAGTCAGATCCGAATCGTTGAACCCGAGTTTGATTATAGTACATAACCTCTGAAGTGCTTCCCTGGTCGATAAGGACGCGTTCGACGGTGAACCTGTTTACGCGTAGCGCAACAACCAGAGGATCTACGTGAGGGAGTGTTACGCCCCTCAAATCAGAATCGTCGAAGGCGATGCTTGGCGCTTCTCGGAGCCGGGGTCGCTTTGTTGGTGTGAGGCGATGCTGGGGGCTTGGGGGTGACTGGATTGCATATACAATCGGCAGTAGCTATCATGTGTACGGTGTCGAGCGGGACGCCTCTTGGGCGATGTGCGTCCTTTGTCACCTCCTCAAGGTAATCGGTTAAGGCGCGGCGACCGTCAGCATTGTGCTGTTGGCCTCGAGATCGTTGAGGACCTGCCCTTGGGAATCGCTCAAGAACCTTGAGGCTTGCCCGTTCGGACTTTGCTTTTTCTAAGGCCAGATCGCGGCGAAGGCGTTCGTTCTCAGCGATGACGTTGTCCAAACTCTGCAAGGTCTGTCTGGCTTGTTCTATGGTCGCTTGCATCGTCTTCTTCGTTGGAGTCGTTGGTGAGTTGGAGTTCGAGGCGCGTCGCTGCGTGGCAGTTTCCTTCCTGAGCGTATTTGCTGGGGTGAGGTCGTCTTCCTGTGTTATCTCGTTGGTGGCTATCGGGGAATCTTCGGTCACACCTTCCATGGATGTATTTGAGTATTCTCACAGACGGCGCCAGTTGTGGTGAAAGGGTTTAGAAATACTCTTCAAATCCTGGTAGACGCCAATGATCCTCAGCTAGTCACTTGCAAAGGTACAAATACTCCGGTCGGGGGTGCCGGAATTAGCACTCCGACGGACAAGTCAATTCTTCTCCTCAAGAAAGCTTGTTTACTAAGTTTTTGAAAGTTCTTACATACCTTTACAAATTTGGAGCTCTTGTATTTATATCCATTTTTCGGGCCTCGGGGCCAGAGTCTACTTTTTATTTATTATTCTTTCATTTGTCCTGACATGCCCTCTCAGGTCTATTCGGCCTCAAGAACCCGTTTGGCGTCCCAGTTGAGCAGAATGGAGCCGTTCGGTTCCTGGCTCCTCAGGTATACCAGATTTCGTTCCTCTATTTATTCGGCTCCCATACTTTCTAAACGAGATATTTTAACTCTAAATTAAAATAGCAAAAAAATCAACCCACTTTTCAAATCCACCTTCTGAACACTTTGAGTCTTTAATAAATAAATAAATAAAAAGGAAGAAGAAGAAGAAACTACTGTTGGAACTTTTATGGCATTTACTGGAGCATTCACTAATGTACATCATTCTGTCGAGTAAGGGGGTATTAGTAAGTCAGAAAATTAAATTAGAAAGGATATTTATTAATTATAATATTAAAATTTTTTATAAAAATATTTCACGTAAGTTTTTACGATTGATTTTGAGAAATATCAAAAAAATAATATTATTTATAATTAGTGTATCATGGACAATACAAAAAAATATATGGATATAAGTCTTAAAATAAGTTATATAATGATAAATTTTTTTAAAACAAAATTTGATTAAAAATTCAATATAATGATAATATTACGTCATCATTGATATATGATATCACAAATTAATAGTATATAAATACATAGAGTGAACCTCACATGTCAAATGTAACTAACAATCTAATAAATTTCATATTTTTATAGTGAAATTATTTATACTTACATGTCAATAATAATGACATCACCGTTATATTCAAAAAAATTCATAGATAATATAGTTTATAGTAGTCTCTTCATTTTTAATTAAAACAACCATTATTGTTATCATTATTTTTAAAATGTCATTTATATTTCACTCTAATAATATTTTTATAATTTTTTTATTAAAATATTTTCTTTATATTTACAAAATTTTTTTAAAAAATCCTAAAATCCAAGGAGTATGTAATCTCCCTAGACCTTCACTCCCTTTGCCACTAGGTACCATGATGCATCAACTTCCAAGCCATAAATTTGGAGTCCGGATCCTCTCCAGCCAAATCATCCCTCCGGTCCTCCGGTCAAGGGCCACGATTTGGCCACGTGGCTTAATGAAGATCTACGGCTCAGGAGAAAAAAAAAAACAAAACAAGAGTAGACGCAGAAGCCTCCCAAGGAAGCTTCAGAATCACTAAACGCAGACTTGGAATTCCATAAACCAACGGCAACTTGGAAAAGGAAAGGTGTGTATGAATCGTTGTTGTCGCTCAGATCACTTTTTTCCTTTGGATTGGAGGAATCCCTACAAAAGGGAGTAGGAGAAGGAGTATTCGCTCTGAGAATCTTTCCAGCATTTCATCGCATCGCTTCGCTCGCCTAAGTTACTAAATTCTCTAATCAAAAAAAAAAAAACAAAAACAAAACCAAAAAAAATTACAAGATTGGAATTTGCAAATGAATTTGCCCAGATTGTGCCCTAAAGTGAAGGAATGTCGAAACCAGAGGATAAATAAATAACAAGAGTAGCAGAGAGAGAGAGGTAAAGCAGCAAATCTTTGCAAAACAAACAGAGTCGAACACGGTTGGGAGAAGTGAAACCAAATCAAGCAACAAAAATGAAGAGAAAAACTTGAAGAGGAACCCTACTACAATCTTCAACCATTACTGTTGAGTTGGATTGGATCACATTAGCGATTTGCATTGCAGAGAACCAAAACCAAAACCCTAACAGACTGGAATCGGCGGGCCCTTCATTTCGCAGATAATGAATCAAGATTAGCAAAATCGACGGACAGAATCGTAGCTGAGAATCGTATGTTCCATGGCCATCTCCTGGGATTCAATTTTCTTCTAGAGCTGGGTTGAATGAACGAAATTCTTTCTTTCTTTTTTTTTCCTGAGCCGTAGATCATCATTAAGCCACGTGGCCAAATCGTGGCCCTTGACCGGAGAACCGGAGAGATGTTTTGGCTGGAGAGGATCCGGACTCATAAATTTGAACTTCCTTTTTTTTTTTTTTTTTTTTTTTTTTTTTTTTCACTCTTCATCATAGAGTGAGGAGGACAAGAAAAAATTGATGTGGGGGAGAAAATTTTCTCATGATGTAAAAGATGATTTAGGTGGTGTTTGGGAACTTGGTTCTCAAAATTTTTTTTAAATTTTTTTATTAAAAGATAAAAATTTTGCAAAATAAAAAAAAAAATACATCCAAATAAAATATCACATTCAACCCCATAATCATTTCACTTTTTTTCTCACAAACATCACATCCAACCACAAAAAATCCAACTATCTTCCCAAACACTAAAAATTTTTTATCCAATAATATTCTATAACTAAAAAAATCTACATAAAAACTCACTTCCTAAACACGCACTTGAAGTGAGCTTTCAAATTCCACCAAATGAGCACAACCAATTAAAGTTATTCAATTGATGGTGTTCGATTGGAGAGGATTTCAAAGGTCAAGTTAGTAATAAGTGCTTCTTCTATAAGAATATAACATAAAATTCATTTGTATTGTTGAGATTATTTTTCATACATTCTCCTTTCTTTCTATGATTCCCTCAGTAATATTGAATGTCATTATTTGATCATAGTTTCTTATGAAATATTTCCTTAGAAATGGTTGGTAATGGTCTAGCCATGTAATTCTATGCTACACTATTTGCCTCCAAAATGCCAGTTAGGCCTAATCAATTACATGTCCCTTGATTGTCGACCTCTTGTTTCCTTGTTCTATCCCAAATATCTACTGGTGGTGACGAAATATGTCATTTTTACTCCCAATGAGTCATCTTGGCGCACCCTTCCTGATTACAGGTTTTATTCAACTAGGTCTCTATTACTTCTTTTTCTAGGCTTTTCTGTCTCTATACAGATCGCTTTTATAGGCTAAATTCTATTGTGTATTTTTTACCGGCCACAATTGATAATAAAATTTTCCATTGAGGTCAAGATCATATTTTAGGACATAAATATTGGTTTGCCCTGCACATATAAACTTTTGAAACACTCTTAACAAAATAGGGTGGAATGTTATGATCCTAATAAGGTCATCCTTTTGTGGGTATGTTTTGATGTTTCAATCTTCACCAACACAAACAGTTCAAAATGAGCTTTCATAAGCTCCGCATGGTCTCCTTTGGAAGTTGCCTAAAGGTGACCCCTATAGATTTTTGGCTTTTTGTTGAGAAGAATAGTTTAGCTGATTATTTTGTTTATTGTATAATGATCTTTTTTCTTCACAGAAAAATATTTTTTTTTCTTTTATCTTTTTAGTAGAAAATATATTTGCTAAAAGATGTTTTGACTTTTTATTTTTTTGAGCTAATAAAATTCACAAAAAAAATGGCTTTAAGAATTTGTCATACCCATATTAAATTGGCTATTTAGCAATTTGTTGATTTTTTATTAAAAAAAAAATGGAAAAATTGGTCTAAGATCCCTCCCTAGCTTTTGATAGGAGGAGAGGTTCACAATAATATGTTTTGATGGCTAAGGTCCCTCAACCTTATTTTAGGTTATAAAATACCTAATTTATCATTTTTTATAACATAAGTTTGTTTGGATTTTGGCAAACTGAATATTCTATTGTTGACTTCACGGTGGAAATTTTGGAAACTGACTTCGCGGTGGAGATTTCGTCGGAGATTTCGTAGCAAGTGTTGCAGTGGACTTAACGATAGAGATTGTTACGATCGTGTAGGTCTTACAATGTGTTGATCGTAAAGTTTTTTAGTGGAGTTGAATCAGGTATGTTTTCAATGGAGATTTCACATGGATTTTGATTTTTGTTTTGAATTTTATGTAAGGATTCCGATTTCATATTAGTTTTTCGAGTGTATTTTTGCATTAGATTTTTGTTTTCAGTTTTGATCAATTTAAAAGAGAGGCTAGCTCAGTGAAGTTGTTTATGATTTTTGAAGTTGATTTTTCATTCTCTGTTATTGATCAATTTTATAGAGAGACCAGCTTGATAGAGTTGATTTTGATTTTTTGAGTTCATTTTTCATTCTCTATTTTTTGATCAATTTCAAAGAGAGTTGACAGTGTAGTTGATTTTGATATTTAGAGTTCATTTTTTGTGCTCTGTTTTTCATCAACATGCTGATTAATAATAAATTTTGTTCTTTATTTTTTCAAACCAGAGAAATTTCATTCTCTACACTTTTGTTGGTATAGTCCAGAGAAATTTGTAAGTTCGTTATTATAATCCAACAAAAATCACAAAGAAAATTATAGCTCATATGAACATATTATTAGAAGTTTCTAATGTAGATAGAATCTCAAAAAGTGAATGTAAGTTCTTAAATTTCCCTGAATTTTTATTTGTAATTCAGAAAAAATTATAAGTTTGTTATTTACTTTCAATTTGTAGTTCAGAGAAAATTATAAGTTTGTAGAAAGTGAATATAAGTTTTTGTTTATCTAAGCAAAAGTTATTTTTTGTGTTTTTTCTTTCAGTTTAGATGGACAGTACAGTATTTTTTGTTATCTTGAAGGTGTACATAAGTTTGTAAATTTCTCTGAATTTTGATATTAGTGCAATATTACAGAATGACGCAGAGAAAATTGTAAGTTTGTAGTTTAGTAAAAATTACAGAGAAGCTTATAATTTCATAACAGATATTCTGTGTGATTTTTGTCTATGATTGTGTTTAATAGTTAGCAGTAAATTTCTCTGTGATTCTTTCTGAATTCATTAAGTTTTCTGTGATTTTGTTTTTGTTATCTTGAAGGTGAATATAAGTTTGTAAATGCCTCTGAACTTTTATTTGAGTCCAGAGAAAATTATAAGCTTATTATTATAATCCAGAGAAAATTATAATTATTAGAAATTTCTCTGGACTTTTATATTGTTTTTGTGAAGTGTTTTTATGGTGAACAAATTATTTTTCTTATTTTTTCTTTCAGTTTCGATAGACAGTGTAGTGTTGTTGCTATGCAAATATGGGAATGATACTATTGTCATTAATGTTTCATGCGAATTGAATTTTTAGAAATTGGTCGGCATTTTGTGTAAAATATGGGAGAATTTGAAACCTGAGACGATGTGTACTTCATATTCTATTGTGGGCCATCCGAATTGTATGGCTCGAAACAATATTGATTTTCTGAATATGTTGAGGGTTGTTTGTGCACGTGGTGTTGATATAGTTGATGTTTCAGTTATTTGGTGTAGTACTTCTGATCAAGATGATGAAGTGGGGTCTAATTGAGTAGATGTTGTGCATGGTGAATGTGAAATACTGGTAGATATTGAAAGGAATTCACTCTCTAAGTTTTGTTCTCACCAAGAAAATGTGTTATTGTCAGCTAGTTAGCGAAATAATATTACGAGTGTTGGACAAAAGTTTAAGGGTGGTGTGGTTAAGTTCTGTACTGTTTATATAAGTATGCTATTGAGGTTGGTTTTCAGTTTACGTATGTTAAAAATGACAAGCTGAGGGTTACGACAGAATGTGCATATAAGGAATCAAGCGAATGTATGTGGCGTGTACATGCTTCCGTTGAAAAAACAAATGAGTTATTTTTCATAAGAACTTTGAACAATGAACATACGTGTGATGTGGCGGTTCGTACTAGTAAACATGCTAGGATGACTTCCAGCTTAGTTTTTGGGTTGATACTTGAAGAGGTAAGTGCAAAATCTTTAACTCGTCCAGTGGATGTTGTTAAAGAAATGAAAGACAAAATATGGGGTCTCAATCAGTTATAACTGTGGTTGGTTGGGGGTTGAAAAAGCAAAATGTAGTACATATGGGGATTCTTGTTTGTCATTCGATCAATTACGGTAGTATTTTGATGTGGCATTAAAGAACAATCAAAGTAGCCTTTTTGAGTTAGATTTTGAAGATAACAAACGTTTCAAAAGAGTGTTTATGGTTTTTCATGCATGTTTTGCTGGTTTCAAATATTATCGATCATTGTTGTTTCTTGATGGAACATTTTTGAAAGGACGATACAAAGGAGTTATGCTTGCTACGACGGGGAAAGATGGGAATGAAGGTAATTGCAAATATATCTAATTTTATCTAAGTATGTGAATTTTCTATACATATAGAAATTAAGTGAATGTGATTTTTCTCTGACACTTTGAATTTTCTCTGGTTTTGGCCATTGTATGAATTTTCTCTGGTTGTGGCCACTGTGTGAATTTTCTCTGAATTTTGGTCAGTGTGTGAATTTTTTTTGGATGTTGTCATTGTGTGAATTTTATCTGTAGTTGATCACTAAGTGAATTTTCTCTAGATATTGTCATTGTGTGAATTTTCTCTGTAATTGGTCTCTAAGTTAATTTTCTCTAGATGTTGCCAATGTGTGAATTTTATCTGTAGTTGGTCACTAAGTGAAGTTTCTCTAGATATTGTCATTGTGTGAATTTTCTCTGTAGTTAGTCACAAAGTGAATTTTCTAAATGTTGCCAATGTGTGAATTTTCTCTAGAGTTGGTCACTAAGTGAATTTTCTCTGGAGGTTGCCACTGTGTGAATTTTCTCTGGACATGGCCACTGTGTGAAGTTTCTTTGGATGTTGGCAATGTCAAATTTCTCTAGTTGTTTATTGTTCTAATTTTCTATGCATGTGTATATCTAATATGCTTGTTCCTATTTGTCTTGTAGGTTTTTTTGCTTATAGCTTTTGCTGTTATTAATGCTGAGAATAAAGACAATTAGTGCTGGTTCCTTGAACATTTATGTGAAGTATTGGAATCTGAGAGGGTGATAAGTTTCATATCAAATCGACATTGTAGTATTGTGAAAGGAATTGCTAGGTTTTTCCCTAATTGCTTTCATGGATTTTGTCTTGAACATCTAAAGAGACATTTGAGGGATAAGTTGTCATGTGGAAACACAAATTTTCTTAGGGAGACGATTGTGTCTAAGTTTCCAGAATGTGCATATGCACTAACAAAGGCATCATTTCATTTCAAGTTAAATGAATTAAAAAGTGAGGGAATAGACGTTGTGAGTGTTTTCTTGTGAAGTTTACTATATGAAAATTAGAGTGATGCATATTTTGAGGGGAAACGTTATGGTGAGATGTGTTCAAATGTTGCTGAGTCATTCAATTCATGGATACGAGAAACTCGACACTTGCTAATAACAAATTTGGTGGACATGATACAATTATAAATCATGAATATGAGGTCTGATAGAATGTTGTTCTCTAGTAAATGGAATAAATTTCTCTGTCCTCGTATGGATAGTGTATTGGAGAAGGCTTTCATGGATGGAAGGACATGGAATGTGAGTTTATCATCTGATAATGTCTTTGAAATACATTGTTTTCCTTTGGTTATGGTTGATCTTGGGTTGAGAATTTGTTCATGTCGAAAATGGAAAATAAATGGGTATCCATGCCAACATGATGTTGCTGCAATTTTTAGGAGTTGAAAAAATTTGAATTCATTTGTTCAACCATTTTTTCATGTTGATATGTATCGTCAAGTATACTCGTTTTCGATTGGCCCAATTCCAATTGTTGAAAAACCAGTGTGTAGCATTAATGATGCTATAATTTTACTACCATTGAGTATGAGACCAGCTGGGAGGCCAAAGAATAACAGAATTGCTTCTACTAGAGAGTTTAAAAATGGTGATTAAGTGTAGTCGATGTGAGAGTATTGGTCGCCATAATAAGAGGACATGCAAAGAACCTTTGTTAAATAGTTGAGGATAATACATTTGATGACTATTTTGTGTATTTTGTTTTCTGAAATGTATTTTTTGAACAGTGTATATAATAATACCAATCAAATTCATCTAGAGAAATTTTTCAATAGCAGTCAAAATTACTTTTTGTATTGTGTTTTTAGAAACATACTTTGGGAATGCCTTTATAATACCAGTCAAATTCATCTAGAGAAATTTGCCAAAAGCAAAGAAATTTATTATGGGCATTGTTTTGGTTGAAATGTGCATTGAGTTTTGTGAGATCAAATTCATCCAAAGAAATTTGCCAATATGAGAGAAAATTACAGTGTACATTGTGTTTGTTGATACATACTATATGCAGTGTGTTTATAACAACAGTCAAATTCATCCAGAGAAATTTGCCTCTAGCTGAGAAAATTCTCTGTGCATTGTGTTTTGAAGCTTCAAATTCATCTAAAGAAATTTGCCAATAGCAGAGAAAATTACTGTGTGTATTGTGTTTTTTGAATTTGATGATTGTTTTGTACCAACACAATGCATTACAGATTGCATGATCATATAGGCACTCTCTTTGGCACGATACGAGTTAAATTTCTCTGTGAATTTCTGGAAACTTCATACCAGTCAAATTCATCCAGAGAAATTTGCCAGTAGCAGAGAAAATTCTTTGTGCATTGTGTTTTGAAGCTTCAAATTCATCTAGTGAAATTTGCCAATAGCATAGAAAATTACTGTGTGCTTTGTGTTTTTTGAATTTGATGATTGTTTTGTACCAACATAGTGCATTACAGATTGCATGATCATATAGGCACCTCCCTAGCATGCATTATAAAAAAAATATATATTTAACCATTGATAGCTATGAAATTTACATTAATCAAAAAAAGATATATACATATATGTCAAACATCATCATTCCTTCAATGTATGAAAAAATAAATTGAATGGTTATTTCTAATTATATTGTGTGCATTGTCTTCCTTTCATTAGTGTGCTTTCACTATTATACTTTTGGTTCTTCTTCTGGTGGTATTTGAATTGGTTTTGTCTATGACCAGCCAACTTCGGTCACAAATCTCTCTATGATTTCTGCCCTCATCAACCTTATGTCTTGTGTGAACAATTTCAAGCTGATAGGTTCATGGTTGCTATATTGTCTCATTATGTAGTATACAAAGAGGCCACAATCCACACTGCATACAAATTATAGGTATAGTTAGTTTTAAGAAACATTCAAATTAGATTATCTTATTTGTAGATGTTGTATGAAACTTATGAATCATTGTCTTGTTGTGGAGCATTGTTGACATATTCAAAGTCGTAATTTGTGTTTTGTGAGTCTATCAATTTGAAAGAGGATTATATTGTGCCTCTCTTTCAATGCAAGCTTGCAAAAAATTATCTACATAATCTTGCTACAAAAAAATAATTTTTAAATAACAAAGAAATTTACAAACAAATCAATAGGATTCTACGAAAATTATCATCACATAAACATTATCATGGATCAGAGAAATTTGCACTCGTTACTAATTATTTTGCATCTTTGATATATTTGTCTTGTGCATCATCCCTCCTTGGCCTTAGTGAGTTGTAGAACCTTCATAAATTGTCTTGTTTGCCCAAGACTAGCATGGTCCAATGATTTTCATCTGTTGACTTCTCATTGCCCCTAGTATTTATTGGAAAATTGAGGAAACTGTAGTTCCTCCATGCTGTTTCAAGATGCTTGTCAAATAATGAGGCTCAAAAAGTTTGATTTTCCCTCATCTTGATGAAGTTCTGCGGTCAGAGAAAATCAAAAAATGGTTATAAAAAAGTTGAAATGACAGGAATTTAAGAAATATACACACATAAAAATTTTAAATGCACACAACTAGCCAGAGAAAATTAGACTAGTGACACAACTGGCTTCAAGAAGTATCTTAACAAGAGAAAGTAGTAAATAAATTTTAGATAAAATCAAATAAAAGAGTAGTAACATATTAAGCTCATGCATGTGAAAAAAAATGAAGTTGGTTGTTGTCCTTTTCTCCTTTGGTCAGCAAATAAGATCTCTCCATAGCCATCAATGACCTGAAAAATATCATTTATAATTATAATATTGGTTTATAAAGATTGATGGAACATTGCAGAGAAATCTTGATGAAAGACTTACGTTGTTGGCAATTTCTTTTTCTTTTATTAGGCTTCCAATATCTTCAAAGATAATGAGATTGAACTCACTTGTCTAGATTAAAGCCCTACATGATGACAAAGAAGGGATTTAATAGTTGTTAATGCAATATAAGTTAGTAAATTATTATTTGTTATCTACTATTTTATTTGTTGTACTTACTCGAGTCCAAACACATTTGATATGTGCTGCAAGATGTCTTTTACATGTTCTTTTATCAATTTTGAAACCGGTAGAGTTTGTGGAAAAACCCAAGATTTTCTGATGCTTGTTAGCTGATGCAAGACGTACGCATCGGCATTAAGTACTTCTTTGTCTTTGGTGGTTTGCTCTATTTGCTTTGCAGCTTGCTTTGAACCTCTAGTCACCTTCGCAACTTTGGGATATTGAAATTCTAGATCTTGCTGTTTTTTTTTTCTTTTCTTTTGCCTTTAAATCCTTTATCATTGATGTAGGATCTTTTTTCACTGTAGAAAGCGAAAGTATCAATAAAAGTGAAATTTCTCTAAAGTAACAGATCATATTTTAATATTTAAATTTATTTGATTCAATATTTTCCAGTTACCATAGACTTTTGTCTTTTGTTTTGGTTGTTCTTTGTGTGCCACTTGTTCTTGCTGGATTGTTAGTTATTGTTCCACTTCTATTCCAACTATACACAGTGAAAATCAAACAAGCCTCAAAAATCAAATAAGCAAATAGATAGAGAAAATCAAATAAATAGTAGAAATCAATAGAAATAAGCAATAGAAACTAATGTGGTCAGAGAAATTTAACTTCCATAGAAAATTACCATTGATAGAGAAAATTATAATAAATAGAATTTCTTTGAGTTATGTTGACACAAGGACATAACTTTTTGTGGCTCAAGATTTTCATTGACCTTGTGGTTGAACTTGTGTTGGTGTTCGATAAGGTTGTGGTTCTAGTTGGACGGATAGTTATTGAATTTGTTCATGTAATCTAGCATTTTCAATTTCAAGCTCTGAAATTGAATACCTTAATTGTTGAATTGTTTTTGTATCATCTTGTTTTTGAACCTCCAACATCCTTAATTTCATTTGGTTTGTGCTGTCTCTTTCTTGAAGTTTTGAGTTATGTGATGTCAAGGTTCTTATTGCAATGTCCTTTTCTACAAGTAATTCATTCCAATTTCTCTCTTAGAAAGTGCATTTAGTTTTTGATGTAGATCAGCAATTTGAGTATCCTTTGATTCCTCAGATTCTTGAGGCTGATGCATTGTTGAGCCACAAATGCTATCATAATGTTGGTCCATTGGCTCATTATGTTCGTCTTCATCACTTTTCTCATTGTTTTCTTCTTGCTCTTTAGATTGAATGCCTTCATCTTCTTCTTCATTGTCTTTTTCTTTCTTTTCATTTTCTTCTTTGTCTTCTACTTCTACTTCTTCACTTTCTTCTCTGGTTTCTGCTTCTACATTGCTTGCATGATTTTCTTCTCCATTGCTGGCTTCTTATTCTTCTGTGTTGCTTCCTCCTTCTGCATTCTCTCCTTCTTCAGATGAATCTTCTAATGTTTCCTTGAATTTGACAATTGCCTTTTTTGATTCTTTCTTTTTCTTTTTACCAAGACAAAACTCCTCTAATGGGTTTTTAACTAGCTCCTTGTTATCTATCTATAACAGGAGGCTCTTTCACTAAGAGAAAAAATTCAAATAAGAATCTAAATGATACTAATGGGAAACAAACTTCAGGGAAAATTGTATAGGCCAAAGAAAATGACAGACAAGGAGATAATTTTATGAGTCAGAGAAAATTATGAAACAAGCAACATGATTTAGTTATTAGAAAAAATCAATCAAGGCATATAAATTATTGTTACTATAATTGTGTAAGAGAAATTTGGATTCTAGAGAAAATTCATTACAAGGGAAAAAACAAACAGTGTTAATCAAAGAAGTAACATAAATTGAAATTTTAGAGAAAATTGATCTGAATCAGTCAAGGCACATAAGTTATGGGCCAGAGAAAATTACACACAAGGAGAAATAATTTTATGGGCTAGAGAAAATTATGAAACAACTAACATAATTCAGATATTAGAGAAAATCAATCAGGGCATATAAGTTTATGTGTTATAATTGTGGTCAGAGAAATTTGGATTGCAAAGAAAATTCATTATAATGGCAGAAATAAACCAGTGGTAATCAAAGAAGAAACATAAATTGAAAGTTTAGAGAAAATTGATCTCAATCAATCAAGGCACAAGGAGGGAAACAAACCAGTGGTTAGAGAAATTTTGGAATTTCACTAAGATTTTAGTGGCGATAGAAATTTAACCTGTTGAGGTGCAAGAGAGTGGACTAGTGTTTTCTGCAGCTGTTTGGTCAAGCTTTACAGGTTCCACTTGGCACATCTTGGAAAGTCAGTTGTGTTACTGTCTTCTGAGTCAATAATATTTGCATGTTCACATAGCCAATACTGTGATAGAAATTAAAGTAATTAAATTTTGCTAAACACACAAATTTGTAAATATGAGAACTGTAAATTTGAATGAAAATTATACTTACCAGCAATGAAATGACACACCCCGCAACTTTTTCTAAAGTTTTGTACAATGCTGTGATAGAATCAATCAATGTTGATGTGATTACTTCTGGCCAATCATATTGCTTCATTGATTCAAGAGGATCCACATACTTTATAAAAACCCATCCTATTGAATTTCCACTTGTTGTAAAAACTAGGGTGAGACACAAGTACAAGGTAACAATGATTGCTACATCTTTGAAGTCAATTAGTTGCTTGCCTTTCATTGCTTTGACCAAGGCATTTTTAAGAACATGACCAATGAGCCTTGTGTCCGTTGGGAATCTTCTCCTTAGGAATGCAGATTTTGGCTTTTTAGAGTATCTTAATGACATAGCTCCTTTACCTCTTTGCAAACCAAAAATCAAGGTCATGTCATTGGTGTAGCTCGACTTTTTCGCACCCCCCTTTCGAAGAGCTCGAATTGGTCCTACAGTTCGAACTCCTATCACGATTCTGAATCGAATCTCACAAAGTGCAATGTGAAACTCATAAACACCAAAGAGTCCAATCCGACAAATCATTTTGGAAAATCAGATTTTGAATCAAATAATGCCAAAACTGAACTGTTTTGCCAGATTACAGAGTCGCCATCTAAATATTTTGTTTTTGAGAAATTTAGGAAACCCTGACTCGTACCAAAGGCCATGTGTCCGTCATCACCAAAGTTGCCTCGGCTCAGGAACTTGGGTACGAGAGGGGAATGTCCTGAAATAAGCACCCCCGCTCGCCCGATCAAAGATCAGCCTCTACTAAGCATGATATGTTGTTTTATAAACACGTGTGTTCTTATTCCGGTTATTAGCTAACTTTACTATGTGACGCGCACACAATCAAGTATAGACTAAGTCGCAAGATTTGGAACGAATTCAACTTATGTTTATTTTTGAAAATGGTTTGAAATTGCCACCCTCAGGTTAGCTAAAGCGCGAATTTGCCATCAAACATGATAGGCTTAAAATATGATTTGCCACTTCGCAAAGTGGGCTTAAAACTCACACTCGTCGAATTGTTCTAATTCAAGCAACAAAATTTTCACCCACATGCATTCAAGCAATTAATCATATAAGCAAATAGCCTCATGGCAAGCATGCTAAACGTGGCAATACTCACACTCATGCAAGTATGCTAAAGCGTAAGACTTACAGTATACTCCAAGCCAAAATAAAAACTAATTAGAAACAATGCATGATCCTAACTATGTTAAGATGCCTAATGCAACACATGCAACATGAAATTAATAGGCTCAGCTACTAAGACGGCATTTGCAACACTTTGATAGCATGCTTTGAAACACGTATTCAAATAAGTGTATTGAAATTTGAATGATACGCCGAGCCTCGGTGCATGCAAGACAAATGAATGATGCAAACATGCAAGCATGAGGTATGCTAATTGAAACATGTCCCTAATCTAACCATCAAAAGCGGATAAATAAAAGGAAAAAAGACGTGGGGTTAGAAGACATGCACACATACACGCACACTTATTACAATATTATACACTTGCGAAGGAGGGTCCGAATGAATAAGCTAAGCTACACTAAGTTAAGCTAATTATTACAAAATGAACTAATTAACTATTCTAGCTAATTAATTACAACAATTGAAATAAATTAACTACTATTCTAAGCTAGCTAAAATATTACAAACTAAATTAAACTTATTAATTACAACACTTTAATTGAACAATTAGCTACGCTAACTAACTAGAGCAATTTAAATAAAGCAAGTAAATGGTCTCGGAGGCGAGGGAGACATGCATGCTCGGTTGGCTTCTTTCCAAAAATCCATTGCCTTGCCATCGGTTGCCTCTGTTTGCACATCTTGTGATCTCTGAACATCGTACCAACTTCCAGAATGCCTCTGCTCTAACACAGGAACACATTTGCACAAAAATTGACTAGTGGCCGGTCGGCTACAAAAAGTGACTGTCGGCCACCTTAACTGGCCAGTCGGCTAGTTTAAGTAGCCGATTGGCTACTTCAGGTGGCCGGTCGGCCACCATTTTTTCCAGACTTCTATTTTTGCTGCAACAGAGGCAAATCAATGCATTTTTCAAGGGATGTGTGTACTGCCACCCTCCTTATCATATCTTAAGCTCAAATGAGTGTATCCCTTGGCTCTCAAGCCATCAACCAAACATTTTCAATGCATGATGGCTAGAAAACCAAGCTTGTACAAGCTTAATGAATGCACAAATAAGACTCGAAGGACCTCTACCCTATCACGCAAGATCAAGGGTGCCGGTGATCAAGAAAAACGACACCTTTCATCACTTTGAGTATGAAACGTCCCATTTTTCTTGTGTTTGGATTAACGTCCGATCCAAACACATGCAATGCAACACAACATGTTTAACTTGCTCAAGTTTTACTTGTTATGTCTTGTTTACATTTTACATTACCGATTAGTCCTTTAACCAATTAAATCCAAAGTAAAAGTCCTCTAATTGGAAAGAGGTCTTAAGCCACAAGTGCCTTGAGCATGAAAGATGCCTCATGCTGTTGTTTAGTAGAAACCCTCAAGGGAGGGTTAAAACCATTAGGCATGAGAGCCTCAATTTCACACTCGAGCCAACAAAGGGTTCACAACCACTTTCAAAACAAAGTAAAAAGTGAAGAATTGAGGGAGGTTGCAGATATTTTAGTGCTGAAATGGCATGAAAAATGACACTAAATCATGCAAGCAACACATGCACAACATGTTAAGAGCCAAAAGCATCAAACTAGTGAAAATCACAACACTATAAACATGCAACACAAAGCTCAACTGACCAAACCAGCTCTGGACAGAGTTAAAACATGCCAAAACAGTGGCTAAAACATGCTAAGATTGAAGCTAAAAGGCTAGAAAAACATGCTCATTTGTTAGCTCGCAAACAAGACTCAAGACACAACTCTCAAAAGTAATGAAAGAGTGAAATAAGTGAAAATGTGACAGAGCTATATACATTGAAATCACATGTTAAATGACACTACAACATGCAATCATCTCAAGCAAAACATGTTTAGAGGCCTAAAATACTAAACTAGTAAAGCCATTGGCACTACAACTATGCAAAACAAGACTTATACAACACAAACAGCTCAAAACAGAGCTAAAGCAGCCCAAATCAAAGGCAAAAACATACTGGAAATAAGCTAAGTTAAGCTACAAAAACATGCTAACATATGGAGCTAACTAGGCATGAAAGCTAGACACAAGGAGGGGAGGCTAACCCCTCCAATTTTGGACTTGAAAACATGCTTTCCACCACTGAAATAACTCTAAATTTCAGTGGTTTAAAGGCCCAAAAATTTTGATTTTTAAGGTGATGAAAGATAGCCCAAAAAGCTTAATAAGCCAAAGAGCCAAAGGGGTGGACAACCCCCTAACTCACAAAGGCTCAAACCAACACTTTTAGGACTGAAAAATAGAAGTTTTTGTAGTTGAAAACCAGCTCAAAAAACAATGCAAAAAGATGGTAAAACAAGTTAAGCAAAACAAGTTTTAAAGGTGAGTCTTATACGTCTTGAAGCCAAGCACACTTTAGGTACAAATGAGGCACCAACTCAAGCTAAAATCACCTTCTAAAGTCTAAAGAAGGTCCCAAGGAATCTCATCCCAATGGTGGTCAAGTTTGATCAAGGATGTCTAGGCAAACTAAAAGTGTTTCTCTACTTATATGCACAAAGGGGCAAGAGAGAGAGAAATCTAGAGAGAGAGGATTAGAGAGAGAGAGAGAGAGAGGCTCCCAAACTTTCTAACCCTCAAATATGAGAGATATGGCCTCTATATATAGCAATATACAAGCTTCAGGTCGAAATATCTGAATTAGGACCGTTGGAGCAATGTGAAAACAGTTGGAGGGGAAATATCTGCAAAAAATATGAGTTTGGGACATTAGTGGCTGACTGGCCACTTAAAGTGGCCGACAACCCACTTTTCTGGCTGACCGGCCACCCTTGGTGGTCAACCGGCCACTCCTTGTGGTTGACAGTAAAAATCTGCTCTCCATGTCCACTTCAAATGGGTATATCTCCTTCATCTAGACTCCTTTGCATGTCATTCTTGTGTCTTAATTAAAGCCCCAGAAGTAAGATTTTCAATGGTGGAAGACTCACATCAAAATTCCAATTGTGCTAAGCGATATCCCTCTTTTGGTGAAGGTTGCTTAGTTTCGGTCCAATCGGATTGATGCCTAACTTTGACCAGCCATATCTCCCTCATTTGGCCTTGGCTTGAGGAGATTCTTGAATGTAAAATGAAGCCCCGGAAGTCCACTTTCCAACGATGGTGACCTCATAGCTGAAATCCAAGTATATAAATGGATAGGCCCGATTTAGCGAGGGCTGCTCGACTCTCTCTTAACGATTCATGCCCATCTTCTTCCCCCAACTAGGTTTCTTCTCTCCTCTTTTATTTTCTTCAACTCCAAACCTCTAAACAAGATGTTTTAAATATTTTTTTCAAAGAGTTCACCTCTCTTTTATTCATTTCTACTTTGTCCTTGCTCGGTTTACCGAAAAGCGCAACATTTAACGAAATGCGAGTCTCGGAACATCGTATGAAATTTTTCACAAGAGAGGGTTTTAAGGTCTAAAAATCATTTTAGTCAAAAGGCTTTGATCCAAAAAGGGGTTTTGAGTTGGGATTTGACACTCTCCTTGCTGAAGAAATCGAACCTTTGCACAAGATAGCCTGCACCATCAAGTAAGCAATCAGTTGTGCCCAAGTCTTAAGGGCGGTCAAAAATAGGGTGTCTACAGTTGCCTCTCTTTAACAGAACTCGAAAGTTATGAAATGACGTGAGTACATGTCAAAATCCAGAGACGACCCATTTTTAACAAGACCGAAGACTTGGACAAACAAACAAACAAAATGCAGAGGTAGAAACAAATGGTTGGGCCTGCAGGCTACCTATGTATCCCTTTGCAAGGAATCAAATCAACGTAGTTCAGGGGCAGGATGCAAAATGATACACAATATAACAAAAAAATACAGATGATATGCAATGCAACGACACAATGCACATGATATATAATGTAACTGAATTAATCAAACCACAAGCAGTGCAAAACCACACAAATATCATAAAGAGATGGTGATGCAAAATCAAACTACGTTTAACACAGAAAAGGTGCCAGAACCCTCAAACCACAATTCTCTTTAGTGGAATAGACATGTGCACATGCAAAACTATGTGTTTCACAGAAAGAATACAAGTAATTGGGTGGGATGATATAAGTGAGGAATAATCTGCTGAGGAAAGATCATGATCCTAAATGCTGAATGCAACAAGACAAAGTATGATGCAATGGATGCAGTGAATAAAGCGTAAGCCGAACCACATCTTGCCTAGAAAAGGTATGGACACAAAACAGACCACGTCTAACACAGAAAAGGTGCCGAAACCCTCAGACCACAATTCTCTTAGTGGAATAGGCGCGTACACATTATCACAGAACCTTGCTTCAACGAAGGAAATGTATGAGCACATGGAAAACTAAGCTTAACATGGAAATGATGCATGATAAAATGGACAATGTAGTAGATGCATGTGATAAATTCTATATGCAATGCAATAGAAGTAATAGATGATGTAGTAGTTAGGAAGTGAAGATAACTTACAGGGGTAATTGGTAATGACTCACCTCATGCTGTTGAAGATCTTCCTCTTCTGCATCTTGCGCTTCCGAACCATAGGTACTACTTTTCTCCCTGGTTGTGGTTATAACTTTCCCTATTTTCCAATAGGGTGACAAATTAGGTTGGTTTAGTATTTAGAATTGAGGCGCACACATGCTATCTCAATCTATGGGGCTACCATACAGATTTCAAGTCGAGGATACACCCCTGGGTATTTAAACCAGACTTTAGTCTCAAAAATTTCAAACATTTGCGTTCTAGGCATCGGCCATTCGAATTCTAGTTTCCACCGTCTCAGTTGATCTCCTATGAACTCAACGCAAATACAGACAGGTGGCTATACCAGACCACTGGAAGTCGTTCGAGCACGACAAATATCAAAGGAATTGCACCTTTTTAGGATTTAAGGTCTCTTAGACTAGATGAATGCACAAGAGAGTGCGAATCAAGATACAGGATTTAAGGTCTCCTAGACCGGGGAAGATGCACAAGACAGTGCGAGTGAGGGTGAATGAATTCACAAAATAGATGAGAATGCACAAGGCAGTGCAATATGCAAGGTGCACAAAACAGTGCGATACAAGGTGCACAAAACAGTGCGATGCAGGTGCACAAGATGGTGCGATACATGGTGCACAAGACAGTGTGATACAAAGGTGAATGCGCAGGATAACACGATGCATGTGCACAAGACAGTGCGATACAGTGCACAAAACAAGTACAAGTAAGGTGCGCAAAATAGCGCGATGCAATGCACAAACAAGTGCAAGTAAGGTACGCAAAATAGCGCGATACAATGCACTAACAAGTACAGGTAAAGTGCGCAAAATAGCGCGATGCAATGCACTAACGAGTGTAGGTAAGGTGCGCAAAATAGCGCGATGCAATGCACTAACAAGTGCAGGTAAGGTACACAAAATAGCGCGATAGAAGACAGTGAGTTTTTTTTTACAACAATTTTTAAAAGTTTTTTTTGGAGGAGTTGATCAACAAACAATTTTTGACAACTACATTATTGTGGGAGCCATCTCTATAATCCGTACGAGTCACCTCTTGAATCCGTACCTCTGTTCTGACTGTCACTCCTGTTCAGTTATGTTCTGTACTGTGGTTATGGTTATTTATTTACATAATCTCAATTTTGCTACTTAAATAATTATTTATTCAGATTAAGTTATTTTAAATATTTCAGTTACATAACTATCCATGATTATTTTGTGTCCCTTATATTCTTGGTATAATATTTCTCACTCTGCCATATGTTTATAGTTGTTTACCAATTTTCAGGAAACAGTGCAATTCAAAAATAACTTTTTGAAAGTCTTAGACGCAGCAGGACTGTGGAATAGACACACACAACACTTTTATGATATGTTTATATATTGACCTTTTTGGTCAATAAATTTTATAATAAAAATAGAAACTCCCATAATTATTTTGATACCCTCACTTAAATATTACTTTTGCTCGCATTTATTGATTTGTTCAAGAATTGAGGGAAGTAATTTCAATTACTGACCATCATAATACTTAACATTTAAGTACGAAGAGCGAGTCGTGATAGCACCCCTACTAATAATCCTACAAGCAAAATAACATTGTAACAATTTTGGTGAGGTTTGACCATTTGGTTTTTTAGTATTTTTTTTTCTTTAATTCAAAAAAATTAGTCATACATTTCGTAATTGTTAAAAAAAATATTTATTTATTTGAATCTTTTCAAACTTGTTTGTGAGAAATCACCATGTTATATGAAGCTCCGGTAGAGATATGGTGAAATTTCAAAAAATATTGAGAGTAAAATTAATTTTTGCATAAATTTGCTGAGAAAATGTACTTTTTCTAGAGAAGCCATCTCAAGTAGGCTTATTTTAAAAAAAAAAAAAAAAAAATTAGCAAAAATTGCTTATTTAGTCTAGTGTTACAAAATTTGTGTTATGATGAACCGTAAATTTAAATATTTTCAGCAAACAATATAAAAAAATAATAATAACAATTTGAAAATTTGAATATTTTCAATTGGATTCTTCTTGTTATGTCTAATCTTAATCAATATACATAATTTGAGTGACAACGAATATCTGAAATTTATTCAACAAGTTGGTTCAAAATGACCCTATAGGATTTGTAGCTACTTGGACACATTTCTCGTCAGCAAACAATTAAAAAAAGAAAAAAAAAAAAAAAAAACCATTATAACAATTTTATGTCTTATCTAAGTCCATAGGATTTGTATTGACACCTAACCAAAAAAAAAAAAAAGGCTTTGTCTCATTATCATAGGAAAAGGAAAAAAAGAAAAAATATATATATATACATTTTTTTTTTCTTGAAAAATGACATTTAAGTGGGAGTTACTCTAATTAGTTACATTTTTAAGGTGGTGCAAGTTAAAACGAGTGAGTTGTTTTCCAATTCACAATTCACTTGAAGTCGATACAAAATCACTTACACCTTTATAAAAATATAATTATTTTAAGTTGTTTTTATTTATATAAATTTTTTCCGTGTTTGTTTAATGCATTTGTGGCTTTTATTTTTTGTCAAGCAAAAAAATCTACAGAGTAGAGAGGGTAAACAACCCAGAAAAATTTGTCAAGAAATACCATATAATATTATTTTTAAAAAGTAAAATATTATTTTTGCATACTTGTTATACAAAATTTTTATTATGTGGCAGAGAAATATACTTTAATTTAAAATGATAAGTCTTAATCTAGCCATATTGTTTGTATACTTTTTCAGTTTATATACTATCATTACTTTAAAAATATTTAAAATAATTGGTTTAACCAACTTAGGAATTAAAAAATTGTGGGAGTGAGGTAGCTAATGAAACTATCATCACATGTCCATCATTGATGTAAGTTGAATTGCATGGGCCTTTTTGAGGAAAAAAAAATTAATTATGTTACCTTAAATCTTTTTTTTTTTTTTTGGCACCATAATTGTTGCTTAGCTCTTGTCAATTGTATGTATTGGTAAGGGACCAAAAATTTCCCTACCTCATTGCTAAAATTTTAATGATATAGCTGTCTGAATGAATGATATGGAAACATGACTTGACAAAAGTATAAATTATTGTGACAAATTTGGGATTTAAAAATTATTCAGTATCGAAATAATTCATGATTTTAGATTTATTCGAAAAAAATATGTTGGTTATTATATAAAGAGGAATTAAGGTAGCATTTGGTTTGTGTTTATAATTATGATTTGAGTGTGGAGTTATATTTTGAATTTGTGAGTTTAAGAATTATGATTTGAAAAGAGAAAATTTGTTTGATTATGAGTTTTAATAAAAGTTTCAAATTAAATTTTGAATTGAATGTTAAATTTTTGAAATGAGTGTTGAGTTTGTGAAAAGTTATTTGATTGTGAATTTTGAAAAAAGTTTTCAAAACTTAATTCAAAAACTTATAACTCATAACCAAACACATAATTCAAAATTCTATTAAAAATTCTATTCAAAACTTATAATCAAACTCTTTTAAAAATTCAATTCACAATAAATAATTATGGAAAAAAATATTTTTTTTATTTAAAAAATGAAAGAAATTGGAAAATATTTTTTATTTAAAATATTAAAAAAATATTATTATTTGTTAACAAAAATATTCAGCTAGTGCTTTTAAATTACTTTTGATTGTATATTTGGTTGGAATCTTTTTTAATTGTTTTGTTTAAAAATATTTTTTTTATTTTAAAAAAATTACTGTGACAAATTAATTTTTATTTAAATTTTTTTTTGTTAATTTTAAATAAATGTCCAAATAATTTGTCATTTTGATCTCAAAAAAAATATTTTCTATATTTAAAAAATATCACAAACAATTTTTTTTTCTTCAAATAATAGGTGTCATTAAAAAAATAAAAAAATTTGTTCCAATCGACCGGCCGGACTTCTAGGAGGATGTCTGAAAGGACGACCGGGTAAACTAAAAAATTCAAAAACTATGTAGGAAGATGTCTAGGCGGACGACCAAGTAGACCAAAAATTCAAAAACTCTCTGATTTACCAAACATGTTTTCAAAATGTGTTTTGAAATTGATTTGGATCATGATTTGAAAACTGTAATCAAACAGAGGGTTGATTATTAATGTGGAATCATGGTTTGAGAATCAAATCAAACACAGCCTAATTTTTATTTTTTATTAACAATAAATTTATACTTAAATTTTTTACAAAAAAAAAAAATCTATAATTGTCTTTAACAATTTGGAAAATTTAGAAAAATGTGGGTATTATTAATAACATTTGGGAGATTAAAAAAAAATTAAGAATTACCGAAAAATGCAGGGTAAATTTGAGATCCATTTGTGTGGTAAAAATAGCATAATAAATTTCATAGATTTTCAACAAAAAAAAATATATACATATATATTTTTTATGGTATAAAATATAAATACATATGGGACACCATCTAGTGTGCCATAATTTTATCTAGAATGTATCCAGAAATAAATTGTGTGGTGAAGATTGAATTGATAAAGTGTGAAATTTACATATAAAATGAATCTAAGTCATTGATCTAAGATTTTGGATCATTTTTGAGTTTTTATATCTGGATTCGTGGCATTATTGATTTCAAAATCCAAACATTTGTTAGAAGAACTAAATTCATTTACAATTGGCATAATGATTTTATTATACAAATGTAAAAATTATAATATTATGAATTACATTTAATTAGTGAGATTCACATTATCATATATTATTTTATTATTTATGAGTGATATCATGTGATAATAATAAAATCGCATATGTAATTTCACCTATTAATTAAAAAGTTACAAAGGAATTAAGTGAACAAACCTTATCTTCCTCAACTTAACATAATTGTAATTTTTATCCCAAATCAAAATTACTCATTAAATAGTGATATTACAACAACAATTATTGTTCTCGTCACATGTCATTGTGAAGCACCAGAGTCTTTCCTCCACAACTACAATAAGAGAAAATTATAGTATGATCCTGGGACAAGTTTGTATGGTATCTTAATTTATTTTTTATTAATTAAAATAGTGAAATTTATTACTTTTATGTTGATTTTAAAGAGAGAGAGAAAATCAAACTTTACAATACGAATAATTTAGGATTCATTTGGAAAGTGAGTTGACTTTTTGATCTTTTTAACTTGGGCTTAAAAGTCTCGTTTGAGAAGAATTTTTTTGACTTTTTGACTTTTTTTTAGAGAAAGAATATAATGATTATGAGTTAGATGTGATATTTTATCTTATTGGATTAAAAGCTTATTTTATCTTTTTATGGCTAAAATAGCTCCAAACCTAACCCAATCCATCTCCCCAAACAGAGGCTTAGAGTATTGCAACAAGATTGCGAGACCTTGTTTGGTATTTAACTAATGGGTTTGGCTTTGGTCCGGTCCTTAATCGGACTGGACGGTGCTGTTGGGCTCGTGGGGGCCCACCACGGGTCCCGTTTTCAAAATCTAAACCGTTCAATGTGTAGAACTCGTCGAGTACTATATGCTTGTGAATAATCACATTGATCGGATATCGATAGCTATGTGATCAAATCAGTTTTGTATAAAAAAATGGACGATGAATAAATTAACGGTTGATAAAAAACTGATTTGATCACATAGCTATCGATATCCGATCAACGTGATTTTTCACAAACATATAGTACTCGACGATTTCTACACATTGAACGGTTTAGATTTTTAAAACGGGACCCGTGGTGGGCCCCCACGGGCCCAACAGCACCGTCCAGTCCGATTAAGAACTAGACCAAAGCCAAACCCTTAACTAATATAATTAAAAATTTTAAAAATCACTATAAATTATCATATTAATTTTTTATTTTTTTATAAAAAATAAAAAAAGGGACTAAAATAAGTTACTTTCCAAATCAACCTAAATAAAGAAAAATTATGTAATGGTCTTGGAGCATTGTTACATGATATCCAACTTTGGCAAGTGACTTTTTTAGTCCAAAAATTAAAAAATTACTAAAAAAGTTAAAAAGTTAACAACTTATACAAAGAAGTCAAAAATTTATTTTTCTCTCTACTTTTTACACATCTTTTTGTAAAAAGTTAAAAAGACATCCCAAACATACTAGTTTTTTTTACATTATATTTTAACTAAAAATTTAAAAAATTACTAAAAAATATGTTCCCAAACGTGGCCATGATTGGTTGAAATTATGAGACCCAATACCTTTTGTTAAATAAATGAAAGACAATTTGATAAGTATTAGGTATCTGGTAGTGTGGAGCAATGCTGCTGAATCACTCAATAATCTCTCCTAAATAAGGGCTCTATAGCAAGTTGCTAATGAATCATTTCCACGTAAGCATTAGAAGGAACTTGAAATTGAAACCTCATTTAAATGAATCCTAAAGTTTCACTCATTTCCCATTTAAGCTCTTTAAATTTGATTTTTTTTACTTTGGCCATTTATGTTTACAATCGTTCTTACTTTCGTCCTTCATGTTTGCAATCTTTCTCATTTTGGCCTTTTAAATTTAATTTTTTTCACTTTGACTCTTCATATTTGTAATCTTTCTTACTTTGGCCCTTCATATTTGCAATCATTCCCACTTTACTCCTAGACTAATTTTCATCCAAAAAAGTAACAGAATTTGTCACATCTCTAACACATCAGCTCTATATGTGATGTAAAAAATTCACTAAAGATGCAAAAATTAAAAAACAAAAAAATTGGATTTTTTTTTTTTATAGTTTTTAGTGAACTTTTTTTTTTCAAATTTATTCATAAACATTATTACATTGTAAATGCATCTAGATTAGATACAGTTAAAAAAATAAAGGGCAAACTTCACTTTACCCCCCTATGGTATAGGCCATGTGCGGATCACCTCCTTGACGTTCGAATATCACCACATAACCCCCCTGTGGTTGATAAAGTAATTTGCAAAGTTAACACCGTTAATGACAGACTTCAAAAGACCAATTTGCCTTGTATATTTATATATATATATATATATATCTAACCTTGCTTATGATTTTCACTTCCAATAGTCGTGCATTTGAGAAGAGGAAAGTGAAAAGAACTAGGTTGTACGATTCAACAAATTTGGGTTGTTTGACTGAACAAATTAAGGTTTCAATCGAACGAAACAGTGCTTAAATTTAAGAAAGTAGGGCTTCGATTGTTCGATTGTCACTGAGAGGGTAATTTTTATACAAAATTGGGCCGAGCTAAGTAAGGGCCGGCATGGGCCGAAGTACAAAAGGCCTAAGAAGGGCCATTGAGTTAGTCCGGTCCTAAGGTACCCGTTGATTATCTCGGTTGAAGTATGCTGTACGGTTAGACCGGTTTAAGAATGCTTTGAGCTTATACTGGTCATGGCGCAATGAATTTAGACCGGGCTAAATCGGTAGAAGGTAGTTCGGTTGTAGGCATACCATGCTTAATTGGAGGAACTAAGGGCAGAGGACCGACTTAAGTATAGTTCGGCTAAGTATTAGCCATAATTACTTCGGTTGTATGGTAGTCCGGTTGTGATAAGACCATCTCACTTGGTTTAAGCAGTGAGGGGGGTATTGGAGGATAAGTATTATCCTTCAGGATTATGAATCCTGGGAGGACTCTGCATGGAGGAATAAGAGTCCTACTTGGATTGTGCCACACGAAACCTATAAAAGCTCATAGACATCACCTATGGAGAGGTAACACAACTTTGTTTTCTGAATACACAGAGCTATTGTCTATTTGTTAAGCTTACTGACTTAGGCATCGGAGAGGTTTCCGGCACACACCCGCCGGCTAGCTCACGTTTGTGTTTTCAGGTGATAAAGCGACGTCGTACGGAGGAGCGCAGACTTGATCAACAGGATTATACGAGAAGGTTTATTTCTTTCCCATACAATTGGCGCCGTCTGTGGGAATACAGACAAGAACATAACCTCTTGATCAAGCTTTTTCTCTCAAAAATCGATGGCGAACAACGACGAGTTACCACAGTCCGCCCTTGACGGACTAACTCCAGAAGAAGGTACAAGACACGAAGGTCTACCATTGGTCACTCCCATGACAAGCCTGGAACCACAGAGACAAAATTCCAAGAGGGATGCGAGGGGTAGAAGGCGGGCTAACAGCCCTCATCACTCTCGTTCGCAAAGCCCAGAAAGACAACGGCGAATGATTGATCCTCAAACTTTGGAGGATTGCGTCAGGGAACAAGACGAATTGATTCGTCGGATGGCGGCGGACATGGAATCTCTTAAGCGCCAGGTAAAAGGAAAAGAAGTGGCAACAGGAGAGGGGCGCGCAAACAAGACGCCCCCTCGCCACTCGGAAGGTCGTAGTAGGAATACTACACCCTCCCAAGCAGAGAACAGAAGCCTCAGAACAGGCGATACACAGTCCAGATCCTCCAGAACTCGTCACTCCAGGTCTGAGAGGACAAGATCTGAGAGGTCGTACACCAAGGGAAGCACATATTGGCCCTCACATACGCACCAAACAAGGTCTAGACAGACGGAGTTGCCCAGATCGTCCGACCTACGATCCGTTCTAGAAGAAAAGGCACGATGGAGGGAGTACGCCAGGGCACATGATCCGCATAGAATTTCTGCCTTACAGCGGTTGGCTCCTCGGACGCATGGGAGCATCGAGGTTGGAATGCCAATACCGCGCCCTGCCTACGAACCAACGGACAAGGCATTGGCAAGGCTGCAGACCTCACCGTTCGTTCCAGCAATAGAGAATGCACCCCTGTCGTCAGGCTTCCTACAGCCCAAATTCACCACGTACGAAGGGAAGACGGATCTCTACTCACACCTGAGCCACTTTCGCCAGGTCATGGCTGTATACCGACGCAACGAGGCCCTTATGTGCATCCTATTCCCGTCGAGCCTTGGCGACCTAGGCCTGACCTGGTTTGAGAAGCTTCCAGAGGGCAGCATAGCTTCTTGGGCGCAATTGGCGGAGGCGTTCGTGACAAGGTTCCGAACAAACACTAAAACTCCGGTAGAGATCGACCAGCTACTATCCATCAACATGGGCGACAAGGAGACCCTAAGATCATACAACATTCGTTACTGGGAGACCTTCAACCAGATTGGGGACTGCCCCACCAATCTCGCCATTGCACAATATAAAAGAGGCCTTCCAGTCGGCAACAGACTAAGGGACTCAATTACCATGACACCGCCACTCACCATGGAAGCCCTGATGGAAAGAGTGCATCAGCACATCAGGGTGGAAGAGGATGGCGCACGTGCCAAAGCAAAATCTGGCGCGGCCACAGCACCAGAAAAGAAGACCTCAGCAAAGGTCAACACGATAGACCGTCTGAACAAAAACGGATGTGGCAGAAGAAACAACGGAGAAGATCAGGACAAAAGATGGTTGAGGGTCCGCACTACCATAACCACGGTCTTAAAAAAACCGATCTACCGAATACGTAGCGAGATTCGAGACGAGCCTTTCGTCAAGTGGCCGGCCAAGCTAGGCGAGGCTTAGAAGGACTACGACGACAGGTCACGGTGCACCTTCCATAAAGAAAAGGGGCACCGTACAGAGAATTGCACGCCATTGAGACAACATTTGGAGGAGTTGGTGGTGGCAGGCCACCTGGATAAATGCATCGAAGGAGGGGCGCAACCAGCCCCCCAGGACCATCACAACCCCAATGGTATGCCGATTGATGCCCCACCTCAAGGCGTAATCAACGTAATACATGGAGTCTTTGAACCTGAGCGTGTATGCGAGCTCAGAGGATCAATTAAAAAAGCTGAGCACTTGAGAGAAGTGCTAAGTGCCCAACCCACCATCAAGAAGGGGAAGACAGAGGACACGAATGTCATGTCTTTTTCGGATAAAGACTTGACAACGATATATTGCCCTCACAATGACGCCCTGGTCGTCACTCTCCGAGTCAAGGATTTTGACGTCAAACGGATTCTGATTGACCAGGGTAGTTTATGTGAAATCATGTACTATGAAACCTTTAAACAATTAAAGTTGCAAGATAAAGACTTGGCACCCGCCGTATCTCCCCTGATCGGATTCAACTCCATGCCAGAATGGCCCGTCGGCAAAATAATCCTCCCGGTCAGAGCAGGGAGTATGACAAAACAAGTGGAGTTCTGGGTGTTGAAGGTCCCCTCCACTTACAACATCATCTTGGGCAGAACATGGCTACATGCCATGCGCTCGGTGGGGTCCTCTTACTACCAAGTGATGCGATTCCCCAACGACATCGGAGTAATAGAAGAAGTCTATGGAGACCAAATCATGTCGAAGCAGTGCTTTGTCACGGTAAACGGCAGCCGCGCTGCCAAAGGATACGTCCACTCGGTGGAGGAACCAGAGAGTAATGAACTATTCACAGATGTCGGTAAAGCGTCCAGTCAGAAAGCGGTGGAAGACTTGGTGGAGGTAAGAATAGACAAAAAGAACCCGGATAAATTCTTTTTGCTCGGTTCGTCGTTGTCCAGCACCGAGAGATTGGAGGTCTTGGAATTTTTGACTTCCAACATCGAAGTGTTCGCCTGGACACCATACGACATGCCAGGCATTGACCCCAACTTTATCTGCCACCAACTCAACGTCCACCCATCCGCCAGACCAATCATCCAACGCATCCGCAGATCGGTACTCCACCACGCCGAGATAGTGGCGGAAGAAGTAGGAAACCTGTTGGAGGCTGGGGCAATCAGAGAAGTGCACTACCCCAGATGGATCTCCAACACAATCGTAGTGCCGAAGAAGAACGGCAAGTGGCGCGTCTGCGTCGACTACAAGATAGTCAACAAGGCATGCCCAAAAGACAGCTTTCCTCTACCAAGAATAGATCAATTGGTAGACCTAATGGCGGGGCACAACCAACTTAGCTTTCTGGACGCATATAGAGGTTACCACCAAATTGTCATGCACGAACCAGACCAGGAGGTCACATCCTTCACCACGCCAAGAGGACTATACTGCTACAAGGTCATGCCCTTTGGCCTAAAGAATGCAGGGGCGACATTCCAACGGATGGTCACAAAGATGTTCGAACCATTGTTAGGCAAGACAATGGAGGCATACATTGACGATATGGTAGTCAAGAACAAAGATGAGAATGACCATCTCAAAGACCTGGGTGAGATGTTTGAGATCCTGAAGAAGTAGAAGTTACGCCTCAACGCGTCGAAATGCGCATTCGGAGTAGGATCTGGCAAATTCCTGGGCTTCCTGGTGACCAATCGGGGTATTAAGGCAGACCCATCCCAAATCAAGGCTATCCAGGACCTGGAGAGACCAAACTCAGTAAAAGAAGTACAGTATCTCACCGGCATGGCGGCGGCGCTCAATCGGTTCATAAACCAGTCGTTAGACAGACTACGACTATTCTTCCATGCACTGAAGGCTAAGTTTGAGTAGGACGAAGAATGCGACCACGCACTGGAAAGCCTAAAAGAATACATGTCTTCTCCACCACTGCTTGTAACCCCAATCCCTGGAGAAGAACTCTTCTTATACCTGGCAGTCTCGCAACATACAATTAGCGCAGTGTTGGTCCGCACAGAAGGAATCCAACATCTTCCCATCTAATATGTCAGCAAGACATTACTGGGCGCCGAAACAAGGTACTTGCCACTAGAGAAACTGGCATTGGCCTTGATGATGGCCTCAAAGAAGTTGTCACATTACTTTCACGCCCACACCATAGTTGTTCTCACAGCCTTCCCATTAAAGGCTTTATTTGAAAGGGCGAACTTTTCTGGGCGAATTCTGAAGTGGGCAGTAGAGTTGAGACAATACGACATCAAGTTCCAACCCAGGACCGCAATAAAAGCACAAGCGTTGGCAGATTTTGTCGCAGAATTCACACCAGGAAGTCATTACATCTGCCAAGTCGACCTAACTGAAACAACCGAACTAGGGATGGAAGTTGACGTCGGAATAACGCAACCCCTAGTGCTGGTTACTCAGTCAGGCCCCAAGGCAGACCAAAGTAAAGAAAGGAATGAAGGAGCAAACCATGCTATACCAAGACAGGACTCACCAACAAGACAAGGCTTGGTACAACCAGATGGCGAGGGACAGACAGCAAGCATAGACCTTGAAGAAGACCCCAGAAATAAGGAAGATCCCAAGGCATCATCTGATCCCTCTACTTGCTGGAAGTTGTTCGTAGAAGAGATGTGGAAGCTCTTCGTGGATGGAGCATCCAACCGGTATGGAGCAAGACTTGGCATAGTCTTCATCTCTCCAGACGGCCTAGTAGTGGAGCAGGAAATTAACCTTGGTTTCCCAGCATCAAACAACGAAGCGGAGTATGAAGCGCTTCTAGCAGGTCTCAAGTCAGCATTCTACATGAAGGCCACCGAGCTAATGGTTTACAGCGACTCGCAGCTAGTGGTTAACCAAATATCTGGCGACTACGAGGCAAAGGATAATAGAATGGCCAAATACCAAGAATTGGTCAGAACAGAGATAAAAAAGTTTGAAGTGGTGAGGATAGAACAGATCGGCAGAGAAGAAAACAGCAGAGCAGATGAACTCGCAGGCTTCGCCTCAATGGCAGACACCTCCATCCCTCATCCATTACTGATCGACTACCTACCTAGACCAAGCATAGAAGACCTCGAAGCAGAAGAGGTATGCTGTGCAGAGTTAGGCCCTTCTTGGATGGACCCCATCATATTGTTCCTGAAAGACGGCATCTTACCAGAAGAAAAGAAAGAAGCCAACAGAATAAGAGCAAAGTCACAGCGATTTTGGCTCTCTCCATCCTTGGCATTATACAAAAATTCGTTCTCAGGACCTTACTTAAAGTGTGTTCACCCCAGCAAAGTGGAAGCATTCCTGTTTGAAATACATGAGGGCGTATGTGGCAGCCATCAAGGAGGAAGATCATTGGCATATAGAGCGATTTCACAAGGATATTGATGGCCATACATGTAAGCGGATTCAGAGAAGTATGTTAAAAAGTGCGAAAAGTGTCAAAAATTCGCACACCAAATACACCAACCTGCCAGAGAACTTCTACCTCTAACCAGTCCATGGCCCTTCGCAATGTGGGGATTGGACATAGTAGGCCCACTTCCAACAGCTCCAGGCAACAGGAAGTTCTTTCTTGCCGCAACTGACTACTTTACAAAGAGGGTGGAAGCAGAAGCCTTGGCATCAATCAAGGAAAAAGATGTTAAGAAGTTTGTCTGGCAGAATATCATCACTCGATTTGGCATACCAAAGGCACTGATCTCAGACAACGGCACTCAGTTCAACGGCAGAATTTTCAGAGGCTTTTGTGAAGAGTGCAAGATAGAGTTCTACAATTCTACACCGACATATCCCCAAGCAAATGGACAAGCAGAGGCGTCAAACAAGGTAGTCTTGGTTGGATTGAAGAAAAGGTTAGAGAGAGCTAAAGGCAAGTAGACAGAAGAGCTCCCTCATGTTTATGGGCTTACCGCACCACGCCTCGACGATCAACAGGAGAAACACCATTCTCCTTAGCTTATGGCATGGAAGCAGTCATCCCATTAGAAGTTGGCCTCCCCACAATTCGAAGCGAAAACTTTGACCCAGACTTAAATGGCGAAGCCATAGCATTGGAGCTTGACCTTGCGGAAGAAAGAAGAGACAGAGCATTGGTCCACATCGCCTCCTACCAACAAGAGTTGTCCAGAAAGTATAACAAAACAGTGCATCCAAGGCAATTCAAGATCGAAGATTTGGTGCTGCGCAAAGTGATGGGAAATACCTTGGTTCCAGGAGATGGTAAGTTGAGGCCTAATTGGAAAGGACCCTACAAGGTGGTTGGATTAGCAGGCAAAGGGGCATACCACTTGGAAGATAAGGACGGCAAATCAATTCCCAGGCCGTGGAACACTGCTAATCTTAAGTTGTTTTACTTCTAGCTTCTTTTTTTTTCTTTTTTTAAGTATATGTAATTTTTTACTTTCTCAATAAAACAAGTCGATTCTTTTTTAGCATAATTGTTTTCAGTAGAAAGTAACTTTATTAAGTTAGGAGCATCGTAAACATAGTTGGCCGGAATAACCAACTATGAACCCTTCTTAAGCCCAGGATAAGGATCCAGGCTGCAGGACGTTTGGTCGGAATAACCAAACACTATATTCTAAGTTGGCTGGAAAAACCAACTTACATGTTGGCTGGATTAAACCAACACCCCTCCTAAGCCCAGGATAAGGATCCAGGCTACAGGACGTTTGGTCGGAATAACCAAACACTATATTCTAAGTTGATTGGAAAAACCAACTTACAGGTTGGCTGGATTAAACCAACACCCCTCTTAAGCCCAGGATAAGGATCCAGGCTGCAGGACGTTTGGTCGGAATAACCAAACACTATATTCTAAGTTGGTTGGAAAAACCAACTTAAAGGTTGGCTGGATTAAAACCAACTCTTTGTACTCTTCAGCCGAAGTAAGTTTATGGCTGAAGAGTGGTTGGCTGGATTAAACCAACTCTTTGTACTCTTCAGCCGAAGTAAGTTTATGGCTGAAAAGTGGTTGACTGGATTAAACCAACTCTTTGTACCCTTCAGCCGAAGTAAGTTTATGGCTTAGGAGTGGTTGGCTGGATTAAACCAACTCTTTGTACTCTTCAGCCGAAGTAAGTTCATGGCTGAAGAGTGGTTGGCTGGATTAAATAAACTCTTATTACTATTCAGCCGAAGTAAGTATGTCGGTTGAAGACTGGTTGGCTGGATTAAACCAACACTGGATACTCTTCAGCCGAAGCAATTATATCGGTTAAAGAGTGGTTGGCTAGTAAGTTAGATAGTTAAAACCGGAATACGGTATGTCGGGCCAGAAATATTTAAATAGTAGTTAGAAAGCAAGCATTCAAACCGAAATAAGAGTTTGAGCAACAGAAGACATTGAAGATTCATTACAAGTGCAAACATACAGAACAAGACCGAAATAAGAGTTGGAGCACAGAAGAAGATTCTTTCATCGAAGTGCAAAACAAAGTACAACTGAGGGGCCGCAGCGTTACAAGTTTCAAGTTTCAGCTAAGGCCCGGTTACAAGTTTCAAACAAAAGAAGAAAGAAAAAAAGAAAATCATCTGAAAAGTTCATCGATTTCGGCATCAAATTCTGCATCAGCATCTGCACGAAGACCGGTCTCAGGCGGGAGCTTGGTCTCAGTCACAGGAGTTGTTTCGGTCTGAAGTACGGTTTCACCTGGTTGTTCAATGGTTAGGTCTTCCACCGTGGACTCCACTCAACTTGACTGGTCCGCGTTGATAACTGGAGTATCTTGACGCCGAGAATCTGTTTGATGCGAACCAAATTCAAAATTATCTTTGAAAAGCGGCGTACTCTGCCAGGAGCTTCTCGATGGTATGGGAGGGTTGTAGACCTCGGTCTCAAGACCGCAACCGAGCTTCTCCACCGCTGCCCTCCAGCCGCACTTAAAGAAAAGGTCTTTGGCGGCTTCACACTGTTGAGTGTAGCCCTCCTCAGCCTTCTTGAAGCCTTTCTTTTCGGCTCCTTTGATGCCTTCCTCGAGCTGAGCTATCTCAGCATTTTTCTTCTTCTCAATCTTCGCCAGTTCGTGCAGATATTTATCCTTCAGCTCTCTGGCAACCTTTTGTTTCTCTTCTTCGGCTGAATTCACTAGACCGGTCAATCGACCGTTCTCTGCTTGTAGTTCGGCCATTTGCTTTTTGGCCTCTTCTAGCTCGGTCGTCTTTGCTTCGGCCTCAGCCATGGCTTCCCTTGTGTTTCTTCTGAGTTCCATCACTCTCCTATGGGTAACATTGTTTTTCTAGATGGCCTGCAAGAGAGTAGCAAGTTTTCCTTTAGCCGAACTGAAAGTTAGAAGAATTACAGAGAAAAAGTTAGCTATTTACCAGGATCATGGACTTGGTTGAAGACCGAATGGACTTCAGTTCGGTGTTGAGCTGCTTGTAATGGTGCTCCATGTCCTTGGAAAGGCACACACTCTTGGCTAAGTTGAAAGCCATCAAGTGGTCCTTCTCAGTGACCACCGAATCAGAATCCATGATAGCTCGGTCCTGGAAGGTCAGTTCAGGAACCCATTTGGAGGAGGAGGCAGTTTGGTCGGACTGCTCCGGTTGGGGGCTGTGTCGAAGGTTTGGAGGGCTTGGTGGCACAACGGTCTCTTCCACAAGCCATTGCTCGATTTGGATATTCCAAGCACGTTTGCTTACGCGAGATGACGATGGCCGTTGGGATGGAAGGGCCACCACGGTCTCAGTGGTTTGGCCGGTTGGTTGTACATCGGCTGGAGTCGTTGCGGTCAAAAAGGCCTTCAGCCTGCTCCTCTTTGCCATCTCTTGTTCGGCGGTGAGAGACACTAGGTTGATCTGGGGCAAAGAAGGGTTCTGGCGCGTCTTCTAGAAGGAAGTCGGTCACTCTCGCTTTTCGTCGACCGGTGTATCGGTATGTTGGCTCAAAGTTGAGGAGTTTAGCCCAACTTCTTTCTTGAATTCGTAGTGCGGCACATAGTGTACCGAGGTTGGGCTGGCTGTACAATGAGTGTATATGGGCTGAGTTTGCATGAAGAAAACAACTGTTAGTTTGGTCTAAAATTGGAAACCAAAGTAAAAAATAAGAATGCATGGAAAACCGAAGTAACTATACCAGGTATCCCTTTATTCCAATTTATACGTCGGCCAGGAATCTGGGCTTGATGGTCTTCAAAATTCCCAGAGACCCAGAAAAAATCGTCGTCGTTCAAGTCCTTATCCGGTGTGTCCTTAATTATTTTTTCACGTCGGCGGCGTATTCTCAAATAGTATACTCACCCATCCTCTTTTGAACCTAAGGAATATTGGTGGAATATTTCGGCTAGGCCGAGGCTTAGACCGGCTTAGCGGTTTAGTTCGGCTATACCCATTATTATACGGTATGAGTTGGTTGAAAGTTGGGTTGGGCATAGTCTGGTCTGCCTAAGGAATTCGCAAATTAAGGGCTGGACGGGAAACCTTAGTCCGGTTTCTATTATTGACAAAAGAGTAAAAGGAACAAAGCCTTCGTTCCCCCATGGAATGGTGTTTGGTTTGGCTAGGGTAAGGTGCACATCGTTAGGTATCTTATAGTCCTTTCAAAATTCGGCAAAGCCTCCTGGGGTTTCTACCAAAAATCTATATTTACCCATCTATTCTATAAATTAAGAATAAGTTATTTCGGTTGAGAAGTTATGCTCAGAAGCTCGGTCGAGCGCTCAAAAGGATGGCCTAGGCAACCTAAAGTCTGCAAAGTGGAAAACAAAGGGGTTAAGCACAGATCATTGGACCGTGCTACAAATAAAAGCAAGAAAAAAGAGTCCTACTTCGGCTGCATGACCTATATCGGCTTGAACAAGGGGTGGGTTATCTCGGTTTGAACTACGTTCTTTTTACTTTAGATTAAGCCTATAGGGGCAGCTTTTTGAGTTCGGTTTAGAAACTAAGGAAGCTGGCTTAGCCCCGAAAACTTAGTTCGGTTGATGAACCAATGTTTCTAGTGTGCTAAGTTCAACCTTAGTTCAGTACGTTTTATCTCGGCTAAAGGCAATCACAAGATGGTTTGATTTGTTAAAACTACTTAATACAAGTGGTAGTTCGGTTGTGTAGTCTAGTCTCACTGGCACTAAAGCAACAAACAGTTTGCTAGTTCGGTTGTGTGTGATTTTGGATCAAAGAAAGTGTTCTACAGATTATTTCATGAATACCAGAGGTTCTAACATGGTGTTTTCAGAGGAAATAAGGCAAAATGGAAAAGATATGTTTTAACACGCACAACAAAACTCAAAAAATAGTATGCTATGGACTAAAGCAACTACAAAACAACAAAAAAGATTTGAGAAAGGCTTACCAGAAAAAGAGGCAAGAATGGGAGGTAAGAACAGCAGCAGCAATGGAGAACACGAGCTCACGAGGTTAAAGAACAGTGGAGGCCCAGAGAGAGAATATTTTGGTGAAATGATTCAGAGAGAGGGTTTGTTTGTTTTGTGGAAAGAGAAGGGGCAAAAGGCGGGAACTGTTCAAATTCACGAAGTACGGAGAACGGCGTGACAGTTGTGCTAGCCAACCAGAGAAAGCAACGTGTCATTAGAAGGACAATCGATTCAGTTTCTGTGACTAAAGAGACGTTTTGACCGGACGTGCACAGCTCGGCGTCTAGCTCGGCTGGAAAGGCTAATAGTGGCCTGGCTGGAAAGGCTATTGGGCAAAGTTAGTTCGGTTGAAGAGGTTAAAACTGTAGCTCGGCGGATAGATAGATAATCCCATTCATGTTTTGCAGATGGAATTAAGGGGCAATTGAGAGGGTAATTTTTATACAAAATTGGGCCGAGCTAAGTAAGGGCCGGCATGGGCCGAAGTACAAAAGGCCTAAGAAGGGCCATTGAGTTAGTCCGGTCCTAAGGTACCTGTTGGTTATCTCGGTTGAAGTATGCTGTACGGTTAGACCGGTTTAAGAATGCTTTGAGCTTATACCGGTCATGGCACAATGAATTTAGACCGGGCTAAATCAGTAGAAGGTAGTTCGGTTGTAGGTATGCCATGGTTAATTGGAGGAACTAAGGGCAGATGACCGACTTAAGTATAGTTCGGCTAAGTATTAGCCATAATTACTTCGGTTGTATGGTAGTCTGGCTGTGATAAGACCATCTCACTTGGTTTAAGCAATGAGGGGGGTGTTGGAGGATAAGCATTATCCTTCAGGAGTATGAATCCTGGGAGGACTCTGCATGGAGGAATAAGAGTCCTACTTGGATTGTGCCACACGAAACCTATAAAAGCTCACAGACATCACCTATGGAGAGGTAACACAACTTTGTTTTCTGAATACACAGAGCTATTGTCTATTTGTCAAGCTTACTGACTTAGGCATCGGAGAGGTTTCCGGCACACACCCGCCAGCTAGCTCACGTTTGTGTTTTCAGGTGATAAAGCGACGTTGTACGGAGGAGCGCAGACTTGATCAACAGGATTATACGAGAAGGTTTATTTCTTTCCCGTACAGTCACTGATTTAGAGATTTACGAAGCAAACGAAGCCCAAAAATTCACGAAGAATAAGTTGTGAGGTATTTTTTCAATCATTGCTTTTTATTTTGTATTTCATTCGGTTCGATTTGTTGATATATATATATAAAATGTTAGTTGATGTACTTTTTGTTACTGTATATTGTGGTCCTGCATGTTTTGTATATTAGGGTTTGTGTGCCTTCCTTTTTCATACCATTAGTGGTTAACTTTTTGTCATGGACACTGTATTCGATGCAGTTCTTCATATCCTGTTGCGATGATGGTTTTGTATATATGAAGTTGTTCATATACTGTGGTCCCCTATAGTTGTTTGTTTATTTGTAGTGGATGATATCAGTGTATTACTTTGTTTAGTTGTTGTCATTGTGTTTTGTGTGGGGTATGCACTGAAAATGTGAAGTTTATCCCTAATCCTCAATGTATTGCTTGGTTTGTTTTCTTCTTCAATTAACTTTTAACTTTATGCCTGAAGAATAGGTTTTTTAATTCTATTACTTTATGCTTTTATATTATGTTTTTGTTTTGTGTGATCTGTTTGAGGATTATGGATTATTTATTATTTTAGTTTAGGGTTTAGGGTTGTGGTCCCCAAATGTATTGATGAAAGTTTTTTTTACTTTAATAGTGAATGCTGAAAATGTCAGAAAAATTCATAACTGTTCAAATGCACCATGGGGGCCATTTTGTCTTTCATCTACATGTTGTTTATGAGAGTGGTAGGGTGAATGAAATAATTAACTATGACCTTGACAAAATGTCCATGTTTGAGTTAAGAGACCTTTATTATGACCTGGTTGGTGGAAAATGAGCAAACATAGATATGTACTATACATTGCCTGGTTATAGTTTAGATGTTGGGTTGAAAACAATTTATAGTGATGCTGATGTGATGAAAATACTTGAGACTTATAAGGGTTTGGATTATGCAGTAGTTTATGTAGAAAATGGTGTAGATCCTATTATGGGTTTGTCATCAAATGCTGAGTTGTTATTAGATCCCATGGTGCAGAACATAGTGGTAATGCCATAGGTGGTAGTGACACAGAACAGGGTAGAAATGCCATAGGTAGTTGTGACACAGACATTATTGATATAAACTTGTCTGATATTGACATCATAGTTGATGACATTGGGAATGACTCAGATGTACCTAAGGGTGAGGATGTGGGTAAGGAATGTAAGGGTAATGAGATAAGGGAGCATAAGAGTAATGATACACAACATGCAGAGGGGTTACAGCATACTACTGACACGGAGTCTGTAGAAGATAACGAGGCTGATGAAAGTGATAGTGCATAGAGTGAGACTGAATTTTTGGCTGATGAAGAGAGAACAGATAGTGATGATTCTGAGGACTTGGATTATATAGTTAGTGAAGAATATAGTGATACTGAAACTTCTGAGGATAGTGCAGAGGAAAGTGATGACCAAAGTTGGTTATATGAAGACCTAGAGGGTCCAAATGATGACATTTTTTATGAAACCTCACACAGAATAACTGAAGGACCACCACTTAAAGTCAATCTACCAGATCATGTTTGTTAGTATTCAGATCTTGATGATGATGATGAATTGATTAGTCTAAAAGGGTCATCAGATGAAGTATATGATGCTGGATACCCTGAATACAAAGAAGGGATGATGAAAGATCCCAAACTTGTAATTGGAATGAAATTTCCCAGTCCCTAAGTTTTCAGAGAGTATTTAAGAAAGTTTAATGTGCTGAATGGTTATGATATAAGGTACATCAAAAATGAGAATGCTAGGATCACTGCTGTTTGTAGGCAAACCTGTACGTTGAGGATATATGCCTCTCCATTAGAGGGAACCACAACCTTTCAGATCAAAACCCTAGAGAGGAAACACACATGTGTGAGGCATTACAACAACAAACAAGCCAACTCTAAGTATTTGGGGAAGAAGTTTGTAGATGAGGTGGGAGATGACCCCTCTATTAACATAGCCTCTTTCAAGAAAAAAATGAGAAGAGAGATAGTGGTGGATACAAGTAGGTTTCAAATATATAAGGCAAAGAGAAAGGCAAGGGAGATAATTGCAAGGGATTTGGTAGAGCAATATCACAGGATTAAGGATTATGTAGCTACAGTTATTAGGAAAAATCCAACATCACACATTTCAATAACAACTAATCCTGAAAAGACAGAGCCTACATTTCAAAGGATGTATTTCAGACTTGGTGCACAGAAAGATGGATTTCTAGCAGGGTGTAGACTAATAATAGGACTAGATGGTTGTCATTTGAAAGGGATTTTTGGAGGGTAGCTACTTAGTCCTGTTGGGAGAGATAGAAATGACAACACGTTTCCTATTGCAGTGGCTTTGGTTGAGATAGAATGTAAAGCCTCTTGGTCTTGGTTTCTTGAGAAATTGATGAGTGATAATGGGAGTGTTGGGGAGATGGAGTGGACATTTATATCGAATAGACAAAAGGAATTAGTTGAAACGTTTGCAGAGTTATACCCTACTGCAGATCACAAATGTTACCTAAAACATACGTATAGTAACTTCAAGACAAAATACAATGGTTGTGTGTTGAAAAGACCTGTTCTAGAAAATTGCATCAACTGGAAATGTGCATGAATTCAATTATTGGATAAAAAAGATTAAAGAAGCTGATCCTAAGACTGGAAATAGGAAGACAACTGTGGAGTGGTTGAGGGAGACTGACCCTACTTTATGGGCAATGTCACATTTTTCTCTAAGGAGCAAGTATGACATCTTTGTGAACAATTTGAGTGAGTCATTCAATTCTTACATTCTAGAAGCTAGAGAGCTACCAATAATCTCTATGTTTGAATGGATTAGAAGGAAATTGATGCAAATGATTCAAGTTAAAAAGGCTGGAATGGCAAAATACAGTGGTCAAATTTGTCCTAATATTCATGACAAACTTAAGAAGTTGAAAGTGGAATCAAGGAATTGCTTTACCACCTGGTGTGGACAATTGGAATTTGAGGTTGATCATTTTCAAAGGAGGTACATAGTGGACCTAAGGACTAGGACATGCAGTTACAAGAGATGAGATTTGTCTAGTTTGTCTTGTAGTCATGCCATTAGTGTCATTCAAATCAATCATGAGTAGCCAGAAGCCTATGTGCATAAGTATTACAGCAAGTCTAGGTACTTGGATACTTATGCATTCATGATCCACCCAATTCCAGACATGCATAAATATGAGAAAGGTGAACAGAAATTGAATCCATTAGAAGCAAAGAAATTAACAGGCAGACCAAAGAAGTTAAGAAACAGACAAGCAGATGAGCCAAGAAATCCACACAAGGCATCAAGGAAGAACATCAATGTGGCATGTGCTAAGTGTCTGCAAAAGGGGCACAATCAGAGGTAATGCAAGAACAGACTGCATCCTAAATCCAAAATGGTGAAGGTTAGTGTATATTTATGCATTCATTTATTATACACATGTTATTTGTTTGTTGTATACTTTTTTTTTTTTGTTGCAACAGAGATCTACTAGTGGGCAATCATCTCAACCTACATCAACTCCTACTCCTACTCCAACTCCAACAACAAATATCCCATCAAATAAGGTAACCAACTTTTAATGTTGACTGGTAACTCAACTAGGAAACTGACATTAGTTTGCCCAATTTGTTCCTAATTAGAAATTTTTTTGCCTCAGATGTCCAGTAAAAGCTAAACTAGAAGATGAGGCCAACCAACATCTCAGCTACCAATGAGTACTGCTTCTATTGGACTGAAAATGATGAGTACTAGGTCATCCACTCAGGTAACTCACTTGTTTATATAACCAACTATTTTAGTTTGTAACTTTTCAGCTTGTTAATTGACAATGTTGTTGCAGCCCATAAAACTACCAATCCATGGTGGAAAAGCATCAAGTGGTCTTGGAAAAGGACCTAAAATCACAGTTGGTCGGTGTAATAACCCCGACCTCCGATTAATGCTAAATCATGATTAATTATGCCTAACAGCAATTTAGAAGGAATCTGAAATTAATTTGTATTTGAATTGCGTTAATTATGTGTTTCTATCTGTTTGCGTTATAATGATCTGTTAATGTCTTTGACTTTAAACTGCGAATTGAAAGCCTTATCGGCGTTCGAATCAAAAATTGACTTGATTTATGTTCTAGTTAGGATTTATAGAATTTTATGGTAAATTCAATTAAAATTCGGTTCGGAACGATTAAATTAGATTAGATCATGTTAATTTACACTTGTTTGAGTTATTATACAAATGCCACTTAGTGGCTTGTTTGAAGACCAACTTCATTACACTTAGAAACATCTCTCCTTAGCCATTTTTCTTGTCAAAAACCGTGGGTTAGAGGGAGAGTGAGAGAAACTTGACTTCATCAAGAGTTTTGGCTTGGAACTTAGGAGAATTGAGGAGGCTTGGCAAATTTGAGCTCCTAGACTTGGAATTCAAGACTTAAGGTAGGAGATTTCCCTTTCAATTGTGAATTTAAGATTAATTCATGCATGGTTCATGAGACATTAGTAATCTAAGTCTAGAATGGGGTTAAAATGTTGAGTTGATGATTAACTCATGCATGCATGCATAAATTTCCATGCTTTGGGTTTGAATTATAAGATTTCTTCCATGCATGTGTTAATTTCACTCTTATTGTGGTCATGCGTCTTATTGTCCATCAAATTGTCTAGTTTGATCATGTTTTGAAGGGTTTGGTTTCAAGGAGATTCTTGCATGATACATTTAAGTTTTGTTCTTGAAATTTTATTTGAAATTGTATTCAATTGACTCACCCTTAGGCTTTGATTTTATAAATTGATCTTTGAAACACCTTATACTATGAGTTTACAAAAGTTTTCCAGAAAATTAGCCCAAAAGGATCGAAATGGATGCTTTAAAAGTTGAGTTTTGAACTTGAGGTTCAAATCTGGGAATTCCAGATTTTGGACTCACGCTCAAGCGTGTAAAGTAACGCTCGAGCGTGAAATGCGTGTATCCAGTACTTTTTACATGTTTACAGTCCGCTCGAGCGAGGACTTGTGTCTCACGCTCGAGCGGGTATTGAGCGCCCATCAAGCGTGAATTTCATGCATTCAGTACTTTTACTGTAGTTTACAATCCGCTCGAGCAGAGTAATACACTCTCGAGCGGATCCCTTTTGTCTGCATGTCCGCTCGAGCGAAGAAAGCCACGCTCGAGCGGGACCCCTGTTTCAACAAAATTTTGAAAAGTGTCTTAAAGTGCATCTTTGCATCCTCATTCCATCCAAGGTATTCCTAGGCTATGTTTAAGACTCTATAGTGAGGATTTAAGATCAGAAACACACTAAGAACTAACGACATAAGTTTTGTGCAATTAGAACGTATGTTTCAAGTGTGTGTCCGTTATGTGTTATATAGGTCACGTGCCGCATGTCGTGTGATCAATCTGTTCTGTCTGTTTGTCTCCAAGCCCACTGTAAGTAATTACTTAGTAAAGTTATGTTCAACCGTAGTTATTTTCTGTGTGATAAAATAAGATCTGTTTTATGAAATAACATATTCTGTACAATGAATGATTGTCTAATTTCCGTTATGTATTCGTGACATCCTTAGCATCATGTGAAATCTGTTCTCTGTACTCGAGTCCGGAGGTTCCTTCATGGAACTGACAAGCTATCTGTGCCCGGCTGGAGGTTCCTAATCGGAACTGACAAGTTCACAAGTTCCCAATCCGAAGGTTTCTTTACAGAACTGACAAGTTGTCCTCACCTGGCCGGAGGTTCCTCTATGGAACTGACAAGTATGGTCTAAGATGCTTTGTGATTAATCTGTTAGCGCTATCGGATGGACTATGTATGATCGAACATAACTTATGATTTCTGTATATGATCTGGACAAATTATGAATTTGATATGTAACTAGAATATGGTTTTTGAATCTGTACGGACTCATTCATATAACCCCTTTACTCTGTTATTATTCACTGGGTTTTCACTCACAGTTTATATTATGTATGTAGGTGAGCCGGCACATGATCAGGAACAGAGTTGATGGCCTTCTATTCTGTTTTTGTCAGCCAACCGTTGTGCCTCCCGAGAAGGTTCCGATCGAAGTCTAATGCCATGGCTGTTTTTGTATATCATGCTAGTGTTTGTATTTGCACTGTTAAGTCGGATCTTGGGATGTTCACTTCTGTAAATATTATGTAAATATTGTGTATCTGAACTGGCATGTTTATGTACATATAAATAAGTTTTAAAATGTTCTGCCCCATGTACATTATCATAGCTCATTGGACCTTGTCTATTTTGTATTATTGCTTCCGCAGCCCCTTATTATTTGCTAATCTGTTCAGAGGCCTTTGGTAATCCACGGATTACTGGCCGGTTACGGTGCTAAACTTACGGGGGCGGGTTTGGGTCGTGACAAGAGGACCAATTAATGCATCTACAACCAATGTTAGAAGAACTAGAGTGAATGCTAATTTCAGAGGGCATGCTGTTTCAATAACTTCTGTACTAGAGACAATCAAAGCAAGGAAACATGCCAAAGAACTAGCAATTGGGTTAAGGTAGAATATAGGGTTACCTGTTATTATATTTATTTTTGTAATGAAACAATAGTGTGGGATGTGTTGTGTTTGTATTTAAGCTAAGGAATGATAAACACACACTTAGAGTTATGATTTTTGTATTTAAAGTTATGGTTTTTTAGAATGGTTTTTGTTTTTGTATGAAAACTGTTGATGTATTTAAGTGTTGTGTTTGTATTTAAGTCTGATATTCAAATGCAACATACTTCTGTAAATGGATTGGTATTAGCATTGTTAATCTCAGTTTTTTTTTTTTTTTTTTGTTCCATTGCTTCAAGTGCATTGATTTGGAATGAGGCCTTTTGTTTTGCAAATCAACTCGGCACGGTTACCATTTTTATTTTGTATACAATCGGTTTGTTTGTGTTGGAATCATTTTAATGTTGGTTATATATTTTGCATTGAAATGCAGTAAAAAAATTCAAAACTTTTTGATTTTTTTCCAATTAAACTCAGCAGGGTTTGTGTTTGAATAATTTTCAATGCATTTTCATGTTGCAGTAAAAAAAAACATACAAAAATCTCAAATTTCATAAACACAATTTCATTACTTTCAAACTTACATCAAGTACATAAAGCACCTTACAAATTTTTACAAATTCATTTCATACTGAACATTAACATGGTAGAAATGAAACACACAAGCAAAATCACCATAGATGTCTTCATCATTATGTTTAGTGCCTCCATTTTTATCTCCAGCTTCATCAGTCTTTCTATTAAAGTGTACACCTTCCTCAACTCTTGGCTTCTCATCATCAATCTCATATCTTTCATAGGTGGGAGCATATCGACTGGGTTACACCAAGCCTACAAATCATAACTCCCTAAACCCGTCTTTTCACAGATATAGTACAACCTACTTTTTGAAGGCTTCTCGGACTCCACGATTCTAATGGGTGCTTTTTTCCCACAACGACATTTCTTGCTCATGAATCTCAACATTTGTCCTTCTCCACCGCCAATGCTTGAAGATGACATTTTTGTTAGGTAAACTAGCCTACAACTCAACATACAAAGCAATGAGGCAATATAAAAAGCAATCTTGCCCTAACTTTTATTTTTAACTTTAGGGGCATTTTGGTCTTTTAATTGTGAGGAAACATTATCAATTCATGTCCAATTGCACCGCTATCGCGTGTGCTACACAGTCTATTAAAATAGATAGAAAAGGTAATTGTACACATTACTCCATCAACCTCAGGGAGGTTGTGTGGTGATATTTGAACGTTAATGGGGTGATCCGCACATGTCCTATACCATAAGAGGGTAAAGTGAAGTTTGCCCAAAAATAAAAACAAATTTAACTTAAAAAAAGAAAAAAAAATTTACGAAAGACGAAAAAAATGATAGTAAATTTTCTATTTCAGAATTGATAATGCAGATATTTGAGTCAGTATAATTTTATTTTTTTCGTCTTTAGTAAACTTTTTTCTTTTTTTAGTTAAATTTGTTTTTATTTTTTTAGCTGCACCTAATCTAGCTGCATTTATAATATAATAATGTTTATGAATAAATTTGAAAAAAAAGTTCACTAAAGATTAAAAAAAAATTTCAATTTTTTTGTTTTCTATTTTTTTTTTCATTTTTAGTGAATTTTTTACTTCACACATGGAGTTGATGTGTTAGTGATGTGGCAGATTCTGTTAGTTTTTTTTTATGGAAGTTAGTCTAGAAATAAAGTAGGAAGGATTGCAAATATGAAGGATCGATTGCAAACATGAAAAGTTAAAGTGAGAAAAATTAAACTTAAAAGGCCAATATAAGAAATAGATGAACTTTTAAGGGGGTAAAGTGTAATTCACCCTTAAATGAAAGACATCGTCACATGTGACATGTGGCACAGTAGAGTTTACCGGAGTTCTCGTAGGCCCCCCTAACGTGGCGTGGTAGATTTACTCTCTGACAAAAATTAATATAAAGGCCTCGTTTAGGAACCCTACTTTTTAGTTAAAAAGTTATTAAATTAGTTAAAAAATCAATAATTCATACCAAAAAGTCAAATATTCTCTTTTCTCTTTACTTTTTGCACATCTTTTCATAAAAAGCCAAAAAGTCATCCCAAAAAGTCATCCCTAGGCATCGTTTGGGAAGGAGATCTCAAGCCAAAATAGCCACATGTGGACAAAACTGGCTTTTCTAGCCACAAGCAGACAAAAACTGGTTTTTGGTCTTAGCAACAACAAATGCCAAAGTAGATTTACGAAACTACCCCCATAAAAGAGGGGCCTGCGTCAGCACCCAGAAAAAGTTAAAAAAAAAAAAAAAAAAACATTTTCCTGATTAAAAGAGGGGCATGTGTCAGCACCCACAAAATTAAATTTTTTTTTTTGTTTTTTGTTCAAATATTTTGTAAAAATAAATTCAAACTCTATTTTATAAAAATAAATTCAAACTCTATTTTATAAAAATAGTTTTAAATATTTTAATTTTCTTGTTATGTATTTAGTTATAATTTTAGTGTAGACTTCTGAAAGTAGTATGGAGTTTCAAGTTATGTGTTTGGTTATGAGTTTTAAAAATAATTTATTAATTGAGTTTTATTTTATGTGTTTGGTTACAATTTGAGTGTAGAGTTGTTTTTAAATTTAAAATATTAACAATTTAAATAATTTAAATTTTTTGAATATTTAAATTATTTTTATGCTTTTGTTAAAATAATTTTTTGAATATTTAAATTATTTAAATTTTTACGCTTTAAATTTTTTGAATATTTATTTTAAATTTTTGCTTATTAAATTTTTTAGATTATTTACATTATTTAAATATTTAAAATAAAATTAAAATTAAAATTAAATTATTTAAATTACACAGGACAATAAAATAAAACCTCATTTTTTATCATTTCACAAAAAATTAAAAAAAAAATTAAAAATAATAAAAAAACACATGAAAAAACCATTTGCAAAAAAAAACTTAAAATACATAAATTATTTTAAATAAAATACACCTCATTCAAAATATTTAAATTTTTTAAAAAAATTACAAAAACGTAAATTGAAAAAAAAAAAAAAAAGCGAACGACAAAAATACGCCTCATCCAAAAAGATAAAAAAAAAAAACCAGAAATTACCATTTGTCATGTAATTTACAAATAAATGAAACACATAAATAAATAAAAAATGTTATTGTATACCAATAAAAATAAATAAGGCAAAAAACGTAAATTTAAGAACAAGAACTAATTTTAATGTATAAAAAAATAAAAATGACAAAAACATAAATTTAAAAAAAAATTACAAAAATTAAGCAAAATGCGTCAAATCAAAATCCAAAATAAACAACTAAACAAATAAATATTTTACCAAAATACCCCAAAATAAAACTCAAAAATAAAAAATAAAAAATAAAAAAATTTAAACAAAATATGCCAAATGCAAACCTAAAATAAAAAAAATTTAAAAAAAAAGGTTAGCAAAAAATGGCAACTTCAAACCAAAAATATATTAAAAAAAAAAATTAAAAAAGAACAACAACTATTTCGGACAGTTGGCTTGCTAACGTGGACGACATGGCCCTTGCAATTAAGGTAGATATGTTTTGGGAAGGGCACTTTGGTAAATTAATAGGAACACACCTCACCAAAAAGTCAAAAAACCAAAAAAGCCAAGAAGTCCTTCCCAAACCAGGCTTTTTAGTCCCAGGCTAAAATAGTCAAAAAAATCAAAAAGCCAAAAAGTCAACCCACTTCTCAAATGGAGGCTAGTTTTTTTTAGCTTATATTTTAGTCAAATAATCAAAAAGTTACTAAATTAACCTGTTCCCAAACGAGACCTTTGTTTTTAAATTATTCAAATTTGCAAAGGTGTTGTTGTCAATTTTTTTTAAGTTAAATTATCACTAGCTCTTATAATTGGACTTAAGTCTTGGAAGGTCTTATTGAAAATAAGTTTTAGAACAATCGTTGTTAAAAATTATTTTTGTGATAATTTTTATATATGTTACTAAAAATTGATAATTATTAAAAAAAAATTTGGTTACGATTTTTATAAATTATCGTTAAAACTTATAATTTGTGACTTTTTTTGTACGGAATTTTTTTAAATTGTTGTTGAAAGTTGAAAATTAATGATTTTTTTTGTGACAATTTTTTTAAACTGTTGCAAAAATTTATAATTATTGAAATTTTTTTTTGGATAATTTTAAACCGTCGCTAACAATTAACAATTAGTGACGTTTTTTTAATAGTATATGATAAAAATATCATTAATTATAATAGTATATGATTAATTATTAGTATATGATAAAAATATCATTAATTATTAATAGTATATGATAACAATTGACACTTAATAATACCTACACGTAAGTCTCTCAATTTTTTTGATAAACTATAAATAAATCCTAATAATTAAATTTATTTCTCATCAAGTCTTAATAAAATTGTTACTAAAAATAATTTTTTTGTGCCAATTTTTTACATATGTAGTTAAAAATTTACACTTAGTGACTTTTTTTTGTCCGGATTTATATAAATTGTTGCTAAAACTTACAATTAGTAAAATTTTTATATGATGAATTTTTCAAACTGTCACTGAAAATTGTAAATTAGTGACTTTTTTTGTGACGATTTTCTTAAGATGTCGCTTAAACTTATAATTAGTGATATTTTTTATGACAAAATTTTAAAACTATTGCTGAAAATTAATAATTAGTGACATTTTTTTAATAATGTTTAATTAAAAATACTATTAATTATTATAAAATTTATTAAACAATAAGTCTACTTATTAGGGCTCGCACTTAAATGTCTTTTTTTTCTTTTTCTTCTTTTTTTTTTTTTTTTGACTCTTTCCTAATTTAACTAGTTTACGGATACTTTGCCACTAGATTGTTTCACTATTTATTATAGATTAATAATAATTAAGGTGAATTATAAATACATTTCTTGAGATTTGTTTAAAGGGAGCTTTTTTAATAAGTCCATTCTCTAAGAATCCTATTTCATAAACCCCATAGTGTTTTCTACTATTCCATCAGGTCCTATTTCATATTAGAAGACTAAAACACCCTTCTCCTCTTCCCCTCTCTTTTTGAATCAAACAACTGTCCCTCTTCCCCTCTCTTTTTTTGCAGAAAATCACACACAATATCTCCACTCGTCCGAAAACCCAAAATCATATTCCATATCGTCTTACACCCATACGTATCTCATTGTCCCATTGTCGCAACGTCTCATCGTCGGCTTCTTCATACCTCCACCATCTGTCTACGGAAATGTGGAAATCACCATTGGTGAACATCTTGAAGTTCCATCTTCGTCAAAATCATCACCGATGACCATTTGTGACAACCAAACCGTCAATATGGAAAAAGAGTAAGTAATCTCATCAATTTTGTATGTAAACCCTAAATCTCTTGTTCAAATTATACCATTGTGAACTTCCAATATCCCCTGTTTCTATTCATACAATATGTGGAATTTCATATTTTTATTATTCATGCCCTAATCGTTAATGTGAACCCCTCAATCCCAATCTCCAAGTATATGGTTTTGTTCACCCAAAAATAATGCAGTGGCAATTATGTTATGTTGTCAAAAGCTGTGAACATTTACATGGGAATGAAAAATGTTGGGCCAAGCCAATTATTTCAGATGTTGTTGTTGTTGTTGTTGTTGTTGTATGTTTTAATCATGTGAATCTCCTATACCCATTTCATTAATATGAACTTCTACAGTAGTGAGCTTCATAGTATATGATCTTATTCATTCAATGTGTGAACTTCATATTATATCTATTATTGCAAACATAGATGATGTAAACATTCACATTACTGTTCATTACTGGATAAACTTACATTAGTAGATACTGATGTGAACATTCACATCAGTGTATAATGATGTGAATGTTCACAATACTATCACTGTTGATATTGTTGATTGTTAATATTCATAGAATCCCCAATCTTCACTCAACAATGTAATGGAATATGATGTAAACATTCACATTGTGACATCAATGTCAGACTTATTGGTGTTGTTGGGTATTGTTTGGTGTTGTTGGTTCCACCCTTTATTTTTCAGCCAATTATAACATAATGTGATCACCTATGTAAACATTTACATTGCCCTTTAACTGTTGTTGTTTTCGGAAATAATTTTGCAAACATAGATGATGTAAACATTCACATTACTGTTCATTACTGCATAAACTTACATTAGTAGACATTGATGTGAATGTTCACGTTACTGTCACTGTTGATATTTTTGATTGTTGACGTCCATAGAACCCCCAATCTTCATTCAACAATGTGATGGAATATGATGTAAACATTCACATTGTGACATCAATGTCAGACTTGTTGGTGTTGTTGGGTGTTGTTGGTTCCACCCTTTGTTTTTCAGCCAATTATAACATAATGTGATCACCCATATAAACATTTACATTACCCTATAACTGTTGTTGTTTTCGGAATTGATTTTGCAAACATAGATAATGTGAACATTCACATTACTGTTCATTACTGGATAAACTTACATTGTTTTTGTTGGTGTTGATGCCCAATTTTTTATGGTTGCCAACCCTATTTTAGTTCAATGTGAATTCTTGTAGGTATGTTACAAATAATAACATTTTATTGTTTCTCTTATTATTGAGTAACAACCAATGTGAACATTCACATTCTGAGGGTAGCCATTTTATGAATTTACATTATGGTGTATGTTGTATCTCCCTCCTTATGTCAATGTCGGACTTGTTGGTGTTGTTGGTTATTCATGGTGATCAAATAATTACAACCTTAATTTTGGATGGTTGTCAACGTTGTTTTAGTTCAATGTGAATTCTTGTAGGCATGTTGTAAATAATAACATCTTATTGTTTCTCTTGTGATTGAGTAACAATCAATGTGAACATTCACATTCTGAGGCTAGCCATTTTATAAATTTACATTATGATGTTTGTTGTGTTGTTTGTTGATTATCTGCTTTATTCTCGCCAGTAGTCTCAAATGTTTGTGTAACAATCAATGTGAACATTCACATTTTGAGGCTAGCCATTTCACATGTGTTGTTTCCTTTATGTTGTGAAATTTTGTTCGTGTCAATATGAAAAATCAACATATATTGGTGTTGTCTTACTCTTATTTGTACCCTAGCAGTAATGTGAGTAACAATCAATGTTTGTGTTGTTTGTTGATTATCTATTATTGAGTAACAATCAATGTGAACATTCACATTCTAAGGCTAGCTATTTCACATGTGTTGTTTCCTTTATGTTGTGAAATTTTGTTTGTGTCAATACGAAAAATCAACATATATTGGTGTTGTCTCACTCTTATTTGTACTCTAGCAGTAATGTGAATATTCACATCTCTAATTGCAATGTCAATATTCACATTATGAATATAATGCAGATATTCAACTTCTAACATCAATGGAATATGACAGAGCTGTTGGTATTGTTGCGTGTTGATGGTTATAAACCAATTAGAGCTCATAATCTTGGATGATTGTCAACTCTCTTTTGGTTCAATGTGTAATCCATTATACATAATCTATACAATATTTAAAGGGTAATCAAATATGATGTGAATATGGTGTAAATATTGACATTGATGTAAATATTTACTTCAATGTCAATATTCACATTATGAATATAATGTAGATATTCAACTTCTTACATCAATGGAATATGATGTAAATATTTACAGAGTTGTTGGTATTGTTGCGTATTGATGGTTATAAACCAATTAGAGCTTCTAATCTTGGATGATTGTCGTCTCTCTTTTGATTCAATGTCTATTTCATTATGCATAATCTATACAATTTTTAAAGGATGATAAAATACAATGTGAATATGGTGTAAATATTGATATTGATGTAAATATTTACTTCAATGTCAATATTCACATTATGAATATAATGTAGATATTCAATTTCTAACATTAATGGAATATGATGTAAATATTTACAGAATTGTTGGTATTGTTGCGTGTTGATGGTTATAAACCAATTAGAGCCCCTAATCTTGAATGGTTATCAACTTTTTTTTGGTTCAATGTGTATTCCATTATACATAATCTGTATAATATTTAAAAAGTGATCAAATATTATGTGAATATGGTGTAAATATTGACATTGATGTAAATATCTACTTCAATGTCAATATTCACATTATCAATATAATGTAGATATTCAACTTCTAATATCAATGGAATATGATGTAAATATTACAGAGTTGTTGGTATTATTGTGTATTAATCGTTATAAAGCAATTAGAGCTCCTAATCTTGGATGGTTATCAACTCTCTTTTGGTTCAATGTGTATCTCATTATATATAATGTCAATATTTACATCAGACTGCTATAGGTAATGACTTGTTTGTCTTAAATTGTCATGTATAATACACTCTTTTGTAATACACTCCATATCTCCTCCCTTGTGTCAATGTCAGATTTGTTAATGTTGTTGGTTGTTGATGGTGATGAAATAATTACATTCTGAACATAATGTCAATATTCACATTCTAACATCAATGTCAATATTCACCTCCTGTTATCAATGGAATATGATGTAGACATTAACAAAGTTGTTAGTATTGTTGCTTGTTGATGAAAAGTCCCTAATCTTGAATGGTTGTCAACCCTTTTTTGGTTTAATCTGAATTTTGTTGTACACAATGTCAATATTTACATCAGATTGTTAGATATTGATAATGACTACAAACCAATGGTAAGCCTTACATCAATTTGTACACATTTTCCACAACCATTATACACACCTAAATTTCAAATTCTAACAATAACAACTTTGCATTTTCAGGGTGGATTGCGGGCCCGCAGTGTGTTACATCATTAGGGCGCATGTATACCGGGAGGAATTTGTTGACAGCTTTAATCGCTTTGAATGGTGTCAAATAAGAGACTCATTGTACACATTTTTCTGAATCACACAAAGACAGTGCAATATGAAAACCTATAGGTGGGGGGTGTCCACCTGTAATTGTTATCTATAATTGTTATCCACATTAAAGACAATTTAGTATCAATAGTTTTGACATATTGGAGCAGACTAGCTTAAGTGTAAATCAATTATGTATCAATGCTTGTACTCCAATTTTTCATTCAATATATGTATATGCATTTTGAGGCCTATTTCGTGTTGATCATTCACATGGATGTGAATATTACTTAAAATATTATTGTAACACAATGTAACTGGTGTGAATTTCATATTTCTTAACACATAAGTGAATATTCGCAGCAAATAATTTGATGATGTTAATAGTTACAGATGATATGAATATTCACATCATATGCTTTTATGTTGTAAATGGTAACAAGTATGTCAACATTCACACCGTGCCCATGCATATATCATAATATACATAACAACATCCCGTTTTGCTATCAGAAAACGCTCACAATGACAATTCGTAATACAAATCTGAATATTCACATCAAATGATTTGGTAATGTGAATCGTTACAATGATATAAATATTCATGTTAACTACTTTGATGTTGTCAGTGGTAACAAGAATGTAAATATTCACATCAAATAGCATATTGCAGATGATGTGAATATTCACATCATATGTTTTCATGTTGTAAATGGTAACAGACATGTCAATATTCATACCGCGCCCATCCATAATATACACAACAACATCCTATTTTGCTAGCAAAAAACACTCACAATGACAATTCATAATACAAATCTAAATATTCACATAAATGATTTGGTAATGTAAATGGTTACAGTGATATAAATATTCATGTTAACTACTTACTGTCAATGGTAACAAGAATGTAAATATTCACATCACACACATGCATGCCTCACAATATACATGACCAGGAAAAACCCATATCCTCATATAACCAACCAAAATTTAATTTAGATAATGATGTTGAAAGCAAGAAATAGATCATACAATCATTCATATACATTCACATTCTTAATGCGATGTAAATATTCACCACATTCAAAAAAACAGGGCCATAACTCAACCACATAACCAGCCAAAATCCATAACCCCATACAACCAAAAAAAACTTACATGTCCATCAATTCTAGAAAATGAAATTGGAAGCAAAAAACAGAGCATACAACACTTCATATAAATCCAATCACAAATGACATGCATCCATTACATACTAACCTTAAGACAATATAATCAAACAGAGCACAGTATTCGTCTTCTCTAAATTCAAAAATCTCAATCTCTCAAAAAATAAAAAAAACCATCACACAAATCCTCCTCTGTATCTTTATAATTTTCATCTCTATCTTCATCATTATCGTTATTATTAACACCTCTTACAATTCCACCATTACAATAATCCAAATCAAACCAAACACTCCTTATCTCTTTATAAAGAAAGCTACATTACTGTATAAGAAACCTCATTCTTCACAATTCTAACACTTATTTCTTAAGCTTCCAAACAATATGAAATGTGAACATTCACATTGATTGACAGAAAAACCAAAAATAATGGCAGCAATAGAACTATAAATACAAAAAAAAAAAAAAAAACTCAATCTCTCTGAAAACAAAAAATTATCACCCACACTTCAGCTTCATCATATCACTATCATTAACAACACGTGTAATTTCACCATTCCACCAATCCAAATCAAATTAAACCCACCTTCGAAGAACAAGTATTCAAAACCATTTCATCTTCCCTTTGATTCAATCCAGTTGAATGTGGGTTTTAGTCAATCTACTGAACAAGTTTGTAAGCCATTACCCCTATTTCTTTGATTCAAATCCTTTTCTCTTCCTTTGATTTCTGGCTGAAATCATAACTATGGCTAAAAAAAAATTAAAAAGAGGATAAACTCTGAATCGTCATCTTCTCTTCTACAGGAATGAAACCATATCGCAATGAAACACTACCGCAAACTATGTGCCGTCGTCTTCTCTCTTATAGGAACGAAATCTTACCACAACAAAAACAGAGGGAAATATGTATGTTATTTTGTATATAATATATATCAACAAATAGACATAAGGGTATAATAGTCCAACAAATAATATAAATTAGGAAAAAAGGACCTCATGGAATAAAAGTATAAATACATGGGACTAATTAGGTTATAATTTTCCTTGGTGGACTTATTGGGTTAAAATACCTCTAAATGGGATTTATCAATAAAAAACCCTTGTTTAAAATATGAATTGTCTCATGTGATTTGAAAAATTCCAAATATCCTATTATCATAATTTTTTATTTAACAAAATTAACTTTAAAAAAAATCTTAACTATTCTTCTATACAATAATAAAATTACTTAAATTAATAATTAAAATAAATTTCTAATATCATTAAAAATTATTAATTTACTTAATGATTTATTAATAAAAAAATCATTTGTTATGAAATTAGAAATTTTAAAAGACATAATATAATTTTTAAAATCACAAAAAATAATTTCTTTTTTAAAACAAACATCCAGGGTCTATTTATAAGTAATTTTAACTTGATCTTTCCCACCGCGTAAACATATGTTAACATAGAGTTGTAAATATATCCTTTCATTCATAATTTTTTTTTAAAATAAATTTAAGGTCTTAAAAATTGAAATTTTAAATCAATTTAAACGTGACATCACAATTCCCCCCTCCCCCTCCCTCCTTCTCTAACACATTTATATTTATTTGAACATTGAAATTTAAAATTTTTAATCTTCATAAAATGTAGTCGAATATATCAAATATTAACCCAATGTTACTGTTGGCTTTTTTGGCTTTCGAATGGTATTTTTGTAAATGTAAGCGTGCCAGCAAAGATCAATTAGTCCTTACAGAAATTATAATTGCTAACCAATTATCAGACGATTGTGTTTTAGTTCTTTCAGCCTCAATGAAGAAAACTTTTACTGGTGGCTTGACTTAGGAGAAATTAAACAAAATAACAGTTAAATGACGAACAATTGAAGTATTTCATTAAGATGAAAACTTACAATGATTCAAACTCAACCTCGTAGAGATTTACAACAACAATCTACTTGAAATTACTCCTATGAACGAAGTGCAGTGCAGGAATTTAAAGTGCAGAAATGTAAAGAACAAGTATTTAAAGTGCAGGAAATGTAAAGACTGAAAATGTAAAACTGGAAAAGAAAATATGAAGTAAATGACTGGTTTGTTGGATCTGAGTCTTGAGATTTTTTTGGGGGGGCTTCCTTATTATTTATACTCCTCAAGGATGACCATCGAACTGCACTTCAAACCGTCGAACTGCTCCTCCATGATTGCTTGATCATACTGCCTTAGAAGTAGTTCCACCACGCCATTACTTGTAGTTGGGCTTCCCTTCTATATTTGAATTTGAATGTGAATAACCGTTGAAGCCACGTCACTTTACATCTCTTTATTGATCCAATACTACTCAGATCATGTGAGGACCAATACTAACTGCTACGTGTACGATCAGAATCGAAGACTTAAATGGTCTTCCTATATTACCCTTATTCTGCCACGTGTCAAATTGTGATTGGCTTTTACAAAATATGTAGGCAACAGTTACTAATTCGAACATGCAGCCAAATTTAATTAAAAGTAGATGGATTTTTTTTGAGAATTGTAAAAAGATAGTATCGAAACAAAATAATTATAATGTAATGAAAGTATAAAACAATTTATGTATTAAATTGTACAATTAGATCTTATACTTCTATCTCTTTATAATTATTTTGACTTTATATTATATTTTTTACAATTCTCCCATTTTTTTTCTTTTCTTTATGGTAATATCAATAAAAAATTTTACATTACCTAAATGAAATTTGCATGATTAAAATAGTGAAAACAAGAAAATTTTCAACTATGAAAATGTTCGGTTGATTTAACTTTAGAATTATGATTTAAGTGTGGAGTTGTATTTTGAGTTTTGAATTTTTGAATCATGATTTGAAAAGAGAAATTTATTTGATTATTAGTTTTGAAAATAGTTTTTTGGATGATTTGTAATTTTTTTTATTTATTGATTGATGTTATATAATGTGAGAGGAGAGAAGAAAGATGAGAGAGAAAAAGTTTGATTGATTGATTAATAATAATAATAAATAAGATAAGAGTTTTGAAAGTAATTTTAAATTGTGTTTTAAAAATATGTTTGGTTAACATATTGTATCCAAATCATAATTTAAAAAAAGAGTTGACTTTTAAAAAGTAAACCAAATGCTACATATATACTTCTATCTCTTTGCAAGATGGGTTTTTTTGAACTTTTTTTTCAGTTTTTTTTTTCGTTTTTAATGAACTTTTTTTTTAAAAAAATTTCAAAAAGCTTTAGGGTCCGGTTGCTTTAGTTTTAAAATAATGATTTGAGTATAGAGTTATATTTTGAGTTTTGAATTTTTGAATCATAATTTAAAAAGAGAAAATTTATTCGATTATGAGTTTTGAAAATAATTTTTAAATGATTTGTAATTTTTTTTGATTAATTGATGTATAGAATGTGAGAGGAGAGAGAGATGAGATACGATAGAAAAAAAGTGATTGATTGATTAATAAATAAATAAATAAAAAGAGAAGAGAGGAGTTTTGAAAGTAATTTTGAATTGTATTTTAAAAATATGTTTGGTTAACATGTTTCATCCATGGTTTTGAAAATCGGACTGGACCGGCCGTTCGGTCGAGGTTCGATGGACATACCTCCGAATCGCCAAAGATGAAAACCGGCATATTTAACGAAAATCGAAAAAACCCGCGAGAAAATTTTAATTTGAAACTCTTTTTCAAGGGTCTCCTCTTGTGAGGAATCCCATTAAGAGCTTGATGAAATTATTGTGAAAGTTTTCACTTATTTATAAGAAAAAAATTCTTTCAAAAAGACGCAAGAAATCCATGTGGGATTCAATCAAATGCATTGGAGGGAATATTGAAATTTTGATATCCCTCCAAAAGTTTTGCTCTCCCTTCAATCAAATTATTTGAATGAAAATCATATGGAGGGAATATTAAATATTTGATTTCATCTTCCAAAATTAAAATTAATAATATTTCAAAATATATTATTATATTTTTCAGTAAAAAAAATATTAGGACAAATATTTAAGATAATTTAATATTTTTAATTTATAATTTTATTACTTATGTTTTTATTTAAATATAATTTTAATATATTTATTACGCTGCGGTTCGATTCTGGTTCAACCCGACGGTTGAACCGGTGACCCGTCCATCCGATCCCTTCTCCGATTCGTTCACCGGTCCAGTCTTTAAAACATTGGTTTCATCCAAATCACAATTTAAGAAATGGGCACTTTTCATAAATTCCTTTTCAACTACTTATGTTCGATTTAATCCACATTATTTTCTTATATTCCAATAAGGGCTATGGATGACATAGTTACCAAAATACTCCTAATAACATTCAAATTTACAATATGAATGTTCCATGATGTGAATATTCACACTGATAATATGATTGTTCACATCGTTAATGTGAATGTTCACACCATCAGTGTGAATGTTTACATTGTAAAATATGAATGTTCATATCACCAAATTATTAAGCGTATAAAAAATAGTTATAAGAATAAAAATATCCATAAAATATTTTAAATATGAGAGTTAAGATTTGGTAGATCAAATGTTCAAATAATAGGACTTATTAGAATATAAGAATATCTTATGGACTAATTGAGATACAAACACTTAAAAAATGATTTTTTAATAAATCTCCCTTTAAAAAATCATAATTTAAAAATTATTCCAAACACTACCTTAGGTTTCGAGATTCAGTTCGACCAGATGAACCAAAAAATTATAATTATTTTTAAAAAAATCTAAAAAAATAAGAAAAGACAAAAATAAACCAAAATAAGCAATCTTTTTTAGGGTTCATTTGGGATGTGAGTTGACTTTTTAACTTTTTGATTTTTTTGACTATTTTAACCTGGGGCTAAAAAATCTCATTTCGGAATAACTTTTTGGTTGTTTTGACTTTTTATGAGATAAATAATGTAATGATTATGGATTGGATATGATGTTTTATCTTATTAGGTTAAAAAACTTATTTTGTCTTTTTGTAACTAAAATAGCCCCAAACCAACCCAACCTATTCTTCCCAAACGAAGCCTTAGCTTATTTTTAACTTTAGTGATTTTTTAAAAAAAAATTTCAAAAAAAATATTTTTTAGATTTGTCTTTACAAGACGGACAAAAAATAAATAAAATTGACATAATTTTTAAAAAAATTATTACAGACAAAAAAATTTGAAAAAAGAGATTATTGTTTTTTAAGTTGCCAAAATGGGCCTAATTTTAGCTAATATATATATATATATATAGATTTAAGTAGATCAGACGGTTGAGAAGTCATTTTTAATCAAGGTAAATATCAGAAGAAAAATATTAGAGGTTTTAAAAGTTGTATTAAAATTTTTATCAAATATTTCATAAGATATAAAATCATATCAGACATTTAGTAGAATTTTATTCTTTCTGTCTCAAAATGTTAGTCCCTTATTCTATTTTTAATTATCTTAAAATATTAGTCCCTTTTCAAATATCAAATACAAAAATAATATAAATTTTTATTTTGCCTTTCTTTTAAATTCATTAATAATATAAAAAATATAATTATGATATTGATATTTTCTAAAAAATATACCATCAAAAAATAATTTTAGCCTTCGTTTGAAAAGTAGGTTGACTTTTTGACCTTTTTTTTGACTATTTTAGCCTAAGATTAAAAAGCTTAGTTTGAGAAGAGCTTTTGATTTTTTTTATTTTTTTGTGAGAGAAATAATGTAATGATTATGGGTTAAATATGATATTTTGGCTAAGTTTGGGATGTCCAAAATAATCCAAAAGGTCAAAAAGTTATTGAAAAAGTTAAAAAGTTAACACTATTCACCAAAAATCAACAATTACGACTGCACAACTCCCAATTCAAATTTTTCTTTAAAAACCAATTTTTATAATTTTTTATTACACATTTTTCCATAAAAAAGTCAAAAAGTTAACTTAAACATCCATATTTTCAATCTCAATTTTTTAGTTCAAAAAGACAAAAAGTGTACTTATTTAGTATTTCCAAACTTAACCTTTGTCTCATTAGATTAAAAAATTTATTTTATTTTTTTATGATTATTTTAGTAAAAAAATCACAAAACTCACTCTCCAAACATAAGCTTAAAAAATTAACTTTTTAAAAATATAATAATTATATTATTAAAAAAAATTAAATTGTCTAAAAAGAATTGTTATTTTGAGAGGGAGAGAGCAACCTAACTTCTAAAATCTGTAGCATTTTACCCATGGCAGAAAGTGGTGGGGCAGGTGGGTGTGAGAAAGTCCAACTGGCATACGCAAAGCTGACAGCTACATGACAACAAAATGCAAAGGCAGTTTTGGATAGTGACAAGACTCTTCCACGCGTCCGATAATTGATATGGGAATGACATATATGTGATTGGACCATTCCACGCGAGACCACGGTGACTGTGGACTGTGACTCTGTTGTTTTGTTCCTGTGAATGCCCCTCCAACCACCGACTCACACTTTTCCGAATCTCTGTCTCTCTCTCTCTCTCTCTCTCTCTCTCTCTCCGTGTGGGCTTAAGATAAGAAGAGTGCTTGATGAATAGTACCTTCATATTGGTCCATAGAGTGTGAAGCAAGGATGGATCTGGAGGGGAGTGGCCGCACTCTTAAAAATTTTAAAAATATTATATATTATATTAAAAATTTTAAAACAATTTAAAATTATAAGAATTCGTGTTCTAAAATTTTTTTAAATAATTTTAAAATTCTATAGAATAGTTTCTTAATTTTTTAAATTATTTAGAATTTTTTTTATTTGGTTAACATTTATAATAATTTATTTTAAATTTTCATGTATATGTATTTTTTAAATTAGGTCAAGACGAAAGTAAAATTTTAGAAATTTTAAAAAATCAAAGTGTAAAATATGAAATTTTTACAAATATATAAACTATAAGGCTTGCTGGAGAAGCTTGTTCAAACAAAGCACTAAGATTAAAAAAAGAAAAGAAAACAACTGAAGACTTGTTGCGATTCGAAAGAGAGGAGAGGAGCGAAGAGATGAGGGAAGAAACGGAGAAGCTTTGTTGTCGGACTTCGTCAGAGCTGGTCGGTGTGGACGGTGGAATCGTGGACTCTCACTGGTAAGTTATCTGATATCCCTTCAACTTCAATGTGATTATTCTATTTTTAGACTGAATATTATGATTGATTGTGATTTTAGACTAAATAATGCGATTATTTTACCATTAATTTGTTGTTGGTTATTATTGGTCACCCATAAGCCTACAGACAACTAGAAATCTTCAACCCAAGTTTCAATTTTGGTATCCCAAACTTGACAACCCAAATCCCCAACTTTTTACGTCACATAACCCACAATTACACTCCCACTGTCAATAGATTTCGTTCCTCTCTCCAAACACTCTTTTATTTTATTATGCCAATCGAAAAAATAACTACACATACACTTTTTCAATACACGTATCAGAACTCATCACCTCTCACATTATCTGGGTTATCAATTGATTTTGAATTCTTTTAAAAATAAATAATAATTTAATGACAATGTGGGGCCAATGCAAGCTGGTTGTTTTTTTAGGTGAAATTGTGGTAGAGATGCTGGCATAGGGTGAAGAAGCCAGGAGTTGCGATGAATATCTGATAATTGTTATTGGTACAATTGTTAACTAAATATTGTGAATTTTTTTTTTAACACTATGATTTATTGTAATTGATAGGTACTGTGTTGTGTGATTTCTTGATAATTGAATAGGCTTTTAGGTTATAATTTGTTGATTTCCTCTAAGAATTTGAATAAAAATCTAAATATTATTTTGTTTTGCCATATATTTTATGATTTTTAGGAATATGATGGAATATGATTTTTTGGCTAGTTACTTGATTACGTATATTGAAAAAAACATTGCTTGAGGGTTTGATGTAAACTCTATCATTCATGCTTTTGATATTATGAAAAAGTGTCGAGCTCAATTGAAGATACTTAATTTTAGTAAATAAATGCATGTAGAAATAGTTACAACTTTTTGTAAGTGAATATGGGCAAAAAAATATTCTCAATTGTATAATCATCTTTTGATACTCAACTATGTTGACAAGTAATATATAGTTCAATATTTTATCGTAACATGATTGATTTTTTTTTATGTTAGTAGAAATTGGTATTGAACTTCAAATTTTATTGGTTAAAGGTTAAACGTACTTTGGCCCCCCAAAATCATAATCCTGGATCCATCCCTGGTGTGGAGTGTGGACCATTTGGTTTCAAACTGTCTTGCATGATTTTGATTTTGATTTTATTTTTTATTTTTTATTTTTTTTTAAAGTTTCACAAGTTAAAGAATTTAAAAAGATATTTTCATTGGTAAATTTTTTTTTAAAAATAATACTAAAATATGTTCGGCCAGTTTGAAAATATACTATTAGTGTTTTTTTAATTATTTTATGTCACGAAAAAAAAAGGTTACGTTTTGAATGATTTGTAAAAAAAAAAATTAAAATTGAGGGTTGGTTTGGCAACCAACTAAGGTTTTATTTGTTAATTATATATTTTAGTCAAAAATTTAAAAATTTATTATAAATTATCACATCACTCTCTCTACTTTCTTACACATATTTTCATAAAATGTCACAAAGTTATTAAAATAGTATGTTCTCAAACGAAGCCTAAAAAAGTTAAAAAGTCACTAAAGTTGTCACATTACTCTATTTTTTTTGTAAAAAGTGAATGTAAATTAAAATGGCCAATTTCCAAACCAATCAATAGATGATTGTGAGAGAAAAAAAATAATTGATTAATATGTAGGATGTGATATTTTATTTTATTACTTATTTTAACATTTTTTTAATCTTTATTGACTACTTTAGCCCAAATTAAAATCCCCCCAAACGGGACCATTAATTTTTAGTTTTTATTTTTTCGCATCAGATAAATAGTTAAAAACAGCTCGACACCACGTGAAAGCTCTATCCAAACTCATAAATGATTTATACAGAAAATGTTTGGGACCTCGCAAAGGAGGACCCCCACAACCCCCATTGATGTATTGACCATTGATATGTTTGAATTTTTTTTTCTATCTCTGACAGTGACATAAATGGTCCAGATCATTTTGAAAGTTGTAGGGGTCTCTATCATTACTGTGATTTATACATATGTTTGATTATTATTATGATTTTTTTAGGGTTCAGATAGTCTCCAATTCAGATTTGGGACAGTCTGGTCTAGTTCAGCCCATTGGGCTCACTTTTGGGCACTTTTTCGATAATCAAAACCGTTTACATTTTAGGATTTATTGAGTACATTATTTTTATAAAAAATCACTTCGATTGGATAACGGATACTCTGTATTTAGATCACTTTTTTCTGGAAAAAAATGGACGGTTAGAAAATTAACGATTCATAAAAAGTATTCGTTATCCGATCGACGTAATTTTTTACATGGATAATGCGCTGAACAAATTCTAAAATATGAACGGTTTAAATTATCAAAACGTCGATCGAATAATAGATACTTTGTATTCGGATCACTTTAATATACTTAATTGTCAATTTTTTGGTTTGAGAACTTTCACTTTTAACCAAAAAGTCAAAAGTAATTGTCACGTCACTCTTTCTATTTTTTTTTGCATATCTTTTCATAAAAAATCAAAAAATTACTAAAATAGTCTATTCCTGCATTTGCTTAAGATATGGTCTGAATTAATGTTGATTATAAATTATTGTCATATTTGATTATAGATTAATGTGTTGGTAATATTAACAAATTATCAAATCAAAATTAGGTACAACTCATTGTAACATTTGGCTATATCTCAAAATAATATTTGTTATGATTATGTTATGGTAGATTCGGTAATGATAATGTTCTATTTAGTTATTCCTTAAAATAATTTTGAGTATCATCTAATATAATTATGATAAAATTTATTTTTTTCCCTCTTAAGTTAGTAGTAGATATACTGTCACTTATCTTTTATGAGATGCATATAGTAGTAGAAATTTTCTTTGTTACATTAAAAGAAAACAGAAAAGGGTTGGTGTCAAAATGTTCAAAACATTAATGATGTCAAAAAAAGAAGCAAACAGTAGAGTAATCAAGGATCAGAGGAACCACTATGGGCCCTAAGGTGGAGATAAAAGCTTGTTAGGCTTGAACCATCATTGTTCAATCGATAACAATATGGCAACATCATAACAATTGTATAAAATAAAAACGGTCCAGCTTGTCCCAGTTAGATATCAAGACTGGATTGTTTAGTCCGGTCTGTGGGTTTATTTTTGAGCCTTGTTTTGATAGTTTGAATCGTTCAATGTGTAGAACTCATCAAGTATTATATCCTTATAAAAAATCATGTTAATCAGATATCGATAGCTATTTGATCAGATCAGTTTTATATAAAAAAAAATTGAAAGGTAAAAAAATAAACGGTTGACAGAAATATGATCCAATAAAATAGTTATTGATATCCGATCAACATGATTTTTTACAGGAATATAGTACTCGATAAGTTCTACGTATTAAACAGTTCGAATTATCAAAAAGGAGCCCAAAAATAGACCCACGGGCCAGACTGGACGGATCCAGTCTTGATCATTCTTTAAATTGTTGAATCTTGTGATTCTTGCCACATGTCTCACATTTCATTTTCTTTTTCCTTCAAATTCAATATCTAAGCAACATTTGAGCTGGGCTTGGATCATGATCAACTAGGCTATTGATCATCTAATCTGTTAAACCGAGTATATATATTTGGACTTTTATCAATACTTGACACCTTTCGTAGTCACTATTCTACAGATTATATATACTTGATTCTCAAATAAGCCTAAGCCGCCTTTGAATAATGCACTGAATTTTTAAATAAACAGGATTTGAGCTCGAAGAAGCTCTCTCTGATTGTGAGGAACTTTCCACTCAACCATCCAGGAATATGGATATTGTTCAGGATCATCATAAAAAACCAGAGACATTGTCTCTAGACTCGTTGTCTTTCACTAGCTCCGTCTGAAACTCATATCCATCAAAGTATAAGCACGACTTGTGGTAATGCTAACTGTTCTATCTTCTTCCTCTGCTTGATCTCTATTCAATTAAACGGAAGAAATTTTAAATCCATCATTGAAGGCAATTTCTTAATTGCGTTTTACATAGAACAAACGACATTGTAAGGATTGTAAGTAGGGGGGAAAAAAAAAAAACTATAATAATTTTGAGTAAAAAACTTATGTCAATTTTAATTTTATGGAGAAGAGGGCAACCTTCCAATAACGCAAAGAACACAAGCATATCATATTCTTTCCGTTCGCGTAAACATAGATAAAAATAGCTAAAAATGTTTTTCTCCAAATCCCAACTCACATCAAATAGTCCGAAGGTGACAAGAATTGTTAAGCGGAGGATATTCAATGAACTCCGAATTTTCATTCTCACTAAATTGGACGCCGCCACTTGTAATGATTTCGCTTTTTTTTTCGGGGATGCTTAATAAAGTTCAAACTTTGAGTTATTTTGAGTAGATGATTATAATCAATTTTTTGGTAAAAAATTATTTATAAATATCTTATAAGCAGTTTTTTTGTGAGAGAGGAAGTGAGTTATAATCTGAGAAGTAGATTATAATCCACTTCCCAAAATAGATTATAAGAGTTAAATCCGAAACCTTAGACTTGAATGCAAAGTTAAACTTTGAAGAAGCAAGTGACACGAGAATTAAAAAGACTAAGCTCTCGTTTCGGAACTTATTATTTTAGTAATTTTTAATTTTTTGATTAAAATATGAGACCAAAAAAAATTAATATATTTTTAATGATTTTTTAATTTTTTATAAAAGGATGTACAAAAAAAATAAAGAAAAAAAAAATATTTGACTTTTTAATATAAGTTATAAATTTTTTGATTTTTTTAAGCACTTTTTTATTTTTACGCTAAAATTATTGCATGGCAAACGTGGCTAAGTTTTTTCAAACACACAAATCGCCACTTTAACCGCGGTCAACGCCAATTGTTGTAAAGATTGAGTGTTCTTATTCTCAAGATAAAACAAATCAAGCAATTTATAGAACTCGCGGAATTTAACGTGCTTTGAAGTGGCGAAATCAACCCAGTTTTCAAAATTGGGGTTAGGGCAATACCCACCAACACTAGTGATGATGGTGAGTTTTCGAATTGTGAGGGATTTGTGAAGGGTAAGGCAGCGATTTACAAAGCCATAGTCGACGAAGGGTTCGGGGCCTACACAGGTAAAATTGGCTAGGAATTCAAAGGGTGAAGAAGGAAAGCAATAGAAATCGAGAATGGGGTTGTCTTTCCAGAGGTGACGCCACCTGTTCGACAAAATGTCTGTGTGAATCGCGAACTTCATTGGCCAAAAAAAATGAGAGGTAGATTACTAATCCGATCAACTTCTTCATCCATGAGCAAACTCTGATTTTGATCGTAGATGAATGACCTAAGTAAAAGTGAGCTTCAAGAGAGTATATCAATGGTGTATTGGTCCCGTTTGGTAGAGGTGTAGAAAAGTGATTATAGATTATAATTTAACGGATTATAACTTATAGTTGTAAATATAAGCTGTTAACCTATTTGGTGCAACTGTGAGATTATGAATTTAGGCAGCAGAGTAATATTTGATTGATAAGCTGTAAAATAATTTTTTGATATGTAATTGTCCTTTTTACCCTTATATAATATAAATATAATTATTTTGTCATTTTTTTCAGTTTTAATTTTTAAAAAATTATTTCATTAATAAAAGTTAATATAATTAGTATTACATAAATTATTATTTTTATTTTTTCATTATAAATTAATTAGTGTTAATTAATGGCTTATTTTCATTTTTTCATTATAAATGATTATTTCTAATTTTTCATTATAAATCAATTAGTATAAAATTATTTCATTTTTTCATTATAAATTAATTAGTGTCAATTAATGGCTTATTTTCATTTTTTCATATAGATTATTATTTCCATTTTTTCATTATAAATCAATTAGTATAAAATTATTTCATTTTTTCATTATAAATCAATTAGTGCCAATTAATGGCTTATTTTCATTTTTTCATTATAACTTATTATTTCCAATTTTTCATTATAAATCAATTAGTATAAAATTATTTCATTTTTTCATTATAAATTAATTAGTGTCAATTAATGGCTTATTTTCATTTTTTCATATAGATTATTATTTCCAATTTTTCATTATAAATCAATTAGTATAAAATTATTTCATTTTTTCAATTAATTAATTAGTGTCAATTAATGGCTTATTTTTAATTTTTCAATTAATATAAAATTTATTTCATTCATAGCTAAAATGCTTAATTATTATTATTATTTTTTGATTAAAAAAATACTGAAAACCTCCACACGCACGCACGCACGTACGCACATACACAATAAAAAGAAATTTGAAACCCTAGCTCTGGCAGTAATACCACGATGAACCAAATACTAGGGTTTGAGATTGCCCTCCATGCTGATCATGAAGGGGGATGGGGGACGACGACGAAGGCACACATAGAAAGAGAGAGAGAAAGAGACCAACAACAAGAGGCAGAGAGAGAGATAGATCGTGATGGTTCAGAGACAGATCGCGATGGCGAGAGAGAGACAAATCGCGATGGTTTAAAGACAGAGACAGAGAGAGACAGACAAATCGCGATGGCGACGAACCAACGTCGGAGAGAGAAAAGAGACAGAGATAGAGAGAGAACAACTCAAAATCTTAGCCGGAAATAGTCGCCGGAAATCGCCTCTCACGCTCTCTCTCTCCCTCTGGACGTGAACAATGCTTGAATGTCAAGTTTTTCATAGTGGTATTTTGGTAATTTCTGAATTTTTGAAGGGGCATTTAAGTCATTTTGCCCTTCTATAACTAGTTGCGCGCATAAGCTCAAAAAAAAAAAAACACCTCTAAGGCAGCTTGTAACTTTTAACTCAAAATCAATTAATTTAAGTTATAATCTATCTCTCATAAACTCAACCAAACACTCCAAAATGACTTATTTTAAGCCAAAAGTTAATTTAAGTTGCTTATAAGCTGTATCAAATGGGGCCATTGTATGTAGATCACATCTTTAGATACTTACTAGTAATGCTCTCGATCCGGACATAAAAATTTAAAAGTTATTCAAAATTTTACATCAATAGGTTAGATTCATTTTGTATAGGGTAAATTACACTTTTCGTTTCGCCCATTTCCTACTTTGACATTTTAAGTTTAATTTTTCACTTTGTCCTTTATGTTTGTAATTTTTCATTTTGCCCTTTAAATTTAATTTTTTCACTGCCTTCATGTTTGCAATCCATCCCACTTTGACCTTTTATATTTGCAATTCTTCCCACTTTATTCCTGAACTAACTTCCAAAAACTAACAGAATCTGCCACATTATTAACACATCAACTTTATGTGTGATGTAAAAAATTCACTAAAGATGCAAAAAATAAAAAATGAAAAACAACAAAAATTGGAATTTTTTTTTAGTTTTTAGTAAACTTTTTTTTTTCTCCAAATTATTCATAAACATTATTACATTATAGATGCATTTAGATTAGATGTAGCTAAAAAAATAAAAACAAATTTTACTAAAAAATGAAAAAAGTTTATTAAAGACAAAGAAAATGAAAATATATTGACTCAAATGCCTGTATTGTCAATTCTGAAATGAAAAATTTACTATCGTTTTTTCGCCTTTAGTGAACTTTTTTTTTTAGTTATTATTATTATTTTTTTAGCTGCATGTAATCTAAATGCATCTATAATGTAATAATGTTTATGAATAAATTTGAAAAAAAAGTTCACTAAAAAATAAATTTGTTTTTTTTTTTTTTTTTGCATCTTTAGTGAATTTTTTACATCACATATAGAGCTAATGTGTTAGTGATGTGACAAATTATGTTACTTTTTTGGATGAAAGTTAGTCTAGGAGTAAAGTGGGAATGATTGCAAACATGAAGAGTCAAAGTGAGAAGGATTACAAACATAAAGGGCCAAAGTGAAAAAAATCAAACTTAAACGGCCAAAGTGAGAAAGATTACAAACATGAAAGACCAAAGTGGAAAGGATTGTAAAGATAAAGGGCCAAAGTGATAAAAATCAAATTTAAAGAGCCAAAGTGGGAAATGGATGAAATTTTAGGGGGGCAAAGTGTAATTTACCCTTTTATATATGTATTCTATATTTTATCAATTTAATCTCCACCGCATGTCTATTTCTAGATAAATTCAGAGTCCTACATTATGGGACCTTAGCTTTTTTGCCATATATACATGCGATGATTGATAGGCGGTGATAAAAAAAGAGTTTAAAATTAGACAGAAAATGTCACAATACCTATTTCATATGTGGATTCCATACTTTATCAATTTAAATTTCACCACACATACCTATTTTTGGATAAGTTCGGGATTCTAAATTCGTACCCTAGTTTTTTTTGCTATATGTACATGTGAGGACTGATAGTTGGCGATCAAAGAGAGTTTAAAATTAAACAGAAAATGTTACAATAATTATCACATAACATAAAAAATATATTATTATATTGAAATTTAAGTTTATGTTAGAGATTTAAGTCATATATAATAAAATATTTTTATACTACGTGATTATCCATTTGTAAACAATTTTAAGAGTAAATTGGAAAAAAAACTTAAAACATAAAAGGTTAAAATAGGGGGGAAAAAAAAAAAAACTTCAAGGGTCAAAGTGAAAAAGTGACCAAACATAAAGAGGACAAAGTGTAATTTATCTGCACTTATAATAATATATATATACATATCATATGATTGTCAATGTGTCATTCTTTGTCTCATTTTGGATATAAGTTACGTTTTGGAGTAAATTGGAAAAATAAAAAATAAAAAAAAACTTAAACCGTGAAGGGCCAAGAGGAGGGAAAAAAATAAATAAAGACCAAAGTAAAAAAATGACTAAATATAAAAGAATAAAGTAAAATTTAACCCTTTTTTTAAGTAATTTTTTTACAAAAAATATTGGGAACAAAACATGTCTCGTTTGGGAATAGGCTAATTTAGTAAATTTTTGGTTATTTGGCTAAAATATGAGCTAAAAAAAACTAGTATGTTTGGGATGACTTTTTGACTTTTTACGAAAAGATGTGTAAAAAGTAGAGAGAAAAGAGAATCTTTAACTTTTTGGTATGGGTTGTTGACTTTTTGACTTTTTGACTTTTTTAGTAACTTTTTGACTTTTGGCTAAATGAGCTGGTTTTCAAACGATATAAGAGCATCTCCAACGCTGACTCAAATTTTTCATCAAATTTGAGTCAACAATGACTCATTTCACCAAATTTAGGATGAGATGCTCCAACGGTTCACTTTCACCAAATTTGTCTTGGGATGATCGGTGGTCGAATTCGGTGACCGTTAGGCCAATATTATTATTATTATTTTTAATTGTTTGAACCTTTTTTTGGACTTTCTGAATTTTTTCAGGGATGACCGGGTGGTCGACCGGCCGGTTGACCGGTTAGAGAGAATTTTTTATTTATTTTTTAAATTGTCTGAACCTTTTTTGTGGACTTTCTGAACTTTTTCAGGGACGATCGGTTGGTCAACCGTCCGGTCAACCGGTTGGTCGACCGGTTGATATAAATCTAACGGTCAGTAACAGTGATTTGGTGAAATGCTTCGCCTGTATTCAGTTTGATGAATTTTTTGATGAAATCTCAATCTGATATCGATTTGGTGCAAGTGTTGGAGCAGTGCACAGTAACTTTTTCACCAAATTTTGAATTTGATGCTGGGTTTGATGAAGCGTTGGAGATGGTCTAATATAGAGTTTGAGTTGGTAAGTTGTATTAAAATAAATTATGATTTTTCATTTTATCAATTTAAATAATAATTTTTTAATTTAATTTTAATCTAAATTATTTGACTATTTTTATGAAATAAAATTGATGAAAAAAATAATATTTTAGTAATTAAATTTAATTAAAAAATATATTTTAGATGTTTTTTGATAACTAGCGAGTGACACATATGTTGTTTGTGTAATTCAGATAAATAAAAGTAAAAACAAATAATAAAAAACCGATATTTTAATATGTAAGTTGGTTAAATAGTAAGCATCTTCCTAATGAAATCAAAAGTCTTGGATTCAAACCTTACCTCTACACAGTAATATAATAATTTCTATAATGACTCAAATACCTAGGATATTTTTTTTGTTGTTGTTATTTTCTCAAAAATATTTTAATTACCTAATTCAAATAATTTTTTAAAATAATAAAAATATAACAAAAACCTCTATTTATGTTAGGTTATGTTATTTGTAATAATCAAACTCCCATAACTTGCATACCATAACATTACCCTTTATATATATATTTTTTGAATGAAGCCATACGTACTAATTGATATATCAATTAGTATATTAATAGATAATGTGATATAATTTTAGTGACTTTAAATCTTTATAATTTGTATAATTGGTAGAGTTTATAATTTTTAAAATGAAAATGGCCCCGTTTGGTATAACTGTTAAAACAACTTATAGATTATAGCTTAACAGATTATAGATTATGATTTTAATCAGAAGTTGTTAATCTGTTTGGTGTAACTGTTGAATTATAGATTTAAGTTGCTGAGTAATATTTGTTAAACAAGCTGTGAAATAGTTTTTTCAATTAATTTTTATTTTTTATTATTTACTACTTTTCTACATTTCTCATAAATAATAATAATAATAATCTTATAGTCCATGTGGATCTTTTTCTATTTTTAAAAAAATAAAAAATAAAAAAATCTAAAAGTATAACCATAAATTAACATGTCTACAGCAAAAACTGATAATCGTAAGAAGTGAACTTCGTAATCGCTTTTTTGAGTTAAAATAAGCCGTTAGAATCAAAAGTTATTTGAAATAAGTTTAATTAAACAGTCCAAAATAATTTTTTCAAAGCTAAAAGCTATAAGTTAACTTTGAAAAGCATAAACAAACACCTCCAATGTCGTAGTATATATTTGTACATATCAATTGATATGTGTAGCGCCACTGAATTTATTATTATTTTTAATTTTTTAATTTTTTTTTTAATCAAGTCTTAAAACTCTACTGGCCAGTATGAATAATTTAAGAAGGCAAGCAAATTTGGAAAAATGTTTTGATTTTGAGGTTTATACAGAATAGATTGAATCTTAAATGGTAGATAAATTGTAGGGGAATAAAGACATCTGTATAACTGCTTGATTGACATGCATTCAGATTCATATTCATATTCATATCACATCTCATCTACCCAATCCCCACACTGTCAGCATTTGACGCAATCACATCTACCGATTCCTTCTCCCCCTTCACTGCCTCCATTAGACTCGGAACTCCCATCTCTCTCTCTATGGACCCAACTACCAGAACACCACCCTTCACTTCCACTATTCACATACATATATTTTCTTTTTTCTTTTTTTCTGCTTTTCTTCTTCTTCTTCTTCAATCAATTCATTCTTTATGTTTGTCAGTGCTCAGAAGAACAATTATAACACATGGCGTTCGTGAGGCTTGGTTCCAAATCTGAAGCATTTCGCCTTGAAGGCCAAACTTGGTAAACACTGGTTCCTTTTCTACTTCTCGCGTTTGATTCCATTTTCCTTTTTGACTGACATGGGTTGTTGTTAAATGGGGAAATATGAAATGGGTTGTTGTCAAATCTTTGGTATTACAATGCATTCCATTTGGATTTGATGGGTTTTTGTTTTTTTGTTATTGTAATTTCTTGATGATATCTGTGAATGTGTTTGTTAAAATGCCGCTGTGGATGTGAATTAGCATGGTTTTAATTCTATCTCACTCACATGTAGAATTTAGCTTGCAAACAAATCTTCATTGGACTACATTTTGGATGTCTTACTATTGAAGACGTTGCATCCAATTGAGCTCACATACAGGGCATTCTTTAACATGTATTTTCCAATACATTTTTTTACAAAGTGGTCGTATAAATCCTATGATAGTTCAACTAAAAGCCTTTTGCAGGGTCATGCCTAGTAGTTGTAATGTAAACATTTTGTTAACCGTCCTAATCAACTGTGTAGGAAGCCTATGCCATCTTCCTCCCTCAAAGTCTCCTGTTGGGACTTGTTTAATTATATGATAGCCAATATAGTTGCTTACATCTAATGTTGTTCATGTATTTGAGCTTTGACATCTCAGCAAAGAGGCTATATGCTTAGAAAATTTTAGACATTAGTGGACTTACTGAGGGGTTGATTATTGCCTTGCAATCTTTGGTCAATTATTTTTATTTAATAAGATATCATTGCAGTTTATTGTAATAATATATGTATATTTTTCATTTCAAAATATGTTCTTGCCTATAGATTTATCCCAAAAAAAAAAAAATGTTCTTGCCTATAGATAGATTCTCACCAGGCCTCAACGAGAGTAATATAGTACACGTTATAATTAGGTTGCACACAAAGAGTGTTGACGAGATAAAAGTTTTTGAGACATAATTCTAGAAGATTATGGATTTTTGCTTTTGCCTCTCCTATGAACTAAATGTGCTATTACTTGTGACAAATCTTCTTGCGTCAATGTTTATTATTATGGTTAGCAATTAGGAGTTTATGATCTAGTCTCACATTCATTACCTGATCACACAATGATTTAGTATCACTCCATATCTGCTAACTTCATATTGCAGGCTAGAATTTTTGCTCTTACATCATCTATTGATTTATCATTATCACAATCGGGCATGATGTGGTGGAAATGGTTCACTGTAGAGGTTGTTGCAATAGTCCCGAGAAGGGTTGTCCATTAAATAGCTGCACCTTGGTTCTCTAAGTTAAAACCTGATCATTTTCATTGCATTGAATAATTTGATTGATGCAAGTTAGTCGGACAGTCTGTGAATTGGTACTCACCTGAGCTAAATTCAGGAAGTTGGATTTTGTCACCAAAACCGGAGAATATGCTTATGAGCCTATATTAATCCTCATAACATACTACATCACTTGATACCCTGAACATATACATAATTTAGTGAATGGTTTGTCTTGTCACCTTGTATTAAGCCTATGAGAAATGCTTCACTGTAGTTTCATGGACCGTCTTTATGCTCTCTTTTCAGGCATTGCACAAGTGGGCTTCCAAGTGATGTCACTATTGAAATTGGAGAGATGTCCTTTCATCTTCACAAGGTGCATTTTGTTTAATCTTTTAATTTGTTGCTTGAATGCACGCCGAAATTATGAAATTATTCACATGCATGCTTTCTACAATTCATCATTTTTTTAATCAATTCAACCCAGTGCATATCAATGCTGGTTTTTTAATTTTTTATTTTCTTCCTCCATTTTGACATGCTTCAGTTTCCCTTGCTGTCAAGAAGTGGACTACTAGAAAAGTATATCAGAGATTTTTGCAGTGATGATGGATCAATTTGTGTGTTGCAACTTCATGATCTGCCTGGTGGAGCTAAAGCATTTGAGCTCATTGCCAAATTTTGCTACGGCGTGAAAATGGAGCTCACTGCTTTGAATGTAGTTGCTCTCAGGTGTGCAGCTGAGTATCTTCAAATGAATGAAGATTTTGGGGAGGGAAATCTCATTGTCCAAACAGAGACTTTTCTTAATGAAGTCTTTGGCAATTGGGCAGACACAGTCAAGGCTCTCAATACCTGTGAAGAAGTTCTACAATTTGCAGAGGAACTTCACATTGTTTCCAGATGCATAAGTTCCTTGGCAATGAAAGCTTGTGCAGATACAAACTTACTTAATTGGCCTGTGGCAGGATCCAATAGCATGCCGAGCACAACAGGTGCTGTTTTATGGAATGGAATATCTACTACATCAAAACCGCAACCCGTGGGTGATGATTGGTGGTATGAGGATGTGTCTTTTCTTTCTTTACCTCTCTATAAACGATTGATTCAAGCTGTTGAACTGGGAGGCATGAACTCTGACAGAATTGCTGGTTCACTCATGTTTTATGCTAAGAGGCATGTCCCCTTGATGAATAGGCAATCTAACTTCAAGGACACAAATGACATTAACCCCGGGTCAACAACCATATCCGCCCCTCCCGAGGCAGATCAGAGGGCTCTCCTTGAAGAGATTGTGGAGTTACTTCCTAATCCGAAAGGGGTTACACATACTAAGTTTCTGCTTAAGCTACTCCACGCTGCTATGATTCTACATGCAAGTCCCTCATGCAGAGAGAATTTAGAAAAAAGGGTAGGGGCACAGTTAGACCAAGCCTCTTTGGAAGATCTACTAATACCGAATATGGGCTACTCAGTGGAGACTCTCTATGATATAGACTGTTTTCAGAGGATTCTTGATCATTTCATGGCAATGGACCAGGCTGAAGCTGCATCTTCTCCTTGCATAGTTGAAGAGGGAGAGTTGATCGAAGGAGCTTCTTCACTAACGTCAATAACAATGGTGGCCAATTTGGTGGATGCATATCTTGCTGATGTGGCCCCTGATGTTAATTTGAAGTTCCCAAAATTCCAGTCGCTTGCTGCTGCCATCCCTGATTATGCCAGGCCACTTGCTGATGCCATTTATCGTGCAATTGATATATATTTGAAGGTAAAAAATCCTCCAAATGCTTTTGGAAAATTTGTTAAAAATTATTGTTGTCTTACACAAGGTATGATGAAATTCAAGAAATTTGGATTTTTTAAAAGAAATATTCTGAAAAGTTTGGATTTGTATGTGAATGTGCATTACATAGATTGATATTAGATAATTGAAAATGATAAACACTGTTCAATCACTGATTTTACTTAAAAAAGTTTTGCTATGCATCAATATGTTCAATGGTTTTTGCAGCTTTCGAAGCAGGTTTTGCTTAACCATTACTGCTTTTTCTGATTGGGACTTCTAATACATGAAACCACATAGTTATTAACAGCCAGAACCTTCATATTGTCTTGCCCTTTGTCAGTTAAGGTCTCATACTTCACCTGTAAAAACAAGTCAACATGCGAAGACTTTCACCAAGAAAGTAAACTACAAAAAGGCCAATTCCAAAATTTTGGACTTCGACTGTACTTTTAGTAAGCTTGGTCACACTTTTTCTAACCAGTAAAGTTGTGTACTTTTGAGCATGCTATGACATTTCACAACTTCAGGCACATCCTTGGCTCACAGATTCTGAGCGGGAACAGATCTGCAGACTTATGAACTGCCAGAAGCTCTCATTAGAGGCTAGCACCCATGCAGCCCAAAATGAGAGGCTACCTCTCCGAGTGATTGTCCAAGTCCTATTCTTCGAACAGCTTCGGCTGCGTACATCAATTTCTGGTTGGTTCTTTGTCTCTGGCAATCTTGAGAACTCACAAAATCCCAATGCAAACCTTGCACTCACTACCCAAGACAGAGCTGTGGGGATTGATGATGTGAGGGAACGTGTTTCTGAGCTTGAAAAGGAGTGCCAGACCATGAGACAAGAAATTCAGAACATAGTGAAGACAAAGAGAAGTTGGAACATTTTTTGGAGACGAAAACCCCGGCATACTAATTCTAAAGAATCTAAGGCCTCGAGTTTAAAGGCACCACCACCGGCATCTGTGAATGGACAGAAAAATCATGAAAATGGCGAGTCAAGAAACTAAATTTTGAATGTTCAAGTAACACTACATCATGTCGGTATATTTTTTTATTTTTAAATTAATAGAGAATCTTCCCCCCCCCTCTAATGCTAGGTTGTTTCCTCTTTTTTATTTTTTTTATTCATTAAATAATGCCAATAGCTTCTTTTTTTTATTTTTTATTTTTTTCTTTAGATGCTAGCTTGTATTTTTTCGTTAACCCTCAATTTTATTTACAAGTTTCTGTTCTCCATACTAGTGTTTTGAATTATGATTACATTAAAAGATCATTGTAGGACTAGTAAAATGAATTTCTGTTCTCTATACTAGCGTTTTGAATTATGATTTTTTTTAATTATGAATACAAGTTTCTTTTACTATCATTGTAAAGGATGGTTTTGTCAAGATTTGGAGGATCAGGATAGGGTTTGGGTAGGATTCTTTCAATGTTCTATGGCTTTTCGGCTGATATATCTGCTGCAGCATTAATTAATTTTGTAACCTGCTGTGTGTTCCAGAGCGAGACAAGTATCTGGATAGGTTTATGCCATTCTACAGGTCCGTCGAGCAGGAGCTCATCACTAAGTTAGCCTATGTTTCCTGATGCTGGCATACTATTTGTGGGTAGTTTAAACTCGCTGAACGGGGTGGCTTTAATAGGGAGATTTATTCAGTTTACTGCTGAACTTTTTGTGTTGTATGTATGCACTTTTAGTCAATTAGAACTGGTTTAAGATGTTGATGTAATTTGCTTCACTATATTAGTTATACTTGCACAGTCTCGTCTTGTAGATGCTATTCTATCTGTATCAAGGCTTTGCCTTCAAAACACCATACACACATTTTATCTCATTCTCTGCTTAACATGGTTTCAGAAAGCCCTCATGTTCTTACCTTTAGAATTTTGTTCCTTGATGTTTGTCAGATATGTTCTTTATTATCGGGAGTAGGATTTCAGAGGCACTTCTTGGAGTTCATTTATTTATTATCTTTATGGAGTTTAGTGGAAACTCCAAAACAATATCTTAGCATTACAATTATGGAAATCTCATCCCAAACCATCAGCTGCAAGTTTTTGCTGGAAAAGTGATTACAATTTTGACATGGATAAATTGAGGGGAAAAGGAGAAACTTTCAGCTTCACTGAGAGAGTCACGTTCTTTCTTCTTTGATTTGCAATATCTAGCAGGGTGGAAGGTCTTTTGGAGGTGGTAGAACAGATTCTTCTGCTGACTTCCCATTCTTGACCACAAATGCCATCTTTAGCCCCCACGTTGTATGAAGTTCTAGATGACAATGCATGAACCAGACACCTATTCAAACATAGATAGATATGTTAGCATCTTCTTCAAATTTGAAAAGGTGTGCATCTCTGGCTAATCTAAGTATCTAAGCCATTTTATTAAATTTACAATAATAACTTGAGTTATTAAGAAGTTCAGATTCTGAATGTCTAAAACTCCCTGACCTTGTGTGCTTTCATGGTTTCTGCACTATATCTATGTGTGCTTGCAGTACTTGTGTACATTTACCTGGATTATCAGCTCTGAACCTGATAGCAGTCCAACCTCCAGTAGGAACACCAACTGTATTTCTCTCTGGAGGATCGACCAAGTTGAATTTAGCAGGGTCTTTTTTAGGATCAAAGTTTCCAATCCCACTCCCAACAGCCAAAAAGTTGAACCCATGAAGATGAAAGGGGTGTGATTCAGCAGAGAGAAGATTAGTGTCTTGTAAGACCAATTCAACTGTAGAATTGAAAGGCAGCTTACTGAGCCGGGTCCCCATGGTAGTTCCAAGGTTAGCTGTAAGCGGTGCTCCCGTGTAGTTAAATGGAGCAAGAGGCTTGTCTGGGAAATCAGTTCTAAAAACTCCTGAGATGTCGAAATAATGAGCCTGTAAAAGCCCAATCTTAGGCATCACAAATGTTATGTTGTTTAATGAAGCAACTACTTGTGTTCCATTTTGGCAAGTCGGGCATGGGTTAATTCCTAACCCAATGGTGTAAAAAAGATGGCGGTCAATCTAAAGAGGGACTTTTGCCGGAAATCGTGGATTGTTGAGACTTTTGAGCTTGCTATTATAGCTCATTGCAAACTTGGTGTCATTGGACGCTGGTAATTGGGGTAAGATTGGTAGAACTGAATTTGGGATGCCTTCGTATTGTAAAATAGCTGTAACAGGTTTGTTGTCCACAGTAATTGGTGCATCCATGAAAGGCCTGGCAGCCATGAAGTAGCAATTTGGAGATTGGTCAGCTTTGACGAGAACATTTGTGGTTTGGCCAGGCACGATCAATATAGCTTTGGTCGTGAAGGGCTTGGTGTAAACTGCATCGATCTCCACAACCGTCATGCTATGACCGGCTATGGCAAAGAAGAGCTCATCATTAAGTGCAGCATTGATGATCCTCAAGAGGTAAGTTTTTCCAAACTCAACCTCCATTGCAAAGGTATCTATTATAGTAGAAAAAATATATGATTAACATAAATATAACATAATTTGAAGAAGTTTGTATATTTTTGTAAGGAGAACTAGGGTTTTACGTTTCTCAGAGCACGGAAAAAGTGGTCCTGGCTTTCCATTGATTGTATGAGCATTGGAGGGTTGTGGTGGCAAGCCCAACTTATTAGCTTGGGTAACAATTGTTTTGACATCTTGATTCCACCATTCTCCTGCATTGCATACATACATTTCAGAAGTATTAACTTCGAGAATTCTTATTATTATGTGTAGTAAAACTGACCTAAAATTATGTTAGTTTCCTGGTGAGGCTGAGGGAATGGAAATGGAGATGGAGTCCCTTCCTTGGGCATGATAACAATGGCGCCATAAACTGTTGCTCTTAGCCACAGGATGTGTGCATGCCACCATAAAGTTCCTCTTTGACCCGTAACTGTGAAATTGTGAACATAGCTATGGCCGTTTTTAATTGGACACTGTGTTATATATGCCGGTCCATCTGCCCAAGCGTTGCGAAACTGTTTCAAGCCATGCCTGCTTATGCAAGTTCACACAGAATGTTCTGCGTTGATAGATTTGTTCACATCAAAATGTACTAGGTAGCACGAACAAAGACGTGTGACACGACATGGACACGCTAATACATAGATTTCCAAAAAATACAGGACACAACATGCTTTGGACATTGTTAAAATTTTGTATTTTTACAAATTTATTATATGTTATATATATGAATCTTTTATCAAAAAATAATGAAAAATATGTAACATAATACTAATTACATGAAAAAACTATATATTTCATAATTTAAATATCAAGATATCATTCACGTAACAATTATATTCTAAAAATTGCAAAACATATTTCAAACCATATTTAGAGTTCATAACTTGTATTTTAAAGAACGTAAAATATTGTTATTATGAAGGTATACATAGGACATGTTCAAAGTGCTCAAGAAGTATCGCCAAAGTGTCTCAAGTATCGGTAAGGGTATAATATTATGAATTTGATTTTTAATTAAAACACATTGAAGTGGTGTCGGACATGCTTTTAGGAGTGTCTGAAGAGTGTCGGTGTCCGACACTGACATGCTTCCTCCGTAGAAGTGTCCGTGTTTCTTAGCAAATGCATATATATATATATCTCCATCTATAGAAACATACCAATGGATGGACATGTTGTATTGTGCATGGTTGGTGACATTTACAAGGACTTGATGTCCTTCTCTAACATAAATGCTAGGCCCTGGGAACATCCCATTCACTGTCACTATTGGTTTGGCATTGCACAATCTGCTCACATTCTTCACTTGTATCTGAAACATCAAAAAGGAAGAACAAGAAAACCAGCTTATTTTTTTGCAGTAACGTTACAAACATCGAGTGTACCCAAATTCTGTGTCACTAGCTTTGTTGTATTTTTAGTAAATGCACACAAGGTTATGAAATGGAAAAAAAAAAAAAATCATATCGGGTAAAAGCATAGAACCTACATTGAAGTTGTACTTCTTCAATGCTGCGTTGGCAGGACAAAAATGAAAAATGAGGAACAAAGTGATGAAAGGGAGACATCCTTGCAGTGTCAACATTTTTATCTTATGAAAGTTTGCTGATGATTGATGACTGAGTTGTGAAGAGTGTGTTTTTGGATGCTATGGAATGTTGGGATTTATAGGAGCTGATTTAGAGGAAGCTTAAGTTGATGGTTTAAGAAGAGCTGGAAGTAGAGTTCCGATGGACTATAGGTAAAGCAAGTGCAAAGAGTTGAACAAAGCTTTGAAGCAGTTGTTGTGAGAAGCTGAGATATCCATGTAATGTTTGTTACCAATACATTTACATGTATATATGACTGTATATTGTCTAGGGATATAAAATATTGCATATAGAGTACCTTGAAAGGTGATAATGAGTGACCAACTTTACATTATTTTTGAATATTTTGTTCCAAATTGCCATCTAGATTCACTAAGATAGGGTTTTATGCATAAGATATTGTGAATAGGTGGAAGAACATAAGGGCATCCTCATGTCATCCACATTTTTAATGGGCATTGTCCAAAAGATGGTTGAGATGTCCCTGTAAGCTGAAAAGGGTTCTTGGGCATTCACCATTTGTCTTACGTGGGGCTGCCCCATGACCGCTTTGCTCCTACACCTGGATTGATTACTGGACAGAAATGGACGGGGCTAGTTGCTCTACTAAGTCCGGTGGCAAGTTTTGTGGCATTGACTCATCATAGTGACACTAGCTTGGGGACTGTTTACAAATACGGGTGATATTAGCTTAAGGCTAGGGTTTCAATTTGGTTGGTTAGGGTCGGCTCCAACCCAACCAAGGGCGTGGCATAAATTTTGTGCAACAATGTAATGTACTTAAAAAATGTCTTAAGAACATGTCCAGAATTTGAAATATGCGAATTAGATTCGTTTTGAATTTGACTCACATCACACCAAGTCTAAATCTAAACCATAGATTCAAAATTTTGGAACTTTTCTAGGAACATAAACACAAAAGAAAAAAGAAGAAGGTATGTACTGAATGGTTACAAGATTTTTTTTATGTTTGAAACATGTTAACAGGGCTATTTGAAAAAACAGGTTTATTATTACATAAAATGAATGAATTTTGTGGCTGGTGAATTTTTAAATGACAAAGAACATTTGGTTGGGTGGACCACGGATGTGTTGTTTTCAGCCCATGGTTACAGTGCTACAGCCCATCCGTATATCTATATATATAAGAATCGCTTGGCTATTTGAGATTAGTTTTTTCTTTCTGATTTTGTCTTTTTATTTTGAATAATTTATTAATGATGACCTATATGTTGAGTGAAGTTTTTTTTGTAATTATGCAAACATTTTTGGTCAATTATGCAATAAGTTTTTTCGTAATTACACAAATATTATTGGTCAATTATGAAATAGTTTTTTCGTAATTACGCAAACATTCTTGGTCAATTATGAAATATAATTATTTTTTTTTTAATTTTTTAACAAATTACAAATACACATATAAGGTTTGTTTAAAATATGAATCGGTCTTATAATACTAGAAATTATAACAATCGTTTGTTATAAATTTTAATTTACACAATACTCAGTGAAAAAAAAAACTATTCTCATATGCAATAATAAATTATCAAAATTATTTATTGAAAAATATTTCTCATATCATTAAAAACCTTTAATTGATTTAATAATTTATTTATTAACAAAATGGTTAACTGAAAAATATTTTTCATATCATTAAAAATTATTAATTTACTTAATGATTTACTTATTAATAAAATTGGTCATTTGTTATGCTAGTATTATTTATGTATTAATAAAATTAGTAATGTCTATGTATATGTATTTTCTTACTTCTTTATTAGTTCAGTGAATTATCTTAGTAGTTTTTTTTTTTAAATGAAAGAATTTATCTTAGTATTTGTTTTATATTTATCTGTTGAGAAAAGCTACACATCATAATATTTTTTTTTATTATAAATTCAGAAGGAATACATTATTAGGTGTATAACAAATCAAAAAATAATACATATTATATCACATAATTCTATCATATATATAATAATTTATTCTATTCAATTTCATAGAACAATATTCTAATTTTTAAAAAGTTATCAAAATATAAAACTTAAATATACTGTAATAATAGTCTATGAGTTTTTTTAAACTAGTATATATATCTATATATATAAGAAGCTCTTTTTTCTTATGGCTTGTCATTTCTTTTCCTATTTTGCCCTGAACTTATTTTGAAATTGCTATTTTGCCCTTTAGTTGGTTGGTAAAACAATTTGAGTGGTGGCATTTTAGAAATTATGTTAGACATTTTGGTTGCTTTGGTTGGGAAGTTTTATTTTGGGTTGTCTATTTTGCCCTTAGCTTTTTGGAATTTTCTATTTTGTCCTTTTATTTTGTATAATTTATAAATGGTATAACAATTTGAATGAATGTTTTCTAAAAAATATGCAAACATTCTGATCGATTGTAAAACATAAATATTTTATTTTTTAGTAAATTACAAATACACCCATAATGTTTGTTTAAAATATGAATTAGTCCTATAACAATACAAATTACAACTATCGTTTGTTATAAATTTCAAATTTAATCCAATAAGCAAAAAAAATAAAATAAATAACTACTCTCCTACACAATAATAAATTATCAAAATTGTTCATTGAACAATATTTCTCATATCATTAAAAACTGTTGATTGACTTAATGTTTTATTTATTAACAAAATGGTTAACTAAAAGATATTTTTCATATCATTAAAAATTGTTAATTGACTTAAGAATTTATTTATTAATAAAATTGATCATTTATTATGCGAGTATGATTTATTTATTAATAAAATGGGTCATTTGTATATATATGTATTCTCTTTTGCTTCTTTATTAATTCATTTTTTTTTTTAAGATGAGAAATTATCTTATTTCTTTTATACTAAAATGTATATTTTATTTTATTTATATTTATGTCTTCACACTTAGTCTTACTGAAAAAGAAAAGAATATAATTATGTTAAAACGATAGGATTTATTATATTTTTTCTTCTTATTATTTATAATGTAATTTATATAATTTTATCATATATCTAATAATTTATTCTATTTAATTTTATAAAATAATATTTTTATTTTTAAAAATTATTAAAATATAAAACTTAAATATAGTGTAATAGTACGGCCTTTGTAACTAGTATATATATATACAGGCTATGAGGTTGGGCTTCACGTTTGAGGCCTCACAAAAATTACATGCCAGGCCTTCTCTAGAAATGAGAGCACAAAACTAGTGCTCGCTCTCTCTCTCTCTCTCTCTCTCTCTCCCCCTTCTATTTTTAGTTCTGCTTTTTTATTTTTTAAATACACATATGACAAGTATAGCATATAAAAACCAACAATTCAAATAGTATAAAGATCAGTTTGGATTGGTGTGGCTTAAAAAGGATTCGAGGTCAAACTGATAGAAAAACAATAAAAAAAAGTTGAGATAGAATATATATATATATAGAGAATTTCAAACATGATTTTAAATGACTAGTTTTTTGTGGTAATTTCAGATAGTTAGTTTGAGAACCCAGAAAATGTGGTCTAGATTTTTACCTAGAATGTATTTGTGTGGTAAAGATTGCATGAGTATAGTATGATGTTTATGTGTGAAATGAATCTGAATCACATATTGAAAATTTTAAATATAATTTATGGGTTTGTAGCATCACATATTTTAAATCTATCATGATAAAACTATTTAACTCATTTTGGAATTCATAAGTAAACTATCATATCTAAATTTGAGTTATTGTCTTTGAATGATTAAGATCAAATCCCTTTATTTGAAATCCACATTCATCCAAATCGAATCTAAGTTTAAGACTACGTTTAGATTTTGGATTTACAGAGATAAAAGAAAAAAAAAAGAAGAAAAAAGTGAAAATATAATTTGTACTTCACATACTTTTTCCCTCTATAAATCCCTTCACAAATTCAAGATTCAACACAACAACATGCAGATGTGATTGCACCCTTTGATTTTTGAAACAGAGATTTAGGATTCCAACATAACATTACCTACTAAAATAAAAATAAAAAAATTCACATGCTATGTTGTTTCTGAAAACGATTGATCCTAATGGTTTTTCAAGTGCATTATAGATGATACCATTTTGATGATGTTGATATCTTTCTTATCTTGAAACCCTAGGAGATTTCTTAAGAAATCCTTCACCCGATTGTTTCTCACCCATCCTCACATTAGAGATGCCTTCTTGAAGCATAATATGCTTGTACTTTTTATCAAAAAATATCTCAAAAGAATGTTCTCTTATTGTAATCATTATTTCAAAATTTTCTCGCGACTCATATATGTATATATATATATATATTTAGTAGAACATGGAGAAATTTGTTAATAATTTCCGAGGGGGGACGTAATGAGCCTTACCTCTCATGCAATAGAAGAAAAAATGCATACAAAAAGAATCAACACTAACAGAGTATACAAAATACACAACCCTATCTGAAGGCACAAGACCCTTAACCAATTTAAAAAACTATGAAAAAGTCCAACAACAAAAAAAAACTCAACCTCAACGTAACTAATGCATTTGGAACACTATTTCTTTCACTGTAGAAATGAACAACCGAAAAGACCCTAGTGGCTAATAAACTGTTGACCTCAAAAGAGAATCGGACGCAAGTGCCAATTAGGGAAAGATAACAACAGGGTTTAAAACATCAAACATAAGGGGACCATCCCACATCGGATAGCTTTTGGATGTGTATTGTGTAAATATAGTGCCATGGCCCTCACATGGTCAGCAATTGTCCAGTGTGAGTGGTTTGTGAGTCCTGCACGGTATATTGGTTCAAAAAAAATAATTCCGAGGCCTCCTGTGTGGGCGCACATTTCAACCCTCTTTGGACCGGGCTATGTCAAGCGAGGCTTTCGGGCTTAGGGAGGGTTGGGCTAGGGCAATCCCACATCGGATAGCCTTTGAGTGTGTGTTGTGTAAATACAGTGTCTTGGCAATCACCTAGTCAACATGTATCTCAAGGTATAATTTTTTAAAAATTTTGTTTCGTTTAAATTTTTTAAAAAGAAAATTCCAAAATCGCTTCCTCACTCTCTTATACATCAATCAATCATTTTTTCTCTCTTCTCTCTCATTCTCAATTAGTTTTTCTCTCACACACATTTATTCAACTGCAACAAAATATTAAATCACCCCAAACTTCAAAATTATTTTCAAAATATACAATCAAACAAATCAAAAAATATTTTAAACTATTTCTCCAAAAATTTTTTTTTTTAAAAAATTTATGTCAAAAGACAAACCAAACACACCCATCATTTTTTTTTTATGGGTCCTACCAACCAAACAAAACAGTATTCAAAGTGGACCTTCAACATTGCAAATATAAGCCATGAAATGAAACTGTCACCAAAATGACCGTTCATTCTGTCCTAAAATGGCCATGGCAAGTGGTGATTTCCTCGTCGACGAATCGATACCGTGTCCCCCGGGTAACCTCTCTCCAACATCTTGTCAATTGTCATTGTCCCATGTGTCAATGATAGATGATGTTTCCTTCTTTTCTTTCTCCATATGAACACAATGAGGGCCCTCTCTCCTCTTGGGCCCCCTTTGGTTATCGATTGTTGGTTGGATTGACGTTGTCTGATGCCTCTACCTCAAACCTTAACATCAAACAAGTACTTCTTCAAAAACCATTTAATTAATCACACTTGCCCTGCCCCACGTCTTGTATTTAACTTGATTTTGGGATTCCCCTCTTTCATATCAACACGCACATGGTCATAGTCATTCTCAAACTAGTACTTAAAAACCAACAAGTCTTGTATTTACCGTAGATTTTGGTATTCTCCTCTTGCATATCAACGTGCTTGCACATTGTCATTCGTGAGGACTAAACCATTGAACTCAGAATACAACTAGGTAGAATCATAAGATTAAGCTAAACTGAAACAAGAGAACTTCAATACATAGAGAAGCCATTTAAAGATGATAAGTCCCGTTTGTTTAGGGGTATAAAGAGGGGATTGATATTGATAATGAGGTGAAATTTATTATCTTTGTATTTATTTTGGGAGATAGAGAGGAGATTCGTAATCCTCTCCGGATTATGAATCTCCCTGGAGAGGGGATTTAAATGGGCTTCTAGTATTTGGTATTAGAAAAATAGTTCACCGGACTATTTTTTTTATTTTTTATTTTTTACATGTCAGATTTTTTTTTTGGAACATTAATATTTAATTTTTTTATATTTTTTGTTAAGTAAAAATTATTTTTTTATTTGTTTTATTTTTTTTTGTTTTATTTTTTTGGACTATTTTTTTATTTTTGTTTTTATTTTTTACATGTTGGACATTTTTTTTTTGAAAATTAATGTTTAATTTTTTTTATATTTTTTATTAAGTAAAAATCATTTATTTATTTATTTCTAGAAATTTTGTATTTTTTATAATATTTTTTACATGTTAGGCATTTTTTTTTAAAACATTAATGTTTAATGTTTAATGTTTAATGTTTTTGTATTTTTTATTTGTTTTATTATTTTATATAAAAATAATTTAACATTCCCTACACCAACAACTATCATCAAAATAAATACAATTTTACTTAATCCTCTCACTATCAATCCCCCCATTAACTATCTCCTCATTATTAATCCCTTCACTATGAATCCCTTCCATTCTATCTTTGAAAACAAACGGGACAATAGTTTCTTGATGATCCAATGATAGTGGTGTTTAGTCGGTTGCCCCTGTTTTTATGTTTTTATTTTTGTTTCTAGTTTATGTTCATGTTTTTGTGTTTTTCCATTACCTTTTGCACGAGGATCTACAATACAATCTCTTCCTTTTCATTCCATCATACAAAAAAAAAAATAATAAAAATAAATTACAAAACAAAGCAAAGTACTTGGATAAGCTATAATTAAGAAGGAAAATTTCATATGCATATCTAGTACTTACAAAAAATGGAAAACCAAACTTCCAATTGAAGGGAATAATAAAACTTGACACAGTGAGGTCATTTGCAGCCAGTAATTTACAAAAATTTAAAAAATAAAATTAAAAATCCCTTCGCATCAAAAATATCAATTTTTGTTTTTTTTTTTTGAAGTTAGCCCATTGTCACTGCTAGATCTGCCATAAAGCACAAACTCATTTCATCTAGAGATATCGTACTTTTGAGGGTAGCCGAGCTGCTCTATCTCCCAGCTCAACTTTGAAGCGACTCTTTCATGGCGAGGAACGTACTCCTGTAATTACAAAAAAGTAAAAACATATGATGACTAATTTTTTCCACTAATGTCTTACTAAAATAAGCAATTATATCATAAAACAATCAATCTATAGAATCAAACATATGGCACTCATCAAAAAAGAAATGGGTATTAAGCAAACTTCCCTAATTTTAATGCAAAACAGGTAAACTGTTTGATGTAACTGTCAAAAAATAAATAATTTAAAAATAAACTTGTCGGTAGATTACCTCAAGTTTCTTCACTAATTCCCTAGCTGTTGGCGCTGATACAATGATATGCCGCGCAGTTGGATTTATGAAACCTTCTTCCACAGCTTTGTCGATAAATAACAGTAGTGAATTGTAAAATCCATCAACATTCAGCAACCCCACCTGCAAAAAATGAAAAATAAAAATAATATGAAGTTATTAGCACAAAATTCGGTTCAATAACAGCAGTGATCCCCAATGATAGAACAGAATATCAAATTGCAGATTTGAGTATTACCGGTTTGTCGTGTATGCCAAGTTGAGCCCATGTTATCACTTCCAGTAGCTCTTCTAGAGTCCCATACCCACCTGCATTATATAATCCGAGTTTTTCTTAAGCCCGAGATTATTAATAGTTCCATTATTTTAATATAAGTAAGAACTCAAGTACAATGCCTTCTCTCTTTTCTTTTATTTTCTTGTTCTTTTTAATATTTTTCTTAAATTGTCCAAACACATCCTGAGGTAGCTCAAGGTTCCAACGCCAATAAAGCTGAAGTTTGTCAGTCAGTCTTAAGTCATTAATAAAAATATTAACTTATTGATGAGAATAAATGCTCAGCAATTGTTTAACTTAAACCACAATTGCAAGATTCAACACATCAAAGAATCCCACATTAAGAATTGTTGAGCATTTTGCAGCCCATGAAGAAATATAGTAGAGATGGAAAAGGACATTCAGCTTCATAAAAAAAGCTAAAAAGAAAAGAAAAGAAAAGCATATGAGATTGAAGTGAAGAATTGCAGAAGAGGAACATCCCATGAAGATCCAATGGAATCTGAGGACAAAGACATTTAATTGGCTAACACAATCACCTCTAATGTAAAGTGTTTTAAAAAAGATGATTTTTACTGTCTGTTCAATCATTTGTGGTTAGGGAAGAATTAATTTGACTAAGAATAATTACTGTCTAGTATGTTGCATTCAATGGTCATCATGGTGATGAAAGTTGAATGACTAGTTGGCCCCAACCTTTTTTACATTTTCCAAAACTTGACATTTATCGACCCCATCCTTCTTTGGAACAGGGAACATAATTTTCTGGCAACCTATTCAGGTCATAATGTATCTCACAATCCCATGATCTCCCCCCCACCCTTCCCTCGAGAATTGGGAAATGACCTGGTTTGCCCCAACAGGTCCTTCCTTCCAACGGGCTCTCCAATTTTTTGTGTTAACTTGCTATATGACAAAAAAAATGATAAAAGTCGGGTCCAATTTTGGGTGTTAACTGTTTGTTAGTTTAGAAAGTGAGTTGGTGTCCCAATGATGTAGTCAAAATGTCTTTTATGCTGTGTTTGGTTGAGTGATTTGAAGGAGAGAGAAAGAAATGGAAAAAAAAGGTGGTGATGAAAAAAAAAAAAAAACATATACCTTTTCCTCATTTCTTTCCTTTTTTTTTTCTCACCAATCTCCAAATAAATCCCCAAAGTTAGGTAAAAGTAGGGTATACTTAAATGTATAAGTGAAGAGAAAAATAAAATTAAAGAATAACAAGAAAAGACTTTTGAGGCCCATCACCTCCTCTCTCTATCTCTTCGTGCGTTGGCTAACTGTGTCGACGAAGTTAGTAACACTTCTAGCAGCAAATTAACAACAACAATAAATATGCATTGAGGACAAAAGAAAAGAAAACAACGGGTTAACTGTGCTAATGTCTGATTCTAATGTAATAGGTTCTTGGAGAGCCTATTGGAGATAAGGATTTGCATTAAACAGGATGGGTGACAACTAGCATCATAGCAGGGTTGAAGATGACTCACTGTTTGGTGCAGGTGCTATTTGGGAAAAAATATCTGATCAAAGTATGACTATGTATATCTCTTTTGCCTTCATTTTACCTTGATATGGTAACGGAAACTGTTCTAATATCAAAGGCTATTACTACATTGAAGGACAAAATCATATAAATGAGGTAAAAAACAGAACTAGTTTTATCAGGATTAGAAGCTCTAATTTTCAGTGTAAGATGTTGATGGAGTCAACAAAGTAGTTTTTGAAAGGATGACCTGTAATCATGTGCCTTGGGGCTTGTGAGGGAAGAAAGTTCAGAGGGTTGTGATCATTTAGGCCTCACACAGTTGCTTTCACAGCATTACCAACACCGTAGATGCTATTGTTTTGGAATTTTTTTTTTTTTTGGAACTAGTTTTAGACTATTATTTTCCATGGCCATTTTTTGAGGGACTGCAAACCTATATAGATACATGCATACATACAACATATACAATATCCATTATTTGCTGTAATTTGTTAAAAAAAAAAATCAAGATAACCCCTCACAACCACACCCCTTAAAATAATGAATAAATCAAAGGTGTTGTCATTTCCACTCCACTTTTGTATAAATACACTCTTTTTTTTTTTTTGGTGTCACTATTGGCTCTGTTTGTTTTAGCATATATGAGATGCTTATAATTATTTTTATTTATTTTGAGAGGTTTTTTGGGTGCCTCTATTGGTTATTTATTTTGAGAGGTTTTTTGGGTGCCTCTATTGGCTCTGTTTGGTTTAGCATATATGAGATGCTTATAATTATTTTTATTCATTTTGAGATTGTGATAGATTGTTTGGTAATAGAAATAAGAATAGTTTAAATAAGTTGATTATCTCAAATTTGAGAGGGGTGCTTTTGTTTTTATTTTTCCCCTTCAATAAAAGGACAAGAAGGGTATTATTATAATTTTATATAATAAAGACAAAAAACAGTCGGTGCATTTGTTTGTTCTCTCACAACTTGTATCAAACAAATAGACTGCAGTTTCTTAAGGAACAAGTTAAGGCAATCAAAACAAATCTGATTATAATCAAGACATGAGTTCTTTGTAGTTTGACTTATAAAGAACAGACAGTTCATACTTTTTCTTATTTTTTATTCTAGATTACTTTCTTGGTAGCGAGTGAGAGATCAAGCATGTATTTACATTTCTACACACTGGTTAAGTTGACTTTTAAGCTACACTTGAAAGAACCAAAACAAAGAGAGAGATAGGTCCAATCTTTGATGGTAGAACTAGAAAAAGAAAAGCACCTGAATGCCTTTTAGCCTGAGTTGATTTGCCTTGTTTTAGTGAAAAAAAAAAGAACTTTTTGCAGGGCTTTATACTAACCAGGTAAGGCAATAAAAGCATCAGAATGCTTAGCCATCTCTGCTTTCCTTTGATGCATATCTGCTACAGCCTTCACTTCCCCTACAGTTTCACCAGTTAACTGCAAAACAGGTACCAAAACCCAAAAGCAAAAGATGTTAAAAAACTTAAAATATCTTCAGAGAGAGAGAGAGAGAGAGAGAGAGAGAGAGAGAGACTGGAAACATGCATTGGTTGTTGTGCAAATTGTGCAGTGAAGCAATGATGGGAATTGCAGGAATGGTTCACTTGATGCAAAAGCCTTGAGTCCGCAATTTCCAGATCCAATAGTTCATAGACTCATGGATGTGTGTGTGGTAATACAAATATGTATGTGTATTAGATAAGGAGAAAAAAAGCCAAGGAGAAAAAACTAGCTGAACTGAACAAATAAATAGAAAGTCAGAGAAAACATTTGAAACCCAAAAATATACAAAAAATGGTGAAATGCCAGCTACCAAATTGGTGCTATAGATCAGACTATACAGACTGGTTGTAATTCTTTTGTCATGTCCACTTTGGTTGTATAATGGACCAAGAAAGAAACAAATCCTATGAACCGAAAACTGAAAAGAAAAAGACAACAGTACAAAGCCAAAAAAAAAAAAAAAACTCAAATGAACAAGATATTAAAGGGAGGTGATACGAAAGGAAAATAAAGTAGCTAGACAAAAAGAAAGAAAAAGAAAATGATTGAAAAGAAAGAGAGGAAGATGAGAAAATAACAAAACAACCAAACCTAATCCATGAAAAAGAACTACTACCCCCAAACCCCTCCAACCCAAAAACAAAACCAGAAAAAAAAAAATGCAATAAGAGAAATGACAGTAGTTCAATGGGTTTTTATTTATTTATTTATTTATTTAAGTAGTTAATTAAATAAGAAAAGGCTTAAAACTTTTTGGGGGTGTAGCAGAGAGACATACCTCTCGAGGCATGAGCGTCTTGGGAATAACTCTGCAGAGAGACAATAACATGACAAAAAAATTAGTTGTAATAGAGAACAAAACCAATAGCAAACTACAGACCCAACTCATTGATCTTAGCTACTTAATGCTTTCTTTATTGATCTTTAAAAGTCTTTTTTTGAGGCCAACAATATTGAAGGAAGTCTCACCCAATGACATGCCGACCACCATCATGAACAGCTTGTGAAATCAAACCCATGAGGCCTATGCTACCTCCTCCATAGACCAGATCAATGTTCCTTGAGACCTTCAAGAGACCAAAGTCAAATCAGCCCACAAAGTGTTTGTAACAATGTCTATGCAAGAAAATAGATTAACCCATTTGAAATAGTAACTCTACCCTAATGAAAAAGAGAAAGGCAAATGTGGATTCCTCAGTACTCCAACAAAAATGGGTTTTGTTAGTACATATTCTTAGCCATATGAAGGCAAAGATATGAGACACAGAGAGAGAGAGAGATGGAGACAGAGAGCTCTGTTTAGAAACAGAGCTGAAGATATTCATTGACATGCAATCCTTTGCTTGAAAAACTTCCAAAGCAGCACAATTGAATGACAAACCAAAAGAGAAACCAACAAAAGTGTCCCATTCGAATCAAAAAGTTCAAGAAAACATGATTTGAAGCCAAACCCATCCCCAATCCAATAGAAAAACATTGGGAGGAACACATTTTCTGACCAGACCCAAGTTCAAAACAAAGATTTCTCAAGAATCCAAGTTCAAAAAGGGTCAGATGATACCATAAAACAACTCAAAGAAAAACAAGGCCATTAATGTTTTCATGAAAGCAATACCAATTCTTTGCCAAGCTCAATAGCAGCATCTTGGTAGCTGCTCTTCTTGCCCTGGCTACTCCCACAGAAGACACAAATCCTCTTGAACTTGGATTGCTTCATTTCACTCTCTCTCTCCATCACTCACTCTCTCTCACTCTCTGTGCCTCTACAGGTTTTGTTGCGTTACAAACGGCTTAGAAAAAGGAAGAATCCTCTGCCTCCCTCCCTCTCTAATTTTGTATAAACTCTTGCTAAATATGACCTATATCGGCATAGCCATAGACATAGACATAGACATAGATATAGATATAAAGAATGTACTAGGCATATATGTATGTATAATATTAGTACATATACGAGTCACTAAATTACAAGTGTCAACCTGTAATCTTTTTGCTTGACCACTCCTGGTCTGTCCTCTCACCATTTGAGGTGTTTTTATAGACGTTGTTTTGGCACGTGAGAATCTTGGCACGCTTGAATCACTACTCCACTGGCACGTGCCAACCGAAATAACACACGCACAAGAACAACTTCTTGCAAACTTCATCAATATGTTTATATTTAGTAAAAATTTCATTTTGTTTTAAATATATTCTTTTTTTTTTTTGGTTCTTATTATACCTAGAAAGGAATACATTTAGAGTAAATTGAAATGAAAATAGAAACTATATATGATAAAGATAAATAATAGAATGTATTTAAAACAAAATAAAATGAGAATATCAATTCTTTAAAATATTATATTTAATATGCACATATTTACGCTAGTAAAATGTTGATGATGTACGTATATATATTTTGATCCTCCCCTATCATCTTTTATTAACAAAACCAATAGAGATGTCCTTTTTTTTTCCCCCTAAAATTTTATTTATTCAATATGCTTGTGAAGTATGTCAATAGGCTAATGAATTGTTACACGACTTTGATAAAAACAATAAATAAAACATTTGTTTCAATCAAATTTAAAATGTTGTATTACAAGATCGAAGACAGTTAAAAGAAGTCGATTAAACTTTCCTCTAAACTTTCAAGTCATTCTTTCCTTTCTTTTCACCCTTTAAATGAAAGACTTTGGAACTTAGCCTGATCAGCATAAAGGATAAGTCTTGGCTCAGGATAGTGTCTTTGAATAATGCTTCCACAATGTGTAAAAGAAAACAGTTTGATAGTACATTTTCATTGCCCTTTTAATTCTTGGAATAATATTGCACCCAAAACACTTTTATTATTCAAGGGGAGATTTGATTAAAATTCTCTCATAATGAAACTTTAATGCATTAAGGACAAGCACAAAAAGTTTTTATTAAAAAATCTAACACATGTCACTATTATCAAAATATACTTATTGAGTAATTTAATATTCAAACTTTAAAATAATATATTTGATTTATATGTTGATTTTTAATAAAATATGTATTTTTAGAATTCTCTTATCAAAATTTATCAAACAAGATCTATGTTGACTATGAAATTCTTAAAAAAAAAAAATACCGTCGAAATTGACGTAAACAGTAATATGTTTTTCTATCTCACATTAACATATTATTCTGATTCACAGTAATATTTTATTGTTACAAAAAACAAAGTATATAGTAGATGAACCAATAAAAAATATACATACACAGCATTTTTAAACTTGTATAAAATAAAATAAAAGTGTTCATCGTCAAAAGAGTTCTATGATATATATATATATATATGCATGGATAATATTGTCCAATAAAAAAAAAAAAAATTTTTATTCTGTCCTTACTCAATTATGCGCCTCCTCCTTAGGAGGTTTATGAAGCAAACTAAATTAGCAATGATGCTACATGTACCAATTAGTATACATACTAGTGTACTAACTAGTGTTATAATATCATTAATGACTCTATTTATTATACAAATTACAAATACCCAAAACCTTTAAAATTATGCCATATCATCTGTTAGTACACTAATATGTACACTAATTAGTGCATATAACATTTGATATTACAATAATTTAAACAAAACACTTCTATTGTTGCTTTGAAAAACCACTCACACCATTAGACAATTTGATTATTCAATGCTTATATTGATTATTTTCGTTCCCAATGATTTTTCTTGTGTATTGCTGTATCAGTTGTCTTGTTTTATTTATTAATAATGTGAATGCCATGTGATTAATGTTTTGAAATTGACAAATTACATTGACCACCTCCTTGTTTTCAAATTCTGAAATTTAATTTACAAATAAAACCTGAATTATTATAACTTTAATTTAAATGTGTACTTGATTTATTTAAACTAGAATAATTTGCTATATATTGTGATATCAACTCACAGATGTAGCTTAAACAACATCAAACCCATAACTAATCACTAACCAGTTAAGAATATTATCATTCATTGGTAAACAAACTTCCCAAACCAACCAAAAACAAACTTTTTAACAAAACCATAATTTGACAGTAATTAATAAGGTTTCCAATCAAATGGAAAGTTAGAATGTGTCCATTCAACATGTAAAGAAAAAAAACAGGCGTTGGGTTTTGTTCACCATCTCTCTCCAAACCAAAAAAAGGGTAAAAATGGACATTGTGAGATGGGTATATATTACTTAACTATACCCACACCGTATACGTATTGAGAGAGAGAGAGAGAGAGAGAGAGAGAGAGAGACATTGTATGGGCGCATAAATGGTTAAATTCAGAATTTCAGATGATCCCATAAAGCATGTGTAGTATATTTATAAGTACATAGAATTAAAACACAAAAACAGCATATGACATTTATTTCAAGTGTGACCTACATCATGTTCAAAATGAATGTCAACCAGAAAATACATTTTTTACACACTTTTTGTGTTCTAATTTTGTATCTGTATTATTGTGTATATAAAGAAATATGATATAATAAACATGTTGGTGTATGACATGTCACCTTGTACCCTCATCCACAGTTTCCCACACGACACAGTTGTTGTAAGCATAGGAAACATTTTTATTTTTATTTCATGCACCATTCCCTTCGTCCATATCACCCACACTTCACTTCACCAAGCATGCTGTCCCCAGCCCTAGCCCCATACATCCCTCTACTAATTGCATTTGCCTCTTCTCCTCCTATCACCATTATCTTCCCCCACCCTCACAATCATCCCCATCTACATTATATATATATACAATTCTTTATTCATTATTACATCCCAAAATAACCTATTTGTTAATTTCTTACTATAATATGGGTTTCACAGATAAGCTATTTCTGTAATTTCAATCCACCGTTGTAACTTGAGTGTCGTAAGCTCTCAAATTATGAAAATAGTCTTTTAGCGCAAGAGGTAAAAGAACCTCTCTAAACTCTGGCAAAAATCTCATTCACTGTGACTATTCTTTTTAATTACGGGTTTTAACATAGTAGATTAATTTCACCATTTAAAAAAAAAAATTAGATTAGATTCTCGCAACAAAAAAGGCCAAAAGAAGAACACGAGATACATTTTACTAATTTCAAAATATTTTTTGACATTTTTAATTATTTTCAAAACATTTATCATATTTATTCATTATTTTCTAAATATTATCGATCATATACAGACACATTGATGATTATTGGGTGAATAGATGGAAAAATAATAATAATAATAACCAATGACATATATAATTTTCTGACCTTTAGTTGGTTCATTGCTGTAATTTTATGACTATTTTAGTTGCCTAGATTGCAGGAACTGAGCTCGTGCTCTTAAATTAATAATGTGTATTAATTAATTAATACTCTTAAACCAATGTGGAGATTAGTATATTCTTTAGTTTAAAATAGACATCCCCAATCCCCAAGTCACCCTTTCTGGCTCTTCTTCCTCTTCATTTTTTTCCAAGTCTTTTTGACTGTGTCTACAGTAGGCCCACTTCATAAGTGTTGAGATTATAAACTTATAATTACTATACTTCTTAATTTAATTAAATAATTAGTGGGGAACTGAGTGAGCATGTACTCATAAATTATATAAGTGTGAGTTGTGCATGCTTGCATGCGCATTGGTTGATCGCATGTTTTTGTGTGTTTGTGGAAGAATTAGCTTCCACCAAGGAATTTGTTTAAGAAACAATAATGACACTAGTTTTCAAATACAGTCTTTGAATTTTTTTAATTGATTTAATTTTTTTTACAAATGATATATATGGATTTCATAAAATGAACTTTTATTTTTTATTTTTTATGAATGTTATATGTGGAGGGTTTCATAGAATGAATTATTTGAATCATCAAAATAAGACTCATGATAGACTCTGCAAGCCCCTCAAGTTCTCTAGTTCAATTTAAACTTGAAATAAGTCCAATTCTAAAAGAAATTAGGGGCTCAAACTTAAGATATCATGATGGTAACAAATACAGCAAGAAGACAAATTAATGTACTTGATCTATAATTTGTGCGGGGATGCAAAAATGAGCATATAATGGGTATAATACCTAGTTTTTTGGGTGTACTTTTTTATTTTTATTTTTTATATGTAGAACTTCACATCTCTTTCTTTAAACCTTGTCATTGTTGTATTGGTAGCATGAATTCGTGTCACCGAAGCGTCCTTTCTAAAAATATATAGAGTTAAGGTTGTGTATATCTTATCTTTCTTAAATCCCATTTTAATAGGAGTTTAAGTTGTATTTATTTTTATCTCAAAGATTAATTGGTGAATGATAAATTGATAATAATAGTGTATCAGCATATATCAGTTTTGATTAGTTAAATTTGTTTGAGATTCTTCTTATAATAACCAAAAAAGCATCTTCTTATGTAATAATTATGATCAAACAATAGAAGAAAAATAAATGCATTGCCAATAAGGGTGATGAGCAAAAGAATTGAGTTTTCTAACTAGAAGACAACTCATCATAATCCATTGGATGACACAAACAAATACAAGGGAACAGTCACAACTCAAGCAGAACATCAAATGGAACATCAATTCAAGTAAGTATAACGGTGGACAAAGCTCACTGCCATGGTCCTAAGTCCTAACAATTGGAATTGTCTTAAAGTTCTATCAAATCAAATTAAAAATAAACAAATGCTTATTAGTCCATCTCTAACATGGGTTTGTTGGTAAACACATAGATATACCACTAAAGTAAGAAATAAAACATTGTTTTGCTTCTTTGATCGAGTGCCTGTTTATCAGTAGAATATTTTAGACTTATTTAAGCTTTTTTTATTTTATTTTATTATTATTTATCATGTAAGTCGTGATCAAAAGATACAAGCGGTTTGACGTAAAATTTCAAAAATATGAAAAAGTTAGCAAATTAAAGTTGCAACAAAAAATACCTAAGCCAGCTAATATGAACACCAAAAATAGGATTCAAAATGCTGGTATATATAATCAAAATTATTAGTAAGTAATATAAGATGGAACATTTCTTTTTCTTTTTTATTTTTTAAATTCTAGTGAAATGGAACAACATTTGGTGTAAGAAGCATGTGTACAACTTCAATAGCAAGGTATGAGTAAGCACCAGCTATTTTTTTAATATATATATATATATTATATTGTTGAAACAATTTCTGAACCTTCATGCTGTGCATATGTCTGCAACAGTATAGTGTTAGACGAGAGACGAGGATAAAGAGTGAGTTATCCTTTTATCTTGTTTGAGAAAAATAATTCAAAGAAATAAAATAAAATAAAAGAGAGCATCATAATGTGAGTATAAGAGGCAAAAATGGATTATCTCCAATGCACTGGAGGGTATTGTTTGCCGTCATGGGATCAATTATGAGTTTTGCTCTTGTGATCTATGTTAGAACAATTTTTTGTGTAAATAAAATAAATTGAAATAAAAATAAACAAATAAATAAATAATGTACCGAATTTATTTATCGAACAGAATGAAAAATAAAAGACCAAGTCGAGTGTGTGACACTCTGTCCTTAAGATAGATTCGTCCCGCTATAGTGCTTACGTTTGAGTGGCATCTATCTCCCAGGATATAATGATCTTCACAAATTTATAGTAGCACTACAAACAAATTTGTCCGGCAAACTAGAACCTTGTGTTCTAATACTCTCTTTAATTTTCTCTAAAACTAGAATGAAGATTATAAATGCAAAGGAGAGAAATAGGAAAGCAAAAAAAAGGAATTTTTTCTGTCAATTTTTCGGATCTGAAATCTGCTGGACTAGATTTGGTTTTATAGACTTGAACAGGTGCAAAATTTGAAGTGAACATATGAGTTTTTGAATTGGATAGGTGCAATGAGATAAGCCTTGCCAGCTTATCTATTAGAATCGCCGAATGATTTAAATCATCTAGGCTGAATGAACCGTCCGGGGTTCAAATAGTTTTGAACTGTTTAATCTGTTTGAATTTCGGACTGGAAATGGACAGAAAATAAATTCAATTTTTGGTACAAAATTTGAATTTTATTTTATAAAAAATTCAAATAAACTTTGTTCAAAAAATTAATATGAGACTCGCTCCAAGCATAGCTCGTGCTCGGCCGGCGATGGCGTGCGCATGTGTAGTGGTTCAGGTTAAGGTTCACTTTGTTCATAACTTTTTCATTCTACAAATTTGGGGCCCAAATATTATAGTCTAGAGCTTATATACATGCACAAGTTTTCTTAAAGTTTCAATATGGGACAACTCATTTCAAAGAAATCCACATTTACTTCTTTAGTTATTCATTTCACGAACCCGAAAACGACGTCAACTTTTCATTTACGCATAAATGGTTTTGACGAACCGTCTTCACCGTGTGACTTGCCATGCGGCAAGGAACACGTCACCTCTTCGGACCCACCCTAAAAGACGTTCGGGCCTCACTCAATTTTAAGCTCAAAGTTAACCCAAAATAAGCCTTATAAAACCACAATTTTCCAACAATCTATGCTGCTAATTATCTTCTAGGCTGCTTTTGGGAAGAGAGAAAAACGTCAGGTTGGCGTTTTCGATCAAAACGCAAGGCTGCATTTTTGTCTTCATTTGGGGAGTGCCAAAATTAGGTTGAAAAATTACCTAATTGCCCTCAAAGTTTATATTTTGTATAAATGGTTAAAATGTAAATTTTTAAGTTGAGTGAGGGTATTTTAGTCATTTTAGTGTGATGTGACACCATAAACAAATATTAATCTAGATAAAAAAATAACTTTTTACCAACTTCCTAAATCACTCTAAAAAATCTTGGTTAAAAGCAAAAAAGTTGATTTTTACCACCTTCCCAAAATAGGCCTAAATTATTTATAGAAAAATCAGTTTGATTTGATAGTCTTAATCACTTAATTTTATCATTTTTATTTTTTAAACAGTCGGCGACAACTAAGAATTTGAAAATGACACCGTTTGGGAAGTGGTTTTGTGGGTTTTTTTGATTATTTTAGCCACAAAAGATAAAATAGACTATTTTAACTACAACAAACAAAACATTACATCCAATCCCTAATTATTACACTCTTCTCTCATAAAAAAAATCAAAAAGGTCAAAAAGTCCTTTCAAATCAAGCTTTTTAGCTCAGACTAAAATAGTCAAAAAAATTAAAAAGTCAAAAAATCAATCCATTTCCTAACCAACCCAGAGTCTATCATCAATTTAATTTGTAAACTAGAGAAAATTCACTCGTTTTCTATAAAATTGTTCTAATAAAAAATGAATAGTGTAATAATAGATGGTTGGGGTTTGGAAGAAATTAGTAGGACCCACCAATGAACTTTTCATTTTTTTTTGACTATCCAAAATTCCAACATGGTTGAATTGGGTTATGTCCTCTGTAAACTTTCTAGCCAAAAAGATGAGCGGGGAAAAGTGGTGGAAAACGGAAAGAAAATACAAGAAAGAAGAAAGGAATTGAAATTTTGAGCAGCTTAGAGCATCTCTAACGGTAATAGGCATTTTACTTATCAAAACATTACTATAAAGTATACATTTTATTTTGCCTATCAACTGTTTCATGTTTCTGCTCCAACCATACTCTTTATTTTAGCTATTCATCCAAATACTATTAATTTTATAAAATGCCACATCAGCAACAAAGATGGAGGGAAATAATCCTAATGATTTAATACATTTTGCCTAGCCTTGAAGGCTAGCTACATGTAGCTAGTGAATGTCAGTTGAGCTAAAATGCCTAATCACATCATAGTGCATTGGAGTTGAAAAAAATGAGTCATACTAGGCATTTTACCTAACAAATATTATATGCCTAGTGCATTAGAGATACTCTTATAGGCTAGGGTAGTCAAGATGATCATCCAGTTATGTAAATATCTGGTTTTTAAAGAGTAGCCAACCTCTGCATTTCTGCCATCTTTTCAGGTCCATGCAATGCTCATTTCACTAAAGGAAATGGACCACCCAAGTCCCCCCCAACCACTTGATTCTTAATATTTTATTTTTATGGCCATGCCAAAATTTTCTTTTTCATTTTCCCTAAACAAATAAATATGCTAAGTTTGGGAATTTAGGAATAGGTTCTAATTTGAAGGAACCAAAAAATGATCTGAGACACAAAGCACAATGCACATATATCTTTAAAAAAATGGAAAAAGATAAGGGGTCCAGATATACTCTGTGGGTGTTTGGAAGGAAAATGATTTGTCTCCTTAAAAAAGTCTCCTCTAATCTTCTTAATGTCCAAAACAACGTTATTTTGGGCTTTGTTTTTTTTTTTTTTTTTTGCCTTGGTTTGAAATTTAAGGGGATTAGGAGGCCAAAAATTAGGAGGATGTAGCATAGCCCGTGTTTGGAAAGTAGATTTTTTTATAGGTTTTTTTTAATTATAGGATATTATTTGAGAAATATTTTTTTGTGTTTGGGAAAATAGTTGGGTTTTTTTATAATTAGATGTAATGTTTGTGAGAAAAAAAGTGAAATGATTTTGGGATTTGATGTGATATTTTGTTTAGATTTGTTTTTTTTAGTTTTGTAACTAATTTGTCTTTTAGTGAAAAAAAGCCAAAAAAAACCAAAAAACAAACTTCCCAAATTTTGTGGTAGTTATTTGTAGCCTATTTGATTTATTTGTTATTTTTCAAAAGTTTTTCATTATGTTAGATTGTTCTTTGTTGTTATGGTCTCCGTTTCCATGCATGGCGGAATCTTGTCAAGATATTTGGTACAGGTTCAACACATAATTTATTTAGTATAAATAATTTAAGTAAATTGAAAGAAAAAATTTATTAAAATTGTGTGACAGTTTCAAATTAGAGTGAGTTGTACGTTTTGTATAATGGAAGATATGTATAAGATACAAATACAAGCTCCGTTGGGAAGTGGGTTGGACTTTTGGTTTGTTTAGTTATTTTAATCTGAGGTTAAAAAGTCTGGTTTAAAAAAGACTTTTGATTTTTTTGATGTTTTTGTGAGAAAAAAAATGTAATGATTATGAGTTGGATGTAATATTTTATCTTATTGGATTAAAAAGTCTATTTTGTTTTGTGTGACTATTTTAGTCAAAAAAAATCCACAAACCAACTTTCTAAACAAAGCTATAATTAAATAATATTAGATTAATAATATGACATGATCCTCTTAACTATTAATCTATTAAAAAATATTACTTTATTCTTGATTGGAGTAGATATAAATCTCTCCATCTCAAGATTTCTTTCCTCTAAGATAAACAATAATTTCGGTGATTTTCATCTATTTTTTAGCTGTTAATTAAATTATTAAAACTTGTAACTCCCACCACAAGTCTCTGTCAAAAAATTCAAAACCCATTCAAAAAAAAAAAAAAAAAACAAAAAATTAAAAATTACTCAAGTGGCGGCTAATGGAATATATATATAAATATATGACAGGATTTTCTTAATTATTAAATAATTAATGAATATTACTTTATTCTTGATTGAGATAGATACATCCTCTTAAGATTTATTTCATCAAAGGATAAACAATAACCTCGATAATTTTAAATCCATAGTTTAGCTGTTAATTAAATTATCAAAACTTGTAACTTTCATTCCATCCCAAGTTTCTGTCAAAAAAATTTAAAACTATTATTCTGAAAAATAATAAATTTAAATTTTGCTGAAGTGGCAGATCATGATTGGTGGGTGAAATATTCCCTTGGACAACATAAGAGAGACAGGAAAACTCATCATTAAAACTTGCCCTTCCATATCTCTGCAGCAATTTTATGGTAAAGGCTGGTGATTACACTGACCCCTATTGTCCACTACCCTTTTGTCCATTTGCTGAAAAATGTCCTTACATACCCTTGAGTGACACTTGGCCCCAGGACAATCAAAACTCTCTCTCTCTCTCTCTCAACCTTTGATCACTAATTATATATATTAATTTCCTCCAATCACATTACATATCTTGCGCCAAACAATGACATGACATGTGTCACCGAAGACCCAAAATTGTTCTTCGTCAAATTTTAGAACCTTTTATCTTTTATCTTCTATGGTCTGTGAAAGGTGGGACATTACTAGGAGTACTTGTCTCCTCCCAAATAATGTTACATTTTCTTATAAGTAATTGATATATTTGATGCTTATTTTTTTTTTCCTTCTTTTTTTTCAAATTAAAACTTAAGTTTTGTTTGACATAATTTAAAAAAGTTAAAAAATTATTATCCCATTTAAATCACATTATCTCTCTAACACATCACGTCAAACACAACACATACCCAATCCATATTTCATAAAAAGTTAAAAAGTGTACTTATTTAGATTATTCCAAATCACCCCTTAATAATAACAAATAGAAATTAAAAAGTAATTATCTTAATTTATAAGAAAAAATTGTATCAAACATTTTAACAAACTTTTGACATAAAAAATAAAAAAATTACAAACAACCTCTTTAAAATAAAAGAACTTGTAATTTGAAGGATAGTTTGTTTAATTTTTTTTTTTCTTAATACGTTTATTGTTATGTTTTATGTGAAAAATTTGAAATATAAAAATTTCAAAACATAATCTAATAATTTAGAATACGTTAGAATAGAAAGATAAGAAGTTGAGGGAAAAAAATCCCGCAGCATAATTTTATTATTCTTTACAATTTCATCCTATTTAGGGACACAACATTTATGTTTCTTAAGGGTGTTTTGAGAAGTTGGTAAAAAGTTGGTTTTTAGCTTTTAACCAAGTTTTTTAGCTTTTAACCAAGTTTTTTAGCTTTTTTTGAGGTGATTTGAGAAGTTGGTAAAAAGTTAATTTTTTTGCTTTTTGGTTTAATATTTATTTATGGCATCAAATCAAAATAAAATGACCAATATACCTTTGCCAAACTTTGGAATTTTAGGTTATTTATTAACATGGAGGGTATTTAGGTTTCACAAGGCAGCTTTTTTGTGACTTCCCAAATGGAAGTCCTCGCGTTTTTAGCAGCTTGGCGTTTTTCTTCTGTGGACAAAAACGTGGCGTTTTTCATCTCTTCCCAAAATGACACTTAGTACTGTGTACTTTATACATGGCTTACCTAAAAACACTAAATTAAAAGAGGTATTTTTTTTTATTTTCATATTTTGTATAGCTTAAGGAACTTAATATTTGATCATAATATATATTAAATTTTGTTACATTTATAATTTTGTATTCCATTTGGAATGCTGAATTCATAACCAGCAATTATTATTCACAGCACTTGTTAGGTACTTGAGAATGCTTCATGAAAAATGCTTCTTTTGCAAGTTAATTCCATGCATCAATGCAAAATGTGGTTGGTCAAATAGTTAGTACTCTTTCATATATATAAAAAAAACCCATTATAATAAAGTGCTAGAACCATGAATTTCATTGTAGTAAAATTAAATATATAATGTATAATTAACTAGTATCTCCAATTTATATGTCAAATTCTATATGGTACATCAACAATCAAATTTGATCCAAAATTTTGCTCCAACCCATATCTCAAACATGACATAGATTTGGCAAAGGTTGAGAGTATGTAAAATTTGACATACTCCTTTAGCACATATCAAAAATAATTATAGCACTTTTTTAGAAATAAATTAATATTTTAATTTATCTTTCAATAATAAAATTTAGCGTATAGGTTAGAGAGTTTCAAGAGATGTCAAATTAACATATGCTAATTTGTCATCCAAGCCTTCAATTTTATTTAACATACCAATATTTGACATATAGGTTGAAGATGTTATACTTGATGAAATTATCATCCTTTTTTTTTTTTAAACTTTTTTTTTCCCCCTCTTCAAAACAACAATTTGTGAAAAAAAGAAAGGTGTCAAAAGGGCGACATTGTCCTAGGACAATATATTAAAAGACATCTTAACACGTTGCAATAGTATATACTTTAATGTTTAAACTTGTTAATTTAACTCAATAATTATTTATTCTAAGTATTTTAAGTCAGACACATAGAATTATTTTAAGTACAATAATGTTATACAAACAAATCTTTTTACTGAATTTTCTTACAAATTGATGTAGCAAATATTAATAAAATTTTAAAATGTGAATATGATTCACTTTATTAATATGTTGATCAGTGTCACATCAATTTATATAAAAAAAAATTAAATTTTATTTATTTAGTTAGCATTACTCTTATTTTAATTAATTAAATCAATAATTATATTCCAATCAAGTGTAAAATAGTCATATATTTTCTTATCCATTCGACTTATATTTTTCTAGTTCTTTCAACCATTTATCTGATAAGAAAGATTGAAGCCCACACGAAACATAACATGTCCCAATCTGAAGGTAATTTCATTGAAGTGGATGCCTTACATAATCACAAACCACACAATTTTGGACAAAATGTGCAAATCATAACTCTTTCTTTGCTTCACACTATTAAAAACTAAAAAAAGTTTAAAAACACAAAAATTGATCACTAAATTAAACTGGATACAATCTTTTCATATGAATGTGTTTCAAACTTTTATAAGGGTCTCATACTCATGTAAAAAAATTATGTCCAAAATTAATTTCTATACAAATAGAAGAATTGTACAAATTACGAATTACACAATTTTGAATAAAAAATTGTATGAATCATAACTATTTCTTTGCTTCACACTTTTAAATACCAGCTACAAAACAGGATCAAGGTCACCATATGCCACTCTTTATCCCTAAGAACATATTGATATAGTATCGTTGTTTCGAATCTTGAAAATAGTCCTATTCTTGGCTGATCTAGATTTTGTGTTTCGTTATGTGTCTTGCCATGATAAAAAGTACAAAGATTAGAGAGAAATTTAGATCAGTGTAAAACTTCAAAAATAATTACAAATTAGTGATAAATTTTATTAATATTAATAATTAAAGTTATAATTTTTTTCACACTTGTAATAATTTTCTTAACTTACCACTAAAAGGTAATTTTCCCAAAAGATTAACCAGACTCCTTTATTTGGTGCTAAATATGACTTTGTAAATTTTTGTTTTTATTAAATTTTTTAAACCGATAGTATTTTCCATATTGTGGAAATCGTGTCACATTACATTAAATTCACCCAGTCACGCTTATTTGTAAGATTCTGGAGAAAGATTTGAAATATGGAGTTGGCCACCTTTTGTCCCCCTAAGGTTGGTTTAACCCCTAGGCTTTCTTTCCTTTTGTCTCACATCCTCAATATTGTACAATCAGGGTCTCTTTATTTCTCTAAATTTTACAAAATAAACTATTCATATATATATATATACATCATTTTAGGATAAATTATACTGTCCCCCCAGATATTTTTTTAAAATAAAAATAAAAATAAAAGTTTTAACATAATTATGCTTACATCCCTTCTACTATTAAGTTAAAAAAATTGAAACTAATAACTATTATGATTAAACAAAAATATATTTTTTAATATAAAAGAGATAATGATATCTTTTTTTTTTTTTTTTTTTCATTTATATGACTAACGAATTTTTAAAGAAAATGGATTAAGTGTTAAATGTAATTATGTTCAAATTGTAAAATTTATTATATATTTTTTAAATTTTAAAAAAAATTGGTGTAATTTAACTTTTATGTTAGCATCTAAAGATTGATAAATAGCCACACCTATATTAAAAAGTAAATTAAATTAATTAATAGATAGTATTAATCACGAGACAAATGAAAAAGATCAACCATTAAATGCGCTTGTTTGCCTCATATTCCTTGACTTCAAGTTAGCTTACGTGGGGGCAATAGAGCTATGGTCTAGCACCAACAAAGAAATGTGCCATACAAAGTAGAACGAAAAATTCAGGGTGATAGAGCTGGATAGTAAAAAATGATTTATATAGACAATTTTACTTAATTAATTGAGATACAAGGCTTTATTTAATTTGATTTAGTTTGAATTTGTACAATATGAGATATTTTATTAAGGGTTCTGTTTCACTTTGACACGTTCCTCATGGTCATAACTTTGTATGAGCAATATAGTAAGTTAATGGTCTAGCACTAACATATAATTTCGTGATAATAAATAACACATGAAAATAAGATGAAACAATTGTGGGCCCCACACCTTGTGAGTATCCTATGCCATTTTGACACCTAATCCCTAACATTTCCTCTGAGATCTACATCTTCCTATTGGATTGAAAGTACGTGCTGTCATATCTTCTCTGTCATTTTTTGCCAAACAACCAAAACAAAAGTGTGCTACTTTGGCCATAAGTTAACAAAGTTTATTGTTTACGTATCTTCATTTGTATTTATTTTTTTCTTATTGTTTGACTTTTTATATATCAGTGAGAACTACATGTGATGAATAGTGCAAAAGTTTGATATGTAGTGTCATTTTTTTTCAAAATTTTGAAAAAAAATTGGTGAACTAAATGCCTAGTTTAAATTGAATGCCTACACAAACAAGACCCTAGGATAAAAGGTAAGATGAAAAAAGGATGAGTTGGGTGTACCACCAATTCCATAGGCATTGATGATGCTATATGTTTGGAGGAAAATGGAGGAAGATATGGTCCCAATGGTTCTATAAGTCAATTTGGCAAGGAGTGTTTGGAGTTTTATGCAAATAAATGGATTCTCCCTTCCCAAGGCAAGAACAAGACACCACCTATTTTGTGCTCAAATTTTAGGTTTATTTTTTGTCACCTCCAGTTTGATGTGGGCAAATCAAGCTTCAATCTCCTCCTCACATGGTGCAAACACACTCCTAATTAGAGCACGACATGTGTATTGTATAGGTTTACTATTGACACGTAACTTTCATATTATTTGACTTGTGAGATGGTGAATTTTTTATATTTTTTTACTATAAGAGGTGAATAAGAAAATAAAATTATGTCATATAATAATGAAATTCTTATTCACATATCAAGCTTAGTAAAATAAATATAAAAAAAATCTCATTCATTTCGGTATTGCAAATGAGAGTTTATACCCTTATATGCATTTATGAAATTTATATTTTGGGAAAATGAGGGATTATGTAGAACAATGGATTGTATATACATCCCTATATTTTCATTTAGAATTTATCTTACAAGAGTGAGTCCAAAAAGATTTTACTTGGGAAGATTTCTTGTCAAAATAAAATGGAGTAATAGTAATAATAATAATAATAAATAAATAAATAAAAGATTATAGGTAGAAAAGGAAGTTTGGCTAAGTAAGTGGACCCCTGTATTACATCATGGGCACCACATCAATCATCATCATGGTGGGTTGGCGGCAGGGGTGAAAGGGTGCCTTAATTTTGATACAAATTAAAGCCTAATTTTTAGGGATATGACCATAGGTTGAGGTGAAGGAATTTGACCCAATTCAATGCTTAATTTGTATATATTGCCGTGGTTTTTAAGGCTTGGCTGACATTCCTTTTTGGGGGCCAAAAAATATTAAAAAATTAAAAACTTAAAACTCAAATATCCTGCAAAATCAGATTGATAAGATGACTTTGATTGTTATTTGTTTCTGATTTCTTAAAACAATTGAAATTCCTTTTAACATTGTCGGCAAAAAGAGCATATATATGTATGCAAATAAATTTATTAAAATATTTCAATTTTTGATTCATTTGAAAGTGTTGGGTCACTTAAATTGGAATTTACACTTTTGTTCCATATACTCGAGAGTAATGACACAGGTACATTAGAGCTAGTAATGATTTAATCCATTAAGGGGTTATTTGGAGTGTCCTAAATAAGTGTACTTTTTGTTTTTTTAGATTAAAAAATTAAGGTTGAAAATATGGATGTTTGGGTTAACTTTTTGACTTTTTATGGAAATATGTGTAATAAAAAATTATAAAAATTGATTTGTAGAGAAAAATTCAAATTGAGAGTTGTGCAGCCGTAATTGTTGACTTTTGGTGAATAGTATTAACTTTTTAACTTTTTAAGTAACTTTTTGACTTTTTAATTTTTTTTGAAAGATGACAAACTTGGCCCAAATATGCATAAGTTTATAAATCTTTAAACCCAAAAGTAACACAATTATGAAGTGAAAGTGGTACTAATCACATTCTAATGAGTTGTCAACAAATAGGCAAAAAAATAAAAAAATAAATTAATGAAGTTAGAAACTCGAATGTAATTTTTAAATGTGATTTTGAGAATAACCAATTTAAAAAATAATTAAATATGTGGTTTTCTATTTCCAATCAACATGATTTGTTACATAGATGATATTCTTGGCTAATTGGGCAAAATGAATAATTCGAATAATTAAAATGGATTGACACTGAGGTCTCGTTTGGGAACATGCTATTTTAGTAACTTTTTGGCTTTTTGACTAAAATATGAGGTAAAAAAAATTAGTATGTTTAGAATGACTTTTTAACTTTTTACGAAAAGATGTACAAAAAGTAGAGAGAAAAGGAAATTTTTGACTTTTTGGTATAAGTTATTGGCTTTTTGATTTTTTTAATAACTTTTTGACTTTTAGGCTAAATCAGTCACTTGCCAAACGAGGCCTGAGTCTCTCTAAGGGGCATATGGACACATTTTTCGTATCTACCACTCTCTAGTGTAAATAGTACCTATTTTGAATTATCTTTCATTCTTTAGCTAACAAGAAAAAATAATTATTTAAAATCGTGGTATACTTTCATTTTTTAAATAATAATTATTTAAAAAATAGTACTGTAGCACACCTTTTTATCTTTTTATTTTTTTAAGTCACATCACTTTTTTATTTTTTTACACATATTTTCATAAAAAATGAAAAAGTACACTTATTTAGATCATCACAAATAACATTTTAATCAAATAAAACACATTAATCTTATGATATATATATATATATATAGGCCTTTTTTAAGTGTAAAAAAAAATCAACTTATCAACTTATTTAACTTATATCCTCTTTCTACTTTTTATACATCTTTTTATAATATGTAAAAAATAAACCTTTTTTAATATTCCTCAAAACAATCCATAATCACATCTAATAGTTTCATCATACAATATTAAAATAAAATATGTAGGACCCACATGAATACTACATTGTACATTAAAACTATATCCTCATAACCGACTTTCCTAACTCCGCCAATTGTGCAAAAGATGTGGTCGCGAATGAATGAGATGTGGAGAACAAGTGATGTTCAAGGACACAAGTTAGTTAGTTAGTTAATTAATTAATTAAGGATTCTAATAATCACACTCATAGGAAAGAAAATCATCAAGAAAGTTCATGAGATTCCCCACATGCCCTACCTATAAATTTCCAAATACTTCTTAACAGGACCATGACAGTCAAACTAAGATGTGCCCTCTTCAATTTTTAGATATTATTGATTGAAAACGACCACAACTGTGGTAAAAAGATTATGTGGATAATCTCTCTCTTAGACACCACTCATCTACCACTTAATCTATTAATTTTGCAATGATTCTAGCTTTCCAAATTTATTAACCAAATTTACAAAAAGAATGTGTGATTAGATTCATTTTAAGTGTAAGTTTTACTATATAATAGTTGAATATGGATTACACATTTTTTGTTTTTTTTGTAATGCTATGTTTTGTTAAGAGATTTGAGTAGGGATTTGGAAAGAGAAATAAAAAAGTTAGGTGAAATGTGAATAAAATATGAGTGCTGCTATTAGCGCCCCATAAATTATTTTGGACCTTCAATTTTTAATTTTTTTTATTATAATAATAACTTCAAATAAAATTACTACAAATGATCTCATTAATTTTTGGACATTCCATCTCACAAATAAATCTATACACCCACTATATCATGAATTAGAGTTAATGAGAGTATCCACCTTCATCACCACCCATCCATCTTTTCCAAATCTCACCTTCAAAACCTAACCACCCTTAAAACCTTGAAGCCTTTTAGTGGCAATATTCTACCAATAATGGTGGCAACTATTTGATTATCTATACTTTTTCGGCAATGACAATAAGTGAAATTTTTTTTAGCAATTACAACTCCATAAGACGAGAGGAGTATAACAATAAAAACTTAGAGGAAGTTCATAACTTTAATATTGTTCTTAGCTTAGAGGAGATTGGCCTTGTAAGGGTAAGTTTCTTGAAAAAAATAGAAAAAATAATAAAATATGTTCATCATTTTTTCAAAACTGAACTTCCGAACATATGACCGAAATTCGAGAACACAGACCAGTACATTATTTATTTGTTTGGTAACCGGTAACTGAACATTGATTTTGAACTTTGTGATATGTGATGAGTCCAAAATGAAGAAAACTCGAAGAATTGAACCGTTTTACGAATTGGGAATCGAAGATTTTAATCTCCAAGAAGTGATTATATGATAGGTTAAGATAAATAAGGTTGGTGACAACCATAGACAAATTTTGTATTGAAACATCCCCTAAAAGATTATTATGGCTCAAATCAAGAGCTTGGATTTAAGAACAATGAAAAATATCAAATGGGAAGTTGGTTAAATCGGTAGAGATAATATTATTATTATTCTTCTTCTTTTTCGTAGATTTTGAAAAAGATGAGACTCTTATTCTCCTTAGTGGATTTTGTTAAGTTTTTTAGAAGAGAGATTTTTTTTGGGATGTGCATTCAATGGGTGGAATGTTTAAGGATAATTTTGGTATTATTTGTGGAAGAAAAAGAAATTTTAAGGGTTTCAAAATTTATAAGTGGGGGTCCAAAGAAATGAGAGATCAAAAATAATTTATGAGGTGTTAATGACACCACTCATAAAATATACCTAATTTTACTTAGTTTCACACATATTTTCTCTTTCCTTTTCCAAATCTCTCTTCAAATCTTCCAATCAAACACAATACAAAAAAAAATTCTTTTCAAATAGTTCTAGTCTTTGTTAGTTTTTTTCATCTTTAATAAAAAAAAATTTTAATATATAAATTTTAAGATCATCTACTCTAATAGCATCTGAAAGTAAATTTTTTTTTTCATTTTTTTTTAAGTTTGCTAAAAACCCAATTGTCAAACCCCTTCGAATCACACATAACTAGTTTAAAGTGTGCCAAAAAATTACCAACCCGTCAACCCAAACCAACCTATCCGATTTGATAAGGTGGGTTGGGCGAGTTAGATGATGAATTGCAAGTTAAAATTTCTCAACTCACCTACAAACTATTAGTTTAAAACTGTCAAAATATTCAATCACTTGCCAAATATGAGAACGAGCCAGGGGAGGATTTTGAAAAAATTTCAATCTGCCAAAATGGTTCGACTGATGATTTCTCTCAAAAATCAATTCAAGCTGACCCGCACATCCTGCTTGACATATCTATACTATTACATACAATCTCATTCACACACATACTGAATGCATTAGCAAAAGAGATTCATTTTGCTATTTTTCAAAATGAAAATGAACACCATAAATGGTGGGTGAGAACGTATGCCTTGCCTCCTGCATTAATTATGAATTTTTAAAAATTTTGTCATCTATTTCTCTTTACATTGAAGGCATGCTCGTGAACTAGCTTTGTGGCATGGATTTAGGAAAAGAAAGACTTTTTCATAAATATTTCTTTGGCTCTATTTTTCCATATTCAACTCATCCATTCGGTCTACAATGGCGGCATTGCATGCTTTGTTGCCCCCCCCAAGCTATAATAATAACTGTTTAGTGAGCTTTTATGTCTTATTTTTTTAATTTTCATTTACTTAAACTAGTTTGCAAATAATAGTTTTAATTAACTCACTTTTCTTTTTTCTTTTTTTTAATCGGTAAGAGATTATTTACTAATATAAATTAATTTGAACAATTATTATATATTTATAAGCTAACTAACACCAATAATCAATACAAGAAAAAACTCATAAGAAAATAAAATAAACTCAATATAACAAATGACACCATAATGAGGAGTAATCTTTTGCCTTTCACAAAAATTGATCCCTGAACCTTCTAGTTACGAATTCAAAAACATGACCAACTAAGCTCACCCAATTAATTCCTTTAAATTAAAAGTTGGCACCCAAATCAGGGTTAATGGGTCAGGATTTTCTATCCTCGTGTATTCAATACACTTTCAATCATAAGATGTGAAAATCTTGAAATACGAGATAGTTAAGACATAATCATACAATAAATAATAAATTATACATAGGAAGACATAAATTTGAGAATAGAAAATTTCGTATCACAAAATTAACACCCCTAGGTTGTGTTTCCATCTAAGATTTTGAAGGAATTTGTATAAGAAAAAGAACATGTGAGAAAAATTCGAATGAAACAAAAAATTAATTATTTTTTTTCATTTCTCTCCTCTTTTATTTTTCTTCCACAAGTTCTTATTCAAATCAAGTAAATTACAAATACACTCCCTGAAATTTGCTTATAATACAAATTGTCCTTTGTGGTTTGAAAAATTATAAATACCTCTCTGTCAGAATTTTTTATTTAACAGAATTAATTGAAAAAGTAAAATGTCTAACTATTTACCTATACAATAATAAAATTATCTGAATTATTTATTGAAATAAAATTTTAACATTGTTAAAAACTATTAATTAACTTGATGGTTTATTAATAAAAGGACCTACTTGTTATGATATTAGAAATCTTAAGAGACATTATGTAATTTTTAAAATCACAAAAGATAATTTATAATTTAAGTAAATCTCAAGAAATGTATTTTTAATTTACCCTATTCAAATCATAAATCCAAAAACAGTCTCCAGTCCAAGCCCTAATGACAAATTTCAAGGGAAACTTTAGCATTAAATTTTGAGTTAAAGGTAGAGGGGGAGATTTTGTTAGGTTTGACTTGAGTGAGTGGTGAAGCTTAACTTGAATTTACATACATGCAGTTCAATGATTCCCTTTCATCTTTTCTATTGTTGGTCAAGGTCATAATACCACTGTTTCTAGGATTCCAAAATCTTCAAGTGCGTGTACTTTTTAACTTGGGGACTCAAAATGGTTTTCATTGAAAATATTGAATTTATAGTGTTTGATTCATTAAAATGAATGTTAAAATTAAATAATTATTTTGATAAAATATTTATTTTTATGTCTATTAGGTAAAAATAAAAAATAAATTTTTTTTTTTACGTTTTAAATAGAATTATCATTCACTAATTTAGGAGAATAATTATTTTATTAAGACCAATAAACAACTATTCCTTTGAGAAGTCAGGAAATAATTCTTCCATTCATGCTCAAAACCAATTTAACAAACCAAAGACTATGTTATAGTTTGTCAGCCTCTTTCTCTCTCCATTTGTACCATGATTTGTTTGGTGTAACTTATGAGACTTCTTATATATATATATATATATTTAAAATTACTTAATTCTTTTTTCTTTTTCTTTTTCTTTTTTTTGGGGACAAAATGGTAGAAAAGTACTAAATTTAAACCAAAAAACACATCAAGAAGAGTTAACTAAGTTATCATGTATAAACTCTAGACACTAGAAATATCTTAAATAAGTTTAAAAAATTAATTAATGAGAATCAGAAAAAATAGTGCTCTTAATTTATATTTTTTTAATTTATAAAAAAATTACACCAAATAAACATATATTGTACTGTTTGCCCCCTCCATTCAACTCCCTTTGCTTTCTAACCCTGCCTAAATTGTGTTGGAAATTGATGTCAAGGTGCTTATCTTTTTTTTCTTTTTTCTTTTTTCTTTTTTCTTTTTTGTCTTTGTTTTTGTTGCTTTTTGCTTTTTGTTTTTTAAAATTTTCTGAAGTATGAAATGAAAATTTTGCCCAAGGACCTTGAACAAAAGGCTAGTCTCACTACTGTAGTATAGATAACAACCCTACCCATAATAAAGGTGATAAAATAGTTATTCACCAGTCCTTTTTTGCCCTTTTTTCTTTTTTGAATTAGAAGAAAAGAATATTCATATTCACACATCCTTTACTATTTATTCATACAAAAAAACTGTAATTTTACTTGCTTTATTGGCCTACTTTGGGTACTTGCCTTTTCCTTTCACAAAAAGAGTCTCAAACTAACCAAAGTACTAACTAGAGGACAAAAAACTATGTGGTGATCCCATGCATCTTATTATTTAAAAAATAAATTTAAAAAAATGCTCTCTTTTAGAAAATAATTTTATCTGCTTATTTTTAATTTACTTTAAAAAAACTATACCATATAAAAAATGAAAAGAAATATACATATACATATATATATAGTATACTTGATTGTGATCAAAAGTGATTACGATTTATAATATAATGGTATAACCTTATTTTATTTCATAACTTACATCACTTGGATGATAATTAAATCATCATTTTACATCATAACTAATAAGAAAATGCTATTTCACCAATTTTTTTATACAAAAATAATGTGACTGTATTATTTGGGTAACTAAAGACATTTTAATGGTCTCTTTGTTACAAAGTGATAATCTCAAAACTCAGTCAAGTCAGTATGAGTTTTCTGTATGCATTACTATTCTAATTACTCTGACATTCCTTGTTATTTATAAAAAAAAATAAAAAAAATACAGCAATTCACATAGGTTTGGCATAATTATATTGTACTAATCCCATTTTCATCAATAATTCGTTAGTTATATGAATAGGAAAAATTATATTATCACCTTTACATTAAAATGTATATTTTACCTTATTAATCTTTGTATTTTCGTATCATTTGCATTAGTTCCAATATTTTTAGTCTTATTAGAAGGAAGGTCGGTGTAATTATATCACAACTATAAAAAATAAAATTAAAAAAATTATATTTTCTATAAATCTTAAAGAGAAATCAATATAATTTATGCGTGTATATAGTGATGGGCAATTTTTGGGCTTTACCCATTTTTATTTATTGATCTATTAAAAAAAAAATCCAAGCAAGGTTTACTCAGCAGATGGTCAAGAGTGGGCCAATCTCAGCTGACTAGCAAAGCTTCACACCGAAAGGGATTTCTTCTAGTGTGACATCTACTGAAAGGTCCCATTCTTCAGCAATTCAATTTCTCACATTACTTACTAATAATAATAATAATAATAATAATAATAATAATAATAATAATAATAGCATTAATTAAAAGAGAGAGGGAGAGGCTTTTTTTTTTTTTAAACAAAAAATTCCAACTGGACCACCTATGCAGTACATGTATAAAACTTTATGAATAAACTCTAAATATACATAATCACTCGCAAATCATATGCATAAGTTAATTCTGAGTATATTCATGAAAGTCAAGCATAAGACCACCTTCAATAATATTATATAAATAGAAAATTAGTACTGAATAATGTGATAAGTTTTAATTTTATCATTTTAAAGTAAAAAATCCATCAAGATGACTTATATTTTCAATAATGCTACTGAATTCTGTATGTAAATTTTGTAAGCACAACTTAATTTTCCTTTTGTCCACATTAAAAAGAGTGTTTTTTTGTTTTTTGGAACACTTAAAAAAGAGATTTTGACACAAAGAAGATGGAGGTGTATGACTAGGTTTTGGGCCCCAAAATTGTTCCCTCTTCTATTGATTTGTCCCTCTTTCAGAAGCTATTTTATGTTTCATCCTCATCAGTATGTCTACCATCCCCCACCACTTTCCATCACAAGCTAGCAGGCTTTTCAAATGAAAAACCTTTTTCTTTTTCTTTTTTTTTCTTCTCTCTATTTTGATTCCTCCTTTAACTTTGGTATAAGTTTTCCTTCTCATCCAAGGTTTCTTTCTACCTTTTATAATTTGTTGTTGTTTACTCATAAGACCTTATAGAGTAGAACCCATGTGAATGAAATCAAAGCATATGCACTAAAAAAGAAACCCCAGCATGAACTATAATGCACTTCTTTCATCCAAAAGAGGAAAAAGTGTGTAAAATACCTTCAAAGTCCTCAAGTTTGGCTCATCCAAAAATACGGGTGTGTTTGGTATCATTTTTTTACCGACACAATTCAAATTTGTTTAGCAAACTAGTTTTCAGAAAATTATCTGAAAACACCTTATTTGATAGAAACACTAATAAATCGAGAATTGAAAACAATACCAAACAAAAGTAGGCTGAAAACGTAGTAGCGAGCTACCGATCAAAAGAAAACGACCTCCTTGAGTGAGGCCGGGACATATTATTATATCTTAAGCTACATTTTTAGTAATGAAACCACCACATTAATAAGTTATTTGAGTAAAAGAAACTGCTGTCCTTGCAAACAGCTATTAAAAGAAAAGAAAGCTGAGTGAAGACAAAAAATAAATTCATTGCAAAATATATTATTTAAACATTAAAAAAAGCATGATTTGCTCTCAATTTACTCTATTCTAATGTGATACTAATTTGTGTAGTTAGGTTCAATACAATACAATACTAGTTCTCTTTAGCTTTAAGTCAAAGATATCAAAGTTTAAAAGTTTTCATAGAATCATTAATGTCACCAATTTTCATCTTCAGTCTAATTCAAACCACTTGTAATAAAGCCTAGAACTCATTTAACAAACACCCATGAACCGAGTTTTTGAATCGAACATGCCACCACTAAACTATGTCACAGCAAGAGATGCAAACTACTTTATTGTGGAATAATCATGTCTTAATGATGCAGTCTCATGGTCATGGTTTTTGAAAAAACTCCTTTAGTCAAACTCAGTGTCTCATGTTTTTTATTTCTTTCCTTTCCTTTTTTCAAAAGTAGAAACAAGTTCATGCACTTTAATTGAAGTTAAAGAAATCGTTTTAGACTTTCAAAGTAGTAGTACAACGCATTTATATTATGTAAAAAAAGACTGAACTTGAACACTTATCCCAAGATTTTCCAATATTCTGCTCCTTATCATTTCTTAAGAAAATTAAAGCCAAGTATTCCTTTCAATTGGATCATAAGCAATCAAATAAAACATTTCCAGGATGTAATTAGCTATGTCTTATTATTATGAAACCAGTGTAACTGTAGTTTTTTTGGACTTTTGATCAACCCGTGTAAACAAACACTAGTACGTATATATAAACTCTATATATGCATTAATCGGTGTGCATGTAAAAGTATAAAAACAATAATAACATTACGTAATCATAAACGAAGTAATGACGTCAAATAAGCCTATCTTTTTGCTTCAAATATAATTTCAAGGGTTAATTACACTTACTCCTTTGAGGTTTCTGATAAATATAGGGACCTTTCATGTGGCTTAAATAATTACACAAACCTCCTTTACTTTAACCGACATTGTCAAGATTCTCCCCTTTCGTCATATTGCAACAAACAATGTTACTTATATATATATATATATTAAATGACTTTATTACCCTTCCATATATTCCATCAGGGACCTCCCCTTTGTTTACGTCATACATAATTAAATTATGAATTATTTTTTAAGATTTTTTACCCTTATTACCCTTGTTGTTGTGGATTTATTTTTTAAAAATATTTAAGAAATTTTTATTTTTTATTTAAAATATATAATTTTTATTTAAATTTTTTTATTTTAAATATTTAATTTTATTTTGTAAATATTTCAATTTTTTTAATTTTAATATTTTAAACTCAAAACACAACTCCACACTCAAATTATAACCAAACGCAAAACTCAAAATTCAATTTAAAAATCATTTTCAAAACTCATAACCAAACACATAACTCTGCCTTTCACATTACTTTCAAAACTCTACACTCAAATTGTAACTAAACATATAACAAAAAAATTAAAATATTTAAAAATATATTTATAAAATAAAATAATTTTAAAAAACAAAATAAATTTTTATTTTTTTTTCTTTTAAAATAAAGTTTTGAGTTGTGTGTTTGGTTATGAGTTTTGAAAATAATTTTTGAATTGAATTTTGAGTTGTGTATTTGATTATGAGTTTTGAAAAGATTTTTAAATTTTTTTAATAGGAATTGTGATTCCAAAAGAGAACCAAACATGTTTCTTTGTTATTGTTTGGCTAATTAATTGTTTATGCTTCTAGTGTTCACCTCACTGTAAACTAAAATTTTGATTGGAGTAATACTATAAAATAAATAAATAAGAACAAATTTTAAGATAAATCACACTGACTACTTCTAAGAATTAGGGGAAAAAAATATAAATTTTATAAATTTGACATAATTACATAAATCTTCTATTATTAGGGGAAAAAATTATAAATTTTATAAATTTGGCATTATTACATAAATCTCCTATTTAGTAAGATTAAATTGATAAAAAGTAATGCATATAGTTTGTAAACACTAAAATAAATGACAACATATTTTATTTCTCTATATATGACTAATGAATTACTCGGAGAGGGGGGGAAATTAAGTGTTATCTGAATTAAAATATTATGGCAGTATAATGTAATTGTCCCAAGTTTGTGAAGCTTATTGTATTCTCCAAATCTCAAGAGTAGTTAGTATCATTTACCCTAAAATTTATAAAATTTTCTTATTTACTAATGTTACAATTATTATATCATTCTAAAATTTTATTATTGTATAGCACAAGTAAAAAATATGTGTAATATTTACCCTCAGAAACCTCATGGGGGGCGAGTGTAATTTATCCTAAAAAATATGTTAATAATTGTTTAACAACCCTGAGGGCATTATTGGTATTTTTGGATTTATTGGTGATGACATCAGCAGATTCCGCTACCACAAGTAACGGAGGTTCAAATATGAGGAAATCTTGACAAAGTTAGTTAAAATAGAGGAGGTTTATGTAATTATTCAAACTGCAAGGAAGATCCCCGTATTTGTTAGAAATTTCAGGAGAGGTGATGTAATTTACCCTAATTTCAATAACTGGCCGAAAAGTAAGATGCACAAAAGGAATCATGTGACTGGCCAAGAGTCTCTCTATATATTTTGAAACAAAGTTTACATTTAGTCCCCAAAAAAAAAGGCATCAAGCAATCCTTGCAAAGTGCTTGATGACGGCAGAGGGACGATTGGTCATGAAAAAACAGAACAAGGGAAAAGTCCTTTAAACATGAGGTGGCCCGTAGTTTCCTTGGAGAACACAAGAAAACAAATATCTCTTTAACATGCTACTTTAATCAACTATTGAGTTAATTTCAGCATAACCTGACCAAAGTTGAAGTATTTTTTGCATTGTCATATTAACTTCTATATACAGATGTAAAGCTAAGCAACCCAAGAATGAAGTGAATTTCCGATATCAGTACCTTTTGGAATGTGCCATGGGCTTGGAGCCCAATATGTGAACACAAAGCCCTTTCAGAACTCTTAACACAAAGGAGCTGCAATCCATTTTGGGCCATCTCCATGAAATCCACCAAGAGGGTGCCTTCATCCAACTCTGCAAAACACAAGTGAATAAGATTTTCCTTGAATTGTCCAACTATGTTATTAGAATGACCTTATAAAGTTTATATATCATGCCCCGAAAAAAAAAAAAAGAAGAGAGTAGAAGAAGAAGAAGGGAAGTCCATGCATCATGCACTTGCTACTAACTGAGAAAAGTGTCATTTAGCATGAAATATATCAATTCTGAATGGTATTATGTGAAGTGGAACGTGGAACCCCCATAACACCAATGCATGAATTGATTTTTAAGAAAAGCCTAAACCAAAAAACTTCATCCATACTAGTCCACTTTTTAACTAATACCTTTGTCAGTCTATTAAATTGCAGAACAACAATTCTGATATGTTTTAATCAATACCACCATAGTTTACTCCAAAATGCATGCACTTCTAATATGCTAATCAAGCGATGTTTAAATTTGTGTCCATAGTTTCTACATGTTGTTATTGCTGGATACCAAAAGGTTCATTAGTTTAAGAACTCGTACTTTGTAACAGTCAATCATGATTCATGAAGATTTACAGACTTTGGCATCTACACATTTTGCCATCATATAACTGCAAAACCAATCATAACCACATGAGGCTAATTTCTTGTTCCCATCTTTAAGTTAGCTCTTGAATACCTTATTGACAGAAATCTACCATGCCAATTAACATAACATAATTACAAAAAACCAAAAACAAGTAATTTGGACTTCATGAATTGAAGGTTTTGAAACATACATTGGCCAACCTCCAAAGGAGTAATCCAAATAGACTTATGCAAAATTGCACATTCAAAATTACGCCACCTCCATGAAATGTTTAGCATTTCCTTTCAACCACCAGATGCCTTCCTTCATGATCTACTTCATTGCCAAAAAATCATTTCACTAGTACCCAATTCAAAATTATAAAGCAAGAATCCACCGGAAAGAGTTCAAAGCTTTGGCATCCATAACTGTCTTATAAACCAACACGACGAAGAGAATATCTATGACACTCTGTGATTTGTAACAGCTCACCAATCTCCATTCACTTAAATACTAACACACTCAGCCATATTGTAAGACAACAACTCAAGGGTTGGATAAATGTGATCCAATTCCGGATGAGTTTCATCTCTTGTAGTAAAAATATGGTTCCTCCCCTTTACTTCAACCCAGCTACAGCCCAACTCTTTTCTTGCCTCTTTTTCCTTCATTTGTCTCCTCATCTCCATTACCTCCTTCCATTTGCCAGCTGATGCATGCATTTCAATGACCATTAACGATGCACTTGAATTATAAGGTTCGAGTTCCAAAATCTTTTCAGCGACATGAATTCCCAGTTCCAAGTTGCCCCAAATCCTACATCCATTCAGTAATGTCCTCCAAAAAACAGGTGTGGGCTCAAAGGGCATTCGTATGACAATGTCATGTGCTTCTCTAAGCAGCCCCGCACGAGAAAATAGGTCAACCATGCTGGCATAGTGCTCAGGTCCTGGCAAAATGTTATAATCCATTTCCATACTTTGAAAATACTGCTTCCCTTCTTCTATGAACCCACAATGCGCCAAGAACCATGTAAAACTCCCAAGAAACTGATACTATCTGGTAAAAACCGTGCTTTTTGCATTTGATGGAAAAACATAATCGCCTCAATACCAAATCCGTGTTGCCCATAACCCATAATCATAGAATTCCAAGTAACACTGTCACGCCAGTGCAACCCCATGTAAACACGCCTAGCATTGTCGAAACTACTTGATTTTATGAACATAGAAATGGATGAATTTCCTATATGAATATTTCTCGCAAAACCTCTTTTAAGGACTTGAGAATAGACCTGTTCGCTCACCGAAAGCATTGCCAGATCAGCAGAAGCAGCCAAAGCACTAGTAAATGAATGTGAAGTTGGTTGGACTCCTGCCAACAACATTTCTTTAAACACATCCAAGCTTTTGGTAGCCAACCCATTTTGCTGAAAACCCGATATAATCGTGGACCATGAAATCGAATTCGGCTCAGGGATTTCCTTAAACAAGCGCCACGCATCTTCTATCCGTGAATCTTGACAAAGTGCGGTAACTATAGCAGTCCAACTGACGACGTTTTTACACGGCATCACTATAAAGAGTTTCAGTGCAATGTGTGTCTTTCTTTCTTTGGTGTAACCCATGATCATTGAACTCCAAGAGAAAGGACTCTTCTCAGGCATTTCATCAAACAGTTCCCTTGCATCCCCAATCCTATTGTTTTCAAAGTAACATTTGATCATAACATTCCAAGAAACAGAGTCTCTATGACCCATTTGATCAAACACTTTTCTTGCATGATCTACATCTCCTTTTAGTGAGTAATCTGATATTGTTTTTGTCAGTGTCACCATATCTTCATTTTTTGCACAGTTTTTACTGTATGCATTTCTGGTGCAGAAGAGTTTGGTGGTGGTGTAAACAGATTTGATTACACTTTTGCCATTGTGTAATGAATCAATCATAATTTGGGTTATGAGAAGATCATTATGTGGAATCAATCATATAGCAATTTTTATTTGGATCTTTGAAACACGAATCAACGAACCAAGGCTACACATCACGTAATTTTTTCTTTGAGAAATTAGAGATGGGACTGGTTTGTGGAGGTGGCATTCATTGAGCCAGGCCGATCCCGACTGGGCCCAAACTATAAAATATGGAAGAAAAACCATACAAAATCTGTTTAGTCCTAAAACAAAATAGTTATGCTAAGGGCTGTTTTGAGAAGTTGGTAAAAATTTAATTTTTTGACTTTTTTTTAGTTTATTTTGTCTTTTTGTGGGTAAATTATGTGAGACGTGATGTGACCCAAAATGAATAAAAAACTAGAAGTTGATTTTTTATCAACTTCCCAAAAGACTCCTAATTAATCTTATATATTTTTAATTGTTACTAAAAAATTTTATTTAAAAAATAAATAAATAAAAGATACTGCTACATCTCACCAACATCGGACTTTCGTCAGACGATCATTGGAGACTCACCAGAATGTTCAACATAACCGAAAAGTTGCCAAAAAGTCACCGGAATGTTCTGAACGTTATTGAAAGTCGTTGGAATGTCTAAAATCAATGTTATCGAAGACTTACCGAATTGTCTAGAATACTGCTAAAAATAAATAAATGAACTAAGAAATTAAAGTGAAAAAATATAGCAAAATGTGCTAAATATTGATAAACTGAAAAAAAGAAAAGAAAAAACTTAAGAACAACAAACAATAACAATGGAAAAAATATATATATGTTAATTTCAATTTTTGTAGGATTTAAGTAAATAATTTTCAATATTGATCAAACTGAAAAGCAAACATTAGAACTATAAAATGTTAGGTAAAGTTTGCTTTAGTTTTAGATTCATGATTTGATAATGGAATTGTATTTGAGTTTGTGAGTTGTTGAATCATGATTTGATAAGAGAAAATTTATTTAGTTATGAGTTTTGAATTGAATTTTAAATTGAGTTTTGAATTTTTGAAATGAGCTTTGACATAAAAAAAGTTATTTGGTTATGATTTTTGAAAATAGTTTTTAAAACTTAATTCAAAAACTTATACTTTTTAGGAAAAATTAACTATAAATCTCATTTTGGTAAATATTGCTCTAGTTAGTCTTGAGTGTTTTTTCTTAAACCATTTAGTCTTTTTTATTTTTGGTATGATATATATTTTTAGTATATTATATACGGAATTTACACTTTTACCCCTATTGATTTCATTTTTATGGGTGATGATGAAAATACCCAAAAACATCATCAACATCAATGAGTATTTTTGAACATCATCAACATCATCAAATATCAACAACATCATCAAATATCACAACATCATCAACATTTTGAACATCATCAAATATCAACTACATCTTCAACATGATGCTGGTGTAGTTGATGTTGTGTCTCCGGCAGAATGATCGAACACCACCATCGTTGCTCGCTTGCAGTCCGAGCAGTACATGCTGCCCATCGTCTTCGCTCTTTCTCCTCCAACTTCAAACCCAGATCAATATCTTCTCATTCAAAACACTACACTTGCTCAATAACCCATGACTTGTCAACTCATCTCTGCAATTCCACAACAAACTCACCCTTTTGTCATCTCCAAATCAGTCCTCCAATCACTCCCAACCTATTCACTCCATCTGGGTTTCCTCCAAAACATCCCAATTCCATATACTCACTCCAATTCCCAAATGGGTCCCCTTTTTCCAGAAATTTAACTTTCACACCAATCAAATCTCTGTAAACCATGTTTTCTTACATGGGCATTCACTGAATTGGAAAAAAGTTGGAAAATTTAATGGTAATGGAATTGGGTTTTCAAGGGTTCGGAGTTTCTGTAGTGAATGTGAATTACTAAAAACTATATCAATTTGCATTTACTGATATTGATGATGCTGATGTAGTTGATGTTGTTTATGGGTGATGATATTGATGATGTTTTGATGTTTGATGACGTTGATGATATTGAAGATGTAGTTGATGTTTGATGATATTGAAGATGTAGTTGATGTTGATAATGTTCACAATGTTGATGATGTTGTTGATGTGGAAGATGTTGTTGATGTTTGATGATGTTGAAGATGTAGTTGATATTGATGATGTTTACAATGTTGATGATGTTGTGATGTTTGATGATGTTGTTGATGTGGAAGATGTTGTTGATGTTTGATGATGTTGAAGATGTAGTTGATGTTGATGATGTTCACAATTTTGATGATGTTTGATGATGTTGTTGATGTTCGGAAAGGAGGGAAATCCAAAAAAGGCCTATAGTAAGGTTTTTGGGTATTTTTGTCATTACAACATCAATAAAAACTTACATTTGCCCTCCATAAAAAAAAAAAATTACGTGTTAAATAAATGGGTATATGCGTAATTCATATTCAAATAGGACTTATTAGTCTACAAAATAAAAGGCAGGACTAAATGGTTTAACAAATTAAAATTTGGAATTTATTGGTGTTTTGCCCTAATTTATAACCAAATGCACAATTTAAAAACTCTATTGAAAATTCTATTCAAAACTCATAACCAAACTCTTTTTAAAATCAAATTCAAAAAAATAATTATTGAAAAAACTAAATTTTTTATTTAAAAAATTCAAAAAATTTCAAAAATATTTTTTATTTAAAATATTAAAAAATATATATTATTTTTTGTTAAAAAAATATTCAGCTAGTGCTTTAAAATTACTTTTGATTGTATATTTGATTAGAAATTTTTTTTAATTGTTTTGTTTGAAAATGTTTTTCTATTTTTTAAAAATTATTGTGACAAATTAATTTTTATTTAATTTTTTTTGTGGTTAATTTCAAATAAATGGCCAAATAATTTGTCATTTTGATCCAAAAATAATAATTTCTATATTTTAAACATATCAAAAACAAATATAAATTTTTTTTTTTCAAATAACAGGTGCCAATTGCACCAAAAAAAAAAAAAAAAAAAAAACACTATTTCGGTCAACTGGTCGGATGTCTAAGCGAACAATCAAGTAGCCCCAAAAATTCAAAAACTGTTCGGGAGGATGTCAGGGCTGAGGATCGGGTAGACCCAATTTCAAATTCAAAATTCAGAATTCAAAAACTCACTCTACCAAGCATGTTCTCAAACGTGGGTGTGAAATCACTTGTTGAAAACTATATTCAAACACAGCACTGAAATAGAAAGGTGGAATTATGATTTCACCCCTAAACCAAACACAGTCTTACAATTTCAAAGTATGATTCTATTAAGTATTTATCCTCATTTATTAAACTGAAAAATATTTTATGAAACTGTAAAATTTTACAATTCTAAAGAAAGTTATGAAACTACAAAATTTTACTATTCTAAAAAATGATTCATTTCAGCACAAAAAAAAAAACCCTGAAACTGTAAAATTTTATAGTTTTCACTGCCTGTAATTAAAACTCGAAAATAATTTGTCTAAAATTTGAAAATTTTCTCCATTATGACAGGAAAATAGAAGTGTGTAGTACAAAAAAAGTATTAAAACTGCGAGATCGAAAGAAAGAGACAGATATAGAGATGCTTGTGCTCCAACAATTATTTTTTGATTTAGATCTAGCCGGATCTAATGCAGATCTACTCAGATATAATAAAGATCTGAGTAGATCTACTCATCTCTTTTGTCGTCGGTGAGCGCGAAATAAGGAGTTGGTGTTCGGTGGTTACCCGTGAACCCCAATCAATGGTGGTCGCCGGTTGCTAGAGACTATACATTAGAAAGAGAAAGGAAAAGAAAAAAAAAAAGAAAAAAAAAAAAGAAAAATGCGTGGTCATGGTCATGGTCATGATCATAGTTGTTGTCGTTGCTGATATCAAAAAAAGAGAGATAAAGAAAAGAAGCAATGTCTAAGAAAAGAGAAGAATATAAATGAGTATAGGACTTTTGGGTCTATCTAAAAAAATTTAAAATTAAATAGAATATACGCTTTTTAAAAAGAACTTGTGAATAATTTGCTCAAGAAAAAAATTATTCCAAGTTGAATCTGATTGATCTGCTCTTTTATTTTATTTTTTAATATATTCACTTACAAACAAAATTAAATATTGTCTTATCAATTACAAGATCTCATTAAATACTCTTTCATAAATAAATAAAAAAAGGAAAAAAATTGAATGAAAAGGATGTGTGGGTGCAAAATATCACTCAATTTTCACCAATCTTCGAGTTAATTGTAAATTGGCTTGATTTGTAATTTGAAATTTATAATCTGATTTTGAAATTACCTTATCTCACCAATAGTTAATACACTTTTTTTTTTTTTACCTTAATGATCAAAGTAAAAATGAATGTGAAAGAAATTTATGACGTAAAATTTATTACAAATACATTTTATACATATAATATTATGTATATTAATATTATATATTATATAAATATTTAATAATTATTTAAGGTTAGTTTTCAATCAACTATCAAGTTGAAATCGCTGAAATCATGATTTGATTACAGATAATAAATCTGTCTATTTATCATCACAATTTAATTATAATTCTATCTTTAAACCACACCACACCCCTAACATCCCTCAGGAGACATCCATATATTGTTCTTATTTTTGTTTGATTGAAGTCCACTTGTTATTTTCTTGCAATCTTGTATATGTCAAAGCCGCAGTGCTACAATTTACAATTTTCTTTTATAAATATATATATATATATATTATATATTTTTACCGGTAAAAATTTATTCACTCACTCTACAACAGTAAATTTTTACTAATAAAAGTTTCTGAAAAAATGTTTTTGTGGGAGAAATTTGTGGTAGTGGGTCATTTTCCATATCAAAGCATGTATTGAAATGACAAAATTAATTTTAAAGAATGGGAAATTTGATTTTTAAATAAATGCAATTAATCAATCTCAACATCTAAGTATATACACATTTGTAATCTCCCTCTCTGAGAAAAAATTAAAATTAAAATGAAAAAATAAAATAAAATATACATTCACTATTCTATGTATGCACATAAACAAACTACAGCTTCGTTGGCATTAGTTACGGTAGCCAACTTTTTTGTATTGGGACTTTTTTACCCTAACTTTTTTAATTTCGTTTGGTTTTTATTTTTGGGCTTTTTTAACTGTGGGAATGTGGTTTGGAAATACTTTTCTGATCCTGGGGAACACTCGTGATCCGCTGATAGTCGCCTGAAAAGGAACAAACACTCCGGTCGAGGGTGCTGAAATTAGCACTCCGACGGACAAGTCAATCTTAACACTCAAGATTACTTGTATTCTAAGTTAAGCGTAACAATTCTCACATACCTCTTTCTGGCTGATGTTCTTCTATTTATATCTTTTCTTGCATGGGCCTCGGGATTAGGTCCATTTTCAACTCCCTCTTCGGCACATTCTGTAGTAGACTACTCTTTACTCTGCCCCTTGCTTAATCGGCTATTTGGTCGAGTAAAATTGGATTTGAGCTTGCGAGCCGATGCCGAGTGCCACGAATTTCGACTCTCCCAGGTTCGACTATTCAGAATATCTACGACTCCCAATACTCGGCCCCCACAATTGCCCCCCAAGCACTCCACTAACGATAGTTGGCTGGAGTGTTTGGCTTCGAATTCGAAAAGTCAGAGCCGAAATTCGGCGGATGACTGTATTCCAATGCAAATGTCTGAACACACGTTTCTCAGTTATCATTTCAACTTCCTACCTTTTCGTACACTGCTATTTATTGTGATTTAAAATTTCGACGTCTTTTCAAATGCATACATGCTTTTAGACGATCGTCGCTGGACTGCCTTCCGAATTACCTCTGCAACTTCTTTCTATTCTTTATCTTCTTCGCCTCTTGTAAGTTGTCTCCTTTTTTGCTTTGAATCTCTTTCCTTGCTTTGTTTTGTGTTTTGGCTTAGCATATTCCCATTGGCTGGGGGAAATAGCGAAACATTTAAAAGATCTCCTTTCACCGGATCGAATTTCTGGCTTTCGATGCCATTTCTCCATTCCTGATGACGTCTGTCTGTCACTTGTGGCAGACGGCACCCTCGATATGGAGAGGGTTGATGAAATCACGATCGTCTTCCCTCTCCTATCAATCGCAGAGGGTGGAGTCCGTTTTCCCCTTCACCCACTCCTTAGGGCCGTGCTCTGCTATTGGGGCTTAATCCCTTCCCAACCCAACGTCAACTTCTTTAGGATCGTGATGGGGATTATCACACTAAATCGTCGCCTTAGGCTTAACCTTGGCATTCCCGCTATTCGACATTGTTACGCCTTGGCCAAGTCTTCTGGTCGGCACGGGCGCTATTTCCTTAGGGCTAAAGACACCGACCATCAACTAGTGACTATGCTTTCTAGCTCTGGGAAGTGAGTCGATGATGTTATGGTCGTCGTCCAAGGAAACTGGGAATTCGACAAAGGCAAGGATCGCCTTGATCGTATTCCTAGACGGAGGGGCGAACTAGGTGGCTAAGTATCTTCTTTTATTTGTTTACTTTTTGTTATATTTATAAAGCTTCATTTTCGTGACCTCAAGGTTTTGCTTTTGCAGGAAACGATTTGAAGAAAGTCTTGACCTCAACCGATGACGCCGTCCTTTCAGAAATCAAGGCTGCGCTCAAAAATTTCGGCCAGCCGAGTCTTCAAAAGCAGGGGAGGGCGGCCCACGTCCTGCTCCGCTACGATTCGAATTATATAACCTTTTCGACGGCGGAAAACATCCTAATTATGAAGGATAAAGAGTTTCTTACCGCCCTTGTCTTGACTGATTTCAAAAATTTGAGGCAAGTCGGTTTGGAGGGGTCAGATTTGGAGCGACCAAAAGTAGCTGAGGCCGCCGAGTCAGACCAATCCGAAGCCAAGGCCGACGAGGCTTTGGAGTTAGCATTTGAAGAAGCCAACCTCAATTCGGTTGATCCTCTGTCCACTTCGGGTCAAGAAGACCTTCTACTTGATGATATTTTTCACGGTCTGGAGGACCTTCCCGGTGTATACCCAGAAGATATGGCTGGGTTGAGCCTCACTAAACTTGCCAAGAAGGCGAACGCAGAAAGGATGGCTGCGAGACGAAGGGCGGAGGCTATTCGGGTTGCCGAATATCAGCCCTCCCAGACTCTTGGCAGATCTCAACCCTCGCCTATTGACGAGTCCCAATCCTCCTTGCCTATTATTGAGAAGGGAACGGCAAAAAACGGAAGTGTCGAGGCGGAACCTTTTGTGCAAGCAAGTGTAGAAGCTGAGCAAAGGGTGGAGAAACGCTCTGCCGAGGTCGAGGCCGGCTGAGAAGAAGACCGCGCCGACAAATGACCTCGTTTGGAGGAATCGGATTTGATTGTACCTTTTGTTATTCAGCCAAAGCTAAAGAATACGCCGATCTCCTCCGATGCTTCGACAATCAAAGATCCAGCGGTCGCACTCAGCATGGCCACGTCCGTTTCACTACCTGCTGACAAGGCGGCTTTTCGGGCGGAGCCGGATCTGGTTGCAATTGCGTTGGCCGCGCAATCGGCTCTTTTGGTATATATCTTGACTTTGTCTTTTCACTTTACGCAAATATTGTTTAGGTCTTAACTTGCTGTTTTGCAGGCCGTCAGAAGGATAGCCGAGATGGGCTGTCGCCATCACGATGCCGTCGAGCAGATTGGCTGTTTACAAGCGGAGGTTGAGGGCCAAAGGAGTAGGGCCGAGTTTGAGGTTACAAGGGCGAAGATGGAGGGCGCCCGTGCCGAGGCTGAGATGGAGAGAGCCCGTAATGCTGAAGAATTGAGATCGGTCGCCGACGCGCTTAAATTGGCCTAGGAGGCGATCTCTAAATTGGAGGCTAAGTTGGAAGAAATAAAGGCAGCAAAGGAAACAGCCGACTTGAACGCTTCCAGCGCATTTGTAACAAGCCCGCGAGGGGACCTGATCGGGTTACAGTTCGGACTCCATTTTGTCACGGTTCTTAATCTGAACCAAAGAGTCCAAATTTGGCAAATCGTTTTGAGAAAACAGATTTTTGTAAAGAAGTTCCAAACATGGACTGTTTTGCTAGATACAGAGTTGCCACCTAAATATTTTTTATGGGGGAATTTAGGAAACCCTGACTCGGTGCCAAAGGCCACGTGTCCGTCATCACCAAAGTTGCCTTGGCTCGGGAGCTTGGGTACGATTGGGGAAGGTCAGCTATGAGCACCCCCTCCCGCCCGATCCGAAGATCGGCCTCTACTAACCGTGATATCCAATTTTGAAAACGTTATGCGTTCTTGTTCCAGTTAATAGCCTAGAATTACTATGTTATGTGCACAGCAAAACAAGTATAGACCAGATCGCCTAATTTGGAACAAAGCATTGCATATCCGTTTGTTTGGAAAACGCTTTGGAATTTGCTACTCGCAAGTAGGTTAAAATATGAATTTCAATGGGTTGTGCCAACTCAAACAATCCAATCTTCACCCACAGGCATTCAAGCAGTTATATCACATAAGCATCTAGCCTCATGGTAAGCATGCTGTCATGGCAACACTCACACGCATGCGATATGCTAAAACGTAAAAGCTTACCTAGTACTCCGTGCCAAAAAAAGTAAACTAGTTAGCAAACATGCGTGACCCTAGTTCATGTTAAAAATGGTTAATGCAACGCATACAGAATGTCATTAGAGTAAGCTCGGCTAGTCTATAAATGACATGTGAAAATGCACAAGTAGCATGTATTCAAGTTAGATTTGAAATGCCTATGAGATTAGTATGATGCGCCGAGCTCGGTGCATGCAATACTGATAAATGATGCACTCATGCGAAGCATAAGGTATGCTAATTTAAATATGCCATAATACTAACCATCAAAAGCAGGTAAGTAAAAGGGAGAAAGAAGTGGGAGTTGGAAGATATGCACACACGCACCCACACTTATTACAAACTTTCCCTCGCTCGAAGAGACCGAAAGAATAATACAAATTAATTAACCAACAAGCTAATTAAATGTTACAAATCAATTAAATTAGCTAAGCAAATTAATTTATTTATTTAAGCAATAAACAATGGCCTCGGGAAGAGGGTCCAATGCATGCGCGCTCAACTCTGCTCGGAAAGCCACTGCCATGCACAAGATGCTCGCTTTGGTCATATTCCTCTCAAGACCGCACAAGTCCGTAGTTGCTTCTCGAATCGTCAGAGAACACCACCGGCCAAGGGATTGGTCATCGCCATGTATGATGGTCACCGGCCACAAAATGATCCATCGGCCAACAATGGATGGCCGGTCGGCACTGAAGATGGCCGGCCGGCCAAACCTTCCTGCAGAAACCTGTTTGACTGCAACAGAGGACAAAGCAAAGCATGATAGTGCATTTCAAGCTATGTATGTATCAAGCACACCCCTTATCATAGTTATGACTCAAAGGAGGATGGGCCTCGATTCTCGGGCCACCAATCGCGCATTTCAATGCGTGATGGCCCAAGATGTCAAGTTGTGCAATTTGATATCAAATGTAATGCACACCAAACAAACATATAAATTCCAATCTCTATCACTTGGTCAAGAGACAAGGCATGCATGCAAGATGCAATGCAACCTAGGCATGCAAGCTAAGGATGCATTATGAACATGAGGGCAAGCAATGCAAACATGCAATGTACACTAGGTACACAACACTTAAGCATGAAGAGACAACTTTTAAGCACACTTAAAAGGAGATAATCATGGACTAATGGGATGCATATCAAGCTTTGAAAACATGTAGGAGATGATGCCAAATCAACCTACCAATGCAAGTAAGACATGTAACCAAGCCCAAGGACTTAAACTAGGATCAAATGACACATGAAGCAAATGACCAAAGTGAGTCAAAACATCCCTAAATCATGCAAAAGTAATCCCCAAAAACCACTTAGATGGCATCTAAAAGGTCTAAGTATGGAAGCATATACAAGGGTCCAAGTATGGAGCATAAGACAACAACCTTATAAAGCATTAAAGGGGCATCAAATGAAAGCATACAAGCACACCACAAGGACTGAAATGACATGGCAAGTGGTTCCAAACCACTGAAATGATGCAAGGATGGCATGCTAGAGGGGTCAATGCTTAAGGCATACAAGGGGGATTACATGGTAGCTATACAAAGCAAAACATGGATGACCCAAATGACCAAAAAAAAACTTCAAGCATGTCAAAACAAGCATAAAAGCTTCACAAAGCTAAGCCAAAACAAGCAAGCATAGTGGTCTAAATGCTAGATACATGTTAAGGCAATTTCATGGCATTACAAGACAAGTATGCAAAGCAAGCATGGTGTGTCTAAACCAACTAAAGGCAGAGGTAAGACATAGCAAAATACTACCAAATACCTACTGAAATATGGCCAACATGATCTCAAAATGGTGCTCAACACATAAGGCTTAAATGCCCCTTTTCAAGGACAACAAGGAGAGGGGGTGTCCCTCTCCTTCCTAGGACCTCAAGGCACCATCCCCACCTCTGAAATCCCTCAAGATTTCAATGGTGAGGAGGCCCAAACACAATGGTCCCGGAGCTCAACCAAAATGGCACAAAATGGAGCCTTTCAAGGCTTAAGAGGGGTCAAACAACCCCAAATTCCAAAGCACCCTTAACCAACTATTTAGAGGGCTAAAAAATAGAACTTTTTTATGTTATACACTAAGCCCAAAAACAGATGCAAGATAAGCAAATAAGCTATGCAAAAATGGGGAATAAAGGGACTAGTTTCTTACCCTTGTAGACCTTCTTCACCAATGGTGGACCAGCTGGTTCTTCAAGCTCAAACCAGCTCCAAAACTCCAAAAACAACCCTCAAGGGCCTCAGCTCCAAGAAAAGGTGTGATGGTGGGCGTTTGTGTGCAAAACTAAGGCAAAACACACACAAAATACACAAAGAGAGAGATATAGAGATAGGATATATGCAAACCCTAACCCTAGAACTCAAAGCTCTGGAAAAATGTTGTCTAAAAATGTCTAACCCCTAACAAGAGAGAAGAGCCTCTCTTTTATAGACAATTGTGTCTTGTAAATCTTCCAAAGGAAGCTAACAAGAGGGAAATCCCTCCATACACGTGTATGGAGGGGGTGACAGTGTATGCCAGTTGCCAAAAAATATCTGCAAAAGCAGATGCACAGTAGTCGACCGGCCATCTATAGTGCCGGCCGGCCAAATATTTGGCCGGTGGCAACAAAACACGGCCGGTGGCCTCAAGCCATGGCTAGTGGAGTGTGGGGATGGCCAACAAGCCATTCCCTGCCCCTCCAAGGCAAAGCACAAGTGTTTGGTGCAAAACCAGACACGAAACAGTCGAGTCGAGAGATCCTAAGGCAAGGCGCGTAGCCGAGACCTCCAGGAACTCAAGACAAATACAAACATGGATAATTACCGAGTGTTCAAGCGATGACGTCCAAAACCTGAGGACGGTCAAAAATAGGGTGTCTACAGTTGCCCATCTTTGACAGAACTCGAAAGTCATAACAATGACGAAAGTGATTGTCAAAGCCCAGAGACGACCCATTTTTGACAAGACCAAAGGCTTAGACAAAGCATGCAAGACAAACAAGATATGCGCCCGAAGGTAGGGGCAAAATGCAAGACAATGCACAAAGCCGAACGTAACTTATGATCATGCAAAGAAAGCTGTAACGAAGCATAACATGCGACAGTTTTAAGCTAGCATACACCAAACTACACTACAATGCAGAAAGGATATAAGAGAATTATGCTATTCTCACTACGTTTCACTTGGGGGATGCAATACCTGTGCGGTTCGTCTGGTTGTACCAGCCTCAAAATGAACCGTACATACAATATCGTGCCTGAAAAGAAAGCGAACTTAAAAGGTACAATATTGTTAGCAATATGCAGGACATGCAAAATGAATGCAAAATGATATGCAATATATACAAAACTATGTATAATAATAATGCAAATGAAATGCAATGCAATTGAAACGATGCAAACGAAATGCAATGCAATTGAATCATGATCCAATCATAAGCAGTTCGAAACCACACAAATGTCAAATAGATTGATGGAAGTAACAAGTCCGTCTACCATAGAAAATGTGCCGCAACCCTCAAAGCGCGTACACATGCAGAACTATGAGTGATGTAGACAGACACAAGAACAAGTATTGGGTGGAATGACATAAGTGGGGAAACAACCCACTAACGAAAGAACAACGATCTTAATGCTGGATGCGAAAATTACACTACAATGTAATATATACAATGGATATGGCATGCAGCCAAACCGAATCTTGCCTAGGGAAGGCATGTACACAAACAAGCCATATCTAACACAGAAAAGGTGCCGCCACCCTCAAACCAAGTTCATCAAGGAATAGGCGCGTACACATGCAGAACTGTGCTTCGACGTGAAAAGTACGAGCACATACCAAACCAAGCTCAACAAGGGAAGGTGCAAGCCAAAGATAGAAGGGGTGATGATGCAGTCAATGCATGCAAGCTACAATGCAATATGCACTGGAATGGACAAATACGATGGATAAGGCACGCAGGCCAAACCAAATCTTGCCTAGGAAAGGCATGTACACAAACGAAACGTGTCTAACACGGAAAAGGTGCCGCCACCCTCAAACCAAGTTCATCAAGGAATAGGCGCGTACACATGCAGAACTATGCTTTAACGTGAAAAGTACGAGCACATACCAAACCAAGCTCAACAAGGAAAGGCGCAAGCCATAGATGGAAGGGGTGATGCAGTGAATGCATGCAAGCTACAATACGATATCTATAATAGATAAGGCACGCAGGCCAAACCAAATCTTGCCCAGGAAAGGCATGTACACAAACGAACCGCGTCTAACACAGAAAAGGTGCCACCACCCTCAAACCAAGTTCATCAAGGAATAGGTGCGTACACATGCAGAACTGTGCTTCGACGTGAAAAGTATGAGCACATACCAAACCAAGCTCAACAAGGAAAGGTGCAAGCCATGAATGGAAGAGGATGCAATGAATGCATGCAAGCTACAATGCGATATTTACAATATGCAATGAAATGGATGTTTACAGTGGAAATGCATGACATATGCAGTATATTACAACGATGCATGACATATGCAGTATTTACAATGAATGCATGATATATGCAGTATTTTTTTGTTTTTGGCTTAGATGCATGACATATGCAATATACAATGAATGCATGACATATGCATATGTGTGTTTTTTTTGAAATGCATGCTGCATGGAGTGCACGACAGCGCGAGTCGCTTGAAATGCATGACAATGCAAATGAACTGTGCACACCAATGCACCGAAGGTCTTGCACCTTCCAAGCATTTAAGGTCTCCTAGACCGTATGCTGGAGAAATGCATAACAATGCAAATGAACTTAGAACGCGTGACAATGCGTGACTTTGAAATTCATGACAATGCATGCGAGTTTAAAATGCATGACAATGCATGAATTTTTTAATGCGTGACGACGCGCGGCTTGAAATGCATGACAATGCACGTGAGCAGCATTCACATCAATGCAAGTTGTACGTGTTACGATGCGTGTATGCATGCATAATGATTCAAGGGATGATGAGCGCTACAACATGTACAGACATGCAAGCACCAAAGGTTTTGCACCTTCCGAGGATTTAAGGTCTCCTAGACCGTGTGTGCACAAGACAATGTGAGTGAGGTGCGCAAAATAGCGCGAGTGATGCGATGCACAAAATAGCGTGATGCGCTAGACAGCACGAGGCGTTAGACAACGCGAGTGCACAAGACAGTGCGATAGAAATAGAATACACGAGACAGTGCGGTGCGCTACACAACGCAATTGAATTGAAATGCACATGGGGCAACTTTTGAATCTTGTAGAGGATACAGAAAGGATACACCTTGCACGAATTTGAGTGTCACGCACAGAAGACATGGTCCGAGATCAAAACGGAGGCCGGTTGAGCTTCGGAAATGCCTTTTCTTGTACTATCTTGAACAATAAAGGTGCCAAACCATAGATATGACCCAAAAAAGGTTGTAGGAGGCTCACCGGCCGGAAGAGAGAGCCACTGGCCATCCACCGGCCACCAAAAAAACATCACCAGCCAAACATTTGGCTGGCCGGCTAAAAATGTAGCCGATCGGCCAAAAATGCCTGGTTCGGGGCAGTTTTGACTTTTCGCCTTGGGTCTTTTAAAATAGGGCTTCAAACCCTATTTTACTTATATTCCTTAGCCAAAATCTCACACACTCTCTCTCTAAAGCTTTTTCCTTCTCTCACTCTCCCGTTTTCTTGCGTTTTACGCCCATTCCATCGTTCGATTCGCAAAGTTTATCGCGTTTCGAACATTTTCGTCCGATCGAAACTTCATTTCGGCGCTTCCTTTTCGATTTCCACTTCTTGGGGTTTGTTTCCCCCAAGTTTTCCTCGATTTTCCCGCATTTTCCATATCCCGACTTTTCCGGCCATTTTCCACCCTCACGGGGGTTGACTTTTCGTTTGACCCTTCGCATTCTAGCTTTATTTTCCTTTTCCGACCATTTTCTCATCACCTTTGATATGGCGGATGACATTCCACAGGACGGGACTCCCCCGGATCACGAGATGGATCCCGGGGTCGAGCCTCTTCCTCTGAGTGTCCGTCTCTTCGACCCGGCGACCTACCGGCCGGTGATCCATGTCTTGCCTCCCGATGGACTTCGCCAGTTTCGAAGCTTCGATAGGGCGATGCCTCCAGAGCTTCTTTTGCGTAAGCCTGCATCTCACCTGTCCTTCGGCGCTTCCGAGGCAACATTCCTTCCTCTGTTTTATTTTCCGCAATGTAGAATATAAAACTGCCATAGCTGATTATATTCTTTAACTGCTTAACTCAAATACACTGATGCACTGTACACTGTAATTGATCGCAAACAAACTTATAACTGATATCTGTTTGAAACTGATACGTGCACACATACTGCATTGACCCTGAATCACTCAAACGCATGGCACACACCGTATTTCGCTGCATATGCACTGGCACCCGATATCTGTTTGAATCTGAAAATATGCACACATGCTATATTTGTACTGAACCACGCAAACACGTTGATACACCACACGTTGTAGTTCACTGTAAGCACATCGGCACCTGGTATCTGTTTGAATATGAAAATATGCACACATGCTATATTTATCTCAATTCTGAATGCCTTTCAAAATTAGTATATTTAGTATTGCTTCGCAATTGTTTGCTTGAAAACCAGGGAGATTCCCATACCGTCCGGGGGTATGGGAATATAGCCGCTCGGGATTGGTACGCAGAGTTACCCGATGCAGTCCGCCATATCGTGGACCAGGCCGGTTTTGGTGCATTTTGCGAGGGTCTAGGCTTTATCGCGAGCCTCTCCTCGGCTCTAGTGGAGAGGTAGTGGGACACCACCGACTTCGTTCCATCTTTTCTGCGGACGGAGACATGACGATGACTCCTATGATTTCTCGATGCTCACAGCATCGGGGTGAAATGATCGATCTCGCCGACATCGATATAGACAAGTGGACTGCTACTCAGATCTATCTACTCGGCGAGGTGCCACTTCTCGCACGTCCAGGCTTCGTTCGTTATTCCTGGTTCGAGGTCCAGTTCAGGGTCCAGCCAGCCCTAATGGAGGAGGCTCCGATGACTCAGGAGGCGGTGGAGCGGTACGCCCGCGGCTTTCTGATGTTCCTGTTAGGGACCACTATTTTCGTCGACCGGGCGAATACCGTGCCCCTCTGTCTACTCAGCGCTTTAGTAGATGTCACTCAGATCCTGCACTATGATTGGGGTGGCGCCGCTCTGGCTACCCTCTACGGATACATGAGCTCGGCTTCCCGTGGCAGCGGACAGTTGCTCGGGGGCTACTGGCGTGCTTGGGAGGTACATTTCTTTTTCTACTTTACTTTCCTGCTTTCCATTTTTACGTACTCAGTCTTGTGATACATACACTCGCTGCTGTAGTCTACTTTTCACTAACTGTATACTGCGCACATGGTACACATATACTCTGCTTTACACCGACTGTACACTGCTCACACTGTACACTCTGCATAATACACTGCACAATACACGGCTCTGTTATTTCTGCTTCATTTTGCATTTCTCTTTATCTAATAAGCATACTGGTATGTGCTTTGCAGTTGTGGGTCTATGCCTACTTTCCCAGACTAGCCCCAATGCCAGACACGGAGACTCTTCTCGTCGTCCCATTCTCGCGACGCTTCGACGAGAGGTGCGTGCGGAGGCCTCGGGAGACGTTTAGCTTCTTTCGCCACTACTTTGACACCATCACCCCCGCGGAGGTATGTTTATCTTTAGGGTTTATTTAAGCTTTTCTTTTCACTGTACATTTTCAATAACAGTAGATAACAAATCGTATTTCATTTTCAGATCACCTGGTAGCCTTGGGCTCCGTTGCCAGCGACGATTTGGGACCGATTTGCCGGTGCTACGGAGACCTCGCGTTTCCGGATTCTGCTGGAGGGCCCGGTCTGTCGGGCTTGCTACCTAGGTGAGCGTTTCCTACGCCAGACCCTAGGGTTACCAGAGCAGCTAGTCCCGGTTCACCCTCTTGAGGATATGAGGGAGACCGAGAGATTCACCGCCGAGCAGATGGCCGATTATATGATCGGCTGGGAGGCGATCCGCTTCAGAGGCATCGGCGACTCTGAAATGCGTGTAGACGTACATCATCGCGATCGGCGATGGCCGAGCCGAGGGAGAGAGGCCCATGACTAGCCTAGAGCGAGGCGGGCCGGGCCGAGCAGGAGCATCGAGGAGGGCCCGGGTTCGTGGTAGGGGTGGAGCTTAGAGAGGGCGGGGGGCTGGTCGGCCCGCACTACCCACCTCGCTGACATACAGAGGGCAGGGTGGGGCGACCTACCAGATCCCTTTTGCCCCTCCTCCGGCTGATCACGAGTTGGTCGGTGTCCCCGACTTGCCTCCGGCATGTATTATTGCATTTCGCATCTTGCATTGTGTAGACACCCCATTTTTGACCAACCTTAAGACTTAGACGTCACTGATTGAGCGCTCGGTGATGTTGCATGATTGTGCTCGTTCAGAAGTCTCGTAGTCGTCAGGCGCCGCCTCCGGACTTCCGAACTCTCTTCTGTGCCTTGCCTCGGTTTGCGAACCAGACTCGGTTTTCTCCGTTTTCTTTCCTGAGGGAAGGGAGTGGTCCTGTAGACTATCTCTCGGTGGCCGTGTGCTACTTTTCGTGGCCGTAGGCCATTTTGCCCATTTCGGAGCCCGGTTCCCGGTTTTCGGAGCCGTCAGGCCGTGTGCCTCGGTTCGGGACCGCTCAACCATCTCCGATTTCTCCGGTTTTTGGCAAGTGCCTCTGTTTTATCGTACCGAGGGACACTAGGGTCGTAGATACCCACTTCGGGGCCGAACACCACTTTCGGTGCTCGCAGCCTATTTTCGGGACCCCGAATCTCGCGGTTTGCACCCCGAGCATTCATTTTGCACCGGTTTCTGTTCAATTTTGGCAGGTACCTCTGTTTTAGCATCAAGAAGATCACTGGAGGGTGGGAGGCCAGCAATTGTTCCAGAAAACTAATTTCGCTCCTCCGGCGCCCGTTTTGCTCACTTCCGGGCCAATGTTGAACACCCTGGGGATAGTTTCTTCGAGCCGGGACTACATATCTGTGATGAGGGCACATGGGAGGACACCAAAAAGTGGTGGTCGGCCAGTAATTATGATTTTCAGTTTTGAGCCTCTCCTTCAAATGCAATGTTGTGAATCCTGTTTCAATGTTGCCAAATTCCAACCTTGGATCCCTGTTCTACACACATGAGAGGACCCTAAAAAGTAATCGGTCGGCCAAGAATTGTGATTTTCATTGAGCCTCCTTCAAGCTCTATGTTGTGACTCATGTTTCAGAGTTGTCAAATTCCAACCTTGGGGCCTTGTTCTACACACTTGGGAGGACCCTAAACACTGGTGGTCGGCCAGAATTTTTTGACTTCATTTTTGGGCCATGGCCGGCCGGCCAGGGTGAGTGGCTGGCCGACCAGTTGGGGTGGGCGGCCCGCCACCTTCGAAAGTTACTGGCCAGCCTGCTTCCACCCTTTACAGCTGTCCGGATATTTTTCAAAATATCCCAGCCCTTTGGGGGATATTTTGAGAGGGAAAGCTTGCCTCCATTTCCCTCCCCTTTTACACCCTTTCTTGCCTATTAAAGGGGCTGGACAGCTCCTTTGCTAGGGTTAGCAATTTTCATCTCAAAGCCTCTCTCCCAAACACCTTCATTTCCATAGCCAAAAGCTCAAAAAACCTTCAAGGTACTAGGCCATTTCTTCATCAACTCCAAGATCTATCATCACCATACCATTTCCAGCAGCAAGGGAAGAATTCCAGCAGCTAGGAAGCATCCATTCTTCAAGCAAAAGGGAGCCAAGAAGTTGTCTACAAGGGTAAGTCCTCTTTCCCTCTTTTCTAGCCCTATTTTGGCTCATTTCTTAGACCTATTTGCTTGTGGTTTTGGGCTCCGAGATTAACTAGAAATGTCACTATTTTGAGGTGTTCTTCATGTTTGTTTAAGGTCTCAACATCATTTGGGGTCCCTATCTCATACTTGTTTCAATATCTCATCATATGCCATTTTTTTTTGCAAGCTTTCTTTGACTCATGAGTAATCTGATTTTGAACATGACATAAACTGTAAAAGTGCATATTTTGAGCCCCTCTTCAACATTGAAGAAAGGCTCAACCTTGTTTGGTGAAAGCTAGTACCACCTCTCTTTGTGGCCTCTTTGGTGGCCCTATTTTGCAGGGCATTTCTAACATGATTTTATTCTGATTTTGAGGCTTCCATCTACTGTAAATATGCATATCTTGGGCTCCTATTCAATGTTGTAGAATGAAATTTTTCTGTTTGAATTTTCTATATACTACTTGTCTCAATACCTCTCTTTGGTTCATTATTTTGCATGCTTTATTAGGCTTATTTGGATCCTGTTTTCAGCCTTCATCAGGCTTAGAAAGTGCCTTATTTTGTCCTATTCTTCATGTTTTGTCAAGGGTCTTAGGTCATTTGGTGTATGATTTTGGTACCTTATGTTATAGCCCCTTTTGGCACATTATTTTGCATGCTATGTTTAGCATATCTACATACTGTTTTGGGGGATGTCATCTCTTGTAAACGTGCATATTTTTGGCCCCTCTTTGAAGTTGTAGAACTGTGTTTTTCAGTTCGAGCACTGTACATACCACTTGCTTTGTAATTCTCCCTTTTCCCCTTTTTTTTTGCAAGCTATTTTTGCCATACTTGTGGTTGTTATTCATCCATGATTTGTACTGAAAAAATGCTAGTTTAGGGGCTGCCTTGCTACTGTTTTACATGCTATGTCCATATTGTGCACGTTTAGTAGGGCTGTAGGCCCTTTCGGGGGCTTAATATCGCATTTCGGGATGATCTCATGCATTGGTTGTCATTTCGTATCATTTCGGGGCTGTTTTCCCCTTTATTTAGGTGCTTTAATTTGGTTTGCATGCTTGCATATCATTTCCCGTGCCATTTCATGCCTTCGGGCCATGCCTCGGTTTGCGTGCCCATGGGCACGCACTTCAAGGCACCTCCGTTTCATCCGACGGCATCTGATGTGAGTGTGGCTGAGGTCCACTCATGTTAGTATAAGCCCAATTTGCATTTCCTTCTCATTACATCATCGCCTCGGTTTACGTGCCTGTGGGCACGCATTTCGAGGCATTTCGGTTTTATCCGATTTGCTTCTCATCACATCATCGCCTCGGTTTACGTGCCTGTGGGCACGCATTTCGAGGCATTTTGGTTTTATCTGATTTGCATCTCACATCATCGCCTCGGTTTACGTGCCTGTGGGCACGCATTTCGAGGCATTTCAGTTTTATCCGATTTGCATCTCACATCATGGCCTCGGTTTACGTGCCTGTGGGCACGCATTTCGAGGCATCTCGTTTTCATCAGCATAGTGCATACTAGGTTGTATCTTAGATTGCATTCATGCATTCTCTCGGTTTGCGTGCTCGTGTGCACGCATTTCGAGGTATCTCATCTTCATAGCATTGTGCATGTTAAATTATATATTAGATCGCATTCATGCCTATTTGCATTGCATTCATACATTTCTCGGTTTGCGTCCCCTCTGGGCACGCATTTCGAGGCATCTCACTTTCATGGCATTGTGCATGCTATATCACATGTTAGCTGCATTTCATGCATACCATACATATTGCATCGTGTTCGGGATAGGAGGTTAGCCCGGGCACGGGAAACGAGGTACATTCCGTACTCCGAGTGGCGGAGTGTGTCTCAATTCCCAAGTCACCGACACTCCGGATCACCCATGAGGGAGTTAGGTTTCGTTGTAGCATTCATGTGCATTCATCCTATATTAAATTGTGCAATCCGATTCCTCGGCCATTATGCATCGATATGCGTGATTGGTGGCACGAGGATCGAGACATGCATATATTTGTGAAATACATTGCTATGCCCTTCTCCTGCTCTCTGTTGCAGCAAAATGAGGAATCAGCAACTTTTCGGGACTTGGCACGCATTTCGAGAAAAAGTGCAAACAGAGGCTAATTGGGACATCGAAAGGATTTCACCAAGACAAATTTCAACATGCATCATTCATCGAATCGAGGTCAGCCTGCTCGCGCATGCCGCTTTCTGACTTTCTTAGTTGATTTGTCAATTAAGTAGAAATTTGTATATTTATTCGGACTGTAATATTTCGGACTGTATTATTCTTTTATTCGGACTGTATTATTTATTCGGACCCTCTGCGCGAGGGCATAACTATAATAAGGGTGTGTGAGTGTGATGTATGTCTTCCAACCCCCATTTCTTTCTCCCTTTTATTTACCCGCTTATGATGGTTAGATATAGGGCATATTTCAATTAGCATACTGATGACAATGACATGTTTGCATCATTCATCATTTTGCATGCACTTAGGCTTAGCATCATACAAACTGCATCTGTATTTCAATTCCAAATTGAATACGTGATAGTTGTAGCGTTCCACGTGCCATGTTTAGAATAGCCGAGCCTGCTATAGTTGCATTTTTGCATGTGTTGCATTAGGCATTTCTGTACATTTAGGATCATGCATGATTTCTAATCGGTTTTCTGTTTTGGCTTGGAGTACTCGGTGAGTTTTATGCTTTAGCATCCTTGCATGCGTGTGAGTGCTGCCATGATAGCATGCTTACCATGAGGCTAAATGCTTATGTGATATAACTGCCTTGAATGCCTGTGGGTGGAGGTTGAGTTATTTGAATTGGGACAATTCATCAAATGTTTGTTTTAAGCCCACTAGATAGTGGCAAAATCATGTTTTCTAAGCCCACCTGAGGGTGGCAAATCCACGTCTTAGCCTACTTGCGAGTAGTACCATCAAACCATTTTCAAACAAACAAACATGAAGTGTTTTGTTCTAATTCAGGCGATTCAGTCTATACTTGTATGCTGTGCGCATCACATAGTAACCTAGGCTAATAACCGGAATAAGAACGCACAAAGTTTTCAAAAACAGATATCATGGTTAGTAGAGGCCGGTCTTTGGCCCAAGCGGGTGCTCACGATGTGACCTTCCCCAATCGTACCCAAGTTCCCGAGCCAACTTTGGTGATGACGGACACGTGGCCTTTGGCACCGAGTTAGGGTTTCCTAAATTTTCCATTTAAAAAATATTTAGGTGGCGACTCTGTTATCTGGCAAAGCAGTCCATGTTTGGCACTTCTTTCAAAAAAATCTGTTTTTCTCAAAAACGATTTGCCGGATTTGGACTCTTTGGTTCGAGATTTAGAACCGCAACAAAAATCGAGTCCGAACTGTAGCGAGGTCCCTCGCGGGCTTGTTACACATTGTCATTTCATTTCATTTCATTTCTTTGATACTCTACAGAATACTGATGTATCTAATGCTTTTGCAGGCTTCCTCCGAGTACACCCGGCAGTTCCTGAAGTTGAATGCCTCCATGATGGGGATGTTGTAGCGGACTTTCGACCTCCTGGCCCTCTACAGTATTCCGGTATGTTCTTCTGACCACGGTCTCAAACCATACATAAACTGCTTCACATAATCCGATGCACAACACAACACTTGACATACTGATCTCACAGCATTCATACACTGTACTCATACACTGCATTCTGCACTGATAAACTGTTCACGGCATTCACACATCTTATACATCGTGCTGCGTGACCGATAAAGCGTTTCACTAAGATATCTTGATGCGTTTGCCTTTTGTACTTTTCAGCCTCCCTTCCAGATTCCCACTGTAGGAGGTGTTCCAGCCAGGCCTTCTGTTCCTACCGGAGGAGATGGAGAGGGCAGGGTATTCCCCCGTACCAAGGCGGGACGCATTCACGTCGGGAGTAGCTCGCGGGCGCCAGTTCCAGATGATGATGACGATGAGTCGTCCGAGGTGGAGGCGGAGGCAGAGGCAGAGGCAGAGGCAGAGTCATCAGAGGAGGAGACCGGGGATGGCTCGGACTCGAGCTCAGATGACAGTGCTGATGATGCTCCTAGACCTTCGTCCAGGAAGAGGACTAGGACGGACTCCCAGGCCTGAGGCCACTCGACATTTGATATAGATTTTACTGTTTTTCTTCTTTTTTGTACTTTTTCCTTTTTGTTGGTAGCTAGGATACTTTGTACTGCCGCAGGCAAATTTTGTTTCCAAAAACTTATGTACTTGAAAAGATGATGGAATGAAACAAACTTTTATCTGAAAAAGTGTTTACTTCTTTATATTTCATACTTTGCATTGCATTGCATCATGTTACAACTCAATGTAAATGAAATCGATTTGTTGTCTGAAAATTGAACACTTGCACTGCAATAATCAGATAACAAACCCACTAACAGTAAAACAACCCAAGCAACCTTTGCGATTCTCAACACAGCCCTTACTCTCTCGAGGATTAATCGCATCTGACCCGTAACACAGCATTCGGTTCATTCTGCACACGGCAAATCCTGAACAAACAGCCCAATTTGACAAGACGGAATACGAAGGTGGAACCGGCTAAAATTGAAGCACACTCAGATACCCCAAAATTTTCCTTTCTTCTTTTGCTTCGCATAAATGTAGAGAATGGCACAGCACTCTGAGCATAAGCGATTTTTGAAATTGAAAAAGGGTTTTTCAACCGGGATATCGAGCCTACAACTGAACACAGCAGGAAAAGACTCAAACAAAAGGTACACAACCTACTCACAATGAGACACGCTGGGAAAAGACCCAAAACGAAAGCTGGGCTAAACAAGACAAAAGACACGACACACGGACATGTTTACAAAACGAAAGACCTCTCAAGGCACGAGGAGCCAGTTTCTCTGGATATTATTCCCACCCTTTCTTATTTGTGATTCTCACATCACTCGGCCCTCAGGCTCAGTTTTTCTCTCAAAACCTTTTTTCTTACTTTTCTCTCAACTTACACCTCTCTATTCTTTATTCTCTCATTTTTCATCCCTCCCAGGGTGATTGATGGATGAATAGGAAGTCGCGGGTTCACGACCAACACTATTAGCTCGCGGCTATTTCTTCCAGTGACGTCTAGTCGGTGTTCCAGACAGGGAATGGTGTATCTTGATCTGTCCCAATTTGTGCTTCACACTTGGCTTCATATCTCGTTGTTTGGAGTATGTTGAGAGCTTTCAGCCCTTTACTAACAGCTTCAGTTGCGCCTTTTCTGGAAAATAAAGTGCCATTCTGGCAAGTATGTTGACAACGGGGAAAAGACAGAACACCTGTCTCGATTGTGCCCCTAGTTCATCACTTTGACCATTTTTTTTTGGTTTTCTACTAAAACAATTTTTACCAAAATGAGAGTTAGATTAACATGTTTATTCAATTTTTGATTTGAAATCATGCAAGTCGGGCCATAAGCACAGAAAATTTTCCCTTTTGGGTCCCAGAAATGGTCTAGTTTTGAAAAATGAAATAGTTTTCGAGAAAATAGTCAACTTCAGTAAAAATTTTCAAAAACCATTCTTGCAAACAGCCAATGCTCAACGAGCACGGAACTTACCCTCGAAATGCACAACCTCAGATCGGAGGCAATGGAAAATTGCCCCTTGCTTGAAAGGGGTGCATGGCAACGGAAAGTTGCCCTGGTTTGAACGGTGACTCATGGCAACTTATAGCAACGAAAAGTTGCCCCTTGTTTGGATAATGCGCAGCATTTTGAACACCAGTCCTCATCGGTGATGATTGCAAACAAACTCTCTAACACGGAGAAGACGAAGACGGTCAAAACCAATATATGGACACAGTCACTGTGAAAGCATTGGTGGCTGGACTTCAAGATGAAGCCGACTGTGTGGTTCCGGTTGTCACAACCGAACTATCGGATTCAGAGGAGGCAAAGGTGATCAAAACCAATGCATGGACTAAGACGTTATGAAAGCGTTGGGGGCTGGACTTCAGGATGAAGTTGCCTACGTATCCCAAACATGGGAATCAAGCCTTACGTAGTTCCGGTTAAGGTACACTCAGGTATTTTAACCTTCACTTTTTAGGCTCTAACTTTTGCCAAGGTGTCTGATGTGGGTTTTCGACCTTAAGAGCTTCTATTTTTCTTTTTCTTTTTCTCTTCCTCTTCTTTTTGCATATATTTTTTTGCTTTTGTATTTTTTTTCCTTTTTTGTATGTTTCTTCTTTTTTTTTTTCTTTTTGCTTTTCTCTTTTTTTTTTCTTTTGTATATTTTTTCCTTGCTCTAACTTTTGCCTGGGTCGCCTTTCCGGGTTTTCGGCCCAGCGAGCCTCTCAAAGGGTAAAAGTGTAACAAGTCTATGCCAAATGGTTTTGAAATTGAAGCCCGCTGTATCCAGGAGAGTGGCTGTTGTATTGATCTGCAGAAGGATTCATCACGGTTGCTTCACGAGCTTCTTGCGGTGAGATCTGACCTTCTTGATCTGATTTTGGTGCCTCTTGCTTGAGGGCTACTTCAAATCTGGCCACACGGGCCTTACGTGGCGGTTGATCGTTGAATGTTCTGCTTCAAATCTAGGGTTCGAGGTTCGAAAAAAAATGAATTGAGCCTTGAGGCTGAGAGCGATCCTAGGCTGCATAATCTCAAGAGCGATTCCACATAGGTCTTCACAGGACCGCGCAAAACATTTTGTTTTTAAAATTTTTTAAGAAAGCGACAAATCGCTCGCGCTGAGGATAGTGTGGAACCAATCTAGGTCAAGCCAGGGTCCTTCTCAGTACTCACACTAACAAGTACGATTTCATTCATTAAAGGCTTAGCATGCCTGTCTTTCTCTCACATTGATCAAAGTTTTGCAAAACCCGAGGAATTCCTTACTCTTCATTTTCATCACCACAGTGTTCAAAAACAGTTTTGAAAAACTAAAGGTCATTGCAATGATTTTCAGGGTATGAGAGAGCAGGTGGAATGTACTGCCGTTCAATCCACATCCTCTGGCACAACTAGCTCAAAATAGCAATAAGCACGGAAACATGATAGCCGCAGTTGTTTCATTCAGATTTCCTGGTTGTAACTGGCCCCACAGCAGAGACAAAATCAAAAAGAAATCAAAAGGGGTAATTACAAAACAAAACGGTGTTTAAGGCAACAACCTCGGAATCACCTAGTATTCTATACAAGGGGACTGACTTGCTATAACAAGACAGACCCTTAAGCAAAAAGAACTGACTCACGACAATGAGACAGACTCAAAACAAACTTGCTATAACAAGACAGACCCTTAAGCAAAAAGAACTGACTCACGACAATGAGACAGACTCAAAACAAAACAAAAGACTGACTCGATACCCAAGCCAAAATTTATAAAACTAGCAATCGCAGATGCTAAAAAATGCGTGCCGGACGCCACATCAAAAAATACACCAAGTGCCGCCCGCAGGGGGGTTCATTTCCTGATTACATACTCGCAGTATCAGTATCCTCAAAGTCCAATAGCTGGGTAGTAACGGACTTGGCTGAGGTAGGCGGGAGGATAACCTCGTTGTCAATCAAATCTTGTACCTCATGACGGAGGCAGAAACAATTATCGGTAGCATGTCCTGTTGACTGGTGGTATGCGCAGTACAAGGCAGCATCATGTGTGGGAGGGAGATTCTTCGGGAGAGGCCGAGGCTCCAAGGGTTTAAGGTGCCCTTTTTCGGCCAGGATCTGGAGTGCCTTGGACCGAGGCATGTAAAGAGCGTGAAAGACCTTGCGCCCTCAGGGCAGGTACTTTGAAGGCTGAGAATTCTTGCTAGACGCACTAGCAAAAGGGTCGGCAGACACTGCCTTGACTTTCTAATCTTTCCCAGGCACATGGTTGGGAGTAGAAGGAACTATTCTGGCATGACGGGGCCTATCCCGATTTTCTGATTGGCTGGTACTGCCTTCAGTTGGAGCGGGGAAAACATCATCCACAGTCTTGATCGTGACTGTGAACACCTGTTGCTTACTCATCCCCCCGGCTTTCAAAGCCCCGACTGCCCACAGCAATTGTTCAATGGGATCGGAATCTACCTTCATTTTGTCTTTACCTCTGGCCTCGGCCTGATCGAGGGTTTGGGTTGATGTTGGCATGTCATTATTATAGTTGGAGGCCACCTCCGGTTGGCTAAGCTCGACCACAATCCATTCCAACAATGGAGGCTCCTAGGGTACAAAATTCCCGGCATATGGTGTGGCTGGTGGCGAAGCTAACATTCCGTAGGCGAGATCCGCCACGGACCTCTGGAGATCACCTATCATCCCCATCAACTCGAATGTGGTGGGCTTACGAGCCTAATACAACTGAGGGGTCCAGATCGGGTGCGCAGCAGGCGACCTGGGTGGATGCGGCACATCAACATTGGTCTCACTTTGCAGAGTGATTTCTTGATCTAATGCGGCTGTCATAACTACAATCTCTTCCGAATTCTACGTCATCATAAGTTTTGCCTCAGCAAAGGGGAACACTAGCTATTCTGTATCAACTCTCTGAACTGAAAAAAAAGACAAGCAGCATTTCAGCCCAAACGGATCAGACACAGATGTAGCCGAACAACTGTACTCTATTACTAATCACTGTTCCTCAGAATCACTGCATCATTGCCCCAAAATACTGAATCGGATACCCACAGATATAATCGATTCCCTACAGACCTTGGTGCCCTGCCCGATACTCAAACTTGCAAATTGATATGCGCGTTCCCTATAAAGATACACTCTAAAAGCACATAGCAAGTAAAAGAGAGCCAAAACATCCCTATGTTGGGGTAGGGTTTCCCTGTCCTATTTTGTCAAGAGTTAGGGTTTTACTATGCACGCAGCGGTTTTCAAACAACCTAACATCGGGTAAGCAACCTGTCCTAGTTTGGAATAGTCACTATGGATTTCGATATGCACTAGGTCGAATGGTCGAAAAGGGTGCCCCGGTAAAACCGGGGTTTGTGTTCCCATACTGTCAGAGCCCACAACCGGTCAGCCTTAAGGTCATGTTTTGACAAGACAAGCCTCCGACAAACCGTTTAGGAATGGCAGATGGCAAACACGGTGTCCTATGCGCACCAATGCACATGCAATGCAAAGAGACACATAAGTGAAATCAAAACAAGATATCACGAGTTCGAGTCAAGCTCTCTAAAAATCCCCAGCAGAGTTGCCAGAAACTGTAACAAGCCCGCGAGGGGACCTCACCGGGTTACAGTTCGGACTCAATTTTGTCACAGTTCTTAATCTGAACCAAAGAGTCCAAATCTGGCAAATCGTTTTGAGAAAATAGATTTTTGTAAAGAAGTGCCAAACATGGACTGCTTTGCCAGATATAGAGTCGCCACCTAAATATTTTTTATGGGAGAATTTAGGAAACCCTGACTCGATGCTAAAGGCCACGTATCCGTCATCACCAAAGTTGCCTTGACTTGGGAGCTTGGGTACGATTGGGGAAAGTCAGCTATGAGCACCCCCTCTCGCCCGATCCGAAGATCGGCCTCTACTAACCGTGATATCCAATTTTGAAAACGTTATGCGTTCTTCTTCTAGTTATTAGCCTAGAATTACTATGTTATGCGCACAGCAAAACAAGTATAGACCAGATCGCCTAATTTGGAACAAAGCATTGCATATCCGTTTGTTTGGAAAACGCTTTAGAATTTGCTACTCGCAAGTAGGTTAAAATACAGATTTCAATGGATTATTCCAACTCAAACAATCCAACCTTCACCCATAGGCATTCAAGCAGTTATATCACAAAAGCATCTAGCCTCATGGTAAGCATGCTGTCATGGCAACACTCACACGCATGCGATATGCTAAAATGTAAAAGCTTACCTAGTACTCCGTGCCAAAAAAAGTAAACTAGTTAGCAAACATGCGTGACCCTAGTTCAAGTTAAAAATGGCTAATGCAACGCATACAGAATGTCATTAGAGTAAGCTCGGCTAGTCTATAAATGACATGTGAAAATACACAAGTAGCATGTATTCAAGTCAGATTTGAAATGCCTATGAGATTAGTATGATGCGCCGAGCCCGGTGCATGCAATACTGATGAATGATGTACTCATGCGAAGCATAAGGAATGCTAATTTAAATATGCCCTAATACTAACCATCAAAAGCAGGTAAGTAAAAGGGAGAAAGAAGTGGGGGTTGGAAGACATGCACACACGCACCCACGCACCCACACTTATTACAAACTTGCCCTCGCTCGGAGGGACCGAAAGAATAATACAAATTAATTAACCAACAAGCTAATTAAATGTTACAAATCAATTAAATTAGCTAAGCAAATTAATTAATTTATTTAAGCAATAAACAACGGCCTCGGGAAGAGGGTCCAATGCATGCGTGCTCAACTCCGCTCGGAAAGCCACTGCCATGCACAAGATGCCTCTGCTTTGGCTGTTATTCCCCTCTGAAGACTGCACAAGTCCCAGAGTTGCTTCTCTGAATGCTGTAGAACACCACCGGCTGAAGGGATTGGTCACCGGCCATGTATGATGGTCACCGGCCACAAAATGATCCATCGGCCAACAATGGATGGCCGGTCGGCACTGAAGATGGCCGGCCGGCCAAACCTTCCTGCAGAAACCTGTTTGACTGCAACAGAGGACAAAGCAAAGCATGACAGTGCATTTCAAGCTATGTATGTATCAAGCACACCCCTTATCATAGTTATGACTCAAAGGAGGACGGGCCTTGATTCTCGGGCCACTAATCGCGCATTTCAATGCGTGATGGCCCAAGATGTCAAGTTGTGCAATTTGATATCAAATGTAATGCACACCAAACAAACATATAAATCCCAATCTCTATCACTTGGTCAAGAGACAAGGCATGCATGCAAGATGCAATGCAACCTAGGCATGCAAGCTAAGGATGCATTATGAACATGAGGGCAAGCAATGCAAACATGCAATGTACACTAGGTACACAACACTTAAGCATGAAGAGACAACTTTTAAGCACACTTAAAAGGAGATAATCATGGACTAATGGCATGCATATCAAGCTTTGAAAACATGTAGGAGATGATGCCAAATCAACCTACCAATGCAAATAAGACATGTAACCAAGCCCAAGGACTTAAACTAGGATCAAATGACACATGAAGCAAATGACCAAAGTGAGTCAAAACAGCCCTAAATCATGCAAAAGTAATCCCCAAAAACCACTTAGATGGCATCTAAAAGGTCTAAGTATGGAAGCATACACAAGGGTCCAAGTATGGAGCATAAGACAACAACCTTATAAAGCATTAAAGGGGCATCAAATGAAAGCATACAAGCACACCACAAGGACTGAAATGACATGGCAAGTGGTTCCAAACCACTGAAATGATGCAAGGATGGCATGCTAGAGGGGTCAATGCTTAAGGCATACAAGGGGGATTACATGGTAGCTATACAAAGAAAAACATGGATGACCCAAATGACCAAAAACAAACTTCAAGCATGTCAAAACAAGCATAAAAGCTTCACAAAGCTAAGCCAAAACAAGCAAGCATAGTGGTCTAAATGCTAGATATATGTTAAGGCAATTTCATGGCATTACAAGACAAGTATGCAAAGCAAGCATGGTGTGTCTAAACCAACTAAAGACAGAGGTAAGACATGGCAAAATACTACCAAATACCTACTGAAATATGGCCAACATGATCTCAAAATAGTGCTCAACACATGAGGCTTAAATGGCCCTTTTCAAGGACAACAAGGAAAGGGGGTGTCCCTCTCCTTCCTAGGACCTCAAGGCACCATTCTCACCTCTGAAATCCCTCAAAATTTTAGTGGTGAGGAGGCCCAAATACAATGGTCCCGGAGCTCAACCAAAATGGCACAAAATGGAGCCTTTCAAGGCTTAAGAGGGGTCAAACAACCCCAAATTCCAAAGCACCCTTAACCAACTATTTAGAGGGCTAAAAAACAGAACTTTTTTATGTTATACACTAAGCCCAAAAAAAGATGCAAGATAAGAAATAAGCTATGCAAAAATGGGGAATAAAGGGACTAGTTTCTTACCCTTGTAGACCTTCTTCACCAATGGTGGACCAGCTTGTTCTTCAAGCTCAAACCAGCTCCAAAATTCCAAAAACAACCCTCAAGGGCCTCAGCTCCAAGAAAAGGTGTGATGGTGGGCGTTTGTGTGCAAAACTAAGGCAAAACACACACAAAATACACAAAGAGAGAGATATACAGATAGGATATATGCAAATCCTAACCCTAGAACTCAATGCTCTGGAAAAATGTTGTCTAAAAATGTCTAACCCCTAACAAGAGAGAAGAGCCTCTTTTTTATAGACAATTGTGTCTTGTAAAGCTTCCAAAGGAAGCTAACAAGAGGGAAATCCCTCCATACACTGTATGGAGGGGGTGACAGTGTATGCTAACTACCAAAAAATATCTGCAAAAGCAGATACACAGTAGTCGGCCGGCCAAAAATACAATTGATCAAAAAAAGATAGCCGGCCGGCCATCTATAGTGCCGGCCGGCCAAACATTTCGCTGGTGGGAACAAAACACGGCCGGTGGCCTCAAGCCATGGCCGGTGGAGTGTGGGGATGGCCAACAAGCCATTCCCTGCCCCTCTAAGGCAAAGCACAAGTGTTTGGTGCAAAACCAGACACGAAACAGTCAAGTCGAGAGATCCTGAGGCAAGGCGCGTAGCCGAGACCTCCGGGAACTCAAGACGAACACAAACATGGATAATCACCGAGTGTTCAAGCGGTGACGCCCAAGTCCTGAGGACGGTCAAAAATGGGATGTCTACAGCATTCGACGCTGGGAAAAAATCTGCTTTCGATGAATATGTAGACGAAGTCCCCAAATTTGAAAATCGGGGATTCAAACACGGCTGGCTCAAAGCCCTTGCTGTTGCTGATGTGACATTGGCTACGCCAATTCCATACGAGCAAGTGGATGTTGAGCCGCTGGAGTCTGACTCCGAGGACTAATTTGGGCGGCTCTTGTTTTTGTTTTAGGATTTGCGTGTATGTTTACAGCTTTTTGTTTAGTAATTTTCATATGTAAAATGGCTATAATTTGTGCCCAATTTACTTAATGAAAATTCATTTTGTACTTTGCTATTATTAATGAATGGTATTGTTTTGTTGCTGTTTTGGATAAAACGTTCTATATACTTGCCGACTAGATGATTAGGCCATTTAAAAAGCCAGAAATTAGTACATGAAATGGCTGTGGCACATATCGATCGGCGTAGGGCCAAAATGCTCGGCCAGTTAGATTAATAAATCTGCCCTTACCGCAGCCAGTGCATGAACTCTAAGGCATTCGTCTATAATTGTCGTTTAGGTAATTAGGCCGTTTAAAAAGCCAAAAATTAGTACATGAAGTGGTTGTGGCACATATCAATCGGCATGGGACCAAGATGCTCGGCTGGTTAGATTAACAAATCTGCCCTTGCCCCAGCCAGTGTATGGACTCCAAGGCATTCATCTATAATTGCCATTTAGATAATTAGGCTGTTTAAAAAGCCAAAAAGTAGTACATGAAGTGGCTGTGGCACATATCAATCGGCATGGGACCAAGATGCCCGGCCGGTTAGATTAACAAATCTGCCCTTGCCCCAGCCAGTACATGAACTCCAAGGCATCCATCTATAATTGCCGTTTAGTTGAGGCCGTTTAAATTTAGTCGCCATGGCAAACATCGATCGGCATCTGTCGTTTGGTGAAATTGCCAAAAGCGTTAATGAAATTTGCCTCGGGGTCGCTACAAGCATTAGAAATAAATGGGATGGGCTCTTCGCGCTAGTAACGTCATTTACTATGTTCTGTCTCAATTCAAAATAACTTGTCGCGAATGTCAAATAGAGTTTTTTTCAACAGTAGAGGCGAAGCTTGAACTTTGGCTGAGCTTGATACTGCAATGAATCACAGCAGAGAACCCACACGTGTGGGAAGTAGGGCGTCCAAAGAACGGGGAACACGTCAGCCTCCAAGTCATCGAAGCAGATCGCTCTGAAAGAAGAAACAGCAACGGGTAAGTTCTCCGCCATCGCGACCCAGAAACGAGGCTGACGTAGCGCCGCGACCGTTGAGTTTTGCAGTTTTTGTGGGGAATAAATCGATGACGGAGGCGGACTCCATTATCAAGGACCCAGGTGTGGCGGTCAAGTTTGCTCGATAGATTTTTCCACCGGAGGTCCAACAGTCAATGATTGGTCAACAGGATTTTGACATATTTCATGAGGGCATCCATAGAGCGGTAAAGGAGCTGTACACCGCCTAAGAAGTCAGCATGCGCCTGTGCACCGTGCGGCGGGAGATAAAGAAAATGGACGAACGGAACCGCAGTTCGGAGGCTCGTGCGGAGAAGGCTGAGCGTGAGCTTAGAGAGCTTAGGAAGGCTAAAGCCGCCGAGCCGCATGCGGCGGGTCAATCTAACCCGATTATGGATGAAAGGGTGACCCAACGGCTATTGAGTCATGCCATCGCCGACCGAGATACGGTGAGCATGTTTGCCGTAGAAAATGCAAGAGCCAAGGGTTATGAGCAAGGCTTCCATGCGGGTCAGAAGGTTGAGATCGACAAAACGAAAGAGAAACTTGCAGAGGAGGTCTGCCGATGCCAGAATTGGGGCTTTAAGCACGGTTGGATTGCGACGCTTCAGGCCGCGGAGGCTTTCTGAGCAAGGGGTGTCGATTCGGCATTACCGCTGTACCAACGTGATCATTTGCCCTTTTTCGCCTTTGAAGTCGAAAAGAGCGACGATGAGGGAGACGCCGTATAAAAATATTCGTTGTAATGTTCGAATGCGGATTGCGTCTGAAATTATGTAATTATAGGTTGAATGAATAAAAGGCTCTGTTTTCAATGTTCCCGTTGCTTTATAATTTTTCTTTGGCACATTTACGTTTGCATGTTTTGTGCTTTATTTCATAAATGTTTAAATAAAGTTGTTTTTGCATAAATGTGCTTTATTGGATAGACATTGTTCGAATAAACGGTTTTTGCCGGCTCGTCATAACGGAGCGCTTTTCGTTAAATATTTATTCAGCATACATTTTACACGGCCCTGGCAATAAATCCCAAGGCTTAATTGGCTCAAAGGCGTTGTGTTGATGGGGCTCCGAATTTAGAGACCTTATTTGGCCAATCATGATATCCCCGAAGGGCGCTCCGAATTCGGTGGCTTTATCGGCCCAAAGACATCATGCGCCGATAGGGCTCCAAATCCAGAGGCTTTATTTGGCCAATCGTGATATCCACGAAGGGCACTCCGAATCCGGAGGCTTTATCGGCCCAAAGACGTCGTGCGCCGATAGGGCTCCGAATCTGGAGGCTTTTTGGCCAATCGTGATATCCACGAAGGGCGCTCCGAATTCGAAGGCTTTATCGGCCCAAAGACGTCGTGCGCCGTTGGGGCTCTGAATCCGGAGGCTTTTTAGCCAATCGTGATATCCACGAAGGGCGTTCCAAATCTGGAGGCTTTATCGGCCCAAAGATGTCGTGCGCCGATGGAGCTTCGAATCCGGAGGCTTTATTTGGCCAATCGTGATATCCACGAGGGGCGCTCCGAATCCGAAGGCTTTATCGAAACACCTTTGAACTAGATTCTGTAGTAAGTGAACGGGAGTCTTTGTATTAGAAAAAGAGAAGTACATGGGGAACAATTCAAAACAAGCATCATGTCCCACAAGTCGGGTCAATGATAAAATTTGCGTAAATGCGTGGAATTCCAAGGCCGTGGGAGACTCCTTCCTGACATATCTTTCAGCCAATACGCCCCTGCTCCCACAATAGAATCAATCTGATAGGGGCCGTCCCAGTTTGGACCCAGTTTTCCATCAGCCGGTTTCCTGTCAGCTGGAAGCACCTTTTTTAGGACCAATTCTCCTAGTGTGTAGCGGCGCAGCTGAACGCGTTGATTATACGACTTTGCCAGCTGCTACTGGTATCGTGCCATGGACGCAAGGGCTCAGTCTCTTCGTTCTTCGATTAGAATCAAATCCAAGGCCAGCATCATGTTGTTTCAGCCCGTATCAAAAACTTGCGACTTAAGGGTCGGGTGACCGATCTCCAGGGGTAAGATCGTCTAGGTTCCAAAGCATAAGGCAAACGGCGTTTCCCTAGTTGATCTTCTCGGTGTAGTTCGATGAGCCCACAATACACTCGGTAATTCTTCAACCCATTTGCCTTTGGCTTTCTCCAACCTCTTCTTGATGCCGTCCAAGATAGATTTGTTAGAGGCTTCGGTTTGACCATTGCTTTGGGGGTAAGTCGGCGTAGAAAAGTAAGGCCGGATACCATACTTGCTGCATAGCTCTCGGTACACGCCACAATCAAACTAGGTGTCGTTGTCTGAGATAAGAGCTCTTGGAATGCCAAATGGTGTTATGACGTTCCTCCACACAAAGCGCTTAACATCAGCATCTCGAATGTGTGTTAATGCCTCTGCTTCGACCCATTTCGTGAAGTAATCTATTGCGACGATCAGGTTTCGCTTATTTCCTGGGGCCCTCGGCAATGGTCCTACGATATCAAGCCCCCATCGCGAAACGGCGAGGATCGGTGATAGAGTTCAACTCTTCAGCAGGCAGATGGTTTAACGGGGAGAACTTCTGGCACTGTTCACACTTTTTTGCATAACACTCGGCGTCCGCTCTCATTGTCAGCCAATAATACCCCTGCGTTATAGCTCGATGGGCCAAAGAGCATTTGCCAGAATGGGCACCACAACTACCTTCGTGTATCTCAGTCAGAAGCTCCTCGACTTTGTCCGGGTGCACACAGTCCAAATATGGGCCAGAGAGGGATTTTTTATAAAGCCTTCCTTGCGGATCCAAGTAGTATCGCATGGCTTTGTTTCGCAGCTTGTGCGCTTCTTTCTTATCCTCTAGGAGTTGTTCAGAAGATAGGAATGCAATAATGGGATCCATCCAGCTTGGTGTAGATTCTATAACGTTGATCTGGACTTCCTCTGAAGGGCCAATGCTTGGCTCTAGGATGAATCCTACTTCGATGGTCCGTTTAATCTCTGAGTTGATTGCGGAGACTAGGCAAGCCAAGGCATCTGCATGGTTGTTCTGATCACGTGTTATCTGGTTCAACTCATGATGGTCAAATTTTGCCAACAAGGCATTGGTTATTTTCATGTAGGTCGCCATACGGTCGTTTCTTGCTGTGTACTTCCCCTTTAGCTGATTGATCACCAATTTTGAGTCGCAAAACACAAGCAAACGTCGAGCACCCAGAATATGCGCATTTCGCAAACCGGCTAGAAGGGCTTCGTATTCGGCTTCATTATTTGATGCTTCGAAGCCGAGCTTGACAGCTTGCTCAATTATTGCGCCGTCGGGAGCCATGATTACAACTCCAGCTCCATTGCCCCGCTAATTGGATGATCCATCACTATACAACTGCCAGATGCCCCCAACATAAATCCTCCAGTTCGGCTTCGGTCGAATTTCATTAGACTTGAAGTCAGCAAGGCCCCCAATAAATTCAGCGACAAAGTCAGCAAGTACCTGTCCCTTGAGTGAGGTTCTAGGTAGAAATTAAATATCGTACTGGCCAAGTTCCAGAGCCCACTTTGAAACACATCCAGATGCTTCCATACTGCGTAGTACTGATCGGAGGGGATAGTCTGTTAGCACCCCAATGCTATGCCCTTGGAAGTAATGCATCAGCTTCCTTGCCGCCATGACTAGGGCCAGGATGAGCTTTTCCAACGGAAGATAGCGTGTTTCGGCGTCAACCATCGCCTTGCTCACATAATACCCTGGTCGCTGCTCCCCCAGCTCTTTCTTTATCAGTATGGCGCTGACGGCTCGGTCAGAAACTACCAGATACAAAATGAGCGGATCACCAGTAGAGGGTGTTGTCAGGAGTGGTACTGAGCGGAGGTAGGTCTTCAAGCCATTGAAAGCGGCTTCGCACTCGGCGGACCATTCAAAGGCCTTGCCCTGCCGTAGTGTATGAAAGAATTATTGGCAGCAATCTGTGGACCGGCTGATAAACCTATTGAGTGCGGCGGCCATCCCCATCAACTTTTGAACCTCTTTTACTGAACGAGAGGAGCCAAGCTCCAGGATTGCTATGATTTACCTTGGGTTGGCTTCGATTCCTCTGTGGTTGACAATGTAACCCAAGAATTTGCCAAAGCTGATACCAAATGCACATTTGGAAGCATTCAACTTCATTCCATATTTGCGTAGGATGCTGAATGTCTCTTCCAGATCGGCGATATGATTCTTTTCTTCTTTGGACTTGACCACCATATCGTCGATGTACACTTCCATAGTTTTGCCGAGTTTCTCCTTGAACATAGTGGTGACCAGTCTCTGGTAGGTTGCCCCTGCATTCTTCATCCCAAAAGGCATTACCTTATAGCAATAGGTTCTTCTTGGGGTGAGGAATGCAATTTTGTCTTGGTCCTCCGGATGCATAGCGATTTGATAATAACCTCTGTAGGCATCAAAGAAGCTTATACGCTGATGACGCGCCGTAGCATCTACGAGTTGGTCTATCCTAGAAAGAGGAAAACAGTCTTTGGAGCAGGCTTTGTTGAGATCCGTAAAATCGACGCAGACTTGGCAAGTCCCATTTTTGTTCTTTACAACCACAGTAATAGAGAGCCATGTGGGGTAAGTCACTTCCCTGATTGCTCCGATATCAAGCAACCAGTCAACCTCTTCAACGACGGCGGTAGTGTGCTCTGCGGCTGATCGTCGGCTTTTCTGAATGATCGGCTTGCACTTAGGGTCAACATTCAAATGGTGTTGTAAAACTGATGAATCTATACCCGACATCTCATACGGAGTCCACGCAAAGACGTCGAGGTTGCCGAGCAGGAAAGAGATTAGCTGCTATCTGTCAGGCTGATTCAAGGAGGCGCCGACCATGAAGAACTTGTCTGGGCTTCTATCGATTTCAACTCGGTCTAAGCCTTCTGTGGCCTTTTTATTTGGGAGCCACCCAACATTGTCAAGGCTTTCTCAATCCGGCACCTTAATGGAATTCACCTGTAGTTCCTTTGGCATTTTTTCAGCAAGGAGGAAACATGCTTGTGCCGATTTCTGGGAGCCACGGATTTGCTCAATTCCGCGTTCTGTCGGGAGCGAAGCAGCTAATGATAGGTGCTTGGCACGGCCCGCATGGTATGCAACCAGGATCTCCCCATGATGAGATTATACGAAGACGGCAGCTTGACGACCAAGAATTCCACGTCTATTGTTTGGGAACCTGCTCGAACGGGTAGTCTGATTTTCCCCAACGGGTACTCTGGATTGGCATTAAAGCCGAATGGTGGATAAGAGGCCGGAGAGAGATTCGATTTAGAGAAGCTGAGTTTGGTAAATGTCTTATAGTACATAATCTCCGATGTGCTCCCCGGATCAATGAGTCTGGCGCTCAATCTAATCGGTTTCTGGCGTAACTCAATTACCAAGGGATCAATGTGGGGCAGTGTTACTCCGGCCAGATCCGAATCATCAAAAGTAATAACCTCGGCTTTATGGGGCCGTTTAGCCGAAGTGAGTTGGTCTTGGGGGTTAGACTTCGACTGAATCGCATGCACCGCTGATGACATTGGCAAGCTGTATATCATATGGATCACGCCGAACGGATGTGAATCCTGTCTCAAGGCTGTTGCTTTGGTTAGGTTGCCTTTTCGGAGATACTGTTGTAGCCGACCATCTTGTACCAATTTATCGTCGTACAAGGTGAATGACGGTGCTTCGAATTTCTTGGGTAGCACTGCCTTTGCAATCCGTCGTACAAAAAGATCGTGTTGATCTTCATCCGAACTGTTTTTTCTTCGCTTATGCCTTATACGGGGACTTTCTTCAGAAGAACTGGGAGTTTCAAATTGTCCCTTCTTCTTGGGCTTCGGGGATAATAAGTCGTAGTTGCTATCAATATCTTGTTGTCGGGCTTAAGATCGTCGACCATCTGCCCTCACAGTCGCTCCTCAGAACAACCGTCTTGATTATCGATAACCTCTTGAATTAGCTCTTTGATTCTTTGTTAAACTGAACTGATAATGACTGATAATTGAATTAACCGAAGTACTGAATGGACTGATTGAGATCGGAACTGAAATTGAATAAGTTTATCTATTATATTGCATTTCTATCTGTTTGATTGATTAATTATCTGTTTGCATTTATATGTTTAAACTGCTAATTGAAGGCCTTATCGGCGGCCGAATTAGGAACCGTTTAGAGTTTTGGAATCAGTAGAATATTTGTGATTTAATGGTATAATTATCTAAATTGTGATTAGGAATGATTAAAGTAGATTAAAATGAGTTAAATTGCATAGTTTGGCTTATTTACGACTTTGCCATTGAGTGGGCCACTATCCTACACAATTGAGGACTTGAATTACACTTGATCAAACTCTTCCTCAGCCAAATTGAGAGCCCAACCGACCAAACTTAGAGAGAGTGAAGGAGAAGAGAGAATTTAGCTCATTTGTTGAACTTGCTTGGAGATTGCTTAGAAATTGAAGTATAATTGGCATAATCTAGCTTCCTTACCTTGAATTGAGACTTAGGTAAGTGAATTCATTGTCTTCTTGTTATCTCTAAGCTCCATCTTGCATGTATCATGGTTATGAGAACTTGAGTCTTGATTTTGTTCATAATTGTTGAATTAGAGCTCCATTGTTGCATGCATGGTCATTTTGGTGCATTTGGAAGTTGAATTCATGGTAGATTGTACATGCATGCTCATGTTTCTAACAAAGTCCATGTTTTCATCTTGTTTTCCAACTATTGAGCTCATTAGAGCATTACATTGGAGTTTAAATTGGTTTGAATGCATGCATGTCATGTTCGAATGTTGTTCATGCATGTTCATGTAAATTAGTTTGAAATTGAGTTTAATTGAAACACCCTTGGGCCTTGATTTCTTAAATTGAGCTTTAAAACGTGTTATTTTACGTGTTTGAAAGAGTTTTCCAGAAAATGGGCCCAAGAGGAGCGAGTTGGGAGCATCAAACTTGAGTTTTGAACTTGGAACACAAACTTGGATTTTCCAGATTTTTGATGTCCGCTCGAGCGGGGGAAGTGCCGCTCGAGCGGGGAAATCATGCTCCTAGCATTTTCTTCGACTTGTTTCTGATCGCTCGGCGGAGTGTTTCACGCCTCAGCGGAGAAATCGCGCATCCATCTTACCTTGTGCATCGGCCCGCTCGGCGGGTAATGTACGCCGAGCGGAGGTTGTGTCTCGCCGGCGGGGAAGTTGACGCCGGCAGTACCTTTGTTTGCTTGTCCGCGGCGGTAAACGAAGCTCGAGCGGAGGCCCTGTTTCACTGAAAATTCTGTACACATCTTTGCATCCTCATCCCATCCTAGGCATTCTTAGGCCTAGTTTAAGGCATCTTAATGAGGATTTAGGCATGGAACCACACCGAGGAAATTTAGGGATTTAATTATCATCCTTCCGATTGTGAAACTTAATGTGTGTTCTATTTGTTAACTGTTTAGGGTTGGCTCTCGTGGACGCGCTCTAGCTGCTATTAGCCCAATCTCTGTGAGTAACGATTGTGTAAAGATATGTTCAAAATCGTTATCTTTTGAATCTGGAATCAATTGTTTATTGAACTGATATTGTTTCTTGAATGAATGTATGTCTGTATTACAGGCTGTATTGTGGCATCCTTAGCACTTCTTATTCTTTATTCTGAGCTCTGTCGGTTCCTTGTGGAACCATCTGTTATTGATTGATGGCCATCATTCTTTGTTGGGTCTGTTAAGACCAGTCCTTTGGACCCTCTTGTTTATAGGCTAATGGATGTACCACATATGACTGATTGACTGAAATACTGAAAGATTGAAATACTGTTTAATGAACTGATTTCATTAACTGTAAGGACATTCATTCATAACCCATTTACGCATTATGTTATTCACTGGGCTTTAGCGCACTTGTTATATATATATATATGTAGGTTCTCGTGACGAGCCGGAGCTAGGAGCGTGGGTCGGTCCCCGATTTTGTCAAGCCACCTATGTGCCTCCTTTGCGAGGTTCGAGTTGCCATGCTATGGCTTGGGGTGTTTTTGTGTCCCCTATCGGTCTCCTTACTGTTTTGTACTATTGTATAGATGGTCTCTTTGTTTTCTTGTCTTTGTTATCGAGGATTCGTCCCGTACTGAATATTTGTTATTGATTGTATAGACTGTACTGTTTTGCACTGTGTCAATGCATGAAAAATGTTTTTGGCATACAGATTTTCACAGCTCAATGGACACTAGTTATTTACTGTATTGGCTTCCGCCAGGCCCTGTACTCTGTTTAACTATATTATCGTTATTGAGCCATCGGTAATCTCGGATTCTTGGCGATTCTGATGCTAAACCCATAGGGCCGGGTTTGGGTCGTGACAGAGTGGTATCAGAGCGATACTTACCACGAGTTATACCGCACACACGTGTCCAAATGAGCTATAGGGTGTCCTAGAAAAGCAATTAGGGCATCTCATGAACTTGAAAAGTGTGTGCTTATGACTGACTGATTATATGTTAAAATGTTAAACTGTTTAATTGTACAACTGTTTATAATAATTGTTATAACTGCTTATAGTGAAATGGATAATGCAAATGAAACTGAAGCATCATCCTCTGAGGCCAGAATGGCCAGACTTGAACAAATGATGGGACTGATAATGGAAAGACTAGATCAACAACCGAACCAACAGCCCCCACCTCCTCCTCCTCCGGTACAACCGGAACAGAATGTACAGAATGTGAATGCTAATGAGGTGGACATTATTGCATTGACTCAGAAATTCAGCAAGATGAAACCGCCGTCCTTTCAGGGAGGCTTAGAACCGTTAAAAGCTGAAGCTTGGGTACTTGAAACAGAAAAGTTGTTTGAAATGTTTCCGTGCTCCGAAGCCAATAAAGTACTGTTAGCAACCTTCACCCTTCAGGAAGAAGCAAGAAGGTGGTGGATGTTGACCCGCGATGCAAATACTATTGTGACTTGGGCTCAGTTCAAGGAGTCCTTCTTTGAAAAGTATTTTCCCGGTGCATCGAGACGAGAAAAGTGGCCGAGTTTGAAGCAGTGAGACAGGCAAAAGCGTCAGCATTCGAGTATGAAGCAATTTATCGAACTTGCTAGGTATGCACCACATATGGTGGATACCGATTATAAGAAGGCCGAGGTTTGAAGGCGGCCTTCGTGTTGCTATCTGAGGACCGAATAAATGTTTTGAAAATGCCAACTTTTGTGGGTGTTCTCGACGGGCATTGATGGCGAGGCGAATATTGCGGCAGATGAAACAATCAAACGTCGACAACCGAGTGGCAAGGTAAAAGCGGGGTTTCAAATTTAAGAAGGGCAAGCATAACCCAAACAAACAAGAAAGCAGAATCGGGTGGGACGACTAGCCCGGCCAAGGGAGTGGGTTTACTCCACCCTGCTCGTATGTGGCAATAAGCACAAGGGGTTTGCTACGATTGAGCTTGTTTGGTGTGGCAAGGTGGGCCACATAATTAAAGATCGTCCTTCGCCCATAAGCTAGTAGTAAAAAGCACCAAGCGGACGACATCACCAACACCAAAGCCGAACCCCAAAGCTCTAGGAAAGAGCCTATGAGGCGAGGGAGTGTTACGCCCTAATCTTAGGGAGACGTGCAAAACACTGAGACTGTTGTGTCAAGTATCCTCTCTATCTGTGCTCAAAATGCATATGTGTTGATTGATTCGGGGTCTACACATTCGTATGTATCGCATGCTTTTTCGCGCAAATTGAATAGACCCTTAGAACCCATGAACTATTTGCTAGCTGTATCATCACCTGTTGGGGGATCCATGACATGTGCATATATGTATCCTGCTTGTGAGATTATTGTTGGGGATATGCATCTATTTATTGATTTACTACCATTGAATATTGATCACTTCGATGTAATATTGGAGATGGATTGGTTACAAAAATATCATGCTACTATCGATTGTGTGACCAAGCAAGTTGTTTTCCGTCCACCGGGTTTGCCTGAGTTTGTGTTTAATGGGAGTGGAGTAGTACCTCCTCCATATCTGATTTCGTCTGTAAAAGCTGTCAAACTGATTAGAAAGGGGTGTAAAGGATATCTGTGTTCGGTATTGACTGTGTCTGCTAATGATAATGTTAATACTGATATGAATTGTATTCCTATAGTCAGAGAATTCCCAGATGTATTTCTAGATGATTTGCCAGGGGATTTGATTGACAGGGAAATTGAATTTACTGTGGATGTGATTCCGGGTACACAGCCGATATCTAAAGCTCCTTACAGAATGGCTCCAACTGAACTGAAGGAATTGAAGGTACAATTGCAGGAACTGTTAGATAAGAAGTTTATCAGGCCCAGTACTTCACCATGGGGCGCACCTGTTTTGTTTGTGAAGAAGAAAGATGGCTCACTGAGACTGTGTATTGATTACCGCGAACTGAACAAGGTAACTGTAAAGAATAAATACCCATTACCCCGTATTGATGATTTATTTGATCAGTTACAGGGTGCACAAGTGTTTTCCAAGATTGATCTTAGATCGGGGTATCACCAACTGAAAGTCAAACAGGAAGACATTGATAAAACTGCTTTCAGAACGAGGTATAGCCATTATGAATTTTTAGTTATGCCGTTCGGAGTTACAAATGCCCCTGCTGCATTTATGGACCTTATGAACAGAATTTTTAAACCATACCTTGACGATTTTATTGTGGTATTTATTGATGACATACTGATTTATTCTAAGACTGTTGAAGAACATGAACATCATCTGAGACTAGCCCTGCAAACCTTAAGAGAACAGAAACTGTATGCTAAATTGTCTAAATGTGAATTTTGGCTTGATCATGTGATGTTTTTGGGGCATGTTATTAGCAAAGATGGAATTTCTGTTGATCCGCAGAAAATTGAAGCTGTAGTAAACTGGCCTAGACCAACGAATGTAACCGAAGTCCGAAGCTTTTTGGGATTGGCTGGATATTACAGAAGGTTCGTCAAAGACTTCTCCAAAATTGCCTTACCACTGACTCAGTTGACACAGAAAGGGATATCATTGTTGGGTGACCAGAGGAATCGAGATTTCAAGAATTGAAAACTAGACTTGTGACTGCACCGGTTCTGACTCTAACTTCAAGTACGGATGGTTATACTGTATTTAGTGATGCTTCTCATAAGGGTTTGGGATGTGTTTTAATGCAGAATGGGAGAGTTATTGCTTATGCCTCCCGACAGTTGAGACCACATGAAAAGAACTACCCGACCCATGACTTAGAACTTGCTGCAGTAGTGTTTGCACTGAAAATTTGGCGTCACTATTTGTATGGAGCAACATGTGAAGTGTATACTGACCACAAGAGCCTGAAGTACTTTTTCACTCAGAAAGAACTGAATATGAGACAGCGGGGATGGCTTGAACTGATAAAAGATTATGATCTACAGATTCTGTACCATCCGAGAAAAGCCAACACCGTTGCCGATGCCTTGAGCCGGAAATCGATTGGGAACTTAGCTTATTTGCTGACTGGACAGAAGGAATTGCTTTATGACCTTGAGAAGTCTGAAATTGAAATTGTTTTGAGAGAACAGGGTGGAACAATAGCTGCCATTACTGCTCAACCAGCCTTGATTGAGGAAATTAAAGAAAAACAACAACTAGATGATTTCTTGAAAAAGGTTATTGAAGAAAGAGATTCTAAGCCGAGACCGGGGTTCAAATTTGACAACAATGTATTGAAATTTCAAGAAAGACTGTGTGTACCAAATGACACTGAATTGAAAAGAAGAGTTCTGCAAGAAGGCCACAGTTCGAAATTTTCGATTCACCCAGGGAATACGAAAATGTACCAAGATCTGAAACATAATTTTTGGTGGCCAGGAATGAAGAAGGAGATCGCTGATTTTGTGTCCAAGTGTCTCCATTGTCAACAAGTCAAAGCTGAACGTCAACGACCCGCAGGCTTACTGCAACCCTTACCCATACCAGAGTGGAAATGGGAGCATATCACGATGGATTTTATCGTTGGATTACCTCGCTCCAGGAAAGGTATGGACTCTATTTGGGTTATTGTTGATAGATTGACCAAATCTGCACACTTCCTACCTGTCAAGACAATTTATAATGCGGATAAATTGGCTATTATCTATATTGACGAAATTGTGAGATTGCATGGAGTGCCTGTATCTATTGTTTCTGACAGGGATTCGAAATTTACATCGAGGTTCTGGCAAAGCCTACAGACTGCATTGGTCTTGAATTGAAATTTGAGTAGCGCCTATCATCCTCAGACAGATGGCCAGTCAGAAAAGACCATCCAAACTTTAGAGGATTTACTGAGAATGTGTGTCCTTGATTTTCAGGGAAATTGGGAAAGTCATTTGCCATTGGCTGAATTCGCCTACAACAACAGCTACCATTTGAGTATTGGAATGGCGCATTTCGAGGCATTGTATGGCAGAAAGTGTAGATCTCAATCTGTGGCGAAGTTGGAGATGGGCCGTTCTTGGGCGAGATTGTGAATGAAACAACCGAAAAGATAAAGGCGATACAGAGAAAAGCGCCTGAGTAGATGTAAAAGTTATGCAGATGTCAGAAGACGAGACAGAGAGTATGAAGTGGGTGATCACGTGTTTGTGAAAGTGACACCAATGAAAGGCCAGACTCGCTTTGGAGTCAAAGGCAAGTTAGCGCCGCGGTATGTCGGACCTTATCAGATTATTGAGAAAATCAATCCGGTGGCGTATCAAGTTGCACTTCCTCCTGAAATTGAGCATATGCACAACGTCTTCCACATTTCGATGTTGAGAGACTATCTTCGAGATCCGTTTCATGTGATTGAGCCTACTCGGATAGTGCTTAGTGATGACTACACTTACGAGGAACGGCCTATACAGATTGTGAACCGACGGATCAAGAAACCGAGAAACAAAGAAATCCGCTAGTGAAAGTTGATTGGCAGAACCATGGTGGTGTGTATGCCACTTGGGAAAGGGAAGACGACATGGCTAAAAGATATCCTGATTTGTTTCCACTGGAACCCTGTTTTCTTCCAAACTGAAGGTAACTCGAGTTTAGGGGACTAAACTCCTTATAAGGAGGAGGCGTAACAACCCTCGTCTCGATTATCGATAACCTCTCTTGAATTAGCTCTTGTTCTTGCTAAACCGACTGATAATGACTGATAATTGAATTAACCGAAGTACTGAATGGACTGATTGAGATCGGAACTGAAATTGAATAAGTTTATCTATTATATTGCATTTCTATCTGTTTGATTGATTAATTATCTGTTTGCATTCATATGTTTAAACTGCTAATTGAAGGCCTTATCGGCGGCCGAATTAAGAACCATTTAGAGTTTTGGAATCAGTAGAATATTTGTGATTTAATGGTATATTTATCTAAATTGTGATTAGGCATGATTAAAGTAGATTAAAATGAGTTAAATTGCATAGTTTGGCTTATTTACGACTTTGCCATTGAGTGGGCCACTATCCTACACAATTGAGGACTTGAATTACATTTGATCAAACTCTTCCTCAGCCAAATTGAGAGCCCAACCGACCAAACTTAGAGAGTGAAGGAGAGAGAATTTAGCTCATTTGTTGAACTTGCTTGGAGATTGCTTAGAAATTGAAGTATAATTGGCATAATCTAGCTTCCTCACCTTGAATTGAGACTTAGGTAAGTGAATTCATTGTCTTCTTGTTATCTCTAAGCTCCATCTTGCATGTATCATGGTTATAGAGAACTTGAGTCTTGATTTTGTTCATAATTGTTGAATTAGAGCTCCATTGTTGCATGCATGGTCATTTTGGTGCATTTGGAAGTTGAATTCATGGTAGATTGTACATGCATGCTCATGTTTCTAACAAAGCCCATGTTTTCATCTTGTTTTCCAACTATTGAGCTCATTAGAGCATCATATTGGAGTTTAAATTGGTTTGAATGCATGCATGTCATGTTCGAATGTTGTTCATGCATGTTCATGTAAATTAGTTTGAAATTGAGTTTAATTGAAACACCCTTGGGCCTTGATTTCTTAAATTGAGCTTTAAAACGTGTTATTCTACGTGTTTGAAAGAGTTTTCCAGAAAATGGGCCCAAGAGGATCGAGTTGGGAGCATCAAACTTGAGTTTTGAACTTGGAACACAAACCTGGATTTTCCAGATTTTTGACATCTGCTCGAGCGGGGGAAGTGCCGCTCGAGCGGGGAAATCATGCTCCCAGCATTTTCTTCGACTTGTTTTACAGTCCGCTCGAGTGGAGTGTTTCACGCTCGAGCGGAGAAATCACGCATCCAGCATCTTGCACTGTGCATCAGCCCGCTCGAGCGGGGTAATGTATGCTCGAGCGGTGGGTTGTGTCTCACGCTCGAGCGGGGAAGTTGACGCTCGAGCAGGTACCTTTGTTTGCTTGTCCGCTCGAGCGGGTAAACCTGAGCTCGAGCGGAGGCCCTGTTTCACTGAAAATTCTGAAACTGATTTCTGTACACATCTTTGCATCCTCATCCCATCCTAGGCATTCTTAGGCCTAGTTTAAGGCATCTTAATGAGGATTTAGGCATGGAACCACACCGAGGAAATTTAGGGTTTAATTATCATCCTTCCGATTGTGACACTTAGTGTGTGTTCTATTTGTTAACTGTTTAGGGTTGGCTCTCGGGGACGCGCTCTAGCTGCTATTAGCCCAATCTCTGTGAGTAACGATTGTGTAAAGATATGTTCAAAATGGTTATCTTTTGAATACCGAACTGAATTGTTTATTGAACTAATATTGTTTACTGAATGAATGTATGTCCTGTATTCTGAACTGTATTGTGGCATCCTTAGCACTTACTGTTACTGTTACAGAGCTCTGTCGGTTCCCTTGTGGAACCATACTGTTATTGACTGATGGCCATCATTACTGTTGGGTCTGTTAAGACCCGGTCCTTTTGGACCTACTGTTTATAGGCTAATGGATGTACCACATATGACTGATTGACTGAAATACTGAAAGATTGAAATACTGTTTAATGAACTGATTTCATTAACTGTAAGGACATTCATTCATAACCCCTTTACGCATTATGTTATTCACTGGGCTTTAGCTCACTGTTTATATATATATATGTAGGTTCTCGTGACGACCGAGCTAGGAGCGTGGGTTGGTCCCCGATTTGTCAAGCCGACCTATGTGCCTCCTTTGCGAGGTTCCGAGTTGCCATGCTATGGCTTGGGGTGTTTTTGTGTCCCCTATCGGTCTCCTTACTGTTTTGTACTATTGTATAGATGGTCTACTGTTTTTACTGTACTGTTATCGAGGGACTCGGTCCCCGTACTGAATGTTTGTTAATGACTGTATAGACTGTACTGTTTTGCACTGAGTCAATGCATGAAAAATGTTTTTGGCATACAGATTTTCACAGCTCAATGGACCCTAGTTATTTACTGCATTGGCTTCCGCCAGCCCATACTCTGCTTAATCAGACATTCTTGTTGAGGCCTTGATAATCTCGGATTCTTGGCGATTCTGATGCTAAACCCATAGGGCCGGGTTTGGGTCGTGACAGTTTCGGGCCTTATTGTGCAGCTTGTTCGGACTTCGCCACCTCCAAGGCTAAATCCTGACGGTGACATTCGTTCTCTGCGATCATGTTCTCCAACCTTTGTGCGTTTTGCTTTGCTCGTTCCAGGATCGCTTGCATTGCTTCATGCTCTAGAGTCGAGGGCGAGGCAAAGTTCAAAGCGCGTCTTACGGGGATGGCCGCCGGTCTAAACGTGTTTAATCGAATGAGGTCATCTCTCTGCGTGGTTTCATAAGTGACTATCGGAGGGTCTTCCATTACGCCCGCCATGGATGTGTTTGAGTATTCCCACAGACGGCGCCAATTGTGGGGATGTGGTTTGGAAATACTCTTCTGATCCTGGGGGACGCTCGTGATCCGCTGATAGTCACCTGAAAAGGAACAAACACTCCGGTCGGGGGTGCCGAAATTAGCACTCCGACGGACAAGTCAATCTCAACACTCAAGATTACTTGCATTTTAAGTTAAGCGTAACAATTCTCACATACCTCTTTCTGGCTGATATTCTTCTATTTATATCTTTTCTTGCATGGGCCTCGGGATTAGGTCCATTTCCAACTCCCTCTTCTGCACATTCTGTAGTAGACTGCTCTCTACTCGGCCCCTTGCTTAATCGGCTATTTGGCCGAATAAAGTTGGATTCGAGCTTGCGAGCCGATGCCGAGTGCCACGAATTTCGACTCTCCCAGGTTCGACTATTCGGAATATCTACGACTCCCAATACTCGGCCCCCACATTAACTTTTGTGAGAGAAAAAAATATAATGATAATAGTTTGAATATGACATTTTATCTTATTAATTTAAATAGCTTATTTTATTTTTTTATGCTTTTTTTACCCCAAAATGCTTACCGAACGAGGATTACGAGTGTGTTTTGTTTGTCTTTTGAGATCAATTTTCAAAAAAGAAAATTTGAGAGAGAGTTGAGAAATTTTTTTTGTTTGTTTGGTTGTATATTTTGAAAATAGTTTTGGAGTTTAGGATGATTTAATATTTTGTTGTAATTGAGTAGATGTGTGTGAGAGGAAAAGTGATTGAGAATGAGAGATGAGAGAGAAAAAGTGATTGATTGATGTGCATGAGAGAGAGAAAGTGATTTTGGAAAAAAAATTCAAAAAATTAAAACCAAACAAAATTTAAAAAAAATTTCTCAAAAATTGTATCTTGAGATACAACCAAACAAGCTCTACATATCTTCAAACGAAAAATCAGGTTCCTTCGGTTTCTGCAACGGGCTCGACAGATCCAATTCCGATCCACACTGTCGACTCCTAGCACCACCACTCGTCACAGCCACCACCGCCTCCCTCCTTCTGTTATACCAAAACCAAGTGGTCTGAATAAAACACGCCGCCCAAGTTCTCTAATGCTGCAAATGACAGCGAAACACGTGCTTCATTTCCTTTCTATGCAATCTTCGAAACTTGGAAGCCACGAATTTGACATCCATGGAAGCTAGGGCAAAAGCTTCGACTTGGGAGATGGCTTTGACGGTGCTAGTGGAAAAAGGGAGAAGGGTGGAGGTGGAGTGAGGATCGAGGGCCCAGGTGAGGAGCTCTTCGCCGCAGAAGTCACCAGAGCTGAGGATGGAGGAGTTGAAGAAGCTGACTTGGCCGCCGTTAGTAATGGAGGAGTCTAAGTGGCCGTGGATGATGAAGAGCATGTCGTTAGCCGAGTCGCCTTCTTGGACTAGGCATGTGCCAGAGCTGCAGAGCACGGGTTTGAGATGCTCGCATATGCCGTCTACTATGTGCTCCTCTATTTGGTTGAAGAGTGGCACCTGTTTCATATTTTGAAACCACACAACAAAACATTTTTTTTTTAATAAGTTAAGTGAATCAATACAAAGCTACTGAGAATTGTTAATTCCATGCTTTTGACAAATAATACCCTTCTAAACCACTAGATTCAAATATTTATTTTAGTCTAATTCCATCAGGCCAATAACAAGTACTGAGTGCCAAATTTTGAATATCAATCGATATGTATTGTATGTATCAATTATAGTATTGAATTTTGGACATCATTGGTACATTGACTGATATTGTCCAATATCACTATCACCGCTATTGATACAATGTCATCAATACCATTATGATTATATGGGGATAGGATAACTTGTTGGCATATCTTGGATTGCAGGTTACTAGTTTGATAAGCATTTGTTGATAAATTCTTATTAGAAGGCGAAAGTGGCTCACATACATGTATGGATCAGTTTTTCCGTCATAGAGCATAAACTTCGGTTGGTGAAAGCCCGTAGGGAGCAGTGTGGTTTCTATCTCGAAAGAGAAAGGGATAGTGCTTAGGCTCTCCAAGTCTCTGTCCAAAGGCACATGTGTAGCTGGGCGTAGTGGCAACATTACGACCTCTTTACTGGCGCGATCTCCATGGGACAGCCGTTGCAATGTCGGCACCCTTTGCTCCTCCTGCCAGCGCGCTCATTCTTCCAGGACGTCCCTCAAGTCTTCCAAACGAGCGTAGTATGAATATCTCGACATTGTCAGTGAACGTGAGGGACGGTAGCTGCTATCTTATGCGCACGACTTCTCCACTAGCGGGTCAAAGTCACTAACCCCATAGCTCTTGGTGATGAAAAGAGAAGGCGTCCTTCGTTGGTTCTGGCTGCATGAGCGACGGGGTTAGGTGCGCTCACTGTGGTTACCCACTCCAACAACACCCTTCCCTTTGACTTGTCGCTTCAGCGCCTCCATCTTTGTCGCCATCCTCCGAATGATGGCGTCTTGGTCTCTCAACTTATGCTTTAGGCACTAAGCGTATGACTCACTTTGCCACCGGTGCCCGTTTGGGCTTAGTGAGTGGTTTGTTCTCCTTGCGCGCTTATCTCGTGCATCTTTAGGGAGCCCTCTAGAGGAAGTTTCCAAGCCCGCCATGGTTGGAACAGCGGATGGGCCATCTTTCCTCCGAACTGACTCTAAGGTAACGCCGTCGACATCGAATAGTGGCGTTTCATCATTGTGAGCCAGAAAAAGTGATCGAAAAGGCTTAGAGGACAAGGTTTTGTCTGTCAAAGCTTCCCACAAACGATACTGATTGTATGGGGAGCACATATTTGTTGCTTTCTGTACTGCTCGTGTCCAAGCTTTGTTTTTTCCCAAGTGACCTGAGAACATAAAGACGGCGAGCTACTCAGCGGTGTGTTGCCAGAAAAACCCTCCAACAGTCAAGTTAGCACACTTAGAGAGAAGAAGAGAGAGAGAGAGACAAAGGAGTAGGTAGCTCTGATAACCAGATGTTCCAAACCTGTGCATGGAGGCTTAACATCATTTATATAGTTTATGTGCGCTCCTCTCTGTCTGTCCTCCTTCTGACGCGTGGATATGTTCCCTTCTTACATTCCTCCACATGTAGGTGCAAATATTGTCAAACACCAAATGACAAAATCGCAAAACGGTATTGACACGTACGGACGACGAAATCTTATTCTTGCAGCTCCACCACGCCGCGTAGCACTTCCTACTGAGTTATGTTCAGCGCGGTGCCACGCCTTTCCCTTGGGACCACACTACTCGTCGGTCAAACCTGAATGCGGGCTCAACCGAGCTCCATAATCACAATCGAGCTTTTGCTCTGTTGAATCTGGTCTTCCGAGGACAAATTCCGTCCAACTTAGCAGAACGCACATCTCCACTAGGCTAGTAGCTCAAAGCTATCCCCAACTTGGCCTTACTAAGTCCTCGATCCTGCGCCTACCAACGTCCGACCGAGTAAAGGCCCTGACTCCAGCCCAAACTAGCTCGGCCCGTTATTAGGTCATAAATCTCCCTCTCAAATACCCATCTAAACCACTAGATTCAAATATTTCTTTTAGTCCAATTCCATCCGGCCAATAACAAGTACTGAGTGTCAAATTTTGAATATCAATCGATATGTATTGTATGTATCAATTATAGTATTGAATTTTGGACATCATTGGTACATTGACTGATATTGTCCAATATCACTATCATCACTACTGATACAATATTGTCAATACCATTATGATTGTATGGGGATAGGATAACATGTTGTCATATCTTGGATTGTAGGTTACTAGTCTGACAAGCTTTTGTTGATAAAATCTTATTAAAAGGCGAAAGGAAAACAAAGGGAAGGAAAAATGAAGTGAGACTACTACTGACCTTGCAAATAAGATCAAGCCAGAGATGGCACTTGATTTCACAATGGAGATCCAAAGGAAGGCTTCGAAGAACGTATTCTTCATTAACACCACAAGAAGTCACCCATTTATAATGATCGTACCTCTTCACGCCCTCCTTCAGCTCGTGTGGTAGTTGCCTGTGACACATCCATTATTCTGTATCGTTCCTTCTTATCCTCCACCATTCTAGTCTCATATTTGTCGATGTCAGGTACTCCTATCCATAAAAACAATTGCACAACAAGGTTTTCACCATTAGGAAACAAAATACAAATCTATGAATGTGTTCTTGGTGGTTATTAAAAATAGAGATTTTTGGTAACATTAGATTAGCCCATATGGCTAAAAACACTTATTTCCATATTCCCAATAAGAAAAGCAAAAGGCAACAATCCCAGAATTGCAATGACAATCACGAAATTTATTTCTCCAGCGTAGGTGCTCGTGAAGAGATTCTACCCTATAGAGTTGCACAAAATTTTAAAAAAGTTATACAGGATATTAGAGAGAAATTTATTCAATTGGAAATGTTGCAAACTATGTTTCAGGAAGTGAACTTAGTGAAGAGATAAAAGTTTGAAGAATTAGAATGGTTACCTGAGGTTCCTGAGTCCCCACCATAGACAGTACAAGTACTTGTTGATGAACTTGATCTCTACAATCTCAAGATTGAGTGCATCACCATAGATTCCAAACTAAAAGAAGTCTCCATTAGGATTACATAAATTGGTGATGTTGCTTGATCCAAACCAGGTAGCTCTACTGGGATCATCTCCTTTGCTGCAGTCAAAAAACCATGGCTCACAATTGGGGCCTTCAAGGCTGCAAGCTTGTTTCCAACACTCTTCTTGCCTATCAATTGCTAGAATGTACCAACTGGCACCTATTACCTTCATAAATTAATCCAAAAAGCCAATTTAGTCAATTTATGCCTTGAATCGCAATTTTGTTTGAAGCCTCTACGTTATTAGTTATAGTTTTGAGTACTGTGTCGGATTCAATCTTATTCCCGTACCAAGGACACAGAGACTAAGGCCTCGTTTGGCAACATCACTTTTTAGTCGAAAAGTCAAAAAATTACTAAAAAAGTCAAAAAGTAACTAAAAAGGCCAAAAGGCCAATAACCTATACCAAAAAATCAAAGATTCTCTTTTTTCTCTACTTTTTGCACATCTTGTCGTAAAAAATCAAATAGTCATCCCAAACATACTATTTTTTTTACATTATATTTTAGTCAAAAAGTCAAAAAATTACTTAAAAAGTTTATTCCCAAACGAGGCCTAAATATTCATCTTTTTCAATATATATATTTTTAAAGTGAAATAACTGTTAATATATATGGTATATATTAGGTTAATATATATGGCATATATTTAGGTATATATTGTTGGACAATTTTCACTGTATTTAATAAATAAACTCTGTTTGTATACTAAACAACAAACAGAATACAAAAGAAAAATAAGAAATGAGAGAGATTGTTTGATTATAAAAATCAAACCAATAAATAAAAATAGATTTTTCATTTTGTTACAAAAACAAAATCAAAATCTGATTTAAATACTTAATAAACCAGAAAATGAATTAATAACTTACTTGATTAATTTCTTGAACAATATTCTGATCAAGTCCAGTGTTAGACACTGTGTCCTTAAGAAAGATTCGTCATCTCCACGGTGCTTTCAAAATATAGACGTCTATCTCCCAGGATAAAATGATCAATCAACTACAAATTTTTCGTACAACGAACACACTAAGTATTTATACTCTTTCTCACAGAAATTTAGATGCAGCAAAATGCAGAAAGCAGTAGCAAATTAGGAACGAAAAATTAAATGAAAACATCAAATGAGAGCTAGTCTATTTATAGATGCAGTGGCACCCTTTTATTTTGAATTGAACAAGTACTGAACCTGTTGGGTTTAAATTGGTACTGTTTAGACAGATAATCGAATCTGTTTGGGTTTGAAATTTAAACAGATTTGAAATCTGTTCGGGTGGAACAGATTTGAATCTGTCCGACCAGTGAACCTGTACAAAACAAATTCTGAAGAGGTGTAAGAATTTTGAATTCAAAAATTGAAATTTAAATTGGACAGATTTTGTTTTACCAAAAAATAAAATTGAATTCAAATATTTTTGGCCCAAAAAGATTAGTATTGGGCCGAACAAGCCCAATCCAACCTCACACTACACACCCGCGCCCAAGCCCAGGCCCAGCCCAACCCGCCCACCTACCCCGACTGACCAGACGAACAGCGGGGCGCGCGTGAGGTAATTTTTGGGTCCAATGGGTCTCAGCACGTGGCAACTAGTCCTTATAGTGGCAATTACAACCAAATTTTTGGATACAGAGAAGACAATGATGACCAGAACCATCACATAGACACAGTCGAATTTGAAGTGTTTTACGACTGGACTTCAGAATGAAGTTGCCTACATATCCCAAAGATGGAAATCAAGCCTTACGTAGTTCAGGGTTAAGGTACACTCGGGTATTAACCTCTCCTTTTGCAATCTAACTTTTGCCAAGGCCGTCCTTCCGGGTTTTCAACTTTGCAAGCTTTTTTTTTTTTTTCATTTCTTTTTCATTTTTTTTTCTTTGTTCAGAATTTTTCACTTTCTTCACTTTTCTTTTTCTCTTTTTTTTTCTTTTCTTTTTTTTCTTGCTCTAACTTTTGCCAGGGTCGCCCTTCTGGGTTTTTGGCCCAGCGAGCCTCTCAACGGTAAAAGTGTAGCTTGGTCCCTGTCAAATGGTTTTGAGATCTCGAAGCCATCTGAATCCAAGAGAGTGGTCGTTGTTCGCTGACGATGTAAAAGTCGATCCGATAGGGGCTAAATTGCCCCCAGTGTTGTGGATTGGAACTTGGTTGTCCTTCAGCAAAACTTTCTAATGTCCCATTTTTGACTTTTCGAGTGCATCTGACATTTTTTCCGCCCTTAGTTCACGGGGTGCTTCTGATCTAGCTTCGCAAGCTTCTTTTGACGACGTTTGACCTTCTTGATCTGACTTTCTTGCCCCTAGTTCGAGGGCTACTTTGAATCCAGCCACACAGGCCTCTCATCATGATTGACCATTGAACATTCTAAATCCAAGTTCAAGGTTTCAAAGTAAAGGGGTCGAGTCTCGAGGCTGAGAGTGATCCTAGGCCGTACAACCTCAAGAGCGATTCCACACAGGTCTTCGCAGGACCGCGCAAAACATTTTTTGAAATCTTTTAAGAAAGCGACTAGTCCCTCGCGCTGAAGACAGTACAGAACCAATCTGGATCAAGCCAGGATCCTTCTCAGTACTCACATTAACAAACATGATTTCATTCATTAAAGGCTTAGCATGCCTCTCTTTCTCTCAATTGATCAAATTTTGCAAAACCCGAGGAATTCCTTCCTTTTCGTTTTCATTACAATGTTCAAAAAGGTTTTGAAAAACTTGAGTCGATATAATGACTTAAAGGCACAGAAGAGCAGATGAAAAGCACTGCCGTTTCATTCAAGTTTGCTGGCACAACAGGCTCAAAGGAGAAACAAGCACAAAAGCATGAAAACTACAGCTGTTTCAATTAGATCTTCTGGTGTAACTGGCTCCCCGGCAGAAACAGACTCAAAAGAAAGCGAAAAAACAAACACAAAACAAAAATAGTGATATTCGAGGTAACGCCTCCGGGATCACCCGACTCTAACAAACAGGACTGACTCGATACAACAAGATAGACCCAACTGACTCAGCATGAAAAGACTGACTCTATACAACGGGATAGATTCTAAATGACATAACAAAACTGACTCAATACCCGAGTTAGAAAGTACAAAAACCAACATTCACAAATGCTCAAAACAGTGCGTGCCATACGCCACATCTGGAGTAAACTGAGTGCCGCTCGCAGGTGGTTTATCCCCTGATCACATATTCGTACTATCCCCCAAGTTCACTGATCCAGTGGCAATAGACTTTGCTGAGCTGGTGCGGCGATGACCTTGTTGTCAAACAGATCATGTACATCATGGCGAAGATGAAAGCAACTGTCAGTGTCATGACCGATTTGTTGATGGTAGGCACAGTATTTAGTTTGGTCATGCTTTGGAGGGATAGGATCAGGTAGAGGTCGTTGTTCCAATGGTTTCAGATATCCTTTCTGGAGTAAGACCTCTAAAGCCTTTGACAAAGGCATATAAAGTGGGGTAAAAACCCTCTTGACTCGAGATGGATACTTGGTTTTTTGTGAGCTACTTCTGGACGCACCAGTGAATAGGGTAGCTGTTTTTGATGCAGTGGTGGTGACCATGCCCACTTCAGAAGATTTTGCAGCTGCATCACCACTGGTGGTCGCATTCGAACTGCGGGAAAATGCCCTCCTGGGCTACTCCTTCTCCTAGTCAATGAGGCCTTGCTTCATAGCGTCCTCGATCTGTACCCCAATCTCATGTAGATCTGCAAATATGGGGAGGGGGAGAACGATCATCTTCTGTATGAGCTTGGGCTGGAGGTTGCGCACAACCATCCGAATCTGATCTTTGTCAACAGGCCTGATGGTCATCATCGAGGCCTTAGCCCTCAACCGGGTTACAAAATCGGAGAAACTCTCCTTTGGCTCAAGCTTAGTGGTCTCAAGATCACGGGTTGTAATCTCAATCTGCGTGTTATAGAAGTATTGAGCTATGAAGGCCTCAGCCATTTCCTCCCAGTTCCTCTTAACGGAGTCCTCCAGTTTTGCATACCAAATAGCCGCTACACCCGACAGGGTCCGGCCAAACAAGGAAATCTTCTGCAATCTGGAGAGGCCCATCGGCCTTAGTATGTCTAAAAATAGCCGCAGATGTACCATAGGATCTCCAAACCCGTCAAAGCGGTCTATGTGTGGCATCTTAAATCGGTCCGGCAGCGTCATGGCCGAGTCAGTGTACCCATCCTCAATATCCGGAATGGACTTCACACCCTGAGACTTCTTGAACAGCTTTTCAAGCTTGCTCACTTTCAACGCTGTGGGGTCCACCTCAAACTCAAAAGGAGAATCCGGTAGGTTGGTCTGCGCTTTGGATAGCTAGGGTAAGATTGGGGGCGAAGCCGGCCCCGTTGGGATGTCTGCATCTTCCTGGACATTTGCTGTCTCCCCGAGTATTGGGACTCTTGGTGGGAGAGGAACTGGGTGTAAAGCAGATGCTCTGGTTTGTCTTCAGAGTTCGGCGATTAACTCTGCCTGTTGGGCCACTACTACTTGGCGTGGTACCACTTCGGCGGCAAGATCTCCTGTGCATGACCCGTATACTTTTCTAGAGCTGATGCATCATCTCTTCCATACTAACTGAAAACTCCTGATCTAACTGAACAAGTGTGTATCCGCTTTTTGAGGTGGAAACAGATATCTCAGCCCAACTGCGTACAGGTGAGGTGGATAATGACCGCTAAACCGGGGACTATTGAACGGGTGATCTGTGCCTGATTAGCCTTTTCTTGCCTTAGCACTGGCGAAGGGAACACTAGTTGCTCTGAACTAAATCTCTAACCTGACAAAGTCTATCAGCATGAATCCAATGTACCTGGGGTATATTGGAGCCCTCTAAAGCTATAGTTCCACGACTACTTTGCAAAAAGAGAAAACAGACAGCATCTCAGCTTGATTTCACCAGAACAGGTATAAGCATAACTGAACGACTATGCTCTCTATTGAATTCTGCTCAAAACTCTGCCTATACACTGATACCTTCGGGTAAAACTGATCCCCTCAAAATACTGATGCCCTCAGGCCTGATACCCAGACTTGCAAACTGATACATGCATTCCTGTAGAGGCACACTCTAAAAGCACATAGCAAGTAAGTGTGAGCCAAAAACACCCCTATGTTGGGGTAGGGTTTCCCTGTCCTATTTTGTCAGGAGCTAGGGTTTCATTACGCACGCAGCGGTTTCAAACAACCTACAATCGGGTAAGCAACCTATCCTAGCTTGGGATGGTTACTATGGATTCCGAATATGCACTAGGTCGAATGGTCAAAAAGGGTGCCCCGGTGAAAACCGGGGTTTGTGTTCCCATCGTGGCAGAGCCCGTAACCGGTCAGCCTTATGGCACACTTCTCAAAGTGAGCCTTCGGTAAACCGTTCAGGAATAGCAGATGGCAAACATAATGTCCTAGGCACACCAATGCAAATGCAATGCAAAGAAACACATAAGTGTAATCAAAACAAGATATCATGAGTTCGAGTCAAGTTCTCTAACTCCCCAGCAGAGTCACTAGAAACTGTAGACGCGCCCGAACGTCCCGGGAAAATCCCGTTTTGTTCATTGGGCTCACTACGGTTTGGACTCAATGTCACGGTTCTGAATCTAATCTCACAAAGTGCAATGCAAGATCGATAAATCACCAAAGAGTCCAAATCCGACAAATCGTTTTGAAAAACTAATTTTTAGAAAGAAGTGCCAAACATGGATTGCTTTGCCAGATAGAGTCGCCACCTAAATATTTTATTTTAGGAGAATTATGAAGTGCCAAACATGGATTGCTTTGCCAAACATGGATTGCTTTGCCAGATACGAGTCGGTGCCAAACCCTGACTCGTGCCTAAGGCCACGTGTCCATTATCACCAAAGTTCCTCGACTCGGGAACTTGGGTATGAGAGGGGAAGGTCATGCAATGAGCACCCCTGCTCGCCCGATCAAAGATCGGCCTTTACTAACATGATATCTTGTTTTTGAAAACACATGTGCTCTTATTCCGGTTATTTAACCTAGAATTACTATGTGATGTGCACAGCATACAAGTATAGACTGGATCGCCTAAGTTGGAACAAAACATCTTATGTTTGTTTTTTAAAGCGGTTTGCTACTTGCAAGTAGGCTAAAATACGGGTTTTTCCACCCTCAAGTGGGCTTAGAAAACATGGTGATTTGTCACTCTCAAGTGGGCTTAAAACTCGCAATCAATGAGTTATTCCAATTCAAGTAACCCAACCTCCACCCACAGGCATTCAGGCAGTTATATCACATAAGCAGTTAGTCTCATGGCAAGCATGCTATCACGGCAGTCACTCACACACATGCAAAGATGCTAAAGCATAAACACTTACCGAGTACTCCGAGCCAAAACAAAAGCTATGTTAGAAATCAATGCATGATCCTAGCTATGTCAAGAATGCCTAATGCAACACATACAAAATGCAACTAAGATAGGCTCGGCTATTCTAAAATGTCATATGAGATGCTACAGATAACATGCATTCAACTTGGAATTAAAATACAATGCAGTTAGCATGATGCGCCGAGCCTGGTGCATGCAAGACAGATGAATGGATGCAAGCATGTGAGCATAAGGATGCTAATTGAAACATGTCCTAAAACTAACCATCGTAAGCTAGTAAATAAAAGGCAGAAAGAAATGGGGGTTGGAAGACATACATCACACACACGCACACTTGTTACAAAATTTGCCCTCTCGACGGAGGGTCCGAATAAATAATACAGAACCAGCTAGCTAATCTAATTAAACTAGTTATTACACGACGAAAGGAATAACAAGTTACAACTACTTATTACACAACATTAACTAAGTAAACAATCTAAATGAGCATGCAAACTAAATGAATGTGGATTGCCCCAACTCTGCTTTGAATGACAAAGGATGCGTGCATGCTTGAATTGCCTTGTTCGGTAATCCCTCGCAACACTCCGACTTGCCTCTGTTTGCAATTGACCTCAGAACACTGTACAAAGCTCCAGAAGGCTGAAACTCCACCCTGGGAATTTGTGGGAAGGCTGCCGACCAGCTATTGGCCTTGGAGACCACCTGCCGACCACTTTTGTGGTGAAAAACTAGAAAAAGTGGTTAGCCAGCCACTAAATCTGGTCGGCCGACCAGTTTTTACCCCTAGTTTCTGGTTTTCTGCAACAGAAGGCAAGAGAGAGAGATGGCAAAGTATTCGCAAAACATGTGTGCACGACCACTCTCCCCATCATTGCATAAGCTCAAGGGAGTGTAGTCCTTAACCCTTGAGCCATCAATCACGCATCTCGATGCATGATGGCCGAGGAGTCGAATTGCACGACTCAATGTGAAATGAATGCATATACAAGCACCTAAAGCCAACAACTCCATCATGGGTAGTCAAGAGTGTCAGCGACCGGGAATCGAGGCACATTTCATCATTTCAAGCATGAAACGTCCCTCGTTCCCTGTGTTCGAACTAACCTTTATTCCAAACACGATGCAACAAACAAGGCATGCACCAATGCAACTCTAGCATGCAATCTTAATGCAATGCAACTAAGTCATGCAAACATGCAAGGGATAACATGCAAATATGCAATTAGCATACACAATGCTATGAACTAACAATGGCATACTGAATGCACATGACACTTAGCATACATAATACAAGTAGAAACTAACACACAACGAGATGAACAAGGCACGCACAATGCAATGATCAATCATGCGACAACATGGCATACTCAATGCTATAAACTACAATGACATACTCAATGCAAAATGGACTTAAACCAAAATGGATGGACCTCAGCCACACCCAAATCAGTAGCCAATAGATGATGGAAAGAAGGCATCAAAACACATACGATTATGCACAATGCAACGGCCCCAAGTCTAAGGCACAAAACACAACTTTCCAAACGCATTGAAAGGATGAAATATGGAGTGCAATGACACATGTTTCAGCTCTGAAATGGCATACAAAATGACTTTGAATTATGTAAACAACTCATGTAACGCATGTTGAATGGCTCAAGCATCGAAACTAGTGAAGTGTATTACACTACAAGCATGCAAGGCAATGCTCAAATGGCCAAATGGCCAAACCAACTCCAAACATACCCTATGCAGGCCCAAAACAGTAGCAAAATGAGTTAGGGTGATGGCTTGAAAGGCACAAAAATGAAGCTCATGCAATGGCTCACAAAATAGGGTGTAAAAGCACAACTCTCAAGGGTACTTAGGGAGTGGAAAACATGGTAGTATGACAGCCCTTTATCCTCTGAAATATCATGCTCAATGATGCCAAAACATGAAAATACCTCAAGTTAAGCATGCAAGGGACTTCAAAACTCAAAGCTGGTCAAGGCTATTACACTACAAGCATGCATGGAAAGCATCTTTCGACCAAGAGGCCTCAAAATAGAGCTAAGAAAACCCAAAATATGAACAAAATCAGGTTGGAGCATGGCCAAAATATGCTACAATAGAAGGCCAAAACATCATGCATTCTAAGCTAGTAAACATGATTTACACTACAAGCATATGAAGCATGTGAGAGGCTACCAAACCAGCCAAAAACAAAGTCATGGCATGCCAAATGATGACCAAAAACCCACTGAAATATGACCAATACATGCAAGAATGACATGCTACTTTGATAAGCCACAAAAGGGATTACTCTACACATGCAAGAGACAAACCCAAGGTGACCAAACCAGCCATAGACAGAGTCTAGGAAGGCCCTAAAAGTCACCAAAAAGTGCCTAAACCAAGCCTTGAAACTATGAAAACATATGCTCCTTTGATAGGCCAAAAATGCAAGCAAACAAGACCAAAAGAGAGAGGGTCACCCCTTTCTAATTTAGGGCCCCTCTCTGATTTAGGGCTTCAAAACCACATGCCAACCACTGAAAATCCACTGGATTTCAGTGGCTAAAATGCCGTGCAAGGATTAACTCAAAGGCCATATGGCATGGCACAAAACAAGGCCAAATAGGGCATGCAAGAGGGAAGATGACCCTTAGCATCAAAAGGACCTTAAACAAACATGAAAAACACTTAAATATGCAGCTTTTTTCAGTTGACAACAAAGCTCAAATAAGCATGCAAGTATGGCTAAGAGAGTGATCAAGACAAAGCTTAAAAAGAGATAAAAGAGATTACCTTTGAAGCTCAGCAAAACCAGCAAGTTCCTCAGCCAAAAACCACCCTTTTAACCTCCAAAAATAACCTCTAGAAACCTCAGTTCAATGGTAAGGATGTATGGCTAAGAGTTGGGGTGTTAAAGATCAAGAACAATACACACTTTTGGCTCAAAATATAGAGATATAGAGAGAGATATGTGTTTGTGCCTTAAGCAAAAATTCAGAACCTGGTTCAAGGAGAGGGAGAGCCTCTCTTATAGAAGAAACAAAGGGTTCAAGCTTCTTGGAGAAGCTAAACTTGGATGCAATCCCTCCATACACGTGTATGGAGGATACAGTCTGTGCCCTCCAGTTGGCATCCACACCGCCAAAAACAGAAGGAAAAGCCGCCACCGTAAAAGGTGGTCGGCCTGCTACTTTTAGTGGTCGGCCGACCACTTTTTCTGGTTTTCCAAAAAAAAAGTGGTCGGCCAGGGTAATTGGTGGTCTCCACACTGAAAGCAAGCCAATGGTGGGATGGGAAACCAGAAAATGTGGCCCAAAGACCAAGAAAACCAGTTTCCCGACCAGAAAACCGACTGGCGGGGAGAAAAGTGGTTTCCAAGGAGAAAGCTGGTCTCCCACCCTTGTACCACCTTCCAAACAAGGTTCGTGCTAAGAACGAACCAACACGGATGCAAAACGAGAGTTCGAGAGGCAAGACGCGCGGCCGGGGGCCTCGAAAACTGGCTGTTGAGCACAAAAAGTGGCATATGACCACAAAAGTGGTCTCCCGAACCACAGTGTCCCTCTAGACAGAGGAAACAAGGTATGTTCCAAAAAACGTGCGAAACGGAAAATGTTAAGCTGTCCCGAACCGAGGCGCACGACTGACGGCTCCAAAAACCAGAAACTAGTCTCCAAACGGGAACAGTGGCCTACGACCACGAAAAGTAGTCTACGACCACTGAGAGATGGTCTACAAGACCTCTCCCTCCCTCCGGGAAGAGAAAACAAGACTTAGTCCGCAAACCGAGTCAAAGCACAAAGAGTTCCGAGGCCCGGAGGCAAGGCTCTCAGCCAAAACTCCGAAACCTCATAACGAGCACAACATGCACCATCACTAAGCGCTCAATCGATGACGCCTGAGTCTTAAGGACGGTCAAAAATGGGGTGTCTACACGGCTTTGAACCTTCCCTAGTGATAACCTATCGGACTTACTAACTAACCAATGGACGTGATGCCTTGAATTGTTCAGCCGTTTGTGTAAACCAAGACAATAGATTTCACACAAAATATCTTCTAACATATCGTGGTTCTCATTATTGTGTTCATTTTGGCTTTGAACACTCCTGGTTTTCATGAGTGCTTTCTAGAGAATTTAGCCTCTTCATTCTTATAGAACTAGCCCCAGTTCGACACTCATATAGATGATTCTTATTGTGAGTATCTCCTTATACTCGTCTTGATTTTATGCCTAAATCAAGATATAAGTAATCATTAAAAGTAAAGCTTATCCTTATACCCCTGCAGATAACACATGTTGCAGTTATCACTCTCACCATAGGAATGGGTAGGAATTTTAATCCCTTGGTGATTTCTGGTAAGCCACACATAACTTAGTTGTCCCTTTGAACTTAGTTCTTGAGATCTAGAGTCATATAAGTAGGGTTACCATTATGATGACTCTTAAGTAATAGGCTTTAATCCCATCCCCTTCGATTAACTATACAATTGCTCTTTTATAAAACCTTTTGTTAACGGATCCACAATATTCTCTTTAGATTTTATATAATCTATTGAGATTATTCCATTTGAGAGCAATTGTTTTACGGTTGTCACGACCCAAACCCGCCCCTATAGGTTTAGCATCGTAACCGGCCAATAATTCTGGGAACCGAAGGCCTCTGAAACAAATTAACATAATGTTAGGGGCTAGCAGAAGCAAATAACAAATATACAACGTCCATTGAGCTGTGTAGACTTATATGAGACAGAAAAATTTTAAACTTTTTATATACATATATACACATCATCCTTACGTCGTAATATATATATAAATCAGACAAAAAAGACTTAGCCCCTTTTTCAAAATACGCAAGACTTGTTTAACCAAACAAGAAAACAGAACTTAAACTTTAAATCACATAGCGACAATCACTTAACATATACGGAACCTCCACGGTTGGCTGACAAAAACAAAAATGAAGGCCGTCAACTCTGGCCCTGATCACGCGCCTGCTCACCTACATACATAATATAAACTGTAAGCGAAAGCTCAGTGAACAATAACAGAGTAAAAGGGTTTCAATGAATGAGTCTATACAGATTCAGAAATCATAATTCAGTTTCGTATCAAATTCATAATTTGTCCAGATCATATACAGAAATCATGAGGTACACTTAAGTATACATGATACATCCATTAGCATTAACAGAGTAGATACAGAACAGATGCAGACACGTGAGGGTTACTAATAACCAGTTCCATAAAGAAACCTCCGGATCCGGGTAACAGAGAATAAACACGCTGAGCCCCCATGACGGGGCCTCCGGTATAGGTAACAAAGTGCAAATAAATTAAGTTCCATGATGGAACCTCCGATACCGGGTAACAGCCAACAGATATCACATGGTGCTAAGGATGTCACGAATATATATCAGAAATTGGACAATCATTCATTGTACAGAACATATCATTTCAGAAAACAGATCTTAATTCATCACACAGAAAATAAATAAAGTTGAACGTAGTTTTACTAGGTTATTACTCACAGATAGCCACAGAAGCAAATCAGACGGACTGGACATATCAGATAAATCAAGCAGGCAATGGCGCGTGACCTACACAAGCACATAATATATACACATTGAAATACAATATTACTTCCTTGTCAAACTTGACTCTTCTAGTCTTTTTTTTCCATCTAAATAATCCGAAATTCTACTACGCTTATTCTTTTCCATTCAAATAAACCGGATTCTTATTTCACACATTCTTTCATTACTAAGTCCTTCTTTTCCAAATAGATTAATCTTTTACTTAGCTTTTTAAACAATTACCACTAGATCAATGATTCATTCTTTAACTAACTAATTTATGTTGATTGATAGCTTATTAATCTTTATCGAGTCATAAATCATGTCTAGAATGCTTTAGGAAGAGATGATGATAAAAATATGAATTAAATGCAACTTTCCAAAATATGCTGAAAATGGGGTCTTCGCTTGAGCGCCACTTTGGTCGCTCGAGTGGACTATAAAATTTGAAAAACTTCTAGGAGCTCGATTTCCACGCTCGAGCGAGACTTTCCTCGCTCGAGTGGACAGCGTAAATTCTGGAATTTCCAGAATTGCAATTGAAGTTCAAATTTGATATTCAAAGCCTCAAAACATGTATTTTTGGTACATAAAAATTGAGAACCATTGTATAATTTAGTAAACACTTTCAATTAGAAATCATTTATTCAAAATCATGCTCTAATTGTCCAAATTTAGTTTTAACTCATCTTCTCCATATCAAACCCAATTTCAAGCCCACTAATTTTAAAACACGAATTAAACTTTCAAAACTCTAGAAAAATTCATAATGCACGTACAATTTGAACTCAATTTCATGTTAGGACAAATAAATTCAACCCAAAGTAATTAATTTCTAAGTTAATTTTCATACATTTGATCATAGCTTCAATTTCTCATTTTCTCTTTAATTACATAAAATTGGCATCAAATTCTTTCTATTTTCCTTGAAATCATGAAATTGGAGTCATGAAACTTCTTATAAATTTTCCAACTAATTTCCATAATCTTAAACTCAACTTAATTTGTAACCTCAACTTAATTCATAGTTAAAATATGCTTAATTTAAATAAAATTTTAAATTACATTACATGCATGGATTAAAAATATAATTATAAAATCAGAACTTTATCTAGCATTAGGATTAATTCTAATATTTCATAAACTTGATGTTCATAAAACATTTCCTTTTTGTCTTCAAAATATGAGATTGAATTAATCCAAATCCTTCAAAATCCATGATGTATGTATCATTAGAGTATTAAACTTGTAAAATTTATTCATGCATGTAACAAATGGAACTTAATCTCATGCAAGATTATAGAATTAAGGTCAAAATAATTGATTTCTAATTCAATTTCCATAAATTGAACATAACTCTATTTATTCATCATCTTGCTAACTTCATCTATTTATATGAAATTGAACCCAAGTTTAACAAATTTAAGAAATCATAATTCATACTCTTGGTCCTAACTTGATTTTACATGCAAACCCAAATTTAATCTCATAAGTCTTTTTACACATGAATTAAATCTAAAACTTTAAAATTCTAACATGCATGCAAGGATGAACCTCAAATTTATGAAGAATAATAAAAATCAAACTCAAACTAATTAATTTCCATAATTATGAATCTAATTTAATTTCTTGCTCAAAACCCAATTTCTTACAAACCCATGGAATTGGTTCCATAACTTTCTTAATTTTAGCTTTTAACTAAATTATCTACAAAAATTAAGACAAATATTTACCTAAAATTGTTGAATTCTTGAACCTTCTTCCTAATCTTTTTTTTTTTTCTACACTTCCTCTTGCTTCCTCTCTTTTTCCTTTAGTTCATCTCTTAAGTTAGCTTCAGAATTTCCAGCAACCTGGGTTCTTGTTCACAAAGTTGAGCCCTCTCTCTCTCTCTCTCTCTCTCTCTCTCTCTCCCTCTTTCTCGGCTCTCTCTCTCCCTCTAGGATTCTGACAGCATATATCCAACAAATGCTAACCCAAACACTTTTTAACTCATTAGTTATACACACACAGGCACCTCTTGGCCCTGGCACACGTATACACACTTGCACTTCCTAGACAATTCTATAATTGAATCATAAATAGAATTAAATTAATGCATAATTACTCATTAGCTTAATTAAGCACAACTCAGTCTTGATTAATCATAATTAGTACATAACTTAATTTATCATAACTAATCACAAATCTCACATAATTTAATTAGTCTAATTTGACTTCCATTATAACCCAATTAATTACATTTAAATTTATCAATTTGAATCAGATTTTTAATCAAACTTCCGAAAGGCTCCAAATATTAAATTAAATTTACTATCATTATCAATTTTGATTTCCCAAAATCATTTAGGCCTTCAATTTCTGATCAGACTTAAATTTTCATCAATAAATTACATATTCAAATTGGACACCTCATAATTAAATTTAATTTATAATAGACACAACCCTCAATCCTCATGGCTTAATCAACTCCAATTCAGACCCAATTAATAAAATATCAATTTTATGTATCTAAATCGAATATTTAATTAAGCTCCCATACAGTCCGATACTCAAAATTAAATAAATTCAATTCACCAATTATACTCTCTTGAGTCACGTTAGTTTTCAATTTCAAATTTCAAAATAAATCCTCAATAGAATCAAATACGAATCAAACTAAATAATTCTTGTGACCCCAAATTAAATTAGAACAATAGGCACCTAAAATCCAAATCTCCTTAATTAGTTAAGTGTTATTCATTATATGCGGTGGGGTCATCACAACGGTATTATGTCGACGACGAATATGTCGTGACTTACCATTATACATATGATTCTGTACCCTATCTATTGCAGATTGACTATCACAATAAATGCAAATAGTTGGCACAGGTTTTGGCCACATTGGAATGTCTTCTAAGAAGTGACGAAGTCATTCTTCTTCTTCTCCTGCTTTGTCTAAAGTAATGAACTCGAATTCCATTGTGGATTGTGCAATGCATGTTTGTTTTGTGGATTTTCAAGAAACAGCAACGCCTCCCAGAATAAACACATATCCACTAGTGGATTTTGAATCTTTAGTATGTGATATCCAATTGGCATCACAATAACCTTCGAATACTACTGAATATAGAGTAAAGTTCAAACCATGATCACAGATAAATCTTAAATATCTAAGAATCCGAATGATCGCTTTCCAATGGTCTTATCTGGAGTTACTAGCATACCTACTCAATTTACTGACCGCATAAGCTATGTCAGGACAAGTACAATTCATTAGGTACATTAGGCTTTCAATGATTTGGGAGTATTTTAACTGAGACATTGCATCACCTTTATTTTTCGATAAATAAAGACTGATGTCTACAGGTGTTCTAGCTACATTCATATCATCCTTGATAAATTTACTAAGAATTTTCTCAATATAATGTGATTGAGATAATACATATCCATCAGATGTTTTAGTAATTTTCATTCCTAATATAACATCTACGACCCCCATATCTTTCATATCAAATCTTCTATTAAGCATTTGCTTAGTTGATTTAATCATGTTTTGACTGCTTCCAATGATAAGCATGTCATCCACATAAAGACAAACTATAACATATCTTTGGTCAGTATTTTAAATATAAACGCACTTGTCACATTCGTTTATCTAAAACCCATTAGTAAGCATAGCATGACCAAATTTTTCATGCCATTGCTTACGTGATTGTTTTAATCCATAAAGAGATTTTACAAGCCGACAAACTTTCTTTTTTTGCCCTGGTACTACAAACTCTTTGGGTTGCTCCATATAGATCTCTTCATTTAGATCTCTTTTAAGAAAGTTGTCTTAACATCCATTTGATGTATTTCTAAATTGAACAATGCTGCTATAGCAATCAGAATCCGAATGGATATTATTCTTGTCACAGCGAAATATGTGTCAAAGTAGTTCAGACCTTCTTTTTGTCTGTAACCTTTTACTACAAGTCTTGCTTTATACTTGTCTATTGAACCATCTGCTTTTATTTTTCTCTTGAATATCCACTTATATCCAAGAGGTTTAGAACCAGGTGGAAGATTTACCAATTCCCAAAATATGATTTTGCATAATGGATTCAATTCCATTATTAACAACCTATTTCCACAAAGGTGCTTCAGAACCTGTCATTGCTTCTTTAAAGCTTTGAGGTTCATTTTCTAACAGGCATGTCAGAAAATCTGGACCAAAGGATTTTGATGTTCTTGTTCTCTTACTTCGTCTTGGTTCATCATTATCCTATTGGTCGAGACCATTACTAGTCTCTTGTGTTTGATTGTCATTAGTTTCTTGACTTTGTGTACAATCATAAGTTCTTTTCTGTGAACTTAATTCATGTCCTTCCTTGTAAGGAAAGACATGTTCAAAAAACACAGCATTCCTTGACTTTATAATAGTGTTCACATTTATATTAGGTATTTCTGATTTATAAGTCAGAAACCGATATGTACTTCTATTCTGAGCATAACCAATAAACACACAATCCACTGTTTTTAGGCCCTATCTTTGTCTTTTTCGGAACAGGAACTTCAATTTTTGCCAAACACCCCCACACTTTTAAATATTTGTAGAAAGGTGGTTGACCTTTCTATAATTCATAAGGAGTGTTATTAGTTTTCTTGTGGGGTATTCTGTTAAGAACATAATTAGCAAACAATATTACTTCCCCCGACAAGTTCTGCGGTAAGCCCGAACTTAGTAACATGGCATTCATCATTTCTTTTAGAGTTCTATTCTTCCTTTCAGTAATTTCATTTTGCTGTGGAGAATAGGGTGCTGTAGTTTGATGAATAATGCCATGTTGTGCACAAAATTCATTTAAAGGTGCATCATATTCACCACCCCTATCACTTCTAACCATTTTAATGGTTTTTCCAAATTGATTTTCAACTTTTGTTTTGTAGAGTTTAAACATTTCTAAGATTTCATCTTTGTTTCGAAGTAAGTATACATAATAATATATTGTGCAATCATTGATAAATGTTATAAAATACTTTTTGCCTCCTCTAGTTTGAACAAATTTAAGATCACATACATCAGTATGAATTAATTCTAGAGGTTCGATTTTTTTTTTCAACATATTTAAATGGAGCCTTAGTTAGTTTCGTTTCTACACATATTTCACATTTATGATTCGGATCAATTTCAAACTTTGGTATATAATCCAAACCAATTAATCTACGCAAAGCATCAAAATTCATATGTCCCAATCTACCATGCCATAAATTCGACTCAAGAATATAAGCAAAAGATGTGTTATTCTTATTAATAGCAACTTTTGGTACAACCGTCATTACATTTAATTTAAAGAGACCATCACTCATATATCCCTTATCAACATACATACCACTCTTTGATAATACAAATTTATCAGATTTAAATACAAGCCTAAAACCATTTTTACTTAACAAAGAGCCAGAAACCAAATTCTTCCGGATGTTAGGCACATGTAGTACGTTGTTGAGGGTAAGTTCTTTCCCTGATGTCATCTTCAAGATCACCTTTCCTTGTCTAGCCACAGTAGAAGTAGAAGAATTTCCCATAAAAAGTTGTTCACCATTTGCAGCCTCATTGTAGGTAGTGAACATCTTCTTGTCCACACATATGTGACGAGTTGCTCCAGTGTCAACCCACCATTCCTTGAAATTTCCAACCAAATTAGCCTTAGACACCACAGCAGAGAGATTGATGCCATTTACCCCGTCAGAGATGTAATCTAATTATGTCACATTAGCTTGATTGGTAGTCTTCTTACTTGTGCTTCCTTGATCCTTCTTAGGGCGGCGACAGTCAGAAGCTCGATGTCCAGTCTTGCCACAGTTATAACATTTTCTTTTGAACTTCTTGTTGCCATTGTTGTCGCCTTATTTGGGACTATCTCCAATAAACTTCCTCTTTTTGTTATGTGGTTTGTGAACTTGTTCAACCACGTTAGCCTTGAACTCAATGGGATTTTTCCCATTCCACTTTTCAGCCTTTCAGTTATCTCCCTCAATTCTTAATCTTACAATCAATTCATCCATGGTCATCTCCTTGCGTTTATGTTTTAAATAATTTTTGAAATCTTTCCAAGCTGGTGGTAACTTTTCCACTAAAGCAACGACTTGAAAAGACTCGCTAAGAGACATACCTTCAGAATAAATATCATGCAAAATTATTTAAAAATTTTGAACTTGAGAAATTACCGTTTAGGAATCTACCATAACGAAGTCCAGAAATTTACCGACAACAAATTTCTTCGTGCCAGCATCCTCTGTCTTGTATTTCTTCTCCAAAGAATCCCACAATTCTTTTGTTGTTTTCAGAGGGCTGTAAACATTGTACATCATGTTGTCAAGGCCATTAAGGATGTAGTTTCTGCATAGGAAATTTGAATGTTTCCAAGCATCTACAACGACAACAACTTACCGATCACTTTCATCTTCTCTCAGTACTAGAGCCTCTTCACGAAGAAACCGGGCCAAATTTAGAATTGTAAGATAAAACATCATTTTCTGCTGTCATCTCTTAAACTCAGTACCGTTAATTTTTTTTGATTTTTCTCCATGATTTATTGGAACTTGAACATGATTCTGAATAGGGATCAGAGTTGGTGTAATAATTGGAGTACCACTTCCAGTTGCAATTTCAGTTGCAGTAGCCATAATATCTTATTACAAAAATCAGAAAAAACCAAAACATAAATTAATTTTCTAGATACTAAAACCAGAAAATAAATTATAACACAAAATAATTTTATTTTCCTTATTACTAAAACTAGAAAAATAAAATGCCAGAATAATTTTTTGTAACACAAATTGATATTTTGCAATTGTTAATGACACTTGTGACACCCGAATTTTCTTTTTTAAAATTTAAAATTGCAATAAATAGAACTCGAAAAAAAAAAAGAGTTAATAAATAAATCAATAAAAAAAATAATAATTAATAAAAACATGCATAGTTAAATTGTTAAGGAAATAAAATGTGAGGCACCGCACGTTAAATATTTTAGTGAGTGGTAAGTGATGTTTTATAGTTGGGTGGTGAGGTTTTTAGACACGAACCTAACCTATAATCATACGAAATTTTTAGGGATCATTGTGAATTACCAAAAAGTGTGCCAACCCTTAGAATTATAAGAAGCCAACCCTTATCTCCTAGAGCCAATGAATTAGACGACCTTTGGACATTTGCCGAAGTAAGAGTCAAAGGACAGGCCAGGTGGCGCCTTCTAAGACACATAATCAACTTGGGCCCCAAGAATTGATGCATATAAATAGGGCGTTATAGTAGAAGCAAGGATGGAATCGACGAAAAGAGTAAAAGAAGGAATAGCACGGGAGGTTCGGTAGCACGGGAAAATAGGGATAAATTTATATTAGAGGTGAGTTTTATTATATCTTGAGTTACCATAATGTGTTTTCTACATGTCTTGAGTTACCATAATATATTTTATGAATAGTTTGAGTTACCACAATTTATTTTATATAATTTATGTTTTATGGTTAGGTTAATGTTTCAATTATGTGGATTATTTTCTGAACTCTATTTGCGTAAATTAAAACCCATGGATATATTTGTTTAAATTTTAGAAATTATTTGACAATGATCTTGTAAACAATTATTTTCTGTAAGTACCACCACGGGAGTTCCATGCCTTGGGGGATTTAAATAACTATTGGCCCCTGTTTGACCACTTTGTGGTCCCCTGTTTGTCATAGATCCATTGACCCCTGTTCTGATTGTCATTCTAGTGACCCTTGTTCTGTTCTGTTCAGTACCGTGGATATAGTTATCTAATTCAGTTTCTGTCACTTAATTAATTTATGTATTCAACTCAAATTATGTTAATATTTTAGCTTAAATAACTATCCATGACTATTTTGGTGCCCTTGTACTCATAGTATAATATTTCTCACTCTGCTATGTGCTTATAACTGTTACCCCTTTCAGGTGACGAAATTTAGCGAGATCAAGATGGGGAATGAATCACTGTATTGTTTTTTTTTATATTTATTTTTAAGATTTCTATCTTCTTCTTTTTTTTATCAGACTCTTGTAATACAATAAAGCTCAATTGACTATGTTTGTTTCATTTAATTAAACATTTGGTACCCAATTATTTTATTTTAATTTATTTAATTTAACCACTTGCGTTACGACTATAAAATTATTTGAATTATTTTATATTTATCTTGTTACGACGTCGAGCCTTTGGGTACCGGGTTTGGGTCGTGACAGTATATTACTACTAGTTGTCAAAGAAAATAGACAGTATATTACTACTATTTGTTTCCTAATCAAAATATCACTTTTGTGAAAACACAAAAAATTAAATACAATGAAGACACCAAAAAACGTATCTGTCTTAAGATTGTTAGACAATTTTCGCTGTATTTAATAAATAAACTTTGTTTGTGTACTAAACAACAAACAGAATACAAAAGAAAAATAAGAAATGAGAGAGTTTGTTTGATTACAAAAATCAAACCAATAAATATAAATAAATAAATAAATAAAAACATATTTTTTATTTTGTTACAAAAACAAAATCAAAATCTAATTTAAATAAATAATAAACCAGAAAAATGAATTAATAACTTACTTGATTAATTTCTTGAACAATATTCCGATCAAGTCCAGTGTTAGACACGATGTCCTTAAGACAGATTCGTCCTCTCCACGGTGCTGTCAGAATATGGATGTCTATTTCCTAGGATAAAATGATCAATCAACGGAAAATAACAGCACTACAAATTTTCCGTACAACAAACACACTAAGTGTTTATATTCTTTCTCACAGAAATTTAGATGCAGCAAAATGCAGAGAGTAGTAGCAAATTAGGTACGAAAAATTAAATGAAAACATCAAATGAGAGCTAGTCTATTTATAGATGCAGTGGCACCCTTTTATTTTGAATTGAACAGGTACTGAACCTGTTGGGTTTGAATTGGTACTGTTTGGACAGATAACCGAATCTGTTTGGGTTTGAAATTTAAACAAATTTGAAATCTATTCGGGTAGAACAGATTTGATTCTACCTGGCTAGTGAACCTGTACAAAACAAATTCTGAAGAGGTGCAACAATTTTGAATTCAAAAATTGAAATTTAAATTGGACAGATTTTATTTTACCAAAAACTAAAATTGAATTCAAATATTTTTGGCCCAAAAAGATAGTATTGGGCTGGACAAGCCCAACCCAACCTCACACCACGCACCTGTGCCCAGCCTGCCATGACGACGGCGTACGCTATAATTTTTGGGTCCAATGGGTCTAGCCCATTTTGTCCATAACCTCTCTCTACAAAACTTGGGTGCCCCTTGGGGCCTGTCTCATGTTTCAACTCCAAGCCTTATAAACACACTCAAAGTTTCCCACCAAATCAATGTGGGACAAGCCAATATTCAAATCTTAAGGAATTTTCACAAAGACTCCATTTCCATGGAGCTCACTTTGGCTTCAATTTTCCATTCACCCGATAATGATTTTGAGCAACCAAATATACCACGTGAATCACAACGCAGCATAGAACGCATTACCACTTAAACCTGCCAACTTTGACACTCGGGCCTACCTAAAAAATAAACCAAAGTTTAAAAAAAATTATGTTTCTACCCAATTTTTTCAAAACATTTCTAACATATATTTAGGCCATAATTTAGGTATATAATATTAGGGATTGGTTCCCTGTAAATCTATCTTCCATACTTAATTGTAATACTTATATAAAAGTCCTTGTACCTTGATTCATATATACAATTGATGCATATTTCTCTCAACCATTGTAACGATAGTAATGACAATGAGTCATAGGCATGAGTACTTAATTACATATGTGGGCCACATGCCTCATACTCTTTTTTAAATGTCAAGTGTCAAGTACATTAAATTGTCTTTGTAGTATAATTTTAAACAAGATAGAAATGATTCCAAATTGGGAAGAGGAACAAAAGTTGTATTGTGTGGATCAAAATTTGAAAAATTAACGTACTCAGAAAAATTATCAAAAAGTTCTCAAAATTTGAAATCTACAGACTAGATTTATCTTTTAGGTGTGGCTCTATAACAAGAAGTTTAAATCTCTACACTGTAGATTTTAGGTTTTGAACAGGTTTCTGAGTATGACATTTTTTAATTGCAATTTTAGAATAATGCTTCGCTGATAATTATAATAAAATAAAAAATAAAAAAAAACACAGAAATATCAAATCTATGATTCACATTTGAAGTTTGTGTTGTAGTCCCGTATTTTAAGTAAATCTAGACTATCAATGTTAAATTTTGGATATTTTTTGGATTTTTATTTATGGAATTGTAGTATTGCTCTAAAAATATTGAAGTCGAATACGAAACAAAGGGCTTACATGGCTGGCCATCGTGAAGAGCATGAGATTGTAAGCAGCTCCAGGCCAAGTAGTTTTCATGACAACCCCAGTGGACTTGATTATTTGAGATGAGAGGAAAGATAAGACATAGCCTCAGAAGGACTTGAACCATCACAATTGATCTTAGAAATAGTATCATGTCAAGCATATTTTCAGAGGCTTTTTCCACACTAATATTAATTTATTTTTCAAACTAAGTCTACTTTTGAGAAAATTTTCCAATCTAAACTGAAGCGTTTTTACAAAACACGCTTTCAATATTTTTGTGATCCACGTAGGCAAAATAAACAAAATCATAAAAACGTATTTACAAAATGTACTTTTAATTAAGATCGCGTAATTACAAAACACGTGTATAAATTGATTTAGAAAACGTGTTTTGAAAACACGCTTTCAAGTTTAACCGAGATGGAGTTGGCCCCGCTGGTGACATCTCACTTTTCTATTCGATGTCAACTCACACACATACACCACCAACGCAAGAAATTATTCAATGCCCCTCCACCAACTCCTACTTTAACATATATTAGGGGTTGTTCAAGTCAAATTAGGCAGTGGTGGGTTTTTTTGTTAGAAAAATTAAAAAGTAAAAATATTGAATCATAATATTTATTTATATATTTTTGTCATAAAAAATAAAAAATTAATTAAAATAATTACTTCTCAAACACCCTTTTAATAAATAAAAAAAAGTAAAAAATCATTACAAAAATCAAAAAACTAAAAAATAATTTTAAAAAATCAAAAAATTCTTATCATTTTCTCTACTTTTTGCATATTTTTTCATAATAAAAAAATCTAAAAATTATTCTCAAAACTTTTATTTTTTTACCTCATATTTTAATTAATTTTTTTAAAAAAAATTTGGGCGAGAATAATTCTAAAAAATCAATAAATTTTTTTTAAAAAAATAATGGCTTGTCGCCAGTTGAAATTTCAACTGGACCAAACAGTTGAGAATTTGTTTAAATTTTTTGGTAATTTTTTTTTTTTAAAATTTAATTAAAATATGAGGTAAAAAAATAAAATTTTTGAGAATAATTTTTAGATTTTTTTATTATGAAAAAACATGCAAAAAGTAGAGAAAATGATAAGAATTTTTTGATTTTTTAAAATTTTTTTTTTTTATTTTTGTAATGATTTTTTACTTTTTTTTTTATTAAGGCTTAGTTTGGCATAATAAAAAAAAGTCAAAAAGTTAAAAAATCACTATCCTATTTAAGTCACATCATTTCTCTATCACATCACTTCAAACCCAACCCATACCCAACCCATATTTCATAAAAAGTCAAAAAGTATACTTATTTAGTTTATCCCAAACAACCCCTAAGAAGGTGTTTGAGAAGTAATTATTTTAATTAATTTTTTATTTTTTATGAAAAAATACATAAATAAATAATATGATTCAATATTTTTACTTTTTAATTTTTCTAACAAAAAAACCACCACACAAGCAGTGCCTAATTTGACTTGAACAACTCCTAATATATGTCAAAGTAGGAGTTGGTAGAGGAGCATTGAATAATTTCTTGTGTTGGTGGTGTGTGTGTGTGTGTGTGTGTGAGAGAGAGAGAGAGAGAGTTGACATCGAATAGAAAAGTGAGATGTCACCAGTGGGCCAACTCCATCTCAAATTTAATTAAACTTGAAAGTGTGTTGTCAAAACACGTTTTCTAAATCAGTTTATAAACACCTTTTGTAACCGCGTGATCTTAATTAAAAGCGTGTTTTCTAAACATGTTTTTATGATTTTGTTTATTTTATTTGCCTAGACCACAAAAATACTGAAAACGTGTTTTGTAAAAACGTTTCAACTTAGATTGGGAAATTTTGCAGAAATACGCTTAGTTTGAGAAATAAATTAGTATAAGGGCTGAGTTTGGAAAAGCCTCACACTACAAGAAACTACACTTTTGGCGACTAATTTTTTAGTCGCCAAAAGCCCTGATTTTGGTCGCCGAAGATATTCCCCGACTAAAACTTTTAGTCACTGGCTTTGTCGCGAGTACGTTGTCGGCAAAGGTAATGGCGACTAAAACAATTTTTAGTCGGCATAAGTGCAACACAAATGGCGACTAATATGTTGGTAGGCAAAACTGTAGGGTATTAGCGACTAAATGTAGTTTAGTCGCAGATGACTGCCATTGGCGACTAATTATTAGTCGCCCAAGGGGTGAATCAATTCATAAGTAACATTTTCAGCTACTATTCCTTTTGTCGCCAAAAATTAAATTTTTATCTACGGCGACCAAATTATTAGTCGCTAAAAAGTTTTATTTTTAGTTACCAAATTTTTTGTCGCGGAAAAGTAGATTATTCTTTAGCTACTATAGAGTTTAGTCGCGCATTACATATTGAATTATGTTTTGGCGACTAAATATTTAGTCGCCAAAACTGTTGTGAGTTTTACCTACTACAAATTAGTCACCAAAACTTTTTTTCATTTTGTTTTAGCTACAAAATGTTTAGTCGCCAAAATATTTATTTCTTTTTTAGGCTACCAATTGTTTTGTCACCAAAAATATCATTTTTTTTTTTTGTTTTGTTTTTTTCATTTTAATAAATTTGTTCACAACCTATATATATTCACCACAACCTGTGATAGGTATAGAAACAAATCAATATATATATTATCATCTATTCCATAATGTATGTTTCACTTACAACCATCAAACAAAAAAAAAAAAAACACCTTACAATTTAAACTTATATACAAACCAACTAATATATTCCAATTACAAATAATAACATCATACATTCCAAATGTCCTACCAAAACAATGTCCTGTACACACAACATTCTGACTATACTATGTATTATACTGACCATTTGGCATGGTACAAATTACCATGGTAATATGTACCACGACAAAAGGTAATCTATATATATCACCAAAGCAATTAAAACAAGTTCCAAAAATTATATTCATGATTCATCCAAATTCCACACAAAAAGTAGAGGACGTCCAAAAACTTTCCAATGTTGCACAACTGTGAATTATCTTCCGGACAAAAAAATAGAAGATCCACATGTCAATGCCAATAGCCATCTACACAATAAAAATTACACCCATTAGTTCCATTGTAAACAAAAATTTTCAACAAAAAATTACAACCATCTACACAACACAAATTGCAAGGATGTCAATTATAATTGAAATTGTATTTAGGGTTACTTTGAATTTAGGAAGTATTCGTTACAAAAATTTCACTATTCAAATTAGGACACACGTTTAACCAAGTGGCCCGGACTGGGCAATGAAGTCCACATTACGAGTGAAGCAAAGCCCATTAACAAAAAGAGGCGCTTTGATTCGCTTTGAATCTCAAGATATTCGTTTCAATTTAGACAAACGACAGGCCGCTAAGACTACTAATTGACCCAACAACGAGGTACCTATGGCTGCAATGAGAGTTCTAATCAGTCCACACAACCAGAGGAACATCTTTATCTGAACCATTTTTAACATGATCAGAAAGAGGGATGAATAGAAGAGGAGAATATGAATCTAGGAAGCAAGGAATGCATTACTCTACTGAGATGAATACACTTCAAATCTATGTTCATTTGGTCTTTAAATCTTCTCATGTGGGATACATATAATCTAATGATGAAAAAATATTTAATGATGAATCAAGAAATACAGCAAATAACATCTTATTGGAAATTTTTTGATGAATAGAGCCAATATTATTGCTTCAAGTATCATAAGTTGACCTAGTAAATTCATTTAGTCCAGGATAATCGTCAATATTAATTCTGAGATATTAATAATTCAATAGTAGGTTGGGTCATATGAATTATTTAACAGATAGCCTGCACCATTTCTTCAATCCAAGCATAATCGACCTGAATTGTCAGGTGCTTTATGATCTGGATGGTGCCTTAAATCCTTTAATTTTTCCTACTCATTGGAGTATTTTTTGTTAAGGACATGGCAATTATTTTTTTTTATACCGTCTCTTGCTTTGGGTGTACTGTGTTAAGAAATGAAAATGTTTTCACTCAATTGCAGGGGCTTAGCTGGACATTACGCTGCTTCTTCACAAGCAGATCATGGAGATAAGTAAGTCTTTATGTACATAGTAACACAGAAATGCATGCTAGATGACAAGCATTCATTTTGATAAACGCTCTTTTGTTCTCTCTCTGAACGTAGGTAGGAAATTCTTTAAAGCATGGTTAGTTTTTGAATCTATGTTCATTTGGTCTTTAAATGTTCTCATGTGGGATACATATAATCTAAATTTGTTTCTCATTGTGCATGGCTGGCAGTTGATACTTCTAGATGTCATATCTGCCATGTTAGGTTCTAGGTTTTAACTTTTATAAGGTGCAAAATAAGAGGCAGAATTCTCTTTTTTTATCCTTATTATAACATCTGCCTTGCATTGTTGTTAGTTTTTTATTTTTTTGTATATTATTGTCTTACTTCATATAACTTACATGGCAACATATTTGTATCTAGTGTTTGAGACGCCACATTGAAGCTTCATATTAAATTTTTTTTTTTTTTACCAAACTCGTGCCTTTCTAACCCATTAGTGTTTGTTTTGAAAACACGTCTTCTCATTCACGTCGTCATTTTTAAAACATGCATAACCATATTGGATGCTGTGTTTTTAAAACTCCACTCTAAACCTGAAGTCATATTTTTAAAACTTAACTTCATTAAACAACTTCGATTTTATAAAATAAGTTCGAAAGTACTTATAAAAGTAGATCTAAAGTGTCCAGACGAAGTTACCTTATGGAAATTAGATTATGGTCCTTTGTGTAATGTATCGAAACACCAAGTCGTCTGCTACTAAGTCTACTCACATTATGCCTCAAAACCTATTCCAAGCACATAACAACAAAAAATTTGCATAGCAACTCAAACAACAATTCTATGTCAATATGATCCATATTTTTTGTAGAACTTGCATTAGCTTATGAATAAAAGTATGTTTACCGAATAGTAGGATGACCACCTGAACCCTCCAACAGGGTTGTCAACCGTGACACCACATCGTTCAGATGATTCAGTTGTACTTGTTGTGCCTCTCGTGCTTTTTTTTCTTCTTCGACTTGTTTGATCAGCTCCTCTCTTTCCCTCGTAATGTCCTCCCGATCTCTTTGGCGCTCCTCTTTCTCCTTGAGCAACTCCTTGTGATCTCTTCGGCGCTCCTCTTTCTCCTTGAGCAATTCCTCGTGATCTCTTTGGCGCTCCTCTTTCTCCTTGAGCAACTCCTCATGATCTCTTTGATGCTTCTCACGAAGAACCTCCAATTCCGCTCTCATTGCCTCCACATGTTTATCACGTGCTCGTGCCGCACTAGAAGTTGTGGAAGAGGGTTGTGGCCTTATCCCACATCCACGCAAGTAATTTTTCTTTGCCCCGAGGACTTGCCTTGAAAGTTCTTCAGGGGTCAATGGCAACCTCGCATTGGTAGCTACGATTTGTAGATTCACTATATCATCCTGTCATGGCAAAAAAACAATGAAGTCAAGATGGTTAAAGGAAGTAAAAACAACTTTAGCAATTGATATGCAACAAAATTTGTTTCAACATTCAATACTCACATGTAGCTCACTACATTTGGGGTCAATCCAGTCTCCCGTCTTCTTGGACTTGTGTGATTTCTTATAAAATTCGGAAAAATCTATATCTTCATCCTCATTTGCCTATTTGGTTTGAAAAATTTCCATTGATGAAGTAGTACATAGTAATATTCAAAAAAAAAAAAAAAGGAACAATCAATCATCGATTACATTACTAAATTAACAATTTCTCACCATAAGCGACATTGCTATAGGAAATGATCGCAATCCACTTGTATGATTATAGAGGAGCATACCCCTATTTGCTTTACCAGCTTTAGAGCGTTTCTAACAAGACAAAAAAAAAAAAAAAATTAGTAAAGATTTTTTACATATTAACACATAAATTAATTTCAAGAATGGGGTTTCTAATTAATTTGTTACCAAGTGAGATTCGTCTTTCCAAGCGACATCTATCAGATATTTCCAGTCCTCGAAGCTCACTCCACTAGGCGGATGACTATAGGGGTCATCAATACCCTTTTCCTCAAGTTCGAGGAACTCTTGCTTTAGATTGTACCTCCAGTCCTTGTATAGCAAATATGCCTTTCTATCGAGGATTTCTTGAGCTTGCTCATCATTAGCAAAATCATCACCGATAACAAACTTGTCCTACAAACATAAAAACAGAATTAGTGCATCAATTAATTTGAGCAATTACAAATAACTTACTAAATACATTATGGCAAGATGAATCTCATACTAGCACGCCTTGGACGACCGCATCTTTGGTACTTTCATCAATTTTTCTCCATGATTTCACGCTCTGAAGAGGGCACAACCGTCTAATTTGCAATCCTAACTCATTCGTCGCTGGGGTGGCATTCCCTCCTGTTATTGCGTTCAACACCCGATTGACATACACATGTAATTTCTCTCCTTTTTTCCGTTCTATTTTTTTCTGCACTCCTTTGCCCAATGTAGGTCCTTGTACGCGAGTTGACCTTTTTTGCCTTGGTACAAAAGGGTAAGCAAGTCACAAATTACAACTCTTGCTAATGAAATACGTGAGAGTATTGGTTGTTGCTTCGTTACTAAAAAAAAAAGGAAACACCTAATACTATTAATTATGTAGTTACAGCCATTGGTTGAAGTCCCATTCAATTGGTAACAGTTACACCATTCATGGCTTTGTATCAACTTTCAACCAAAATCAGCCGGTGTATTTGACTAATGCTCTGCTGCAACTGCTAGGTCTTCATCTGTTCTGTTCATCTGTTCTACTCAGCCTTCTGCTCAATCATCTGTGATGTTTTCTATGGGCAGAGGAGATGCATGGAGGAAGAGAGGAAGTTGGCTGTCTGCCCTCTATGAGCTTATCAAGTGCATTCTGTTCTGTTGATCTGTTCTGCTATTCATCTTCTGTTCTGCTGTTCTGCAACACTGCTGTTCATTTGCTGCTCTGCTGCTACACTGTTCTTCATCTGTTGTTATGTTGATCTGTTCTGTCCAGCCTTCAGGATTATTTCCCAACCACCCCCAAATTGTTCAGTACATATGGTTACAGTTTTCATTGATGTTAATATTAATACATATGAGTGGAAGGTAGAGTTAATTGGATGAGCATGCACAACTGATCATGTCCTTACCAATCAATATCTCTAACAAAATGAATTGAAGGGTTAGGCACTGCAAAGTAACCCCTATGTTGGAGTGACAATTTTTTCTTTATTGCCTTAGATAGCTGACTTCCGCACGCAAAAAAAAAAAAAGGCAAATTTTTTTTCTTTGTAAACAACTAAGTTCAATGCTCTTACCCACGCCACCAGGCTGCGTCTCCTCCACCACTGTTTGTGTATCATCTGGTGGCTGCGTCTCATCTGAGCACATCAACGGGGTGCCAATCCCGGGTGGACATGCTTCAGAGGCTGATGTTTCTCCATGACTTGTTGCTCTCTTCCGCCGCCCCGTCTTGATTCCAAGAACTATCGTACCTACATAAAAAAATTACAAACATACATGAGTACTCAACGCCACATACATCACTTACATTTACATAAACCTCTCATTCGTCATTTACATACATTTACATAAACCTGACATACAATTAATGGGAAACTATAGACGAAAAGATCGAAATTCCAATGCAATTCCATCTTGAAAGCAAGCTAACTACATAGTTTGCGTAGCAGAAAAATAGATATCATAATTTGGTGTTTCATATTCTTGTTCCTTTTCATGGTAACAAGCTTAATTCATTCCAACTTACTCCTATTAGGGAATGAGGTCACTACTTCAAAGTGGAACTATCCCATTGAAGTAAATTACTTAAAATTACAAAAAATGATATAGCAATCTACTTTTTAGACCTATTTCTAGAGTAAATGATATGTAAATAATATGATTAATTGATGATTACGAAAGATATCAAAAAGAGTCATTTTACACACTGTCCATTACACCTGTGCATCACGTAGGATGTGATGAGCAACAGCTTTTTGGATTTTTCCTGTCAAGAGGCTAAATACATGTGTGCATATGATATTTATAGTGATGAGCAATAGCCTGAATTTTCGTTTTCCAAACAATGCCATAGTAGGAGCATTAGGATAAATACATGTGTGCATATGATATTGAATTTACTGTCTTGTTATTTTTTTTAAAGGATTTTTTAAGATATCCTAAAAGAAAAGATTAACTTGCTGATAAAAATCACCACAGATCATTCATATGTCTATATTGCATCAAACCACATTTTCGATTGGTGAGGAACCAACAGAGACACAGCAACACTACAACAAATGAAGCACAAAACAGCAGCTAAGAAGAGCACCACACACAGATATGAAGCAGCTAACAACAGCAGCAGATTAGCTATCACAAGCACCAGACACAGATACTAAAGGCAGCAATGCACCAGATTAGCAGAGTAAAGCATGGCTTCTCATTTGATCGGGTCTTCAAATCAACTGGAATTCAATCCATACATATTTGCATTTCTTTTTTCTTTTCTATATCTATATAAATTTTGATTTTATTTTTTAAATAAGAAATAATACATTTGATAATAATGATACACAAACAGTGGTTTACTGATGGTTTACATAAAAAATTCTTATAGTGGAGATCAAGATTCAGTTGTCCCACTACTCGGATCACGGACACTGGTGAATGGATTGGCAAAGAAGTTGGGATTGAACACAACTGTTCCATATAGAGTTTGGTTTGAAGGGAAACAAGTTGCCGGATGGACACAAGTATATGTTGATATACTATATTTTGCCACCATTAGAGGAGCTTCTCATGAAGCTCCATTTTCACAACCAGAGAGATCGCTTGTTTTATTTAATGCATTTTTTGGGTGGAAAACCACTATCGGAGAGTTTTCACAACTAAGCAATTCAGTCCAAGCAAGTTCTGAGATTGTATTGAATAAGAAGATATAAAAAGGAAGTATAATCCTTAATTGTGGTGTTTTAGTAATGCATCAATCTCTCACAATCCAAGCAGATCAGTGACTATACTATTTTGATCAATGTTTTATATAGGCATATGCGAATATGCGTGTGCCTGAGCATACACATCCATAATAACCTTAACGTTTACAACAAGTTGATGCATTTCTCCAAAAATCCAAAAATTAACACACAAATATAAGGTTTTTAAAAATATTTTAAGTAAAATTGAAGATGATACCACAATCCTGTTGTCATATATTCTTACATCCAACTATTGCAAGAACGTGAATCCTTTATTTAATTTTTTTTATTTTTTATTTTTTATTTTAAAGTTAAGATACCACCTTAAAGAATCCTATTGCTAATGCAACTTTGACCAAGTCTAGAGTAGTGAAACATTGACGAAGATGATACCACAATCCTATTGTCATATATTCTTACATCCAACTATTGCAAGAACGTGAATCCTTTATTTAATTTTTTTTATTTTTTATTTTTTATTTTAAAGTTAAGATACCACCTTAAAGAATCCTATTGCTAATGCAACTTTGACCAAGTCTAGAGTAGTGAAACATGAAACAATTTGAAATTGCTGTCACAATTGAATAAGCCTAGAAGTCTTGAGAAACATACCTGTGGTTGATGTCTTCCATCAAAATGTCTCTAGCTAGAGTTCTACGGATCTGGATTCTCTCCATCCATTACATGAATGGAATGGGAGATATCCATTTCAAAATCAATGGTTGTAAAATAGCTACATCAAAATATATTTATTTCAACTTCGATGACACTTACAAAGGAGATTTTAAGATTCAAATTAACTTAATAATTCTCGACCATTGATTTTGATTTTAATGATGTGTCACAATCTTATACATTGAAATAGAGATTTCCATCTAATAATGTAATAGAGAGGATCTAAATCCAACTTTCACCAATTCAACTCAAACTAATTATAGTGTTAGGGAGGGCTTCAACTTTTGTACGTATACTTATGCTCGTGACAATCAGTCCACTATCAACAGTTAGTCTGCAGAGAATACATCTTACAAGTGTAGATTTCTTGGCCTAACAATCCCCCAAGAACCACCCTGATGAAACTAGGGTTCTTATACCTACTTCTTGTTCCCAACTTTCACCAGATTACCCAAAACCAATTGCTATTATGGTGAACTTTAGGTTTTATATCAACAATGCTAGTGGTCCGAATTTTTTTAGTTCAAATGACTCGAATGTCTCAAAATGACATCGTTTTGACACATTTGAGCCATTCGGGCCACACAAATTCGGGCCACCATAGTAGGTTGGTGGACCCAACATAGTAGCGGTCAATCCAACATAGTAGGTTGGTGGACCCCAAAACCTACTATGTTGTGTGTCCTAACTCCATTAATTAATTATGTTCCATTATACTTTTGTCCCTTTTGTCTACCTTCATGTGAAGGAAGTAGTTGTTGAGTGCAAATTTGATGGTGGCCGCATTCAAATCCATAAAAATGGGAAAGATATACACTTCTTCTCAAGGTAGTTACTGGCCTAGTAGTTTCAAATAATTTTCTGCTCTTTGATATTTTTGGGTTGTTTTTGTCACTTTGATTAATTCTTTTTGTTATCTTTACATTGGGATATTTATATTATATTTCATTGATTGTCTTTGACTTCTTAAATGCTCTATTGTATCTGCATCATCTCGAATCGATGTCACCTTTGTTAACCCAATAGATTTTAGTTTAATGTACTTCACACTCAAGAACTTCTACAGCTGATTTGTTCAGTCTCCTATAGTTGAAAACAAATAACAAAGTTCGACACTTCATTTTTGTTTTCAATTTTTTGTTTAATTGGTCATGCTTAATAATTCATTGAGATTAATTTCTTTGTTCAGTGGAGACACTGATGCAGTGGTTCCTGTGACTGCAACTCCATACTCCATTGATGCCTTGACGCTTCCAACTATTACCAACTGGTCCCCGTGGTATGACAATGGGAAGGTAGGTTAGTTTTAAGGACTAGTTTGTGTTACCATACACTCTGCAACGACCTGTGCACACCCTAAGCAGAGGAGAGGAATGGGTGGAAGGTGGCAACGATGGTAATTCTTTCAAATTAGGTAGCCTAACCTACATACTGGAATTATAAATTAGGTAATTCTTTAAAAAAATTTGGAGTCCTATAGTTGAGGTGATTTAACATAGTCAAATGTCAAAGTTCAAGAGGGTTATGGTCTGATGAATGGAAAGGAAGCAGAAATAATTAGTAACATTTAAGTATAATTTAAACAACTGTACTGAAATTACAAGAATTTAACTTCTGAAAAACATGAAATTCCGCCCTAGAACTCATATCCCAAGTCCATAATAATAGGACCTATGTTCAGACCACCTAAACTGGAGAGAATCCTGAAAACCCCAAATAACACCAAATTATGTAATTCACCTATGGCTATAACAACCCCCAATCTAAAATCAAGAGCTATGGCACTAACTTCACACAATCAGTTAAAGGAAAAGGCTTTTAGCTACATATCAGATGAAGATGCACAAACAAAGATACATGCACATTCCAACATCATCATTATGAAAATTGCAGATGTAGATGTAGATGTTGATGAAGATGCATAAGGAAATGTTTTTTTAAGCAACCAGAAATTACACAGGCCCAAATGAAGAAACCAAGCAGATTAACAATGAACACCACCTGGGAAAAGTAAGAACAGCATCATGACTACCAACAGAGCAGATTAGTAAATCTGCCACAGCTTGTGGGAAAATCTGCCCAATGGGACAGCAGACCGAATGAAAAATCTAGCACAACAAAGTGACTTAAAACTCCTGGTCCGTATCTGTATCAAAGTCACTAGTAATCTCATCGTCTTCTTCGTCATCACCGGCGATTGTTACGTCATCATCGTCATCACAGATGAAAGCATCATCCATAACATGCTCGGATTGTACACGCTTTTTGGATTGAGAAACTTCCATTGAAATAATTTCAGGTTCAATGTCATCCCAATGCAAAACAACTTCATCATCAATAGGCTCAGTTGGTACAATAGTAGTGGTTTCATCTTCTTACAACACTTGGCACATCCAGCTCTGGCACATCCCAAATTCGTCGATGTTGAAACTTTTCTACGACTCGCCAATTCGGCCCTAACTTCGTATCATGAACGTAGAAAACTTGTTGAACTTGGCTTGGGAACACAAACAAGTCATCTTTATACCATCGACTTCTCACATCAACAGTTGTCACATGTGGTTCGACACGCAAAGTTCTGCTACTGCCGGTGTTATACCATTCACATTGGAACAAAACAACCCGATGTCCAAACAAATATGTCAGTTCCCACACTTTACAAAGGTAGCCGTAGAACTTTATCAATTGGCCTTGGTGGTCGCCTTCCACTACCAACCCACTATTTTGACATTTACGACGGTTATCACGGTCGATAGTATGGAATCGGACGCCATTAGAAATGCACCCCTCATATGTGTTCACCAAGGCATTAGGTCCATTGGCTAATGACCACATCTCATCGGTTCCTTCGGGTGAATTTTGATTTCGCAATTGGTTTATCTAGACAAGAAAGTATGTCATGTTAATTCAAACTTGGAATAATGTAAGGTTCTATGCAAACTATATACTAACGAGTTTAAGCTTACGCGATCTTTGAACCATTTAGGAAATTCTTTGCATTGTCGCGTTGCAATGTTGCATGAACTTCCATATTTTTGTTGCAACAAGAGCTTGTGTTTCCTAGTTAATACAACATAACTCATAAGTAATTTGAATAATGGAGACTTTAAAAAATAAAAACCATGTAGAAAATGTATGTTGCATATATGATGAGGAATCATATTCTAGATATTCATCCACTTCCAAACTGTTGTATAGGATAAACCAATGAGCCAATTCGCGGCCAGCTACGGACACATCAATTGCCCTTGGAAGTTGACCAAAAGGACGAACGTTTTGAGTGAAAATCGCCAACCTCGGCCCATTGTCACCCCCATTGTAGTTCCTTTTTTCCCGGTTAAACACCGTTTCAGTTCCATCCAAATACATTGAACAAAACGTCGTACACTCTTTCGAAATGTAGCCCTCCGCAACTGAACCTTCTGGCCGAGCTTTATTGCCCACAAATCCTTTAAGAAGTCCGAGCATCCTACATGTAAACATCATCCTGATCATTAGTATGGTCATATTGAAGTATATTTTTAATGGAAAAAAACACCCCCATCGTACTTATACCTCTCAATAGGATACATCCATCGATATGGCACAGGCCCTCCAAGCAAAGCCTCATAAGGCAAATGAATTGCCAAGTGGACCATGACATCAAAAAAAGAAGGAGGGAAAATCATCTCAAGCTTACAAAGTATAAGTACAATTTGTTCTTGCAATTTCTCCAAATCAGTCACCTTCAATGTCTTTGCGCACAACTGTTTGAAAAAAGTTCCCAACTCAAACAATGTGGTCCCAATCTCAGTAGGAAGGTATCCTCGCATCCCAATGGGAAGAAGTCGTTGTAGAAGGACATGACAGTCATGACTCTTGAGGCCAACTAACTTACCACCATTCGCGGTGACAAAATTGGATATATTTGCCACATAGCCATCAGGATACTTAATCGATTTCAGGAAATCAGCAAACCCTTGTCTCTCCGCCAGGGACAATGTGTACAATGCCGGAGGCTTCTCGAAAGAGGCATTCGCATGCCTTATCAAGTGTAACTCCTTTCGTATTCGCATGTCCTCCAGATCCAAACATGCTTTGTATGTGTCCTTGTTCTTGCCATCTACGCTCAATAGTGTCCCAAACAGATTGTCACATATATTCTTCTCTGTGTGCATGATATCAAGGTTATGTCGAAGCTTAAGTGTTTTCCAATATGGTAGGTCGAACAAAATGCTTCTTTTTGTCCAGTTCGAAGTTGGATTTTCAGTCCTTTGTCTTTTTTGGTTGGTTGGATGCTTTTCATACGGCCTGTATGTGCCCAAACTAATTTGGTCAAGTATTTGTTCTCCCGATAACTCTACAGGTTTGGACCAATTATCAATTTCACCGTTGAATAGCTTACTTCTTCGCCAATTATGGTTCTCAAGTAAGTATCGCCGAGTACCCATATACCCTATCTTACTTTGCAAGCTCTGAGATGAAGCATCCATGTTACAGTTAGGGCAGGCCAAGTAACCTTTTGTACTCCAACCAGACAAGGAACCATATACAGGGAAGTCATTGATGGTCCACATGACTGCTGCATGCATTGTGAATATTTGGTCATTTGAGGCATCATATGTTTGCACACCATGCTCCCACAAATTAGTTAACTCTTCTACTAATGGTTGCAAGTAAACATCGATATCTCTTCCAGGTGAGGATCGTCCGGGAATAAACAATGACATCATCACAAATGGATCTTTCATACACTTCCATGGGGGTAGATTGTAAGGCATTAAGATTACGGGCCACATGCTGTATGATGTACTCATATTTCCGAATGGATTGAAACCATCGGTGGCAAGCCCTAGCCTTACATTCCGAGGATCCGCAGAAAACGTAGGATGCAGCCTATCAAAGTCCTTCCATGCCTCACCATTAGCTGGATGTCGCAAGACTCCATCATCCACACGCTTATCTTTGTGCTATCTCATATATGCAGCCGTTTTTTTTGACATGTACAATCTCTTCAACCTCGGTGTTAAAGGAAAGTACCTCAGTATTTTGTGTGGAATTTTTTTACCCGTCTTGTCGTTCAACTTGTATCTAGACTCCGTACATGTAAGGCAATTCTCCAATGCCGCGTTGTCATTCCAAAATAGAGTACAATCATTCTTGCATACATGAATGGCCTCATATCCCAAACCCAATTCACGTAAGAACTTTTTTGCTTCATAAAGGGTCCATGGAACAGTTTCATCACACTTTGGTAGAATGTCTTTGAAAACTTGCATAACCATATCGAAAGATTTGTTGCTCCATTTATTGTACACCTTCACATAAAGCATCTTAATTACGAAAGACAAGATAGAGAACTTTTCACACCCTGGATATACTTTGCGTTAAGCATCATCGAACAACTTCATGAACTTCAACGAATTGTGCCTCTCCGAACTACTACGTTCTTCGTCGATATGATCATCCATGAGACCACTCATTTAAATCTCTTCTAACGTGGTAGGAAGTTCACCCACATTTTCGTGATTGGCTGTCATTCCAGATGCGTTGCTTGCAGTAGCATCGTTTCGCATAGTAGGATGATCATGAAATACGGCAACATGTTCGCCATAGTGCACCCAAGTTCGATAAGAACATGCGATTCCTCTTCGAATCAAGTGCAACCGTACAACGTGTGGAGTAAATTTTGTGCCGTTCAAGCAATCAACACAAGGACAATGGATTTCATCCTGCGGGCCTAAATTCTTTGTAGTGAACTCAATAAATGACTGAACACCTTGAAGATACTCTTTACTTTTTAGTCTATCCTTTATTATCATCCAACTCTTGTCCATTATTGGAACAGTACACATCAATCAAAGATGAACCTGGGAATGGACGGCAACTTGGAAAAATACGCTGTACTGGAAGAGAGCTTAAGTAAGTTTAGGGGTTCGATTAGCATTGCAATAATGAAGTGAACGAAATAGTAATAACAACTCGGGATGTTTCGCCTATTTGTCAACTACATGTAGTTGCCTAATTTCACTAGTAACTTGGCATGCATTCATAAGCAAATGTGACATACATGAACACTTCTTTGTGAAGTCATCCTAGAGGGAGACAAATAATTTTAACTTTATGTAAAGAGAAACTAAATGTCAACTATAATTATATGGAAGGAGTTAAGCAATGTAGGCAGCAGATTTTTGAGAAGTCTAGTGTGAAGTGTCCAAGTCACACATGACATGAAAACGAGTAACAACACAAAATAATGTATAGGGACATGCCTCCTGCCATATACAAATCCATCAAGTTAAAACGAAAAATATAGTAGAACACTTTTTGTTGGATGGATTAACTTTTCAGCAGAAAAAATATGCAAGCTCATCAGAAATAACGGATGTAACTTCTTAATATTTTTAAAGATTGAATCACAAAATAATTGCACAAAAAAATTAAAAAAATTTATTTTATGCCACGATAGAGAGAAGTTTCCGATATCAAGATGTTTCAATGGACACACTCCCATAATGACTCTTTGGTGGGCAACAGCCTCTGACTTCAGAATGGAAGTTATCAGGAGGGGCTACTAAAATCTGAGCGACTAGACTCCTAATGCTTTTAATGGTTGCCACTACTTTGAATGTAAACCTTAGTTATATGCTGGTATTTTAGTTTTTTTGTTGTTTTAATGCTAATTTTTCCATATACTACTACTAAATCCATAGTGGATGAGATGGGGTATTGAATGAGCAGCAAGTTATAGTAGAATGGCAATGACTACCCTGTCGAAGTGATGCTACTATATGTGAAAATTGTGGATGTTTAAAAATGATTGGGGCTCTCAACCATTTTTTTATAATGTAGTTGAACTTGGGCCTCTAAAATTTGAGTGTTTGATTACATTCAAAACATATGTTGTAAATGCTGGGAACAACATAAATAGGATGTTAATCATCATATCGAAAATAAGAAAAAAATTACAAGCAAAGTAGATGGAAATTTTTTGCAAAGAAAAGGTACCTTGTGGTCTCAGGTCCTCTCACTAACACACAAAACAAGGTAAATAGAAAAGACCCTTGCAGCTCCTATTGCAATTCTCTTCCTGGTGTTCCAGTGTAGTGCTGGTTTTTCTGTAATAATGAACACGATACATTGGATTTTGGTACGTGTTATTGGATTAAGCATAATTGTTGATAAGAAAGTTGTGTCCCATTATTCGTTTCTTTTGTTGTCATGAACCATAAAACTTTTCATGGGAAAGGGAAGTATCAACATTTGCTTGTAATATGAAGAGGATCGACACAATTTGTAATTGATGGCCAACATACATTCATTTGATGCATACAATTGGCAAGTTTGCGTTATTTACCAAACCCATGCCATTTTTAAACAAATTTCGCAAATACGAGTTGTTTTGAACATGATTCTGAAACCCACATTGTTCTTAAAACACAAACTTCAAATTCCCAAGCTGGATTTGGGAAATAAGTTCAAAACAATTCGCATTTGGGAAATCTGTTTCAGAACAACATTGATTTGGTAAAAACCTCATAAACGTGTCTTACTGAACAATTGGATGCTGAAGGGAGTTGACAAACCCATTTGTCTGTAGGCCACTTAGTATATTATTATGTTTTGAATGATATTTTATGATATCCACACACAAAGGGTCAGAATCTGTCCAAGTTTAGTAAAAAGGGAATTTCTCCCTTGATGTTATGTCAGAAATGGCACACCTTATTTCAAAATAAAGATAACACATGAGATGATTTTGCTCAACTATTTTAAAGTTGATCTTGCTTCTAATGTCCATTATCAAACCAAAAACTATCTTAAATATTTTGTTGAGTAAAGATATTTTCAAGAAAATTTTAATAAATGTTTTCTAGAATGGTGCATCAAAATTGGCTATCATGTCATTTGTTTTCCACTGTTTCACACAATAAAAACAAGGGTACTGTTATGGTGTGCAACTTACGCCTTACACTTACGTCTTTTCTGTTTGCAGTCCTGTTTTGTTTTTACCTTCCACTTACACTTTTTGTGTAAGTGGCAGTCCTAAAAACAATTCCAAATTGTGTTACTTTATTTTTTATGCAATCCCAACCAGCAAATAGATTTCATTGTCATCTTTCTTTCCTTAATTATGTATAACTTCAATTTAAACACACTATTAACCAAAGAACCATAAATTTTGATAGAGGGATGGAGAGTGAATTTGCAAAAATTTGACATGAAGATATATACTTTTGTTTAAAGAAACATGCATGAAAAATATTCATGTAGTTCAATCAGATTCTCTTTTTGTAATAATGGTTACCTCATCCTCACATAAACACATGTGAAAGTTAAAGGGAACCTTGGAAGCTTGAGGAGTTGTTAAACAGATGGAGAAACCATAATTATTCATAAGAGTTGAAAACAGAGGTAAATCATTATTTAGATTTGTGACCTATGTATATATATATATATAGGGTTAGTTTGGAATATCCTAAAATAGAGGCACATTTGGTCACAATCGAGAATCAGAAAAAGGGGCAATTCGAAATTTTTACCAAACCCATTCACGAAATCATAAAAGCCCTAAAAATTGCTTGCGAAATCAACAGAAAATGAAAAAAATAACGATTAAAAACCCTACAGAAATCGTTAGTCACGGGGATGGGAGACAAGCGACAACGATATACAAATAGACAGACCCAGATGGACAGAGAGGGAGAGAGATCAAAGAAAAATACATGTATTCAGTGGTGGGGCTAATTTGCAGTGCTCGTCGTCGCCAGCGCCGGCGGCCAGGTGGTAATCGACGGTCAGGTTTGGTATGGACTGTTGTGTGTGAGGTTTGTATATGTTGGTGTGTGAGACGAAACAGTTCCAAAATGGGTCTGTGAAATAAATACTGGGCGCGAATATGTAATAAGTTTCCCTCTAAAAAAAAATTTCGAAGATTTAGCGACCAAATCAATGTTTGTCGCCAAAATTCCTTAACAGCGACTAAGTATTAGTCGCCAAAAGCATCCTAATTTGGCTACTAATCAAATTTTTCGTCGGCAATGGTTACCATACAACGACTAACTGAGTTTTAGTCGCCAAAAATTCATTAAAAAAAAGCCAAAAAATTGGCGACAAATATTTTTTGTCGGCAAATGATACAAAACAACGACTAAAATTAAGTTTGGTCGCCAATAATAATATATGGCGACTAAATTAATTTAGTAGCTAAAAATTTTCCACAAATGCCCACTAAATTACGTTTTTGGTCGCCCAATACGGTGCTTTTGGCGACTAAAATTGTTTTGGTAGCCAATTTTAGTCGCCAAAAGTGCTTCTTGTTGTAGTGTCATACTTTCACCCCTAACATATGGAATTTCAAACCAAACCAACACCTGAAATGGCATTAAAATAAATAAATAAAATAAAACATTCATTTATCAAAGCATATTCTAACACATTTCTGAGTCAGTATCCCAACCAACATGTTTTTAATAATCACGAAGAAACACAATATATATAATGGGTGAAGGTTTGAGAGAAATTGTTAGGTTGTCCTTGGATTGGATTTGGTGAGGGAAGAAAAACAAAAGGAAAAATAGAAAGGTGTTTTTTATTTTTGCCTTCTATTTTCATGTTTGAAAAACTCAAAAAAGTTGTTTGGCAAATTATTCTGAAAATTATTTTCAGAAGTTGTTTAGAAGTCTTTGAACTTTGTTTTCACTCAAAAATAAAAAACGATAGGTGTTTTGAACAAATTTTTTTTTTGCTTTTTCGAAAACACAACCAAATCCGGTCTCTTTTTTTTTCCCTAATTTTTCTTTCATTTTTTTTTTCAATCCACAAATTTAATATCCAAATACAACCAAAGACTCCCAAAAAAAAAAAAAAACAACTCTTTAGGATCTCTCACTTTTTTCTTTTTCATGACAAAAATTATTCAGTATCACTTGTGACATTGCCATATGTCAATGCTGTCAATAATACTGAATAATTTGTCTTTCACAATGCCAATCCACATATTGTGCCCAAATGTGAAATTAGAACATATATTTACCACCATGAAAATTCAAAAGCTGATAATCATAAAAACTTCAAAATTGCAAATTCGTTGTATAACATAATTCCATTTCCAATAAACACTTTATAAACCAGTTGCTCTACGTGTACAAAATACAATCACACAATCGAATGCAGCCCTTTCAAATAGGGTGGGACTCACAGGTTGTATTTGATAATATGATCGGATTCATGTAAGAGAATCATATCTAATTCTGTGATCAAATTCTGTCAATTTAACATGTTTCTTTATAAACTGATGAAATTAGTGAATTACCTGTGGGATGGGTACAGCAGCCAACAAGTCAAGCCAAAAGTCCGTCTGAACATACCTAGAAGCAATCTTTGAAGGGTCTATAACTAGTTCTCCTCACCCAATTACCCTAGAAGATGGTGCAACATAGGCTGTTTGAAACCGGACGTTGATCTGAACCATATACATCACATCCACCATTGATCGAAGGATCATAAGCGCAACCTTGAGCTTCATACTTGTGCCGATGCAAGCACTGTCCTTAACAGTTGGCAAAAAGAAAAAGAGGGGATCGATGAAAAGAGAAACCAGGCAGGCAATGAAGAGGCATTTGTTCCACCGGTTTATGGCAGGGCCTCGGGGGTCCAGGATTATCCGGTGCACCATATCATAGTCCTCGGAGAAGACTCGGGTTAGTTCTTTTGAGGGCTCTCTTGTTGTTGTGTCCTTGTTGTCTACTACCATCTTGATCATGGATGAGTCGTGTATTTTTTTCTTGCCGATTGCTTTGGTTAGCTTTGAAAAGCTGTATTTTTTGAGTGGTGATGAGGACTTTGGAGTTTCAAGATCATCTTGAAATCTGAAACTGAATAGAATTGAAGGTGAGATATGAGCATCAGGCTAAATTATCATATAAAAAAAAAAAAAATTCTAGTTAATTATCAGTATCTGCATTAATCTCAATTCAAAAATTTGAAATTGAGGCTAAGATATGAGTATCAATGTCAATATTTCAGTAGGAATGAAAATCATTTGCGTATAAGTTAGTTCAAGATGTGTATCAATTTATAGCTGATTCACTACTCGGTTTAAGCATTGAGTTTATATGGCCAATACGGCTGGTTCAAGTACTATAAAGCTACTTCCCATACTTGATAATTTTGAAAAAATTGACGAACGGGTCACTTGATTCCCGAGCTCGATCAATACCGATTCGGATACTGCTATTTAAAAAATTACCATGAAATACCTTGCGTAGTAAAATTCAATATAAAGCTCTTTTCCCACCAAAAAAAAAAATCCTGATACATATTGCTCGACTGATACGTATTCATCTGTTGATGCAGCTCTTTAAAATCTTAATGCTACCTTCAATATTAAAGTATGACAAACCTGACAAATTTTGAATTGCTGAAAACCATTGTGCTAAAAATGACATGAATGTTGTGATTTTCACTTTGTGGATTCGATCTGTCAAGAAATCGAGCAAAGACAAAGTAAATCAAATCAGCACAGAGTACATCTACAAATTATTTGAGCTTTTCACATTGTTAATTATTGGAAATCATGTGAAGAACAAGCATAACAATTTTGATTAGCTAAAAGTAATGTCAATTCATTCCATTGATAGCATTGAAAACATCTAATTTGGTTGTGTTTTTGCTTTCTTCATTTTCTTTTTCTTTTTTCTTTTTATTCAGTATTTTTAAAAACAAAACAATGAAAAGTTTAAAATTAAATACCCATTGGAAGATACCTTTTTGATATTTTCTAAAAACTGTGTTGTTTTCGAAAATTTTTCTAGTTACATTTTTTTAGAAATTATTCACCAAACGAGTTTTAGAAGTGTTTTTAAAAACAAAAAATGAAAACAGAACCAAATGTGCCAAAATAACTTGACATTATGATCTCCAATTCAAGTTGCAAATGGACTCGTATGGCCATTTTATCAGAAGTTTTAGCTGTCAAATCTCTATTTATTTGAAATTATAAATAAAAAAGTAACAAATATAGAATAGCATGGCTGATGATAGTATGTATGTATTATATATTACTCACACTTGTAAAAAAAAAAAAAAAAAGAGAAGAAAAACAAATTTTTTTTTTTTAATTTTTTTTTGAAGCAAACTGGTAAAGAAAGTGAAACAAAACCATTCAAAGAGAAAGAAAGTAAGAACTAGATTTATACAACATAAGAATCAAAGAGAAAGATGAACAATTTTCTTTTCTTTTATTTTCTGTTTGTTTTTGGATGATGAACAACTTACAATTTGCAAAACACACACACCAAAAATAACTTACAATTTGCATCATACACAGCTCAAGACAAACTTCATTCTGCGCCTATGACTGAAAATCCAAAGCTTTGGAGATCTTATATATATATATATAGTTGTCAATAAAAAGAGTTGCATTCAATTCAATCAAACATATAAAATATATAATAAAAAATAAAAAAACAACAACAACAACAATAGAGTGAAGCATTAATTTGAATGGGGTTTGAATTTTGACACTATCTTTTTAGGCTTTGTTGTTTTGTTTTTCTTTAACTTCAGTTCATAATATGGTTTTTCATAAAATTCCATGTTGAAGAATATTTTGGAAACTGCTGCTAAGAGTAAGTTCCATTTCATATGAGTATTTGGAATATTAGTTTCTGAAAATTAAATGAAATTTATGAGAGAATGACAAGAAAAATGGCCGTTTGAAAGAGTCCAAGCCAAGAACAAAACTGGGAAGAATCTTTTTGTTTATTTTATTAATTATTAACAATGAGACAAACATAGAGTTGAGTCATCCAGTAGCAGCTTGACACGGGTTGAAACCATTTTTTACTGATCAATTGATCCAGTTTTATAGTAAATCATGAACTAGCCGCTCCCTACAATTTTAAAAAAATTAAAACTATAATTGAACGGTTAAACATATGTAACCAGACCAGATTGGAATCAATTTTACAGCTTTAAAAATTTTATATAACAAGAAATATGATATATTATTCTATAATAGTAAATGTATTGATAACAATTAATTTAGTTAAGTTGATCAAAGTTTGTCAATTTTACAATTAAGACTGATCAAATTTCATTGGCAACTTTATTTATATATTTTATTTTTACATACAAAAATATTTTAAATTAATAAATAAATATATGACATATATATCGGCTCAGTTCATAACTGTTTTAGAACTGGGAATAAGATCAATTTGAACAATTCAGCCAGCTTCGAAGTAAAAATCAAAATCAAAATTAATAAAAACCGAATCAAACTGATAATTTAAACCTAATTGGTTTGATTTATCCATTTTTCAGACACTCCTCTTATGCGAACAAAAATAAAATGAAGTTGGTCTTATCCCGGTCTTGATTGATGAAAATGAGTCAATCCATCTCCAGCAATCTCATTATTAATGTGGCAACCAAGACAAAATTAATGTACGTTTCATTGGACTTTTGGATCAAATCAAATAGAAAGACCAAAAGGGTGTCTAGGATCTCAAACTATGTAATTGAATTTTGTTTATAAAAAAAAAAATTCCTATGCAATTGATTGAACCTTTCTCTATCTATTACGGTTGAACACTATGATAAAATAATAATAATTGTTCGATTGTCTATCTTTGAGAAAGAAACAAAATATAATTCAGACTACGATTGGAAATTTTAGTGAAACACTAAAATTAGACAAAGTTCGAAAATGTCAAATTTCTAACTAGTCCATAATTTATGACTGAGTTGTAAAAACTCTCTTTTTCAATTAATCCTTGGACTAAATTACTCATCCAATAATTTTTTTTTTAATTCAACTCCTAAAAATCAATAGAAAACGTATCATATTAACATTGGAATATTAGCATATATATTCTATCTTACCGTTTTCCCCTCCTAACGTCTATATACAAAGGATTGTATATACATAATTTAAAAAACGTCATTTCTGATAGTAACATTGTTTCAATAATAAGAACGGAATTATGTAAATTTAAATAGGCTCAATTGATATCACTGAAGACTGAAGAGTTGACCTAAGTAATTGAAACGCTCCCTTACCTAAGTTCGAGTTTTATTACTTTTATTTGATGTCTTGCACCACAAAACAAAACAAAATAAAAAAACCGCCAACCGTATGCAATATGTGGGGAAAAAAATTACCTATTACTACCAAGTCATGAATTATCATTGTTTTACATATAACAATTTTTTTTTTTTTAAATTTTGAAATACTTTTCCACACGATTATAAATATTTTCTTAATTTGTCATTATGTCATTACGTTCGTCGTCACTATAATAATGATAGGGATGATATATATGGGTTGTGTGTGAGTAATTTTCTGATCACACTGCCAACTCAGTGATCAGCTGAAGAGAACTGGCAGAATAGATGACACCTGGTTAATCTGCAACAAAAAGAGAAGATTCCGGCGGTGATTCTTCCACCCGGGAGTACTCCGACAATCAAGTCAGTATATCTCAAAGATAATCAAGTGCTAAATTCACTGCTCAAAGCATAAATTACGTACCTTACACTACAACAAAAATTGCCTATAACCACGTTTCTTAGACAACGTTTTTTAAAAAACGTTGTGGAAGACCTAAAGTTAAATTAAAAGACACGGGTTAAACACGCTTCCACTTTATAACGGAGCTCCGTCTCCTTCAGTCTTCATTTCTTTCTCTTCTCGTTTTCTCTCACCATCCAAGATCTAGATCTAGGGTTTTCTCTGTCTCTCCTCAGTCTCCTTGAGAATTCACCAAGTTCGATTTCCATTACTTGTTCAGATCTAATTCGAGATCGAGACAGGGACGGGGACCGAGATCGGTCGAGTCGGAGCAAGAGAGGAGATAGGTTGATTCACGGGAGTAATAGAGAAGATGATGGTGAGGATAGTTCAGAGGAGAGCGTGAATGATGAGGAGGACGATGACGATGACGATGGAGTCGCCACCGCATTGCCGATCTAGGGTTTGATTGGAGCTCTAGGGTTTTAGAGCCCCTCGAGACTCGTCATGGCTACTCCTTCAAGCTATAAAATCGTAATTCACATTCTCTCAATCGCTTCAAGAGAGAGAGAGAGAGAGAGAGAGAGAGAATCTGGAATCAGATTTTCGATTTCCTGGTTTTGAATCAATCTTCCAGATCGGTACACACTTTCTCTATCTTTTTATTTTTCTTTTCGATTCCGATTCTCTTTCTGCTACTCTACTCTGTCTTTTGATGGTGATTTCGATTCTATTGGTGCTTCTGTTTTAATCTGAAACTTCTTCATTGATCTGTCATTTCAGGGATCTTAATTCCAAAGTTAATGTTGACATTGATACGACATGATACGTGCACGTTGACACAATACTTTCTTAAAAGTCAGGACACAACACTATAGGGCTGTGACAACAACCAAACATAAATATTTTTATATATATACATGAAAATAAGAACTTCATTCTATATTTACTATATTAACATAAGTCAGAAATATTAGTCACCACATTCTATATATTGGAAACAGTTTGTGATTGGATGTAACTGTTTAAGATTTTTGATTTCCCAAATTGAAAACTGAAAAGCTAAAAAAAGAGGATAGATAAACAGGTATAAATTCATATTGTTTTGGTAATCTTCAACTTGTAATGTGTTGCAATAGTATCTTTGCTATATCTTCTTGCTTTCTTCACAACCATTGAATATTGATTTCTACCTTTAAATTGTATCACAACCACTCATTATCATCTTTCTATTTGATAGAATTGGCAATATTACCTATAGCTATTTACCTTTACAGCAATGGCTTTACCTTTCCATTGAAGAGGTGATTTTGGGGCTTCTTGATCTGCTAATCTTATTTCAAGAATCAGGATATATGTTTTTTTAACAATTTAAGCAAAGTAATGGCACTTTGCTCATACACATTTGACTTTGTGCAGGTATGACTATTCTGGGTACGGACAGTCTTCCGGGAAGGTGTGTGACAATTGAATTTTTTTCTACATTACAGTTTCTTGTTAATTAAGTTATATGGTGCGACTTGTAGTGCCTAATAAAAAGTGTTTGTGTTGACTGGGTGCAGAACATTGACAAAATCACATTGGTTAATTGTCCCGTACTGATCATTCATGTAAGTATGCAATTTTCAACATTTTGAATTTTAGAATTGCATATGATAATTGATGAATCACACTTGTTCGGCTTTTAGATGTAGCATGGAATAACTAGCATGAACTTAGATGATATTTATTTTTTGAAGTTGCTCCATAGATGACTAGATTCATAGTTTGGAAATATTAATTTGTTAGCAAGCTCTTGGTTAGAAGTCATTACTTCTTTATCTACCTTGCTTCTTTTTTTCTTCTTCTTCTTTTCCTTTCCTTATTGTGTCATGTCATATGCGACCATGGTTAACACTAACTTAGTTATTTTGTATTCAATATAAGAAATCAGGTTCCGAAGTTTTTGGCAAAGAGTGTTAGAAGGAAACAGAGAGAGAACACTGTCTACACTTGTGGCATCACTTATATGTGACCATGGTTAATGCTAACTTACTTATTTGGTATTATAAGAAATCAGGTTCTGAAGTTTTTGGCAAAGAGTATTAGAAGGAAACACACAGAACTCTCTCTCTCTCTCCCCTGAACATTATGAGGTCAAGACATTTTGTTGGGATTTGTTAAGACCCTAGAGTGTTTTATATCAAGCTAAATTTTGTGAAAATGAAATGTATGTTCATTAGTACATGCTTTTGTTGTGAAGATTGAGAGTACAAATACTCATTTGTGCATTTTTTTTTTCTTTTTTACAAAATTCCATTAAAATTTATACATTCTTATTTTGTTTTCTTTTTTAAACCATTAAATAGGGAACTTCAGATGAGGTTGTGGATTGCTCTCATGGCAAGCAACTCTGGGAACTGTGTAAAGAGAAATACGAACCACTATGGCTTAAAGGAGGGAACCATTGTGATTTAGAGCTATATCCAGACTATATAAGGCATCTGAAGAAGTTCATATCAACTGTGGAGAAATCACCTTCCCAAAGATACAGTTCGTGAAGAGCATGCACCAGTTTGAGCGACCTCGGAGCACAGATGTTTTCAAGGCTTCAAGGAAGACCATCGACCGGAGAGAGAAACCAAGGCACAAAGACCGACAAAGCCAGAAAAATTGAAAAATCAGTCCAATAATGCTGACAAGCTAGAAAAACTGAAAATATCTTTCGACCAACTGGAAAGGTCCAGGAGAAGTGTGGATTGCATAGAGAAATCCCGGAAAAGCATTGACCACCAACTGGAAAGAGCTCGGAAGAGTGTTGATCGGTTGGATAGAATAAGAACTGGGTAATTTTTCCTACAGCAATTCTAAAATTCATGCTTGGGTTTGGTGATTCGTGCCTTTTTTTCTTTTTATTTTTTTATTTTTTTAATTTATGGTCTTCCAGCATTTTAGTTGGTTTGTGGAAGCTCTATAATGGCACAAAATGAAAAAGGGTGTGGTGTCAAAATGGGATTGTATCTAATGTATCCTTGCTCTTTGGCTTTTCTGACTTTAGATATCATCCTGTTTCCATGTTAATGTCTTTTTATCATGTGGTCTGTGCAGGTTGTCTCCCTTTCAAATATGAAACTTCTGGGACTTAATCCAGTGAGTTTATTAATCTTTGGTCAATGATCTTGTTTGAACTTTTTGCTCAGAATTTGTTGTGTAGCTCTTCTTTCGTTATTACTACCCTTTGCCTTCAGAATTTCGTGGGCACGAGGGTTGGCCATATCCTGTTTTGTTAATCACCTTTTTAATGTTGATTGTAGGAAAAAGTAAATGTACATGGTGGAGCTGTATCTTTGGGCCATCCTCTCGGTTGCAGTGGTGCCCATGTCTTGGTCACGCTTTTGGGGGTATATTTCTACTGTATTAGTGTTTTATGTTATGTAAATATATACTGCATAGCTATTCTTGCTGTGTGACTATTAATTCTTGGGATGAAGGGTTTTCCCTGTGGCTTTGCATTAATTCGAAGTGTAATGTTTTGGTTTTGTCACATTCATGTCGATTGGTGGTTTCCCTTCCCTTGTAGAGGACATGAAGGTCAGCTTCATAACTACAAACTAATTGTCGAAAATTGAATAAATTTTGTTGACAATTCAATGTGTTTTTGCCAAATGTAAGATAAGTATGTGCCAATCTTTTGCAGGTTTTTCAAAGAGAGAGGTTGAATGACCACTATGGTGTTACTGCATTTGTCATTAGCAACACAATATCTGCAATGCCATTTCTGGTGTTGATCACATTTATCTCCGGAACTGTTTTCAATTTCATGGTCCATCTCCACCCAGGCTTTGAACATCATATATTCTTTGTATTGTGCCTTTATGCAAGTGTAACTGTTGTTGAGAGCTTGATGATGGCCATCGCCAGTATTGTCCCCAACTTCCTCATGGGCATTATCATAGGCGCTGGAATACATGTTTGTATAGTCCTGTTTAATAGAGGGTGCTCAATAAAGTTCATTATAAATTATAAGTATTCATATCAGTAACATTTCAACATATTTGATGGATTCTTTTACTGCTAGTTTGGAGCTTATGCCTAAACATTTTTTTTCTTCTTTTATTAACATTTTTTTGTTATTTTGTTTTCCTAATTGGAGATCAATATAGTATTGACAGCCATTTGTTTCTTTATTGTTTTTTACTTGTCTTCTTCCGATGCAATAAGATGGTGGTGTTAGTTGGATTGGCAGCTCCAGTCCGAGCTTTCTGACCAGATTCATTGCCTATTACTTTGATATATTTAACATGTAGATTATATATTGTGGTAGCCGAATATTCAGTAAAGGTAGAGGAGTAATATCTCGGCCTCTAGGCGCCAAACGGGTAAAACTCTCGAAGGGGTGATCCGCCGAATACGATGACTAGGCCGAATAGGATAAAGCCCCTGCAGTCGAGTGTAAGGAAAGGTAATGATTGAAAAAGTAGACCCGGGTCCCGAGGATCAGAAGAGACGAGTATAAATACAATGGTAGTGGATCAGAAAAGGTATGTAAGAAACACTTCTAAAAACTTAGTAAGCAAGCTTCGAGGAGAATCGACTTGTCCGTCGGAGTGCTAATTCCGGCACCCTCGACCGGAGTTTGTATTTTTGCAGGTGACTAGCAGAGGATCGTTGGCGTCTTCCAGGATCTGAAGAGTATTTCCAAACCACATTCACCACAACTGGCGCCGTCTGTGGGAATACTCAAATATATCCATGGATGGCGTGACCGAAGATCCTCCGATAGCCACCGACGCGATCGCGCAGGGAGACGACCTCACCCCAGCGAACATGCTCGGAAAAGAAACCATTGCGGCACGACGCACCTTGCGCTTCGACTCGCCAACGACTTCAGCACAAGAAACAATGCAGGCTGTCATCGAACAGGCAAAGCAGAACGAACAAAGGCTCGAGAACATGATCGCTGAGAACGAACGACTCCGTCAAGACTTGGCCCTGGAGGTAGCAAAATCTAAGGAAGCCATCGCCGAAACCGGAGCCATTTCCAGGGCGGCGGACAGAGGCCACGGGCCCACCAAAGGTTACCAACAATGACTCCAACTCATTATCCACGGAGCTCGACGCGAGGAACGATCCGAAACCTCGGCTCCTCCGACAAAGATCCGCGTCAAGGAACAAGCGAAGAAGAAGCGGCTCGAGCGAGGAAGACCGCCACGACCCTTTCATTCGAGAATCACAAGGGCGTCCTTGCCCAAGAAATTCAAAGCTCCGTCATTCACTCTTTACGACGGAAAATCAGACCCCACTGATCATATCCGTCACTACAAACAGGCCATGACGTTACATGCAGACAATGAGGCCCTCATGTGCCGAATATTCCCCAGTAGCCTAGGACCACTAGCCGTCAGGTGGTATTACAAGTTGGAGCCAGCGTCGATCAAGAACTTCCACCAACTGCAAAAGTCTTTCAGGGCCAGGTTCATCACCAACGAGGTACAACCAAAACAGGCCGACTCCCTCTGGGCAATGCAGATCCAGTCGGGAGAGACGCTCAGAGCGTATTCAGCTCGATATTGGGAGTGCTTCAACCTGGTTGACGACGCTTGCAACGAGTCCATGGCCATCACCGCCTGCAAAATGGGCTTACACTCGACAAAGGTTTCACTGCAGACTCCTTGACCAGAGGCCCCCAAAACAGTCTGGGCCTTGATGAAGAAAGTCGAAGAATATTGTAAAGTCGAAGATGATGCCCTGAGAACAAAGGCCGGACAAAGCTCCAGAAAAACGGAACTTCCCGAAATCGCTCGACCAATAAACTCCGTGCCACCAAGCCCTGAACCACAGCGAACCAAGCGAGACAAAAGGCGTGATTCCCACGAACAAACGATCGGTGCCCCTACCGAGCAAACGAGCGATTTACAAGTCGACAAAGCAGACGCCAAGGCGAAACGACAAGAAATATACGGAGCTAATGAACCGATCGCAATAATGACCAAGGTCCAAAGACTCCCATTTTTAAGTGGCCGTCAAAGATGATAGGGCCTCCGACACACGGAGGCGGAGACGATGCGAATACCACAAAGATCACGGCCACGAAACCGAGAATTGCTATGCACTGAAGGATCATCTGGAAGAATTGATGCAGGATGGTCGGCTACAGCAATACGTTAGCAAGGGAACGCCGACTAAAGCATTAGCCCTGAGACAGGATTCACCTCCGCTTGGCGTGATCCATATGATCTACGGCCGCCGACCACCCCGTCGTCACACGATCCAATCGCACCTGCCTCCCCGAAACATAACAAGCCAACCCGGTGAAAGCGATTGGGTTCAACGACGACCTCCTAATGAAGGCCACCACATCGACCCTTTGGTCACTTACGCCAGACGTCAATTCCGTTGAACGCATCCTCATAGACCAGGAGCGCTGAAATCAGACTACAAAGCTTTTGTAGAACTCGGCCTTAACGAGTCGGATCTGTCACCATCGTCCCAGCCGCTGTTCGGCTTCAACGCGAATCCAGAGTATCCGCTGGGGAAGGTCGTGCTGCCGGTTCGGGCGGGCTCAAAAACGGTCGACACAGAATTCTTGGTTGTAAAGCTTCCATCGCAGTATAATGCCATCATAGGCCGCCCCTGGTTGCACGTCATGAAGGCCGTCCCAAGCACCTACCATCAGCTTATGCGCTTCCCAACAGACCGCGGCATTGAAGAGATCCGTGGCTCGCAGCAATCCACACGAATGTAGATTTTATGCAAATTCATCTACAGACCCAACTTGTGGGACCTGATGCTTGTACTGGAACTTCATTTTAATGAAAACGGATTTTTGTTTGCCTGACCTTCAACCCAATTGGGGCCGAATAAGCCTCCGGATTCGGAGCGCCCTTCGTGGATATCACGATTGGCCAAAACAAGTCTCCGGATTCGGAGCGCCCTTTCGATGCACGTCATCTGGGGCCGAATAAGCCTCCGGATTCGGAGCGCCCTTTCGATGCACGTCATCTGGGGCCGAATAAGCCTCCGGATTCGGAGCGCCGCCGTGAATATCACGATTGGCCAAAACAAGCCTCCGGATTCGGAGCGCGCTGTCGATGCACGTCATCTGGCGCCGAATAAGCCTCGGGGTTCGGAGCGCTCTTCGGGGATATCACGTTTGGCCAAAACAAGTCTCCGGATTCGGAGCGCCCTTTCGATGCACGTCATCTGGGGCCGAATAAGCCTCCGGATTCGGAGCGCCCTGTCGATGCACGTCATCTGGGGCCGAATAAGCCTCCGGATTCGGAGCGCCCTTCGTGGATATCACGATTGGCCAAAACAAGTCTCCGGATTCGGAGCGCCCTTTCGATGCACGTCATCTGGGGCCGAATAAGCCTCCGGATTCGGAGCGCCCTGTCGATGCACGTCATCTGGGGCCGAATAAGCCTCCGGATTCGGAGCGCCCTTTCGATGCACGTCATCTGGGGCCGAATAAGCCTCCGGATTCGGAGCGCCCTTCGTGGATATCACGATTGGCCACAACAAGTCTCCGGATTCGGAGCGCCCTTTCGATGCACGTCATCTGGGGCCGAATACGCCTCCGGATTCGGAGCGCCCTGTCGATGCACGTCATCTGGGGCCGAATAAGCCTCCGGATTCGGAGCGCCCTTTCGATGCACGTCATCTGGGGCCGAATAAGCCTCCGGATTCGGAGCGCCCTTCGTGGATATCACGATTGGCCAAAACAAGTCTCCGGATTCGGAGCGCCCTGTCGATGCACGTCATCTGGGGCCGAATAAGCCTCCGGATTCGGAGCGCCGCCGTGGATATCACGATTGGCACAACAAGTCTCGGATTCGGGCGCCGCTTATCGATCACGTCAGGGCGGAATCGCCTCCGATTCGGGCGCCTGTCGATACCGTCATACGGGGCGAATAAGCCTCCGGATTCGGGCGCCTTCGATGCACGTCATCTGGGGCGAATAAGCCTCCGGATTCGAGCGCCTGCCGATACGCGTCATCGGGGCGAATAAGCCTCCGGATTCGAGCGCCCCTTTCGATGCACGTCATCCGGGGCAATAAGCCTCCGGATTCGGGCGCCGCCGTGGATATCACGATTAGCCAAAACAAGTCTCCGGATTCGAGCGCCTGCCGATACCGTCATCTGGGCGAATAAGCCTCCGGATTCGAGCGCCTTCGTGGATATCACGATTGGCACAACAAGTCTCCGGATTCGAGCGCCTTTTCGATGCACGTCATCGGGGCCGAATCGCCTCCGGATTCGAGCGCCACTGTCGATGCGTCATCTGGGGCGAATAAGCCTCCGGATTCGGAGCGCCCTTTCGATGCACGTCATCTGGGGCCGAATAAGCCTCCGGATTCGGAGCGCCCTTCGTGGATATCACGATTGGCCAAAACAAGCCTCCGGATTCGGAGCGCCCTTTCGATGCACGTCATCTGGGGCCGAATAAGCCTCCGGATTCGGAGCGCCCTTCGTGGATATCACGATTGGCCAAAACAAGTCTCCGGATTCGGAGCGCCCTTTCGATGCACGTCATCTGGGGCCGAATAAGCCTCCGGATTCGGAGCGCCCTTCGTGGATATCACGATTGGCCCAAACAAGCCTCCGGATTCGGAGCGCCCTTCGTGGACATCACGATTGGCCAAAACAAGTCTCCTGATACGGAGCCCGTTTTAATCAGCAGCCAGAATCACTAACGTGACTCCCCGGACAACATGCCTTAGCCGGCCCGGAATATAACAATTCACACTCCCAATCCGCCTAAGGCAGGGGCCGACCCCTACATACAGGAAAAATGTTTAAGCCACAATAGTTCCGATGGCAAGCGAACAGCAAACTATTAAAGCATATGAAGTAAAACACATGAAATAACACTCTTTATTTAATGACACTTTTTATTCGATTAAAAAGTTGTTACATCGACGCAACTGCGTTCGAACATTACAATATCTATTTCTAACTTCTAAGACAAACGAATCCATCGATCCAAGGGCACATCCGCGCCCGAATCGCAATCCCCCCGGGCCTCTGACGCCATCGACAATGTCAAGGCCAAGATCCAAGACAAGGAAGGTTTTGGGGAACGGTCGCTGTATCTCCTTTCGGGACGATCTGCTTCACCAACTTGGAAACTGACGAGTTTCCAGTTCCTCCTTTCACGGGTCCACCGCCCACACCGGAGAATCCTCCGCCGCAAACCAACGGTTGACTAAAACAAGCAAGGGCTAGAACCATCTATCCCAATCGGCTAGACATGCGGCATTTGTGCCGTCTTGCAAACAAAAACAAGAATGCCGATACCCCTCCGTTCCCCGGCTCATGGCTTACCCAAATTTTAAACACGCAATGGTTTAATTCTAAATCAAACGGCCATTACATGGAGGCCGATCAAGCCAACCAATCGGCGCATCGAATTAAAACGCCGAGTCCGATTGGTGTATTTTCGTCTAGCCAAACATTCATGCAATAAAATTAAGCACGCGTACGCCGAATGCGGGAGAGAATTTGATATTTCCCATAAAGCATCTTTTATTAAACATCAAGAAATTACATAATTACGAACGCGACCAGCGTCCGAACCATACAACAAATACATATTATACGGCATCACCCTCATCCTCACTCCTTTCAACCTCAAAAGCGAAAACGGAAAGTCCTTCTCATGGCGAGGCGACGCCAAGATCAATTCTGCCAGCGAAGAGATTCGCAACTTGAGTTGCCTGATCCAACCGTGCCTAAACCCACGATTTTCACATCGGCAAACCTCTTCGGCGAGCTTTTCCTTGGTCTTTTGAATTCCAACCAGCCGCCTTCGTGAAAACCTTTTTCATAGGACCTCCCCTTTGCGGACTCCAAGGCGAACATACTCGCCAGATCCCGATCGGCAAGGGCGGCTTATAAGCCGTGGTAACCCTCTTCAACGATTGGGTTTACTCGCCTCTTTGGCCGTCTCGAGCCGCCTTGATCGTCCCTAACTCACGCTCACCGCCTCGCCGAGCCTCCAAACTCCGGATACGCTTCCTTCTCCGCCATTTCTCGGCGGCGCGTAGAATCGCATGCCGACTTCGTAAGCCGTATAGAGCCCTTTCACCGCCCATGTATACCTCGCGAAACACTTCGTAGTCCTGACGACCGATCATCGATCACGAACCGGAGGAAATATTTGTCGAGCGAACTCGACCGCCACATCTGGATCTCGCACGATCGAATCCGCTTCCGTCATGGGCCTATTCTTCACAAACACTGCAAAACTCAACGGGCACGGAGTCGCGTCCGATCTCCTTTCGACACGGGCGTGTGGCAACCTTCCTTGAGATCGCTGCTGCCTCTGGCGACGCTTCGACGTGGAGGAGACCCACGCCCCTCTCTACTCATAGAGCTCTTGCTCCCCGCGCACAAGGGCGCGCCTCGATGTTCACTCCGACTCATATCGCCACCCAGCTCAGCCAATGTCTTCGCTTCCTTTGTCATTAAAAACGTTTGTTCGACATTCGCTGTCGACTTCCTTCAGGAGTTCGAACACAGCACCTACCAGTTTCTTTACAGCTGTCCCTTCGAACACAGTACCTACCAGACTCTTTAAACACCCGCAAAGGTAACGCGATCGAGGCAGGGTGATTGATTACAGACCCAATCGCCCGACGCCGAATGGGATGACGGGCGGCGTGGTTGGTTCGACACGCTCACGTTGCACGGAGCTAGGCGAGTTCATCAATCTGTTCGCCCTAGTGCCCGATGGCCCAAGATCGGTGGCGGAAATTGCAAATGCCGATTTTGATAGAATACGTATTGAATCCTACCAAAATTGTTCGGCCAGGGTATCCAGCCGGCTTGGCAAATTGAATCCAAAGCGCCCTTATCATGAGCCCACTGGGGGAAGGGCAGATTCATCAATCTATTCGGCTCGAGTTCCCGACGACCCAAGATCGGTAGGCAGTGAAATTGCAAATGCCGATTTTGATAGGATACGTATTGAATCCTATCAAAATTGTTCGGCCAGGGTATCCAGCCGACTTGCAAATTGAATCCAAAGCGCCCTTATCATGAGCCCACTGGGGCAAGGGCAGATTCATCAATCTATTCGGCTCTAGTGCCCAGTCGGCCCAAGATCGGTAGGCAGTGAAATTGCAAATGCTGATTTTGATAGAATACGTATTGAATCCTACCAAAATTGTTCGGCCAGGGTATCCAGCCGGTTTGCGAATTGAATCCAAAGCGCCCTTATCATGAGCCCACTGGGGCAAGGGCAGATTCAACAATCTATTCGGCTCGAGTTCCCAGACGGCCACAGATCGGTAGGCAGTGAAATTGTGAATGCTGATTTTGATAGGATATTTATTAAAACTGCAAGAACCCGGTTCTTGCGGATATATATTAAACAAACGATATTGCATGTACGGCTTGTTCAGAAGAGTTCTAGATAAAAATCACCAATGCCACAGTAAAATTTATCCATTCAGACCCAGTACCCCAACCGGCACACAAAAGGCAATTCTTTTCACGAACCCCCTGGGGTACGGGCAGGCCCACCGATTAGGGTTTTCCCACAATACATGCAATTCCATTTTACCAAATGCATTGACAAAACATAGAACTCTTTCATTAAAATTAAGCATAGAACCGTCTCATACAAAGTGTGTGGTGGCAGCAAAAATTAATACGTATTGAAATTACAAGGAACTTTTCATTAATAAATTGCACGCAGATGCTAACCAATTTATACATGAAAACTACCAACGCACTATCCAAAAGAAGAAAACAACAAAGACAAAAGAAAAACGACGCCTCGCTGAACGGCTCCCAGATCACTCGTCGCATCCAGTTCAAGCGGCTCAACATCCACTGCTTTCAGAAGGAATTGGCAAATCAATGTAACCTCGGCGGCAAGGGCTTTGAGCCACCCATGCTTGAACCCGCGATTCTCAAATTTGGCCACTTCTTCAACATACTCGGCAAAGCGGCGCCTCCCGCCTCAAAGGCCTCCGATTCGCTTCGGGTCGCCTTAAGCTCGTCTAATTGTGCCTCCGCTTGACAAGTGCTTTACGGAAAGCTTGAGCGATTCTCGCCAGATTTGCCCCGCCAAGATCAACACGGCGTTACGCGACTAACCCTCTCTTTCTCCGCTTGGCTCAAGGCTCACCATTTCAGCCCTCATAATTTCGAATTCCCCCCTACTTCTCTGACCCTGCAGTTCTGTTTGCAAATGGTTGATTCTCCCGAGAGCATCACGCAGGCGGCGGCCCAAGTCGGCGACCCTTCCGACCGTCTGCAAAACAATTCGGTGTAATTAGACGCCCTTAAACAAACAACAAGGAAACGAAGCTGGCCTACCAGAAGTGCCGGTTGAGCAGTTAAGGCAACGGCCATCACATCAGGCACGACCGAAGGCTTCTTTGTCACCGGCAGGAAATTGAAGCCGCTAAAACAGTTAAGAGCACGGATCCTCGCTGGCCGAAGCATCGGATAAAATCGGCGTGCCCCTGATCTTCGGCTGAATAATGAACGGAGCCACCATGACCGGTTCTTCAAGTCGAGGTCGTTTACTACCCGGGCCAGCTTCTGAAGTCGCTTCTGCTTCGGCATCGCGTTTTTGGCCTTGCTCCGAAATTAGCTCTCCCTGATCGGCCTGTTCTCCACCCTCCTTTTCCTTGACGGACACGGCAACCTCAACCGTGCCCTCAGAAACGGCTACGAATGGCTTGATCAAGGTAGGATTAGATTCGGCACATTCCTCCGGCGGCTGCGCTTCGGCATTTCTTTTGCGCGCCATCTGCGTTAAGCTTTCCTTCGCCATATCCTCAGAAAAATCGCCGGGTAGATCCCCCAAGTTCGCAAAAATATCCCCAGAGAAATCTGCTCGTCCTGAGGTGGATGGTTGAGGGGCCTCGGATGCCGAGCGTACGGCCTCGCCGCCCTCGACCCCTTTAGCAGATCCTCCAGTCGGGTCGGCAATCACTTCATGCGCTCGGCGTCTTCCTCCGAATCGAAGCTTGAGACCGATCTGCGAAGATTTCTGAAGCGGGGAAAGATAAGGGCCGGGAGCTGTTGGTCGTCCAAGGGAATCGGAATGTTATCTGCATCCGAGAAAGTGGTGTAAGTGGGTTCGTACCGAAGGAGAATATGGGCGGCCCTCCCTTGGTTTTGTACGTTTGGGCGGCCGAAATACGTCAATGCAGTCTCAATTTCTAAGAATCGTCATCAACCGAATTCAAAATTTTCTTCAACCTATTACGCAAAAAGATAAAAGCGATCTAAGAAAAAGAAGCCGAATAAAGAATAGGCCAACGAACATAAGACATTGCGTGTCAACCTGGTTCACCCTTACGCCTAGGAATAGGGTCCAGGCGATCCTCCCCTTCGGCGAACTCCCAATTACCTCGGACGTTGGCCATCACGTCGTCAACTCGCTACAGTGAGCCGCAAGCATAGTCACTAAATGATGGTCGGTATCTTTGGCCCTGAGAAAATATCGCCCCAGCCGACCAGAGGATTTGGCTAAGGCGTAACAATGCCGAATGGCCGGAATCCCAAGGTTAATACGAAGGCGTTGATTCAACTCCACAACCCCCATGATGATTCGGAAGAAATTTACATTGGGTTGAGAAGGATCAAACCCCAATAGCGGAGAACGGCCCTAAGGTGTAAGGGTGGAAGCGAACTCCGCATTCCGCAATGGACAAGAGAGGAATACGACCGTTTTGATCTTCCTCTCCATGTCGAGAGCGTTGTCCGTGACGAGGGACAAATGAACGTCGTCAGGGATAGAAAAATGCTTCCGGAAACCAGAGATACGATCCTCTGAGAGGAGGTCTTTCAAGTGTTTTGCCATTTTAGCGGAACCAAGTATTCGCCGAGGCTAAAAATAACAAATAGAAAATAGGATTACGATGGAGGGAGAAGAAGACTTACGAAAAACGGATGAGACAAAGGAAGGCAGGAAGAGGTTGCAGAAAACGCGAGCCACAGAGGGATATGCACTGGCGATCCAAAAAGCTCAGGAGACCGACGAAATGTGAATTTGAAAGGACTAAAGTTTCAAATCACAATAAATGCTGAGATATACGAATAGAGCGGGAAAGTGTAATGATGAGCAAAAAAGGCGTGCGCTTCCTGACGTATTGGGACATGCGAGGCCGCCCGATGATAAGCTTCTTCGAATTCCGAGCCAAACACGCCGATTCAACTGCCGGTTAAATAGGGGGTTCGGGGGGCAATTGTGGTAGCCGAATATTCAGTAAAGGTAGAGGAGTAATATCTCGGCCTCTAGGCGCCAAACGGGTAAAACTCTCGAAGGGGTGATCGGCCGAATACGATGACTAGGCGAATAGGATAAAGCCTCGCAATGAAAGTGTAAGGAAAGGTAATGATTGAAAAAGTAGACCCGGGTCCCGAGGATCAGAAGAGACGAGTATAAATACAATGGTAGTGGATCAGAAAAGGTATGTAAGAAACACTTCTAAAAACTTAGTAAGCAAGCTTTCTGGAGGAGAACTGACTTGTCCGTCGGAGTGCTAATTCTGGCACCCCCAACCGGAGTTTGTATTTTTGCAGGTGACTAGCAGAGGATCGTTGGCGTCTTCCAGGATCTGAAGAGTATTTCCAAACCACATTCACCACATATATACTATGGGGTATCTCATAATTCATTTAGGACTTTGTATTTTAATGGTTTTCTCTACATTTCAGGGAATATTCATGCTAGTCTCTGGGTACTTTAGACTTCCAAATGACATTCCAAAGCCTGTGTGGCGTTATCCAATGTCGTACATCAGTTTCCACTTCTGGGCTCTACAGGTGAAAGAAAAATATTAGCACCTTTTTTTAATTTTTTATTTTATTTTTCATCAATGAAATGTGTTGCTGATTGGAATGGGAATGGGTGACTGATTAAATCAATTATAAATGAAATGCATGGGCAATACCAAAATGATCTGATCTGTTACAACTTCTCAATTTGGATTATACCAGAATTGATTTGGTGGATCACGAAACACTATCATTCTTCTTGTTCTTTTCTCAGGAACCCCTTGTTCGGATTTATTTTCACTTATTGTTGAGTTTCAGTTGATGGGTATGCATCATCATTTTGCATGACTCTTCCATTCTGGGTTTCTTCTGCTTCTAACTCTGCAATGGTTTCTTGTGCTGCTTTTGGGTTCAATTGGTTTTACATTCTCGTTTCGATATCAAACCAGATCTCGTTTCTTTCCTTCTATAAGTGCCTTCGTGTTGAGACTTTCTCTAATTGTTTAGTTTCTCAATTATTGCCTGTTCTCTTCTTTGGTGTATTGTAATATTCCTAATGTATTTTTGGACTTAACGCGAACATCTTGAATTGCTTTCTTCTGCTGTCCATTTATCGTTGTGTTTTCACGTGTGTTAGTGTTTGTTTCTCATTATCTTGGCCTCCCTAAATTTTCTGATCTTGAATTTCCTTATGATGGGCCATTAACAGCTTGCATATCATTTTTCCCCCAATTGAATTAGGCTAAACTTCCTGCTATGACGATGAAATTGAATCCTCTGTTCTCTGTATCTGTTTCTTCTAAAGGTAAAAATTTCAATCTTTTTCATATATTTCCAGTTTTTCTCTACACAATGCATAGCCCTGATCATGCTGCAAACTGTTTCTTTCTTGACAGCATTGTGATTTTTTGGAATGGTGGGGAAGGAAAGTTTGTACCGCCCTATTGTGGTTCTTAGGACTACTTAAGGACTGCAGAATCTGATTTGCGTTATGTCATGCCTCGGTGGAAGAATTTTAGCCTTTCTGAACTCCAAATTGCAAGCAACTGTTTCAGCCATGGTATGTAGTTTGCTTCAAAATTTGAAATTTATAACCAATTTCCCAACATCATGACCCTTGTGGAATTGTGCTCATGTGCCAGTTATGCATAGAATTTGAGTTGTAGAGAATGTTGTGGGTGTGTCATATAATCGTATTCTACCCAGTTTGTGCTTAAAACCCATTGGTGAACCGCATGACCTGATTCATTCGTTATGTCACCTGATTTTTGTTGTATTTGGATCCTACTATATATTATGGTTTATTTCAAGAATTAGTTTATGATATTATAATTCCTGTTACAGATGTCTTTGAGAGAGACAGATGCCCCTTATAATTTCTCCTCTTTTGATAGTGAAACCCTGTATTGTTATTCACTCATGGATTGGACAGTGGATTTGACTTGTTTTCTTGATGTTTGCCTATTAGATGTTTGTATTGATAATTTAATTAAGTGCCAACAGGCACATGATCACTAGCTTAATACATTACTGAAGCACAAATTTCACTGGTTGGATTGTAGCCCAACTTTCTGAACTGGTTGGTTACTACAGATGACCAGAAAAAATGCAAAGAAATGGAAAATTTGGGGTCCTAGTTGCTTATAAATCTAACAGTTTGGTTGCATAGAGCAAATATAAAACATGAGATCACAAATTATGAATACAGTTTACAACAATAGTAGCATAGAGAAAACAAAAAATGATATTTTATTTCATGTTCTTGCATCAAAAGCCAATATATATTCAAAAAAAATAAAGAAAAAAATGGCGTTTTTTAAAAAATGCCACTTAATGATACACATTAGCTTCTTCCAGCAGCAAAAGCAGGACAAACAAATAAAATTATTTAAAAAAAAAAAGTGGCGTTTTTTGAAAAACGCCACTAAATGACGTCATTGTGACGTCACACGTTAATTTGGGCGTCAAATATTTTACGGCGTTTTAAAAAACGCCGTCTAATATTTTTAGCGACGTTTTTAAAACGTCAGAAAGCTATTATGGCGGCCCTATCAGCGACGAAAAATTTAAACGCCGTCATAAGCTATTACGGCGTTTTTCAGGATTTTAGCGGCGTTTTACAAACGCCGCTAAAAAGCAAATTTCCTGTAGTGTTAGACCCATGGAGGTGCCTCTCTTTTATAGTTTTACTCAATCCCAGTCCCACTAGAAGCCTGACTTCTATGGACTCCCATTCAGTGCTTACTTTGGACTCTACAAGAGATAAAGATAGACTCCCTAGGAATACTATCCTTATCCATCTTGAAGTCTTTCTTCATTATAGGACTCTTATCCTTTATCTGCTCATCTCGGATTCCGATATCTTCGGAGGTAACCTCGGCCTCGCCGAGATAACCTCGGCCTTGTCGAGATAACCTCGGCGTCAAGAACGGGTCATGTAGCACCTTGGCTGACATGTCGGCGTCTCCTTGCCACGTGTCGGTACTCAAAAAATATTTCCCCACAACTGCCCCCTAGGTTCTATTACCTCGGCATTCTGAAGTGATGGAACCTACATCGATACTTCCTTCCAGTACCTCGGCTTAAAGTATCCTAGCCGAGATCACCATCATAGGCCGACATGTCTTCTAAAAGATCAAGAACTCCAAGAGCTCCCTTATGAACTTCTTCGTGTGTGTGAGCTGTCAAGCATCGCTTTTCAATCATTTTCACCTACGCGTTTGATCCGCATTGGATCGTGTTACTGACGCACCTGAAAAACCGTCTTCTCTGCGTGCGCCGTCTGATGTATGCATTGCTCCAGGCGTATTAATTGCTCCGTTTTGCTGCCGTTTCAAATTTTTGACAAAAACCTTTCCCATTTTTTCATTTTTTTACTTTTGCATTCGATTTCTCTTTGTTTTTTCTCTCTCTAGCTCTTGAGCGCGCCATTGTTCCAGTCATCAAGCTCTGTAACTGCCTTCCTTGCTCCCTTCCTGTAAAGCTTTGATCATTCTGTTATATTTGTGGCTGTCGTCTGACTTCGGCAATCTTCACACCGGCTCCACTTTTTCCGGTAAAAAACTGCTTCTTTCGTCTTTTCTATTCCTTTGATATTCCTCATTACTTGTTGTTATTACTGTTTTGTTCAAACATTTATCTTTCGAATCATATACCTGAATGTATTTATTCCATGCTTTTGCCCAAATATTCAACACACACACTGTTTTCACCACTTTCTTGCACTTTTGTCACTGTTCTTGACCTTATACTCCTTGCATTCTCTGTGGTATTAATTGCCCCACCTCTGTTCTTGATTCTGAAACTTTATTCTTACTTTTCTTTTTTTCAAGATTTGTGCCTTCAATCTTCGTCTTCATAGATTTAGGTTTGGGATTTGACTGTAGAACCTATCAAAACTAAAACAATCTTCACAAATTCTTGCATCAATATACACCTAGGTCTTAGCCGAGGTTCACAAAAACCCTTTTATTTTTTTGATCATCTTTCTTCTGAAACCCAGTCCTTGTAATTTAGGCCAACGTCATGGGTATGTGGAGGCATACGGTAAACACCCCATCCAAATTAGAATTCTTTAGACAGGAGTTTGAAATCCCAGCCGACGTCTACCTGAGGTTGGCTGGGGATGATGACTTCATCATGCCTACTGACGACTCCATGCCCTTCCCCATAGTCGCCTTTATTGAGTATGGACTTCGGTTCCCACTCAACACCCTATTTCACGAGATTCTCCATTATTATAAATTGAACCCCATGCAACTTGCTATCAATTCTTACTGAGTAATCAACGGTATCATAGCTTTAGCTAAACAGGAAAACGTTAGGATCACCTTAGTCGACGTTCAATACTGCTATACCATGTACAGCCTTAACTTGAAAGAGAAATATCTTAAGCCAAGATCCACGGAGTTCAAAATTGTAGCCGACCTCCTAGACTCCAACAAGGGGGCTGGAGATGATTACCTCATTACCTCAGGAAATTGGGAGTTTGCTTCAGATGAGGATCTCCATCTCTTCCCTCTTCCTCGATCAGTTTTAGAGGGCAAGGGTAAGAGCCCAGTGTTAATACTTGATTGTTTCTTTTTAAGTATTTAATACTTTATCTGTTTCTAATGTCTATTTTCCCTTGCAGCTCTCTGTCAGCCACCAAAGAACTTTCTTCAATCCTTCGTTCTCAGCAAGGATTTGAAGAAACTCTTGGACTTGCCAGTCCAAAAACGGAAGGCGCCTCTGCTTCTCAACTTCATTCCGACATACAAATCTACTCTTCCCGACGTCCCCAAGAGAAAAAAGAAGAGCTTATCTCCTCCCTCCGCCACAACTCCACAAGCCGCATCAACATCTCGGGCTGATCAAGGGTCAACATCTGATCCAGTAGAACAGTCGTCTACTTCGGCTCAATATCTAATCCCACCATCTCAATGCAAACGTCGCCGACGTCTTGTTCTTGCAGCCGAGATAGGTCGCGCAAAACCTGTAGCCAAAGATCTCTTAGCCAGTATCCCAACCGACGTTGATGCTCTACCAACTCAAACGCAGCTTCCACCCAAGCCAAAAAGCGTCAAGAAGGCTCAACCAAAGACCAAAGTGACTCAGGCTGAGACTGAAGACACTTTACCAATTTCCCAGCTGGCTCCAAGCAAAAAGACTGCCTCTGTCCCTTCGAAGAGGTCCACTGAAGCCCTTCCCTCTGAATCCACCAAGTCAAAAAAACCGAGGTCATCTGCACCGACCTCGGGGTCAAAGAAGCCTAATGCCCCCTAGGCCCCTGAAATAACTTTGGAAGATAAGCCTATAATGGCTAGTGACAGCGCCGATGATATAAATGTCGGCGTTACACTTAGCACTGCACTGCTTCTCCCAAGCGACTTGGAACGAAACGCCGGGTTTAGTGAATATGGAAACTACTCTTTGATGCTGCAACACTCTGTTCAAGTAAGTGCTTTTATCTAGTACTCCTTCTTTCTTTCTCTTTATTTTACACTTAGAATTTTTTCTAATACTTTTGTTTTCTTTCAAGCCATCCAGTATGCCCACTCTTTCTCGATGCAATCTTTTCAGAACCGTGAGAAGTTAGCCGAGAAGAAGAGGGAAGTCACCACACTTCAGAAATCTAATAAGAGCCTGCAGTCAAAGATGAAAATGTTGGAGGACCAGGCCGAGGTCGCCATGAAGGAACAATGCCGAGAAAAAAACTGGTGCCGCTGAGGTAATAAATAAAGTTCTTCAATCTCAGCTAAAAGAGGCTGAGGATAAGGTGGCCCAGGCCCAGAAGGAGCTTGAAGATGCCTTGGCCACTAAAGCGGCCGAAATAAAAGATGCCGATGAAAAGGCCTATAATCAAGGTATAGCCGATGTGACAAAGGCCTATGAGCAACAAGTGAAGCAGGCATGCAATAGGGGTTTCTCCCTTGGTTGGATGTCCCTTCTCAAGAAGCTCAATGTCCCCGAGAACTCACCTCTTCGGAATGCCAACGCCATTCCTCTTCCATTCCCTCCGCCACCACCTCCAACTCAATCTGAAGATGATTCTGAATCTGAGGATCAGGATGAGGGTGAGGCCTTGGTGAGGAAACCCAAGGAGGTCGTTGGGGCCAAGTCCCCTCCTTAAACTGAGCAAGTCCTTGACTTGACTCAAGATGAGGAGGTTGAGGAGGTTCCTAAGGAGACTGCCTTTGAGCAGGTATTATCCGACGTTTCTCTGGCTGACAAAAGTGTTGATGAAACAATTGCTCAAATTCATGCCGAGATCACGGCGGAGAAGGCAGCCGAGGTAGCTTCTCAACAGTCCGCTGACGTCCAAACTCAGCCTGCTGCCGATGTTGGAGAATCTTAGTTTTCATGTTTTTCTTCTTTTGTCTTTTGTACTCTTGTACTTTTTGTTTTTCAGACAATGTAAGCTCTGCAAATGGCCGAGGTGCCTCTTTGTTCATTGAATATCTAGTTCAACTTTCCTTCTCTTGAATGCTTGTACCTTTGTCTTCTCTTGACTATTTCTGCATGATTCTATACTTAGAATATTTTGCAAGTCTCTTAATATACTCTTCCTTTTTTGTGCAACCTTCTCGGGGTGAATTACCTCGGTTAACAATGATCTCGGTTTAACTTAAACTTGTAAATTGCTACAAATTTCAACAAGTGTTAAACAATAATTTTGGTTTTTAACTTCAACTTGTAAATTGCTACAAATTTCAACAAGTGAAGATAAACAATTATCTCGGCTTAACTTTAACTTGTAAATTGCTACAAATTTTAACAAGTGTTAAGCATCACTTCAGTTTAACTTTAGCTTGTAAATTGCTACAAATTTCAACAAGTAAAGATAAACAATTATCTCGGCTTTACTTCAACTTGTAAATTACCACAAATTTCAACAAGTGAAGATAAACAATTATCTCGGCTTTACTTCAACTTGTAAATTACCACAAATTTCAACAAGTGAAGATAAACAATTATCTCGGTTTTACTTCAACTTGTAAATTGCTACAAATTTCAACAAGTGAAGATAAACAATTATCTCAGCTTAACTTAAACTTGTAAATTGCTACAAATTTCAACAAGTGTTAAGTATCACTTTAGTCTAACTTCAGCTTGTAAATTGCTACAAATTTCAACAAGTGAAGATAAACAATTATCTCGGCTTTACTTCAACTTGTAAATTGCTACAAATTTCAACAAGTGAAGATAAACAATTATCTCAGCTTAACTTCAACTTGTAAATTGCTACAAATTTCAACAAGTGTTGAGCATCACTTCAGTTTAACTGCAGCTTGTAAATTGCTACAAATTTCAACAAGTGAAGATAAACAATTATCTCGGCTTTACTTCAACTTGTAAATTGCTACAAATTTCAACAAGTGAAGATAAACAATTATCTCAGCTTAACTTCAACTTGTAAATTGCTACAAATTTCAACAAGTATTAAGCGTTTAAGCATCTTTGTCTTCTCTCTGCCCCCAATGTGAACCTGAGTTCCACTTGGGTTCTCATTATTCAAAAACATTATTATGCACAGTTTCACAAGTTAAAGTTCTGCTAAGATTTTATTGATGACATCGGCAAAAAATCAAGCAACATTTAATGATAAAAAAATTTCAAATTACAAGTGTTCCAGGGTCTTGGCAATGCTTTGCCCTCATTATCTTCAAGTCGATATGCCCCATTGCCCAATACCGAAGTGATTCTGTAGGGTCCTTCCCAGTTTGGGCCAAGCTTGCCTTCCCTGGGATCCTTCTTGTTACCGACGACTTTTCTCAGGACTAGGTCACCGACTTGAAATTCTCTTGGATTAACCTTCTTGTTATAAGCTCTAGCAAGCTGTTGCTGATATACTGCAAACTGTATTACAGCTTTCTCTCTTCTTTCTTCCAGAAGATCCAGATCTCGGGCTAAGAGCACATCATTAGTCCCGTTCTCAACTCCCTGGGTTCTGATCCCTGGGATGCCGACCTCCAATGGAATGGCTGCTTCTGTGCCATAAGCCATGGCAAAGGGTGATTCACATGTTGATCTTCTCGGCATAGTCCAATATGCTCAGAGTACATTGGGCAATTCGTCTACCCACTTCCCTTTTGCTACCTGCAGCCTCTTCTTTATCCCATCCAGAATTACTTTGTTGAATGCTTCTGCTTGTCCATTGTTTTGTGGAAAACTTGGGGTTGAAAAGTAGTTTTTAATTTTGAACTTTACACAGAAGTTTTTGATCAGCTTACTGTCAAATTGTGTCCCATTGTCTGCAACAATTGCTCTTGAAATTCCAAATCTGGTGATGATGTTTCTCTATATAAAGTTCTTTATATCCACATCTCGGATCTTGGCAAGAGGTTCTGCTTCTATCCACTTTGTGAAGTAATCTGTTGCTACCAACAGGTACTTCCTTTGCCCAGTTGCTTGGGACAATTGCCCAACGAGATCCATTCCCCATTGGGCAAATGGCCAAGAGCTGGATACAGGGTTTAGGTCAGCAGCTGGCTGATGAATCAAAGGTGCAAACCTTTGGCATTGTTCACACTTCTTCACGTAGGCTTCTGCATCTTTTTGCATGTAGGGCCACCAATACCCCTGGGTAATGGCCCTGTGAGCTAGCAATCTGCCCCCAGTGTGGCTTCCGCAAATTCCCTCATGAATTTCATATAAGAAATCTTCAATCTGCAGAGGGTGTACGCACCTTAAGAGGGGTCCAGTGAAGGACCTTCTGTAGAGATGTCCTTCTGCTGTCAGACTGAATCTTGCCGACTTCAATCTGATCTTGTGTGCCTCCTTCTGGTCTTCTGGTAACTTTCCTTCTTTCAAGAATGCAACAATTGCATCCATCCAGCTTGGTTTCATGTCTACGCACATTGCTTCATGCTCTGTGATTACTGGTTCAATGCTCGGGCCCGACAAGTATTCAATCATTATTGTCCTTGCTTTTCCTGGTTGTATTGCACTAGCTAGGTTGGCCAATGTATCGGCATGGTTGTTATCATCTCGGTTGACTTGAAGCAATCTGCAGTTCTGGAATAAGGCTGCCAGCCTGATGACCTCTTTTGCGTAGGCCGACATTCTTTCATCTCGGGCTGCAAACTCGCCCGTTGTCTGGTTAACTATCAATTGTGAATCACAAAAGACTATTACCTCATCTACTTGTATTGCTGCTACTAACTTCAGTCTTGTAATTAATGCTTCATATTTTGCCTCATTGTTTGAGGCCTTGAACCCTAATTGAATGGACTGTTCTAATATTTCTCCATCTGGAGATATCAGTACTACTTCTGTCCCCGCTCCATGACGGTTTGAACTCCCATCAATGAACAGTTGAAAGGAATCGCCGATGTAAATGCTGCAGGGTCTGGGTTTCTCTTCTTTCCTTTGTTCTTTAGCCTTTGGCTGGGCTTCTGCTTGCTTGTTTGGACATTGTCTGTCTTGGCTCAATGGAGCCCGATGATGGATGGACTCTGGCGTGAACTTGGCCACGAAGTCGGCCAAAACCTGGCCTTTGATTGCAGTTCTGGGCCTGTACTCCAGATCATACTGGCCTAAGGCGACTGCACATCTGGCTATTCGTCCTATTAAGTCTCCCTGCTGCAATAGGGACTTTAATGGATACTCTGTCAGTACCACAACTTTATGGGCCTGGAAGTAATGGTTCAACTTCTTTGAAGCCATTACTAGAGCCGGTGCCAATTTCTCTAAGGGTAGATACCTTATTTCTGCGTCGGCTAGGGTTTTGCTTACGTAGTAAACAGCTTTTTGCTCCTATTTTTCTTCTCGGATTAGTACTGCACTAATCGCATGTTCTAAAACTGCTAAGTACAAGATCAGCTCCTCCCCAGGTTCTGGATTTGAAAGTACTGGCAGTGTGGTCAGGTACTTCTTCAAATCGGCTAAAGCTTCTTTGCACTCCTCTGTCCAGAGAAAGTCTGTGGTTTTCTTTACTAATTTGAAGAAAGGTTTGCACTTGTCTGAGCTTCTGCTTATAAACTGCGGCCCTTCGCTTAACATCTGACTGTTTTGCCGACGTCGGGCTCTTCAGCTCTAAGATGGCCTTGATCTGATCTGGGTTGGCCTCAATGCCCTTCCTGGTCACCAGGTATCCTAAAAACTTACCAGATCCAACTCCAAATGCACACTTCGATGCATTGAGTCAGAGCCGATATGTTTTAAGGATTTCAAAGACTGCTTTTAGATCGGTGAGATGACCCTCTAGCTCCTTGGACTTAACGACCATGTCGTCAATGTAAACTTCTACTGTTCGGCCAATCAGGTGCTTGAACATCTTGGTTACCAATCTTTGATAGGTGGCTCTTGCGTTTTTCAATCCAAAGGGCATTACTCTGTAGCAGTATAGCCCTTTGGGAGTGATAAATGCAGTCTTCTCTTCATCTGCTGAGTCCATAGCTATCTGGTGATACCCCCTGTAGGCATCCAGGAAGCTCATCCTTCCATGCCCCGAAGTGGCATCCACTAGCTGGTCAATCTTGGATAGAGGGAAGTTGTCTTTGGGACAGACCTTGTTTAAACTGGTAAAGTCTACACAGACCCTCCACTTACCGTTCTTCTTCTTTACCACCACTGTATTGGACAACCATGTCGGGTAGTGAACTTCTCTGATGGCCCTAGCTTCCAAAAGTCTGTCTACTTCTTCTTCTACTGCTTCGACGTGTGTCAATGTCGGTCTTCTGGCATGTTGAATTACAGGTTTGGCCGACCTGTCAACATTCAGCTTGTGGCAAGTGACCTTGGGGTCGATGCCAGGCATTTCATAAGGTGTCCAAGCAAACACCTCAATATTTGCTCGCAAAAAAGCCTCTAACTCTTTTTCTTCTTCTTCAGCTAAGCCGAGCCGAGAAAAAAAGAAGCGTTCTTCATCCCCATCCTAAATGAAGATTTTCTTCAGTGCCTCTTCGCTCTCCTCGGCTGGCTCCTTGCCGATGCCTTCTAAGACTTCCACGCCCTCATCTTCAATTTCTGCCTTTTTTGGCTCTTGTATGCTGCAGGGTTGATTTTATTGCTGCCATGGAGCAATTCTTCGCCTGCAGCTGATCGCCCCTGACTTCCTCTATCCCATGTTCTGTTGGGAATCGCAATAGTTGATGCAATGTTGAGGGACCTGCCCCTATTGCATGCAACCATGGCCTTCCCAAGATGATGTTGTAAGGGGAGGGTGTGTCAATGATGGTGAACTCTGTCTTGATCTTCTTGGTGCCAGCATGCACCTCCAAGTTTACTACTCCCAGTGGCCATGTCAGCGTTCCATTGAACCCAACCATTGGGCCATTGGATTGTTCCATGTCGTATGGGTGAAGGCCGAGCTCCTTATAACATTGGACGTACATGATGTCACAAGAGCTGCCTTGGTCAATAAGGATGCGTTTCACTTGGCACTCCCCAACTTGGAGGGATACTACCAAGGCATCGTTATGCGGATGCTGGACCATCTCTAGGTCGGCTTCAATAAAGGTTATCATTGGTCCCTGGCATCCTTCTGCCCGATGTCTTTTCTCCCCGATTTGATAGACATGTTGTAGGTGTTTTACCTTCTGGGTCTCCCTTTTAATTTCGTTCTCGTTGACCTTTGAGTGAATCACATTAACTACCCGAGGTCCTCCTGCCTGAGGTTGCTGTGCTAGGGGAGGCAGAGCTACTGGTGCTTGAGGCAATCTTGCTTGTTCTTCTCTTGTTCTGGCCTCATCAACCAGATCTCTCAGATGGCCTTGCCTTACCAAGTCTTCTAAGTGTGCTTTCAGGGCTCTGCAACCCTGGGTTGTGTGCCCCTCTTCATTGTGGTAGGTACAGCGCCTGCCGATGTTCCTCCCCATGAATTCCTCTGGCGCCATTGCTGGTGCCCTAAAATAGGGTTGGTTCCGAATTTGTTCCAGGACTTTGTTAATTGGGGCCTGGAACACAGTTGTCACCGCTTGTGCAGCCCTCAGTTCTGTTTCATGTTTGTTCGATCCGTTGTTACCTCGGTCTCGCTTCAGCGAGCCATTTCCTTTCTCTTGCTTTACCTCATTAGTCCACGATGTATCTTCTTCGGCTTGGCATACTTCTCGATTGTCGCCATGAGCTCTTCCATGCTTTTTGGCAAAGTTTTTGCCAAAGACTTCCGTAGTGGACAGTTGTCTTTCAGGCCGTTCTTAAATGACACGACCGCCACTTCTTGATTACATTCTGGTATTCGGTTGAATACCTCGTAATACCTTTTTGCATAGGCCCTAAGGCCTTGATCCTTACTGATCTTCAAAGCCATCAGTGCATCCACCCTCAATGGCTGCAGCTTGTTTGTCACGAACCTGGCCACGAACATCTCGGCCAGGCCTTCCCATGTCTTCACGCTCCCGTCGGTAGTTTGTGGAACCAGTCTGATGCAATCTCCCCGAAGGATGAGGGGAACACTTTGCAGAGCAACGGTTCATTCCCACTATATAGTGCCATTGAGTTCAGATATAATCCGACGTGGAAGTTGGGGTCTGACTTCCCGTCGTATATCTGAAACCTTGGCATATTGAATCTCTTCGGCGTCTCAAACCTGTCCAATTCCACCAAGAATGGTGTCATCAGCTTATCTGGGGAATTTACCTCGGCTTCGGCATTCTGTTGCTTCCTTTTGAGGTAATCTCTTATGTCCTCTTTTGTCCTCCTAGGAGCTCGGCTGTCACCTGCTTTTAGTCTTTTTGGTGCACTACTTTCAGCCTCGTGGTGAGTTCTCTTTGACCCCTCTCCATGAGTTGTGTCAAAGCAGAGCATCTACCCCTGAATATGTCGATGTCCCTTGGGGTCTGCTTCCTTTGTGTGATGCGCCCTTCGTGATTATTCTCGTCTTGACTCCTTTCGTCCGACCTCCCTGGAAGGTCGGTGAGAGTGTCTTTCACTCTCGTTGTTCTGAGGGGCAATGGTGATTGTTTTTTGCCCTCCCTACTAGGCATTGGCTGCTGAAATCGGCGTGTCCTGCAGTGGGAACGGCGGCTACATGACGTTATTTTACATCATGAAATTGACAACCGACTGCAGGTCTGCCAATTTGTTTGCCATCTCCTTCATCTCTTCGTCCCTCCGCAGACATCTATCCTTCCATACCTAGAGGTCGTCTTCGTTGTAATAGCCACTTCGATCTGGTTTCTTTGGTGCGTCGCTAGTCTGGCCGACGTCCTTTACTCCGTGATTCTGGTCACGAGTTTCTGCATTGTATTCGTCTCTTGTGGCATCCAGGTCAATAGGTCTCCTACTCCCGGCAGGAGCGTCGTCCCAAATCTTTTCCTTCTGTCCGTTGCTGGCCATCTATTCTCCTATCTTTCCCACAGACGGCGCCAAATTGTGTGAGTAATTTTCCGATCACACTACCAACTCAGTGATCAACTGGAGAGAATTGGCAAAATAGATGACACCTGGCTAATCTGCAACAGAAAGAGAAGATTCCGGCGGTGGTTCTTCCACCCGGGGGTACTCCGACGATCAAGTCAGTATATCTCAAAGATAATCAAGTGCTAAATTCACTGCTTAAAGCATAAATTGCGTACCTTAGACCCATGGGGATGCCTCTCTTTTATAGTTTTACTCAATCCTAGTCTCACTAGAAGCCTGACTTCTATAGACTCCCATTCAGTACTTATTTTGGACTCTACAAGAGATAAGGATAGACTCCCTAGAAATACTATCCTTTTCCATCTTGAAGTCTTTCTTCATTCTAAGACTCTTGTCCTTTATCTGCTCATCTCGGATTCTGATATCTTCGGAGGTAACCTCGGCCTTGACGAGATAACCTCGGCGTCAAGAACAAGTCATGTGGCACCTCGACTGACACGTCGGCGTCTCCTTACCACGTGTCGGTATTCAAAAAATATTTCCCCACAGGTTGGAATCGCCGGACTAAAATAATGCTTGTGGGCATACAACTATTTTCTATAAATCTAAATTTGGTTTTGAATTTTGAAAATGTGTTTTTGAGTTTTCTTCCTTTTTCTTTTTTGTGAATTTTTTTTATATTTTCATTTTTTTTTAAATTTAATTAATCTAGATATACTTAAAAATTAAAATATTTTCTATTTTTAAAATTAAAAAAAAAAGTAATAAATATATATATATTGAATTTTTGATTTTTTTTATTATTTGTATTTAATGAATTTTTTGTAAGAAAATTATAAATTTTGTACTTTTTAAGTGTATCTATATTAAATTGATTAAAAATTTTAAAACGTTTACTAGAGGGAAAAAAACAATAGATTGAAAACTCAAAAAACTGTTTTTGAAAATTTCAAACCAAACGGTGTAGTTTCATATCAATAGTAAACTAGTCGGATCATATTTGTCTCTAAAAACTATCAATAGTTAAATAGTCAAATCATATTTGTCTATAAAAATAATAGGAATACAATGGCTATTTCTTTTTTGGGCATGGCTTCTGTCCAGTCCGCAATCGGATTGGACCGTACTGTTGGGCCAGTGGGGGCCCACTACGGATCCCGTTTTGATAATCTGAACTGTTCAATATGCAGAACTCATCGAGTACTATATACCTGTAAAAAATCACGTTGATCAAATATCAATAGCTATGTGATCAAAACAGATTTTTGTCAACCGTTAATTTATTCACCGTCTATTTTTTTTTTTATACAAAATTGATTTGATCACTTAGCTATCAATATCCGATCAACATGATTTTTTATAAACAAATAGTATTCACCGAGTTCTACACATTGAACGGTTCAAATTATCAAAACGGAACCCGTGGTGGGCCCCTACAGTTCATCAAGACGGTCCACCGATTGAATTGAATACCCTTCTTTTTTAAGTAAAACATAATTCCATATGGTTACCGATACCAATATACAATCAATCTAATTTTTATATGAATATTTTTCTCGACAGACTTAATAAAATGAATTACTTGAATCATTAATATAGGCCCACAATATAAAACCAATATTAGAATAGATGTGAAATTTTTTTTTTTTTTTTTGGGTCAATAGATAAAAGAGTAATTAAAATATGATAAATATTTACATCAGCAAACAGACAATTAGTCCATAATAACTAAAAAATCAACAGAGTCTAACAATCAATCTACCACGCCCAACAATCACTACTAATCAAATACAACCACTATAATAAAAAAGAAATAAACCAACCACCACAAAATGTAGCAAACTCTTCAAAATGCTCTCCAAAAGTAATTTTCGAGATTTCACACTATAAAAAAAATGCTACACAACTACTAGACCAAATGTCCAGATCAAAATTGAAGTGAATTGTTATTCTATTTTTGTTATCAAATTTGCCCCAACAAACAACAAATTTGATTTCATAAAATTTAGAGATAATGTTGGTTGTATAATTTGTATAAGCCAATCACAATTCAACACGTGGCATGAAAAAGGCAATTTAGGGAGTTAATATAAGTTGTCAACCATAGTCAAACACATGTCAGCCCATATTGGAAATAATGGGTTTGCGTAGTACTGGAATGATCAAGGGATATGAGGTGATGTGGCCTAACGGTTACTCACAAGTTCAAATTCAAAATCAAGAGGGAAGCCTAATTGTAAATGTAGCATAATGAGACTGACTGTAAGAGAGTATGTTCAGCAATCATTGAGGGACATTTCGACGGTTAGAAGCTGTGACGACCCCACTACGTACAATGAATAGAACTTAATTAATTAAAGAGATTTGAAATTTAATTGTCAAGTATTCTAATTTAATCTGGGATTTAAGAAAAATTATGAAGGCTGATTCGTATGTGATTCTATTAAGGATTTATTTTAAAATTAGAAATTGAAAACCTAAATGGCTCAAGATAATACACATGGTGAATTGAATTATTTAATTTCGAGTATCGGACCGTATGGGAGTTTAATTAAATATTCAATTCGAATTTATTAAATTGTGATTTGATTAATTGGATCCGAATTGGAGTTAATTAAGTTATGAGAATCGGGAATTAAGGTTATTATGAGTTAAATTTATTTGTGAGGTATTCAATTGAGTATGTAATTTATTTGTAAAGATTTTGAAATTTAATCTGAAATTGAAGATCTTAATGATTTAAGGAACCAAAATTGAGGATGGAAATAATTTAGTTTGATATTTGGAACCTTTTGAAAATTTGATTAAAAATTTAATTCGAATTGATAAATTTAAATATATTTAATTAAGCTCTAATGAAAGTCAACTAGACTGATTAAATTATGTGGGGTTTGAGATTAGTTATAATTAACTAATTTTGTGTTAATCAAAATTTATTAAGATTAAGTGATGCTTAATTAAATTAATCCTAAACATAAATTAAATTATGGAACAAACTAGAATTATGGGTGTGTGTGTGCAAAGAAATATGTGTGTGTGGAGAGAAATCTTTGTGTGTGCATGTGAAGTGTTGTGTTGGAGCTCAAAGAAATATGCAAGTGTGTGCATGTGTTACAAGAAGTGAACATGTGTGTGGTGTGTTGATAACCCTTAAGCCAACAAGTGTATATGCATTCTTCCATGTGTTCTGCTTGGCTGGGAAAGGAAGTAAGAGAAAATGTGGATTCAGGAGTGGAGAGAAAGAGAGAATAACTGTGAGAGAGAGAGAGAGAAGCAAAATTCAGCCCAAGAAGAAGAAAATTAAGAGAAGAAAAGCTAGGAGGATCAAGAGAATGAAAAGAGAATCAACTAAATTTCTTGATATTTAAGTTTAACGTATGAAATTATACTTAATTTTTGTAGAATCTTTACATTATATTTAGAAATTAAAGTTCAAGTTTGTAAATAAATCACCTAAAAGCTAAAATTGAGAGATAATTAGGTTCAATTTCATATAATTAAAAGGAAATTAGCAGGATGATAAAGAAAATGGAATTATGTTCAATTTATGGAAGTTTAACTTGGAATCAATTATTTTGAGTTTGATTTTTGTAGTCTTGCATGAATTTGAGTTTCATTTCTACATGCATGAACAAATTCTACAAATTTTGATACACTAATTGTACATGCATTAAAGATTTCTAAGAATTGATTCCATGTCTTAATGAAACAAGAACTAAATTTTGGAAACAATTATGAAGAATGAACTTAATTTTTATATTAAAGGAATTTTGATGTAAATGGTTTTAAAATAATCAAGTTTTCTTAATTATCTAAGAGTTTGTATATTTTTAGACAAGCCATGTTTAAAAGATTTATGAGTTAGAATTTGGAGTTTGATATGAATAAAGTTTACAAGAATATAAAATTAGTAATTTTGATGTCAATTTCATACATGGAAATGATTCTCTAAGGAGTTAATAACTTTAATTTCATGTTTTGAAGGAAAATGAAAAGAGCTTGAAGTCAATTTTATGTAATTAAAAAGAAAATGAGAAATTGGAGCTATATTCAAAATTTATAGAAATTAATTTAGAAATTAATTACTTTGGGTTGAATTTAGTTATCTTAACACGAAATTGAGTTTCAATTGTACATACATTATGAATTTTTCAAGAGTCTTGAAAGTTTAATTCATGTTTTAAAATTTGTGGGTTTGAAATTGGGTTTGATACGGAGAAAATGAGTTAAAACTAAATTTGGACAATTGGAGCATGATTTTGAATAAATGATTTCTAATTGAGAGTGTTTACTAAATTATACAATAGTTCTCCATATTTGTGTACCAAAAATACAAGTTTTGAGACTTTGAATATCAAATCTGAACTTCAATTACAATTCTAGAAATTCCAGAATTCACAGTGTCCGCTCGAGCGAGGAAAGTTTCGCTCGAGCGTGAAAATCAAGCTCCCAAAAGTTTTTCAAAATTTTACAGTCCGCTCGAGCGACCAAAGTGGTGCTCAAGCAAAGACCCTATTTTCAGCATATTTTGAAAAATTGCATCTAAGTCACATTTTTATTCTCATCTCTTTCCAAAGTATTCTAGACATGATTTATGGCTCAATAAAAATTAATAAGCTAATAATCAACATTAATTAGTTAATTAAAAGAATAAGTCATTAACGTAGTAGTACTTGATTAAGAAGCCAAGTAAGAATTGGTTTATTCAGAAAATGATGATTTAGTAATGAAAGGATATGTGAAATAAGAATCCGATTCATTTGAATAAAGGAATAATACACGTCGTAGAATCTCGGTCTACTTAAACAGAAAAAGACAAGAAAAGTCAAGCTTGATCAATGAAGTGATATTGTGTTTCAATGTGTATATGTTATGGGTTTGTGTAGGTCACGCGTTATCGTTTGCCTGATCTATCTGAATTGTCTGCATTATCTGATCTGCTAGCGGAGCCATCTGTGAGTAACAATGTTATAAAACTATGTTCAATTATAATTATTTCCTGAACGATTGGCTGTACTGTTTTCTGAAATGACATTGTTTACCGAATGAATGTTTGTCCTATTTTATGAACTATACTCGTGGCATCCATAGCGACTGACGGTTACTGTTACTATAACTACTACTGTTACAGAGATCTCTTTCAGTTCCTATCCTTGGAATTACTGCTACTGTATTGATGGCCATCAATTGACTGTTCGGTCTATTAAGACCTACTGTACTGTTCTGTTATTGGATGTACCACGTATGACTGTTAGGATTTCTAAATGACTGATATGACATGAAATATGAGACACTGATTGAATAACTGATCTACAGATGCAATTGACTATTTTAATTACTGAAAGGACATTCATTCTTAACCCTTTTACACATTCGTTATTCACTAGGTTTTAACTCACAGTTTATTATATATATGTAGGTGGTCAGGCACCGGAGCAAAGTTAGCGACGTCAGCCTAATTTCGTTTTGTCAAGCCAACTTACTGTGCCTCACCATGAGGTTCCAAACCATTATTGTCAAGGCTTTGTTTTGGGTGGTCTAAACCTACATCTTTTGATTGAATGCCATATGAAGTCAAGTGAATGTTTCAGAAGTTGTTTTGGCTTTGGGATTTAATTTCCCAACACATCTTTTACTTTGTACTTAGACGTGTTTTGGATTTCAGTTTTTACATATATTTTGCATATGGACTTGGACTTATGTCTGTATTGATATATATATATATATATGTATATATGTTGTTTGTGCATTTAAGTCCTCACAGCTCTTTGAACATTATGTTTTAATATTTACAAGCTTCCGCCGGCCTCTCCTATTGTATAATTATTATTACTGTTAAGCAGGCCTTTGGTAATCACAGATTACTAGCCGATTACGATGCTAAACCCTTAGGGGCAGGTTCGAGTCGTGACAGAAGCCCACTTCGACGATTATCATTGAGAATTATAAATAGCAAAAAAGGCCCCAGAAAAGAGAATCGGGACTTAGGTCAAAAAATTCGTTTTATTTACTTTATTTTCCCTTCCAGTTTTTACAATTCTTTACGTTTGTGTACTTCAAATTCCTATACTGCACTTCATTCATAGGAGTAATTTCAAATAACTTGTTACTGTAAACCTCTACGAGGCTAGGTTAGATCATTATAAGTTTTTCATTTTACTTAATAAAATTCTGAAATCATTCTTCACTTAGTTGTTATTTACTAAATTCTCCTAAACAAGTCACCAATAAAAGTCCTCTTCATTGAGGCTGAAAGAACTAAAACACAATTGGTTGATAATTAATCTTCTGTGAGGACTGATTGATCCTTACTAACACGCTTAAAATTACAATACTAACTTTCGAAAATTAAAAAAACTAACAGATAAACATAAAAATTAAAATTGTGCATTAACTACGCGAATCAAAAATTGTTTCAGTAAATTAGTTTCATAAATTGTTTCAATTTTTAAATTTTAAATTCAATCATTCACATCACAACTTTATTTCATTGAAAGGAAACAATCATATATACATGCATCACAAATGACACCACTTTTATTATTAATAAATTATTAAATTTTGACAGGAGTCTTCTTTTCTTCATACATGCATGTATCACATGTGTAGTTCAATCATTTGACTACATATGTAGTTAAATTATTTGACTGTTAATGTCTAATCAAATTTAATTTTTTACACAAATAATCTTTTCAATAAATTCTAAATCAACGTAAAAGAAGCCCAACTTTATCCAAAAAAAAAAAACAGTTGATATTAGCTCTGGCCGCCATGCTTGTGCAACCCCAAAAGCATTTGGCATTTCCTCAAAGTTTATCCGTTTATTTTGATAAAAAATATTTTTTAATATTTAATTATGATCTTAAAATTAATATGTTAGACCATCTCCAACGCTGTACCAAATCTGATATCAAATTTGAATTTTAATGAAAATGATACTGTTCATAGCTCCAACCGTTCACCAAAGCTGGCACCAAAATGAGATTTCACCAAATCTTTCATCAGATCGACGAGGAAGAAATAAATTCACCAAAACACTGTTACGGACCATTGGAGAAGAAGACCCGATCGACCAACCGGTTGCCCGGCCGGTTGACCAACCGGTCAACCAGTAAAAGGTTCAAACAGTTCAGCAAAAAATTCAAAAAAAAAAAAAAAAAAATTTTTTTGCCTAACCGGTCGACCGGCCGGTCGACCACCCGGTCGTCCCGAAAAAAGTTCAAAAAAAAAGTTCCAAAAATTCAAAAAAAAAAAAAAAAAAAAAAATTTTGGGCAAACCGGTCAACCGGCCAGTCGACCACCCGGTTGTCCCAGGACAAATTTGATGAATGGTGAACCGTTCGAGCATCTGTTATAAAATTTGATGAAATGGATGCTTTTTGACTCAGATTTGATGAAAAATTTGAGTAAGCGTTGGAGATGTTCTTAATAACTGTATTAATTATTGTTGAAGAGATGATAACAGCAATGACAATAGTAATATTGTGATATTGATAGACACGTGTTTTATGTTTTAAAAGTGAAAAATATCTTTTAACCAAATTAGTTTGTTTCTTGTTATACCAAAAACTAAAAAATAAAAAAATAATTTCAAATACGTTTTCACCAAATCGAATAGAGAGAAGACATCATTGACTGTCAGTATTTTGGAATCAATGTTAATATTAAATCTAAGAGAATTATTTCAAAATCGCTAATATTAAGATTTTATAAAATAAAAAATATATATAATATTTTCATAGTAATTAATATCTCTCAACATTTTTATAAAAAAAATTTGACTTCGAAAAATTTTATCCGACTCAAAAAAATTCCAACTCTATTTGAAAGAGTTTTAAAAATATAATTCTACCTCTTAATTTGTACGTGATATTCGATTATAATTTTCAAAAATTAATTTTACATCCATTTTTGAAATTTTTTTCCAAGGCATGAAAATTAGAATTAACCAGTCGTTCTCCCGAATATCTGGCCGACTGACCAAAGCAGTGCAATTTTTTTTACAATTGACACCTATTATTTTTTATATTTTAAATAAAAAAATTTGAAATTTTTTAAAATTTTTATGAATTTTGACTTGTATATTCAGTTATGAGCTATAAATTTTTATATCAAATCTATATAATAAGGGAAGAAGTTTTTTGAAAATGTATAAAATGTATGTGAGATACATTTGATTTTAAGGGTCAAGATGAATCCTGAGTTTATATCAATGGTTGAGATCAATAGATCTCCCGCCCAATGACTTCTCTCCCTAAAGCATCGTTCTCTTTCCCACCTACCCACCTTCCCTCTGTCTCTCTCCCGTCTGTTCTTCTTCTGGAATACATCTCTTTCACAGATACATCTCTCTCCCTCTCTGTTCTTCTTCTTGAATACATCTCTTTCACAGATACATCTCTCTCCATCTCTGTTCTTCCCGGATTCACAGTCATCTCTCTTCTTCTTCTGATCCTCTTAGGGTTTATATCCAACGCCGCCCAATCACTCCGATTCGATCTCCAATCGGGTCACAGCAAGTGCATAGCCGAATACATCAAGACCAATTCCATGTCTGTTGCCAAGTACACCATAGTCAACCCCAACGATCCCCATCCCTTCCCCGAATCTCACAAAATCACCGTCAGGGTATCTTTTCATTTTCACTTTCTTCCATTTCTCACGCCAAACGGCCTGCTTTTCAATTTTTCTCGATAGATTTTTTGGGTTTTCTTAGGTGACATCTCGCATGGACATAGGTGACATCTCGTGAGTCGTGACAGTTTCTTTTCAAAGTACCGAGGTCGGATTACATGACTTGCTTTTGGGCCCTAGATCACAAGCCACAGTCTACGATCACCATTGATTTCGATTGGAAGACTGGTGTGGCTGCTAAGGATTGGAACAACGTTGCCAAGAAAGGCACAATCGATGTGAGTATCTATCTTTCTCTGTGTCTGCCTCTCTTGCTTTCTTTCTCTGTATGTTTGTTTGTTTGTTTTTTTTTTTTTTTTCATTCGCTAAGTTCCATGCCTTTTGCTGTCTTCTATTGCTAAATGTAGCACGTCCGCGGGGGGACCTCGGCTACAGTTCGGACTCGATTTGTGTCGCGGTTCTAAATCTGAACCAAAGAGTCCGAATCCGGCAAATCGTTTGAGAAAACAGATTTTTTTGAAAAGTAGTGCCAAACATGGATCGCTTTGCGGTCTGAGTCGCCACCTAAATATTTTTAAAATGGGAAATCTAGAAACCCCGACTCGGTGCGAAAATACGTGTCCGTCATCACCAAAGTGGTCTTGGCTCAAGAGCTTGGGTACGATCGGGAAGGTCATATGAGCACTTTCGCCGGTCAAGACCGCCTCTACTAATCATGATATCCTTTTTGAAAACCTTATGCGTTCTTATTCGGTTATTAGCCTAGAATTACTATGTTATGCATGACAAACAAGTATAAACTAGATTGCCCAATTTGGAAATAAGCATTGCATATCCGTCTTGTTTGGAAAAGCAGTTTGAAATTGCTACTCATGAGTAGGCTAAAACACGGATTTCAATGAGTATTCCCCTCGAGCAATCCAACCTCCACCCACAGCATTCAAACAGTTATATCACATAAGCGGCTAGCCTCATGGTAATCATCTTTGTCATGGCAACACTCACACACATGCGATATGCTAAAGCATAAAAGCTCACCTAGTACTCAAGCCAAAAGCGAAGCTTATTAGAAATCCATGCATGGACCTAAGCATCTTGAAATGCCTAATGCAACACATGCAAAGATGTAATCTAGGCAGCAGTTCGCTATCCTAAATATGGCATATGGAATGCTACAAATAACACGTGTTCAATTTGGAATTGAAAGTACGATGCGATTTGTATGATGTGCGAGCGATGCATGTCAACAAATGCATGGATGCACGCATGCATTGCATAAGGTATGCTAAATTAAATATGCCCTAATCTACCATCCTAAGCAGGTAAATAAAAGGGAGAAAGAAATGGGGGTTGGAAGACATACACACACTCACGCACACTTATTACAAATACGCCCTCACACGGAGGGACCAAAATAATAATACAGTCCAAGAATAAATGAATAAATATTACAAATTCTAATTACTGAATAAATAAATGTGAAATAAAAGAGGGCCACAGCCCCTCGCCTCGGGATGCGCAAATGATGCATGCTCGATGTCCGCCTTGCCCGGAAATTCGCACCGTGCCACTGCTGTCTCTGTTTCACTGTCCTGCCTCCCTGGAAAATTGCCAAAGTCCCAGAACACCTTCCAAATGCATTCCAGTACATCACCGGCTAGAGTGAGTGGCCACCGGCTGCTTAGATTTACCACCGGCTGCTGATGATCTTATCGGCACAAAAAGATTGCCGGTCGGCACTATAGAGTGCCGGTCGGCACTAAATTCCTGCAGGAGACAGTTTTGACAGCAAACAGCAGACAGCAGTGCATGGCATGGGTATTTAGGCATATGTATGCACCAAACAAGTCCCTTATCATGTTTGTGACTCAAAGGGACATGTATCTCGATTCCCGAGCCATCAATCACGCACTTCCATGCATGATGGCCCAAAGAACCGAGTATGCAACTTTAATTTCAAATGAAATGCAAGGCGAATGATCCAATGAAGGGGACTTAACCTCTATCACACTCACTTCAAGAGGCTAAGTATGCATGCTCATGCAAGGCAATCCTAAGCATGTGAAGCTAGGTATGCAACATGGACTATGCAACATACTTATGCAAAGGGTTCAAGCAAGCATTCAAGACAAGCATGCAAACCAATGAAAGGGTGGTCTTATACATGACTTAGGCAACTCAAATAGGCATAAAATCAGTGGCCAACATGCTCAGAAATGAAGGCTAGAATGCACACACACATGCATACAATTGTGGTCCAACACTTAGGCACAAACATGGCAACTCTCAAGCACACTTAAAGAGACCAAACATAGACTATGAGCATGCATTGTAAAGCTCAAAATCATGCTAATCATGGTGCCGAACCAAGCAACAAATTAGGCTAAGCATGCATACAAATGGTCCAAGCATTAAGGCAAGCCAATGAGGCTTTGAACCACACTTAGCAAGACAATTATGGCATGCATTGACCAACCCAAAACAGATTTTCAGCATGCAAAATACAACCCAAACCCCCCTCATGGCAGCCCCAAAATTCCCTAATCATGGAAGCATACACAAGGCCTATTCTTAGGCATAGAAGGACACACCTTTAAAGCATGAAAGAGATAACATAATAGAACATGTGAGCATGGATTAGGGTCTGAAATAGCATGTAAGAGGGTTCCAAACCCTTGAAATCATGGAGGCAATGCATCCTACACATGCACCTACTTGAGGCTAGCAAGCCAAAATGCAAAGTGACTATATAAGGCATGTCATGGATGGCCTAAACAACCAAAAACAGACCTTATACATGGAAAAACAAGCACATTTTCAGTTTATGACCAGCCACAAAAACAGAAGCAAGATAGGCTAACAAAGCATGCAAATTTACGGTAAATCACATGGATTTCAAAGCAAGTAGCACATGGAGTATCCAAACAATGTTGAGCCCTTCAACAATGTTGAAGAAGGGCTCAAAATAAGCCTATTCTTAGCTTACATCATGCTCTGAAACAGATCATACACAAGCCAAATATTCTATGCAAGAAACATGGCATACAAGAGGATATTGAGATAGGTGCTAGATGCAGCCACCAAACAGCAAGGGGTCCTCAATCAAACATGAAGAGGACCCCAAAATAAGACTATTTGAAGTTTGGGTCGAAGCCCAAAAGTGCTTGCAAGCAAGGCTTAGAGATGATGCAAGAAAATGCTAGTTTGAGGAAATAGACACTTACCCTTGAAGACCAATGAACCAGCAGGTTTTGATCCAAGTTTAGGTGCTCCTAAGCTCTGCAAATGACCTCCAAGTCGTTGGAAATGGAAGTGGTGGTGTTGTGCTATGGGTTGGTGAAGGAATGGTCCAAGAACAAGGTTGTTTGGAGGTGGATTGAGAGAGATATGGAGAGAGGGGGTGGGATATATATGTATATATCAGATATACATATATATCTGCTGGTTTTTTGTTCAAAACCTTCAACCCTAGACAAAGGAGAGGAAGCCTCTCTTATATAGGCCAAGAACCAAGCTTCTAAGGCAAGCTTCAAAGGGTCAAAGGGTGCAAGGCTTGTTGGAGAAGCTTGGACAGCTGGTAAGGCTTCTTGAGGAAGCCAAGACAAAGGGGTCAAGGCTTCCTCAAGAAGCCATGAGCAAAAGGTGCAAAATAAGGGCCAAAGGTGGTTAAAGGGTGCAAAATGGGCACATGTATGCACGTGGGTCTGGTTCTCAGACATCCCAGCTGGCACAGCTGGTGCATGCTTGGGGGTTCAAAGAGTTCAGGTCGGCGGAAGGTGTGATCATCGGCCAAAATAAAGAGCCGCTCGCCACTCTTTTCTGCCGGCCGGCTAAATAGAGTGCCGATGGATGATTCCTTGGTCAAAACATGGCCGGTGGGTATGCAAATCGAAGCCCCGGAAGTTAGCTTTCCAATGGCGCAAACCTTGCATCAAAATTCCTTCTGTGCAAAAAGTTATGCCCTTTTCCGTGAAGTCGCGCAGACTCGATCCAACCGGGATGATGCCCGGCTTCAACCAATCATATCTCCTCCACCGGACTTGGCTCTAGGAGATTCTTGAGTGCAAAGTGAAGCCCGGAAGTCTTCTTTCCAATGATGGTGGCCTCATAGCTTAACTCCAAGTATTGAATTGAATAAGCCCGATTTAGCGAGGGCTGTTCGATTCCCTTCTACGGATCTATCTAGAACTTCTCCCAGACCAGTTTTCTCCTCTCCTTTCCTCTTTTCTTCAACTCCAAACCCCTAGACAAAGTGTTTTGAAGGGTTTGCCTCTCTCCTTGTCGAAGGAATTGAACCTGTGCCCTGCACATCTCTCAACACCGAGCAAACCATCAGTAATGCTCAAGTCTTGAGGGCGGTCAAAAATGGGGTGTCTGCACTAAAATTTTGTAGTTCACTGTTTGGTTTTGATTGAGACAGTTAAATCAAATGGAGATGATATAGATATGCTTGGACATATAAAACAAGAACTTGGATGCAAAGAAAAGCCCTAAATATTAAGGATTGAGGAACTCAGTTTATAAATATGCTTGGACATATAATCATCCACTGGGAAACACTTTTCTTGGTGTTAAAAAGAAATGGTCATGTGGAGCCAAGATGGGCCCAATATCATGATTAACTGTTGAATGCTGATTCAGAATGTGTTTGATACCGTACGATAATTAATTTGCCGATAAAGTGATTTCCAAATGATGAACCCTGTGGAAGGATTTTAACACAAATATACTTCTTCTTTTCTTTTTTTTTTTTGTATTCATTTTTTCTTCTTCTTTTGATTCAATCAAATATATACATATATGTGCAATATATGTGTATCTCTGTGTGAATGTATGTTTTTATTTATTGAAATGTATTTTTTTTTTTTTGTAATTTCAATTATTTGGGATCTTTGGCTCTAAAGAACAACAAGTATGTTTAATTGTCCAATATCAATTTTTTTTTTATATTTTTATATTTATAATCTGTATCGTACTCTACTGGATGCCAATACTTCTCTGTAGTTGCGGATAAATGTATCCAATGTTAATTTTGTGAAGTATCAGATATTTTTCGGAAAGTCTTGGTCACTATTAAATTAAAATTATAATAAATTTTGCATACTATTAGAGTGTAATCATTAAAATAAATTCAAGAATATTTTTCGGAAAGTCTTGGTATTCTATTTGTCTTTTTTTTTTTTTTTTTTCTTTTTTCTTTTTGATTTTGTCGTATCGCCTTATCTGTATCTCATATTTGTATCCATGCTTCATAGTAAGCAAGGAAGGCTCTGACACTACTGTAATTTTCATTTACAATAATGTTATAGTGACCAACTTTCATAGTTATTAGGTCTGTGTTGTTTTAAGCAAATTGGAAGAGTATTGGGCCTGTTTTGTTTGTTACCAATGCAATTATTATTATCTTAATAAAAGGTCAAATTTCATGGTAATGGTTTGCGTTTATTGCTTATCAATTGAATGAGAGATGATGTCGCTATTTGGGGAATTATAGCAAGAATATTGGTTGACCAATGAGAAAGTCCCCACATGACGTGTTAACATGTCCAAGGAACTGTAGGGGTAATCTCCTCATTGAATCTATATGATTTCTGAATTTAGTTGGAGATTGGCAACAACCGTGCCAAATTTATTTCTATAGATACTGAGTTTTGAAAGTCAAAATAAATTTAGAGAAAAAATAAAAGAGAAATGGAGATGGACTTTCAAGTGTTATCTAGGATTTGGTTTCACATCAAAGATTTATTTGACATAATTTGAACAGACTCCAAAAACTGGTTTAGAAACCTTGATAGTCATTCAAAATGGTGGTTTCACTTGATGTAATAATGTAAAATGTGCCATTCTGGGTATCTCTGTGAAGAAGTATAGTGGTGGTTTCTCTGATGGAAGGATGTTGGCGACTACTCATGGCTCAACATTGCGATGGTAAAGTCTTTGGCCCAAGCGGTGTTTTGGACACATGACTAACAGGTTCATGATCCGATTTTCTTTTTCTTTGTTTCTTTATCCTTTTCCCTGATTAGTATTTTTTGGGTGAATACCTACAGTTAGTATTTTATTCGCTTTATGATGGAAAATCACCATGACATAGTCAGGCTTTCACTTCCATTCCACCTTGTTTTTATTTTATTCCCAAGTTATTTTCCTGGAAAGATTTCTACATACAATTGAGAGTATACCCATTTTCAAATTTGTTCAAACCATTTCATCAAATCTAAATCAAATCAAGGGATTTGTAAAAAAAAAATTCACCAAATATTCAACAGTCATATTTTTAATGAAATTTCAAAAAGAGTAATTATTGGATATGCGTTTCTTTCATTAAAATGGTTAAAAAGATCTTTAGGATAGGTTTGGATTTTTTTAGAAAGATTTGATGAAATAAAAGAGAGTAAGATTTGAGTGTTCCATATTAGATCAAGCTTTTAACCAAAATTTCTCTAAAATTTGATGGAAAAAAGAGACTAGGGTTGGAGATGCTCTTCGTATAGTGATCCTGCTCTTATTTGTATCTCGGTTATGTTGCATCAAATCAAAAGAATTGCAAATAACACTTCCTTTTATTCTTTTTAAATAGAAGAGGATACTATTAAATTGATTGCATCAAATACTAAATTACACAAATACTAAATTCAAATACATGATTGCAATCACCAAATACTAAATCTAGGCAGCAATTGCATATAACACTTCCTTTTATTTGTTTTATTCTTTTTCAAATACTAAATTCACCAAATACATGATTGCATCAAATTCTCCAAATAGAAGGACTGATATTTGAAATTGTGTATTTAGGAACCTTTCAGAAACATTCCAGAGGATACTATTCGTGAAGCACTAAAAGTTGTTCTTGGTATCATAAGTTCTTAATACTTTACACTTTATTTACGCCAATGTAGAATGTAACGATTGTCTTTGCTTATTTTCTCTCTTTGCTGCGGTCTGAGATGAAAAGAATCACCCCTTTTGATCCATTGCAAGCGAGGAAAGGTATGTCTTTGTACTCGGTTTTCTGCGACTCAATAAGCGATTTTTAAGTATGAAAAAGAACTATAATTTGCGAAAATGTAATTGAAGAAAATCGAGTTTCACAACTCGCCATGGAACTTCGATTCAAAGAAAAAGAAAAAAGTGATTTCCAAATAAAATACATCGATTACACCCTTTTTCCTCTTCTTTTATAAACTTCATAACCTAATATAACTTCCCAAACTCTTCTTAAAGATTTAATCTCTATTTAACTGGTTATAGTTTCCTTCTCTTCGGCTTCACTTCCATTTGTATCTTATAAATTTTGTGTGTTTGATTGCAAGACACTTGCCACCATAGAAATATTCATAAACTTAATTTTCTTCTTTGAGAAAGCGGGAAGAATGAAATACTGTTATTATTTTTGAGAAAAGGTTGTATGTGGTGCTACGGTTTTGGGGTTTCTATGTGACAACATGAGATGCATACCTTTTGCCTTTAATGTCTAATTTGGTACCTTTCTTTTCTTTTTTTGCCTTTTTAATTGGATTTCACCAGAATAGATAGAGCCTGATTGCAAATGGTATCTTTGGTAGAAATAGTTGGTCAAAAAATAAGGTTAAAAAAGATGTGACAATAATGGTTAAATCAATTTATGATTGCATTTGGATTTCTGGATTACATATCAAGGGAAATGCTGTTGATCATTTAAATGTTTTGTATCCAATTTAGCTATATAATATTAAGTTATAGATTTTAATAATGATTTAAAAGCTTCATATGAATGGTTTTGAAATAATATCGCAATAATAGTTATTTGGATTTCTCCCCAACAAGGATTTTAGTAGCACAAGGATCCTTATGGGATATAGATTATAGATTTGTCTATCTTGACCTCAAATCCCTAATTTCAAATTCATCCATCCAAATGCAACATAAGGTTTTAAAATTTTTATCATCTAATGCTTATGAAGCCTTCAAAGTTGCCACTTACGTTAGACATTAAGTCTCAAGCAATCAAGCTACGCTTAAGGAGGGTTTCTTATGTTGGTGGCTTTTAAAGCAATGTTACGCCTATAATATCAATAATAACCTTGGAAACCCCTTCAGAGGGTTTACTGATATAGAATTTGCTTATATGTCATGCAAAAATAGTTGGAAGGGAAATGCAGCTGAGTAGGTTTTCTATAACTTTTTTATTCTTTCATTTTCAATGATCTGTTCTGGCTTCAATATGTGGAATTATCACTTCCTTTTTTCCGATGGGATGAATCATTTGGATAAATACTCTCACATGCAAATACTTCAATTGTTGATAATTTAAGTTATAATTTTAGTTTGGCCCTCAAAATTTATATATCTGGGTTTATACACTCTGGTTAGCCTCCATCACTGCGTCGCCTCCATTAGCTTGCTGTGTTTTTTATTTTGGAAAATTTTGAAAGAGGATAACTCCAAAAAAAAAAAAAAAACCCTTATTTTTCAGCTATCAAATTGAGGGTTTGGAAATTTGCGCACATAGGGTGCTTCTTTTGGAAATTTAATTGTAGTAGAGTTGAGGTTTAAAGAGTAATGAGATTTGTTGTTGTGCTTATGTTATTATATGAACCAGAAGCACGCAGATTTAAAGATGCGTTTCTTCTGTATTTGTAACTGTTTTTTCTTGCTTTGTTAATTGCAATGTAGTTTTGTTGTTTCTTATTTGTGGCAGACATTCGATTTGAGTTTTTGTTTATGATAGGCATGCTGTAAAAGAGATGGAAGAAAGTCCCTCATCAACAGTTTGGGGTGGGAAAATAACTGGAATCAAGTTTGGTTTGGACTTGTGTGTGTTTGGATTTGTTAAAATAATCAATTGGTTTTGAATTGGACATGGGGGGTTTGCTTTTGGTTCGAAAATGTTGGAAGATTTGGCATTTGTTTTCAAAATTCTCACCAAAGGTCTTTACTATATTTAATAAGGCCATGATTTTTGCTGTGGATTGATTTTTAATTTTTATTTTTTTTGGTTATTTTGGTATGAGCTAAAAGCCTCTTTTGGTACCCCACAGGGCATGGATGTTTGGGAATTTTGGTTTTAGGGATGTTTGGGTTTGTGTTTTCTAAACCTTAATCCATATATTCAATGGAATCACAGTTGATATATGCCTCAATTTAGTTTGTTTCTAAGATTTGGGGTTCTATTTGTTTTCTAAGATTTGTTTTTTTAAACATTCAAATTGGAAAAGAGAGGAGAGAATGAGAAATAGAGAGAATGGGTGTTGATTTCCTATGAGGGGAGAGAATGAGAAAGATAGACCTTTGTGGAGAGATTAGAGAGAGAAAATGGGAAAGATGGAGAGAGAGAATGAGTGGGAGACAGTGTAGAGAGGTTAGGGGGTCACTCAACATAACACCATACAAAAAAAAGTGGGTTTAAATTTTTTTTTTTCAATCCACTCTTTTTGAAAAATGTTTGTAGAAAATGTTGATTTTTTTTTTTTTTTTTGTGGATAAATTACTCAAAGTTTAAATTGAGTTCTGGTAAAAAAAATGGTGAATTTAAATTTGTATGAAAATTGAGTTTAAATTGAATTTATGAGTTATGTTTATGTAGAAAATGTTTTTTGTTTGTTTGTTTGTTTTTTTTTGGTGTAGATAAATTTAAACTCCAAATTTAAATTAGGTTTAGATTGGGTTATGTTAAAAATACGATCACAGAAGTGAATTTTGAGAAAGAGAGGAGAAATAATGGGAGTTGTGTGATTTGTGAAAAAACTGAAAAGAAGAGTTTTTTTATTAATAGAATTTTGACTTCAAATTCTTATAATAAATTATATTTTTCAATTTTTATTTTAATTTTATTGGGGTGTATTTATGTTTGAGTACTTTTACAAAATTCATTTCAAACTCAATAAATTTGATAAATTACATTTTAAATCAGTACTTTTAAATTTAATTATATTTTAATCTTATAATTAATTTAGAAATGGGTATACACTAGGTGACACATTATTTTTATGAGTAATACATTTTTAAACCTCCAAACCAACCCTGGGGACTTACCTGGTTCGAATCTATTGGGAAATTACAATACTGTATTTATTATTATTTTTATTTTTAGAATCTTAATTTATTTAGCTTTTATTGTTTGTTGAACAAACTACAAAATTTAAATTCTGAAACAACATAATAATTATTTATTTGGTAGTATTCTATATATCAATGGGTATGAATATCAGAATAATTATTTGTTTGTCGGCAGTGGGAGTATTTCAGTGCTTCTTTGTGAGCTGCTTCACTGGAGTTTTGGGTTATTTCGTTGATATTTTATTCGAGTTTTATAAAGCGTATGATACAAGTAAAATTGTTACAATTTTTTAAAAAGAATACTATGTCTTTATATTTTTTTAATATTTTTGTCAAAAAATATTACAGACTTCATAAATTTTAATATGATACGTATGAATTACAATTGTATTTTGATCACAACATTATTTATATCGTGCCTTTAGGCACGGGTATACACTAGTATCATATATTACATCAAAAATTTTCCACTCAATTCAAAACTCATTCACCAAACAAATTTTTCACACTCAAATCATAATTTCAAAACTCATAAACTCAAAATACAATTTTTATTCTCAAATCATATTTAAAAAACTCTACTAAACGCTACCTCCAATTTTCACACAAAAATTTCAAAATTTCTCTAAATCATGTACAATTTCTCTAAGTGAAAATGTTGAGATCTCTTGGACAATAAAAAAAATTCTTTAACCTCTCCCACTACATAAAGTTGAGAAATATTTGACTAATTTTTCCTTAAATAAATCTATTACTAAGAAATAGCCTTAAGGTATGAATCCTGTTGATTAGTTTTAATATTCACCAACAATCATAAAAAAATAAATACATAAATAAAAAAAAAATAAGTAAACTGAAATATAGAGCTTTTTTTTTTTTTGGTGAATAGTGAAATATAGAGCCATTAACCCGGAAAATCACTATTATGGCCATATTTCTGTAAATCATTTAAATGAATCTCATAAAATAACCAAAGAATAATAACTAAAGAATATTGGAGGAAAATTGAAAAAAAACACAAGAACAACCAATCATAAAGCATAACAAATGGCATGTGAACATTCCTTGGAAACATATTAATCCACCATCACAAAATAACCCCATTTTGTTTTTCTACTATTTTGAGAGATGATTTCATTATTTTATGAACAAGATAGATCTCTCCAAGATAAAATAAAACGAGTAATTCACTTATGAAATTGGATGTTGCGGAATTGAAGATGACTTACCTTGGCAAAGAAATTTGAGCCATCTCAATAGGAAATGTGGATTGCTTAAGCCCAACAAAAAGTTATAGGACATCAAGTCCCCATAACATTAATATTGTTAACCTCACAGCTAGATGGGGTTTTAAGCGGGATTCACATTTCCCCTGCAAATAATTTATCAATCACAGTTTTTGCACAACACATAACAAAAACAACAATTCATGTATGTACCTATTCCATCAAAAGCAATAAGAGAAGAATTACAATCAATATCTTGTCCAAAGCATAGCATTTCAGAACATATGCACTGAAAGATTCAACACAGTTATGACGCCTCGGTTGTTAGGATGCAGAGATCAAATACAAAGTTACTTAGTCGGAAGGAGTATATTCTTCAAAATTTAGTGAAACAACAAAAGACTGCAGCTGCATCCCCCTCCCGAGAAACCTGTTACAGAATAATATGCATCTTAAGCCACATCTGGAAAAAAACGATGAACATGAACTTACAGGTCTGTTTGGCTCGGCTGAAAACATTTTCCTATGTTAAAAAAAAAAAAAAAAAAAAAAAAAAAAAAAATCAGAAAATATTTTTTGTAAAAAACGTTTTCCTACATTTGGTTGCATCTTTGAAACTAATATAATAGTTGTTATATTAGTGGTGAAGTGGTGGCAGCGGTGGTGGGGGAGTGGTGGTGGTGGTGAGCTGGTGGCGGTGATGGTGGTTGTGGTCGTGGTAATGTGGTGGTGATAGTGTGATGGCACTAGTAAGACTTTTCGTCTGGAAAATGTTTTTCACCTATTTTTCAACCAAATAAGCTTTTTTTCCGTCGGCTTTCGTTTTCTGTGGTACCAAATGTCAGAAAATGCGAAATAAAAAATATTTTCCACCCAAACAAACGAAACGTAAGTGCAAAGAGAAATCAGGACTTTATTAAAATGGTGATCTCTATGGGAAACCTCTTGCAACAGGTCTACATATTTTGGATCTGCTTCAAAAACTAAAAACACCAAGATACTTTAGACAAATTACTGTGATTTGATGTCAGATTGACTGCACACGAATTTAGGGATATAGAAAATCCAAATAAAATGAAAATTAATTAAATATGTACCCCCAAGGTGTGTTCTTAGTTGAAAAAAGCTCAAAAAGATTCAATGATCAAAATTGACGCCTTGGCCTGCCTTCAGCAATGCTTACTCGGATTGGTCTGCCATCTAAGTCCTACAGCAAAGAATAGAAGTTAGACAAAGTTTGATAAAGGAGAATTGATCGTAAAACTACAAGGAAACTTCTAAAAATGTGTATATATTGCATTTATATGGGAATGGAAATCAAACTCCAACTCAACTCAAAGAGTCTAACCCCAAGAAAATAAAGAGGAAAGAGTATGAAAATGCAAGTAAATATCGTTATCCATATTCTGGAAATTTTAATACTCAGATACCAAGGTTTGTTATAAAATCTTACTCAAAGTCATGGTAAGGCCATCTCCAGCCCTTGATACTTTTACTTAAATTGAGTTAAGAGTTTGAGCTTCATTTGGTATGAAGCACTGCAATGGACAAACTCAAATTTGAGTAAAAATTGCTTTGTATCAAGTTTTCAGTTGGATGATAGGAGTTGGAGTAAAGGCGAATTTAGAAAATTTGGGTAGAAGCACCTATGTGTCAAGTTTTGATTGGATAGAAATTTGAGTAAATGAAATGGGTCTCCCTTGATTTAAATCAAATTTTTAGTAAAGGTGTGGAGGGGATTTTAGTGGCTTTTTATAATATTTGGGTAAGGGTTGGAGATGCCCTAACACCTATTGACAGTGTGCCAAAAAAAATCCTATAAATAGAAAGAGTGATGGGACATCCAATGACGTAGTGATACTTGGCAATTATAATGCTTGGTTTCATTGATGCATGTTGATAAGCAAAACGGAATGACTATATCATCAGTTGGCACTATCATGTCCAACCAACTTAATAAATTGTCAAATGTTATAGGCAAATAAAAGCATAATGAGGAACAAGCACGTATTTATGTTCTATCTAGCAACATTAGTTAAAGAATCTTATATAAAACCAGAAAAATCCATAAACTTACGCAGAAACATAATGCAACATTTGGTGCCCATATAACAAAAAGTTAAATGACCACAGAACATACATATTTTTCCATCTACAAATTCAGCTGGCAAAAAATAAAACATTTTCAGGAAATACCCTTTTTTAGTGCAACAAATTAAATTAAAAAGAAATCCAGGTAATGTTGACTAAACTCAACAAAGTCTTGTCCCAACTACTAGGGGGTAACAAATTAAATTAAAAAGAAATCCAGGTAATGCTGACTAAAATCAACAAAGTCTTGTCCCAACTATTTGGGGATCAGCTAAAAGAATCCTGGTTTGCCATTCTGCTTGTTTAAGGGGCATAATTCAGTTAAACATAACCCTCAATATCATTTAAACCCATGTTAATCACAGTCTACCTCATCTCCTAGCATACCCTCAATAAGGATAGTGTCACTCCTCCCAAGTCCATGACCAAACCATCTTTATTAATTTTCTCTCACTTTATCTGCAATGCTCACTCTTAAAATTAAGGAGTTGTTTGGGATGTTCTAAATAAGTGCACTTTTTGACTTTTTATGAAACATGAATTGGGTTTGAAGTAATGTGGTAGAGAGATGATGTGACTTAAATAAGATGATATGACTTAAATATGATAGTGACTTTTTAACTTTTTGACTTTTTCAAATGATGCCAAACTTAGCCTAATTCTGTAACAAATCCTACCACATCATACTATTAATTGAAGATAATTTTTTTTTTCTTTTACAAAAGACTATTTCCAGCTCTGTATTTAGACTAAGAAACAGAAATTTTTCCTTCGCAATTATTTGATCAACTCAACAACAAGACTATTCAACATATGCATCTCATTGGATTGCTAAGATGACATAGGGGAGGAAATGAAAACTGGAAAAGTGATAGGTGATGGTAAATAATCCAGAAAAAGATAAAAAGATACTCACAACACCATCCAATGATTCAATTGCATTGTTGACCTCATCTGCAGAACTGTAGGTTACAAACCCAAAACCCCTTGATCTGCCACTCTCTCTGTCATAAACAACCTTAGCTTCTATAACCTTTCCTTGCTCACTAAACAAGGTTGCAAGTGCTGACTCATCAACACCCCATGCAAGATTGCCCACATAAACCCTATTGGTGTTATCAAAACTTGCCCCACCAGTCCTGGGCTCTCTAAAAGGAGAATCTCCCTTCGGAGGAGGAGGACCAGAATTTACCCTCAATGCCCTGCCTTCAAGTTCCTGCCAAACATCATAAATTCCCACATAGATGAAATAGATCTACAGAATTACAGTTCTTGTACATGCACATAATCCAATCTCATATTCGGACACAACCCCTGAACGATTCTGTGATCGAATTATATGCATGTAGAATTTTTCAAAAAATTCCAATTTTATGGTTAAATCAGCGAAGATACATGGAAGGCCTTCGTTCCTATTCCTCTGTTTCAAAGCACACATAATAATCAAAGCAATTCAAAAATAACCAAGAAGTTGCACATTATAGAATGGAATGTGGACAATAGCAAAGCTTACATAGCCATTAAATTGCTGAACTGCTGCCTCAACCCCCTCAGCCGAAGACATTGTCACAAAACCGAATCCTCGGCTTCTTCCAGTTATCTTGTCATATATAACCTACCAAAACAGCCAAGGAAAACACATAGGTTTCCTAGAACAAAAAAACTACATAATTTATTTTAAAAATTATATATATATATATATATCAACTTAATTCCTAACCCCAGAAAAAACCCATACTTCATTCAAAGAACTTGCATAAATTAAGCTGGAAAAATTACAAAATTAACAAAAAGAAACGATTTTTACAACAAATAAACAAAATTATCCATCAAACACGACATTATTCAGAAAAAGAACCCTATTATTATCTGACTAAACCCTATGCCTTAACACACAAAACTGAACATTTCGCAATCTCAACTTAATTCCTAACCCAGAAAACCCATATTCAATTCAAAGAACTAGCACAAAATTAAGCTACAATAGTTACAAAATCAACAAAAAGACAAGGTCTTTACAACAAACAAACAAAATTACCCATCAAACACAACATTATTCACCAAACCCTACACCTCAATCCACAAAAACTGAAGACTTCGCAATCCAAAACACAACAAAACTAGCAGTACCTCAACCATCTCGACATTCCCAGCTCGCTCGAACAACTCAGCGAGAGTTGCGCTGTCGACGTTGAAAGGCAAGTTCCCAACGAAGACCTTGAGGTCAGGAGAGAAACTAGGTTCCTCTGCATCGCTCAAGACCTCCTCTTCCTGCTCGAACTCGGACGAAACGGCGACGTTTCGAACGACGAACCGAGAGGGCGAGAAATCGAAGGGCCTGGCAGAGAAGATGGAGGTGGATGATTTGAGAGGGGTTTTGAGGGGAGAGGAGAGAGAGAGGGAAGAGGGGGCGGTGGGTTTGGAGTTGGAGAGAGAGAGAGAGTGAGGAGATAGAGAGAGAAAGTGGAGAGAAGAGGCAGAGGAAGACATTGTTGGGTTTGGTTTGGTTTGGTTGCAGATAAGGTTTTTGCAGAAAGGTTGGAGAGAGAGAGAGAGAGAGTGAGGAAGGAAGGGGATGAGTGTGGGTGAGCGAGATATTTATGGAGAGAGAAGAGAGTGGATTAGGAGCTTGAGGCTGTGTTTGGTTGAGGAGCGAGATAAACTATGCTTCGGATATTTCTTACAAATGGCTAGAAATAATCGTCAACGTTTTACATAGGGCTTCAAATTAATTGAAAACACCACGGGAGGTGTGGTGGGTTGGAAAGGCGTCTTTCTTTTCCACATGCATGAGGAGGGATCAATTTTTGGGAGGCGTAATTAATAATTTATTTTTCAAATATGATGAAGTTGATTATATCACGTTGGTGTTTAGAAAGTGATTATTTTATAAGTGTTTTTATTTTTTAGTTATTTTAGTAGATTATTTTAGTTTTTGTGTTAAAAAAGATAAGATAGATTTTTATTGTGTTTGAAAAGATAAAATAGATTTTTATTTGAGTTGTTATATTAAAAAATGTATTTAAAATGATATTTGAAATTGAAATAACAAATTTAATTCTAAGCTCACTTTTTCCAAAATTAATCTACAAGGGTAAAATTGTCATTTTTGCCTATGGGAGTAGGCTGACAAAACACTGCCTACACTGTCATTGACAGTGTAAACTGCTAGCTACTTTGTTTGTTTGGTTTTTGTTTTTTGAAATCAATGGATGCCTAACTACTATTGAAGCTAAAAGCTTTTTTGACACTTTGGGCTTGTTTGATTCATGGGATTAGGGGGACTATTTATCATGATTGTAATCCGATGTTTGTTTTTTAGTCATGGGACTCCATGTCGACGACTCCCAATCCCCATATGGGGATAAAATAATCCGGGGGTGTGGGATAGAATTGGTGGGATTGTTTACTGTTTGGATTAGAGGGTGAGATGACCATTTTGCCCTCATTTGTTGTGGCACATTTAATTCAAATTTAAATTTAATTATGTATTATATTTAATAAAAAATTAATTTAAATGTCTCGATTTAAAAATAAAATAATTTTATTTAACTTTTTATTGATGTTTTATTTATTTAATTTTTGAAATAATTTTTTATGGATATTTTATTGATGTTTTATTTTAAAATTTTGTTTATGTTTTATTTAATTTCATTATTTAAATGTAATAGATGTTTTATTTAATTTCATTTTTGATTATTATTTTTTTAAAAACAAATTTATTTAAAATCTTAATTAAAAAAATAATATATATATTTTATCGATATTTTATTTATTTATTTATTTATTTTTAAAAATTAAATTCTTGAGTGGTTCAAATTAATTCGAGTGGTTCTTAAACAAATAAGTAATTGGTTCAAATTATTTATTATCATCTACAAATAAATAATTCTTGAGTGGTTATTTCTTGAGTGGTTCAAATTAATTTGAAATTATCTAATCAATTTATTTGTTTGCACGCATGACTCATTTATTTTTAAAACTAAATAAATAAATAAACATTTAAAACTGAGTAATGATTAAACAAATTTTATTGATATTTTATTTATTTATTTATTTAATTTAAAGAAAACAAATTTATTTAATTAAAAATAATTAAAATATTAAAGATATGTTTAATATTGTTATTACTTAGTAAACAATTAAAAAAGGGCAAAATAGTCATTTGTTCATTTATCCTATCCAAATTCCGTCAACCAAACGTTGGATTCACTAAAAATAGTCCGGGATTCACAAATCGACATCTAATCCCATGAAAAAACAAACACAGGATACATATCCAATCCGACCAAATAGTCCGGGGGATTCACAGTCCCAGGACTCCAATCCGATGGATTCTAATCCCCCCTTATCCAGTCCGCCCAATCAAACACACCCTTTGAGGTTAAAATAGTAGTCTCACTTCCCAAACACCGCTTATATTTTAATTGTCACTAATTTTTTGTATTGAGGTTGGTAGCATTTTTTTCTTGGTTCAGTAGTAGATTCCTTCCTTTGAGTTAGGTTAAATTTAATCGGTCATTTCTTTGAATTAGGTTAAATCTAACTGATAACCAATTATCTCAGGATCAAGACTGACCGATATTATGATGCCCCCACCCAACATCTTCTTTTTTTTTAGTATTCAAAAAAAATTAATTGAAAAATGTACTTTGTTTAGTTTGGAATTTTCAAAATTAATTTTATTAGTTTTTAATTGGTATTTTTTTTTAATGCATTCTTTTAATATTTTAATCATTTTTTTATAAAAAAAAATAGATTTATTTAGAGGTTGTTTGGGAAATGATAGATTAGTATATTTTTTCAAAAATGCCTCAGACCCCCGTGGGGGTCACTGGGGGTCGCCTGTCTTGCCCTCCCATTGGCCAAAAACAAAAACTGTTTTTTTTTTTTTTTTTTTAAAGTTTTCAGCGAATCGGAACTTGCCACCTCACTGGGGGTCGACCCCCAGTGGGAGTCTGAAGCATTGCCGATATTTTTTGAATTTTTATAAAAAAAAACATGAAATATGAGTTGAGTTTGGAGTAATATAGTAGAGAAGTGATATGACCCAAATAAAATAATGTACTAAAATAGCATGTGCTATTTTAGCACATGCCAAATAAAGCCTTAACATAAATGCACTTAAAAAATATTAAATTTATGTAAAAATCTTTCAAAAATTCATTAATTACAAAAAAATATTTTTAAAAAAATACAAAAATTTTGGTATATTTTAAGATTTTGTCGTATTTAATGATTTTTTTAAAAAATTATAAATTATATATATTTTTAAATGTATTTAGAATAATGAATTTAAAAAGAAAAAAATTTATTAAAATGTTTGAAAAAATCACTAAAAACAAAAAAAAAAAATTATGAATTAAAAAATTAAAAAACTAATTTTAAAAAATTCAAGTCAAACAGAGTGATTTGAAGTAAAAAAAAAAAATGATCAATTTAGATAAAGTTACCATCTGCAAAAAAAAAAAAAAAAAAAAAAAAAAAAAAAAAAAAAAAAAAAACTTAGATAAAGTTTTATAATATTTTGAGAATATTTAATAATTGTTATAAAAATATTATTATCCTAAGGTATTATTTAAAGAAATTATCATAAAATTCCTATTATTTTTATGGAAGCATTATTCAGTTTTATTTCTATTAACATATTCATGAGATTGGCTTAATGGAAATTTAGACTTCCTCGTTAACTATTGAGCTTCAAATACAGGAATTGATATGCTGAATGAAACACTTTCTTTATCAACGAGTGATGCTTAGTTCAAGATTGTTGCACTATGCTGTTTCATCTTCACGTATACCTTATATCGATTGAAAACAAATTAAAAATGTGAAGCTTCTGAGTAACACCCATTTAATTCATTCATCTCTACGCTCAACATATGTATTATAAATTCTATACTTCGTAAAACAATAGTAACCAGATGTGAGCAAGATTCTGAAACGCAGTTGTGGTCGCCGTAATGGTGACAGTGATGTAGTTGCAAGGTGTAAAGGTCGTAGTGTAACGGTTGCAGTAACCAAAATCGTGAATTTTTTTATTTTTCACACAATTTGAAAAAAAATTACCGATACGTATATTTTTTTTTTTCATGATCATATTTATTGAATTTAAAATAAATAATGATCAATTTTTTAAAATTTTTAAATATGATTCAATATATTTCATATTTTCAAATTACTATAAACTGAGTTTTTTACATTTTATTTTAATGATTAATGTCTTTATATTATACAAAAAATCAATCACTAACTATATTATATATAAGATAAACAATGACAAAAGTAAGAGACTAAATAAGAGCCTAAATATATATATATATATATATACATATTTTAACCAAACCAAATAGATAATGACCATACTTCTTATTGTTATTATTATTATTATTATTATTATTATCAAAACAATATATAGATAGACACACACAAATAAAATGGTTGAGTAATAGTAGCTGAATAAAATAGCATAGGTCTTGCAGTTTCAACAAATCAATAACATGTTCTTCATCTTCCTCTTCTCTCTCTTTATCTCTTGCCCCTCCATCTTCTCTCTTATATTCCCTCTTCTCTTTATCCCTCTTCCCCCATTTTCAATTTTTTTTTGTGTGTTTTTTTCAAAAGAAGCAGTTCGAAACCGTTACATAACGGTGCGTAACAGGTTATGGCACCAATACAACCGCTACGGCAACCATTACGACTGACACACTTGTAAATCTCAATCACACTGCAAAAGCGGCCGTAACGGGTGGCGGTAACTACTACAACCGTTACGTAACGGCGTTACGTAATGGTTGCGATTGCTTTTTAAAACCTTGGATGTGAGTGATATATATAGATATGTGATGGGTGTATTTAAAAACTAGGAGCTTAAATATACCATTCCATACCCATTTTCTCTTTTATCCCCACTTAAAAGATTGAAAATTTTCATTTGTTCTCTCATCCTCCCTTCATAATTTCAAACCAGGGGCGGAGCCAAAGAAGGTCCAAGGGGTCACTTGTCCTCTCTCAATTTTTATTTTTTTTATTTTTGTTTTATGGTCATATACAAAATATTTTTATTTTTTTTTTAACATTTTATTTGGCTAAAGATTTATTGTATTGTTCATAACAAGTAGCTATTTGATACTTTGGAGCACTATATGGTATCACACTATGTAGTAGTCTAAACCAATAGTGTAGTGGGAAATCTTATGAATTGAATATAATTAACTCATTATTTTCAGGTAGTTGACAAACTACTTAGTGTGAATTGTGATTTATTATGATTTGAGCATCACATAGGTAATGTCATATGATACTCTAAAACTATGTAATAATTTTCACTCAAAACACATCATTTATAAGTAATATCATCTCTTTAATATTTTCTGATAAATAAAAATTAAATAGATTTTATAATAATTTGTGCTATAAATGATGTGTTTTTATTTTCTAAATTAGAAATTTTGATTCATAATTTTTTCTGGTAAAATTACTGTTGGAACAATCTTCTGTGTAAATAAAATAACTTGAAATAATTCAAACAAAATAAATAAACAACATACCGAATTTATTTCGTTGAACCGAATAAATAACTTAAGACCAAGTCGAGTGTGTGACACTCTGTCCTTAAGACAAATTCGCCCCGCTACGGTGCTTACAGTTGAATGGCGTCTATCTCCCAGGATACAATGATCTTCACAAATTTATAGAAGCACTTCAAATAAATTTGTTCGGCGAACCAAACCTTGTGTTCTATACTCTCTTAAATTTAATCTAATACTAATTTATGAAGAATAGATGCACTAAAATAAAATGGACAGCAATATCAACACATGCATACTCAATTTTCGGGATAGAAAATATGCTGGACAGTGTTTGGTATAAAAAGAGCCGAACAGGTGCATGATTTTAAACTCAATAGATGTGAATTTAAAATGAACAGGTGCATCAAACTGTTTCTGCCGTTTGCACAAGAATAGTTTTTCCTTCTCCACAATTTGAAAAACAAATAGCCGTTGGTGGACAAAGTCCAACTGATGGAACTTAATTTAATTAAACTATTGAAATATAGAAATATATATTAAACTATTTGAATAGTTTAATCATTTTTAGGAAACCACTTAAGGAAACCAAAAAATAAAATTAGAAATAAATTAAATTCCCACAATAAATTTTTTATTGAAAAAATTCAAATGAATTTTATCTAAAAAAAATTAATGTTAAACTCGAAAACGACGTCAACTTCCCATTCACTCATAAATGATTTTGACGTTCTGTCTTCACCGTGTGACTTGCCACGCGGCAAGGAACACGTCATCTTTTCGGACCCACCCCAAAAGACGTTTGAGGCCCACTTAATTTTGGCCTTAAAGTTAGCCCAAAATAAGCCATATAAAACACTATTTTTTCCAACAATCCCCCACATGAATGGAAGTTGACGGAGAAAAAATGCAACAACATGATCTAATTAGAGAGTATAGAAATTGGAAATATTCTGCAAAGGATAGGTAGTTTTTGGCTTTGAATCTTCCCTTGTGAGACACTATCGGATTTACTAGCTAACCAGTGAACATGATGTCTTGAACTGTTCAGCCGTTTGTGTAAACCAAGACAATAGAACTCACACAGATTATCTCCAGACACAGTTTAGTTCTCACTATTGTGTTTATTTTGGCCCTGAACAACCTAGTCTTCATGAGTGCTTTAGAGAATTGTAGCCCTTCACAAATTTCATAGAACCGGCCTAGTTCACACTCATATAAGTGATTCTTATGAAGAGTATCCTGCCATACTCCACTAGGTTTACCTAGATATAAGAATCATTAAAATTTTACTTAACCTTTAACGCTGCAGACATCACTTATTTCATCATAGAAATGGGTAGGAGTTAGACCCCCCAGTGATCCTTCTGAGTCATTCACAACTTAATTGTCCCTTTGAACCTAGATCTTGGGATCTCCAGTCAACTAGGTTGGGTTGCCGTTGTGGTAACTCTTATTTAATAAGTTTAAGTCCCATTCCCCTCGATGAATTCTCAACTAACTCTCTTGCTAACCCTTTGGTTAGTGGATCCGCTATGTTGTCTTTAGACTTAACATATTGTATGGAAATAATTCCATTAGAGAGTAGTTGTCTTACGGTGTTATGTCGACGACGAATGTGTCGTGACTTACCGTTATACATATGATTTTGTGCTCTACCTATAGCTGATTGACTATCGCAATGTATGCATATAGCAGGCACCGGTTTTAGCCATATTAGAATATCTTCAAAGAAGTGGCGAAGCCATTCTGCTTCTTCCCCTGCTTTGTCTAAGGCTATGAATTCTGATTCCATAGTAGACCTAGCAATGCAAGTCTGTTTGGAAGATTTCCAAGATACAGCCCCCCCACCAAGAGTAAAGACATACCCACTAGTGGACTTTAAGTCTCTTGTATCCGATATCCAATTTACATCACAGTATCCTTCAAGTACTGCTGGATATCTAGTATAATTAAGCCCAATGTTACGAGTAAATCGGAGATATCTAAGAACCCTTATAATTGTTTTCCAGTGTTCTACTCCCGGATTACTCGTATATCTACTTAATTTACTTACTGCATAAGCTATATCTGGGCGAGTGCAGTTCATCAAGTACATTAAGCTTCCAATAATTTGGGCATACTCTAATTGAGAAATACTTTCCTGTATATTCTTAGAAAGATACAAATTAACATCTACAGGAGTTCTAGCAAAATGATCATCATCTTTGCTGAATTTGTTAAGTATTTTCTCAATGTAATGAGATTGTGATAAAATATAACCTTCTGATATTTTAGTAATTTTCATACCAAGAATTACATCAGCAATGCCCATGTCCTTCATATCAAAATATTTATTCAACATTTTCTTGGTAGTTTTAATCATGTCATTATTACTACCAATGATGAGCATATCATCTACATAAAGATATACAATGACATAACCTTTATCTGTGTTTTTAATATAAACACATTTGTCACACTCATTAATTTTAAATCCATTTGACATCATTGTCTTGTCAAATTTCTCATACCATTGCTTTGGCACTTTTTTTAAACCATATAATGATTTAACCAATTTACACACTTTCTTTTCTTTCCCTGAAACAGAAAACCCTTCTGGTTGTTCCATGTAAATTTCTTCATTTAACTCACCATTTAAGAAAGTGGTTTTAACATCCATTTGATGAATTTCTAGATTGTATAAAGATGCTATGGCAATTAGCATTCTAATGGATATTATTCTAGTAACCGGTAAGTATTTATCAAAGTAATCAAGACCTTCTTTTTGTCTAAACCCTTTGACTACAAGTCTTGCCTTGTATTTATCAATTGATCCATCCGCTTTCATTTTCCTTTTGAAAATCCACTTGTACCCAAGAGATTTACAACCTGGTGGCAAATCCACCAATTCCCAAGTGTGATTTTGCAATATGGATTCAACTTCACTATTGACAGCTTCTTTCCATAAAGGAGCTTCAGGACTAGACATAGCCTTTTTAAAAGTTAAAGGTTCATTTTCTAACAAATATGTTAGAAAATCTGGACCAAAAGATTTTGAGGTTCTAGCACGTTTACTACGCCTAGGTTCTTCTTCCTCATTTTGATCTAACTCTTGTTCTTGATCATGTTCTTGATCCTAACTAGTAATAGCATCAAAAGATCTTTTATTAGTACTAGTCCCTTGTCACGCCCCAAAATTTGAGACCAAAAAAATAAATAAATAAATATATAAAGTGCAACTCCAACAAAGAGAGGTAACCACAGCAAGCGGCTCAACACCGAGCTAAAGTCCATTCGGTCTGCCACGAAGTCCATGATCTTGGTAAGCACCACTGTTCACTTTTGTTTTTTTTCCAACTTCGAGCGCGGTTAAGACTGACCATTATTATACTTTCAGGCCCTCCAGAAGAGCACGATAGCTCACAGGCAAGTAATGGAGCTTCGAAAAAAGACAAGGCAAGCCATAAAGGAAGCCGAAGCAAAGGCAACCGAACTGACACAGTCTCACCAACGGATGGCCAATCTGGAGGCCGAGGTGGCTCGTCTCACCGGACTAGTTGCCTCGGCTGACAGTGATAAACAGCGCGCTGTGACCGAGGTGAAAGACAAATACTTATGGGAGATGGTGGAGCTTGAAAACAAGAAGAACACCGAAATAAAGGAGTTGGAGAAGAAGATGGAAGATGCTTCCAAGGAAGGCTTCAAGGAAGCCGGCTATACTCTGCAATGCGAAGCAGCGAAGAATTTGTTCTTTAAGTGCGGCTGGAGAGGTGCAATGGAGAAGATCGGTTGTGGACCTGAAACCGAGGTCTACAACGCTCCGGAGCACTTCATTCCGGTCTCACTGCAAGACTACGCTGATGAAATCCAGAAACAATTTCTTGGTTCATCTGATGATGATGATGACGATGAAGAGGCAGCCGAGACTCAAGCTTTCCAAGAGCAAGGTGGCGATCAGTCAGCTCGGTTGGAGCCCACGATTGAAAACGCCCGCCCGAATCGCCAACCGAGACTACTATAATCGGAACACCGAGTATGCGTCTTGAGCCGATCTGGATGCCGAGATAGATGATCTCTTTGATTGAACTCATGCTTTCTACTTTTTCCTTTCTCTTATTTCGGTTTTGGAACTATGTAACCGGGCTACGGCCCCACAATTGTACTTCCTTTGTCTTTCATGAAGAATCTTGAACTTTCATTCCGGTTCTGTACTTGCATGCTTGTACTTGTTTTGTAATGAATTTATTTACACAACTGTGATCTCGGTTAGCTATCTAACTCACTAGCCAACCACTCTTCACCGATATAAATTACTTGGTGAGTACCAAGAGTTGGTTTAATCCGGCCAACCACTCTTCAGCCGATATAACTCACTTCGGCTGAAGAGTACAAAGAGTTGGTTTAATCCAGCCAACCACTCTTCAGCCATAAACTTACTTCGGCTGAAGAGTACGAAGAGTTGGTTTAATCCGGCCAACCACTCTTCAGCCGATATAACTCACTTCGGCTGAAGAGTACCAAGAGTTGGTTTAATCCAGCCAACCACTCTTCAGCCATAAAATTCCTTCGGCTGAAGAGTACGAAGAGTTGGTTTAATCCGGCCAACCACTCTTCAGCCGATATAACTCACTTCGGCTGAAGAGTACCAAGAGTTGGTTTAATCCGGCCAACCACTTTTCAGCCATAAACTTACTTCGGCTGAAGAGTACGAAGAGTTGGTTTAATCCGGCCAACCACTCTTCAGCTGATATAACTCACTTCGGCTGAAGAGTACCAAGAGTTGGTTTAATCCGGCCAACCACTCTTCAGCCATAAACTTACTTCGGCTGAAGAGTACAAAGAGTTGGTTTAATCCAGCCAACCACTCTTCAGCCATAAACTTACTTCGGCTGAAGAGTACGAAGAGTTGGTTTAATCCGGCCAACCACTCTTCAGCCGATATAACTCACTTCGGCTGAAGAGTACAAAGAGTTGGTTTAATCCAGCCAACCACTCTTCAGCCATAAACTTACTTCGGCTGAAGAGTACAAAGAGTTGGTTTAATCCAGCCAACCTCTAGGTTAGTTTAATCCAGCCAACCTAGAATACAGAGTTTGGTTATTCCGGCCAAACGTGCTGCAGCCGGGATCCTTATCCTGGGCTTAGGAGGGGTCATAGTTGGTTTAATCCGGCCAACTATGTTTACAATGCTACTAACTTACAAAAGTTACTTTCTTAAAAACAAATATGCTGAAAAAGAATCGATTTGTTTTATTGATGAAGTGAAAACTTACATATACTTAGAGAGAAAAAAGAAAAAGCTAAAAGTAAAATAACTTAAGATTGGCAGTGTTCCATGGCCTAGGAATTGCTTTGCCGTCCTCATCTTCCAAGTGGTATGCCCCTTTGCCTGCTAATCCGACCACTTTGTAAGGACCTTCCCAGTTAGGCCCTAGCTTGCCATCTCCCGGGACCAATGTGTTTCCCATCACCTTGCGAAGTACCCAATCGCCGATCTTAAATTGTCTGGGATGCACAGTTTTGTTATACTTCCTAGATAGCTCTTGTTGGTAAGAGGCGATGTGAACCAATGCTCTGTCTCTTCTTTCTTCCGCAAGGTCAAGTTCCAATGCTATAGCTTCCCCATTTAGGTCTGGATCAAAGTTTTTGCTCCGGATCGTATGAAGGCCAACTTCTAAAGGGATGACTGCTTCCATGCCATAAGCTAAGGAGAATGGAGTTTCTCCTGTTGACCGCCGTGGTGTGGTGCGATAAGCCCATAAAACGTGGGGGAGCTCTTCTGCCCATTTGCCTTTGGCTTTGGCTTTTTCCAACCTTTTCTTCAATCCGTCCAAGACTACCTTGTTTGACGCCTCTGCCTGACCATTTGCTTGGGGATATGCCGGTGTGGAGTTGTAGAACTCTATCTTGTATTCTTCACAAAAGCTTCAAAATTTCGCCATCAAACCGAAAAGCCGTTGTTATGCAAATCAGTGCTTTTGGTATGCCAAAGCGAGTAATGATGTTCTGCCAAACAAACTTCTTCACATCTTTTTCCTTGATTGACGCCAAGGCTTCTGCTTCCACCCACTTTGTGAAGTAGTCTGTTGCCGCAAGAAAGAACTTCCTGTTGCCTGGTGCTGTCGGGAGCGGTCCCACTATGTCTAAGCCCCACATTGCGAAAGGCCATGGACTAGTGAGAGGTAGGAGTTCTCTGGCAGGTTGATGTATTTGATGTGCAAACTTCTGACACTTTTCGCATTTTTTGACATACTTCTCCGAGTCCGCTTGCATGTACGGCCACCAATACCCTTGTGAAATAGCTCGGTATGCCAATGATCTTCCTCCTTGATGGCTGCCACAAACCCCTTCGTGTATTTCGAACAAGAATGCTTCTACCTTGCTGGGGTGGACACATTTTAAGTAAGGTCCTGAGAACGACTTCTTGTATAATGCCAAGGATGGAGAGAGCCAAAATCGTTGCGACTTGGCTCTTATTCTGTTGGCTTCTTTCTTATCTTCTGGTAGAGTGCCGTCTTTCAGGAACAGTATGATGGGATCCATCCAAGAAGGACCTAACTCCGCACAACATACCTCTTCAGCTTCTGGGTCTTCAATGCTTGGTCTGGGCAGATAGTCAATCAATAGTGGATGAGGGATGGAGGTATCTGCCATTGAGGCGAAGCCTGCAAGTTTCGCTCGCTTCTCGTTTTCATCCTCGCTAACTGCTCTATTCGACGACTTCAAACTTCTTGATCTCTGCCCTGACTAAGTCTTGGTACTTAGCCATTCTTTCATCCTTTGCTTCATAATCGCCAGAAATTTGATTTACCACCAATTGTGAGTCGCTGTAGACCATTAGTTCGGTGGCCTTCATGTAGGCTGCTGATTTGAGCCCTGCAAGAAGCGCTTCATACTCCGCTTCATTATTCGATGCTGGGAAGCCGAGATTGATAGCTTGTTCCACGACCAGGCCGTCTGGAGAGATGAGGACTATGCCAAGTCCTGCGCCATGTCGGTTAGATGCTCCATCCACAAAGAGCTTCCACATCTCCCCAACAAACAACTTCCAGCATGTGGCGGGATCCGATGATGTTGTGGGGTCTGGAAGGTTGTTGGGGCTTTCTTCATGATCCATGGCTGCAGTCTGCCCCTTGTCTTCTGATGGGACCAAGTCATTGGTTGTAGGCGAATTCTGACTTGGTGTAGCAAGGTCTGTTTTCTCCTTGCCTTCTTTACTATGGTCTGCCTCGTGCTCCGGCTGAGTAACCTGGACTAGGGGTTGCGCTATTCCGGCGTCAATCTCCATCCCTAGTTCGGTTATGTCAGTCAGATCGATTAAGCGGAACTTGGTGGCTTCCAGAGTGAACTCTGCGGCGAAAGTCGCCAAAGATTGGGCCTTTCTTTGCGGTTCGGGTTGGAACTTCACATCATATTGTCCCAACTCCACCGCCCACTTCAAAATCCGCCTGAAAAAGTTTGCCCTCTCAAACAAAGCTTTTAGTGGAAAGGTCAGAGGACAACAATGGTGTGGGCGTGAAAGTAGTGCGCCAATTTCTGGAGGCCATCATTAAGGCCAGGCTAGCTTCTCTAGAGGTAAGTACCTTGTTTTGGCTCAAAGAATGTCTTGTCGACATAGAAGATAGGTAGATGTTGGATTCTTCGCTGAACCAACACTGCACTTACAGCGTCTTGGCTAAACCGCTAAGTAGAGGAAGAGTTCTTCTCCAGTCTTGGGGTGACAAGTAGTGGTGGAAGACATGTATTCCTTCAAACTCTCGAGCTTCGTCGCATTCTTCGTCCACTCAAACTTAGCTTTTAATGACCGAAAGAATGGGCCTTAATCTGTCAAGAAGGCCGGTGATGAATCGGTTAAGTCTTTCTTTGCCATGCGGTGAGTCTTTCACCTCTTTCACTGAGTTAGGCCTCTCTAACTCTTGAATTGCTTTGATTTGGGAGGGGTCTGCCTCGATACCTCGATTGGTCACCAGAAACCCGAAACTTGCTGGACCCTACACGAATGCGCACTTAGAAGCGCGCAATTTGTGTTGCCGGGATCTGGAACATCTCATCTAGGTCCCTTAGATGGTCATCCGCATCCTTGCTTTTGACCACCATGTCGTCGATGTAAGCCTCCATTGTTCTGCCCAACAATGGCTCAAACATCTTGGTGACCATTCTCTGAAACGTCGCACCTGCATTCTTCAGGCCAAAGGGCATGACCTTGTAGCAGTACAACCCTCTTGGAGTGGTGAAGGATGTTACTTCCTGATCTGGTTCGTGCATGGCTATCTGATGATAGCCTCTGTATGCGTCAAGGAAGCTAAGCCTGTTGTGCCCTGCTGTTAGGTCCACCAATTGATCTATCCTTGGTAGGGGGAAACTGTCCTTTGGGCACGCTTTGTTGACCGTCTTGTAGTCGACGCAGACGCGCCACTTGCCATTCTTTTTTGGCACTACGACGGTGTTGGAGATCCATCTTGGGTAATGGACCTCTCTGATTACCCCTGCTTCTAACAAGTTACCCACCTCTTCTGCCACTATCTCGGCGTGGTGGAGTGCCGATCTGCGCGTGCATTGAATGACCGGTCTAGCAGAAGGGTGGACATTGAGTCGATGGTAGATGAAGTTGGGATCAATGCCTGGCATGTCGTACGGGGTCCAGGCAAACACTTCGATGTTGGAGGTCAGAAATTCCAAGACTTCCAATCTCGGTCTTTGGACAACGACGATCCAAGTAAGAAGAACTTTTCCGGGTTCTTCTCATCTATTCTGACTTCTACCAGGTCCTCCACTGCTTTTTGATCAGCCGCTTTGCCAACATCCGCGAATAGTTCATTACTCTCCGGTTCTTCAACCGAATGAACATATCCTTTGGCGGCCATGCCGCCATTCGCTATGCACGAAGCTTGTTTGGACATAATCGTCCCCATATACTTCCTCAATTACTCGTGTCGTTGGGAAACCGCATCACTTGGTGGTAGGAGGATGCCACGAAGCGCATGGCGTCTTGACCATGTTACGCCTAAGATGATGTTGTAAGTGGAGGGGACCTTCAGCACCCAGAACTCCACTTGCTTCGTCACACTTCCCGCCCTGACTGGAAGGATGACTTTGCCGACTAGCCACTCTGGCATAGAATTGAATCCAATCAAAGGGGAGACGGCAGGGGCTAAGTCCTTGTCTTGCAACTTGAGTTGCTTGAAAGTTTCGTAGTACATGATTTCGCAGGAGCTACCTTGGTCAATCAGAATCCGTTTGACGTCAAAATCCTTGACTCGGAGAGTGACGACCAAGGCATCATTGTGTGGGCAATATATTCTGTCCAAGTCTTTATCCGAAAAGGACATGATGTTTGTGGCTTCTGTCCTCCCCTTTTTGACGACTGGTTGGGCACTTAGCACCTCTCTCAAGTGCTCTGCCCTTTTGATTGAACCTCTGAGCTCGCATACTCGCTCCGGTTCAAAGACTCCGTGGATCACGTTGATGACGCCTTGTGGCGGGGCGTCGATCGGCATCCGTTCGGTTTGTTGTGATCTTAGGGGCGGCCGCCTCCCTCTATGTATTTATCCAGGTGGCCTGCCGCCACCAATTCTTCCAGATGTTGCCTCAACGGCGTGCAGTTCTCAGTTCGGTGCCCCTTTTCCTTGTGGAAGGTGCATCTGGATCTGTCATCATAATCCTTCTGGGCCTCGCCTAACTTGGCAGGCCACTTGACGAAAGGCTCGTCCCGAATCTCACTAAGTATACGGTAGATCGGTTTCTTGAACACCGTGGTTATGGCAGTTCGGACTCTCAACCATCTCTTGTCCTGGTCTTCATCATTGTCTCGCCTGCCCCGTCCGTTTTGGTTTCGGCGACCTACCGTATTGACCTTTGCTGAGGTCTTCTTCTCTGGTGTCATGGTCGCGCCAGTCTTTGTTTTGGCACGAGCGCCATTCTCCTCTACCCTGATGTGTTGATGCACTCTCTCCATCAGGGCTTCCATGGTGAGGGGTGGTGTCATAGTGATAGAGTCCTCGATGCTGTTCGACCGAAGGCCTCTTTTTGTCTTTGCAATGGCGAGGTTGGTTGGCGATCCCCAATCTGGTTGAATGTCTCCCAAGATGCATCGTTGTATGACCTCAGAGTCTCCTTATCGCCCATGTCGATGGAGAGTAGCTGGTCGATCTCCACCGGGGTCTTCGTGTTCGTTCTGAACCGCGTTACAAACGCCTCTGCCAATTGCGCCCAGGAGGCTATGCTGCCCTCTGGAAGCTTCTCAAACCAAGTCAAGCCTAGGTCGCCGAGGCTTGAAGGGAATAGGATACACATCAACGCCTCATTCCGCGTATCTGACCATAACTGGCGAAAGTGGCGAAAGTGGGTGTAAGGGTCCGTCTTCCCTTCATATGTCGTGAATTTGGGTTGTAGGAAGCCTGACGGAAGGGGCGCGTTCTCAATCTCTGGGACGAATGGTGAGGTCTGCAGCCTCGCCAATGCCTTATCCGCTGGTTCGTATGCCAAGTGCGGCCTTGGCATTCCAACCTCAACGCTTCCATGCGTCCGAGGAGCCAATCGCTGCAAGGCAGGAACCCTGTGGGGATCGCGCGCCGTGGCGTCCTCCTTCCATCGTGCCTTTTCTTCCAACATGGACCTTAAGTCGGACGACCTAGGTAATTCCGTCTGTCTGGACCTTGTATGATGCGTATGTGAGGGCCAATAGGTACTCCCCTCAGTGTATGACCTCTCAGGCCTCGTCCTCTCGGACACAGGACGAGTCCTGGAGGATACGGATCGCGTGTCGCCTGTCCTGAGGCTTCTGTGCTCTGGTTGAGAGGGTGTAGAATTCCTACCACGTCCCTCTGAGTGGCGAGGGGGCGTCTTATTGCTACGCCCCTCTCCTGTCGCCACTTCTTTTCCTTTCATCTGGCGCTTCAGAGACTCCATGTCCGCCGCCATCTTTCGGATCAGTTCGTCTTGCTCTCTGACACGATCCTCCAGAATTTGAGGATCAACTCTGCGCCTTTGTCTTTCTGGGCTTTGCGAACGAGAGGGATGAGGGCTGCTATTCCTCCTTCGTCCCCTCGCATCCCTCCTGGAATTCTGCCTTTGAGGTTCCAGGTTCGCCATGGGAGGGACCAAAGGTAGGCCTTCGCGCCTTGCACCTCCTTCTGGAGTTTGTCCGTCAATGGCGGACTGAGGCAGTTCTTCGTTGTTCGCCATTGATGTTCGCGAAAAACTTGATCAAGAGGTTGTTCTTGTCTGTAATTCCCACAGACGGCGCCAATTGTACGGGAAAGAAATACACCTTCTCGTATAATCCTGTTGATCAAGTCTGCGTTCCTCCGTACGACGTCGTTCCACCACCTGAAAATACCAACGTGAGCTAGCCGTGGTGTGCCGGAAACCTCTCCGATGCCTAAGTCAGTAAGCAAGACAAGAAGGCAAAAGCTCAATGTATTCAGGGAGCAAAAGTTGCATTACCTCTCCAAAGGTGATATTGGTGAGCTTATATAGGTTTCGTGTGGCACAATCCTGGTAGGACTCTTACTCCTCTGTGCATAGAGTCCTTTTAGGATTACTCCTCCTTACGTAGAGTCCTTCTAGGATTCATACTCCTAGAAGATAATACTTATCCTCTAACACCCTCCTCACTGCTTAAGCCAAGTGAGATGGCTTTGCTATGGCCGAACTCCTCTACAACCGAAGTAACATCTCCATATTAGACACCTACCACCTCTCCTACCTCGGTTTTCCATGCTTGGACCGAGCTTATCATAAGGAGCCGAACTATCTTCAAACCAAAGTCCCTTCATGGACTTGGTACACCTCGGTTATCATGTGTCCCAACCGAACTACCAACGTCATACTCCCAAACCGGAGTAAAAGTAAACCTCAAGAAACCGGGCTAACCCTCAACCGGTCTAACTCAGAAGCCATTTCTCCAAACCGGGGTAACCCCCCAACAGGGCCATTTTACTCGGCCATTTTTACCTCGGCCCATAACGACCGAAAACCCAGCTCGGCCCAATTTGCATATAAATTGCCCTCTCACTAGGCATTTAGGACCCTCCAAAAGAGATCCTTCTACCCAACCACAAGGATTGAACACCAGACTATTCAGAACTCCCCCTTTTGCTGCTTTGCAGACCTTACCACCTATGCCCACCTTCCGATTATTTACCTGTCAGTGGCATTGATAGACCTCAAAATGGACGGCCAACAAGTGGGCTCGCTTATACCCAAATCGTGCCTTGGGCTCGCTTACACCCTGCACATACCATACCAAAGGGCTCGCTTACACCCTGAAACCACCGTATAGAATCTAAATACGTTCGTGTCAACCTAGGGGCTCGCTCAAAACGCTTACACAAGGCTTAACCCATTTGGTATTAACCCCATCATAATTCATGTCATGCATATGTATAAAATTGTTCCAAAACACTAAGATAAACGTCACCCATTGCCAACCCCTTATCATTTCCTGTTTATTAGATCTTTTGCTAGGTAAGTTAGTCACATTCTGTAATTCGGTCATTTAAACGAGTATGGGAAAAACATACTAAAGGAAATATAGTCCATGATCATCATACATAAGTATAGTCAAGCAAGAAAATAACATTAAAAAGGCTTGAAACACTTAGAGACAAATCACATAGTAGAACACAATTTCCAGCACCGGTCGGTCCTGCAGGGCTAATAAGAACGCTTTGGTAAAAATACTTCTAGGTCAAATTAGGGGCTGAAATTGCACAAAAATAATAATTAGCCTGTCTAGTTTCAATTCCAATTCACAGAATGTGCATAGCACCTCCAAAAATTGATCTACAAGCTATATTCAAAAACCTGTCCAGATTTGTCACCCACTGAGAAAACTAGCGTTTCTCTCAATCTACCCGATGGTTTTCACTCAAATAAAATATGTTGGAAAGAGGACTCAGAGTTCTAAATTTTGACAAAAGAACCAACACGAGATGATTTTTCTAGAATTTTATTAAATTACCAAAAGTAGACTATTTTTCAGAGATTCAGGACCGGATTTTTCAACAAATTATCCAAGCCGTAAAAACACACAATAATGGCTAATAAAATTGTCACAAGCTCTAAACACACCAAATATCTTACAATAAATTCAGATTTGAGAAATAAACAGGTTTGATATTTCTTTTAAATATTAGAATTTGCAGCAGTGCATATTTTGAATAAAATTGTAAGACAATGTCACCAATTCACACTCACACATGCATACACCCCAAAAACTCAATTTACCACTAATACATAACCCAAGGGAGCATCAAGACAATAGGATGGGGTGGGTAAAAAAAACAAAATTGAGAAGACAAGGGAGAGTTGTATTTTTACCTTCAAGGAGTCCTTCTTTTTCTCCTTTTTTTTTTTTTTTTCTTCTTCTCACTACTCTACTCCCCTTGACTTCCCTTGAGCAAACTCTCCCTCTCACCCTCTCCTTGAGCTAATGGAAAAACGTGGGTGTGAAGTTGGACAACTCTCAATTTATATAATATAGGTAGCTTAATGGCTAAGGATATAAATATCTAGATATTTATTTATTTATTTTATTTACTTCTTTGTTGTTATCAAGCCACTCTTCCACCAATATTATATATATATATATATATATATTTAAACTATGTATATACTCAAGTACACAATAGTATTCCATGTAAATAAATAATTAATGAAAGAATAATAATAAAAAAAATAGAAATAAGAATAAAATGTGTGAATTAATTTAGAAATTATGAGGTAAATAAATAAAACCAAGTTTTAGGATAGTTCCAATCATAAAGTGGTGTTCTATGATTTAATTATGGTAACACACGGAAAAATTATTCTTTACTTGGGCCCTTACACAGATTTTTTTTTTTTTTTACGGAACTAGGGCTAAAATGCTATTAACCTAAGGCTCAGGGTTTCAAGTGTAATTACAAAAAAATTAAGGTCTCTACATATCTTGTCCAGTCTTCTTTGAAAATACATGTTCAAAGACAGATGCATTCCGAGACTCAATAATAGTATTTACATGCATTTCGGAATGTTCTGATTTATGAATCAAAAACCGATATACACTACTCTTCTTGGTATAACCAATGAAAATGCAATCAATGGTCTTAAGACCTATCTTAGTCTTTTTAGGATTAGGAATAACCACTTTAGCCAAACACCCCCACACTTTTAAGTATTTGTAGGATGGTACTCTTCCATATCACAATTCATAAGGTGTTTGATTTACTTTCTTTCGGAGTATTTTATTTAAAATATAATTAGCAGAAAGTATTGCTTCCCCCCACAAGTTCTGAGGTAATCCGGAACTTATTAACATGGTATTCATCATTTCTTTTAAAGTCCTATTTTTCCTTTCAGCAATTCCATTTTGCTGAGGTGAATAAGGAGTAGTGGTTTGATGAATTATTCCATGTTCTATACAAAATTCACCAAAAGGTGATTCATATTCACCACCTCTATCACTTCCAAGTTTCTTGATTTTCTTACCAAGTTGATTTTCAACTTCATTCTTACATTGAATGAAAGTTTCCAAAGCTTCATCCTTTGTTCGAATTAAATAAATATAACTATATCTAGTATAATCATCTATAAAAGTGATTACATACTTTTTTCCACCTCTGGTTTGAATTGATTTAAAATCCCAAATGTCACTATGAATTAATTCAAGTGGTTCCGTACTTCTTTCAATTAAATGAAAAGAAGTTTTAGATAATTTTGCCTTAACACAAATTTCACATTTATGATTTGAATCAATGTCAAATTTAAGTAAACATTCCATATTAATTAATCTACGCAAAGATCCATAATTAACATGTCCTAGTCTACCATGTCATAAATTTGAAGACTCAAGCAAGTAAGAAGAAGATGTAATATTATTAATAACTAAGGATACAACGGTCATTACATTTAACTTGAAAAGGCCATCAGACATGTAACTGTTTCCTACATACATCCCATTTTTAGTAAGTACAAATTTATCACTCTCAAATACTAGCCTAAACCCATTCTTACTCAATAAAGATCCAGAAACAAGATTATTGCGAATGTCCGGTACATGCAGCACATTGTTAAGAGTGAGTTCCTTTCCAGATGTCATATTGAGTACAATCTTTCCTTGTCCTTCAACTTTGGAAGTTGAGGAGTTGCCCATAAACAGTTGTTCACCATTGTCCACTGTAGAATAAGATGTGAACATCTTTTTATCGGCACAAAAATGACGAGTAGCACCAGTGTCCACCCATCATTCTTTAGGATTTCCGACAAGATTTGCCTCGGAAACAACTGCAGAAAGATTGATGTCATCGACACCATTGGAAATATTATCCACTTCGGTCATATGGGCTTGAGCAGGCTTCTTGCTTGTTCTTTTCTTACTTTTGCCTTTGCTACGGCAATCTTTGGCCCGATGTTCCTCTTTGTCACAAATATAACATTTGCCATTAAACTTGAACTTTTTATTATCCCCCCCTTTAGAGCCTTGTGATGAACTTTTTCCAAAAGACTTACATTTCTTGGTTTTTGAAGCATGTTCCACCACATTTGCCTTAGACTCCATAGGATTCTTACCAGCCCACTTTTCAGAATTGCGGTTGTCTTCCTCAATCCTTAAACACACAATTAACTCATCCATAGAAATTTCTTTGCGCTTGTGTTTAAGGTAGTTCTTGAATTCCTTCCAGCCTTTGGGTAATTTTTCAATTAAGGCTGCAACTTGGAAGGATTCATTGAGAGACATGCCTTCTATGTGAATGTCATGCAGAATGAGTTGGAAATCTTGAGCTTGGCTGATCACAGTTTTTGAATCAACCATTACAAAATCTAGGAATCTGCCAACCACAAATTTTTTTGAGCCGGCATCTTCCGTTTTGTACTTTTTCTCCAACGATTCCCAAAGTTCCTTTGCTGTCTTGATTGGACTGTAGACGTTGTATAATGTGCTGTCAGGTCCGTTCAAGACGTAATTCCGGCAAAGGAAATCGACATGTTTCCAAGCATCAACCGCAGCAACCACTTGCCTGTCGGTTTCATCCTCTTTCAGGATAGGAGCATCTTCACGGAGAAAGCAGGCGAGTTCGAGTTGTAAGATAGAACAACATTTTCTTGCCATCTTTTAAAGTCGGTTCACGAGAACTTCTCGGCTTTTCACCGTGATTTATCGATCTTGTCATCACAGAGAGGGGTTGGTGCAATCGCAGCCACCACAAGAGTACTTGTTTGGGCATTTGTTTGAGAGCCATCAATTCTAATTTATAAAACAAAATTATAATTAGAATTTACACTACACAGAAAATTAAACCAAATGCACAGAATTAAATTCTGTAAAAATAAAAGAAACAAGAATGTAACTTTTATTTTCCAATTAATTTGAAAATAAAATAAAATTTTATTTAAAAAAATTAATTCCACACAGAAAATAAAAAAAATAAAAACTATAACTTTTATTTTTCAATTAATTTGGAAATAGAATAAAATTTTATTTACCCAAAATAATTCCACACAGAAAATTAAATTCTGTAAAATAAAAGAAATAAGAATATAACCTTTATTTTTCAATTAATTTGGAAATAAAATAAAATTTTATTTAACCAAATTAATTCCACACAAGAAATTAAATTCTGTAAAATAAAAGAAATAAAAATATAACTTTTTTTTTTCAATTAATTTGGAAATAAAATAAAATTTTATTTAACCAAATTAATTTCACACAAGAAATTAAATTCTGTAAAATAAAAGAAATAAAAACTATAACTTTTATTTTTCCAATTAATTTGAAAATAAAATAAAATTTTATTTAACCAAATTAATTTCACACAAAAATTTAAATCTCTTGTAGCACTCCAAAAATTAAAATACTGAAAACAGAATTTTAATTAATGAAAAACTCAGAAAATAATTTCTAAAACCCAAAATTAATTTCTGAAAAAATTCCACAAAAATATATTCTGAATTGTTAATGACACCAGTATCGTACTACTAGTTGTTTGTCAAAGAAAAGAGACAGTATATTACTACTATCTGTCAAATGGCATATACTCACTATTTGTTTTTCCAACCAGAATATTATTTTGTAAATCCACAGAAAATAATTTTCTTTCGAAATTATTTACGAAGAATGAAAAAAGGAAACTGTCACGACCCAAACCCGGCCCTATGGGTTTAGCATCAGAATCGCCAAGAATCCGAGATTATCAAGGCCTTGAACGATGTCTGATTAAGCTTAAACAGAGTACAGGGCCTGGCGGAAGCCAATACAGTAAATAACTAGTGTCTATTGTGCTGTGAAAATCTGTATGCCAAAAACATTTTTATGCATTCATACAGTTCAAAACAGTACGATCTATACAATCATATACAAACAATGATCGACGGAACCTAATCCTCGATAACGTCTGATACTATACAAGGTTACAAAGCGAAGGAGATCGATAGGGGACACAAAAACACCCCAAGCCATAGCATGGCAACTCGGAACCTCGCAGTGAGGCACATAGGCTGGCTTAACAAAACTGGGGACCAATCCCACGCTCCTAGCTCCGGTCAGCCGAGAACCTACATATATATATAAACAAAGTGAGCTAAAGCCCGATGAATAACATACAAGTAAAGAGGTTATGAATGAATGTCCTTACAAGAATGAAATCAATTCATTAAATAGTATTTCGATCTTCAAGATTTCAATCAATCACCATATGTGGTATATCCATTAGCCTATAAACAAGAGGGTCCAAAGGACCGGCCTATGCACCAACAAGAATGATGGCCATCGATGCGATAATGATATGGTTCCACAAAGGAACCGACAGAGCTCTAATGTGATAACGATCGGCTAAGGATGCCACAAGATGCAGCCAGAATACAGACATACATTCATTCAAGAACAATAGCTTCAATAAACAATTGATTCGATTCAAAAGATAACCATTTTGAACATATCTTTACACAATTGTTACTCACAGAGTTCTGGGCTAATAGCAGCTAAAGCGCGTCCCCGATAGCCAACCCTAAACAGTTAACAAATAGAACACACACTAACTTTCACAGTCGGAAGGATGTTAATTAAAATCCCTAAATTTCCTCGGTGTGGTTCTATGTCTAAATCCTCATTAAGATGCCTTAAACTAGGCCTAAGAATGCCTAGGATGGGATGAGGATGCAAAGATGTGCACAGAATTCAATTTCAGAATTTTAGTGAAATAGAGCCTCCGCTCGAGCGTCAACTTGCCCGCTCAAGCGGGCTGATGCACAAATGCAAGATCTTTGGATCGTGATTTATCCTCGGCCGAATTCCTCCTCGGCGCGGACTGCGCAACGCAGGTCAAAGAAAATGCTGGGAGCATGAATTCCCTTTCGGCGCACTTCCCGCCGAAGGACATCAAAAATCTGGAAAAATCCAGATTCAACCTCCAAGTTCCAAACCAAGTTTTGATGCTCCTAACTCGATCCTCTTGGGCCCATTTTCTAGAAAACTCTTTCAAACACATAGAATAACACGTTTTAAAGCTCAATTTAAGAAATCAAGGCCCAAGGGTGTTTCAATTAAACTCAATTTCAAACTAATTTTCAAGAATAACATGCAAGCATGACATGCATGAGTTTTTAACCAAATTCAATCTTCAAATCTTGCTCCAAAGAGCTCCAATCTTTGAAAACAATGTGGAAACATAGACTATGATAAAAACATGGACATGCATGTGACAATTAGCCAAGAACTCAACTCCAAACTCACTAAACTCAACATGCATGAAACAATTAAGGTCCAACTCAACATATTTGCACTAAAACATGGCCTAGCTCTCTAATTGGGCATGAACCATGCGAAATGAGGCTCAAAGACAACAATAAGCAGATGAGTTCCTTACCTAGAGTTCCAATTACAAGGTTTGGAGGCTTAATTTGACAATTCTCTAGCAACTACTTCAATTCTTCAAGCGATTCTACAGGATGAGCTCAAATCTCCCTCAATACTCTCCTTCTCACTCTAATTCTCTTCTTGGTCGGTTGGGACTAAGGGAAATGGCTGATCAAGATGTTTTGTTCACATGCATTAAGGCTCAAAAATATTAAACAAATGGGTCCACTAAGGTGGCAATGTGGTAAATAAGCCTAAGTTTGCAATTAGCTTATTTTAATCTAGTTTAATCATCCCTAATCAATTTTCAAATAAATATACCATAAAATCAGGAATATTCTACTGAGTCCAAAACACTAAACGGTTCCTAATTCGGCCGCCGATAAGGCCTTCAATTAATAGTTTAAACACATACACTCAAACAGATAAAAATGCATTATAATAGATAACTTATTCAATTTCAGTTTCGATTTCAATCAGTCCATTCAGTACTTCGGTTAATTCAATTATCAGTCATTATCAGTTCGGTTTAGCAGTAATCAGTACGTAATTCAGTGGTTAACTGATAATTAATACGAGGGTTGTTACAGAAACAAACGAAAAATTCTGTAACCAGAATAATTCGAATCTGTCTTAAGATTGTTGGAACAATCTTCTGTGTAAATAAAATAACTTGAAATAATTTAAACAAAATAAATGAACAACATACCGAATTTATTTCGTTGAACCGAATAAATAACTTAAGACCAAGTTGAGTGTGTGACACTCTGTCCTTAAGATAGATTCGCCCCGCTACAGTGCTTACAGTTGAATGGCGTCTATCTCCCAAGATACAATGATCTTTACAAATTTATAGAAGCACTTCAAATAAATTTATTCGGCGAATCAAACCTTGTGTTCTATACTCTCTTAAATTTAATCTAATACTAATTTATGCAGAATAGATTCACTAGAATAAAATGGACAGCAATATCAACACATGCATACTCAATTTTCGGAATAGAAAATATGCTAGACAGTGTTTGGTATATAAAGAGCCGAACAGGTGCATGATTTTAAACTCAACAGATGTGAATTTAAAATGAACAGGTGCATCAAACTGTTTCTGCCGTTTGCACAAGAATAGTTTTTCCTTCCACACAATTTGAAAAACAAATAGCCGTTGGTGGACAAAGTCCAACTGATAGAACTTAATTTAATTAAACTATTGAAATATAGAAATATATATTAAACTATTTGAATAGTTTAATCATTTTTAAGAAACCACTTAAGGAAACCAAAAAATAAAATTAGAAATAAATTAAATTTCCACAATAAATTTTTTATTGAAAAAATTCAAATGAATTTTATCTAAAAAAAATTAATGTTAAACTCGAAAACGACGTCAACTTCCTATTCACTCATAAATGATTTTGACGTGAACACGTCACCTCTTCGGACCCACCCCAAAAGACGTTTGTGGCCCACTTAATTTTGGCCTTAAAGTTAGCCCAAAATAAGCCATATAAAACACCATTTTTTTCGACAATTACAAACTTACATCACCATCCCGCACCAAGCTATTACACACTATAATAGAATTTTGATTTGTTCCTATTAATAATAATTTTTAATTTCTTATGCTTAAACTTAGCTCATAAAATTATTATTATGTTAATGTTGATCATGATTTTTTTGAAATAAAAAATTATAATTAATAAGTACTCCCTCTAACATAATTTTCTGACTCCGCCACTGTTCTAAAACCATTTCATTTCTAACCTCATCACCTGATCTCTACACCCACCATCTCTCCTTCCCTCCCATCCACTACTGCCAAACAGAAGGTGTAGATAAATTTGTTGTTAAGAGGCAATGATAGAGGGATTTGCAGGTGAGTGCTAGGGGAAAGACTGCAATGAATAAAGGATAGCAGGGAGGGATGGGGGAAGTAAGGAATGCGGAAGTGTCACAACTATACAAATTGTTGTGATGTAGAAAGCGGAGGAGTTCGAGTGGCAAGGAAAAGATATAATTAATTTCAAATTTTAGGATTTTATTCTTAAAGTTGTGTTTGGTTAAGAGATTTGGGAAGGAATTTAGAAAAAAAAAATGAAAAAAGTGTGTGAAATTAATTGCAATCTAAGTATATTTTATTTACATTTTTTATTTCTTTTTTCAAATTCTTCATCAAATCTCACGACCAAACATAATATAATAATAATTTTGTTTATGGGATAAAATTGGTATAAATTTTTTGATAATTTGATGGGTGTTGAGAGAGAAATTAATTTTCACTTTTAGGATTTTGTCTTTAATGGTTTATTTTGTTTAGGGTTAGAATTGCCATAATTGTTTTGATAATTTGATGGATAGTACATTTTACTCAGCAGAGAATATACAACTACCACCTTAGCTTGGTATGCTCACAATCAACCTAAAAGGCCAAATGGCTGGAGATGTAGAGTACCAAACATCACCCAAGGACAAATTTATCGAATGTAGGAGCAAAATCTTCTATGTTTTGGGGATGGTTTTAACTGTCACTAAGTTGCCTAAGAAAATGTCATCCAAATAAATATCAACTAAACATGCTGATGGTAATAATGTTGCAGATAAATGAAAAAAATAAAAATAAAATAAAAGATCAAAAGAACAAAGCTGATCTCGATCAAAATATGAACACCGCGACCATTTCTCTAATATTCCAGCTGCACTTCAAAAAAAAATTCCGGCTTCGTCTGACTTCCAAATGAAAAGACACTCCGAGAGCTTTAGTCAGGACATGGTTCCTGAAAGAAATGCACATATATAAAGAAGGAAAATATAGCAGCTTTTATCACAGCTCTAAGAGCATTTCTAATAGTTTGTCATTGAAGCTGCCAAAGCTATAATATAGTAGCTTTGGAGAAGAAAAAAAAAAAAGTTCTCTAATGGTGAGACATAATAGCTATTAAAAATGGCAAATGACAAATCTGCCAACTCACTCAGAATCAACTGATTTTCTTCCTTCCCTTCCTCTCTTTCTCATCCGTTTCTAGAAAAACTCAAACAAAAACAGATCAATTTTTTCATTTTGCGAAATTCCTAAATTTTTTTAAAAACAAAACTCACACCAATTTGTTTAAACAGTGTTGGCAATTGACATTTGAAAAAAAAAAAAAATCAACCATTTTTTTTTTTTTAAACAAAATTTAACTAAAACAACAACATTCAAGCAATCTCAAACAAGTTTCAAGTAATCGTTTGGCTCTTGTATCTTTAATTGTTTTTTTTTTTTTTGTCTTTGTGTTTAATTTCTTTTATCGATGAGAATATTTTATGTTCAAATAAACGGATCTAGATCAGATCGATAAAATTCAAAGTAATACTAAAAAAAATCAAAATTTTTCTCAAAAAAAATCTAAAAATCGATTCTTTTGTATCTTTATTAAGATTTGAAAGATTTGATTTTTACTCTAAAAGATTGATTTTAAAAAATAAAATTTAAATTTAAAAAAAAAAGTCATGTTCTAATGATAATGTGCTAATGATCAACAAAATTTACAAACAAAACAAAAAGAATAAATATATCGTATCTTGTAAGTTAGATCTGTAGAAAAAAAAAATGAATGTGCAATTGATCCATAAATGTGCCATTGGGCGGAGACGATCTATGATCGGTGACTGATCTGTGATCCATGAATTTTATGATCTTTTTTCTTCTCTGTTTCTGTCTCTCTTCACTGATCTGCTGGGTGTTGTGGTCGCGTTGGATGGAGACGGTAGTGCTGGGTGTTGTGGTCACGTTGGGCGAAGACAGCTGAGGATGATAGGGAGATGGAGATAGAGATGGGAGGCAGAGACAATGAGAGAGAAGAAAAGATGGGTTAGGTCCAAAATTCATCTCTCCTATGATACGACCGGTGATCGATGCTTGAAATCGAGAGTTTAAGAGATGAAGAGAGAGATAGAGAGATATGAACATCAATCTCTTCAAGTTTCGGCTTCATCGTTAGAGATGGAGAGAGATATAGAGAGAGACAGTTTAAAGGATGAAGACAAAGAGGATTGGAGATAATGAAGATTCATCAAAAGAGGGTTAGAGAAAAGAGAAAGATGATGAGAGTGAGAGAGACAAAGGCAACACTTACTACTCTGCAAATGGAGAGAAATAGAGAGATAGATAGAGACACAGCCGACTTAGGATGTGTAAGAAAGAGAGGAAGAGGATTCTGGAAGTTGATCTCAGCCGTTGGATATAAAGATCCAACGGTGAGGGTAGTGTCTTGGAATGTGTAACATGAGTTCAACGGCTCTATTTCAATCTGAAAGTAAAAAAACGGCAATTTTTCCAAACAACCAAGACACCAACGGCTATAAATTAAACGACTAGAAAAAGAGAAAAAAAAAAACAAAAAAAAAAAAGGGACCATATTTTTATAGTGGTATAAATACACGCATCTTGTTTCACTAATTTCAATTCACAACAAAATTTTTTGTGTCAATTATATTTTTCTTTTTCATTTTTCACACAATCAACATGGAATGTTCATAAAAAACAAAGAGAGGAAAATCATTCACCACTCAAGAAAATGTGGCAATTTGTAGAGCTTAGTGTCATATTACTGACGACTCAATTATTGGGAATTCACAATCTCAGGCTTATTTTTGAGAAAGAATTTTCGAAAATTATTGCTTGTTGTAGAATGATCACTCAAGAACACAAGTCTCTATCTCATCTCGATGGGTGTAATCATGAATTGTTGCAACAAATTTCGTAAGTGTTTAGCGCAAGTCGAAAATCTACACCCAAGTAGGAAGTCTAAAGTTGATATAGTAATATTTCATCTTCATTTATTATGTTAATTTTTTTATTTTGTCTTATATAAAAATTAAATAATTAATTAATTTAATATTTTTTTGATACAGATACTTCAAGCAAAACTGTTATACCATCAAGATAAAAATAAACATTTTGCTTTTGAACATTGTTGGCCAATCTTACAAAATAATATCAGGTGGCAAGATTTAACTCCTACGAACACAATGAAGTCAAGGATACATACACCGTTTTCTCCTAATTCCTTTATGGATAACTGCATTTCTCTTAAAGACGACAACAGTTCAAGTGTTGTTAACAATCCAACTGTTGGTAATAATCAAATCAGTAAGGGTAGTGTCTCTGCAATGGATAAAAGGCCTATGGGTAGGAAGCTACAAAAAAAAAAAATTTCAGAGAAATTAAGTCGTTGAAGCTGAAGTCCAAAAAATGAGTATACAATTAGAGACATTTAACTAACACCTCGCTAAGAAAGAAATAAAAAAAGCTTAAACAGAAGGGAAAATGATTCAAGCACTACAGGAGATGAAAGAACTTTGAGATCAAAAAGCAAGAACATGATATCAAAAGACATAAACATAAGAACAAAAAAGAAGAACATTTGATAATAACTACAGATATTTCTCATTTGGATCCTCAAATGAAGGTGTATTACACAATGCGAAAAAAATGAGATTTTGGCCAAGTAATCCGCACGTGTCAGCAACCCAAATTACTATTTTCCCTTGCGCCATAAAGAGAAGTCCAAGGGCAGCTGTCACTACAGGGTTTGGGGAGAGTTAGATATATGCAGCCTTACGGCATATGGAGATGATTTTTCCACAACTGTAGGTAATTTGCAACTACAGTTAATTCTATGGATACAATTTAATATATTTATATTGCAAAATGATAAATTAAAAATAATCATCATCCAAAGGAGGATTTTCAGCAATGATTTCTGTAATAACACCAATCACAAAGCTGCCTGCATTGAAGTAGCTACAAATCTATCACAGGGAGGTGCCAATAAACAAAATGAAGTTATAATCTTGTCCAGAAGGATCAAATCCCATCACTTGTAATCCTCAAAAAGTAGATCCTAATTTTCACTCTAAAGAATGCGTCCCTTGTTTGATAAGACTATGTTGTACTCCCTCAGTCAACAAAATAAAAGAAGAAACACGATGCTTGCATGAGTTGAACCTCATAAACTCAGAATTGAAAGCAGAAACAAAATACATTGAATTCTATATAACTGATTTTCTCAAAATGAAACCTCTTCTCAAAATTCTCAAAGTTGAATTCAACCATAAAATCTCACCTCAGAACTGATGGGAAAAAAGTAATAATGAAGTCACCAGGCAATGGATGCCTGTTTCTTCCCTTTCTTGCTCCTAGCAGCCTTATCCCCTCCCATCATCATCCTCGAGAGAATATCTGCTTGCTTTGTATTCCCCTCCTCATTAAGATTCTTGATCAGATCCATGCAGCTACTTTGATCAGTAGGTCCTCCTTTCTCCATTATTTTACACAATATTGAATATGCATTAAGAGTCTTCCCAGCTGCTAAAAGAGCATCCAATACCTTATCATGGCTTGAAAAGTCTATATTAAAGTCTCTCTCCAAACCAAAATCTAACAACTTCAGAGCAGCAATGGTTTTCCCTTTCTCACAAAGAACAGACAAAAGATTATCAAAATCAGGTGTGCAGCCACTGTGCATCAGTACATCAATTCGTCCAAGGGCTTCCTCAACGTGACCCCTCAAAAGAAGAGCCTCCAAGATCTTAGCAACCAAATCCATGTTCTCCTTGACCCCCTTTTCAACCATAGTATTCATCACACGACTTGCCGTTTGAACCCTCCCATCTTCAAACAGACTCTGCATCACCGATCTATAAAGGGCTGAATCTGGAAGATGCCCTTGTTCAATCATACTATCCAAAGCAGTTTTAGCATCAGCTGCCTCGCCTTTCTTCAAGTAGCTCTCAACAAGCAGCTTGTGAGCACTTCCTTCAGATGGGACCTTTCTCCTAATCATGATGTTCAAAATTTCAAAAGCAGAATCAGGACTCCCTTCTGTTGAATGTCCTCGTAGGAGATTATTAAAGGCAATGGGATCCTGAACACCCTTTTTCATCAACTGCCGGAAAAAGGTTTCAGCTTTTGCTGTCTGCCCATTGTTGCAGAGGTACATTATCATTGGGTTATACGCACTAGGCTCCATCTCCAAAGTGCTCTGTGGCCTCAGAATAACTTCCTTTTCAATCAGCTTATCTAACAAATTAACTGCCCGATCATACACACCAGCCTTGCAAAAATTCTCAATTAAGACACCATAATGTCCAGCCTCTGTTGGAATGCTCAACCTAATCATTGCTTTGAGCACATCTGCAGCTGCATCCAAGTTATCTGCCTTGCACTGGCCAGATATCAATCTTATGAAGATTGAATTATCCTTAGGAGGAATATATTTCTCCACCATCTCCTTCAAAATGTTTCGAGCTTCAGGCATTTTCTCTGCATCACAGAGCCCTGGCAACAGAGTAGAGTATGTAATAGCATTTGGCTTAATACCAAAACTTTTCATCTCTTCAAGCAATCTCAACGCATCATCAACTTGTCCAACCGAAACGTATCCTTTGATCATGGTAGTATAACTTATCACCGTTGGAGCAATATTTCTTCCCTTCATCTCCACAAAAAACTTCTCTGCCTCCTCCACCTTTTTAACTCTATGATACCCATTAATCATCGTATTATACGTAACCACATTAGGCAAAATCTCTCTACTTTTCATCTCTTCAAAGAATCGATTTGCAGTCTCAACCCTCGATGAAAGGAAAAAACCCCAAATCATAAGATTGTAGGTGTGGCAAGTTGGCATTATCCCTTCACTCAACATCTTGTTAAAATACCTCTTGGCCATCATATACCGTCCTCGCCTCATTATCACTTTGAACAAAGTATCATAGGACTTTATCGTCCTCTCAACCCCCAATTCCTCCATTTTCTGAAAAATCTTCACACTCTCTTGAACAATACCCGCCTTTCCATAGCTATCAATCAACATAACAAACATGTCCTCATCCCATTCCACACCCTTCTTCGGCATATCCAACAATATACACCGGGCATGATTGAGCTTCGAAGCTCGACCCAAAATCTCAATTACCTTGAAATGGGTTTCTTTATCATGCTGGAACAACCCAGCTCGCTCGACCCAACGGAAAAACTGGAGAGCATGCTCCGAGTTCCGAGCACCGTGCAATACATTATAAACAAGCGAATGATCAAATTCAGGCACTAAATTCCTAATTGAGTTCTGTAAACGAGTTGTCCAAGGCCGATTGGCCATCATTCTACATATAATATCCTCTAATTTTTCTGGGTTTCGATGCTTACCTCTTAGGGTTCTCTGATTCGCAATCACTTCAACATTGGGGCTTTCGGGCACGATCGGAGCAGGTGAAACAGGGGAGTCTGGGTCTGGGTTTGGGATTGGATCGGTGGAAGAGAGTGATGTATCGATTGGTGCGTCTGGAGCAGATGAGCAAAAGAAGTAGAGGGATTTGAGGGAAATGGGATTTGAAATCAAGTAAAACCTAGGTTTCAAAAGAGGCGGCTTTGATGCAAACATATAGGCCATTTCTGGGTATTTCTCTGATCTGTGAAATGAGTGTGAAGAGACTGTAAAATGGAAGGGATGATTCTTCGTAGTGTCAAGTTTGGTTCTTCATGAGAGAGAGAGAGAGAGAGAGAGAGAGAGAGAAGTTTTAGAGGGTTAGGGTTTAGGAGGAGACAATGGGTTAAACTGTGGTGTATTTACTAAGGCCTGTTTGCAACAAATTATTTTAATAACTTTCTAAATTTTTATGATAATAAATCAAGATTTTCTCTTTCATTTCTCTGCTTAACTCCTTCCTTGCTAGGTTATTAGACTCACTTTTGGATTTAATTTCGATGATCTGAATAGTTCACATTTTAAGATTTGTTGAGTATATTATATCTGTAAAAAATTAAGTTGATTGGATATCAAAAACTACGTATTCGGATCATCGAACTATAAAATCATTTTTTTAAATTTAATAAATAATTTTTCAAATATATACTTTTTGATATTTGATTCACTTGATTTTTTACAAATATAATATACTCAACAAATTTGAAAATATGAATTATCAAAATTGGATCCAAAAGTGGGCCCAATAGCCTAGCAAAAAGAGAGTTAAGGAGAAAGATAAGGATAAGGGGTCACTGCTGTGCGTGAAGCACAGCAGTGACTGTGGTGCCTCCATTTGAGGTGTATTATGGCCGTATTTTTATGATTTAAACCGTCTACTTTGTAGGATTTGTTGAGTACTTCATACCTACCAAAAATCATATTAATCGGATATCAACAACTATATAATCGAATTGCATATTATTTATGTTATTTCTCAAAATAAAACTTATTATTTATTTTTTTGGTTATCGATCATATAGTTGTTGATATCCGATTAACATGATTTTTGGTAAGCATGAAGTATTCAACAAACCCTACAAAATGAACGGTTTGGATCATAAAAATAAAGCCATAATACATCTCAAATGGAGGCATCATAGTCACTGCTGTGCTTCACGCACAGCAGTGACCCCTTATCCGAAAGATAAAGGAGAGGATCTTGATACATAAAAAAAAATAAAAATAAAAAAATAAATACTTATCATTTTTATATAGTTTTTTCTTTTTGGAAGGAAAAAAAAAAATTAATTTTAAAAGTAAGCTTTTAATATTTATTTTTGTCAAATTAATATATATTGTTTTCTAAGACAAAATTTTTTTTAAAAAAATTCAAAGAATGAAACCAAACATGGCCTTAATTACCGAAAATTAATTGAGTACAATTTTTGACAATAAACCTATCCGAACCTTTAAAATTTGGTGTGTAAATTTTGTTTGGAGGCATGTAGATGGTGTTTAATTGGGGAAATTAGGGGTGGGATTATAATCCATTGTAAGTGGATAATTCAGTGTTTGTTTGTTTTTTTTTTTTAAGTTTGTCAGACTCTTTATTTTTCATGTGTGATTAAACAATCTTGGGAGAAGAGGATTATTTCCATGGGATTGGTATCACATAGGACTAATATGTGAAATGTCTATTTTACCCTCATGCTATTACTTAGTAAACAATTAAAAAATGATTTTGAACATTTATAAATTATTTTTTTAGTGTTGTTAATTTAAAATTATATATTAAATAAAAAATATAAATTATAAATTATTAATCATAAATTAAATTTAATTAAAAATAATAAATTAAAAATGATGGCCTTATAAACTAAATTTTTTTAGTGTTCTTAAAAAATTAAATTTATATATTAAATAAATTTATTTTTTTAGTGTTGTTAATTTAAAATTATATATTAAATAAAAATATATAAATTATAAATTTAATTTATAAATTTAATTTAATTAAAAATTATGGCCTTATAAATTAAATTTTTTTGGTATTGTTAAAAAATTAAATTTATATATTAAATAAAATAATTTTTTTAGTGTTGTTAATTTAAAATTATATATTAAATAAAAAATTATAAATTATAAATTTAATTTAATGAAAAATAACAAATTAAAAACTATGGCCTAATAAATTAAATTTTTTTAGTGTTGTTAATTTAAAATTGCATATTAAATAAAAATATAAATTATAAATTTAATTTAATTAAAATAATAAATTAAAAATTATGGCTTTATAAATTAAAAAAAAATTATTGTTGTTAAATTATAAATTATAAATTATAGATTACAAATTTAAAATTATATATTAAATAAAAAATATAAATTATAAATTACAAGGGTAAAATAGTCTTTTGAATATTTATCCTTATTCAGTCTGTCCAATCAAACATTGGATTCATTAAAATAGTCTTTTCCAGATATCTAATCTCATAAGCAAATAAACACGGGATACACATTCAATTCAACTAAATAATCTAGAAGATTCATAGTCTTAAGATTCAAGTTCGATAAATTCTAATTCCCCCTATCCAATTTGTCCAATCAAATACACCCATAGGTGACAATTTAACATATCAAATTGACATTTTTAAAAGAGAAGTCTCCACCTAATATATCAAATGTAAGGTACTGTTATGATGTGCAACTTACACTTATACATTTTTCTTTTTTCTGTAATCCTTTTTTTTTTTCTTCCACTTTACTTTTTTGTAGTTTGTGTGTAACCTCAAGGGTTGCACACTTAAGAAAAGTCCTCAAAGGTATTGTATAGATTGTGAAGTGTTTCGGATTGTTTGGATTGTCTTAAATAAGTGCATTTTTAAAATTTTTGAACTAAAAAGTTAAGGGAAAAAAATGGTTATTTGAGTTAACTTTTTGACTTTTTACGAAAAAAATGTGTATTAAAAAATTGTATAAATTAGTTTGTATGAGAAGTTAAGGAGAATAGGCAGTACGCCCGTACCGTCTGGACAGAATGGTTTGATATAAATGGTTGCCTCCTTTTCGGGCATTGCATTAGACGGTGTTGTTCGGCCCGTGGGGGCCACCAAGGGTTCTATTTTTCTAATCGGAACCGTTCAATATGTAGAACTCGTTGAGTACTATATGCTTGGAAAAAATCATGTTGATCGGATATCGATAGCTATCTGATCGGATTAGTTTTTTTCAACCGTTAACTATCACACCATCCATTTTTTTATACAAAACTGATTCGATCATGTACTTAGCGATATCCGATCAACGTGATTTTTTATAGGTATATAATACTCGACGAGTTCTACATATTGAACAATTCAGCTATCAAAGCGGGACCCGTGATGGACCCCCACGGATTGTACAGCACGGTGTTGTTTGTGCACCCCGCCACTGCAATTTTTTCAAAAAACTCAGCAAAAGTCTGTGAGATGTCAAAATGAGTTGTAATAATTTTTATATAAAATTAATTTTTTTATTTATTTTTTGTAAATAGTAATAATTTTTTAATATTTTTAATAACTTTTTAACTTTTTGAATTATTTGAAGAATGTCAAACCAGTCCTAAAAATATTAACTACGTATCAGTTTGTACCGAATCCATTTAATAAGACTTAGGACTTTATTTGATTTTGTAACTACATATCAGTTTGTGATTATATAATGATATATATTTGAGTACCGGATTACATTGGATACAGTAGAGCTCAGTCACAAACTGTCTCATTCCAAATAATTTTAAACAAAAATGATATCTAAAAAAAAAAAAAAAACTAGTAATCACTATGTTTGATTCAATTTTCTAAAAATTAAGTTTTTTTTTTCATTTTTTTTTTTGTTTTTAGTGAATTTTTTAAAATTTTAAGCAATTTTTTTATTTTTCTAGATATACCTTACTTAGATGTACCTAAAAAGTAAAATATTTGTAAAAAAATATTTTAAAAAAATCAATAAATACACAATAATATGAAAATGTATTGAATTTTTATATTTTTTTTTTTGTATTTTTGGTATTTAGTAAATTTTTTAAAGATTTTTTTCACAAATATTATATTTTTTAAGTGTATTTATATTAGGTTTATTTAAAAACTAAAAAAATTACTTAAAACATTAAAAAAATTCAGTGAAAACAAAAAAAAACACACACACACACACAAAAAAAAAACAAAAAGTTCTAGGTTGTGATTGGTTGTATTTTCAAAATATATTTCCACCCGTCTATTTGCGCTTCACGTTTGGATACAATTTTCAAATCGTAATTTCGCCATACAATTCAAAATACATCTTCACTTCCCGTTTGGCAGATTTCTCCCTTCATTTCTCTACAATGAAAAGCTTTCAATTGTACATACTCTGCGTCCTCGATATTCTCCATCTCGAAAAAGCTTCACGTGAAAGAAATTTAAAGCTGAACTTCATGAGTCGTTTTCCTCTCTTTGAACGATCACAGCTCAAGATTCTTCATGAGTCGTGTTCCTCTCTATGAACTGAGATTTTCAAATCTAAACTATGTCTGTGAATTCGTTTTCCACCCATAAAATCGCATCCACCAACTCCCACAAATCAAGTGAGTTGTAGTTTGTACGTTGTGGAAGATTCACTTTCCGAGCAACGAAACAATGATAAGACCGAGGTCAAATAAATCACAAATTTCTCTTAAATTTTAAATTACAACTTATTAATTTCCTTAAACATCCCCAAATTCTTCCCAATTTATCTGTGTCAGGCCAAATTTGTGAAAGTGTATTCTCGAATCAGACGCCTACCAAAGAAGCGCACATTCACCCACTATACCCACTCCATCACTGGTAACAACTATTCGACTCCTATGGCTCTGGTACATATATCCTTCAATCGATCTGCTAGTCGTATATCCTTCAATCTTTCAATCGATCTGCAATGTAATAGCTAAGAAGCAAAAATGGTTCTGATATGTCAAACTGGTCAACCGCCAAGACTACTGGCTGGTCGTCCCACCAGTCTTCTGATCGGTCAACTACTAGTCCAACTCCCTTTTCTCTGGGTCGAGTGCCACTCACCCTATTTGATGCTTCTCTTCTTCTGCTCTCTTTCTACTTATTTCTGCTTATTGTCTACTATGTACACTTGTTTCACAAACTTTTTGCATACAATATTCTGCTTTTTCTTGTTATATCTATTTTTCCTAACACTGTTAACAACTTCAATTGATGATTTTTTTTTCCTAGTAATATTTTGCTTTTTCTTGTTGTATCTGTTTTCCCAACACTGTTAACAACTTCAATTGATGAATTTTTTTTCTTACCGAAACATAATTGTAGATGATTCTTGCATTGTTTTTTTTTAATATCCAATTCAAATTTGTTTAGATATAAATTGTGTGTTGTTAGATGGATGGCAACAATTCTGATGATAATTAGGACACAAGAATGTGGAGTTCTAGAATTGAAATGAAGCTAATAAACATGTTGAGAGATGAGGTACAAAAAAATCAAACAACAGACCGTAGTACTGTGTAGATAGTTAGGCATTGGAATCATTGTTTTTGGGATAAGATAATGAATTAACCTGTATCCTTTTCAATTTTTTTTTGTAACATTTGATCACACATACAATGCACTTATTTTTAATATTTTCAATTGCTGTAGGCAACAAAAAATGTTAAGAAATTTAGGACAAAAGGATTTGAGCATTTTCAAGAAATGACCGAAATTATTGAAAACTGTTGTGCCACAGGGGCCTTGGCTCGTACATCCGCACAAGGAGCCCCTGACTTTGATGAAGAGGATGCTTAATAAATTTTGGTCGCCTGGAGCTAGTGGGAGTAATGCGGCTGAACCTATTGTTCTTGACTTATTCAGCAATGAGTACATAGAACCATCGAAAGACAAAAGTCACAAGAGGAGTCCTACAAATAGCCAAATTGATAGTGGTTGTTCTAAAAGATCATGGTCAAGTGGCTTTGATGATGTCTACGTAGCTTTCACTATCTACGTACAAGCAAAAATGAAACATTCCTATGTCCGATCAACAAACACAGAGGCTGTAAGTGCAGGTGGTGATGATTATTCCCTTGATGCATGTCAAGATGCCCTGTTAGAGCTTAGGGACATACCACCAGTCTAGTACATTAGGGCACTGACACTATTCAAAGACAAGGAATGGCGGAGGTTTTTTATGCGTATTCCTGCCCATATGTGCCTAGCTATGATCCTAGCTTTACAGTGAAGGGAGAAGTTGTGGCTTAATCGAGCTTGCGGTTCTCTTTGTGGTTGTGCCACATGATTTGATGATGTCTATTTTGTTTTTATTATTTTTTTTTTACCCAATAAGATGCTTTTTTTTATGCACCTTTCTCTGTTTATTTCTATATTTTTCTGAAACTGTTTCTATTTTACATTTAGATGTGATTTTATTCTTGTTAGGTTTTTATTGTTGGTAACCCCGTTTGACAAAACTCCTTTGCGTTGTAATTTTATTCGCATTTTTATTTCAGTGAGGCTATGAGTTGTTAGAGGTGAATCCAACCCGAATCGTGCTTTGCAGAGAAGTTTGTAATGTCAATACTTTCAAGATTGCCACTTCGCTAATTATTATGGGGGTCAAGTTGCCCGGTCAGCTCGCGGCCGAAGCAAAATGCAAAATTGCATTCAAAATTGCATGTCCGCCCTTGTTCGCTCGAGCCAAGGAATGCTCGTTCGAGCTAAGACTTGCTCGCTCGAGCCAAGGAGTTCTCGCTCGAGCCACAGATTGCGTCCACACAAAAACCTAAAAGAGTTGATTGCTCGCTCGAGTCAAGGATTCGTCGCTCGAGCCAAGGCACTAGTAGAAATCACGAATGTTAAGTTCCTCGCTCGAGCGAGCTTCAAAATCCGAATTTCTTAAGGAGTTGGTTTTCTTCCAAATCTAGGATTACTTTTGGTTTTCTATAAATACTTGGTTTTCTTCCAAAGCTAAGGGTACTTTCTCCAGATCTTCTTTTTGGATCTTAAGGTTTATATCTTGAGATATTTTGTTAGTTTTATTTGATGTTTTTATTGAGTATTCAACTCATGGTTTAAAAGAGAATACATCAAAGGTTTTGTTTGTTATACAAAAGAGAGAGTTATTCTTCGGTAGATTCTGAAGAATTCGAGCTTGAAGCTTTGGTGGATTCTGGAGTGGCTCATTGTAAAGACAATTCTAAGGTGAAGACGGGGTTGGAAAAGGCACATAGAGGTTGGTTCAATTAGGCATGGATTCGCTAGGTAATTAAGAGTATACATGTGTAATTCCTTTAAATCTTCTTAGTGGATTGTTTTGTAATTGTTGCCCGTGGTTTTTTAATCACAATTGGAGGTGTCCAATTGTGGTTTTTTCACGTAAAATTGTTGTGTTGATTTGTCTTTGATTGTTTGATTGGGATTGCTATATTCTGCTTAAAATTGATACATAATCACAAATCAACATCTAGGGGGTTTCTAGATTTTTCAATTGGTATCAGAGCGGGTCTTTATATTTTTTTTTTTTAGAAATCTTTTAGAAATCTTTTTTTTTTTTTTTTTAAATTCTTTTAAAACGAGATCTTGTTTGATTTGTGATAATGGATTCAATTCGTGAGGGAAATTCTATGGTTCGACCACCCCTACTTGACGGATCCAATTATTCTTTTTGGAAAGCTCGGATGAGATCTTTTTTAAAATCTATTGATGAAAAGAGTCCTTGGCTCGAGTGACGAATCCTTGGCTCGAGCGAGCAATCAACTCTTTTAGGTTTTTGTCAAATTGAATGACAAACTCACAAAGAAACTCAAAGCATGTAAAAGTGAGAATGTCAAACTTAAGGAGGAGATTTCCGAGGCTATGATCAATGCCATCAAGATAGCTAATGATCGACAAGCTCTTTGTATAAAACTATTGACTTGTGAGACAGAGAGGAATAAGGTACAGGAAACCCATGCCATGGATGAAGAAAAGATTGAATCTCTCTAGATGTCACAAGTTGCTTTGGAAGAACTAATGATCAAGAAAGAGGAAGAGCTCAAGTGTGTTATGGCTACCATTGGTCTTTGGAACAGAGGACCAAGACTTTGGACAATATCATTGGGTCTCAACAAATTTGTTCTGACAAGAGTGGCATTGGCTTTGGAGAAAAGAGAGAGCAAAAACAGAGTGCTTCCACATCTCATGATACAAGAACTCAAGAAAAAGGAGGACAAAAGATTCAACAAGAGGAAAGACTTCTTAAACTCCCTAGAGTTGGTAAGGTAAAAGAAAAGAAGGTACACCCTATTTTTATTTGTCATCATTGTGGTATGCATGGTCATATTCGCCCTTATTGTTATATTCTGCTTAAAATTAGTACATAATCACAAATCAACATCTAGGGGGTTTCTAGATTTTTCAATTCTTGTTCTTTCATGTCTGTTTTCTTATTTTTGCCTCAACTTTCAATTTTACACACATCATACAATATGAAAATGTAGTAATGACAATATAACTAAATATTAATATGTTTTTTCTTCGCATGTATAGTTTCATCTAGTTCGATAAATGACTAAGGCCGACAAATTGTAGCGAGTGATTTATTTTAGTTTCACCAATAATGGTAACAGTTAGCATGTTGTTAATCATTTTTTTATAATTATGCGTTATTGTGATGTAGCCGAAACAATATGTCATCCAACACAAAAAAAATGCAATGGAGAAGTCATTAGAAGAGAATGAGGTTATTGAAGATTTTATGAATTTTTTGATGATTGCTTTTATGAATGAGCATATGAATGCGTCAACCAATAGACGACCGCAGCGAACTTGTCCATTCAAAGGTGATGATTACATCTTCAGTTTATTAAATAGCTATCTAGAAACAATGACGGACATCATGCGAATGGATGTTCAAACATTCATTTTATTGAAAGATAACTTACTTCAAAATGGCTTTGTCGAAACTAAACATATGCATATCAATGTCAAGGAATCGCTTGGCATTTTTTTGTACACTTTCGCATAAAACGACCAACATAGACTATTAGCCAATAGATTTCAACACTCCACTGAAACTATTTGTCAACACATCAAAATCATATGCGAGTACTGTGCAAGCTTGCATCAACGGTTATCAAACCACATAACCAAGATGAGATACCAACACAAATTTTAAATAATAGGGGATTTTTTTTCTTGGTTCAAGGTATAACTACATGTTTGTCCTATAAGTTTTCAATAACAGTAATGAATGAATTAATTTTTTTTTAATGTTTTAAAAGTAATATCTAGGTTTGTTTCGCGTTTAATGTCAAACTAATATATTTCAAGTAGGATTGTGTCGGTACTATCGAGGGCACACTGGTAGATGCGTGGGTCCCTACCTCAAAACAGAATAAATTTCGTGGTTGCAAAGCTACGTGTAGACGTCCCCGAACGCATTCGGGAGGGTTAAGTCCCGTTCTGTTCATATTGGGGTCACAACAGTTCAAGGACTCAAATGTCACGGTTCTTAATCTTGAACCAAAGAGTCCAAATCCAGCAAATCGATTTTGAAAACAGATTTTTTGAAAAGAAGTGCCAAACATGGATCGCTTTTGCGACATCTAGTCGCCACCTAAATGTTTTTTTAAATGGAAAATTTAGGAAACCACGACTCGGCCAAAGGCCACGTGTCCATCATCACCAAAGTTGCCTCGGGGAACTTGGGTGCGATTGGGAAGGTCACTGTGAAGAGCACCAGCGCTTTACGCAAAGAAAGCCTCTACTAACCATGATATATGTTTTTGAAAACATTGTATGTTCTTATTCCGGTTATTAGCCTAGGTTACTATGTGATGCGCACAACATACAAGCATAGACTGAGTCGCCTGAATTGGAACAAAACATTTCATGTTTGTTTGTTTGAAAATGGTTTGATGGTGCTACCCGCAGGTAGGCTAAGACGTGGATTTGCCACCCTCGGGTGGGCTTAAGAAAAACGGGATTTTGCCACTATCTAGTGGGCTTAAAACAAACATTTGATGAATTGTCCAATCCAAGTAACCCTACCTCCACCCACAGGCATTTAAGGCAGTTATATTACATAAGCATTTAGCCTCATGGTAAGCATGCTATTCATGGCAGTCACTCACACGCATGCAAGGATGCTAAAGCATAAAACTTACCGAGTACTCCAAGCCAAAACAGAAGCTTATTAGAAATCATGCATAATCCTAAATGTACAGAAATGCCTAATGCAACACATGCAAAGATGCAAACTATAGCAGGCTCGGCTGTCCTAAACATGGCATATAGAATGCTACAACTAACACGTATTCAATTTGGAATTGAAATACAAATGCAGTTTGTATGAGAGCGTGCAAAACAGATGAATGATGCAAACATGCTGTCATACTGTTTGCTAATTGAAATATGCCCTATATCTAACCATCATAAGCGGGTAAATAAAAGGGAAGAAAGACGTGGGGTTGGAAAACATACATCACACTCACCCACACTTATTACAATTATGCCCTCGCACAGAAGGTCCGAATAAATACAGTCCCGAATGAAAGAATAATACAGTCCGAATATTACAGTCCGAATAATATAAAATTCCTAATTAATTGACAAATTAAAGAAGAAAAATTGTAAACTGGCATGCAAGCGTGGACCGACCCGATAATGAAATGATGCATGTTGAGCTGCTTTGCGCGAAAATCCACTGGGATGCCCCAATTAGCCTCTGTTTGCACCTTTCCTCGAAATGCATGCCAGACTCCGAAAAGTTGCTGATTCTTCATTTTGGCTGCAACAGAGAGTAGGAAAGGGGCATAGCAATGTATTTCACAAATATATGCATGCATCGATCCTCGTGCCACCAATCACGCATGATGGCCGAGGAGCCGAATTGCACAGCTCAATATAGGATGAATGCGTATGAACACTACAACAAAACCTAACTCCATCATGGATAATCCGGAGTGTCGGTGACTTGGGAATTGAGACCCGTTCCGTCACTCGGAGTACAAAACGTGCCTCGTTTCCCGTGCCCGAGCTAACTCCTATCCCGAACACGATGCAATATGCATGATATGTATGAAATGCAACTAAGATACAACCCTAAGATACACAATGCTATGAAAATGAGATGTCTCGGAATGCGTGCACACGGGCACGCAAACCGAAGAAATGATCCTAAGGCATAAAATGGCATACGCAATGCAATTGGACTTACACTAACATGAGTGGACCTCAGCCACACTCACATAAGAGGCCGTCGGATAAAAGTGAAGTGCCTCGAAATGCGTGCACACAGGCACGCAAACCGAGACAATGGCATACGAAATGCAAAATGGACTTACACTAACATGAGAGAGTCTCAGCCACACTCACATAAGAGGCCGATGGATGAAAATGAAGTGCCTCGAAACCGAGGGCATGCAGGCATTCAATGGCATTAAGGCATGAAATGACATAGAAAATGATATGAAAACATGCCAATGGAATTTCAGCACTGAAATATGGGGGAAAACAGTCCCGAAAGATGGCGAAATGACACCAAATGCAAGGAATGGTCCCGAAACATGAATTTTGGCACCCGAAATGGCCTATAGCTACACCAAACATGCATAACTGATACATGACATGAAAAGGAAGAAGCAAGGCAACCCCAAAACTAGAATTTTTTCAGTTCAAAGCAAACCACAAAGCAATATACAAGCATGGCAAAATTCCTACGCAAGAAATAGGCCACAAAGAGGGTAATGAAACAAGTGATACATGCAATGCCCAAAAAGCAAAATAACCCTCTACAACACTGAAGAGGGACTAAAAATATGAACATTTTCAGGAGATGACAACCCTCAAATCAGTAGGAAAACATGCTAACAATGCCATGCAAGAATTTGGCTAACAAAAGGCTATAACATGAGGTACCCCGAACATTCATCAAATAAGAAAAGACCCTTAATGAAATATATCCAGGGGGTCAAAATATGACTCCTTCCAGTTCTGATCATGGCCGAAAACAGAATCTAGATAAGCTTAAAAAAGCATGCAAAAATGGGGGCCAAAGAGGGGTATAATGGTAGGTACAACATGGAGGCCCCCAACAGGATTGATCCCTTCTACAATGTTGTATAGGGACACAAAATAAGCTTACTCAAAGTTCATGATATGCTCCAAAACAATTTACATATAGGCCAAACAAATCATGCAAATTTACGGTAAATAGGAGAGATTATGAAGTAAGTGCAAGATAGGGGGCCCAAACAAGGTTGAGCCCTTCTTCAATGTTGAAGAGGGGCTCAAAATAGGCCCACTTACAGTTTACATTATGCTCGAAAACAGATCAAACATAGGCTGGAAATTTTATGCAAAAATGTGACATACCAAGGGGTATTGAAGCAAGTGCACTATAGAGGGCTCAAACAGGGTTGAGCCCTTCAACAAACATGAAGAATAGCTCAAAATAGTGACCCTTTCAGTTTGGGTCAGAGCCTAAAACAGTGAGCAAATAGGCTTAAGAAATGAGGCAAGAAAATGCTACAAAAGAGGGAGATAGCAACTTAACCTTGTAGACAAGTCTTGACAGCCTTTTGGACCAATTTTGGATGCTCTTTGCCTCTGAAAAACCATCTCCAAGTGTTGGAATGGAGTGTGGGGGTCTTGTGCTAGGGGTTGATGTAGAAATGGTACAAGAAAAATGACTTTGGAGCTTGGAAATGGAGAGAAATGGGAGGTGGAAGGTATAGCTCTCTCTCAAATGTGTCTAACAAATGTCTAACCTCTTGCCAAGAAGCCAAGCCACTTGGAAATGGAGAAAAAGTTATGCCTGTTTTCGTAAAGCCGCTCAGATTTGGTCTAACCAGACTTCAACCAACCATATCTCCTCCCCCCGGATTTGGACTTAGGAGATTCTTGAGTGAAAAATGAAGCCCCGGAAGTAAGCTTTCCAATGGTGGTGGACTCATATTTTAATTCCTCTTGTGCAAAGAGTTACGCCCGTTTCGGTGAAGCCGCGCAGACTTTTCTCCTTCCCGGATTCATGCTGAACCACTTTTGACCAAACAAAAAGTTGGTTGTCAAAACAATTGCTGGCCTCCCACCCTCCTACAAGCTTCCTAACTATGAAAATAAGGCCTCCACCAAAAATGAGCCCCAACCAATGCGAAATGAAGGTTCGGGGGCCGAAACACGCAGTTCGGGGCCCCGAAAACAGGCTGTTAAGTACCGAAAGTGGTGTTTGACCACAAAGTGGATCTCTCAAACCCCAGTGTCCCTCAAAAGAGAGTAAATGAGATGCATGCCAAAAATCGGAGCAAACGGAGGTGGTTAGGCGATCCGAACGAGCACCTGCTGGCGGCTCAAAAAAAACCGAGAGGCTTGAAATGGGCAAAATGGCCTCTGACCACGAAATGTACCCCACGGCCACTGAGAGATGGTCTACGCGACCTCTCCCTCCCTTGAAAAAAAGCCTGAGAAACCGTGCAGTTTCGCAAACCGAGGCAAGGTACAGAAAAGGGTTCGGAAGTCCGGAGGCAGGGCTCACGACTGAGACTCTGAGACTTCTGAATGAGCACAATATGCAACATCACCGAGCGCTCAATCGGTGACGTCTGAGTCTTAAGGTCGGTCAAAAATGGGGTGTCTACAGTTGCTCCTCTTTGACAGAACTCGGAAGTCACAAGTGACGGGAGTGAATGTCAAAGCCCAGAGACGACCCATTTTTGACAAAGCCGAAGACTTAGACAATCATACAAGATAAACAGAGATGTGCCCGCAGGCAAAGGGGGCAAAATGCAAAATGATATGCACAGGATCAGATGTAATTTAATGATCATGCAAGTGCAGCAAGCTGTAATGAAGCAAGTATTCACAAATAGATGCAACAGTTTTAAGCAAGAACGCAAAGCAACAACTACATTTCATGCAGTTAAGAGTGCAGAGAATTATTCAATTCTCGTCGCGTCTCACACGGAGAAGATACGATACCTGCGCGATTAAATGCAGTTACCTCGACCTCAAATGAACCGTACATACAATATCGTGCCTGCAAAAGAGAGAAATTCAACAAGAACAATATGCTAACAACATATATTCAATGTGATTCCTGTAATTCCGAAAGTTTGACACACGCGGTGCTGGCGGATGAATGCATAAAGCAGTGTGATACAGGTAAGGTGCGCGAGGTAGCACGATGTGACGCACTAACAAGTGCAGGTGAGATGCGCAAGATAGCACGATAAAATGCATACACAATGCAAGTAATGTGCACAAAATAGTGCGATGCGCAAAAATAGCGCGAGTAATACAATGCACAAAATAGTGCGATACGCTAAACAGCGCGATTGATTTGAAAACACAAGATAGTGCGATGTGATATGAAAAGCACAGGACAGTGCGATTGAGGTGCGCAAAAAAGCGCGAGTGATATAATGCACAAAATAGTGCGATGTGATATGCAAAGCACCGGACAGTGCGATTGAGGTGCGCAAAATAGCGCGAATGTAAACTGCACAAAATAGTACGATGTGAGGTGCAAAGCACAGGACAGTGCGATTGAGGTGCGCAAAATAGCGCGAATGATGAACTGCACAAAACAGTGCGATTGAGGTGCGCAAGATAGCGCGAATGATAAACTGCACAAAACAGTGCGATTGAGGTGCGCAAAATAGCGCGAATGTAAACTGCACAAAATAGTGCGATTGAGGTGCGCAAGATAGCGCGAATGATAAATCAGACAAAAAAAGGCGATGCACAAAATAAGCCGAATGTAAAGCGCAAAAACAAAGGTGATTGAGGGACGCAAAATAGCACGAATGATAAATTGCACAGGACAGTGCGATGATTTGAAATGCACTAAGCGGTAGCGATCGCTAAAAGCGGAGTGATTTGAAATGCACAAGATAGTGCGAGTGAGATACAACCACAAGATGCACAAGACAGGGCTAGTGAGATACAAAGTGTAAGTGCACAAGACAGTGCAAGCGAGATAAAATGCACAAAAAAATGCGATAAAATGCATCTTCCATGCAAGTACGAGGGCATTTTCTATGCAATAGATACAAGCATTTTCTATGCAAGAATCATAACGATACGCGGCACGCATGCAACAATGTGTATGAAAGTTCACATTCTATGCAATAGAGGAGCATTAAATATGTACTCTGGTGCCTCTGATTTGCTTCTTAGAGGACTTCACAACACACTCAGCTCAAAAGGGCACACCCTATTCAAATTGGCGAGAGATAACATCTGCATGTGAAACCCTCTGGTGCTGCTTGGACTGCCATTCTGACTTGAAGCAGGCTTACACTTGGGGTTGAGACAAACTCATACTCCAGAGAAATGGCAAAGCCTGAGAAGGTGCACCTGGAATGCAGTCTTGGATTTTGCTAAAGTTGAGACATGCTAAGATGCTCCAAATTTTCCCTCTTTTCTTTTGCATTTGCAGTCCGGAACCGAAATAGCTTCAGATAGGTCCTTGTTTTACTATTCTGACATGACCTAGGTTGAACCCTGCGGCTTTATGAAAGAACCAATTCTGTTTTGCGCAATTGTGGAGAAACGCAAGACTCGAAAGCAGGATGATTTTTCTTTTGAAAATGAGAAAAGGATTCTCAATCGGGTATTGAGCCTACAACTGACCACAGCAAAACGACTCAATACGAGGAAATAAAGGCACACAACCTAGACACATCGAGTAACACTCGAAACAACCCAAAACAAGAATCGAGATAAAACAAAAAGACACGACACTCAGACGTGCACAGGGAGCCTGTTTCACCGGGTAGTGTTTCCCACCATTTCTTATTTGTGTCTCTCACATCGCTCGACACTCAATCTCTTGTTTTCTGACAAAAAGCCATTTTCTCACTTTTTCTCTCATCGCACATCTCTCTATTCTTCAATCTCTCATTTTTCAATCCCTCCCCTAGGTGGTTGATGGATAAATGGGAAGTTGCGGGTTCTCGCCCCTAGCATTCTGTTAGATTCTTCTTCTTTTGCACGCAACTAGTGAGTTTCTCCCACAGAGGGGTTGTGCTACAACTGGGTGTGTAGCAAATCTGTAACTGACATCGATTGATGATGCTCTGCTTGGAGTTTAGACGTGATCAGATCTGTCCAGATGAGGGAGTGGAATATCTTGCCCCATTCTAGTTCGTGCTTCGCACTTGGCTTGATACCTCGTTGCTTGGAGGGTGAAAGAACCTTCAGCCGTTTGTCGGTCAGCTTCAGTGGTGCCCTTTCTGGCAGGTAGAGTGCCCTTCTTGACAAATATTGTGCCCTTTCTGTCAATGATGTTGATAATGAGGAAAAGACTGAACACCTGACTCAACTGTACCCCTAGTTCATCGTTTCGACCATTTTTTGTTTTTGGCTTTCTACTAAAACAATTTTGACCAAAATGAGAGTTAGATTAACATGCTTGTTCGATTTTTGATTTGAAATCATGCAAGTCAGGTTGTAAGCACTGAAAATTTTCTCTTTTTGGGTCCAAGAAATGGTCCGATTTTGGAAAAAGATGGAACAATTTTAGAAAATTAGTCAACCTCGAGAAAATTCTCAAAATTATTTTTGCAAGCGGCCACTTGCTCAACGAGCATGAAACCCACTCGAGATACACAACCTCGGATCAAGGAAAAGCGCCCGATGCTTGAAGAGAGCCGCATGGCAACGGCATGGGAAAATTGCCCTTGTTTGAACGGCATCTTGCAACGCATTGAATGGCAACGGAAAGTTGCCCTTGTTTGAATAATACCCGCAAGACAATCTTATGGCAACGAAGAGTTACCCCTTGTTTGAAATGACACCGCGGCGTTTTGAATGGCAACGGAAAGTTGCCTCTTGTTTGGATGGTGCCACAGCGCATTGTAGTCAGTCTTCGGAGCGACGAACACAACCAGACTCTCGGATACAGAGAAGGCGAAGATGATCAGAACCATCGCATGGACACAATCAAATTGAAGTGTTTTACGGCTGGACTTCAGAATAAAGTTGCCGACGTATCCCAAACATGGGAATCAAGCCTTACGTAGTTCGGGGTTAAGGTACACTCGGGTATTTAACCTCTCCTTTTTATGCTCTAACTTTTGCCAAGGCGCCTGTTGCAGGTTTTCAACCTTGCGAGACTTCTTTTTCTTCTTCTTTTTTCAATTCTTTTCTTCTTTCTTTTCATTTCATTTCTTTTTTCCTTTCTTTCTTTTTTTGCTTTTCTTCTTTTTTTCTCTCTTTTTTTTGCTTTTCTTCTTTTTTCTTGCTCTAACTTTTGCCTGGGCGCCCTTCCGGGTTTTCGGCCCAGCGAGCCTCTCAAAGGGTAAAAGTGTAACAAGTCCATGCCAAATGGTTTTGAGATCCTGAAGTCATCTGAATCCCGAAAAATGACTGCTGTATTGATTCGCAGAAGGATCCATCTTCGGCTCTTCGAGCATATCGGACATTTTTGCCCCTAGTTCGAGGTGCTTCGATTTAAACCATGCCTTCTTCTGATGAGGTCGATCTTCTTGATCGACTTTGGTGCCTCTTGTTTGAACCTTCTGAATTCAAGTTCAAGGTTTGGAAGCGAAGGGATTGAGTCTCGAGGCTGAGAGAGATCCTAGGTTGCACAATCTCAAGAGCGATTCCACACATGTCTTCGCAGGACCGCGCAAAACATCTTTTGAAAGTTTTTAAGAAAGCGACAAATTGCGTAGAACGATGCGGATCAAAGCTAGGGTCCTTCTCAGTACTCACACTAACAAGCATGATTTCATTCATTAAGGGCTTAGCACGCCTCTCTTTCTCTCATTTGATCAAAGTTTTGCAAATCCCGAGGGATTCCTCCCTCTTTGTTTTCATCGCAGTGTTCAAAAAGGTTTTGAAAAACTTAGGTCAATACAATGACTTCAAGGCACAAGAGAGCAGGTGGAATGCACTGCCATTTCATTCAAATCCCGGCACAACTAGCACACGGCAGAAGCAAATGTGAGAGCGTGAAAATCATCATTGCTTTTATTCAAAATCTGTTATAAATAACTCCCCTCGCGTAAACAGACTCAAAACAAGACAAAAGACAAGCATAAAACAAAATGGTGACGCCTGAGGTAACACCGGAATCACCCGACTTATACAAACAAGACCCAAAACAAAAAGATCGACTCAAAACAAAAGACAGACTCAAAACAAAACAACAAAATGACCCAATACCCAAGTCGAATGCAAAATTAACAAAGACTTGTACATTGCTCAAAACACATGCCATTCACCATACCGAGTAATCGGCGCCATTTGGTTCATCCCTCGATCACATAACATTATCCCCACCCAATGCCGATAGACTTTCTTGAGCTTCGGCGGGAGGATGACCCGTTGTCCAATAGATCTGTCATATGGCGAAGACGGGCAGGTTGTTGGTAGCATGGCCGGTTCTCATGCGTAAGAGGATTCGAGAGAGGAGGCTGGGTTTGAGATGGCCTTGTCCAACAAGGATTTGGAGAGCTTTGGACAAAGGCATATAGAGGGCATGGAAGACCCTCTGACCTTGGGGTTGGTACTTCAAGGTTTGTGGATTTTTGCCGACGCCGTTGATCTCTTCCGAGTGGAGGATTAGAGCTAACGACTTCTCCCGGTTTTCCCCTTGATTCAAGCTGTCCCCAACTTGAGTGGTGAAAATGCCGTCCACAGTTCAAAGCCTCAACAACTGCGAGCACTTGCTCTTTGTTCAGTCCCTCGGCTTTCAAAGCCTCAACAGCCAACAGAAGATGCTCATGGGGATCCATGCCTGCCCTTACCTTGTTCTTTCCACTCGTTTCCACTTTGCCACGGGATTGGCCTTTCTCAGATGTAGCCCGCCCCAAGACTGGGGAGCCTTTTGACATGAAATTCCCAGCATGTGGTGTGGTCAATGATGGAGCCAATGTCCCGGAGGCCAGATCGGTCACAGTTCTTTGAAGATCTTTTATCATTCCCATCAATTCAAAAGTAGTGGGTTCTCAGGTTTGAGATGATTGGGGTTCAGGTGCACCCATCATGCATAAGTCCGTGATTTCTGGGATAAACACCTCAGGTTTGGGTAGATGGGCCGGGGTGATGTATATGCTGGGGTCATAGGTGGATGGCAGTATATGGATGAGATTGAGGTAGACAGGAGATGTTTGGTCATTGGGGTTTGAAGGTGGAGCTATCGTCCAATTGTCGATGAGATTTTGGACCTCATGACGAAGCAAAGTAAGTCGGTCCATGACCGTGGCCATCACTGGCGATACAGCCTATGCGGGGGTTATGCCGGGAGGGTCGAGTGGGGAAGAGCTTGAGGATCGAGGGGTTTGAGATGCCCTTTTTCCATCAGAGTTTTAGTCGCTAGTCGCTCATATAGAGGTGAAGTTTACCTTGAGCTTGAAATTTGAAGTGGCTGGTCGTAAAAGTGGTTGGCAAGGGTTGGCTCATATGGTTTCGGGAATAGTGCTACTTCGGCATTGGTACTCCGAGATCACCCTTCTTGTTGGTTCACTTGTTGGGAATGATCCCATTGTTGAAGCATTCTCGACTGAACCCCAGTTATGCAAACTTTTGAAAGTGAATAAGCGAGCCACTATCAACTTTGCAACATATCATGCTCGAGGTTTCGCACCATCATCCTACTTGATCCCTCTCGGAAGGGCGGCGATCTGTCTCAGGCCTTTGCTCTCCACCATCAACAAATTTCACAAAAGGCTCTGTGGTGGGTTACGGGTTGCTTCAAGCTCTTGGATGGTCATTTCAACTTGGGTATTATAGAATCTTGATGACAAAGTTTTTCCCAGTTTTGCTTCACTTTGTCCTCCAATTTAGCGTACTAAGTGGCTACTACACCGGACAGAGTTCTTCCATACAGAGAGTTTCTGTGGCTTAGTCAGACCCATCGGCTTTAGGACATCCAAGAAAAGTTGGATATGTACCATTGGATTCCCAGACCCGTCGAAACGGTCAATATGTGGCATTTTGAATCTGTCTGGGAGCCGTATAGCAGACTCGGTGTGCCCATCCTCAATGTCGGGAATAGAGCTAAGGCCCTGTGCCTTTTTGAATTGCTTCTCAAGGTTCGCAATTTTCACTGTGGTCAAATTGAGGTCATTAGCATCAAGGGGATAACGCCTATCATTAGGCTGCACCAGGGGTCTGAAAACTTGGGCTTGAGCCAGCCCTTCTCGAGGATCTGGACCCCGCAAATCTTCAACTGGCGGAAGTGGGCCAAAGTTCGGCTGGAGTCCCAAAGCTGGATGTAAGGCAGATGCCCCAAATGGGCGCTGCGTTTCAATACTAGTCTCACCGATTTGGCAGCTTCGATTCAACGCTGCTCATTCACAAATTCTTCCGAACCTCGTGCCATCACGAGCCGATTCGAACAAGGGTGATGTGGATGGTGTGACGGATCGGATGAGCGCCTTTCTTTGCCTTGCCTTAGCGAAAGAACATCTGCCCTTGAATTGAATTTATGACCTAACAAAGTCTATCAGCACTAGTCCAATGTACCCGAGGGATATCGGAGCCTTCTGAAGCTATGGTTCCAAAACTACCTAGCAAAAGGAAAACATAAACATTCAAATTTAACTTCACCAAAACGGATATGAGCATAACAGATGGATGTGGTCTCTTGAATTCTACCCCAAAATTTCGCTCAGAACTGTTACCCTCGTAAATCAATCCCAAAATATTGAACTGGTGCCCGCAGGCCTGATGACCAAACTCATAGACTGATACATGCATTCCATGTAGAGACACACTCTAACAAGCACATAGCAGATAAGTGAGCGCCAAAACTCCCCTATGTTGGGGTAGGGTTTCGCCCCTATTTTGTCGTGAACTAGGGTTTCACTCACGACGCCAGCTTCAAACAATCTATATCGGGTGAGCAACGTCCTAGTTTGGAATGGTCACTATGGATCGAATATGCACTAGGTCGAATGGTCAAAAAGGGTGCCCCTAAGAAAGGGGTTTGTGTTCATCTTTTATGGACATGACTTGACAAGACAAGCCTCCCAAATCGTTAGAATGGCATATGGCAAACACGGTGTCCTAAGCGCACCAATGCAAATGCAATGCAAAAACACACAAGTGCAGCCAAAAGCAGATATCACCAGTTCGAGGCGAGTGCTCTAAATCCCGATGTCGCCAGAAAATGCGTCCCGAACGCATCCGGAGGGTTAAGTCCTGCCTGCTCATTGGGGTCACTACATTTCAAGGACTCAAATGTCACAGTTCTTAATCTTGAACCAAAGAGTCCAAATCCGGCAAATCGATTTTGAAAACAGATTTTTTGAAAAGAAGTGCCAAACATGGACTGCTTTGCTAGATACAGAGTCGTCACCTAAATATTTTTTTTTAAATGGAAAATTTAGGAAACCCTGACTCGGTGCCAAAGGCCACGTGTCCGTCATCACCAAAGTTGCCTCGGCTCGGGAACTTGGGTACGATTGAGGAAGGTCACTTCGTGAGCACCCCCGCTCGCCCGGTCAAAGATCGGCCTCTACTAACCATGATATCTGTTTTTGAAAACATTGTATGTTCTTATTCCGGTTATTAGCCTAGGTTACTATATGATGCGCACAACATACAAGCATAGACTGAGTCACCTGAATTGGAACAAAACATTTCATATTTGTTTGTTTGAAAATGGTTTGATGGTGCTACCCGCAGGTAGGCTAAGACGTGGATTTGCCACCCTCGGGTGGGCTTAAGAAAAACGGGATTTTGCCACTATCTAGTGGGCTTAAAACAAACATTTGATGAATTGTCCAATCCAAGTAACCCAACCTCCACCCACAGGCATTTAAGGCAGTTATATCACATAAGCATTTAGCCTCATGGTAAGCATGCTATTCATGACAGTCACTCACACGCATGCAAGGATGCTAAAGCATAAAACTTACCGAGTACTCCAAGCCAAAACAGAAGCTTATTAGAAATCATGCATAATCCTAAATGTACAGAAATACCTAATACAACACATGCAAAGATGCAAACTATAGCAGGCTCGGCTGTCCTAAACATGGCATGTGGAATACTACAACTAACACGTATTCAATTTGGAATTGAAATACAAATGCAGTTTGTATGATGCGCCGAGCCCGGTGCGTGCAAAACAGATGAATGATGCAAACATGCTGTCATACTGTATGCTAATTGAAATATGCCCTATATCTAACCATCATAAGCGGGTAAATAAAAGGGAAGAAAGACGTGGGGTTGGAAAACATACATCACACTCACCCACACTTATTACAATTATGCCCTCGCACAGAGGGTCCGAATAAATAATACAGTCCCGAATGAAAGAATAATACAGTCCGAATATTACAGTCCAAATAATATACAAATTCCTAATTAATTGACAAATTAAAGAAGAAAAATTGTAAACTGGCATGCAAGCCAAGGACTGCCTTGACTCTGCTCCGGATAATGAAATGATGCATGTTGAGCTGTTTTGCGCGAAAATCCACTGGGATGCCCCAATTAGCCTCTGTTTGCACCTTTCCTCGAAATGCGTACCAGACTCCGAAAAGTTGCTGATTCTTCATTTTGGCTGCAACAGAAAGCAAGAAAGGGGCATAGCATTGTATTTCACAAATATATGCATGCCTCGATCCTCGTGCCACCAATCACGCATGATGGCCGAGGAGCCGAATTACACAGCTCAATATAGGATGAATGCGTATGAACACTACAACAAAACCTAACTCCATCATGGATAATCCGGAGTATCGGTGACTTGGGAAGTGAGACCCGTTCTGTCACTCGGAGTACGAAACGTGCCTCGTTTCCCGTGCCCAAGCTAACTCCTATCCCGAACACGATACAATATGCATGATATGTATGAAATGCAACTAAGATACAATCCTAACATACACAATGCTATGAAAATGAGATGTCTCGGAATGTGTGCACACGGACACGCAAATCGAGGAAATGATCCTAAGGAATAAAATGGCATACGCAATGCAATTGGACTTACACTAACATGAGTGGACCTAAGCCACACTCACATAAGAGGCCGTCGGATAAAAGTGAAGTGCCTTGAAATACGTGCACACAGGCACGCAAACCAAGGCAATGGCATACGGAATGCAAAATGGACTTACACTAACATAAGAGAGCCTCAGCCACACTCACATAAGAGGCCGATGGATGAAAATGAAGTGCCTCGAAATGCGTGCACACGGGCACGCAAACCAAGGCAATGGCATTAAGGCATGAAATGACATAAAAAATGATATGCAAACATGCCAATGGAATTTCAGCACTGAAATATGGGGGAAAACAGTCCCGAAAGATGGCGAAATGACACCAAATGCAAGGAATGGTCCCGAAACATGAATTTTGGCACCCGAAATGGCCTATAGCTACACCAAACATGCATAACTGATACATGACATGAAAAGGAAGAAGCAAGGAAACCCCAAAACTAGCATTTTTCCAGTTGAAAGCAAACCACAAAGCAATATACAAGCATGGCAAAATTCCTACGCAAGAAATAGGCCACAAGGAGGGTAATGAAACAAGTGATACATGAAATGACCAAACAGAAAAATACCCTTCTACAACACTGAAGAGGGACTAAAAATATGAACATTTTCAGGAGATGACAACCCTCAAATCAGTAGGAAAACATTCTAAAAATGCCATGCAAGAATTTGGCTAACAAAAGGCTATAACATGAGGTACCCCGAACATTCATCAAATAAGAAAATACCCTTAATGAAATATGTCCAAGGGATCAAAATATAACTCCTTCCAGTTCTGATCATGGCCGAAAACAGAATCTAGATAAGCTTAAAAAAGCATGCAAAAATGGGGGCCAAATAGGGGTATAATGGTAGGTACAACATGGAGGCCCCCAAAAGGATTGATCCCTTCTAAAATATTATAGAGGGATACAAAATAAGCTTACTCACAGTTCATGATATGCTCCAAAACAATTTAAATATAGGCCAAACAAATCATGCAAATTTACGGTAAATAGGAGAGATTATGAAGTAAGTGCAAGATAGGGGGCCCAAAAAAGGTTTATCCCTTCTTCAATGTTGAAGAGGGGCTCAAAATAGGCCCACTTACAGTTTACATTATTCTCGAAAACAGATCACACATAGGCTAGAAATTTTATGCAAAAATGTGACATACCAAGGGGTATTGAAGCAAGTGCACTATAGAGGGCTCAAACAGGGTTGAGCCCTTCAACAAACATGAATAATAGCTCAAAATAGTGACCCTTTCAGTTTGGGTCGGAGCCTAAAACAGTGAGAAAATAGGCTTAAGAAATGAGGCAAGAAAATGCTACAAAAGAGGGAGATGGCAACTTACCCTTGTAGACAAGTCTTGACAGCCTTTTGGACCAAGTTTGGATGCTATTTGCCTCTGAAAAACCAGCTCCAAGTGTTGGAATGGAGTGTGGGGGTCTTTTGCTAGGGGTTGATGTAGAAATGGTACAAGAAAAATGACTTTGGAGCTTGGAAATGGAGAGAAATGGGAGGTCGAAGGTATAGCTCTGTCTCAAATGTGTCTAAAAAATGTCTAACCTCTTTCCAAGAAGCCAAGCCTCTTGGAAATGGAGAAAAAGTTATGCCAGTTTTCGTAAAGCCGCGCAGATTCGGTCTAACCAGACTTCAACCAACCATATCTCCTCCCCCCGGATTTGGACTTAGGAGATTCTTGAGTGCAAAATGAAGCCCCCGAAGTAAGCTTTCCAATGGTGGTGGCCTCATATTTTAATTCCTCTTGTGCAAAGAGTTACGCCCGTTTCGGTGAAGTCGCGCAGACTTTTCTCCTTCCCGGATTCATGCTGAACCACTTTTGACCAAACAAAAAGTTGGTTGTCAAAACAATTGCTGGCCTCCCACCCTCCTACAAGCTTCCTAACTATGAAAATAAGGCCTCCACCAAAAATGATCCCAAACCAATTGGAAATGAAGGTTCGTGGGCCGAAACACGTAGTTCGGGGCCCCGAAAACAGGCTGTTAAGTACCAAAAGTGGTGTCCGACCACAAAGTGGATCTCTCAAACCCCAGTGTCCCTCAAAAGGGAGTAAATGAGATGCACGCCAAAAATCGAAGCAAACGGAGGTGGTTAGGCGGTCCCGAACCGAGACACACGGCCCCTCCAGCAAAAAAAAAACCACCGGTCAAAAATGGCAAAATGGCCTACTGCCGCCTAAATGTCAGCTCACGGAAGAGAGATGGTCTACGGACCTCTCCTCCTTGGAAAAAAAAAGAAAGAAAAAAAAAAGCTAAGTCTAGTTCCAAAAGCAAGGCAAGAAAAAGGTTTAGTCGGGAGGCGGGGGCTCGGCCGGCACAACGAGCAACAATCACCGAAGGCCAATATGCAACATCTCAATCGTGACGCCGAAGTCTTAAGGTCGGTCAAAAATGGGGTGTCTACACTACGGTATTGCAAAATGTACTCACGACTTGCAACTTCGACATGTTGTTCACATTTATCAATTCTGAATGGGAAGGTAACGTCCACGACAACGCAATTTTAGTTAACTCAATTACAAGAGCTGATCTACATTTTCCACATCCACCCTATGGTGAGTGTCACCAAATATCACACTGTACTGTTTTAAATGTTGATTTTTGTGTACATGTTTTTGACAGAGCATTGCCTACAATATTTACATGTAGGCAAGTGTTATTTAGTGGATGCCGGCTTCATGAACATGTTTGGATTTCTTGCCCCATTTCATTCCCAACGCTATCACTTGTAAGAGTTTCATGGCCGTCATTATTGTAGACCCAAGGAATTGTTTAACCATCGACATTCGTCGTTACGCAATGTCATAAAAAGAACATTTGGTATTTTGAAGAACGCGCTTTCCAATATTGTAGTCTGTGCCAAATTATAAGCCCACAAGAAAAGGACCCCTCGTTGTGATTGCATGTTGTGTAATGCACAATTGGATCCGTTTGCATGCAGCTATGGACCCATTCTTCATGGAAGCTGATAATGAAATGGCAATAATCGAGTTTGTTGGAGGCCAAGCTGACTATGTTGACTTGTCACAACATGGGTTAACGTATCGAACTTTAGGGATGCAATTGCTACTTCTATGTGACAAAATTATGTTGGCTATGGGTAGACTTCCTTTAGTATTGTATGTATTCTTACATTCGACTTCCTCTTTTCTTTTCTTTTTTTTTTTAATGTGTAAAACATTTGAAAATATTAAACAATTTTAAAAAAAATTTAAAAAAAAATCAACCATAATTTAAAAAAAATATTAAAAAAATAATTTTGTCGTAAATTTTTTTAGTAAAACAAAATTATTTAAAAAAAATTTTAAAATTCATCTACTTCGTTAATGTTCTACAAAATCAACCATAATTTTTAAAAAAAATATTAAAAAAATTATTTTTGTTGTAACATATTAAAATATTTTAATAAAACAAAAATATTTTAAAAAAAAACATGTTAAAATTCATCTACCCCGTTGGTGTTCTAACAAATCAACCATAATTTAGGAACCAAAATATGATTGTAGACATATTTTTGTTGTATATTTAATATATATAAAAAAAAGTGACGTATTCCATAAGGTTCCGTGGTATCAAATGCGGGACCAACTTATAAATCAAACATACATTCTGATACCTATAATTAGGTGCTACGCACAAATTACATATTTTCATAAACTTCCCATGAAAAATTAATAGGTAAAATACTAATAGTTATTTTTTTTACATTTAATTCAATTTAAATTTTACTAAATATTTTCTTATTTAATATTTTTTTGTTATAACTGTTATTTTACTGAAAATTTTACTAATAGAGTTAACCTAATAGTGTTATTTTATTGAATATTTTATAACTGGTATATAGTTACTAATTGATATTATTTTATTTTAAATTTTACTGAGAAGTTGTGCAACAGTGAAGAGAAAAGTTTGGTTATAATTGTTATTTTTTTTTGTTAATAATTAATTTTTCCAATTAAATTTTAAAAAGAGTTTGGTTAACAGTGTTTTTTTTGTTAATAAATATTTTTTGAATTGAAATTTGAAAAGAGTTTGGTTATGAAGAAAAAAAAGGAAAATAAAAAAATAAAAAAAATAGATAGGTACATCATTTAAAAAAAAACAAACAACAGTAAATTATACGGAAAAAAAAAAAAAAAAAAAAAACACACACACACACACACATACGCAAACAAAATACAATGACAAATAATGCTTACATCCATGAACCAAAAAATTAAGAAAGAAAGAAAAAGAAACAAACAAGTAAGAACAGAAAGTACGAGTATATCTGCAACACAACTAAAAATCATAACATGCGTCAACCATTTAATCGCTCATCGACACAAATTAAACGTCATTGTCAGGTGGTGGTGGCGGTGGAGGGAAGTAGTGATAGTAGACTTGAGCCACTCGATGGTCAATCTAACCAATACGGTTGCTTATCACTTCATCACATCTTTAAATTGAAAAAAAAAAATTATTTCAAAAAAAATATAATTGAAAAAAAAAATTATTAATTCATTTTTTGAATTGAATTTTAAAAAGAGTTTGGTCATGAATGTTGATCAAAAATTTCAATCGAGTTTTGAGTTGTGTGTTTGATTATGAATTATAACTTTTTAAATTAAGTTTCGAAAACTCTTTTCAAAAGTCTTTTCAAAACTCATAACCAAACAAATTTTATTATTTCACAAGTCAAATCAAACTTTCAAAACTCAATTCTACACTCAATTCAAAACTCAATTCAACACTCTATTAAAAAACCATAACCAAACAAATTTTTTACATTCAAATCATAATTTTAAAAGTCACAAACTCAAAATATAACTCTATTCTCAAATCATATTTAGAAAATTTTACCAAACGTTACCTTAATTTTTTGAAAAATAAATTTAGAAAACTCAAATCAAACAAGCTAAATACCTCTCCGCACTAGTGTTTGGGAATTTTTTTTTTATTTTTTATGTAAATCAAGAGTATAAAATCATGTGAACATGACCAAAACTAAAACTCTATAATTTACAAATAAAGACAAAGGCAGCGATTCTCAAATCACTTTCCACCGTATATCAAGGTGTATTACTCCTTTTTTGGAATTGATAAGATGATACTTGTCCTTCATATGTCCGTTGTTGACCACATCAATAAGATTGATATCAACATGCCCCATGGATTCCTGCATTAAATTAAACAGAATGTTTAACAAATTTATTTTCTAAAAATTGAAAGTTAAGTAAAAAAGAGGAGAAGCTTGATTTAAAACAATGATTCTACCTTTGATCGAAATATAATGTCTCTCCACCTCTTGTTCATGACTTCAATATGGATTGTTTCCTTTAAAGGAGGCTCTTCAAGCATAAATTGGAATTCTTCATTCCAACTTGGATCCCTAGTTTTCTTGATCACCTAGACAAAACAAATTAAGCACTTTCAAAGCATACCTACAAGATTAAATTGTGAGAATTGTAATATATTTTTAGCATAAGAGTAGTTTTGTACATTCCAGTTAGGATTTCGTGTGTTACTTAGTTCTATATTACTTAGTTCTGTACGTTCTACCTTATGCTAAAAATATATTACAACTCTTACATAAACAAACAAAGTGAGGTTGGTAAATTCACCTTTGTTTTCTTTTGTTCTCCTTTAAAGTAGACCAACGCATAGGGGTGGTTGTGATGCTTTCCCTCCACATCCTCGGCACTAATGACCGTAACTAGAAGTAAACCAGCGCTTGAGAATGACGTGTCTTGAGATGCTTTTCCTACACATTCATTCCACTCATGTCTCTCGAGAGGTCTACTAAATCTTTCGTTGTCTTGTCTGAAAGGGTTAAAAGTCATCTCTACTGTAATTTTCCCTCTTGGTTTCTTGTTATGAGGATCATCAGGCTTCGTGCTGTGAAGCAAATCAAGCGTGAATTCCTTTGTCTCATGTGGCATGAGTGATTTCAATGGGATCACTTGCATTCCTAGTTTGTCGTGTGGCCCAAACTGTGAAACCAAAAAATAAAATGTGCATAATTAAGATGGTAACGATTGTATACTCTTTTTATTCAAGTAATCCAAATAGCAGACAACTGAACCATGTAATTTTTTTTCCTTTTTGTTCTACTTTTCAATATCCAAACATAGCCTAAAAGTATAGTTAAGGCGATAGATTATGAGAAGTTGACTAGATTCTATACCTTTTCCCAATCATAGAGATGCAACTGAAGAACTTGAGACTGAAGGTCCTTCACCAAAAGTTTAAAGTCCTCATTCCAATCAGGGTTCAGATTGTTCATCTTGATAGAACTCTTTTTTGCCGGAAGCCTCTCCCCACTTAGGCTGAGTTGAACATATGGATCAGACGTTCCGATAAAGTCTTTCTTCAAGAGATTGCGTGCACACAGAACTTTCACGTGCAGTATGCCCACTGGCTTATTCACAGCTCCTCTATCAATGAAGAAAAAGGTACATAATTCAAAGATCATTTCACTATATATAATACAAGGAGGAAGGGAATACAAGAAAGTACTGAATTTTGCTATTAATTAATATCAATTCATCAACTTGGTTTGAAAGCTATCATCACCGTATAAGATTTTCCTGACATTTCTTACTAACAAGTACCTAATTAAGGAGAAGAAACTAGGAGACTTACACGGAACTGTCGAGGATAGGAATTTCAAGAGTATGAGGCCAGAGATAAAGGCTAGCAATCTGTTTTCTTATAATTTCCTGCTATCAATCAAAAGTTATATTAGTTTACAAAATATATATAAAGTTCAAGTAATATAATGGCTGCTACTTTGTGGATTGCTTTTCATTTTCTCAATTTTGCGAAATTTTGAATGTTTTTCCGCTATTAAAGCTCATATCAGCATTTGCAATCAGTTATTCACTAATTTCAACCCATTCAAGCAATGCCTTATGTAATCGACATAATTTCAATCAGAGAAGGAATTTTTTGGAGCATTATAAACAAAATATGTTTGAAGATTATTTTCCAGAAAATGCTTTGATAAAGTAGTATTAGTTGGAATTTCAGCTGACAAGAAATCAGTATAGATGGATGGATGAGAGGACTGATGACTTTAGGGCTGAAGTTACAAATAATTTGTAGGGAAAATTTTAATGTGTAGGGTAAAGGAAGACCTGAAATTATGAACTTTAAGATTGTCAAACTCACTTTTGCCCACGAATCTACTAGTGACTTGTCGAAATTTTAAAATTTACTAGTCTAGTGTTACAGACTATACTATACTACTATTTTATGTGTGCATTGTGAGCTATCGAGTCTCCACACTGTTAAACACCAAAAGGTGATACATTTGTAGAAACTAGTAATTCATTCTTAATGTGTGGCTGGTACATTCATGTTCCATCATTAAAATGGTAGCCTCAACAAATTGTGCTCCCTTTGACATAAATATGAAGAAATTAGATGTCTAGAGTGAAGAAAATACATACTAATAATGCAATTTTGTGTGAGTTTGTCCAAGTTAATGATCAAAATGAACTTAAAATGTTGATAAGTATTAGATAGCCAAGGAAAAAACTAAGTCAACAATGTGAGCGAGTGAGAGAGAGAGTACCACCTGAACAAATTGATAGAAACCTGGGATTGCCATGACATCCGCTCCCAGTACTTTCAACCCAAAATCTACATATGGCTATAAAGTATTTGTTGTTAGCGTACACTCAAACTTTGACGTTTCAGTGGAAAAATGATAAAGAGTTGGATTTACTAGCAAGTAGTTCAAAATTCATACACATCACAAAATTTTGCTTTGCCACTTACCTTTTCCATTAAAGACACTATGATGCTGGCAAAACACGGGAAGGTCGGCACAAAAGGTTTCAAAATTATCCTTGGTTCTGCACATATTTGTACATCTGTCAACTGACAAGAAGAAAAATCAACATTTCATTTTGTTGATGTCACACATGTAAATATTTATAACACCAATGAAAACCACAATGAAGTCATAATCAAAATGATTAAACCTCAGTTTAACTGATTCTATTCAAATTCTAGTGAAAAGAAAAGAACATAAGGGATTCTCGGGAAATAACAAGATGGACTTCAGACTCATTCAAAATGAGATGAAAACCAAACAAAGAACTTCATTTTTTCATAAATAGATTTTTTATTTTTTTTTTGTGTGCACGCGCGTGCGCGTGTGTGTGGTTCCACCCATCCTTTTTCTGTAAATTCCAGAGTAATGGTTTGAAAGATCTGCTAACCTGTATTGCGATTCGTAGGAACAACAATCTCAGCACCAACGTAATGTTGGAATTTCCGGCCCATTTAACAGCAGGCTCAAAAACTAGCTCGTTTTCATTAACTTCGTATACTTTAATACCTGCCAGATTGAGAAATTTGTATGGAGCCATACTCAATTCCAGAAAACAAGCTCAACAATCATTCGTATACTCTAAAAACTAGCTCCTCATCAATGGTGTCACAAAAGAATGATTGTTGCTTAGTTGTTGCTCTGCACTACTTCTGTGTTGGAGCCATACTTACCATGAATTATTGGAGGAAGAGTTCCAAGACTAAGGGTCTCAAAGTCTATGGAGTTTATCTGAAACTTTCCAGCATATTCAGCAAATATAGGCTTAGCCATAATTCGGATTTGAGCACATATTGCCTGTAGAAGAAACCAACTCAAGTGAGAGAAAGTTGCGCATGTTGATGTAACTTGTAAGTTAAATTCCACAGCTTAATTCCAGAAAACAATAATTTTAGGGATACTTTTGGGAATTCAGATCACCTTTTCAAGGCAAGGCCACAAATCATGGATAAACCTATTCAACCAATCGACCTGCACATTTAGACAATCAGATTCAATAAAATAGAAATGTAACTAGGGTTGAAAATGAATAAAATCATTCGTGAACAAACTCGAGTTCGATTCTGTAAGAACTCGTTCAAACTCGATTCGTTAAATTTTTATTGAGTTTGAGCTCAAGCTTGAGCTGGAGCTCGTTAAGATTTAAATAAATAAACCAAACATAATAAAACTAAGCTCATTAACTGTTGGTTTAACATTTATTTAAATAATAGAATAAATATATTATTATATATTAAATAATATAAAAATATGTATAAAAAGTAGGATAAATGTATTATTTATATATTAAATAATGTAAATTATAGCTAAATTTATTTATACGTAAATAGTAGCTAACTACAGAGAATATATTTATATAATATTGGTGGTAGATATTATTATTTTGATAAGATATTTTTTTTATTATGTTTGTATATATTATATATATAATTGTATAATTAAAATTTTAATTGTAACTTTAGTCTTATACACAAGTATGAATTTATAATTTCTTTGACTCGTTAAGACTCGTGAACAAGCTCGAGCTCGAGTCAAGGTTGAGCTAATTCGGCTCGAGTTCGATTCATTAAATTTTTATTGAGATTGAGTTTAAGCTCGAGTTCAGACTCATTAAAAGTTTAATAAACAAACTCAAACATATGAAAGCTTGACTTGTTTGCAACCCTAAATGTAAAATTGTGAATTGTATTTATAAATGCGTAATCAAGCTTAGTACTTCAAAAGCCTGACAAGTAAAAAGGCGATACTCACTCGATCATAGTCTGGATTCTTCACCCAAAAAGGAACCTCCGGGTAAAGATCAAGCAAGGAGCTAGAATCGAACTCTTCGATTGGCCTAACAACTGGATCCTGCAAGTATAGGTTCACCAAAATGCTGAGAAAATTCACTTTCTTAGTAAAAGGGTTCTTCTGCGTGCTTCTGGATTCAAGAACAGTTTTTTGACTAAATGGGATATATAACCAAATGAAGAGTAAAAATTGTGAAAAAATGCAAAAGCTTCTCTCTCTCTCTCTCTCTCTCTCGTTTTGGTGAGATGGGTATCCGGTTAATTAAAAGTTTATCTATGTTTATCTTATATGCACATAGTTTCCAAGTTTCAAGCGAAAACAAAGTATGACGCTAATCACCATCTACATAAACATGATCTTGTATGCCAGAATGAAGATCAAAAGTTTATGTAACTGGCATCCAGATGTTACATAAAATTGAAAGAGGTAAAATAAATTTCAAGGAAGAATAACAAATTCACTTCAAAAGACTACTCAAAAATTCAAGTAGAACAAGCTACAAAATTGCTAAAACCAGGTCAAACCAACACCAGGTTCTAAAGGATTGCAATAAAATAAAAAAAATAAAAAGAATCGAAGGTATAGCCAATTTAGAAGAATATTCACTTTAACTACCACAATCAAAAGTAAGCTATAAAGTGAATATACAATCAAATCACCACTTTTGCTGATATCCACCGAAATGTTGCATGTAAAGTGGGTGAAGCAATTCATCAAACACATAAGGTAGATTATGATTGGTGTACGGTTAATTAGATTTTCCGCGTAGTGTTTTTGGCACAAACATCAGTGATAGATCATTACCTAAAATTAAGCCATATAAGATCATATATATAATGCATTCATGAAACAAATCATCATATGACAATGACTGAGAAATGATTAATTAAAAAATATGAGATGTATTAAATATGTCATTACCTTTACTTCTTTGGGCTCCAAATACATTAATATGAGAAAACCCACAAAAAATCCTATGGGAATTCCAATTCCAAATCCAATAATTTCCAATAAACTACTCAAAAAGCCCATTTTCTATGACAATTAGAAAGCCAGTCTCATTTTCTCTGGAACCAAACAGAGGTTTAAAAGAGATGGGCATTAAACATCAAGAAAGAGCAAGAAAATCAAGGAGACGAGAGAGAGAGAGAGAGAGAGAGAGAGAGAGAGAGAGAGAGAGAGAGAGAAAGGTGGCAAGAAATTGACATGGGAAGGTAACATATGAAGCTTGCATTGAAAAAGACAAAACAGAGATTAGTTGTTCAAAATCCACGTGTCAGTCAATGGAGTATGTTAAGGACCGAAATTACAGTTTTGTCCCTTTGAGTGATGTAACTGCCCTTAATTATAGGGGTGGTCAGAGCAAATTTAAGGATACACGTGGCATAATATAAGTGAGGATAAATAGAGTATGCTTGTGACTTTTTCGATAAAAAATAAAAAAATAAATATTTTATTTCTATTATTACTTTTTTTTTTTAGATAGTTATTTCTATTATTATTTGGATTTGAAGTTTTGTTTTGTTAACAATTAATTTGAGTGTGACACGGGATGGTATGGTGTGGTTAATTCAAAGTTCGAATAAAAAGGTATAGAAAATATTTTTTTTTTTTAAATCAAATTTATTGATTAGATTTATTTTTAATTGTGACTATTATTTTATTAGATTTAAATTTACATTATATTTTTAAAATAATTTTTATGTATTTATAACGTTTTTGTGATTAATTAAATAAATTAACAATGCTCCATCATTTTTTTTTTTATTATTTTGTAGATTAGATAAAGCCATAAGACAAGTTACAAAGATTCACAAATGATTAATGAGGACAAATTAAGCGAAACTTCTTCCATCCAAACAGTCAAAATGACGTCGTTTTGGTAATTTCGAGCCATTTGAGCCACAAAAATTGTGGTCCTCCTGTATATTTTACATCCATTGCATAGATCATTCGTGAAAAATAATAAAGCGATTAGATAATTGTAAGTATATTTTTAAGAAAATAGATGATATATTTTTAAAATGATCGTTTTTGTTTATTTTTAAACTAAACCTTTTTGTTTTTTTCGTTTTATGTTTGTTTTTATTAAGGTCAAGTTTGGCATATTGTAAAAAAGTCAAAAGTTAAAAAGTTAACACTATTTATCAAAAGTCAACAATTACGGCTGCACAACTCTCAATTCTAATTTTTCCCTACAAATTAATTTTTACAATTTTTTATTACATATTTTTTTATAAAAAGTCAAAAAGTTAACCTAAACGTCCATATTTTCTTCCTCAATTTTTTAGTCCAAAAAGACAAAAAGTACACTTATTTAGAACACCTCAAACAACCCCTAAGTTGATGGGTTGTTTGATGAGGTAAGAGTTTTGAAAGAGGAAAACTCTATTTATATATAAAATTCATATAAAAAAAATTGGACAAATTACTCATAAGTCTTTTTTTTGAAAAGTGTGTGTTCTATTTAATTCCAAAACTTTTTGGATAGACCTAAAAGTCTTGTGCCAATTTATCTTTTCCTTTTTCCCTACACCTTACTTCTTTCCTTTATTTTTTTTTCTTTGATATCGGCAAAAACTACACATTCATTTTTTTTATTTTTCTTTCTAATCTATAGTACCCGGTGACCGGTTTACTGGCAACCATAGAGTATCGACTCCTTACTTTGTGCTTACCGACGATAAAGAAGATGCGTTTCTAACGAAAAAGATGAGTAGATCTATTCAGATATGATATAGATCATCTGAGTAGATCTACATCAGATTTAAATAGATCTATGTCAAGTCTGGTTAGATCTAAATAAAAAATAGTTACCGGAATACAAGCATCTCTTTATATTTGTCTCTTCCCTTCGATCTCTCAATTTTTTTATTTTTTCTGTACTACACACTTCTATTTTCCAGTTATAATGGAAAAAATTTTCAAATTCTGAATAAGTTGTTTTTGAGTTTTAGTTACAGGCGGTAAAAACTTTAAAATTTTACAGTTTTAATTTTTTTAGTGCTGAAATAAATCATTTTTTAGAACTGTTAAATTTTATAATTTCATAACTTTCTTTAGAATTATAAAATTTTACAATTTCATTACATTTTTTTATTTTGATAAATAAGGATAAATGCTTAATAGAATCATACTTTGAAATTGTAACATTTTACAGTTTCAAAACTTGTTTAGTTTGATCAATATCAGAGATTATTTGCTTAAACCCTACTGTAACATTTCAGATTTTTAATTATGCTATAGAATTTATACTAATATTATTTAATTTTAGTTCAGAAAATATATGATTTATCATATATATTATTATGTGTAAGTTGATAAAATAATATAGTTATTAAAAGTTTAGGAGTCAAAATATAAATAAATAATTAAGTTAGCTTGGAGATAAGCTTCAATTAATGAAGACGAATAAGAGAGTGACACGTGCCGTTGGCTTGGGGCGCACGAATTGGATTTGTTTATAAATTGGGAGAGTTGATTGACCTGGAGAAGAAAAGGAAAAGGAAGGAGAAGAGAAAAGAGAAAAAGAAAAGAAAGAGAGAAAAGAATGGAAAGAATAATGGAAGTTGAAAGGGTTTTTGATAGTGGAAAGGAAGAGTAAGGTATTGAAGTTAAGGTGAGTTATATTATACCTTGAGTCACCAAAATGTATTTTACTTATGTTTTGACTTACCAAACTCTATTTTACATAAGTTATGTTTTTATTAAAAGTTATGTTTTATAAAGATTTCAGTTACGTGGTTTTATTTCTGAATCCTATTTGCTTAAAAGGAAACCCATGGATATGTCTGTTTTACTTTTAAAGAATATTTGGCAATGACCTTATATATAATTATGTTTTGTAAGTACCACCACGGGAGTCTCACGCCTTGGGGGACTTAAATAACCATTGGTCGCCTCTGTTGACCACTTTGTGGTCCTCTGCTTGTCATGGATCCATCGACCCTGCTTTGTCTGCACCAAAGTCTTTGTCTTGAACTAAGTGCTACACTATTGTGGGAGCCACCTCTAGAATCCGTCGAACTAAGTGCTACACTATCGTGGGAGCCACCTCTAGAATCTGGCTTAACTAAGTGCTACACTATCGTGAGCCACCTCTAGAATCTGACGAGCCACCTCTTGAATCCGTACTGCTTTTGACCGACTTCGCTGACCTCGCTCAGATCTTGTGATTGTGGTTACATAACTTCTGTATTTCAGTTCTGCTACTTAAATGATTTGGTTACCAATTGCTACTTAAATGATTGTTTACCAATGATTTATTTACCAAACTGAGTTATGTAAATATTTTGGCCTAACTAACGATCCATGGTTATTTCGTGTCCCTTATACTCTTGGTATAATATTTCTCACTCTGCCATGTGCTTATAGTTTTTTACCAATTTTCAGGAAACATGCAATTCAGAAATAGCTTTTGGGAAGTCTTAGATGCGGGGCTGCGGAATAGACACACACAGTATTTTTATGATTTTTATATGTAAATATCGACCTTTTTGGTCAATATAATTTTGTAATAAAAATAGAAGCTCCAGTGATTATTTTGGTACCCTTATTTAAATATTTCTTCCGCTTGCGTTTATTTATCTGTTTAAGAATTGGCCGTAGGTAACTCCAGTTACTGGCCATCACGATACTTAACCCTTGGGTACGAGGAGCGGGTCGTGACAAATGGTATCAGAGCAATGGTTTATTAAAAAAAAAAAATTATCATTGGAGCATAGGACACATGCACATTTAAGAAGTGGGATCGCGGGTAATTAATACCGAATTATTATATTTTATTCGTCGATTTAATTATATTATAATTTTATATGATTATATACATATAATAAATTTTTTTTTTTAGTGTTCCTAATTTGTGAAGGATATTAGATATAATAAAAGAAGAGCATGAAAAGAAGGATGTCGGGTTTAAACACCTACCAAAATTATAATATAATTAAATCCATATAATTTTCAGTTCAGTATTGAAAAAAAAAATTTATTTTGATGTTTTTTTAAAAAAATGGATTCAAATTTTAAAAATTATTAATTTTGAAACTATTCCCCATCAATGAAAAGTTCATCTCAAATTTTTTTAATTCTTGCATATAATTCTGTCATTATGTTCTCATTATTATTTATTTTATCATAAACAAAACGAATGAAAAGTTTTTCAAGTCACCCATTATTTCTCATTTCGACCCAAACTAATTTTTGCCAACTAGACAAGTGAGTTATTTTTGGTAAAGTTTTTTTTTTTGAGGTATTAATTTCTATCAGATTAATCATCTAATATATATATTTATCAGAGTGCGCAGCGGATAACTTACACCTGTGACAAATTTCGAGGACGAAATTTTTAAAAGGGGAAAAGATTGTAACATCCCAGATTTTTAATTATGCTATAGAATTTATACTAATATTATTTAATTTTAGTTCAAAAAATATATGATTTATCATATATATTATTATGTGTAATTTGATAAAATAATATAGTTATTAAAAGTTTAAGGGTCAAAATGTAAATAAATAATTAAGTTTGGAGATAAGTTCAATTAATGAAGACGAATAGAAAAGTGACACGTGGCGTTGGCTTGGGGCGCACGGATTGGATTTGTTTATAATTTGGGAGAGTTGATTGACCTGGAGAAGAAAAGGAAAAGAAAGGAGCAGAGAAAGGAGAAAAAGAAAAGAAAGAGAGAAAAGAATGGAAAGAATAATGGAAGTTGAAAGGGTTTTTGATAGTGGAAAGGAAGAGTAAGGTATTGAAGTTAAGGTGAGTTATATTATACCTTGAATCACCAAAATGTATTTTACTTATGTTTTGACTTACCAAAACCTATTTTATATGAGTTATGTTTTTAATAAAAGTTATATTTTAAGTGAAACCCATGGATATGTCTGTTTTACTGTTAAAGAATATTTGACTATGACCTTATATATAATTATGTTTTGTAAGTACCATCACGGGAGTCTCACGTCTTGGGGACTTAAATAATCATTGGCCTCTGTTTGACCACTTTGTGGTCCTCTGTTTGTCATGGATTCACTGACATTTGTTTTGTGCGGACCAAAGTGCTGTGCGGAACTAAGTGCTACACTATTGTGGGAGTCACCTCTAGAATCCGTCGGAACTAAGTGCTACACTATCGTGGGAGCCACCTCTAGAATCCGTCGGAACTAAGTGCTACACTATCGTGGGAGCCACCTCTAGAATCTGTACGAGCCACCTCTTGAATCCGAGTTACTGCCACTTTAGTGACCTCTCGTTTCAGATCTTGTGGTTGTGGTTACATAACTTCTGTATTTCAGTTCTACTACTTAAATTATTTGGTTACCAATTGCTACTTAAATGATTGTTTACCAATGATTTATTTACCAAATTGAGTTATGTAAATGTTTTGGCCTAACTAACAATCCATGGTTATTTCGTGTCCCTTATACTCTTGGTATAATATTTCTCACTCTGCCATGTGCTTATAGTTTTTTACCAATTTTCAGAAAACATGCAATTCAGAAATAGTTTTTGGGAAGTCTTAGATGCGGGGCTGCGGAATAGACACACACAGCATTTTTATGATTTTTATATGTAAATATCGACCTTTTTGGTCAATATAATTTTGTAATAAAAATAGAAGCTCCAGTGATTATTTTGGTACCCTTATTTAAATATTTCTTCCGCTTGCGTTTATTTATCTGTTTAAGAATTGGCCGTAGGTAACTCCAGTTACTGGCCATCACGATACTTAACCCTTGGGTACGGGGAGCGGGTCGTGACACCTACAAAAATTGAAAATAACATATATTTTTTTTCCATTATTGTTGTTTGTTGTTTTTACATTTTTTTCTTCTTTCAATTTATCAATATTTAGCACATTTTGTTATTTTTTTCACTCTAATTTCTTAATTTATTATTATTTTTGGGCAATATTTTAGACATTCCAATGAGTCTCCGGCGATATTCTTTACGTTCAACAAACATTCTAAAATTCCACCGACTTTCGGTAATGTTCTAAACACTTTAGCGATATTTCAGCGAATTCCGATGATATTCCGGCGACTTTCCAGTGATGTTGAACATTTCAGCGAGTCTCTGGTGGCTATCCGACAGAAGTCCAGTGGTGATGGAATGTAGCAGCGTTTTTAATTTTTTTTTTTTTAAAGTATATTTTTTGGTAACAATTAAAAATATATATGACTAATTAGTGCAAGTATTTTGTTTTGGGATTAGATGAGTTTTGAATTTTGTGTATGAGATTTATCAATAAGTTTTTCAAAAAAATTTAACAAGAATGATGTGACAATACAATTATTATAAATAAATTCATCTTTAATTATATTTTGTTTTGAAATGAAAGATTTATAACGAGCCACATCATTTTATATAAAAAATAATGTACAAATTTTTTGTTGGTATAGTATTACTCTTTGAAATATTGTTAAATTATTTTCAACCATTCAATTACAGGCCCACATTCGCCCAATTGTCCAAGACAATGCTCAAATATATTTTTTTAATTAATACTATATACAGATCTTAAATTTGTCACAGAAAAATAAAAACAAGAGAAAAATATTTTTCCAACTAAGCCAGCTAGCATGTTCACCCAAATATAACATAAGAAAATTTCATTCCTGATTTTGGAGCACACAATTCATTTACGCCATGGCCCATGGGAACCCACATCTATTGTTCATATGATATGAGGCTTCAAAGTGAAATTGAAGACATATAATCAGACTCTCTTGATGGGCTTCCAGAGAGTGAATTGAGCCCAAAACCATTTGCTACAGCAACATGCACATCCTATACAAGCCCAACCCAACTGATTCGTAAATTAATTGGACCGGTAACGTAGGTATAAAAGCACACCCCAAAAAAAATAGATAGGATAAACAACACAAATTAAGAAGTAATAATGACACTCACACATGTTTCGTATTAGTACAACATATAAATTATTCACAGAAAAATGCACATTGTGTAATTTTGGATGGGGTTTATATTCGGTAAGGATGAATCAAGTGATGGCAATTTCCTTGGCCCTCTATCCCCCACCTTGTTTCGTGTGAATTTTTCCCATCCGATAAGAAAACAGGAAGGACTAGATTGGCTTCTCTCACCCCCACCTCGTTTACATTAATTAAATAATTTTGTATATATAATTTATTGAGGATAAAACACCAAAACCATATATGTATTTCAATTTTCATATCTCTATCTCTTATTTTTAACTTTTTTAGCTTTATTCTTCATCATTTTTTGTCTCATATACCATGTGATCTCTCTTATTAGAATTGTCCCGTCTTTACTTGCTCCCGACATGACCACTTTCTCGATTTAACATGACAAGGACAAGACATCACAAACCTACCCTCGCGCCATCTTGATCACCTTTTCAATTTTTCCAGTTTAGTAAAGACCAGTATAAAAACGAGACACTACATAAACTTGACTCTTTCCCACCCCGCCCCCATTGTTATTCTTATGCATCATGAACCTCTTTTGTGAAAAAAAAAAAAAAATTGTCTTGATAGCATTCAAATCATGCATTTTTGCTAGGTAAGATGCAATGAACCCAATTCCTCTAAAACAAATCAAACAATTTTATTCTAATCCCCCAATGCGAAACCCCAAAAATCTCAATCTAGTAAACTAAATTACACAAACTAGATTCTTGGCAGCATGGTGACTAGGACCAAGTTGCTTATTACAGGGATTTGTCTCCTCTTAACGGTATTTTTAACTGCCAAAAGCGATTGAAAAATACTATTAGTTTTGTATTTTCAATGGTTAATTATTTTGTTAACATTATTAAAGAGACAAACTACATAAAAAAACGTCTTAGTTTTGTAAGGTTTGTGTCCTCAAAGTTCAATGAATATGTTCAGCTTGCCGAATCCTACTTTTAATTTAGTTGGTGTATTGGCACGTTATGTGCATATAATATATTGTTTTTGTTAAGTTTAAAAATCATAAGAATAATTGAGAGACTTGAGGATAAGAAATCTATAGCTAGTTTGATGCATTGAATTGCTAACAACTAGATTAAGCACGAGAGAGATAACTATTTTCTTGAGATATGTCTTTAAAATGTTCAGCGAATTTTTTTTTATTTTAATATTCGGTTGCACTCTTAAAAATAATGTGTAGTGGTGTTGGTGTGATTGTCGTGGTGGTGGTAGTCAATATGAAAGAGAGGTAGTGGTGGTGGTAATAATGGTAGAGGTATAGGCTCTATTTGGTACAATTTACGAGATTGGTTATAGTTTTTTTTTTTTTTTTTAATACGTGTCACAGTACATCTTATTAATAAAAAATAACTTATATAAGTTCAAAGAAAAATTCAACATATAATCGTATTTCTTATTTTATTTTTTCACTCCTAGACATGTACATTCATTGATGTGAACTCTACATTTATTAGTAAAAAAGGAGACCTATTTGGTATATCTTCTAACAAAGTTAAAACTGATAATTAAAAAATAGAATATGAAAGAACTTCTCTTCCACTTCTCAATAACCAACTTTTTCTACTTACTTAAACCATTTCTGTCTCATAAGTTAATAAACAAAAACTGCACAAAATGCTCAGGCCAGTGGTGACTTTACAATCATTGGAGGGTGTTCAATTAAACACCTTGAAATTTATATATATATATATATATGTAATTAAGTCTAAATTTTATGTTGAGCACCCTAACCTAATTTCTTGAACAATCAATCCAGTTGAACACCTACTCAGCCCACTTCCTTGAACACCCAATCCAACCCAACGCAACTCAACCCATAACCCTTTAATCAAGATATATGTTTTGTGAAGTGAACAAATAACATGTTTTGGAGCTTTGTTTACTCGGCCTGTGCAAAATACCTCTTTAACAAAATTATGTGATTTTACAATTCCCAGCAAGTGTATCAGTTGACTAAATAAAAACTTATTTTGTAACTTAGGCCTTATTTGGGAACATGCTAATTTAGTAATTTTTTAGCTATTTAGCTAAAATATGAGTTAAAAAAAAAAAATGCTTGGGATGACTTTTTGATTTTTTACGAAAAGATGTGCAAAAAATAGAGAGAAAAGAAAATCTTTGACTTTTGGTATGAGTTGTTGACTTTTTGACTTTTTAGCAACTTTTTAACTTTTTAGCTAAACCGGCCTGTTGCCAAACGAGGCCTTACTGTACAGATCAACCATAGAGAAATCAGATTATACAAGAAGAAAGAGAGAAAAAAAAAACTCATTTTATCATTCTAGTGATAAAAACAAAATATATTTATGTAAATTTTTGTATCTACAATTTATTTTTTGAAACACTAATATCAATGTATTAGAATTTCATTTATTTATTTATTTGTATGTGATTTGATAAGTCTAAAGAAATTAAAATTTTAAATGTCTATCTTAAAAAATATTCTTAGAGTACCTACTGTGAACATCCTAAAAGAAAATCCTTGAGTCGCCATTGGATCCGACATAAATTTTCAAAATAAAAAGATGAAGTTATGATTAGTTCCATAAGTTGAACCAAACAATTACAAGAGAACGAGTACTTTTAATTTTTATTTTTTACTTTTGACTTACAAGAAGGCACACTAAAAATAATCCCGTAGTGGTGATAGTAACGGTGACAAAGGCATTACTATGATTCTAGTTTGAAAAAACATTTTTTACTTTTAAAAAAATAAAAGTATTTCTCAACAAAATTTTGGATCTTTTTTTTTTTTTTTTAACTTTATTATTCGTCACACTAAGGGAAAACATAAGCTAGGGTTAGAGGTACGGTTTTTCTAGTTAATTAGCAGGGGGTGTGATCCTAGATAGACAATGTTTTCTATTATACAGGATTATAGTTAGGAATGTGATTAATTAACTTGTGTTGTCTTTTAATAATGCCCTTGCTATGATCAACATGCTGCTAAATTATTGATGTTATATTCATAAATTATTAGAGCACCAGATGGGAATACCAAGAACTCTGTTTATGTCCCTGCAGTTAGGTTCAACCAAACAGACCCTACGTTGCTGCTGCACATCTGACAGTTTCTCCCTTCTTTCATAAAGTTAATTAACTAATTAAGACTGCTGCTCTTGCTAATTAAACAAATAGCAATTAAAATATCCTACCAACTCTCAATATAAACTCTTTTAAGGATATAGCATACTACAGTGATCAAATACATGATAAATAAATAAAAAGATTTTTTCAAAAAAAAATGTGATTAAATGAATTGACTTTTTTTTTTTTAATCATCTTGATGGGGGGTTGGTTAAGGGATTGGATTGTCTCCGATTAAGTTAAGGGATTTTTACAGGCTAGTCCTATTTTCAAGGGTTATTACCTAATAGGTTCTTAATGGAGACTCTTTTACCCATAGGTCCTGAACATTTTTATTTATTCCATTTTTGCCCTCTGTTTTATACTCAGTTCTGTGAGATAAAAGATGAAAAATGAAAAAAAAAAAGAAAAAAAAAAAGAAGCTCTCTCTCTCTCTCTATACACATTCCTCCATCAACGACCATCGCCATCTCTACCGCTGCCGACCACTACCACCTCCAATGTCATCATTGCCGGCGACCTCAACTCGTATCTTCTTCCACTATTTGTTTAATTGCTTCCACCTTCACCGATGCCTTCATCTCCACTGCCACCAACGTCTTTGCCTCTACCTCCACCGTTGTTGCCGACCACTGCCGCCTCCACCTTTATAGTCGTCGTCGTCGTCGCCTCCACCTCTAGATCTAGGATCTAGGCTCTTTGCCGCTGGGTCTTCTCTCTCTCTCTCTCTGTATATTGGGAGAAGATCTCAGTGATAAATCTGTTTAAACCAGTAATAAATTTGTTTAAACTAGTGATAAATCAATGACAAAATTATTTAAATCATTGATAAGTTTATTTTTACGAATTTATCACTGAAATTTATCATTGTTTTAAATAGAGATAAGTTTGTTTTTGTGAATTTATCACTGTTTAAATAAGTTTGTTTTTGTGAATTTATCACTGAAATTTTTGAGTTACAGTGTTGAGTCTAGGGGTAAAAATGAAAAACACTGCTTGAATTTTTTGGGTAGGACCTGCTGGGTAATAAGACCGGTCCATAGGACCGACCCATAACTTCCCCTTAAGTTAATTGAACCATTTAGTCCATCTCATTGTGGGTTCATTTCGAGCCCATCTTAATAATCTAAACTCATTTTGTATAGTCCACGAATAAAAAAATTTAAGGAGACTTACGTATAGGTCTTAATAGGTGAATTTATTGTCCAATAGATCCTATGATAATTAATGACGTTTTTCATCAAACACTATTAAAAACGTTTATAATTGTTAATTTTCAGCGACAATTTGAAAAATTTGTCACAAGAAACATCACTAATTATAAGTTTTAGCGATAGTGTAAAAAAATTGTCACAAAAAAAGTCACTTATTTTTAACTTTCAGCGACAGTTTGAAAAATTCGTCACAGAAAAACGTCACTAATTGTAAGTTTTAGTGATACTTTATAAAAATCGTGACAAAAAAAAGTCACACTGTCAATTTTTAGTAGCATATGCAAAAAATGTCCTAAAAAATTATTCTTAACAATAATTTTACTAGGACCTATTTTCAATAGGATTTTATGAGAATTAAATTTAACTATAAAAACCTATTGGTAATTTATCTAAATATCTATGCCAAAAATCAACTTGATCTGATATCGGTAGCCACTTAATCTAATCGCATTTGTCAGAAAAAAAAATAAACAGATATTGTCTAAAATCATACTATCAATTTATTATTCGTCCAAAAATAAACAATAAATATGATTTTTAAAATAAATTGTCTACTATTTAAGACAAATAGAATGAAATTATGTAATTATAATTAACATATCAATTTATTTTTTTTGGGTGAATAACAAACTACATGGTTAGCTCCACTAGCCCAAACTACATCCTTTTATATAATAATTTAAATTTATTTGTTTGGTTGTGTAAACTGCAAAAAAAAAAAAAAAAAAATTGTGACTAAAAAATGAGTAAATAATTTGGAGAACAAAATAAATTATTTGGAGTAGCACGATTTTAGTTGGATTGGCATTAAAAAAAAATTAGAAGCCATGTGCCTTGAAAACGATTCATAAGACTTGTTATTATGCTTAAACTATATTCTAATTTTTCTTAGTATTAAATTATTTTGTTTTACATTTTTTATTGATTGTTTCATTGTTTTTTTTTTAAATTTTTTTATAAAGTTGACCTACTTTGGTAGTTGTTATGGTTTTAAAATTAATTAACTTAGATAGCTTAATGTTGTAAATACTTGAGTAAGTTGTTTTGTATGTTTAAAATGTTTCGTCATTCCTTATGTGTTACTTAAACTTAAATTTTAAGCTCGTCATTTGTTACATCATATTATTTTCATAAATAAATAAATTAATAAAAAATGATATGTAAGCTTATTGCTGGTCACTGAGATCAATTAATATTAGAGTTGACTGATCAATTAATATTAGAGTTGACTCATAATACTGACCAATTAGAGCTAAACATGTCAATCATGTTCTAAACCGCTAGTCAATCGCGTTCTAAACCGCTTGTCAATCACTGTGTGCTTGAATCAGTACTTATTCAAGAAGAGCTCTAGTAGGGTTTTGGTTTTCAATTAAAAAGTTAATAAGGTAAATGTCATATTTAAATTATAATTATTTTTTTAAAAAAAAAATTAAAGTTAAAAAGTTTATCTAAATGAGACTTTTTAGTACCAAACTAAAATAATTAAAACGTCAAAAAATCAATTTACATTCCAAACGAAGGCTATATGTGATATTATTATAGATTTTTCATTATGGCTGTGTTAGTATTTTTTTAGAGTTCATTACTTAAAAATTATATTTATAAATATCATGGCAGTTCAAGTCTTATTTAAAAAAATTTAAACCAATGAGTTTTATTTAGTAAATTTAAGAATATTATCAATTTTTTTCAATTTTAAAAATTAAGAATATTATCAATTTTGCATAATAATGTTCTAGATAATTGTTTCACTAACTGATAAAAAAAAGAGAGAGAGGGGTTGTTTGGAATGTTATAAGTAAGTGCACTTTTTGACTTTTTAGACTAAAAAGTTGAGGAAAAAAAAATTGTTGTTTAAGATAATGTTTAACTTTTTACGAAAAAATATGTATTACAATTTTGTATAAATTAGTGTATAGGAGAAACTTAGGCAAAGTAGGCAGTACGATGGACAGAGTAGTGTATAGGAGAAGCTTGTCTCATTTTCGGATATTGAATTGGACAGTGCTGTTCGGACCGTAAGGACCCACCACAGGTCTCGTTTTACTAATCGGAACCGTTTAATATGTAGAACTCATTGAGTACTATATGATTGTAAAAAATCACGTTAATCGGATATCGATAGCTATCTGATCGAATTAATTTTTTGTCAACCGTTAATTATAACACCATCTATTTTTTATACAAAATTGATTTGATCATGCAGTTAGCGATATCCGATCAACGTAATTTTTATAATCAAATATTACTCGACGAGTTCTACTTATTGAATGTTTCAGATTATCAAAACGGGACCCGTGATGGGGCCCCATGGGCCGAACAACACCGTTTTGTTTTCTTCTCCGCATGTTCCCTTTATACAAACAGTGGGCAGCTAAAGTACAACTCACGTGACATGTGAGTTGTACTTTTTTTTGTAAAATTAATTTTTTATATTTTTTTTGATAAATAGTGATAACTTTTTAACTTTTTTAATAACTTTCTAACTTTTTGACTTTTTTGAGGTATGTCAAACCAGCCCTAAACATTTTTGTCTTTCTACTTATTAGTTTGATTCAACTATCCAATAAAATCGAAAAAATTATTAATTTTTTTCAATTTTAAAACTGAGAAGTTTGTTCATTTTTAATTTTTTTTTTCAATTTTGCACATCAATATTCTATCATCATGCTCCTTCATTGTTTGAAAGACAATTTCGACTTTTAAAAATTTAATAAGACTTGGAGGTTCAAAACATCTTAATTAAGATTTAATAGTGAATAAGTTTATAAATTAGGATGTGTGTATAAATGCCTTTTTTTTCTTTTTTTTTTTTCTTCTTTTAAGCTTCATTTAAATCTTGATTCTCACAGATGCAACTAGTCCATTTTTTATTGAAGGTGTAAACCAGAAGTAGGTGTAAGTAATAAAGACACACCATGTACCACAAACAAAAGGTAAAGGTATGTAAAGTGTAAAAGTAAAGATAGTATAAAAAATGTAAAAAAATGTAAGGTGTAAGGTATAAAAGGTGTAAGTATAAGGTGTAAGTGTAAAGAATAAGGTGTAAGTTGCACACCATAACCAAACCCTTTTTTATTTTATTTTTTCTCTTCAATAATTACTGCATCAATATTATAAAATTAAAATTTTTTTTTTTAACCCACTTATTTTTCTAGTACTTACTAGTTTTTACATGAATTGCACAACTTCCATTGCCTAATCACGAAGGTTTGCCCTTTTATGTTTATTTAAGTTCTTCTAGAGAAGGAGAACAATTTAGGAGTGTGTTGTATATTTTGGCACCACTCCAAAAAATAATACAATAATATATAAATAAAAAAATTCAAAAAAAAGTACAAATAAATGCAATCATGCCAGTACAAAATTTATCTTGATAGCGAATGGACCCTATTCAAAATAAAACATAAAATTTTAGAAATTTTTTAGAGAAAAAAAAATTGATTTGAAGAGTAAATAAAGTGCTTGTCTATTGTATAAAACATGTTATTAGCAATGAAATTAGATGAGTAGAAGTCCAAGTGAACAAAGAAAAACTAATTACAAGAACCATCTCAACCACCAAGAAAGCCCCAAGTGTAAATGGAACCATTGATTCCAAAACCTATGAGAGCGAAAGGTAGAAAATAAATAGATGAAGAGAGTTGTGTGTGGCCTACCTTTTTGGCCATTTTGAGGACAAGATTGCATCAAAAATCTTTTGCAAGTTTGTAGCTTTCTCTAGCGACAATTTACAAGTCTTTATATATATCAATTAGTAAAACATAGTCAACTTAAAACCCAACCAGGCTCTTATCATTTGGAGCTTAAATTTGATGGAACTGAATCGATTGCGGAAGATTGATAAAAATTTTGATTTTATTATATTTTAAATTTTTAAACATTAAAAGATAAGCGATCAATGATACATGTTTTCAACCAACAAAATCAAAGAAATTTGGTTCAATGCTAAATTTTTCTTTAAACCCAATAGAACCAAATTGCTTACCCCACCAATTCTTGTTTATCATTCGAAAAAATTACATATAATTTACCTCTAGGGTTTTAATTTTTCTTTTTGCATCTAATTGCTTCAATTGATAAAAATCACTATATAATTTTTTACAAAAAATAATCACGTAATTTTCATGTTCCCATTTTTTATGGACAAAATAATAATAATAAAAAAGTTGCTTCAATTCACATTGCAAAAATTGTTAAAGGTCATGCACAAGGGCTTTCTTGTAGCTCCATTTTTCAAAATTTTTGAAGTTCATACTTTTAATAATTGTCATGTAGAATGGTTTTTAAGAGAAGTTGAACCTAGACTAGAAAAAATTTAGAGACTAGGGGACCACCCTAGAGTGAAAACTTGATGAAAAAGTAAAAACAATGAAAAGTGAAGTGGAAAAAAAAAAAAAAAAAATTTCTTATATGCATTTGGTGAAGATGAAATATTTTGGAAAAATTACTAATAAGTGAGATAATATTAAAGTAATTATATTATAGATGAAATATTTTTTTGCAAGTCTGATATACAAAAAATATTTACACCACCATGCAAATGAGATCAACTCCAATGCAAAATTTTAAATTTTTTTAATATAGTAAAAAAATTAAAAAGTGAGATAATACAAAACATAAAATGACAATTTATTTCTCACTATAAAAAGTATTATTTGCAGTGCATACTATAAATTCGTAATTGTAACTTTTATCACAGATTGACATTAACCCATCACAAAAATATTTGTAATTTTCACCATAAAAACTATACATGTAGATTTTTATGTAGTTTGAATTTCCACAATTTGTTTTTATACAATTCTGATAAACATGTAAGGTTACACCAAATACATAAATATATTTGTACCGTACACAGTAAAATTGCAATATCATTAAAATAAAAAGTTACGTTTAGTAGAATTTTATAAATATGATTTGAGAGTATGAGTTATATTTTAAATTTGTGAGTTTTGAAATTCTAATTTAAGTGTGAAAAATTTATTTGATGAAAGAGTTTTGAATTGAGTGGAAAATTTTTGATGTGACATAATATTTGATACAAAAATTTACAATTCATAACCAAACATACAACTCAAAATTCTATTAAAACACATAAAAAAAATTTTAAAATTTGAAAAATATTTTTTTCGAATATATAAAAATTAACATATGTCAATTGTAAAAAAAAAAAAATTACACTGTTTTGGTCAACCGGCTGGACGACCAGTGGGATGACCGGTTAGGCCAAATTTGAAAAAAAAAAATTTGAAAATCGCGCTTGAAACAAGAGTTTTCTGCAGAGTCTTCTTTTGATTGTGGAAATACAATTTGAGAGTAAGAACCAAACATAAAATTAAAATATGTGGATAGAATTATATTTCCAAAATTGTTCCAAACAAAGCCTAGGACTTGTTTGGTTTGTGTTTGTAGAGTAGTTTTTGAGATAAAAAGTACGAAAACTTGTTTGGTTTGCCTTTTTTCAAAAATGATTTTGAAAAATTATTTTGAGAAGAATGTTTTAAAAAAAGTGATTGATTTGATGTGTATGAGAGAGAGAGTGTGTGATTTTGGAAAGAAGCAAACCAAACAAAATTTTGAGATTTTTTTTAAAAAAATTTATTTAGTTTGATTATTCTTAAAAATTTATTTGTAAATTTTTTTTTTTAAAAACAAACCAAACAAGGCTTTATCATTGCTCCATTAAAATATAATTTTAAAAGAAGAAAAAAAAGAAGGAAGGCCACAAAAGGACGAGATAGAGAGTGGTGGTGGTGGTGGCGGCTGCAAACACAACAAAACAAGATGATGATGAAGCATGGTTAATGACACTGCGCCTCCGTACAATGGGATTTCCATCACCATGCGGATTTGACTCCATTCACACATGGTCTATAAAAGTATAAAATTACAATAATCTTTCATGAGGTTTTCATTTATTACAATTCTACCCTATAAATTAGCTAAAACTACACTAATCTCTCTTGTTAAAGTTTGTTAAGGTATAATGTGCCATTTTGGGAAGAAGCTACTTTAGCTTGTGTTTTTGGCTTGTGAGAAAAAAGTCAACTTGTCCAAAACGCCTGATTTTACATTTAGCAAGTAACAAAAAAGTTATCTTGTGAAATTACCTAAATACCCTCTATGTTAACAAATTATCTATAATTTCAAAGTTTGGCAAGGGTATATTGGTCATTCTATTTTGATTTGATGTCATAAATAAATATTAAACCAAAAATAAAAAAGTCAGCTTTTTATCAACTTCCCAAATCACCTCCAAAAAAGCCAAAAAACTTAATAAAAAGCCAAAAGTCAGCTTTTTATCAACTTCCCAAAACACCCCAATAATGTTATTGGAAATCACTTTTTTTAAAAACCATATTATTTTTTAAATACAATCTACATTATATAAACTATTCAAAATAAATTAAATATCGGTATCGCACACCTAACATTTGGATAAAAATGTAAGATATGTGTATGATATTTTCTATCATATTTTATTTATTTATATTTAACACTATTATTAAATATTATTATGAAATGAGTAAATTGTCTTTTTAAGATTATATTATATATAGTACAATTTTATTTCAGATATGGTTATAAAAACATAATCATTTTTTTTGTCAAGTTTAAGTACTCTTAAATTGGAAATTTGATAAATCTAAACTCTAAGGTCATGTTTGTTTGGGCGGACTGGATTAGCATTCCCATGACTAATAGTTCTAGGACTACGAATGTGTTGGATTATGTATCCTATCTTAACTAATAATCAAGTTTAAAATAATTAATCCGTACTTCAATTGTTTAACCAAACATTAGATTAATAATTTTATTGGACTATTAATCCAATCCCAAGCTCATGTCCACCCAAACAAACATGGCCTAAATATGCATCCATATTCAACACCAATACCTGAATCATGCAACATAAACAATAATTATTATTTCTAAATATGATAAATATTACATGTAAACCTACTTTAGTCGTGTTAAAAATAATAATATTTCATGAAATTGTGAACTTATTTGCCTTTTTTTATTTTAAACTTCTATATAGGGACAACTTAGAAAGCTAGCTAAAAGTTAGTTTCTAGTTTTTAATTCATTTTGAATCATATTACTTTTTTACATTTTTACACATAAAAGGATAAAAAAAATAAAAAAAATTAACTTTTAACCAATTTTTTAAATTACTCCATAGTTCATATTTATCAAAAATGTAAAAACATTCTCGTAAAGGAGTTTGTGAATTACATTTTTGCTCAATTTGAAAAAATAATTTCAACTTGAATAAATAATAAAAAAATATTATATATGCTTACAATCCATTCCCAACATTAAAAATCATAAAAATCAATAATTACATTTCCATTCTACTTCAAAAATCATCATCCAAATAGAGACTAACATGCATCTTAATCTGTAGGTGGAGTGAAAAATGTGAAGTAACATCACCTTGACCTTGGTTTCTATTTTCTTTTCAATGTTTTGGGCAAACGTATGTGATATTTATTCACTAATGAGTACCAACTTGCCAATCAAAACATTTCCTCTAAAAACAAACAATAATAATACCAACACTGGTGATGTTGACTTGTTGAGAAACAAACAAACAACATAAGTCTTGAAAGATAGTGGGAACATTTCCCTGTGAGAAGATGAGTGAATTAATTAGCCATTAATTTAATTTAACTTCTAACCCTGTCATTAATAAATATCAATTCTACACTTTATACAAAAATGATTGGGATCCCTAATTTTGAGAACCTTCATGACTCCTAAAATAAGGGTTGTGCTACATTTCTTAATTTTTGGTCCCTTAATCTCCTTAAATTTCAAACCAAGGTAAAAAAAATAAAAATAAAAATATGTCCAAAACGACGTCGTTTTGGGCATTAGGGGGATTAGGAGGGACTTTTTTAGGGGGACAAATCATTTTCCCTAAAATAAATTGGATCACTCATGTATTTGCTTTTTTTTTTTTTTCAATCTCTCTCACATGAGCGATTCAGATCATTTTGGGAGTCATAAATTCTTAAAATTAAGGATCTCAATCATTGTTGAAATTTCATAGTAATGTCTATATATTTATGCATGAAAATAACTTCACCGTGCAGTTTATGTGGTCCATCTCGATGATTTGTATAGTTTATTTTTTAAGATTTGTTGGATAAATCATTCATTTTATAAGGTCTTTGAAAATTGATTATTTTAATTAACTATTTTGATATTTTTACAAAAAGATGTGTAATAAATAGAAAGAGTGATGTGATAATTTATAATATTTTTTTAACTTTTTAGCTAAAAACTATTATTCCCCCCAAACATAACTTTAAAATCAAATTAATCGAATATCGATAGCATCACAATCAAATCACATTTTTATTTTTGAAAAAATGAATGGCACATTATCAGAATTGGTTGTTCATTTCAGAGAAAAAAATGATCCAATTGTGAGATGGACTGCACAGAAGTTTTGTTTCCTTTCTCTATATTTATAACTAAAATACTTATCTCCATGTTTAATTTTTCGTTAAACTTTTCTTTTTTCATAAGACAGAATGTTAACAAGTTAGTAAATTAGTTTATTATTAATTGGCATTCGATATTTTTTCATAAATTTAAACTTGAATGTCTCCCTCACCATTTAATTGAATATTATAGTTTGAGCGGAAACCTCATCCTTCCATATCTTATATTAAAAAAATAAGTATATTACACATGAGCTAGTATAAAAAAAAATTAGAGTCCAGATTTTCTCCTTACTCTCTCTCCTTATCTCCATACTAGCAATGGTAGAGATGCATTTTAAGATAATTCAACAATCCAGATCTGACTATTTTAAAAAATAAAAATATTAAACAAGTCAGATCTGAACCGTTGGATCATTTTAGAATGCATCTCTACCGTTACAAGTAAGAAAGTAAAGTGAGAGAGCAAGGAGATGATCTTAATTCAAAAAGTTGATACCAAAATTAGTTACCATCTAAAGAGATTGGTAGAAAGTAAAATGGTGAAAAAGGACAATGGAATATTTTTTTTTCTGTTGTGTAAATTTGATTAAAAAGCAAGTTTTGGAATAAAGTTGTAGGAAATTTGTGAAGTAAAAAAACAAAGACGTAACAACTTTACTACGTCATGAGATTTTTTTTATTATAGTATTTTTTGCAAAAATATGAAAACAAAGTTACCATCAATATGAGTTCTACAATCTTTTTGTCGGTTTGGCAAACTGTTTCTAAATTCAAAATTTGAGGGTTTTTTTTTAAACTCCTTTTTTTAAGAACCATTCAAAATTTGTTTTTGTTCAAAAAAAAAAAGAAGAAAAATCATTATTTTTTTAGCATTTTTTATTATTTTATTTCCAAAAATACAAATAATAAAAACAAAAAGTAAAAATGAAGAAAACAAAAAACAACTCTATTTTCTTGTTTTTTTCACCAATCCCATGCTTTAAGAAAACGCATTTTTTTAAAAAAAAAGTTTCTGCAATTTTCACCTCTTTAGGCCTTGTTTGGGAAGGTGTTTTTTAACAACAACAACTAAAAAAAACTAAAAAACCGGTAGAAGTTATCAAATTATCCTTTATATTTTTTTATACATATATTCATAAAAAATAAAAAATCACAACAAAAAAAGAAACCAATTATCAAATGAAAAATTATTAGTTGGCCTTGAGACGCCACGTGACTATACTTCATATTAATCATAATTCAGTATTGTCATGACCCGAACCCACCCCCATAGATTAAGGTCATAACCGGCCAGTAATCATGAGATTACCTACGGTCTCAAACCTGATATCAATTACTAATATGGGGCTAGATGCGGAAACAAACTTAAAAATTTTGCTCGATAAGCTATGCTTACATGACATAACAAAACATTTCATATATACTTAATAATAATTCACACCACATATCAGTAGTTAACATCTTGTATACCTAGGATCATTCAAACACATAGTCAGCTAAACCAAAAGCTTATGCACATAATCGGTTTATCATGACCAATAGAAATAGCAAAATGAATAGAAAAGATCATAAACAAAGCCTCTTGTGCGAGGCACTTGGGTTGACTTCAAAAAACTTGGGTTCCTTTCTTAAATTCCACTAAGGCTGGGGTTAAACATCCCTTTGCTAATCTACATACATATAAATGAGAGTGAGTTAACGCCTAGTGAATAATATCAAAATAAAGAGGTTAATAAATGAGATTCGTTTATAAATGACTAATACTTATAATGTACATATTTGAACCACTATTCTCATTCACATCAGATTTACAAATCTTAACAAAACAAAACGACCTTAGGTCAAACACATCATGTCCATATGCAAAACGACCTCAGGTCCAATTCTTATATAAAACAATACGACCTTGGGTCCATCTATACGAAACGACCTTTGGTCCAACCAACTCTCTATTCAAAACGACCTTTGGTCCAATTCGAACACATCAAACGGCCTTGGGCCCATTCTCTTTACATTCATATCCATGCGTGTTTCATATTCATGATCATGATCCCTTTCATTTAAACAGCCTTTGGCCCATCACGGTATTCTAACATATCAAATGACATATTCAAACGGTTTTTGGCTCATCTTTGCATTCATGTCTAACGGCCTTTGGCTAAATTGTTCATGTCCGACGGCTTTTGGCCCAATCGTTCATGTCTGACGGCCTTTGGCCTAATCGTTCATATCTGACGGCCTTTGGCCTAATCGTTCATGTCCAACGGCCTTTAGCCCACTCATTCATGTCCAATGGCCTTAGGTCCAATTCAAATATATCAAACATATCAACGGCAAACGGTAAACGGCCTTATACAAAATTAGGCATATAGAATACTTATTCATATTTCAAATTAACAAATCCATGAAGCTTATACAGAAGTAGCATTTGGAAGGTAACATACTTGAAAATTTATTTACTAAGATATTACTCACAGTGTTCTGCTAGTGGATTTGCCCTTGAGCTCGACCTTACGCATTACATAACACATATGGGTCACAAATGATTCAATCCGTTCTTAATTCATACAGTCCTCTTATGCTTCTTTCTTATCCTTTTAACTCATTCACAATGCCCAATGCATGTCTAAGAGTGTTTAAAAATGAAAGAGAACGGAAAATGAAACATATAGCTACTTTTCAAAATTTCAGAAACAAGGCTCCCCGCTTGAGCGGACCCCTTTTGGTCTGCAAAAATACTGGTTGCCTTATTTTTACGCTCGAGCGTGAATTTGGGCGCTAGAGCTGAAAGTCATGCTACATGGCTCTCCGTTTGAGCGGACATCAATGTCTGCAAAAGTTCTGGGAGCTCGCATTTCACGCTCAAGCGGCGCTTTCCTCGCTCAAGCGGACATGCCAAATTTTGGGTTTTCCAGCAAGTTGTTTGAGTTTTAAACTTGCATTCAAACTTATGTTTCTTGCATATTATGACTCATAGCTCTCATATATATTTACTAACATGATACAAATACCAAATTACAACATTATGAAGTTCAATTCCCATAAATCAATTACATGCATGCCTCAAATTATTCCAAACTCATCACTAACATAACAAATTTATACATTCAAGACTCATACCTCCATGATTTGCACTTGCATGTGGGATATCCCCTTTATCCTTAACTTAATTGGTGAAGAGATGATAAAAAACATGGACTTCAATCAAAATTTAACATGGATTACACACTTTATACTCAAACATGGATATTCATAGCAATTTCTTGCATGCATGCATCTATTGACTTCAAATTCATCAATTACAACTCAATTCTTGTTCTTGGTCACATAATTACTTGAATTCACAAAATTACAAACTCAAACTTATGAATCCACTCACCTAGGAACTTCAATTCTTCCAATTATAGCTAAATCTTGAGCTAATCCCCTCAGTTTCTGGAGCTTTCTTGAAGTTCTTCAATGTTTGCCCCTCTCTCTCTCTAGATTCGACCCTCTCTCTTTCTAGAGAGTTAACTTTCAGGTTTTGAACTCAAGCCCCCAAAATAAGAGTGTATATTGCCCCTTTATATAGGCTCCCTTAATCACATTACATTAATACTAATTTAATTGAGCACTATATCATCAATTTAATCTATTTTATCTGATCCGAATCAATGTTCAATTAAATTTCACTGTAGGCTCTAAAAATTATGCTAACCACAATGGCGTAAGCAATTTCGATTTCTGTAGCCGATAAGGCCTTCAATTTAAATTCCAAAGCAGAAAATCAAACAAATTTTTCTACGGTGAACAGATACAAAGTCAAAACCACATATAATCATGCAATTAACACCCAAATTCAAATTAAGCACGTAGTTACAAACATAAGCATGATTAATTAACATAGTACAGGGCAGGGTTATCACAAGTATACTCTTTATATTCCCCAATCATTCAATACAAATTTATAAACCTTACAATTTTCACTAATCACAACATCATTAGAGACACACATAATGGTCCTAAGGCCCATCAGTAACTTCCCTTATCAAACACCTTTTATCTTATCAAAAACTTTCGGGTGTATTTGGTTTGTGTTTGTAAAGTAATTTTTGAAATAAAAAAATACAAAAACTTATTTAGTTTGTCTTTTTCTAAATATTCTCTCTAAAATAATTTTGATTTTTTTGTAGAGTAGTTTTTGAGATAAAAAGTACAAAAATTTATTTGGTTTGTCTTTTTCCAAATATTCTCTCTAAAATAACTTTGGTTTTTTTTGTAGAGTAATTTTTGAGATAAAAATACAAAAACTTATTTAGTTTGTATTTTTTCAAATATTCTTTCTAAAATAACTTTGAATTTTTTTGTAGAGTAATTTTTGAGATAAAAATACAAAAATTTGTTTGGTTTGCCTTTTTTTCAAACATGTTCAAAAGTAATCATGGAAGTTGAATAACCAAACACATTTCTGAGATTTTTTTTGAGAAAATCTGTTTAGTTTGATTACTCTTAAAAAAGTATTTGTAGAGTATATTTCTAAAAAATTTATCCCAAAATCAAATCAAACAAGGCCTTCCTCTCTTAAAAAAATAAAAATAAAAAAATAGAAAAAGAAACAACGTCGTTGAAGTTCCAGGTCATACTTAGGGTTGGTTTGGAATGTCCAAAAAAAGTGTATTTTTTGACTTATTGGTGGGTTTGGGTTGAGTTTGATGTGATGTGTTAGAGAGGTAATGTGATTTAAATAAGATGATGTGACTTAAATAAGATAATAACTTTTTGACTTATTTAATACATATCAAACTAGCCCTTAAGTCCAGAAAATATTTTCTCGGAAGCTTAAAAATTTTCTGGGAAATTTTTTGAAAAATGCTTCGAACCCCCACTGGGTGTCTACCCCCAGTGAAGTGGCGCTTTATGATTGGATAAAAAAAAAACTATTTTATTTATTTATTTATTTTTTTAGAGTTTCAGTCAGTGAGAGTGTGACACCTCACTGGGGGTGCGACTCCCACTGAGATCTGCAGCAAGGTTAGCCATCTGGCACCATAAATTTGGGGGAAGAGTTAAAAATAAATAAATAAATAAAAAGAACAGATTAGAGAGAGAAAGTGTCCAGTATAATTTTAGAGAAAGAAAATGTATCTATCTATCTATGCCTTTAGCAGATATATAAATAGTACAAATGAAATGAAATGAATGAAATGAAAATAAAAACTATCTATGCCTTTAGCAGATATATAAATAGTACAAATGAAATGAAATGAATGAAATGAAAATAAAAAGTAGATTAAACGTTGCCTTTTACAACCTTTTCTCACTCCATACATTACTCTCTCTCTCTCTCTCATAGTATTTATACTCCTATTTACTTCTTCTCTCTCTACACTCTCAGCTCAGAACTCTCTTTCTCTCACTAGAGTTCAATTAACTCGAGGCTTCATAAAAGCCCTCTCTGATCTACTGTGTAGCACTGAGATTGGGCAGAATCGAAGAAAAAAAAAAAAAAAAAAAAACTCCTGAAGAACACGAAGAAGAAGAAGAAGGTAACACCACCAACAACAATATTCTTGGAAAGACCTAATTATAGATATGTATATAGCTGTAGCATATTCTATACAATCAAATGTTGAATCGATGTATATATATACACACGCGTATGTGCAATAGATCCATACCAGTTTCAGTCAATTCGGTGCAGATGATGGTCTCTGCTCCGTTTCTAGGGTTTGGACTCTGTTTTTTCTGTTTTTGTTTTTTGGAAACTGTTTTGTTGTTATTTGGTGATTTGGGTAGTACAAGAAAGATCTAAGCTTTTGGGTTCTGGCATTTTGATAATATCTGGGTTTTTAGTATTGAATTTTTTTTATTATGTCTTACAGTTTTATGACAGTATGGTTTGAATTTTTTGTTTTTACATTGCCGTTTAATGTAATTTCGACAAGTGTAATTGTAGAATTATATGTAGATAAGTACGATCATAAAAGTGAATCTCATTAATTTTTTAAAACTTGTGTAAGTCAACTCATTGAACTGCTCTATTGCCAGTAAATTAGGTGGTTTCATCATATATAGTTAAGTTTGTGAATGGTCTTGGGTTAGGTCCTATTAAAGTGTTGATCTCGTTACGTTTAGTACTTATTCCATGTTATAGAATTTGGATTTTAGACAGTAGTTTTCTTTAATTTTGATTTATTTTCAGTATTTGCCTTGTTGATTCAGGATTGGAAGTTTGATCTGTGGTTCAAAGAGAGAGTGTTTCGGCCATATGCAACTTTGTGGAGCTTGTGAAATACAAAAAATTTCGGTTGTTTCCTTCTTGTGAACTTAACTCTTGGGTGGAATTTTGCCTTGGTATGTTAGTGCTCTAGTCATATCCAGAACATGAGAAAAGAAATTCAGGAGTATTTATTGGAACATTCAGCATTAGCATGAAGGTGGTTTTGATTTGGAGCAGAACTAGAGTTAAAGTTTTGCTATGTCAGCTGTTGTCATGTGACTAAAACGATTTTGTGGGCAGCTGTTTAATTTGATCTGGGCAACTTAGCACAGTTATTACAGTGGTCTGCCAGATTTTCTTGCTTGAGTAGTTGTATTGTTTGTATTCTCTGAAGATGGTGAGCAGTGTGGTCATATTGTCAAGTTTGACTTTATTTTGAATGAGTGATGAAGATTGGTGTTCTGCACTGAAAGTACATTTTTATTATGTAGCTGTGTACTTTATTGAGCTCAATAGTTGCTGGGAGGTTCTTCTGTTACTTGGAAGAGTTAGTTAACTATTAGTGTATAGCTCTGAATTCCTATTTATGTGAAGAGTCGAACAACATGGACACTGAAATTTTGACTCCTAACCATCAGCCAGGCATTGGTCAGCGGTTACTTCCAGCAGTTGTACCTGTGCTTTTAATTGCGATAGGATACGTTGATCCAGGAAAGTGGGCTGCTGCTGTTGAGGGAGGAGCACGTTTTGGGTCTGATTTGGTTCTGCTAATGCTTGTTTTCAATTTTGCTGCTATTTTATGTCAGTACCTTTCAGCGCGTATTGCTGTGGTCACTGGAAGAGATCTTTCCCAGGTATTTCTTCCTTATTTTCTTGATTCCGTTAATCATGAAATTCATCACTATCTTGTAATATTTTGGCTTGTGTTTTTGAACTGTCATTGCATTTTTTTTTATAATTGGAAATTGAAGAAAATTTAAAAAATGACAAGTTTGTTTGTACATTGTAGTTTAAGATTAGCTTGCTTTTTCTGTTGCTAAATAATTATTATGGTTTTTCAGCTTTAACAGGGGTACATATAAAAATTTATGTTAAATTCATATCTTACAATGAAATTGATTATTCATGTTAAAGTTTGAGTTGGTTTCATAATTAATAGAAATGGGGTTGATGAATTAGATGGAGAAGGAAAGGAGATGAGTTCATTGTTAAGTCTTCCTACCAAGGTTCTGTAAAGCGGTTGTGGTTGCGGGGTGTAAAGGTCGTAGCGTAACGGTTGTGGTAACCGGAACCGTGAATTTTTTTATTTTTCGCACAATTTGAAAAAAACTTACTGATATGCACATTTTTTTCCATGATCATATCTATTGAGTTTTAAAATAAATATTGATCAATTTTTGTAAATTTTTAAGTTTGATATAATATATTTCATATTTTTAAATCACTATAAACTGAGTTTTTTACATTTTATTTTAATAATTAATGAATTTATATTTTACAAAAAATCAATCACTAATTATTATATATAAGATAAACAATGACAAAAGTCAGAGACTAAATAAAAGCCTAAATATATATATATATATTTTAATCAAGCCAAATAGATAAGGACCACACTTATTATTATTATTATTATTTTCAAACAATATATAGATAGACACACAGAAACAAAATGGTTGAGTGATAGCAGCTGAATAGAATAACATAGGTTTTACAGTTTCAACAAATCAATAATATGTTCTTCATTTTCCCTCTTCTTTCTCTCTATCTCTTGCTCCTCCATCTTCCCTCTTCTCTCTTTATCTCTCTTCTTCCATTTTCAACTTCTTTTTTTTTTGGTGCTTTTTTTTCAAAAGAAGCAATTCGGAACCGTTACGTAACGGTGTATAATAGGCCGTTACGGCACTGGTACGACCGCTATAGTGGCTGCTACGGCTGAAACATCTGTGAATCTCAATCACACTGCAAAAGCAGCTGTAACGGGTGGCAGTAACCACCACAACCGTTACGTAACGGTTGCGGCCGCTTTTTAAAACCTTGCCTCCTACTCATTTTTGTGTGATAGGGAGTAGACAAACTTTCCTAGGAGTTAGTTTGGAATACTTTTGTTACCATCAAGATAGTTTTTTTTTTCCCTCTTTCTTTTGGAACAGCTTTATCGGATGCAATTTTGACTATGGATAGTTTGGGTAAAAGATGTTCCTGTTGTCTAATTGGTGTTGCATGTGTAGGAGAGTGGAGGAGTCAGTGGATCACTCATTGATGCATTGTGATGCTGCTAGCGACCTATGATTGTATGGTGTCTGGTATTTGGCATTTTTAGTGCGCTGGGTAGGTTTTGCAGTTGTTTGAAGGTTAGGAGCATGGGTGTCAAGTGAGGAAATAAAAGAAGGCTTGGAGAGTCATTGTGTCTCATGTATTGCCTTTCGAGGGAAAGGAATTGGACAACTTTTGAGGATGTACAGATGTCCATTTATTACTTTAAGCTTAAAATTTTTTTGTTCTTTTCATTTTTGGGTGAAGGAACAATTTTGTGAGTCATCCTTTTTGTTATAGATTTCATAGGAGAGATGCTTTTTGGGGAGGGCCTGCAGTTAATCATTCCCTTATGCTTTTGTTTTATTTGCCTATTGATTGTACATACACTATCTTGGTGTCCTTTTAATATAATCATACTTATAAAAATAAAAATAAAAAAAGAAAAGAAAAGGGCATGAAGTTAGAGAGCATTTTTTTTTAATGAATTTTCTATTATTTTGTCTATAGTTGGGAAACATTGTTGCGTTGAGTTGAGAACCCTTATTTATTTGTTAGAATGGTGAATTTTTTTGTTTTCAAGTTTGGATGGTCAATATAGAGTAATGCCTTCAAGGTACTATAAATAGGTTGTATGTTGTGCTTTGAACCCTTCTCATCATATGTACTGTTGTTATTTGTTGCTGTAATGCTGTTACTAAGTGCTGCTTATATCACTAGCTACTTATATCTATATATATATATATATTTTCCCCTTGTTGATGGCAAAGATTTGCCTTCTATGTACTTTAACCAGGTTGTATGCCCTGCTTTGAACCCTTCTCATCAAATTTAATGTTGTTATTTGTTGCTGTAAAACCTGTAATACTGTTATTAGGTGCTCTATTGATTTACTTGCATGCTTTTGTGCCAGTCACTAACTAGTTAGATTTTTTTATTTTTTTTTCCCTTGGTGATGGAAAAGATTTGCAGTGAAGAGTATGACAAGACCACATGCATATTCTTGGGAGTTCTAACAGAGCTTTCCATGATTGCTTTGGACCTTACTATGGTATTTTCGCCCTTGTCATTAACTATTAATGATATATTTTGTTGTTTCTGTGAATCACAATCCCTCTCATATTTGCCTTTATTCTGCTAGATTCTGGGCACTGCACAGGGACTCAATCTAATTTTTGGTGCAGACCTATTCACTTGTGTCTTTCTGACCGCTATTGAAGCTGTTCTATTTCCAGTTTTTGCCACCCTCTTGGTAAGCTTGATTTCTCCCATTTCTGTATAATCTGTTGTTAGTATTATAATTTTGGAGCTGACAGTATTATAATATCAAGAAAACATATTTTTCAGGATAATGGGAAGGCAAAGTTCCTTTGCATATTGATGGCAAGCTTTATATTACTTTTTTATGCTCTTGGAATTTTCTTTAGTCAACCGGAAATTTCAATGTCCTCGAGTGTGATGCTTACAAAGTTAAGTGGGGAGAGTGCATTTACATTGATGAGTCTTCTTGGAGCAAATATCATGCCCCACAATTTTTATCTCCATTCCTCTATTATACAGGTCTCTCTCTCTCTCTCTCTCTCTCTCTCTCTCTCCTTTTCTAGTGAATAATGTGTTGAAATTCAAGAGAAAAGTTGAACCATTTCGTTACCACTTATCATTCCCCAGAAAATTTATTAACAAAGCTGGTGGCTGCCTTCTATTTTATGCTAAATATTTTATTGCAATGACAAAACATCTCTAGCTACAATTGTCTTAGTGTTAGTTGAGGCCTCAAAACTGATACACATTTTGAAGAGGATGTGGGCATGGACAGAGGCAGAAAACCTTTCTAAATTTAGGCACAATGCTGACTTATATTTTGGCTGAGCAATGTAGCATTGTTGTCATTTCTATAAGCACATCATACTATTGAGTCTATGGACTAATTGCTTGTATACACGGCAAACTCTGTTGTTTTAGTGCATTGTTGCATACAAATCCATATTCCTGAAGGGAGAGGCAGTGTATTATAGGCAGCCTACAAAAACCTATCATTTACCCTTAAGAGCATGAAAAATGAATTGTGCGTAGGCTAAAACAGCTGAGCCAAGTCAAGTATTGAAGTGGTTGGACTTAGCTTGGATCACTTTACAGGGTTCAAACACTGCTCAAATTTGTCATGAGCTCTGCTAGATTGAAATGGGATTCGATGATTTCGTGTTTCACTGTAGTAATATACGATTGTCTTGGTTTACGATTGGGTGCTTGTCTTGATTTATGATTGTCTTTTGCATTCTTGCAGCAGGAACCTGGGCTACCAAATGTTTCCAAGGAACTCCTGTGTCATGACCATTTTATTGCCATCCTATCCATCTTCAGTGGTGTTTTTCTGGTGAATTATGTGCTGATGAACGCAGCAGCAAATTTGTTCTACAGTACAGGCCTTGTTTTGCTTACTTTTCAGGATGCATTGTCTCTAATGGATCAGGTTTGGGTTTCCACGAGCAATTCTTCGTGCTGTAACTTTTTGCATGTCAGGTGGTTGCACTTGATTGTTCATTGTCAATTTGATGCATACTAAAGTTGTCCATTATCCAAAAAAATAATTATTGCAGGTATTTAAGAGTTCAACAGTGCCCTTTGCCTTTCTTCTGGTTCTGTTTGTCTGCAGTCAAATCACTGCATTAACTTGGAAGCTTGGTAGACAAGAAGTCCTGCATGATTTCTTTGGGATGGACATTCCTGGTTGGCTTCATCATGCTACAATCAGAATTATTGCCATTATCCCAGCCCTCTATTGTGTGTGGTTTTCAGGAGGTGAAGGTCTATATCAATTGCTAATAGTTACACAGGTAGTGGTTGCACTCGTGCTGCCGTCTTCCGTGATCCCCCTTTTCCGGGTTGCCTCATCAAGATCTGTAATGGGCGTCTACAAGATTTCTCAGTTTGTGGAGTTCTTAGCCCTGATCATGTTTATTGGCATGCTGGGCTTAAAGATTATTTTTCTGGTAGAGATGATATTTGGGAACAGTGATTGGGTTGGTAATTTGAGGTGGAATATGGGGAGTAGCATATCTGTATCGTACATCGTTCTTCTCATCACTGCCTCTTCTTCACTTTGTTTAATGATTTGGATTGCAGCCACACCATTGAAATCTGCTAGTTCCAGATTAGATGCTCAGGTATGGAATTGTTATTTAAAAGATGCTGTACCTGAGTCATATGCGGAGGGAGACGAGAGTAATTTTAATGAAACTAGGTATGGTAGGGTGGAATCCATAAAGAAGCATGAGCCCACAATAGCTCCAGGAAAGTCCTTGGAAGTTCACTCAAATATGTCAATTACAAGTACTGATGTGAATTTTCCCGTAACTCTCCTGGATACTGATAACATGCCTCATTTGACTCCTATTGAGGAAAATGGTTCTAATATTACGTATCCTAGTCCCTCTATGTTCCATCCAGAGGAATCAGCTACCACGATTGAAACAGTTGTGGTCTCAGCTGTTTGTAGTGAAGGTTCTGTTGATGAGTCAGTGGATTCCATTGCCTTGAGGACAGAATCAACAGGCTTAGTAGAAAAGCATGTAAATGTAGAGGAGGTTTCACAGACTGGGAAGGATGAGGAGGGGGATAATTGGGAGCCTGAAGAATCTTTTAAAGGGGTGTCTGGGAGTAGCGCATTTTTAACATCTGAAGGCCCAGGGTCATATAGGAGTCTCAGTGGGAAAGGTGATGAATGTGGGAGTGGTGCTGGAAGTCTTACCAGATTAGCAGGATTGGGACGTGCTGCCAGACGTCAATTAGCTGCAGTTCTTGATGAATTCTGGGGTCAGTTGTTTGATTTCCATGGGCAAGCAACACAAGAAGCAAAGGCTAAGAAACTGGATGTGTTATTGGGGATAGAATCAAAGGTTGATGCAAAGCCTGTTACTCCGCTGAAAGTGGACACCGGTGTGAAGGAATTTACTGGATACTTTTCAGCTGTGGGTGGAAGAGGGTCTGATTCTCCAATGAATTCAAGTGCATACGACTCTCCCAAGCTCCCTGGAGTGCAAGGCAGCATGGAAAGGGGGCCATCTTCATCATGGTCCGGCCGCATGCAGTTGTTAGAGGCGTATGTGCAAAACAGTGGCCACAATCTTGACTCTGGTGAGAGGCGATATTCTAGTTTGCGACTTCCACCAACTTCTGATGGCAATGACTACCAGCCAGCCACTGTACACGGCTACCAGGTTGCACCATATCTCAGTCGGATTGCTCAAGGAAAAAATTCTGATTACTTAAATGGCCAATTGGAGGCACTAGCCCCAAAATCCCCATCTTTGGGCACATCAAGTTACAGAGATCCACATGCTTTTGCTTCAGGACGAAAACCACAAAATGGGTTAAGCACTATGGCACCACCTGGTTTTTCAAAACCTGTTGCATCTAGAAATATTTCGTTGCGATCTGAAAGACCTTTGAATGATTATTGTTCTGCGGGGCCTGCCGACAATCTTAATAGCGCAGTCAATGAAAAGAAATTCCATAGCTTGCCAGACATAGCAGGACTCTCTCATCCTTACCGGAATTTGTACTTGTCTGATAGGAGCGCTCGATGGGACAGACCCATTGGATATGGACCATCTCTATACCCAAATACTTTATTGAAAGCAGGAGTGCCTTTGGCATTTGATGAATTCTCACCTTCAAAACCACACACAGACCCTTTCACCTTACAGTTCAGCTCGAGCTCAGCAACTGGATCCCTGTGGTCCAAACAACCCTCCGAACAGTTTTCTGTGGCTGACAAAACACACAATATTGGTGATACGGGAGTTGGGTGTAAGCAGAGTTCACTTACTCCAGAAACTACATCTGTCGTGGATTTGGAACCAAAGCTACTTCAGTCTCTCAGAAACTGTATCGTGAAGCTTTTGAAACTGGAAGGGTCCGATTGGTTGTTTAGACACAATGGTGGGGCTGATGAGGATCTTATAGATCGTGTGGCTGCAAGGGAGAGATTCCTTTATGAGGCTGAAACTAAGGAGATGAACCGGGGAGTTCACATTGGTGAATCTCAGTATTTGTTCGACAGGAAGCCGGGTTCTGTACTGAAAAATGACGATACAGATTATGCCAAATTTCTGGTTTGCTCATTTCCTAATTGTGGAGAGGGCTGTGTTTGGGGAGTGGATTTGATAACAAGCTTTGGGGTGTGGTGCATTAACCGGGTTCTTGAGCTCTCATTAATGGAAAGTAGGCCAGAGCTTTGGGGGAAATACACGTATGTACTAAATCGTCTTCAGGTAAAATTTCAAATTCCGTGCTCTATAACTATTTTGGAGTACATTGCATGTAGTTACTGTTGCATACACCATATAATGCCGCCTTTAAGTTACAAATGTTCTGCTCATAGTGAAATCTGCTAGACTTTTAATAAGAGCTGTTTGAAAGGTCCATGTGGGCTAATTTGTTCTTTTGGATTTACGTGCCAACAATGCTACAATATTCTGTTGCATCCGAGAGAGGAGGCGAAGCCATGGCTTCTCGTTCGGTTAAGCCCCGCTTAGCCAGGAATGGTAGTGAAGTAAAACAAACCCTATACCATCTGGGAAGTGGTGAATCAGAGCTGGAAGGGGTTTCGGTTTTCAAACAGTTCATTTTTACCAAAATTAGTAAGCCAGTCCAAAGCACAAAATCCCGAATTTTCCAACTCAACATATGAATTTGGAAAACCTTAATGTTTAATTTTTTTTTATTTATTATTTTTGACCAAATTCGTGGAATTTGAACTAAATTCTTAAAAACCAGGCCGCAATTTCAACTCAATTTAACATTTATTTCCACAAATTCTGAATCACACTTTTTTACAATTTTGCCTAATATTCTTACTTTTGGACTGAATTTTGATCAATCAATTCAACTTCGATCAATTGTTCCAAATATGAATTTCAGCAATTTTTCATGCAAATTCACTCTGACATGGTTTAGCAAATTGATTGTATCACATTAATAGTTGTACTCCGGCATGGTTGGTCTATGGCTATATGTGAGACGCAACATCCAGAAATGCCCAATTTTGATATGAAAACGAGGGGGGGTACATGTCACTTTCACTCGACTTTCGATACTTGCGGCCTGGCTTCAGCTAAAATTTATTTTAAAATTTCTAATATGATTCAAACAAAATGGTTACCAATTCCAAGATAAACTTTTCATATACCTTGTATTTTTTTATTTATTCATATTTTTTGTTTTTTTTCTTTGTTTGTCATTATTGTTTTGTTGTTTCTAGTTTGTTGACCCTGAGACTTTCATGTAGGGAATCATCAATCTGGCCTTTTCCAAGCCTCGTAACCCAGTGACTCCCTGCTTCTGCCTGCAAATCCCAGTGGTATACCAACAGAGGTTAAGCCCACCTATTTCAAATGGAAGCTTGCCTCCACCTGCAACCAAACAGGGCAAGGGGAAATGCACAACTGCAGCGATGCTCATAGACACAATCAAGGATGTCGAAATTGCAATATCTTGCCGAAAAGGTCGGTCCGGCACTGCAGCTGGTGACGTTGCTTTCCCAAAAGGAAAAGAGAACCTGGCTTCCGTTCTCAAACGCTACAAGCGTCGCTTGTCCAACAAACTAGGTGGCACTCATGAAGGTGGTGGCGGGTCTGGATCGCTCAAGGTTCTCACATCAGCTACTTATTGCTCGTAACAATTTCCCAGAAGTCCATTTCAACTTGGTGGATGATATTCAGAGTTGTTTGATTTTGGTAAAGCAGCTCATTGTCCATGCTGTTGTTATGGCTCTCTCTCTCTCTCTCTCTCTCTCGTATGAAATATTTGCTGCATATTTAATTTCCATGTATGTCATGTATACGTAGGATAAAATTACTGGATGTGTAATTGCAGCAGAATGGAAGAAAGTGGGTAAATGAAAGGTGGAATGTGATTTATATCATAATTTTCATTTCAGTCAGTGTCTGAATTGCATCGATCTCTTTTAGTTATTGTTTTTATTTATTTATTATTATTATTATTATTTTATGAGGAAGTAGCTATTGCCAAAGTAGGAAAGGCTTTTGCCAAAATAAACACTATTTTCGACTAGTTTAGTACAGTGATTTGAAGCATTGTTTGCTTTTGACATAGCCTCCATTGTTTCAGCTATAGCCACGGCCATTATATAAACCTGAAACTGCATTACAGTGTCGTTTATGGCCTGTTTGGTAGAGTTATGAAAAAGTAATTATAGATTATAGTTTAACAGATTGTGGTTTATAGTTGTGAATGTAAGTTGTTAACCTGTTTGGTGTAGCAGTGGACTTATGAATTTAAGTAACAGAGTAGTGTTTGGTTAATAAGTTGTAAGATAACTTTTTACTTTGTAATTGTTATTTTTGTCCTTATATAATATAAAAATGATTATTTTGTCATTTTTTTAATTTTAATTTTAAAAAAATTATTTCATTAATAAAAGTTAATATAATTAGTATTACAAAAATTATCATTTCATTAATAGTATCAATTAGTATAAAATTATTTCATTTTTTCATTATAAATTAATTAGTGGCAATTAATGGCTTAGTATGTATTAATTAATACTAAAATTATTAATAGCATCAATTAGTATAAATTTTTTTTCATTTTTTTATTATAAATTAATTAGTGTCAATTAATGGCTTAATTAGCATCAATTAATACTAAAATTATTAATAGTATCAATTAGTATAATTTTTTTTATTTTTTTATTATAAATTAGTTAGTGTCAATTAATGGCTTAATTAGCATCAATTATTACTAAAATTATTAATAGTATCAATTAGTATAATTTTTTTTTTTCAATTTTTCATTATAAATTAGTTAGTGTCAATTAATGACTTAATTATCATTAATTATTACTAAAATTATTAATAGTATCAATTAATATAATTTTTTTTTCATTTTTTCATTATAAATTAATTAGGGTCAATTAAAGGATTAATTAGCATCAATTATTATTTTTTTATTAAAAAGCATTGAAAGCCTCTACACACAAAAAAAAAAAAAAAAAAAGAAAAAAAAAGAAAAGAAGAAGAAACACTAAAAGCCATAGCTCCGATAGGCACAACGGTGAAGAACTGACACTAGGGTTTGAGATTGATCCACAGAAAGAGAGAGAGAGAGAGAGAGAGTCGTTCAAAGAGCAACGCCGAATTATCACCAAAGGCTACCTCTTTCTTCTCCACCGACGAAGAGATCGCAAAGAAAGTGATCGCAAAAGAGAGAGAAGAGATTGATCGCGCTAGGGTTTGATATCATCACCAGTTGCGCTAGGGTTTTAGATCGTAACCGGCGGATTTAGGGTTTGAGATTGATCGCGCTAAGGTTTTAGATCGTCACCGGCGGCACTAGGGTTTTAGATCGTCATCGATGGCTCTAGGGTTTGAGATCGATCGCGATGGTTAGGGTTTTGCCCCTCAATTGTGATTGCGACGACGAAAGGTTGATTGACGACGAAAGGTTGATCGAGAGAGAGAGAGAGAGAGAGAAGAGACGTGGTATTTAGATACCAGAAACTGGAAATCACCACTCTCTCTCTCTCTCTCTCTCGTAGAATGAATAGTGTGAGAGTGTGGTTTATATAGAGGGTATTTGGTAATACCATAATTTGATGAGGGGCATTTAAGTAATTCTATCCCTCCAAACCAACTTCCCGCTTACGTTATAATCTCCAAAGCACCCCCTCAGCCATTTCAAGAAAAAACTAATTTTTCACTTAATTTAAGCTATAATTTGATAAGTTAAGCTGCACTAAATACAATGTTTTAGCTTAAATTAAGTTAAAAGTTGAAATAAGCGCTTTTAAGCTGCGCCAAACACTCACTATGTTATGAAGTCAAGTTGTTAGATAGAGAGAACCCAAATGACATCCCTTGGCGAGCCGTATTGGGTAAGTTCTCATGGTTAATTATTAATTGGATGGTTTTTGCTCCATTTGATTTGCTTGAAGCATATCCTCATTCGATGGGACTCTGACTAAGGTGCTCTTCACTTGGGGTTAATCCCTTTCATCTGAGAAACAGGGAAGCTGGAATGAATGGGTGATTTGATGAGTGAGAAAATCTACATGACTAGAGAATTAGTTGAGTTAGTTGATGCCATTACCATATAAGACAGAAATATACAAAAACAATAAGATTAACATAATACAATATCTTGAGATATTCAAATTACTCAACTTGAGAATATTTCTCTAAGTCCTACCTAAGAATAATCTTTCTCCGTAATTGGTTGTTGATATTCTCATTGCCTAGATGTTTCCATAAATGACTATTCTTTTCATTCGAGACACTATCCAGCTACTTAAAAAATAAATATTACAAATGATGGAGTCAAAGCAAGCATTTTGTTATTATTATTACTAGCATATGAACCCGTGCATCGCACGGCCTAAATAAATAATTAAAAATAGTTTTAAAATTAAATAATAATATAAAATTTATTTAAAAAATATAAAAAAATAATTTAAAATTAATTAAATTTTAAACATTTTATTAGAATATATATATACATATATTGTGATTGTTATGTCATTAATTATATATTTTAAGTTCACAATAAGAAATAGATGTCATAAAATAAAAATAATTGGTAAAGATGAAAAAAATAGAATAAATTATAAAAAAAATTATAGTTATGATAAAACAAAAATAAATTTCATTTTATAAATTTTTTAGTTTTAGCTTATTCTATATTAAAGTTTGCCATAAAACTTTAGAAATAAAACAATATACATATATATATATATATATATTGATAAAATCGTTAAAATTGATAAAAAGACTAATCAAATTGCACAAAAATTAATTAATTAAACTTTTAAATTTTATTTTATTTTAAAATTTAAATTGTATTCAATTGAAACATGCACAATATTACAATATCAAATGAAAGTATATGTTTGCTTTATATAACTGAGACAACTTACTTTTTTTCTCGATGTGGGAATGTGTAAAATAAATTTAACAATTGTCAAGTTTATTTCGAATAAAACAATATTAGTCATTTAATCTTTAATTAGGTCAATCTTTAATTTATTTCGAATCAAACAAATCTAACCAATATTTTTAATAAAACCGCTAACATTGCGGTTAAATCAACAAATCAGTCAAACCAAAAACGGTTCAGCCTAATTGGCTAGGTCAAAAGACAAACCAACTTATACAAAAATTAATTAATCAAAACTTTTAAATGTTATTTTAATTTTAAAATTTAAATTGCCTTGAATTAAAGTATGCACAATACTACAATATTAAATATGAGTATAAGATTCATTTTATATAGGTGAGATAACTCACATTTTTCCTTCTTTTCCAATGTCGGATTATAAAATAAAAGTTAACAATTGTTTGGGCGTAAAGTTTATTTCTAATCATTCAATTAGTCGTTGTCACGACCCAAACCTGCCCCTGTAGGTTAGGCATCGCAACCGGCCAGTAATCCGTGGATTACCAAAGGCCTCTGAATAGATTAGTAAATAATAAGGGGCTGAGGAAGCAATAATACAAATTAGACAAGGTCTAATGAGCTGTGATAACGTACATGGGATAGAACATTTCAAAACTTATTTATATATACATAAACATGCCAGTCCAGATACACAATATTTACAAGGTATTTACAGAATGTACTTTCCAAGACCTAACTTTACAGAGCATACACAAAGATTAGCATGAATACAAAAATAGCCATGGCATTAGGCTTCGCTCGGAACCTCCTCGGGAGGCACAACAGTTGGCTGACAAAAACAAAATAGAAGGCCGTCAACTTTGGCCCTGGTCACCCGCCGGCTCACCTATATACATAATATAAACTATGAGCGGAAGCCCAGTGAATAATAACAGAGTAAATGGGTTTTATGAATGATATCCAGCACAAGTTAGGATCCAGTATTTAAATAAGAACATATTCAGACTTCAAAACAGAAATAGATTTAGATACACACTCATGTTCATATTCAGATTTTGCATAAGTTCATACGTGGTACACCTATTAGCTATTAGATCAATTTGGTCCAGAGACCCACATGCATAGTTGGTACCAACGGCCATAAAGGTCCATATCTTGTGCGCAAGTAGCCATGGTATTGTTACCTCCAGGCAAGGGCCACATGCAGATTGGTCGCGATATTGTTACACCCGGACGAGGGCCACGTGCAGATTGGCCGCGGTATTGTTACCCCAGGGCGAGGGCCACGTGAACTAAGGGTGCCACAAATACTTTTCAGAAAATTGGACATTCATTCCTAATTCGTAAGATAGCATTTCAGAAAACAGATCATACTATACTAGTCAGAAAATACTTAAGTTAAACATAACTTTACAGAGTTATTACTCACAGTGGGCCTTGAGACAGACAGACAGAGTAAACTTGGTCAAACGGTACGTGGCACGTGACCTACACAACACATAACAGATGCACATTTGAAACACACGTTCTAATTGTACAAAACTTATTTCGTTGGCTCTTAGTGTGTTTCTAATCTCTTATCCTCATTATGGGGTCTTAAACATGGCCTAGGAATGCTTAGGATGGAATGAGGATGCAAAAATGCATTGAAAACCATTTCTCAAATTTTGCTGAAGATAAGGTCTACGCTCAAGCGCGGCTTTCCCCGCTCGAGCAGACATGCAGATAATGAATCTCCGCTCGAGTGTGGACTTCCCCGCTCGAGCGGACTGCAAATTTATGAAAAGTACTGGATACATGAAATTCACGCTCGACGGGCGCTGACATTTCGCCGAAGGCAGGCGTGCTTCCGCTTAAGGCGTGGAATCAAATTGCTGGAAAATCTAGATTGACCTCCAAGCATGAAACTCAACCTTTAAGTCTTCAAAACTCATTTTTCCGGGCCAATATCTGAGGAAACATATAATAACTCATAAAACAACATGTATTAAAAATCATTTCAAGAAATCATGGCCCAAGAGCAACCCAATTTGTGCAAAAATCAACATGAACTTTATGAATATGCTATTAATTCAACATGCAAGAACCTCTTTGAATTCAAACCCTCCAAAACATAATCAAACTTGATAATTTGATGGAAAACAAGTTGAATGACCATAATGTGAGTGAAATTAACACATGCATGGAAGGAATCTTAGAATTCAAACTCAAAACAAGGAAATTTATACATGCATGCATGGATTGACTCTCAAAACAACACCTTGAGCTAAGTCTAGACTTTAAATACTAATTTCACCATGACCCTAGCAAGAACAACTCACATTCATAATTAAAAGGAGGAATTCTCTACCTTTAGGTCTTCAATTTCAAGCTTAGTAGCCTAATCTTCCAAGTTGCCTTCAATTCTTCTAGGTTCAAGCAAAATTCTAGATGAACTCAATCTTGTTCTCCTAATCTCTCTCTCCTTTACGGTTTGGTCTCTCAATGGATGATAAAAGATGCAACCAAATGTATAAATCAAGTCTCAAAGTTGCCTTAGGTAATGGGCCACTCAATGGCAATTTGGTAATAAACTTAACCAATGTAATTTAATCTAATTTAATCATACCAAATCAAATTTTAATTAAATCTACCATAAAATCACATATATTCTAACTAGTATAAAACACTAATCAATTTCGAAATCGGGCGTCGATAAGGCTTTTAATTCGCAGTTCAAAGTGTAAACATGAACAGATCATTTTATGGCAAACAGATAGAAACGCAAAGATAATGCAATACATATGCAAATTAATTCCAGATTCCTTCTAAATTACTGTTAGGCATAACTAATCATGGTTTAGCAATAATTGGAGGTTGGGGTTATTACAGTCTTCCCCCCTTAAAAGAGTTTGGTCCCCAAACTCGAATTACCTTCATTCTGGAACAACATTGGGTCCAACGGGAACAAATATGGATATCTTTTCATCATGTCTTCCTCGGTTTCCCAAGTTGCATGGGTTCCTTCGTGGTTTTGCCAATCAACTTTTACCAACGGTATTTCTTTATTTTTCAACTTTTTGATCCGGCGATTTACAATCTGGATAGGTTTTTCCTCATAAGTGTAGTCATCTTTCAAAAGCACGTGTGTCGGTTTGATGACGTGGAGTGGATCCCTCAAATATTCTCGTAGCATTGATACATTAAAGACGTTATGCATGTGTTCCATTACTGGATGTAAGACTACCTGATACGATATCAGATTAATCTTTTCGAGGACTTCATAAGGTCCAACATATCTCGGCGCCAACTTGCCCTTAACACCAAACCGAGTTTGACCCTTCATTGGGGTCACCTTTATGAACACATGGTTCCTAGATTCATATTCTCTATCTCTTCTTTGGACATCAGCATAGCTTTTCTGCCTGCTCTGTGTAGTTTTTAGGCGTTGCTAGATCAATTTCACTTTCTCGGTTGTTTCTTGCACAAGTTCTGGTCCCAACAAAGGTCTATCACCTACTTCAGCCCAACATATCGGAGAACGACATTTTCTTCCATACAACGCTTCGTAAGGAGCCATTTCAATGCTTGAATGGTAACTATTGTTGTACAAAAATTCAGCTAATGGCAAGTAGGTCTCCCAATTCCCCTGGAAGTCTAATACACACATTCTGAGCATGTCCTCTAAAGTTTGGTTAGTTCGTTTAGTTCGTCCATCTGTCTGTGGGTGATAGGCACTACTCAGCCTCAGTTCAGTCCCCAAAGCCTGTTGCAAACTCTGCCAAAATCTCGATACAAACTTTGAGTCCTTGTCAAACACAATAGATACTGGCACTCCATGCAGTCTCACAATTTCAGTCATATAGATATTGGCCAATTTATCAGCGTTATAAATAGTTTTGACAGGCAGGAAATGTGCAGACTTAGTTAAACGGTCAACTATAACCTAGATAGAGTCCATACCTCGAGAAAAACGAGGCAATCCTACAATAAAGTCCATGGTAATGTGCTCCAATTTCCATTCCGGTATTGGGAGTGGTTGTACCAAACTAGCGGGTCGTTGATGTTCAGCTTTAACCTGTTGGTAATATAGACATCTAGCCACAAAGTCTGCAATACTCTTTTTCATTCCAGGCCACCAAAAATTTTGTTTCAAATTATGGTACATTTTCGTGTTCCCCGGGTGCATAGTAAACTTACTACTGTGAGCTTCGGTCATAACACATTTCCTCAAATCACCACAATCGGGTACACAAAGACGGTTCTGAAATTTTAGCACATCCTTCTCAAACACAAATCCTGGCCTCGGCTTCGAATCAAATTCCTCCGTGATCTTTTTCAAGTATTTATCCTCGCACTGTTTCTGTTTGATCTCGTCAAGAATTGTAGGTTGAGCGGAGATAGCAGTTAACAGCCCAACTTGTTCTAGGTCATTCGGCAATTCTTTCCAGTTGGATAACAGACATAACAAACTTCCCATTGATTTTCGGCTCAAGGCATCCGCTACAGTATTAGCTTTCCCTGGGTGGTACAAGATTTGCAAATCGTAATTTTTGATTAACTCTAACCATCGCCTCTGTCTCATGTTCAATTCCTTTTGGGTGAAGAAGTATTTCAAGCTCTTATGGTCGGTGTACACCTCACAAGTTACCCCATACAAGTAGCGACACCATATTTTCAAAGCAAACACCACAACTGCTAACTCAAGATCATGCGTTGGGTAATTCTAGAAGCATAGGCAATCACTTTTCCGTTTTGCATTAATACACACCCCAAACTTTTGTAGGAAGCATCACTGTATACTTGAAACCCATCAATACCATTAGGCAAAGTTAAGATTGGTGCAGTCACTAACCTGGTTTTCAATTCTTGAAAGGCTCCCTCTCTTTGTTCATTCCAGTCAAATGGCACGTTTTTCTGAGTTAACTGGGTCAATGGCATGACAAGCTTGGAAAAGTCTTTTACAAATCTCCTGTAGTAACCTGCAAGTCCCAGAAAACTTCTAACTTCCGTCACATTTGTCGGTCTAGGCCAATCTACAATAGCTTCAATTTTCTGAGGGTCAATAGAAACACCATCCTCATTGATTATATGGCCTAAGAATGTTATACTGTCAAGCCAGAATTCACATTTAGACAATTTAGCATACAGTTTATTCTCTCTCAAAATCTGCAAGGTAGTCATCAGGTGGTTCTCATGTTCCTCTTTGTCTTTAGAATAAATCAGAATGTCATCGATAAATACAACAATAAATTCATCAAGATATTGTTTGAAAACACTATTCATTAGGTCCATAAAAGCTGCAGGTGCATTTGTTACTCCAAAAGGCATTACCAAGAATTCATAATGTCCATATCTAGTTCTGAATACAGTTTTCTCTACGTTTTCTGCTTTAACTTTTAACTAGTGATAACCTGACCTGAGATCAATTTTAGAGATCACTTTGGCTCCTTGGAGTTGATCAAACAAATCATCTATTTGGGGTATTGGATATTTGTTCTTAATGGTCACTTTGTTCAATTCCCGGTGATCGATACATAACCTCAAAGAACCATCTTTCTTTTTGACAAATAATACTGGAGCACCCCAAGGTGAGGTACTCGGACGAATGAATTTCTTGTCTAAGAGTTCCTGTAGTTGAGCTTTCAGTTCTTTCAGTTCAGAAGTTGACATCCTATATGGAGTCTTGGAGATGGGCTGTGTTCTAGGTGTTACATCAATGATGAATTCTATTTCCCTATCAATTAAGTCCCCAGGTTGGTCATTTGGAAACACATCGGGAAATTCACAAGCAACCGGGATAGTTTCTACCGTAGTTCCGTCAGATGGTGCAGTCAGTATACAACACAAGTAACCTCTACATCCCTTTCTAAGCAGTTTTATGGCTTTCAAAGCTGAAATCAGATATCGGGGAGGAACTACCCCATCCCCAGTAAAAGTAAATTCAGGCATACCCGGTGGTCTAAACACAACAGATTTACTTGCACAGTCAATGGTAGCACAATATTTAGTCAACCAGTCCATTCCCAAAATACAATCAAAGTGATCAACGTTCAAGGGTAATAAATCAACATATAACATCACATCGCCAATCATAATATCACATGTTGGATAAACATGAGCACACATCATAGAATCCCCAGACGGTGTGGATACAGATAACACATATGTCATACGTTCTAGTGGTCTAGTCAATTTTCGAGAGAAAGCATGCGATACAAAGAAATGTATAGAACCAGAATCTATCAGTACACATGCATTTTGAGAACATACAGAGAGAGTGTACCTGACACCACAGTATAGGTGTTTGGTACGTCACCAGGCACTAAGGCGAACACTCTCCCTTGCCTCAATGTTTCATTATTTGCATTCCTTCTAACATCGGTCCTTGCATTTAACAAACTCGGTGGAACTTGTCATAGGACGGTTAACCTCGTTGGATCTCATCGGTCAATCCCTCACCATGTGGCCAGTCTTGCCACAGTGAAAACATGTACCTGATGCTCGATAACAAGCACCTCTGTGCTTCTTTCCGCAGTCGGGGCAGTTTGGAGTAGATCCGCTACTTTGGCTAGAGCTGTTGGAGTATCTTGTATTTTGCCTCTTCGAAACTGACCGGCCTTTCTTGAAACTGAATCTGGTCCTCTTTTCTCTCCATTCTGTTGTTGGTGTTGTAGTTTGTTTCTTAGCTGCTATTGTGGCTTCTGCCATCAATGCCCTGTCGAGTACCTCCACATAAGTAGGTAATTTTAGGACACCCACTCGGTCAAATATTTCCAGGTCCAGCCCTTCCTCAAACTTCCGTGCTTTCTTGTAATCAGTATCCACCATATGTGGAGCAAAACGTGCCAATTCGATGAATTTGGCTTCATACTCTGCTACAGACATTCTTCCCTGTTTAAGTTCTTGAAACTCGGACACCTTCCGATCCCTGAAGCATTGGGGAAAATATTTATCATAAAAGATTGCATTAAACTGTGCCCATGTCATATTCCCATTGCTACTTCGAATTAGTAACCACCATCTTCGGGCTTCATCTTTCAGAGTATAGGTGGCTAAGAGGACTTTCTGAGTTTCAGAACAAGGGAACACTTCATATAACTTCTCCATTTCACGTAGCCACGTCTCTGCTTTCAATGGTTCAATTCTGCCATAGAATGTTGGCGGTTTCATCTTCATGAATTTATGTGTCAGATTGATGATGTCATTATTATCTGCTTCGGCCTGTGTTGGTGGAGGCGGAGGGGGTAAAGGTTGTTGTCTTTGTTGTTGTGTCAAGTTTTCAGTCAACGTTGCCAACATCTGCTCCATTCGGCCCATGCAAGCCTTTGAAGATTCACTTTCACCACTTCCTCTTGCATTCTCTATCTTATTATACAGACATCAAATGGTAATGAACACAGGTATAATCTTATTCAATTTCTTCAATTTATTTGCTCAAAATTACGTTCAGTTTTCATATTCAGTTGAATTACCACACAATCACACATGCAGATGGAATGCCCCTAATGCTTACTAGGACATCCTAAGCTCATTCGGACCTGTGTGTGCGGTAGAACACTGCTCTGATACCACTTTGTCACGACCCAAACCCACCCCTGTAGGTTAGGCAACGCAACCGGCCAGTAATCCGTGGATTACTAAAGGCCTCTGAACAGATTAGCAAATAATAAGGGGCTGCGGAAGCAATAAAACAAATTAGACAAGGTCCAATGAGCTGTGATAACGTACATGGGACAGAACATTTCAAAACTTATTTATATATACATAAACATGCCAGTCCATATACACAATATTTACAAGGTATTTACAGAATGTATTTCCCAAGACCTAACTTTACAGAGCATACACAAAGACTAGCATGAATACAAAAACAACCATGGCATTAGGCTTCGCTCGGAACCTCCTCGGGAGGCACAACAGTTGGCTGACAAAAACAAAACAGAAGACCGTCAACTCTGGCCCTGGTCACCCGCCGGCTCACCTACATACATAATATAAACTGTGAGCGGAACCCCAGTGAATAATAACAGAGTAAAGGGGTTTTATGAATGATGTCCAGCACAAGTTAGGATCCAATATTTAAATCAGAATATATTCAGACTTCAAAACAGAAATAGATTTAGATACACACTCATGTTCATATTCAGATTTTGCATAAGATCATACGTGGTACACCCATTAGCTATCAGATCAATTTGGTCCAGAGACCTACATGCATAGTTGGTACCAACGGCCATAAAGGTCCATATCTTGCGCGCAAGTAGCCATGGTATTGTTACCCCCAGGCAAGGGCCACGTGCAGATTGGCCGCGATATTGTTACACCCGGACGAGGGCCACGTGCAGATTGGCCGCGGTATTGTTACCCCTGGGCAAGGGCCACGTGAACTAAGGGTGCCATAAATACTTTTTAAAAAATTGGACATTCATTCATAATTCGTAAGATAGCATTTCAGAAAATAGATCATATCATACCAGTCAGAAAATAATTAAGTTAAACATAACTTTATAGAGTTATTACACACAGTGGGCCTTGAGACAGACAGACGGAGTAAACTTGGTCAAACGGTATGTGGCACGTGACCTACACAACACATAACAGATGCACACTTGAAACACACGTTCTAATTATACAAAACTTATTTCGTTGGCTCTTAATGTGTTTCTAATCTCTTATCCTCATTATGGGGTCTTAAACATGGCCTAGGAATGCCTAGGATGGAATGAGGATGCAAAAAATATATTGAAAACCATTTCTCAAATTTTGCTGAAGATAAGGTCCATGCTCGAGCGCAACTTTCCCCGCTCGAGCAGACATGCAGATAATGAATCTCCGCTCGAGCGTGGACTTCCCTGCTCGAGCGGACTGCAAACTTATGAAAAGTGCTGGATACATGAAATTCACGCTCGACCCCTGCTCGAGCGTGTGATACAGACCCTCGCTCGAGCGTGGTTTCTCCCGTTCGAGCGGACTGCAAAACACACAAACTTCTGGGTATACGCATTTCACGCTCGAGCTTGACTCATGCCGCTCGAGCAGAAGTGCATGTACTCAGGCTTCATGCTTGAGCATGAAAGTCCCCGCTCGAGCGTGGATCAAATTTCTGGAAAATCCAGATTGACCTCCAGGCATGAAACTCAACCTTTAAGCCTTCAAAATGCATTTTTCCGGGCCAATATCTGAGGAAACATATAATAACTCATAAAACAACATGTATTAAAAATCATTTCAAGAAGTCATGGCCCAAGGGCAACCCAATTTGTGCAAAAATCAACATGAACTTTATGAATATGCTATTAATTCAACATGCAAGAACCTCTTTGAATTCAAACCCTCCAAAACATAATCAAACTTGATAATTTGATGGAAAACAAGTTGAATGACCATAATGTGAGCGAAATTAACACATGCGTAGAAGGAATCTTAGAATTCAAACTCAAAACAAGGAAATTTATGCATGCATGCATGGATTAACTCTCAAAACAACACTTTGAGCTAAGTCTAGAACAACTCACATTCATAATTAAAAGGAGGAATTCTCTACCTTTAGGTCTTCAATTTCAAGCTTAGTAGCCTAATTTTCCAAGTTGCCTTCAATTCTTCTAAGTTCAAGCAAAATTCTAGATGAACTCAATCTTGTTCTCCTACTCTCTCTCTCCCCTACGGTTTGGTCTCTCAATGGATGAAAAAAGATGCAACCAAATGTATGAATCAAGTCTCAAAGTTGCCTTAGGTAATGGGCCACTCAATGGCAATTTGGTAATAAACTTAACTAATGCAATTTAATCTAATTTAATCATACCAAATCAAATTTTAATTAAATTTACCATAAAATCACATATATTCTAACTAGTATGAAACACTAATCAATTTCGAAATCGGGCGCCATAAAGCTTTCAATTCGCAGTTCAAAGTCTAAACATGAACCTATCATGTTATGGCAAACAGATAGAAACGCAAAGATAATGCAATACATATGCAAATTAATTCCAGATTCCTTCTAAATTACTGTTTGACATAACTAATCATGGTTTAGTAGTAATCGGAGGTGGGGGTTATTATAGTCGTTTAATCTTTAATCATGTTAATCTTTAGTTTATTTTAAATAAAACAAATCTAATCAATATATTTTGATAAAATAGCTAAAATCGTGATTAAACCAGCGAATTAGTCAAACCTATAATGAGTTAGCCTAATCGATTAGGTCAAAAGATTAACCAACTTACACAAAAATTAATTAATTAAAACATTCAAATTTTATTTTAAAATTTAAACTGTCTTGAATTAAAACATGCACAACACTACAATATTAAATGAGAGCATAAGATTCACTTTATATAAGTGAAACATCACTTTTTCTTTCTTCTCTCGATATGAGATTATAAAATAAATCATATCATAGACCTATTATAGTTTTTATTTTAAAATTTAAACTGTCTTGAAATGAACTATGTACAGCATTACAATATTAAATGGGAGTATAAGATTTACTTTATATAAGTGAAATAACTTACTTTTTTCTTCTTCTCCCGATGGGAGATTATAAAATAAATCATAAACTAATAAGAATTTTATTTTTATATGATTAAATGAAAGTTAGCCAATGTAAAAATAATTTAATTATTTAAAAATAAGAAAATTAATATGAGAAATGGCAGTTAAATTGGCTAATCAATCAAATAAAAAAGCTTCATTTAATCGATTAGGTCAAATGACCAACCAACTTATACATAAATAAATTAATTAAAAATTTTAGTTATTATTTTAATTTTAAAATTTAAACTAACTTGAATTAAAACATCCACAACACTACAATATTAAGGTTCACTTTATAAAAGTAAATAACTCACTTTTTTCTTTTTTTTTCTTGACGTGGGATTATAAAATCAAAGTTATCAATCATTTGGACGAGAAGTTTATTTCTAATCAAGCAATCTCAGTTGTTCAATTTTTAATCAGATCAATCTTTAGTTTATTTCGAATCAAGCATATTTAATCAATATATTTTGATAAAATTGCTAAAATAAAATAGTTAAAATCCCAATTAAACCAATGAATTAGTCAAATAAAAAATGATTCAGCCTAATCGGCTAAGTCAAAAGACCAACCAACTTATGTAAAAATTAATTAATTAAAACTTTTAAATTTTATTTTAAAATTTAAATTATATTAAATTGAAATATGTACAATACTGTAATATTAAATGGGAGTATAAGATTTACTTTTTTTTTTTTTTTTTTAAGGTAAATAAGTCATAAAATAAAAACAGAAGATATACACAAATACAAGGGGCATGCCCAGGCCCTAACCCCAACTATACAAGCAACCTAAAACAGCCTAAAAAGGCCAGCCAAACACAGAACAAGCTGAGACAAAATAGCTACAACTTACAAAAACAAGTACAGAACTTGGAAAATCCAAAGCTATTAACTGGATGGATAAAGATACCAAACAATTAAATAACTTAGAATTATAACACAGATAGACAGACTAAAGTCACTCTCCAAAACAGATTTTGATTCCTTAAATATGTTCAGACTCCCCATACAAACAATATGTGGCCATGAACACATTCCATAGGCTCAAAAAGCTGACACAAAAAAGGACTATCCCCTTACACAGCTCGTAAGGGTAGACCAACAAAAGATCTCCAAAAAATTCACCCAAACAACAGTATCATAGTATATAAGATTCAACAGATATATACAATTTAAATAAAAGTTTTCTTCACACTTGAGGTGCCTAAAGCAGCCATCTCTCTTTGCTGCCAACTTTCAGAAATTAATAGACTCTGCCCAAGATACACAGGTACATGAGCTCTAGAAATAGTAGCTATAGAACAGCAAGTTATACACACCAGCTACTGTATAGTTGCACAGGCATACACTATATATTCTTACTACACTCGGCCCACTATATAGGATCTCACAACACTAAAAAATTAGCCTTACTATGCAACCTGCAAAGAAACAAAGCAACAGAAAAATATAATTGTTAACACTCAATATGGCCATGGAAGATGGTAAGGACAGTGTATATTGCTCACAAACACTCAACCCTCAGATAAAGTATTATCACACTCTCAATGAAGACCTCTAGCATCTCAGTTTCCTGCAAAATAAAGCAAAAAATTAGATAACCCCTCATTTTAATGCTCTTCTGCACTCAACCCACATATATTGAACTCTCATCACTTAATGGCTGTGTTGTCTTTAGAATAGTGTGGGGAAGCCGCCAAGAATTCAGGAACCAGCTGTCACTTGAATGCCTTGTAATATTAGTCATAGACATCATACGAAATCTAATCACATCCACAATTCACTTTATATGAGTAAATCAATTCACTTTTTTCTTCTTCTTAGAATTATCAAATAAATCATAGACTAATTAGCTAGCTGATAGAGATTTTCTTTATTATTTAAAATTTTAAAAAAATTAGTATAAGATATTGAAACTCTCATAATACTTCTCACTAAAAACGTTTAGGTCAAATGACTCATATCAAAATTAATTAATTAAAACTTTTAAATGTTATTTTAATTTTAAAATTTAATATGGCTTGAATTGAAATATGAACAACACTACAATATTAATGTTCACTTTATATAAGTAAAACCATTCACTTTTTATTTTTTATTTTTTACATGTGAAATTATAAAATAAAAGTTAACAATTATTTGGATGTGAAGTTTTTTTCTAATCAAGTAATCTCAATCGTTCAATCTTTAATTTATTTCAAATCAAACAAATCTAATCAATATATTTCGATAAAACTGTTAAAATCGCGGTTAAACCAACAAATCAGCCAAATAAAAAATGATTCAGCTTAATCGGTTAGGTCAAAGACTAACCAACTTACACAAGAATTAATTAATTAAAATTTTTAGATTTTATTTTAAAATTTAAATTATATTAAATTGAAACATGCACAACACTACAATATTAAATGGAAGTATAAGATTCACTTTATATGAGTAAAACAATTCACTTTTTCATTCTTCTTCCTTCTTCCTATGTGTGATTATCAAACGAATCATAAACTAATTAGCTAGCTAATGGAGATGTTTTAATTGTTTAAAATTAAGAAAATCAAAAAAATTAATATAAGATATTGAAACTCTTACAATGCTCATCACTAAAAAATTTCCGTCCCTTATATAATATATAGATAGATAGATACATTTTAAATTTTAGAAGAGTGATTGAGATTTTGTTCTGACTAGTCTTGGTATGAACAAATTCATCAATTTTAACCGAATAGGAAATAAAACTTTTGACCACGTCCGAAATTTGAATTCATGATTTCTTCTATTAAAGATACTATTTTTTTATTAGAGACTATAAAATTATAAAATTATAAAAAATATTATAAATGATAATCTTTTAACAGTTCAACGTATATAAGTTGGCATTGTAGACTCTAGCCGTCAAATTATTCCCCATCTGGTCACCAGGCAAATAATTTATAATATAGGTAGAATTTATTTATGTTTAAAACAAATATTGGAGAACATATTTTAGAACAATTTTTTTTTTTTTTTTATATATAAATTTATATAACATCAAATTTTCAGACTATTAATGTTATCTATAAAAGGTCAAAAAAAAAAGAAAAAGAAAAAGAAAAAGAAATGGTCAATAATCACTAGAAATACAATTAAAAATCACTGCAAACCAGGTCGGCCACTGAGTCCACTAAAAGAGCAATTCATGAACAAAGGGTTTGTGGGTTTTCCACTATAATTTTCTGCATAAAAGCATGGAGGCTTCAACTTACTTTGACCAAACTCAAGGAAATGGTAAAAAAGCCAGTACTAATTAGTAAAAGGAAAGTTTATTCTACTGTTTTGAGTCGAACACACCACATGCACATTCTGGCTCAAAAATGATTTTGTTTGTAGTATACTGATAAAATGTGTGAATGAAATATGACTTGTGATTAATTTAAAATAATAGACCTCACATTCAAAAGTAAATTGACTTCCACACAATTGTGAACTTAATAATTTTGAACCAATCACAAATATTTACACATTTTATAAGTACGTGAATAAAATTAGACTCTACCAATTCTCTTGTCATCTAATCTTTTTCATGATAGTTAATGTAGAATATGGTGTGTGTCAACATCTCTTAGACACCTTTAGGTATTGAGCATGTCGAGATTGCTTGATTAGGCATTTTTAGATATTTGAGGTGTTGTTTTAACAAATATTTTAAATATTTTTTTTTTTATCAGATGTGATGCTTGAGTTCAAAGGTGGAAATCTATTATGTTCTTCTTATAACTAATTTGACAATGTATAAAGAATGTCTCCCTTTAACCTTTTTTTTTTTTTTTTTCTATAAAAAAATTATTGACTCAATATTCTTATAATATGATATGGCATGATCTCTAACTATTTCATACATTAGGTAACAACATCAATGATCTATTAGAAAAATTATAGAAGTAGATGTTATGTTTATATAAATTATATTGATCAATGAAATGCCTTAAAGTTGACAGTCTAATAAATAATACAATACGATCTTAATTACATAGCCTAAACATTGTATGAAATAGTTGACACATGTAAGTATTAAGAAGTGATTTATATAATTTTTTGATTTATTTTTTATTTTTATTTTTATAATGCTTATATAAGTTAGGGCAAATTGTCCTTATAGTTTGGGACTTGTGTCACTTTAGTCCATGACTTTTCAATTGTGATACATTTGATATTGAATTTTGAATCTTGTTCCAAATAAGGACAATTGAATATATTATTGCTTAATTTCAAAGGCAAAATTATCAATTTGATAAAATATTTTTTAATTGAATATATTAGTAAAATATTTTTTTGACATTTATTTTTGTCAAGTTAGTTTATATTTTATCAAATGGAAGATTTTGCCCTTATTTTAAAATTTTTAAAAATTATTTCTACCCATCAAAGATAAAATTATGTAAAATTGATAAATTTTTTAGACATTTATTTATTTATTTATTTTACAAAATTAATTTTTATGATGTGTTTAGATGATGACCATGCAATGGGTGATTGTTAAGATTACAATGCGTAATCAATATATTTAATATATGAAATGTTTTTAGTTTTAGATTTTTTAATTTAATGGATTAGTTTAATAATGATATTAAAGTTGTCGTCATATTTGACATTTGAAAAAATAGAAACAAATTTAATAAAAATAAAAACTACCCATTACACGATCATCATCTAAACACATAATAAAAATTAATTTAATATAAATAAATAAATAAATAAATGTCTAAAATATTTATCAATTTTACATAATTTTATCTTTAGTAGTAGAAATAATTTTTAAATATTCAAAAATATTTTTTGACATTTATTTTTATCAAATTAGTTTATATTTTATGAAATTGACAATTTTGCCATTGAAATTAAGCAATAATATATTCAATTGTCCTTATTTGGAACAAGAATCAAAATTGTGGTCAAATGTGTCATAATTGAAAAGTCAGGGATTAAAGTGACACAAGTCCCAAACTATAGGGATCGTTAGTGTAATTTGCATATTTTTTAAATTTTATATCACTTAAAGTACACATGTCATTTTGTGATTAGTCCAAAATCTAACTTACATAAATTAAGTAAATTTCTGTATCCTTTTAATTATTGCCAATATTATTTTCTTAAATTTGTAATTTCAAAACATGTAATGACATTATTACTATTTTAGTTTCAATAGTTATGATATGAAATCTATATCTATATTTATCAATCCTGCTACATACACCCAGTGACGTGGCGACCCCCAGTGACGTGGTGATGAGGTGGCAGTTGATGTGTAAACACAGCTGGAAAAAAAAAAAAAAGAAGGAAAAAAGCGAAAATTTCTGTCTTCCCTCGTATGTCCTCAACTCTCGCTGCCATCTTCGTCTATCCTCGTCTGTCTTCCCCTGCCTATCCTCACCTCTCGCCGTCATCCTCCTCCTCCACCATAGCTCGCCGGGAATTTCTGCAAAAACTAGTGGCTAGTTTTTCTCTAGAAGGATTGAAATTCTCCGTATGGGTTGTGGAAGTGGGTCTCAGATGTTAACTCATTTCTTCAGAAGAATGTGAAATTTCCTGCTCCTCCACCATATCAAATTACTAGCTCTCATCTATCCTCAGAATTCTTGTAATTTTGCTCTGTCTAGTTTTGCTCTGCCCTATCTCTGTCCATCAATCTGGTGTATGAGGTAAAAAATCAATTTCATATGCTAATCTTTCAGTTATATGCTAATTCTGAAATCTGAAATATAATCTGTAAACTATAATCAATTTGTCATTTTGGACAAGAGTTATTTTTTTAGGTAAATCTGTTAACTGGGGACAAATCTGTTAACTAATCTGACTAACTTGGCTACACTAGATTGACATAGTGAAACATCACCGTTAGTGAGTTGGCTCTAGGTGGTAATCGTCACTAAGTTCCTACAAGAGCAAACCCCTTCACAGATTTAAATAAAGATAATAAAAATATACATGAAAAAAGTGGGGCCTCCATTTTCTTGGATCCCTTCTGCATAGAAGTGCAATTACTGAGTGTGAAATGAAGTTTCGTCCACTGTTACCTTGCATTGATAGTGCATATTGGAACTCTACTCTTCCAACTCCGGCACTCTGTTTGGCTACAGTTCGTGGCCCTCCAGCCAAGAAAGGCATGCTTGGTAGCAAAAAGATAATCTGGGCATTATGCTCAACTAGAATATGCGTGAAATTGTATCCCTCAACATTTTGTTTATGGATTTTCTGCAACCATAGCACCATTTTAACCAAATACAATTTATATAATTTTTATGAGTAATTGTGCTCAACTGTGGTAGCAAACTTCATAATTTGTAATCTGTAAGCTTGGTAGCAAACTTCATAAGCTTGGCAGCAAACTTCATATAATTTCCATAATCTGTAAACTGTGTAGTTCCATAATCTGTAAACAGTTTATATAAAATCTGAAATATGAAGTTTAGTTCCATAATCTGTAATGATATTTGTTTAATTGTTATTTCAATATGCAAAGTGGAGAAATGGAGGTTGATTCAAATGTTGAAGGTGAGAATCCTTTAATAAATGAGGGCGAACACGTTGAAGAACCTAAAAAGGGTATGTGTTTTAGCTCAAGGGAAGAGGTGTACACATTTTATGGCAAATATGCTAAGCATGTCGGATTTTCTATAGCTCATAGAGCACAATATTTTGGAGATGATGGGCAATTGCTAAACTTTGCAATTGAATGTTCTCGAGCAGGGCAGAGAAGAAAGACATCAGAAGTCAACCCTTTGAAGCCATGTTTGTCCACAAAAATTGGTTGCACAGCAAGGGTACGAGGTAGTGTACAAAAGGATGGGAGATATAAACTAACCACAGTTAACCTTGAGCATAATCATGATTTGATTCCCACCGACTCACGTCATTTTGCAATGAATAAGAAAATTCTTACTTCTATGAAGAGAAGATTAGAAATTCATGATGAAGCAAGGATTGGGGTGTCTAAGAACTTTCATTCAATGGTTGTTGAAGCAGGGGGATACGAGTCATTGACATTTGACGAGCGAGATACAAGAAATTACATTGAGAGAGCTAGAAGGTTGAGGCTTGGGGAAGGTGATACCGAATCACTTCGAAGTTATTTTATGAGGATGCAAGCACATAGTGAGAGATTCTTTTATGTGATTGATGTTGATGAGGAGTTTCGCATTAGAAACTTGTTTTGGGCTGATGCAAGGAGTCGGGCGACTTATGAAGCATTTGGAGATGTTGTTTCATTTGACACAACTTATTTGACGAACAAATATGACATGCCATTTGCTCCATTTGTCGGAGTTAATCACCATGGTCAGTCCATTTTGCTTGGTTGTGGATTGTTGTCTAGTGAAGACACTAACACATTTGTTTGGCTATTCAAATCATGGTTAAGTTGCATGTCAAATCATCCGCCAAAAGCTATCATAACTGATTAGTGTAGAGCTATGCAAAATGCTATAGAAATTGTGTTTCCACAAGCTCGACATCGGTGGTGCTTATGGCATATCATGAAGAAAATTCCGGAGAAGTTGAAAGGATATGCTCAATAGGAAGCCATAAAGTTGGCTATGCAAAATGCAGTTTATGACTGTTTGACAAGAGCTGAATTTGAGAGTAAATGGGAAGAGATGCTTGCAACATTCAATCTTTATGATAATGAGTGGTTGGGGGTACTATATGATGAGCGGAATCGATGGGTACCTGTTTATGTTAAAGACATTTTTTGGGCTGGCATGTCAACTACACAACAAAGTGAAAGTATGAATGTGTTTTTTGATGGATATGTATATCCAAAAACTACATTGAAGCAATTCGTTGAACAATATGAAAATGCCTTGAAAAATAAGGTAGAGAAAGAGAAGAAAGCAGACTTTAAGTCTCGACACAAATTGTTTGATTGCCTAACTATATACGAGTTTGAGAAGCAATTTCAGCAAGCCTACACCAATGCAAAATTCAAAGAAGTTCAAGGAGAGATGAAGAGATTAGTTTACTGTCAGGCAGTGATTGTGAAAGAGGAGGGATCAATTTGTACATATAATGTCCAAGAAGCGATGGTAGTTTCTGAGAAGATGAAGCATGTGGACTTTGTTGTCTATTTTAATTCAACTGAATGTGAAGTTCAATGCATATGTCGGTTGTTTGAGTTTAGAGGCATTATGTGCGTTCACTCACTCGCTGTGCTTGTCAGAAGATGCATAAATGAGGTGTCAAGTAAATACATTTTGCCTTGGTGGAGAAAAGATATGGATAGAGAATACGTATGCATCAAAACCACATATACCGGCTTTGGGAATGATTTCAATGCAAGTACCTATGAGAGGATGAACAAAAAATTGATTGCCATTGTACAACTTGCTGGTAACTCTGAAGGCAAAAAAAGAATTGTAGACCTTGGGTTGGATGAAATCAACGAGAGAGTCATGAAAGAAGAATCTGGTGATGGGAGTAATTTACCATGTTCAACAAGAAGTCCGATTCACACCGGTTCTACACAAAGAGGTACTAGTAGGAAGGTGATTAGTCCTTTGGTTGCTCGGCGAAGAGGTCGTCCAGTTACGAAACGGATGGTTGCCAATGTAGATCAAATTGTTAATCGATTCAAGGCAATAGCAAAAAAACAAACAAAAGCAAAGGTAAATTGTGTATTCAAATGTTTTTTTTGACAAAGTATATTGAAGTATGTAAAAGCAATTCATAAATTTCAATATGTAATTATTCTTCAAAACATGCAGGCTGCTAAGTTGCTCCGATTTGAACCTGAAGCTCAAGCTCAAACACCGTATTATCCTTATATGGTTGGCACAGAAAATAGTATGTATGTACCGGTACGTGTTCCAAAGAGGCCTTCATGTACTTTTACAAAGTGTATTCGAAAGAGTACTTCATGTACTTTTGCATTTTTGTATTGTTCTAACATGTACTTTTTGCAATGAATTGTCATAGGTGGCCCATGGTATTGGAGGCACATCTCTTACTCCATCGGACTTCAAAAGTGGCACACAGGGAAGTTTGATGAGTGCTCCAACTCAGATTTATGGTTCTGCATCGGGAAACTTGGATATTACAGACTTGTTTGACTAGTTTCTATGTATTCCAACTGTTTGTTTTTGAGATTGGAAATTATGTAGTCTATTATCATGAGTTTCAAACTTTGATGTTGAGAAGATTGGATATTATGTAGTCTACTATTATGAGTTTCAAACTTTGTTATTTAATATACAATGTTTATTTAGCATGTTCAATTTACCATGTTCAATAGTTTACTCAGATTCAACAATAGTTACCTTGTATTCAGCTTCTCAGATTTAACAATGTCCATTCAATGAGTATTGAAGAAAGTGTACAAATTTGAACAAGCCATTTTCCATTCCACTAACAACAAAAGCGGTACAATAAGTAGGTTTCAATACACAACAAAACATGACTTCCTCCAAAACATCACAAAAGTATTAAGTCTACTTCAACTTGTATATTGACATCTACTTCTACTTATTATATATTCATAAGTTTAAAGGCACCAATTACAAACAACACGGACAACATATATATCAACTTTTGCATCTTTGCGTTCTGAATTTGAAGTTGTTCCGTCAGCTGTATTTGTTGTTCGGTCATAGCTTGAAGTCGTTCGGTCATAACTTGTTCGCCAACAGTTGGGACTTCGTCTGTTTGAATTTGATGACCTCCATATTCTGGATTCGTAGGTAAACACCATCCGATAAAACCACAAACATTACAATAGTAGAATAACTTGTTCTTGTTTTGCTCGGTTTGTGATATTTTGATGGTGGCCTTTTTGTTACATGTACGACAAATTCTGTTCACGTATGTTAACCAACCTGAGCTACTGCCACTGACACTTGAAGTTGACATCTGCAAAGAGGGACAAATAGCAAGTTAAGTTAAGTTAATAAGTTAAGTTAACTTAATAAGTTAAGTTACAGTTATAAGGAGTCCTGTAGCAACCAAAATATAAGCTTATCAACCAAAATCCACTTAGTGTAAGCAATATGAATTTTATTAGCCAGGCCCATTCTATAACTGCAGAAGTTCAGTTGGTGTTGGTACCAACATAATACTTCAAGTTGAGGAAACCATTTCACATTCTGAAGTTTAGTTTTCCTTTATGTACTATTTACTCACTGATAAAATAGAAATTTCAAATATATATATTCAAATGATCTTATAATTTAGCAATTAAAAATAATACATAAAGGGAGGAAATTCCTGTATACAGAAGATGAATGCTGAAGGTGCAGCTTTACAAGGCTCTGGATGACAAGGTTCAGTTTTTTATTTACATTCTTATATATGACAGTGGCTTGGTGTGGACAAAGAACTGAAGAAGCTTGTGGTTGAGACCACTGCAAATCAGGTAACACTCTGCAGAGATTGCCATCAAGTCATTCCATAATGATCAATCCTAGGTTTGCTCTCTTAGATGGATTCCCACTCTTCATTTGTAGAGGTCACTGATGCTGATATATGTGTGTTAAGTACAAGTTTGCTTTTAGACTAATGCTACTTGTCTTATTTCTCCCTTGTTTTGAAAGGAATTCTGCAATAATGAAAACTTTTTATGCATTAGAGAAACTAGAGCTCATTATGCTTTTATGATAACTGGTTACTCATTATGCTTTTTACTATAATGGTTACTTATTATTTATTATAATTGTAATTATTATTGTTTAATCATATTTTTAATGGCTTGAATTATCGATACAGACCCAATGGTTTTCATAATTGATTATAAGTAATGTAAATGACAAGTCGAAATTATGCACCTTCAGCATTCATTGTGTCATTTATTTAGTCGAAATTATGCATCTTCAGCAATTGCTTATAATCAAAGCATTCACCTTATGCACCTTCAGCATTGACTATTAAAGCATATTAAAAGGTAAACCATATAATGGGCATTGACTATTAAACCATCTTCTGGTGCATAGAAATTGAACCAATTGAACCAATTATGCACAGAAATTTCTGTATAATCAAGATAAATCCTGAAATTGATTTAATGAAGAAATTATGCACTGGAGAAATTGAACCAATTCAAAAAGGTAAATGATTAGATTAAACATTTCGTTAGGGAATTTCATCGAACACGTTTAAGGCAATGTAAGACTCCAACTGAAAAGGACACAATTCGTAAATGAAAGTGCCACAATTCCCAAATCAAAAGGAAATTTCACAGATAATACATACAAATTTCACAGATAATAAATGAAATTTCACAAATTTCCCAAATGCCACAATTCATCGAACAGGAAATAGATAGATAGATAGATAAATATATATATATATATATATACGCAGATATACATACAGTTGAAGTGAACGGAAGGAGAGACAGAGAGATTCCACAATTCATCGAACAAGAAATAGATAGATAGATATATATATATACATAGATATACATACAGTTGAAGTGAAGGGAAGGAGAGACAGAGAGATTCGCGAGTGAAGGGAGGGAACGAGCTGTCGGTGTCGGAGTGAAGGGAAGGAGTGGTTGCCGGCGTCGGAGTGGGAGGCAGTAGCAACTCAGATTTATGGTTCTGTTACCGTTGTTTGAGAAGGGAGGGGGGAAAATTTCAAATGAAATGTGAACCTGTTGTTTGGGTCTTGTAAACACAGTCACGTGACTATCACGTGAGTTGTAACAACTCTCGGGGTCACTGGGGTAATCAGGGTAGGAAGCATTTTTACTATATTTATACTTCTATCTATGCTATTATATGTTGTTGGCTTTGTTTGACATAAAAAGCTTGGCTTAAAATAGTCACAAAAAGACCAAATAAGCTAAAAAGTCAATAAGACAAAACATCACATTTAAATCATAATCATTTTATTTTTTATTTTACAAAAAACAAAAAAGTCAAAAAGCATATCCCAAATGAGACTTTTTAAAATTACCAAAAAGTCAAAAAGTCAATCCACATCCCAAACGAAGGCTAAATATTTTATAATTTTAAATTAATAAAATATAAAAATACTTATGTCATAAAATCATTGATCATTTCACTTTAATTATAATTATTAACCTTTTAATTATTAAGATAATATATTTTTAATTCTGTAATTATCACTTTTTTAGATTGTGTAATTATCACCTTTCAAATTGCTAAATGTATGATTCTTTTATAATATTGACTAACATTACACCTGTGATATGCATGGTTAATACATTTATATTATTTGTATTTTTTTTTTTTTTAGTTCAACCTAAAATAAAATATATAATGTGAGGAAGTGGTTTGGAAATACTCTTTTGATCCACTGGGACGCTCGAGATCCTCAGCTAGCAACCTGAAAAGGAATAAACACTCTGGTCAGAGGTGTCGGAATTAGCACTCTGACGGTTAAGTCAGCGTATGCTTTCTTAGTTACTTGTATCTTAAGTTAAGCGTAATAGTTCTTACATACTTCTCTTTGGTTGATGTTTCTCTACTTATATTTTTCCCTGGGCCTCAGAGTTGGGCCCACCTTTAGTCCAGCATGCAGCTATTCAGACTCGGCTCCTTTTGTTGCTGTCCAACCTCTACTCGGCTCCTTGCTCAGTTGGTTCTATGGCCGATTAGGATACCCCTGAATTTATATACGACGGGGCCGAATATAGATATGTACATCTCGATTCTCTAAGAATATTATTCGGTTTCTCTACATCCCCTAATATTCGGCTCCCATAATTGCCTCCCAAATACTCCGCTAACAACAGTTGGTTGACGTGTTTGGTTTCGAACTTGAAAAGTTAAAGCTGAAATTCGGTGGTTAAACTCATTCCAACGTGAGTGTTAGAGCGCGCATGCTTTTACAGTCATAATTACAACTTCCCGCCCCTTCATACACTTCTTTTCATTTATTATTATAATTTAAAATTTTGCTGTCTTTTCGAATGCGTGTATGTTGTTTTGAACAGTCGAAGCTCTTAGTCTACCTTCCGATACATCTCTGCAACCTCTGTCCATTCTTCATTGTTCTCTCCGTCTCTTGTAAGTCCTCTTCCTCTTTATTTCGAATTCCATTTCCTTGTTTGTTTTCAATTTAGCGTATTCCATAGACTAATGAATATGGCAAAGCATCTGAAAGACCTCCTCTCTGCGAATCGAGTTTCTGGCTTTCGATGTCATTTTTCCATTCCCGAAAACGTCCGTTTGTCGCTCGTGACCGACGGCACCCTTGATATGGAGAGGGAGGATGAAAGCACAATTGTCTTCCCTCTCTTATCAATTACTGAGGGCGGAGTTCGTTTTCCCCTCCACCTATTTCTTAGGCCGTCCTTCGCCATTGGGGTTTAATCCCTTCACAACCTAACGTAAATTTCTTCCGAATCATAATGGAGATTATAGAGTTAAACTGCCGTCTTAGGATCAACCTCGGCATACCTGCTGTTTGGCATTGTTCTGCCCTGGCCAAGTCTTCTGGCCGACATAGGCGTTATTTCCTCAGGGCCAAGGACATCGACCATTAATTAGTGACCATGCTTGCCAGCTCCGGTAAGCGAGTCGATGATGTTATGGTCGTTGTCCAAGGTAACTGGGAATTCGGCGAAGGCGAAGACCGCCTGGATCCAATTTCCAGACGGAGAGGCGAACCAGGTGGTCATATAGCTCCTTGCGTTTATTTTCCTTATGTATATTCGGCTTTATTTTCGTCGTCTTATAATTTTTACTTATACAGGAAACGATTTGAAGAAAGTTTTGGTTTTTACTGAAGACTCCGTTCTTGCGGAGATCAAGGTTGCGCTCCAATACTTCGGCCGTCCAAGCCTCCAGAGACAAGGTAGGACGACCCACGTTCTTTTTCGTTACGGGCTGACGTATACGACGTTCTCGGCGGAGGACAAAATTCCTGTTCTACGGGATGAAGAGTACCTTACGGCCCTCATCTTAACCAACTTCAAAAACTTGAGGCAAGTTGGTTTGGAGGACACCGATTCGGAGTAGCCAGAAGTAGGCAAAGAGGTCGCCGAGGGGTCAAACCAGTCTGAAGCCGAGGTAGATGAGGCTTTAGAGTTGGCCTTTGAAGAAGCCGGACTCAATTTGCTTGACCCTCCGTCTACCTCAGGCCAAGGGGATGTCTCCTTTGAACACATTTTTACAAACTTAGGGGACTTACCCGGTTCCTACCCCAGTAACATGGCCGGCGAGTCTCTCAGCCAGTTGGCCAAACGAAGAAACGTCGAGAGGATAGCTGCCCGAAAAAGGGCTAAAGCCGAGTGTAACCAAACTTCACCCCCTCCACCTATTAGGGAAAAAACTCCACCTGCTCCCGTTGAAGAGGGGGTCTAGAATGAAGTTGCCGAAAAGGAACCTGTTGTCGAAGAACAAGAGGGTCAGGTGGCGCAAAGATAGGGTGAAAACGCCTACCAACTCAGTCGCTTATTTGGAAGATCTAGTGGACAAACGGCAATGCTTGGAAGAATCAGATTTGATTGTGCCGTTCGTAGTACAACCAAGAATAAAAAACATGCTGGTTGGTTCCGATGCGTCGGCCATAAAAGATCCAGCTGTGGCTTTGAGCTTGGCTTTCTCAATCTCTCTGCCGACTGACAGAGCAACCTTTAGGGCAGAGGCCAATCTTTTGGCCATCACGTTGGCTGCTCAATCGGCGATACTGGTATATGATCCTTTATAGTTTTCCAAGGTTAATCAAAAAAGTTTCTATATTGGCCTACTGATCCTTTGTTTTGCAGGCGGTGGAGAGGATAGCCGATATTGGACATCGCCAACACGATGCGATTGAACAGATCGGCTTTCTTACAACTGAATTGGAAATTGAGAAAGGGAAGACAGCCGAAGCGTCTCTACGTGCCGAGTTCGAGGCCGCGAAAGCGGTGGTAGAGAGAGAAAGGGCCGAAGACGAAGCTAATAAGGCCAAGACTGCTGACGAACTGAAAGCGGCCGTTGAGGAAAAAACGAAAGCAAATGAAGAGGCGCTTAGATTGGCAAACGAGAGGATTGCCAAGTTGGAGGCCGACCTGGAGGAGTCGAATCGGGCAAAGAAAAATGTCGAGTCTGCGCTTTCTGAGTCATTCAAGGCTGGCAAGGATGCGGCCTTGGCTGACTACGTAGAAGAAGTGCTGAAATTCGAAAATAGGGGGTTCAAACACGGTTGGCTCAAGGCCTTGGTTGCTGCTAACGTGGTATCGGAAGTGCTAATTCCGTACGAGCAGGTAGACGTTGAGCCGCTGGAGTCTGACCCCGAAGACAGTTGAATATTTTCCATTTTGGTTTTAACATTAAGCGTATGTAGGTTTTACTAAATGTATTAGGTTTTTGATTATTTATCATTGTGAGAAGCTGATGTAGAGTGGTTTTCATTTGTAAAATGAACTCTATTTGTGCTCAATTTACGAATGAAAATTATTTTTGCTATTTGTGCTCTATTTATGAATGGAAATTACTTTTGCCTTTTCTGCTTGATGCATGTGCCAGTTAGCAGCTTAGTGATGTAACATCATAAAATTAATGGAAGAAGCTACCGAACTAAACATAACTGAATATGCCCTTGTCCCAGTAAGTTAATGAACTAGTCGGGCCTAAAAACGGCAGTTCAGGGATTTGCTTGGGCACAATGGAAATTCGGCTGAGCTCTGATCGTTAAGCTGAATAGATTGACAAATCTGCCCTTGCCCTAGCAAGTTGATAAACCAGTCAGCCTAAAAACGGCAGTTCAGGGGTTTGCTGGGGCACAATGGAAATTCGGCTGAGCTCTGATCGTTAAGCCGAATAGATTGACGAATCTGCCCTTAGTGCGGCCAGTGCTTGAACTGGAGCGTCGTATATTTTCAGTTCGTGGCGGGAGGCTTTTGAAATTTATCATTAATGAGATTGCTTCGGGGGTGTTGCACCCGTAAGGAATAAATGGGGTGAGTACTTGGTGTGCGTAGGTCCCATTAGCGTGCGTAGGTCCCATTAGCATGCTTAGACTCAATATCCTAACCCAGTCTGTTGAGGAAGGTTAGACAAGTACAAATGTCAAATAGACTGTTCTTCAACAGCAGAGGAGAAGGGAGGACATTGGGTGAACTAGACGTAGAGATGAATCGAAGTGGTGAACCTATGAGCACAAGCAGTAGGGTGATGAGAGAGCGGGAGAGAAGCTAGTCCCCTCGTCGTCAAAGTAGGTCACCCAGAAAACAAAAGCAAAAACGGGGCAAATCCCCTGAACCGTGCTCTAGAGGAGAATCTGGTGCGATACCGCGCCCGTTGAGTTTTGCGGTCTTTGTGGAGAACAAACCGATGACGGAAGCGGATTCAATCGTTCACGACCCAAACGTGGCAGTCGAGTTTGCTCGACAGATTTTTCCATTGGAAGTCCAGCAGTCGATAGTAGATCGACAGGATTTCGAAGTGTTTTGAGAGGGCATTCATGGGGCGGTGAAGGGGTTGTACACCGCCTATGAAATCGGCATGCGTCTTTGCGCCGCACGGTGGGTAATAGGGCAGAGAGACGAACACATTCGAAGCTTGGAAGCTCGCTCGGAAAAGGCCGAGTGCTAGCTAAGAGAGGCCAAGGCTGCCGAGGCTCAATTGGTCGGCAAATCGAACCCGATCATGGAGGAGAGGGTGACTCAACGGCTAATAAGTTATGTGCTTGCCGATCGAGATACGGCTAGCATGTTTGCAATCGAGAGCACCAAGGCAAGGGCTTACGAAAAAGGCTTCCACGACAGCCGAAAAGTCGGGATAGACAAGACCAAGGAAAAACTCGCCAAGGAGGTCTGCCGATATGAGAATCGTGGATTCAAGCATGGGTGGATCAAGGCGCTGCATGCCTCGGAGGCTCTTTGAGCGGCAGACGTTAACTCGGCTTCACCGCTGTATCAGAGCCATCAATTTTCTTTCACGGCCTTCAAAGTGGAGAAGAGTGATGATGAGGGAGATGCCGAATAAATATGATTCTATTGTAGCATTTTTAACGCAAGTTTGCATGCAAATTATGTAATCTTGAGCTGATTAATAAAATGTATCACTTTAAATGCTAGAAAGTTGTTTCTGCTCTTTTACTGTTCTTTGTTTGTTGCGTCTATGCTTGTTAATCATAATACAAATAAAAGAAATGCTGAGTTCGGAGGCATCTTGTCTCACCCAATCATGGCCTCTACGAAGAGTGCTCCGAATCAGGAGGATTATTTGGCCTGAAAGTGGCCTGCATGGATGACGTTCCGAATTCGGAATATTAATCGACCTAAAAGTGTCATTCACTGATGGTGTTCCGAATTCGGAGACTTAGCTTAGCCAATTGTGATATCCACGAAGAGCGCTCCGAATCTGGAGGCTTAGTCGGGCCAAAAGTGTCATGCACTGATGGGGCTCCGAATTCGGAGACGGCTAATCATGATATCCACGAAGGGCGCTCCAAATCCGGAGGCTTAGTCGGCCCAAGAGTGTCATGCACTGATGGGGCTCCGAATTCAGAGACTTAGCTTGGCCAATCGTGATATCCACAAAGGGCGCTTCAAATTCGGTGACTTAGTCAGCCCAAGAGTGTCATGCACTGATGGCGCTCCGAATTCAGAGACTTAGTCGGGCTAAAAGTGTCATGCACTGATGGGGCTCCAAATTCAGAGATGGCCAATCGTAATATCCACGAAGGGTGCTCTGAATCCGGAGGCTTAGTCGGCCCAAGAGTGTTATGCACTGATGGGGCTCTGAATTCGGAGACTTAGCTTGGCCAATCGTGAGATCCACGAAGGGCGCTCCGAATCTGGAGACTTAGTCGGCCCAAGAGTGTCATGCACTGATGGCGCCCCGAATTTAGAGACTTAGCTTGGCCAATAGTGATATCTACAAAGGACGCTCTGAATCCAGAAACTTAGTCAGCCCAAGAGTGTCATGCACTGATGGCGCCCCGAATTCGGAGACTTAGCTTGGCCAATAGTGATATTTACAAAGGGCGCTCCGAATCTAGATACTTAGTTGGCCCAAGAGTGTCATGCATTGATGGGGCTCCGAATTCGAAGACTTAGTTGGGCTAAAAGTGTCATGCACTGATGGGGCTCCGAATTCGGAGACTTAGTCGGGCCAAAAGTGTCATGCACTGATGGGGCTTCGAATTCAGAGACGGCCAATCGTGATATCCACGAAGGGCGCTCCGAATTCGGAGGCTTAGTTGGCCCAAGATTGTCATGCACTGATGGGGCTCCGAATTCGAAGACTTAGCTTGGCCAATCATGAGATCCACGAAGGCTGCTCTGAATCCGGAGACTTAGTCGGCCCAAGAGTGTTATGCACTGATGGCGCTTCGAATTCGGAGACTTAGTCGGGCCAAAAGTGTTGTGCACTGATGGGGCACCAAATTCGGAGACGGTCAATCGTGATATCCACGAAGGGCGCTCCGAATCCGAAGGCTTAGTCGGCCCAAGAGTGTCATGCACTATGGGGCTCCGAATTCGAAGACTTAGCTTGGCCAATCGTGATATCCACGAAGGGCGTTTCGAATCCGGAGACTTAGTCAGCCTAAGAGTGTCATGCACTGATGGAGCTCTGAATTCGGAGACTTAGCTTGGCCAATTGTGATATCCACGAAGGGTGCTCCGAATCTGGAGACTTAGTCGGCCCAAGAGTGTCATGCACTATGGGGCTCCGAATTCAGAGACTTAGCTTGGCCAATCATGATTTCCACAAAGGGTGCTCCGAATCCGGAGGCTTAGTTTGCCCAAGAGTGTCATGCACTGATGGGGCTCCGAATTCGGAGACAGCTTGGCCAATCATGATATCCACGAAGGGCGCTCTAAATCCGGAGGCTTAGTCGGCCCAAGAGTGTCATGCACTGATGGGGCTCCGAATTCGGAGACTTAGCTTGGCTAATCATGATATCCACGAAGGGCGCTCCGAATCCAGAGGCTTAGTCAGCCCAAGAGTGTCATGTACTGATGGGGCTCTAAATTCGGAGACAGCTTGGCCAATCGTGATATCTACGAAGGACGCTCCAAATCCGGAGGCTTAGTTGGCCTAAGAGTGTCATGCACTGATGGGGCTCTGAATTTGGAGACTTAGCTTGGCCAATCGTGATATCCACGAAGGGCGCTCCGAATCTGGAGGCTTAGTCGGCCCAAGAGTGTCATGCATTGATGGGGCTCCGAATTCGGAGACCTAGCTTGGCCAATCGTGATATCCACGAGGCTTAGTCGGCCCAAGAGTGTCATGCATTGATGGGGCTCCGAATTCGGAGACTTAGCTTGGCCAATCGTGATATCCACGAAGGGCGCTTCGAATCCGAAGGCTTATTCGACAGACTTGTTTCAATAAGTAGAATTTCAGTGAGGAAACAACAAACTTTGTATCAAAAAATGAAACTTGTACATGGAGAACATTCAAAACAAGTATCATGCCCCATAAGTCGGGTCAATGATAGAATTGACGCAAATGCGTGGAATTCCAAGGCCGTGGTAGACTTCTCCCAGACATGTCTTTAAGCCGGTATGCCCCTACTGCCGCAATTGAGTTGATCTGATAGGGGCCGTTCCAGTTAGGACCCAATTTTCCATCAGCCAGATTCCTCGCAGCTGGAAGCACTTTCTTCAGGACCAATTTTCCTGGTACATAGCGGCGTAGCTGAACACGTTGATTATACAACTTAGCGAGCTGCTGCTGGTACTATGCCATAGACGCAAGGGCACGATCTCTTCGTTCTTCAATCAGAGTTAAATCCAAGGCCAACATCATGTCGTTTCGGCCCATATCAAAAACTTTTGATTTTAAGATTGGGAGGTCGATCTCCAAGGGGATGATTGCTTGATTTCTGAAGCACAAAGCGAACGGCGTTTCCCCAGTGGAACGTCTCGGAGTAGTGTGATGAGCCCATAATACACTCAGCAATTCTTTGACCCATCTGCCTTTAGCTTTCTCCAGTCTCTTCTTAATGCTGTCCAAAATGGCTTTGTTGGAGGCTTCAGCTTGGCCATTACTCTGTGGATAAGCCGGGGTAGAGAAATAGGGTCGGATACCATACATGCTGCGCAGTTCTCGGTAGACATCGTAATCAAACTGGGTGCCGTTATCTGAAATGAGTGCTCTTGGAATGTCGAATCGCGTTATAATATTTCTCTATACAAAATGCTTCACATCAGCATCTCGAATGTGCATTAGTGCCTCCGCTTCTACCCATTTTGTGAAATAATCTGTTGCGACAATCAAAAATCGCTTGTTGCTGGGGGCACGAGGCAGTGGTCCGACGATGTCAAGTCCCCATTGGGCAAACGACCAAGGACTAGTTATAGAGCTTAACTCTTTAGGAGACAGATGGGTTAAGGGAGAAAACTTCTGGCACTGTTCACACTTCTTCACGTAACATTCGGCATCAGCTCTCATTATCGGCCAATAATACCCATGTGTCACAGCTCGGTGGGGCAGAGAGCGCCCGCCAGAATGGGCACCATAACTACCTTCATATATTTCAGTCAGGAGTCCCTCGACTTTATCTGGATGAATGCATTCTAGGTACGGGCCAGAAAGGGATTTTTTGTAAAGTTTTCTTTACGAATCCAAATAGTATCGCAGGGCTTTGTTTCGTAGCTTGTGTGCTTCTTTCTTATCCGACGGGAGCTATTCGGAAGATAGGAACACAGCAATGGAGTCTATCTAACTCGGACCTGACTCTATGACATTGATTTGGACTTCCTCTAAAGGGCCAATGCTTGGATTAGGGATGAAACCCACTTCAATTGTCCGTTTATTCTCTGAGTTAATGGTGGAGGCTAGGCAAGCTAGGGCATCTGCATGTGTGTTCTGATTGCGAGTTATTTGGTTTAATTCATGATGGTCAAATTTTGCCAGTAAGGCATTTTCCGTTTTCATGTAAGCGGCCATACGGTCGTTTTTGGTCGCGTACTCCCCCTTTAGCTGATTGATCACTAGTTTTGAATCGCAAAATATAAGCAGATGCTGTGCACCCAAGAGATGTGCATTCCGCAAGCCGGTTAGCAGGGCTTCGTATTCGGCTTCATTGTTCGATGCTTCGAAGCCGAGTTTGACAGCCTGCTCGATTATTGCTCCATCGGGAGCCATGATTACTACTCTGGCCCTGCTGCCGCGTTGATTAGACGATCTGTCATAGTACAGCTGCCAAATGTGCCCAACATAAATTCTCCAGTTCGACCTCGGTTGTATTTCATCAGACTTGAAGTCGGCAAGACCCCCAGTGAATTCGGCCACAAAGTTGACAAGCACTTGCCCCTTGATTGAGGTTCTAGGCAGAAACTAAATATCATACTAGCCGAGTTCAAGAGCCCACTTTGAAAGCAGCATACGATGTACGCACTATGGAGTCTTGTGGGAGGGTGGTCCGTTAGTACCCCGATGGTATGCCCTTGAAAGTAATGCATCAGCTTTTTTGCTACTGTGACGAGAGCTAGGAGTTTTTCCAACGAAAAGTAACGTGTTTCGACGTCAACCATTGCTTTGCTCACATATTACACTGGCCGCTGCTCTTAGGAATGGCAACGGGGCAGGGCGGGCCGGGGACCACACTTCCCGTCCCCGATCCCCGATAGTGAGAAATTCCCCGTCCTCGCCCCCAATCCCCGACTTAATAAATTACTATTGTTTCACCCACTTTAATTCTTACACACTTTAATAAATTACAGAACAAGCAAAGCTGGTGAAAAAAATCACACTGTTATCCACCAGTTGGTGCTTGAAAAATGCTAATATTGTAAAAATCTTAAAATGCTAATATGTACAAATCTTTTATAATCATCAATCTCGTAACTTATAATTATTCGAGCAACATTTTGTAAGTAGATTATCTACAATTCCATGGCAACCTCATGACTGGCAGTTTCTTCTGTAAAACTCCATTATATGCATTTTTGTTCCACTTTAATAAATTTTAAAATACTAGCTGATTCATCTACAAGCAGAAAAAACAGTAAGAATCTAGCATTGAATGCCTGGCCTTCCAACAACAGTTGTAGATATTCAGAATACTACCTCTCGTATCATTTCTAAGATGTCTAATAGTGATATAGATATATAGACGCCGGGTCTCTCAAATGACTTTTATGAAATTGAAAAGGTAATGACTTTGACAAAAAGAAATAGAAGACTAATGGGATCATGATATGATCAGATTGTTAAATGCACCTTCACCAACAACCAAAATTTTGTTTTGGTTGACTTTGAAACAGAAACATTTCAGAAATACATGAGAAACAATATACATATACATACATATTTATGGAAATGTTTGAAAATGTATAGAAAGAAAAACTAAAGCCTATATTTGAACACATTTGAACTTCTACTATTACAGGTTGCCAAATAAAACTCAATAAAAGGTAGATATGTTGACAGAATAGAAAAAACAATGATCAGAGATATATGAATGCATATTGATTATAAATTTTGTGAAGAAACAGAACAACTAACAAGCACGTAGTGTGTATACACCTCCCTACACAGCAGTGGTGAGGGAGGATGATCGGCGGTGAGGTACGAGCGGCAGCCGTCGTTCGTTGTGTCAGAGAGAGAGAGGGGGGGCGAAACCCAAAAGTTCTTGGTAACGGTGGAAAGAGAGAGAGAGAGAGAGAGAGAGCAGCAGTGAGGGAGGATGATCGGCGGTGAGGTATGAGCAGCAGTGCGGTGACAGAGGAGTGGCAATCGTCGTTCGTTGTGTGAGAGAGAGAGAGGGGGGAGGCAAAACCTTAAGCTCTTGGCAATGGCGCGGAGAGAGCAGTGTTAGTGTGTGAGAACAAAGTGTTTCAATCAAACCCTATGCACATATATATAAGGAGGGGCAAAATAGTAATTTCACATCGGGGTTTATACGGGGCGGGGATCGGGGCCAAGGCAGGTCCGGGACTGAAACATATATCCCGGTCCTCGCTCCGAACATCACCGGGGATACATTTTTTAATGTCATCCTCAGCCTGGCGGGGGTATTTTTAGAGGAATAATCGCTCAATTCGGGGTCGGGGGGTCGGGTCCCCGTCGGGTCAGGTTTCGATTGCCATTTCTAGCTGCTCCCCAAGCTCTTCCTTTAACAATACGGCGTTGACTGCCCGGTCGGAAACTGCCAGATATAAAATAAGCAGGTGGCCTGCCGAAGGTGTTGTCAAGAGTGGAACTGATCGGAGGTAGGTTTTCAGACCGTTGAAAGCGGTTTCGCACTCAGAGGTCCATTCAAAAGCCTTGCCCTGCCGTAGGGTATGAAAGAATTGTCGGTAGCTGTTTGTGGAACGACTGATGAACCTGTTGAGTGCGGCGGCCATTCCCATCAACTTTTGAACCTCCTTCACCGATCGAGCGGAGCCGAGTTCCAAGATTGCTGTGATTTTCCTTGGGTTGATTTCGATTTCTCGATGATTGACAATGTAGCTAAGGAATTTGCCGGATCCGATCCCAAATGCACACGTGGAAACCTTCAGCTTCATTTTGTACTTGCATAAAATGCTGAATGTCTCTTCCAGGTCGGCCATATAAGTTTGCTCTTCTTTTGACTTGACCACCATATCTTCAATGTACACTTCCATAGTATGGCCGAGTTACTCCTTGAACATGGCTGTGACTAGTCTTTGGTAAGTTGCCCCTGCATTTTTCAACCCAAAAGGCATAACCTTATAACAATAGGTTCCTCTTGGGGTGAGGAATGCAGTTTTTTCTTGGTCCTCCGGATGCATGGCGATTTGATGGTAGCCTCTGTAGGCATCGATGAAGCTTATACGTTGATGACGTGCCGTGGTGTCTACGAGTTGATCAATTCTGGGGAGAGGAAAACAATCCTTGGGGCAAGCTTTATTTAAATCCGTGAAGTCCACACAGACACGCTAAGTTCCATTCTTCTTCTTTACCACCACAGTATTCGACAGCCATGTAGGATAGGTCACTTCCCGGATTGCCCCGGTATCAAGCAACTGGTCAACTTTTTCAATAACGGCAGTAGTGTGTTCTGCAGTTGACCGCTGGCTTCTCTGAATGATCGGCTTACATTTGGGGTCAACATTCAGACGGTGCTCAGAAACAGATGGATCTATCCCTGACATTTCATACAGTGACCATGCGAATACATCAAGGTTGCTGAGCAAGAAGGTAATTAGCTGCTGCTTGTCAGTTTTGTTTAAGGAGGCGCCAACCATGAAGAACCTGTCAGGATCCTTGTCAATTTCAACTCGATCTAGGGCTTCCATGGCCTTTTCATTTGGGAGCTGTCCAATATCGTCTAGGCTCTCGCAATCCGGCACCTCAATAGAGTTCACCTCCAGCTCTGTTGGTGTCTTTGCAGTGAGAAGATAACATGCTTGTGCTGATTTCTAGGACCCACAGATTTGTTCAATGCCTCGATCAGTCAGGAAGCGGAGCAGTTGATGATAGGTGCTGGGCACAACGTGCATGGCATGCAGCCAAGTTTGTCCCATGATAAGATTATACGGCGAAGGTAGCTTGACAACCAAGAATTCCACGTCTAATGTTCGGGTGCCCACTAGAACTGGTAGTGTGATTTTGCCCAACGGGTATTCTGGATTAGCACCGAAGCTAAATAACATATAAGGAGCCAGAGACAGGTCCAACTCAGTGAACCCGAGTTTGATAAAGGTGTTGTAATATATAACCTCCGAAGTACTCCACTGGTCTATGAGAACGCGTTCAACGGTGAATTGATTTACACGTAGTTTGATGACCAATGGATCAATGTGGGGGAGTGTTATGCCGATCAAATCAGAATCTTCGAAGGTAATACTCGGAGCTTCATAGGGCCGTTTTGCTAGTGTGATTTGCTTTTGGGGGCTAGGTTGAGATTGAATTGAATGTATGGTGGGGGCTGTCGGTAGGCTATATATCATATGGATTACACCGAGCGGAGGTGAATCCTGCCTTAGGGCAACTGTTTTGGTTGAGTTATTCTTTTGGACGTGTTGCTGGAGCCGTCCGTCTTGTACCAACTTTTCAAGGTGGTCTTTCAAAGCATAGCAACTATCGGTATCATGACCGTGATCTTTGTGACATTCCCATCGCCTATCCCGTCTCCTTGTGTTGGGAGGTTCCATCATCTTGGGCGGCCACTTGAAGAACGACAGATGTTGAATTTTAGTCATAACCGTGCTAATCGACTCCGACAACTCTGTATATTTCTTAGCCGCGTGCCTTGCACGCCTGTTATCCACTTGAAGTTGTTCATTGGCTCGGTGGGAGCATTGGTCGTTTGATCGGCACGAATTTCTCTTGTCTCGTTTAGCGTGACCTCGAGGTTCAGGGCTCTGTGATCGTACAGAACTTATCGGCTGAATAACTTCAGATGGGGTCGTCTTGATGGCCTGTGCCCGGATTTGACCCGCAGTGCGTCATCTTCAACTTTGCAATATTCCTCGACATTCTTTATCAACGGCCAGATTGTTTTGGGAGGGGGGGTTCTAGTCAAGGAACTGCGGAGTGCACTATCAGGATGCAACCCCATTTTGAAGGCGGTGATGGCCATGGAGTCATTGCAGACGTCATCCACAAGATTAAAGCATTCCCAATAGCGCGCCGAATACGCCTGCAATGTTTTCCCTGATTGGATTTGCATTGCCCAGAGGCAATCGGCCTGCTTCAGCTGGACCTCATTGGTGATGAACCTTGCCCTGAAGGATTTTTGGAGTTAATGAAAGCTCTTAATCGATGCCGGTTCTAATTTATAATACTATTTGACGGCCAACGGTCCCAAACTGCTCGGAAATATTCGACATATGAGGGCCTCGTCGTTCGTATGCAACGTCATAGTTTGCTTGTAATGTCGGATGTGATTAGTGGGATCTGATTTCCCATCGTATAGGGTGAACGATGGGGCTTTAAACTTTTTGGGTAGTATTGCCTTCGCGATCCGTCGCACAAAGGGATTATGTTGGTCCTCTTCGCCTGAACCATTCTCTTCAGAGGAACTGGTGGTTTCAACTCGTTACTTCCTTTTGGGTTCCGGGGATAATAAGTCAGAATCACTGTCACTTTCTTGTCTTTAAACTCGAGGTTGTCGACCATCTTCCCTTAGAGGTCATTTGGGATCTTAGCGTGCAGCTTGATTGGATTTTGCTACTTCTAAGGACAAATTTTGACGGAGGCACTCATTCTCAACGATCATGTTTTCCAGCCTCTGTTCGTTTTGCTTCGCCTGTTCCATAATCGCTTGCATTGTCTCATGTGTTGAAGTCGATGGTGAGTTCTGGGCAAGTGAGTCGAAGTTCAAGGCACGTCTTGCGGCGATAGTCTCCGGTCCAAGCATGTTTGTTGGAGTGAGGTCATCTCTCTGTGTGGTTTCATCAGTGACTATTGGAGGGTCTTTCGTTACGCCTGCCATGGATGTAGTTGAGTATCCCCACAGATGGCGCCAATTGTGGGGAAGCGGTTTGGAAATACTCTTTTGATCCACTGGGACACTCGAGATCCTCAGCTAGCAACCTGAAAAGGAATAAACACTCCGATAGGGGGTGCTGGAATTAGCACTCCGACGGTTAAGTCAGCATATGCTCTCTTTGTTACTTGTATCTTAAGTTAAGCATAATAGTTCTCACATACCTCTCTTTGGTTGATGTTCCTCTATTTATATTTTTCCCTGGGCCTCAGAGTTGGGCCCACCTTTAGTCCAGCATGTAGCTATTCAGACTTGGCTCTTTCTGTTGCTGTCCGACCTCTACTCGGCTTCTTGCTCAGTTGGTTCTATGGCCGATTAGGATACCCTTGAATTTATATACGACGAGGCCGAATATAGATATGTACATCTTGATTCTCCAAGAATATTATTCGGCTTCTTTACATCCCCTAATATTCGGCTCCTACATATAAAAAAAATCATTGTGTAGCACATAAGGACAAAAAAAAGTTAAGATAATGTGAAATATTGACAAATCAAAGTATTAAAATTATTTCAAAATTAAATGTTGATCAATATGGATAATAATGTAAATTCACACTAATTTTTCATCCAATTAGAATAAAAGTAAAAAGAAATTGAATTTGGTGATAATATATCGTTCCAATCAGTTCAATGGTTTAAAGTCCTACAATAGTTGTCAAATTCATAAAGTTAGTAAAAAAATATAAATGAATTTAATTTGTTATGTTAAAAAAATAAATAAAAAATACACACAATATTTCACACATGTTTACTATAAGGATTACGATTTGTAGTTTAAACTAAGGATATTTATTGTTTTCACATTAAAATTGTTATGAGAGTAGAAATAGAAGAGAAAAGAGAAATTCTTGTATTTAATATATATATATATATATAATGAATAGGTACACACTCCTTTATATAGGAGAGAAGATAAGTATATATAGAGAATATACTCTATAATAGATATATACAAATATATTTAACACCTCCCCTTAAGTTCAAGGTGGTAGTGCCAATATCAAGTTGAGCTTGGAAATAAATTAGAAAATCGTCCTGGAGGATGAGCCTTGGTGATGATGTTAGTTGTCTAACCGGCAAAGGTAACAAAGATAATAAGAAGAGTGCCACTAGTAACGTGTTGCCGGATGAAGTGACAATCAATCTCAATGTACTTGGTGCAATCATGGAAGACATCATTATGTATAATCTGAATAGTACTTTGATTATCACAATAGAGGTTAGTGGCAGCAAGATGGGGAATTCCTATATCAGTAGGAAGGCAACAAAGCCACACAAGCTCTTGAGTAGTATCTGCAAGAGCACGATACTCAGCCTCAGTACTAAAATGAGTAACAAGAGTTTGCTTCTTGCTATGCTAGACAATGAGAGAATCACCCAAGAAGAAGCAGAACCTCAGAGTAGAGCAAATGGTACGATTCCCTGCTTAATCTACATAAAAAAATGCATGTAACTATAGAGAAGTGTGCTAAGTAATGGAAACCATGGAACATAGTGCCTTTTAGATAACACAAAATACGAACTACAGTATCATAATGCCTAGAACGAGGAGCAGCCATGAATTGATTGACAATGTGAACAACATAGGCAATGCTTGGATGAGTAATCATGAGATAGACAAGATGCCAACTAGCTGACGATATAAAGTAGTATCAGATAATAGGTGACCATCAAGAGGTGTGATACGAGTCTGAGGATTAACTGGAGTAATAGCAGTCTTGTAATCAGTAAGACCAGTACGAGTCAAGAGATTAGAGATATACTTGGCCTGGGTGAGAAAGTAACTAGAAGGATCATGAGAAATTTCCAAGCCGAGGAAGTAGCTAAGCAAACCCAAATCTTTTATCTCAAACTGGATACTGAGGAACTATTTGAGACTAAAGATATCCACTGTGTCATCACTAATGATGATCATATCATCCACATATAGAAAAATAAAAATAATACCACGCTCTGTCTGACGTATAAACAAGGCAGAATCATAGACATTGGAGGAGAAGCCAAAGTCATGAATGGTAGAACGGAATTTGGCAAATCGGGCACGAGGAACTTATTTCAAACCATACAAAACACGGCGAAGTTTGCAAACTTTGATAGATGGAACAAAGGAACCAGAGGGAGGTTGCATATAAACTTCCTCAGTGAGATCACCATTGAAAAAGGTGTTCTTGACATTTATCTGACAAAGACTCTAGTGGCGAGCAGTAGCAACTGCTAATAAGCTGCGAACTGAAGTAAAACGAGCAATAGGAGCAAATGTTTCCTCATAGTCAATCCCATACTCTTGAGTGAATCCCCAAGCAACAAGACGGGCTTTGTAACGTTCAATGGAACTATCAGAATGTGCTTTGATCTTATAAATCCATTTACAACTAACAACAGTCTTGCCAGGAGGAAGATCAACCACGTCCCAAGTATGAATTTTATCCAAAGCCTACAATTCATTAGTCATAGCTTGCTGCCAAAGAGGGTTAAAACAAGCCTCACGATAGGAAGTAGGTTCATGAGAGAAAAAAGATGTGGAACCAATATTATAATCACGGAGAAGAACAAAAGGTTGTTTTACCTGAGTCGAATGACGATCTGCTGAAGGAAATGGTGGTGGGGATGGAGAAAGCCTCACAGGAGATGGTGGGGGAGGCTCCACAGGAGGTAAAAGAGGAGGCATAGGACCATTGTCAAATACAAAAACCTTATGATTGACGGTATCTCTAGGCAGCTGTGAAGGCATTGGACCGAAATTTGCATAAAATTCATGAGACAACAAGTCTATAGAAAGATCAATAAAAAATAGGGAATAAGTGGACTGTGGTAGGTGAAACTTAGACAAAGTAGAGAATATTTTGTGTTCCTCGAAAATCACATTACGAGAAATACGAAGACGCTTGGAGACTGGATCCTAACATCGATACCCTTTATGTTCTATACCATACCCCAGAAAATAGCAAAGACGAGAACGAGGTTCTAGTTTAGTGTGTTCATGAGGTTGAAGAAGAACAAAACAATCAGAGCCAAAAAATTTAAGAGTGGTGTATGTAGGAGGAGAACCATACAGACGTTCATAAGGAAAGAGATTGGCTATGAGAGAAGTAGGCACACAATTTATGGTGTAGACAGTAGTGAGAGCAGCTTCCCCTAAAATTTTTTTGGACATGAAGAGAAGATGAGAAGGGCCCGAGTAGTGTCTAGAATATGATGATGCTTTTTTTTCAGTGACCATTTTGTTGGGACATACCTGCACAAGAACGATAAGATTGGGTAGCATGTGCCCGAAGAAAAGAAAAAAAATCAGAATCCAAGTATTCCATTGTGTTATTAGAACGAAAGATTTTAATAGTTTAAGAAAACTGAATGTGGACCATGGCAGAGAAATCATAATAAATCTGTTTAAGTTCAGACCGATTTTTAAGACGAAATATCCAAGTATAATGAGAAAAATTATCAACAAAAATAAAAAAATATCTAGACCCCCCATGGTCGGGGTGGGAAAGGATCCCAAAATATCTGAATGCACAAGAGCAAACGGGGCAGTAGAAATAGAATTACTTTTATTAAAAGGTAATGTAGGCTGTTTAGCAATTTGACAAGGTAAACAATCAACATTTTCAAACTAACACGACCTAACCGACCACTAGAAACTAAAGTTTTTAAATGACTAAAAGAGACATGTCTTAAACGACAATGCCAAAGGTGAAAAAAGAAACATAGAAGTAGAAGCAGCAGAAGAGGCAAACAGTAGCAGTGGATGATGTAGATGGAATGCAAAGATGAAGAAGCTCGAATAGACGTCCATGCCTACGACCTATCCTAAGGATCTATTTCATATGAGGGTCCTGCACCAAACAACCATTAGCAGAAAAGGTGATAGTGAGACCAAGCTCACACAATTCGCCAATAGAGATAAGGTTTAATTTAGAAGCAGGAATGTGATAAACATTAGAAAGAGATATAGTGGGAGTAGAAATTTGACCAATGTGACTAACAGACATATGAGAACCATTAGCAGTATGTATAGAGGGAACAGAAAAGGATGATGAGTTAGAAGAAAATATAGTAGAATCAGAGGTCATATGATTACTGCAGGCGAAATCAAAATACCAAGAAGGATTACCTGATGTGACCGAAAGACCAGGAAAATAAAGAGTACTGGATTTGGCAAGCACCTATCGGATAATGGACTTAACATCATCTATAGAAAATGATGGAGCAATAGGATCAGTAGATTGGTGAGTGCAAGAACTCACTGATGCAGCAACAACAACAGCCAGACGAAAACTAGGAGTAGATTTGGACTGATGCCCAGAATGTGAAGACCCTTTCATGGATAAAGAAACATGGGGAGCTCGAGGACAATTGCTTTGGAGATGACCTGGAGTAATCTTGTGGCAAGTCAAACATTCACGAACTTGGCACTGAAGTAAAGAACGATTGGCAAGTAGGCCATGATTGCGACAATAAATGCATGAGCTAGGAGGCTGTGAAGATGAAGAACCCTGTGATGATAGCGTAGGAAGAACAAAATCCAAGTTTTGAGTTTTGAGTATCTCAAAACAAGTTTCTTTTGACAAGAGTTCGGTAATGGCTTGCTTCAAAGTGGTAAGGGCAAACGATGGAGCAAGGAAGCATGCATAGGTTCAAAGATGCTATGAAAAGCCATAAGAAACTGCAATAGCCACTGATGATTCCTATGAATAATAAATAACTATGCATCCTTAGAACGTGCCCAAGTAGGTTCAGAAAGAGCCAACTGGTCCCAAACAGATGACATCTAGGATAAAAAATCATTGATGGACTGACTAGGCTCCTGGTGCATATGATGAAGAGTTTGGAGAAATTGATATTAGTGAGCATGTCCAGTAGTTTGATAACGGTCCTTCAAGAAATCCCAAATTGCCTTGGCATGAGAGACAATGAAATCATCATCCTAAAAGCGTCCAAACTGAAGGCTAATAGAAGGAAATGTATAGCCCAGAACCATGTGATAATTTGGTAGTTCTTCCCTTTATAGTCATTAAGACGCTCAACGAAAGCAGATGCAATATCTTTTTTTTCCTAGATGGGTTTAGAAAAAGCACTAGTGATAATATGCCAAAGCCGCTTCCCTTTGATGAATCCAGAGAGATCTTGGGCCCAAAGAACATAGTTGGACCCATCAAGTGTCACTACAACAAAAAATGCCTTTGGTGACAGACTGATTTTGTCTTCAAACATCAAATTTTCGTCACTAAAGTGATCAGTGATGAAAAAAATTTGTTACCACATTTGTCGCCTATACGTTGTCTCTGAAAGTACCTGGTGACGAAAAACAATTTCGTCGCCTATTTTTCATTTTTGGCGACGAAATGTTTCATCTCCAAATGTTGCATTTTTTCTCTTCTATAACATCAATTTCGTCATCAAAACTAAATAATATTTTATTTTAATTGTTTTTGGCGACGAAATATTTTGTCACCAAATAGATTTTAGTGACGAAAGTTTCCTCACCAATGATATGGACTAAGGTGACAAAAAAATTTGTCACTAAAATGAGCAGAAAAGAAAATTCTTCAATGATAAAAAATATTTTGTTACCAAATATTTCAATTTAGCGACAAAATATTCATCAAATGTGACGAAATTATTTGTTTGGTACTATATCATTAGTGACAAAAATATTTGTCATGTTTTTTGAAAACTAATAATGACATTTTTTATTTCGTCGCTAATAAAAATTAAATTTTTTTAAAATAGGGGTACTATTTTCAAATTAAATTTTTTGTTTTAGTAAAAATTCCCTGCACATTTCAACAACATGTTCAATAAAATATCTATTACAAATTAATACAAAAATCTGTTCATTTTCATAAACATCACAATCGAATTTCAGTACTATCCACAAAAATACAATATGAACTACATGCGGATTATAAACATGTCTCCTAATATCCACAAAAAACATGTCTACTAATATCCACAAAAATATAATATCAACCGCATACGGATTACCAAACACGTCTCCTAATATATCCACAAAAAACATGTCTACTAATATCGACAAAAATAAAATATCAAGTGTGGATTACCAAACATGTCCTGAAAAACCAACAAAAATATAAAATTTACAACGCAACCAAAATACATGTAAGGTAATATGAACAAAAACACAAAATGAGCTAGCTTCTGCTCTCCAAATTACCAAACATGTCCATATCAAATCTTGAATCTGCAAAAAAATGAAACACAAAAAAAAGAAAAGAAAAAAGAATGCAAGTTAGACAATTATTATCTTATCAATTAAATATACAATTTAACATGCATTTTTTGACTTAGTTTTCAAATTGGGAGTCCCGTGCTAGTTCCGAAAGTTTTTACAACTTACATTGGTCCCTCCTGAGGTGTTTGAGGTGTTCCTGGCGCCTTCCCGTGCCTTTTACACGATTTTGGCCCTCGATGGCTTATTTACAAGCTTAAGTATTGGAAAATTTTATTTTTGGACTTAATTTTCAAAACGGGAGTCCCGTGCTAGTTCCATAAGTTTACACAAGTTACAACGGTTGTTTCCGAGGTGATTAAGTAGTTCCCCAAGCCTTCTCAGGGTTGTTTAAGGATTTTGGCCGTCGATGATCTATTTTCAAGCTTAAGAGTGGAAAAAAAATACATTTTAAGACTTATTTTTCAAACTAAGAGTCCCGTGCCAATTCTATAAGTTTCCACAACACACATTGGTCCCTCCTGAGGTGTTTGAGGTGTTACCTAGGCCGTCTCGTGGCTATTACATGATTTTGGCCTCCGATGGCCTATTTTCAAGCGTAAGTGTGAAAAAGTGCATTTTTGGACTTAGTTTTCAAACCGGGAGTCCCGTGCTAGTTCTGTAAGTTTCCACAACTCACATTGGTCTCTCCCAAGGTATTTGAGGTGTTCCCCAGACCGTCTTGTGGCTGTTGCATGATTTTGGCTTCCGATGACCTATTTTTCAAACTTAACTGTGAAAAAGTACATTTTTGGACTTAGTTTTCAAACCGGGAGTCTCGTGCGAGTTTTGAAAGTTTCCACAACTCACATTGGTCCCTCCTGAGGTGTTTGAGGTGTTCCCCGGGTCGTCTCGTCGCTGTTGCACGATTTTGGCCTCCAATGGCCTATTTTCAAGCTTAAGTGTGAAAAAATACAATTTTTGGACTTAGTTTTCAAACCGGGAGTCCTGTGCTAGTTCTGAAAGTTTCCACAACTCACATTGGTCCCTCCCAAGGTGTTTGAGGTGTTCCCTGGGCCATCTCGTGGCTGTTGCACGATTTTGGCCTCCGATGGCCTATTTTCAAGCTTAAGTGTGAAAAAGTATATTTTTGCACTTAGTTTTCAAACCGGGAGTCTCGTGCTAGTTCTGAAAGTTTTCACAACTCACATTGGTCCCTCCAAGTTGTTTGACGTGTTCCCCAGGCTGTCTCATGGTTGTTGCACGATTTTGGCCTCCGATGGCCTATTTTTCAAGCTTAAGTGTGAAAAACTTAGTTTTCAAACTGGGAGTCCCGTGCTCGTTCCATAAGTTTTCACAACTCACATTGGTCCCTTTTGAGATGTTTGAGGTGTTACCCGGGCCGTCTCATTGCTGTTGCACGATTTTGGCCTCCGATGGCCTATTTTCAAGCTTAAGTGTGAAAAAGTGTATTTTTGGAGTTAGTTTTCAAACCGGGAGTCCCGTGCTAGTTCTGTAAGTTTTCACAACTCACATTGGCCCCTCCCGAGGTGTTTGAGGTGTTAACCGGGCCATCTTGTGGCTGTTGCATGATTTTGGCCTCCGATGGCCTATTTTCAAGCTTAAGTGTGAAAAAGTACATTTTTGGACTTAGTTTTTAAACCGGGAGTGCCGTGCTAGTTCCGTAAGTTTCCACAACTCACATTGGTCCCTCTCGAGGTGTTTGATGTGTTCCCCAGGCTGTCTCGTGGCTTTTGCATGATTTTGACCTCCGATGGCTTATTTTTCAAGCTTAAGTGTGAAAAAGTGCATTCTTAGACTTAGTTTTCAACCGGGAGTCCCTTGCTAGTTCCGAAAGTTTCCAGAACTCACATTGGTCCCTCTTGAGGTGTTTGAGGTGTTAACCGGGCCGTCTCGTGGCTGTTGCATGATTTTGGCCTCCGATGGCCTATTTTTCAAGCTTAAATGTGAAAAAGTGCATTTTTGGACTTAGTTTTCGTACTGGGAGTCCCGTGCTAGTTCCGTAAGTTTCCGCAACTCACATTGGTCCCTCTCGAGGTGTTTGAGGTGTTACCCGGGCCGTCTCGTTGCTGTTGCACGATTTTGGCCTCCAATGGCCTATTTTCAAGCTTAAGTGTGAAAAAGTGTATTTTTGGACTTAGTTTTCAAACCGGGAGTCCCGTGCTAGTTCTGTAAGTTTTCAAAACTCACATTGGCCCCTCCTAAGGTGTTTGATGTGTTCTCTAGGCCGTCTCGTGGCTTTTGCATGATTTTGACCTCTGATGGCCTATTTTTCAAGCTTAAGTGTGAAAAGTGTATTTTTGGACTTAGTTTTCGAACCGGGAGTCCCGTGCTAGTTCTGTAAGTTTTCACAACTCACATTGGTCCCTCCCGAGGTGTTCGAGGTGTTTGAGGTGTTACCCAGGACGTCTCGTGGCTGTTGCATGATTTTGGCCTCCGATGGCCTATTTTCAAGCTTAAGTGTGAAAAAGTACATTTTTGGACTTAGTTTTCAAACCGGGAGTCCTGTGCTAGTTCCGTGAGTTTTCAAAACTCACATTGGTCCCTGCCGAGGTGTTTGCGGTGTTACCTGGGCCGTCTCATTGCTGTTGCCCGATTTTGGCCTTCGATGGCCTATTTTCAAGCTTAAGTGTGAAAAAGTACATTTTTGGACTTAGTTTTTGAATCGGGAGTCCCGTGCTAGTTCTGAAAGTTTCCACAACTCACATTGGTCTCTCCCGAGGTGTTTGAGGTGTTAACCGGGCTGTCTCTTCGCTATTGCACGATTTTGGCCTCCGATGGCCTATTTTTCAAGCTTAAGTGTGAAAAAGTGCATTTTTGGACTTAGTTTTCGGATTGGGAGTCCCGTGCTAGTTCCGTAAGTTTCCACAACTCACATTGGTCCCTCCCGAGGTGTTTGAGGTGTTATCCAGGCTATCTCATTGCTATTGCACGATTTTGGCCTCCGATGGCCTATTTTCAAGCTTAAGAGTGAAAAAGTGCATTTTTTGACCTAGTTTTCAAATCGGGAGTCCCATGCTAGTTATGTAAGTTTTGATAACTCACATTGGCCCCTCTTGAGGTGTTTCAGGTGTTAACCGGGCCATCTCATGGCTGTTGCACGATTTTGGCCTCCAATGGCTTATTTTCAACCTTAAGTGTGAAAAAATGTATTTTTGGACTTAGTTTTCGAACCGGGAGTCCCGTGCTAGTTCTGTAAGTTTTCACAACTCATATTGGTCCTTCCCAAGGTGTTTGAGGTGTTACCTAGGCCTTCTCATGGCTGTTGCACGATTTTGGCCTCCGATGACCTATTTTTCAAACTTAAGTTTGAAAAAGTACATTTTTGGACTTAGTTTTTAAACCGAGAGTCCCGTGCTAGTTCTGTAGGTTTCCACAACTCACATTGGTCTCTCCCGAGGTGTTTGAGGTGTTCCCTAGGTCTTTCCATGCCTGTTACACGATTTTGGCCCCCCAATCGCCTATTTACAAGCTTAAGTGTTTAAAAAATGTATTTTTAGACTTAGTTTTCAAACCGGGAGTCTCGTGCTAGTTCCGTAAGTTTTCACAAGTTAAAATGGTTGCTTCCGAGGTGTTTAAGGTGTTCCCTAGGCCTTCTCGTGGTTGTTTAACGATTCTGGCCCCCCGATAACCTATTTTCAAGCTTAAGTGTTAGAAAAGTGTATTTGTTGACTTAGTTTTCAAGCTTAAGTCTTCTGGCCTGCTGATGGCCTATTTTCAAGCCTAAGTGTTGAAAAAATACATTTTTCAAGTTAGTTTTCAAACCAGGAGTCTTGTGCTAGTTTCGTAAGTTTACACAAGTTACAATGGTCCCTTCCGAGGTGTTTGAGGTATTCTCCGAATTTTCTCATGGTTGTTTCACGATTTTGGGCCCTGATGGCCTATTTTCAAGCTTAAGTATTGGAAAAATACATTTTTTTAACTTAGTTTTCAAATCGGAAGTCCCGTGCTAGTTCCGTAAGTTTCCACAACTTACATTGGTCCCTCCTGAGGTGGTTGAGGTGTTCCCCAGGCCTTCTCGTGGCTGTTACACGATTTTGGCTCCCGATGGCTTATTTTCAAGCCTACGTGTTGGAAAAGTACATTTTTTGACTTAGTTTTCGTACTGGGAATCCCGTGCTAGTTATGTAAGTTTTCATAACTTACATTGGTCCCTCTCAAGGTGTTTGAAGTGTTCCCTGGGCCTTCTCGTGGCTGTTACACGATTTTGGCCTTCCGATGGCCTATTTTCAAGCTGAAGTGTTGGAAAAATGTATTTTTTGACTTAGTTTTCAAACCGGGAGTCTCGGACTAGTTTCGTAAGTTTTCACAACTTACATTGGTCCCTCCCGAGGTGTTTAGGGTGTTCTCCGGGCATTCTCGTGGCTATTACACGATTTTGGCTCCCCGATGAACTATTTTCAAGCCTAAGTGTTAGAAAAGTGTATTTTTTGACTTAGTTTTCAACCGGGAGTCTCGTGTTAGTTCTATAAGTTTTTACAAGTTACAATGGTCCCTTTTGAGGTGTTTGAGGTGTTCTCCAGGCATCGAGCTGTATATCCTGACCGGAATTGATTTTGATCCACATCGATATTTTGTTTTCATTAGCATCCTATTATTCACATTAGTTAGTGATTGTTCCTAAACAATTGAAATAGGTTTTCTAATGAAGACATACATTGCATCAGTTAAAAGCTTGAGCCTACAAAACCAAATATTTAGGTGTAGCACTTTTCTCAATCTGAAACTGATGTTTACATTTCAACAGGCACTAACTAGATCACATCACTTTTATTGAACCATGTGGACAATCAAACTTTTAATTTAATTAATCTATTAACACCATTTGGTTTTCAAATGCTCTACTAATCCTCATTGTTTAATGCCCATGTACCACAACCTTCTTTTTCTTTTTTGCTTTAACTGTAGTACTAGAAAGCCAAGAAGTCATTTATAGAAGTTAAGTACTTCACTTGTGTAAGATGTACAAAATTGCAAGCAAATGTAACTTTTTTTAGTAAGCCAAGTTGAACCAAATCTAATAATGCTGTTAAATGAAACCCCATGAAAATTTCAAACGTTGAATTGACATGTGTACTTCAAGGTTCAGTCATATACTTGATGATTAAGTAGCATTTGTCCTATTATTTTTTACTTAAAGTTGTGCTTAGTTCAAAGGTAAACATGTTCAAAGACCTATAGTGTTACACCAAGTTTCATGATGCACTAGGAATCAACTCAAACTTTTGAAAGGACTTTCAAGTTCAAGTGCACATGAGGTAAAAGCAAAACCAATGTAGGATCGTTTAGATATAGAAATTTTACAAGCATAGCAACAGAGTTCCTTGGAAACTTGTAAAACTGTAGGATAAATGTATCCTAATTTCCAAGAGGAACATGAGGACCAAGATAGGCTAAAATCTTTCCCAAAAGCAATCGAGGGTCTAATCTATTGTTTATGTTCAAGCATACATATCTTCACTAAATTGGCCCAACAAAGACTTACAAATGCAATGGTAAGGAAGAATGATATGATCATCGTAAATAGCTCTTTGGTGTTCCAAGATGATTTACCTGTACATTAGAAGAATCCGAATGCTCAGTCCTTGGTTATGCTACAGATTGTACAATAATTGATTTGTCATCAGCTTATCATCTCAATTGCATAAAAAAGCAGAAGATAAGAAAAATGATTTAGGCAATTCAGTTCATAACAAGAGCTCCATATTGTGTAATAAAATGATATTCACACTCCCTTTTTTTGTCTTTTAGCCTCTCACAAGGATAGTAAAGAAATAATTAAGAGAATTCAATGCCACAGAATAAGGTATTTAGAAAATATGAACTAATTCAATTTGAATTTCCAAGAATTTTTTTTTAAAAAAAAAATGTACTGAAATCCAAAAATAAAAAATCATCAAAATCACCAAGTTCATAATAAATCAAATTTGAAATGGGATTATTTATAAATAAAAAAAAATGAACTTCTATAATTTTTTATTACATAAAGCTATAAAACAGGTAAACACATGATTTTGTCTAGTGTGCAAGAGTTCTTCTATAATTCTATATTCTTTACTCATAATAATAAGTGACATAATTTTATATCAGTCTAGTACTCTGCACAAGTGTATCTGCTCTTTACATTGCTCTTCTTTCTCTTCATAACTAGAAAGTGCCACAACTTCAACCTGCAATTAAATCAATGATGAGAATTTTATACAGATGCATAATCATTCATTCTCAACAAATAGATATAAACTTATATACTTGCATAATAATTCATTCTTAACAAATAGATAGAAGCATGCCTAAGCTCTTTTTTGAGTAGGACTGTGAAATCTTACATTAAAAAATTTACTTGAGGGAGTTTCCTTGTGAGCTTCTGGCTTAGGAACGGAGTACCAAATTTGCCAAAAGGTAACGATAACCAAAAATATAACAGCACAAAATTAGCCAAAGAGCTTATTTCCAACAAGAAAATTTGTCATTGCTATGAACAAATTCAGCAACCTGCATCTTGGGACAAATACATCTATACCATAACCAAACAAGGGACTTATTAGCATATTAACAGAGTAGCTTGCTAAATAAATAAAAAACACCAAAAAATATAATTTTGAATTTTCAAAAATTATTTCCACCCCCAAAAGAGAAAATCATCCAAAATTAATGAAACTTTTTCTCATTTATTTCACCATATTTGAAAAAAAAATTAAAAAATAAAATAAAAAATTCAAAAAGCTCACTCAAACAGAGACCCTTACAATAAAACCAAATTTTGTGTTATGTGTGCCACAAATCAAAGAATTTAATTCATGAAGTGTCACAACCTGTCACGACCTAAACCCGGCCCTATGGGTTTAGCAAATGAATCGCCAAGAATCCGAGATTACAAGGCCTACGTATCAAGAATACAAGAGAACAGAGTTCGAGGCTGGCGGAAGCCAATACAGTATATAACTAGTGTCCATTGAGCTGTGAAAATCTGTATGCCAAAAACATTTTTCATACATATATGCATTCAAACCAGTACAGTATATACAATCGTTACAAACATTCAAGACGGGACTTGATCCTCGATTACCAGTCAAAAGCAGTCTATACAATTTATACAAAGAATGTGCAACAAAGACAAAACAAGAGGAGACTAGTGGGGACACAAAACACCCCAAGCCATGACATGGCGTCTCGAACCTCACAAAGGAGGCACATTGGTGGTGACAAAATCGGGGACCAATCCCACGCCCTAGCTCTGGTTAGCTGCGAGAACCTACATATATATATAACAAAGGAGCTAAAGCCCGGTGAATAACATAATGTATAAAGGGTTACGAATGAATGCCCTTACAAGAATGAAATCAATTCATTATCTGATAATTCAATCTCTCAAGATTGAAATCAATCACCATATGTGGTACATCCAATAGCCTATAAACAAGATGGTCCAAAGGACCGAGTCTTAACAGACCCAACAATAATGATGGCCATCAATCAAGATGGTTCCACAAGGGAACCGACAGAGCTCAGAATACCAATAACATGAGGTGCTAAGGATGCCACAAAGATGCGAGAAAATAGGACATACATTCATTCAATAAATAATATCATTTCAAGAAATGCTTAAAAAAGATTCAAAAGATAACCATTTTGAACATATCTTTACACATCTCATTACTCACGGTGATTGGGCTATCAATAGCTAGAGCGTGTCCCCGAGAGCCAACCCTAAGCAAAGAAATGATAGAACACACACTAAGTTTACTGATCAAGGATGATAATTAAATCCCTAAATTTCCTCGGTGTGGTTCTATGTCTATATCCTCATTAAGATGTCTTAAACTAGGCCTAAGAATGCCTAGGATGCGATGAGGATGCGAAATGCACTTAGAAAACAATTTCAATTTTTCGAACAGGTTCCCGCCGAAAGACAATTCCCATTTCGGCGTAAAAAACGTTACGCCGGCGTAACTTCCTCCGCCGAGCGGTCGCAAAATATACCGATGGTCGAAAAACCCGCCGGCGTGAGTTTATCCGCCGGCGGCCTTATAAGGTATGCAACAATTCTCGAGTGATTTCCACGCCGGCAGATACCTCCGCCGGCGGACAAAATCTGAAAAACCGAATTGTGCTCGAAATTCAAAACCAAGGTCTCAACCTCCAAAATCGATCCTCTTGGGCCCATTTTCGGAAAACTCATAAAAACACATAATATAACATGTTTCAAACCTCAATTTAAGAAATCAAGGCCCAAGGGTGTTTAATTCAAACCCAATTTCAAACCATTTTTCAAGAACAATTCTCTAACATGACATGCATGGATTAAAACTCTTTCGGGCTTTGATGCTAGCTCCAATGAGCTCAATTCTTTGAAAAACATGATGAAAACATGAACTTATGCATGAACATGAGCATGCATGTAACAATTAGCCAAGAATTAAACTCAAAATCCAACAACACTAACATGCATGCAAGAATATGCTCTATTTCAACATGTTAGAACTTCAAACATGGCTTAGCTCTACCATGATGCATGAAACATGCAAGATTTAGCTCAATGACAGCAAGAAGATGATGACTTCCTCACCTAGAGTGTTGATTTCAAGTCTAGTAAGCTCTATATGCCAAGCCTCTAGCAAATTCTACAAGTTCTACAAGCTATCCCTCAAGATGAACTCTCTCTCTCTATCCTCTTCTTGGTCGGCTAGAGTAAGGAAGAAAGGCTGATCAAATGACTATGTGCAAGTGTATACAAGGCTCAAAGATAGTATTAAACTAATGCCCACTGACTATGGCAAACATGTAAATAAGCTAACCTTGGCAATTCTATTAATTAGGCTTAAATTAATCTAATTTAATCATTCCTAATTAATTTTCAGATAAATATACTATTAAATCACAAATATTAGCCTGACTACAAAACATCAAACGGTTTCTAAATCGTCACGATAAGGCCTTCAATTAGCGATTTAAACATATAAATGCAAGCAGATAATCAATCAATTAAGCAGAGATAGGAATACAATACAATAGACAAACTTATTCGGTTTTGGTTTCAATCGATGCTCAAGAGTTCATCCAGATTCACTTATCACCATTATCGATTCGGTTTAGCAACAATCAAGACATAATTCGTGGTTATACGATGTCAAGACGAGGGTTGTTACAGTCTCCCCTCCTTATAAGGAGTTTAGTCCTCTAAACTCGAGTTACCTTCACCGAAGAAAACAGGTTGGCAATGAACAAATCCGGATATCGCCTAGCCATGTCATCTTCTCTTTCCCAAGTGGCATACACACCACCGTGGTTCTGCCAGTCGACTTTCACTAGTGGAATCTCCTTGTTCCTCAGTTTCTTGATCCGTCGGTTCACAATCAGATAGGCCGTTCCTCGTAAGTGTAGTCATCACACAACACAATGCGAGTAGGCTCAATCACATGAAGCGGATCACGAAGATAGCCTCTCACCACCGTAATGTGGAAGACGTTATGCATATGCTCCATGTCAGGAGGGAGCGCAACTTGATACGCCACCGGATTGATTTTCTCAATAACCTGATACGGCCCGACATACCTTGGCGCTTAACTTGCCTTTGACTCCAAAGCGGTCCGCCTTTCATTGGTGTCACTTTCACAAAAACGTGATCACCCACTTCATACTCTCTATCCCGCCTTCTGACATCTGCATAACTTTTCTGTCGGCTCTGTGCGGTTTTCAGTCTCTGCTGTATCAATTTCACTTTCTCAGTTGTTTCATATACAATCTCGGGCCCAAGCAACGGCCCATCTCCAACTTCTGCCAGTGATTGAGATCTACACTTTCGCCATACAACGCCTGAAAAGGCGCCATTCCAATACTCGAATGGTAGCTGTTGTTGTAGGCGAATTCAGCCAACGGCAAATGACTTTCCCAATTTCCTTGAAAGTCCAGTACACACATTCTCAGTAGGTCCTCTAGAGTTTGGATGGTCCTTTCTGACTGTCCATCTGTCTGAGGATGATAGGCACTTCTCAAATTTCAATTCGATGCAATCATGTAGGCTCTGCCAAAACCTCGATGTAAACTTCGAATCCCTGTCAGAAACAATAGAAACAGGCACTCCGTGCAATCTCACAATTTCATCAATATAGATAACAGCCAATTTATCCGCATTATAAATTGTCTTGACAGGTAGGAAGTGTGCAGATTTAGTCAGTCTATCAACAATAACCCAAATAGAATCCATACCTTTCCGGAGCGAGGTAACCCGACGATAAAATCCATCGTGATATGCTCCCATTTCCATTCGTATGGGTAAGGGTTGCGATAATCCCGGTCGTTGATGTTCACTTTGACACATTGACAATGGAGACACTTGGACACAAAATCGGCGATCTCCTTCTTCATTCCCGCCACCGAAATTTGCTTTCAAATCTTGGTACATTTTCGTATTCCCAGGTGAATAGAGAACTGAATCGTGGCCTTCTTGCGTAACTCTTCTTTTCAATTCGTCATTTGGTACGCCCTGATCTGTCTTGGAATTTCAGATATTGTTCTCAAATTTGAACCCCGGTCTCGGTTTTGAATCCTTTCTTGAGAACCTTCTTCAAGAAGTCATCTAGTTGTTGTTTTCCTTTAATTTCCTCAATCATTTGGTTGAGCAAAAATAGCGACTAAGGTTCCACCTTGTTCCTTCAAAACAATTTCAATCTCGACTTTTCCGATCAAGAAGCAACTCTTCTGTCAACAAGAACAAAGCTAAATTGGCAATCGATTTTCGGCTCAAAGCATCGGCGGTGTTGGCTTTTCCGGATGATACAAAATCAGAGGTCATAGTCTTTGATCGATTCAAGCCATCTCCGCCTCTCATATTGATTCTTCTGAGTGAAAAAGTACTTGGGCTCTTGTGGTCGATACACTTCACATGTCGCTCCATACAAATAGTGACGCCAAATTTTCAATGCAAAAACTCTCGCAGAAGCTCTAAATCATGTGTTGGGTAGTTCTTTTCATGCGGTCTCAACCTGGAAGCATAAGCAATAACTCTCCCATTCTCGCATTAAAACACACCCTAAACCTTTATGAGAAGCATCACTAAACACAAGATAACCATCCGTACGAAGGTAAGGTCGAATCGGTCTTGATCACAAGTCCGGTTTTCAATTCTTGAAATCTTGATTCATTAGTCGATCGATCAAATGATACCCCTTTCTGTGTCAACTGAGTCAGTGGTAAAGCAATCTTGGAGAAATCTTTGACAAATCTTCTGTAATATCCAGCCAATCCCAAAAAGCTTCGGACTTCAGTCACATTTGTTGGTCTAGGCCAGTTCACTACAGCTTCAATTTTCTGTGGATCAACAGAAATTCCATCTTTGCTAACAACATGTCCCAAAAACATCACATGGTCAAGCCAAAACTCACACTTAGACAATTTAGCATACGCCGTTTTCTTAAGGTTTGCAAGGCTAACCTCGGATGATGTTCATGGTCTTCTACGTCTTAGAATAAATCAATATGTCATCAATGAATACCACAATAAAATCATCAAGGTATGGTTTAAAAATTACTCATGAGGTCCATAAATGCAACAGGCATTAAGTGACTCCGAATGGCATAACTAAAAATTCGTAATGGCCATACCTCGTTCTAAAAGCAGTTTTATCAATGTCTTCCGGTTTGACTTTCAGTTGGTGATACCCCGATCTAAGATCAATCTTGGAAAATACTTGTGCACCCTGTAACTGATCAAATAAGTCATCAATACGCGGTAATGGGTATTTATTCTTTACAGTTACCTTGTTCAATTCACGATAGTCAATACATAGTCTCAATGAGCCGTCTTTCTTTTTCACAAACAAAACAGGTGCACCCCACGGTGAAGTACTGGGCCTGATAAACTTCTTGTCTAACAGTTCCTGTAATTGTACCTTCAGTTCTTTCAGTTCGGTTGGAGCCATTCTGTAGGGAGCTTTAGATAACGGCTGTGTACCCGGCACTACATCAACAGTAAACTCAATCTCCCTGTCAATCAAATCCCCTGGTAGATCATCTGGAAATACATCTGGGAATTCTCTAACTATAGGAATGCAATTCACATCAGTTTTAACATTATCGATGTGACCAAGACAGTCTGAACACAGATATCCCTTACACCCCTTTCTAATCAATTTGACAGCCTTTACAGAAGAAATCAGGTATGGAGGAGGTACTACTCCACTCCCATTAAACACAAATTCAGGCAAACCCGGTGGACGGAAAACTACTTGTTTTGTTACACAGTCTATAGTAGCATGATATTTCTGTAGCCAATCCATCCCCAATATCACATCAAAATGGTCTATATTCAACGGTAGCAAATCAATAAACAGATGCATATCCCCAACAATAATCTCACAAGCAGGATACATATATGCACATGTCATGGATCCCCCAACAGGTGATGATACAGCTAGTAAGTAATTCATGGGTTCTAAGGGTCTATTCAATTTACGCGAAAAAGCATGTGACACATAAGAATGTGTAGACCCTGAATCAATCAATACATATGCATTTTGAGCACAAATAGAGAGGATACGACACAACGGTCTCGATTACAACGTCTCCGATTAGGGCAAATACTGCCCCGCCTCATAGGCTCCTTCCCTAGTTTTGGGGTTAGGCTTGGTTACATTTGATCTTTCTTGCACTCTGCAAATTTTACCACTAGCCGGTGGAGTGAAGGGCAATCTTTAATTTCGGGCCCACTTTGCCACATCTGAAACAAGCTCGAAACCGATAGCAAACTCCCTTGTGCTTGTTGCGCATGTAGAGCACGGTGGAGTAAACCCACTCCTTGGTCAATGGTCAATTCTCAGATTCTCGCTTCTTGTTGGTGAGTTATGCTTGCCTTTCTTAAACTTGAAACCCCGCTTTTTCCTTGCCACTCACTTGTTTGTCTCGATTGTTTCACTGCCAATATTTACCTCGCCATCAAAGCCCTGGTCGAGAACACCTACATAAGTTGGCATTTTCAAAACATTTATCCGATCCTCAGATAGCGAGATTGAGGCCGCCTTCAAATCTCCGGCCTTCTTGTAATCGGTATCCACCATATGTGGTGCATACCTAGCAAGTTCGGTAAATTGCTTCTCATACTCTGAAACTGACAATTTGCCCTGTCGCATTGTTCAAACTCGATCACTTTTTCCCCCTGATGCTTTGAGGAAAATATTTTTCAAGAAGGACTCCTTGAATCGAGCCCAAGTCATTACAAAGGTTTGCATCACGGGTCAACATCCACCACCTTCTAGCTTCTTCCCGCAGGTAAAGGTGGCTAACAATACCTTGTGTGCTTCGAGCACGGAAACACTTCAAACAAATTTTTCAAGAACCCAAGCTTGACCTTTAGGTTCTAAGCCTCCTGAAAGGACGGCGGTTTCATTTGTCAATTTACGAGTCGGCAATAATATCCATCTCATTAACATTCACATTCTCGTACATTTGGTGCATTACATTCGGTTGCAGGAGGAGGAGGTGAAATTTGTTGGTTCATTGTCGGTCGATCTTTCAATTACCAGTTCCATCATTTGTTCAAGTCTGGCCATTCTGGCCTCAGAGGATGATGCTTCAGTTTCATTTGCATTATCCATTTCACTATAAGCAGTTATACAGTTATCATTATAAACAGTTGTACAATTAAACAGTTTAACATTTTATCATGTATTCAGTCAGTCAAAAGCACACACTTTTCAAATTCATGAGATGCCCTAATCACTTTTCTAGGACACCCTATAGCTCATTTGGACACGTGTGTGCGGTATAACTCGTGGTTAAGTATCGCTCTGGTACCACTCCGTCACGACCTAAACCCTGCCCTATGGGTTTAGCATCAGAATCGCCAAGAATCCGAGATTACCAAGGCCTCTGTATCAAGAATACAAGAGAACAGAAGTTCGTGAAGCCAATACAGTATATAACTAGTGTCCATTGAGCTGTGAAAATCTGTATGCCAAAAATATTTTTCATACATATATGCATTCAAACCAGTACAGTATATACAATCGTTACAAACATTCAGTACGGGGACTTGATCCTCGATCTTGATAAAGCAGTCTATACATCTATACAAAGAATGTGCAACAAGACAAAACAAGAGGAGACTAGTGGGGACACAAAAACACCCCAAGCCATGACATGGCGTCTGAACCTCACAAAGGAGGCACATTGGTGGTGACAAAACGGGACCAATCCCACGCTCCTAGCTCTGGTTAGAATTTTGAGAACCTACATATATATATAAACAAAGGAGCTAAAGCCCAGTGAATAACATAATGTATAAAGGGGTTACGAATGAATGCCCTTACAGTAATGAAATCAATTCATTATACAGTAATTCAATCTCTCAGTATTGAAATCAATCAGTCATATGTGGTACATCCAATAGCCTATAAACAAGATGGTCCAAAGGACCGAGTCTTACTGACCCAACAATAATGATGGCCATCAATCAAGATGGTTCCACAAGGAACCGAAGCTCAGAATACCAATAACGATGAGGTGCTAAGGATGCCTGATGCGATTCAGGAAATAGGACATAATTCATTCAGTAAATAATATCAGTTCAGTAAACAGTATTCAAAAGATAACCATTTTGAACATATCTTTACACATCTGTTACTCACAGTGATTGGGCTATCAGTAGCTAGGGCGCGTCCCCGAGGGTCAACCCTAAGCAAGAAATGATAGAACACACACTAAGTTTACGATCGAAGGATGATAATTAAATCCCTAAATTTCCTCGGTGTGGTTCTATGTCTATATCCTCATTAAGATGTCTTAAACTAGGCCTAAGAATGCCTAGGATGCGATGAGGATCGAAAATGCACTTAGAAAACAATTTGAATTTTTGAGAGGTTCATTTCAATTCGGCGTAAAACGCGTTACCGCTCGGCGTAACTTCCTCCGCCGAGCGATGCGCAAAATATTTGGATGGTCGAAAAACCCGCTCGGCGTGAGTTTATCCGCCGGCGCCTTCATAAGGTATGCAACAATTCTTTGGAGTCGATTTCCACGCTCGGCGCAGATACCTCCGCCGAAGCGACAAATCTGAAAAACCGAATTGTGCTCGATTCAAAACCAAGGTCTCAACCTCCAAAATCGATCCTCTTGGGCCCATTTTCTGAAAACTCATAAAAACACATAATATAACATGTTTCAAACCTCAATTTAAGAAATCAAGGCCCAAGGGTGTTTAATTCAAACCCAATTTCAAACCATTTTTCAAGAACAATTCTCTAACATGACATGCATGGATTAAAACTCTTTCGGCTTTGATGCTAGCTCCAATGAGCTCAATTCTTTGAAAAACATGATGAAAACATGAACTTATGCATGAACATGAGCATGCATGTAACAATTAGCCAAGAATTAAACTCAAAATCCAACAACACTAACATGCATGCAAGAATATGCTCTATTTCAACATGTTAGAACTTCAAACATGGCTTAGCTCTACCATGATGCATGAAACATGCAAGATTTAGCTCAATGACAAAGAAGAAGATGATGACTTCCTCACCTAGAGTGTTGATTTCAAGTCTAGTAAGCTCTATATGCCCCGCCTCTAGCAAATTCTACAAGTTCTACAAGCTATCCCTCAAGATGTACTCTCTCTCTCTCTATCCTCTTCTTGGTCGGCTAGTGTAAGGGAGAAAGGCTGATCAAATGACTATGTGCAAGTGTATACAAGGCTCAAAGATAGTATTAAACTAATGCCCACTGACTATGGCAAACATGTAAATAAGCTAACCTTGGCAATTCTATTAATTAGGCTTAAATTAATCTAATTTAATCATTCCTAATTAATTTTCAGATAAATATACTATTAAATCACAAATATTACCGACTACAAAACATCAAGCGGTTTCTAAATCCACGATAAGGCCTTCAATTAGCGTTAAACATATAAATGCAAACAGATAATCAATCAATTAAGCAGATAGGAATACAATACAATAGACAAACTTATTCAGGTTTTGATTTGGTTTCAATCGATGCATTGAAGAGTTCATCCAGTTCACTTATCAGTCATTATCAGTTCAGTTTAGCAACAATCAGTACATAATTCAGTGGTTATACGGTAATCAGTACGAGGGTTGTTACACAACCTATGACCATGGAAGAATATAGATGAAGTTTTGGTTGAACCAAGCATCAAACCAATTAGAACAATAGCAGCCTATAAAATAAACAGAATAAGATATATACATAAGCAGAATGGGATACATTAGAAGAATAGGAATTTAGCATCAAGTGCAAAAGGGATACATTAGCAGAATGGAAGTTCTAGAACCAACTAGAAAATCTGATAGACTTCCAATTTCAATAACAATTGAACTGTGTTTTTAATCCCATCGTTTATTCAATTCCATTTTACACCTATAATTTTGAATCTAAACAATGGTAATCAGACGAAGAGTTTATGAAACCCTAGCTTCAATTCCTTTTATCTGTGAATCAAAAGCAATAACTATAGATTCATACAAGAGGAGGTTGACTAAATTTCCTAAAATATAGGCATAAATAAATAAAAATCAATAAAATAGGTTTTCTAATTTTGAAGTAGAACACCAAAATTCAAAAGACATAAATTTAGATGTACATATAGAGTTGCATATATTATACATAGATATATAAACAATTAAGAATCAAATAGAATAAAAATACTTGATCAATTCACAAATGAAAAGGTTCGATTTAGATGTATTTATAGAGAGAGAGAGAGAGAGAGAGAGAGAGAGAGATGTTCATGTGACACCTACTTCTGCTCCATGGCCTTGGAGAACTCAGCCTCCTGCTGCGCTACCTACTTCTGCTCCACGGCCTTGGAGAACTCAGCCCCATACAACAAGTACGTGATCGCAACATCATCGAGAACGATGTTGAAATCCTTAGCACGACGAACCAAGCTTTCACGAACCAATGTAGAGACGCTGGGACGCTCGGTGAGAAGCTGATCGGCGTTGAATTGAACGACGACGGCCTTGAGGACTTCGTTGTCGATCGGAGAAAAGGACTTTCTCATCATATTCGAGGCCTAGGGTTTGGAAGATTCGCGGTGAGCTTATCTGCATAGCGGCAATGTATGTGAATCTACAAAATGTTAGCAACGGCGGTGAGGAAACTGTGTGTGTAAATGAGTATAAGGTGTGTGTGTGTGTGTGTGTGTGAAATTAGGTTTGATGGAGAAATTATTGTGTGTCTGTGTGTGCAAAAGCAAGCATAACAGGTTTTTATTTTTATTTTTTATTATTTTAACATATGCGGATTGGGTGAGAAGAAGAAGAACCGATTGCTTGATCTGCTTCTATAGGTGCCAATATATTTTTATTTCCCTCTAAAATATTTAGCAACTAAATCATTTATTGGTGACAAAATTATTTCTTCACCAAAGATAAAAATATTGGCCACAACAATAGTTTTGTCACTAAATGATATTAAAATATTAAAAATTATTGGTGACAAAAATATATTCGTCATTGATAATTTTATAATTGGTGATTAATTTTTTCGTCACCAAAAGTCTCAAAATTTTGGTACCCTCCGAAAAAATTAGCGGGAAAATCTTTAGTGACAAAAAAAATATAAATAATGACGAAAAATAATTTCATCACCTAATTTTTTTATTATATATTTAGATTGGTGACGAAATTTTATTGTTGTCTCTAAAAATGGTATATTTTGAGACAAAATATTATTTTGTCATTAAAAGATACGTATTTCGTGACAAAATTTATTTTCGTCATCAGTTTTCGTCTCTAAAGACTATTTTTGTTGTAGTGTGCAACGGAGATAGAATGTATGTTGTCAGAATGATACATGATGCTCAAACAGGCCAAAAAAAAGAAGAAGGTAAGCGTAGAGGCTAATTTTGCCAAAATAGAACACACCAGCAGATTTAGGAGGCCAAAAACAGTTTTTGTATAGTCTGAACTGGCGAAAAACATGACCAGAAAGGCAGTGAATCGGCTGGTCAAAGTAGTTTGACCAATCTGGTTAACTAGGGCTAATGTCACAACAAGGAGGATGACATCAGCACGTGCGCCGCATGTTAGTAGAGATGCGTGTGGCGCACGATAGCAAGCTTAGTAGCAGCGGCGCATGGAACCAGGGTTGACGTCAGCTGATGTCAGAAACACGCTGCTCAAGTTAGCAGAGGAGGCCGTGGCACATGATAGCGTGAGACAAGAGTAGGAGGCATGTGGGGTGAGTGAGAAAACGGCACAGTGTGTGGCCAATCTTCAGGCAGCGTGTGGAGTGTCGTATGGAGATGAATTTGGTGGTGTTGGCTTCATCTTGAAGAGATGAAGGAGCTGGTATAGTCCAATTGTTGAAGCAGAAATGGATTAAATACGCAGAAATCAACGTGAGAAGAAAGTAATCTGTCAGACCAAAAAAAAAAAAAAAAATGTGATGAAGAAGAAGAGGAGGGTAGGAGAAAACCCTAGACTCTAATGCCATGTTATAAGAGTAGAAAGAAAAGAGAAAAGAGAAACTCTTATATTTAATATATATATATATAATGAATGGGTACACAGTCCTTTATATAAGAGAGAATATAAGTATATACAGAGAAAATACTCTATAACAGATATATATATAAATATATTTAACAAAAATAATCAATAATTAACCGTACAGTTAAACATTACTTCAATAGTGAAAACTTGTTGAGTATTATAGAGAGTTAACAATGAGATAATAATGATGGAAAAATGATAGGAAGAAGGTTGTGATTTGTAGTTTGAACTAATGAATATTTTTGTTTTCACATTAAAATAATCAATAATTAATCGTACAGTTGAACATACCTTCAATTAAGAGTGAAAATTTGTTAAATATTACAGAAAGTTAACAATGAGATAATAATGGAAAACAAAGGTAGAGAAAAACAGAGAAAAGGGAAGAGAGATTCGTGTGCTGGAAGAATTATCTCACTTCAAGATAGATATTAAACACTTTTGAAGGTTAAAAAAATTCGGTTAAGTGAAGGTGGTCAAATTTAAGGCAATTAATTGAAAGGAATAAATATTTTAATAAAAATTAATTGAAGGAGAAAAAAAATTTAGGGTAACAACTTTGATGCTGGGCTCGAAAAACAGGGGCGCGAATGCCCCGAAAATTCCCAAAATGGAAAAACCAAAAAAACAGTTAAGGTAAAAAAAAAAAAAAAAAAAAAAAACAATTACCTAAAAAGGAAATTAGGGGCATTAGTGCTAAGGGAATTAGTGCTACAAATCATTTTTGTTTAATTTTATTAACATAATTTAAGATAGTAAATTCGGTTAAGTGGTGGAAAAATAATTTTGAAAATTTTCGGTTAAGTAGTGAAAAAATAATATTGAATATTTTAGTTCCATAGTAGTATTGATTTCATGGGGAGTATCTAAATTTACAATTTTATTTTAACACCACAATTAAAAATTTAAAGTAACATTTCAATTTTATTAACATAATTTAAGAGAGTATTTTGACCTATGTATTTGTTAAATTAGTAAATAGATATTTGTAAGTATTTTTTATAATAATTAAAATTTTGAACTTAGTTTAAAAAAACTATATATTTATGTTTAAAACAATTAAATGAATAGTTATATATATTTGTGGATGAAAAAATTATCTAAGATAGAGCCACCCTAAATTGTAAGTCATATTCTAGCCTTAACAAATTTAAATTTTATCATAATTTATCAATTCGTGAATGATATGAGCAAATTTGGAGGGTTTTAATATTGGATTAAACACTAAAAAGTAGTTAAGAAAATTTAGTTCTAGTTGATTTTTTTGCCAATAAATTTTGATTTAAGCCTAATTCTTGGAAAATCGTTTAGTTCATGTCCAATCTATGAGTTAGTAGACCCACCTATTTATTTAATTTTTAATTAGTAAATATATTTTTTAAAAAAATTTATAACAAAAATACGAATTATGTACATATTTGTTTGGTATATTTATTAACAATAAAACTCATTACAATAATACAGTAATAATATATCAGATGATAAATAACATGTGATTACAATAATTTTTTTTATAGTTATACAAAAGTACCTAAAATGATATATAAAAAAATAATATATGATCCACATTCAATTTTTATATAGTAAAATTCACACTTAATATCAATCACACATTAGTTTTCTAAATCAATTCATCACCAAAACTATCTATTATTCTTTTAAGTAATATTCACATTTTCAAAACTCACCTAAACAATACTCTAACCGAGCTCATCATCATCCTTGTTATTGCCATGCTTACTACCTCCACTAACCACGATGCAACTCCGGTATAGTTTTTTTATCTTTGCAAATTTAAAAAGACAATGGTGGGAAAATAAAAAAGTACCATTAGAGTTTTAAAGAGTTAAAAATAAAAAATGAAAAATAATGTGTGGTTTTAGTTTTTCTTATTCCATATATAGCTGATAATTTTTTTTTTTTTAAATCTAAAAATTATGGAACAGTGTTTATTATTTAAAAATAAAAATAAAAATTCAAATTAACTCCCAAAACAAAGATAATTAAATATATATATATATATATATTATCAATTTATTTATAAAAAAAGGTCATTTAGAGAAAAAAAATACTCACACGAAAATAGAAATTTACCCCAAAAAATAATAATAATACAAACAAATAAACTTGAACTAAGTTTGGATTATTGACAAAGGGAGAGACTAAATCTTTGCATCATTACATTTGGAGAAGAGTTGGTCGGGCTGAAAAAAAAAACAAATATTGACTATTCTAAAGAGAGAATTGCATTGAACTTTTAATTTGATTGAGTTTTTAAAATTTTAGGATTTATATTATTTTCAGAAAGGATGAGAGTGACTTACATATTACTTTGAATTTTGAAATTTAAAATCATAGATAACTAGTGTCTTTATTGTTTCTTTATTTGAATTGTTTTGATTAATATTATTTTTGAAAAGAGTGAGGTAACTTATCATATTATTTTAAATTTTAAAATTCAAAATCATAGATAATTAGAGTTTTTTTTTTTTAAATTTCTTTAAAAATTAACAAAATTAGTTTGAGAGTTTGGAGCTCCCACAATTAATGTTCTTAAAGTCCCTTTTTCTTATATATATTGATTTATTTATGTTTAAAACAAATATTGGAGAAAATTAATAATAATAAAATAAAAAAATGGAAATTTCAATACTCCTACTTTGGGTACAATTTTTTAATATATAAATTTATATAACATCAAATTTTTAGACTTAAAAAAATTAAAATTAAAATATTAATGTTATCTTTAAAAGGTCAAAAAAAAAAAAAAAAAAAAAAAAACAAAACAAAACAAAAAAACAAAAAAGGAATGGTCAATAATCACTAGAAATACAATTAAAAATCATTGCAAACCAGGCCGGCCACTGAGTCCACTAAAAGAGCAATTCATGAACAAAGGGTTTGTGGGTTTTCCACTAAAATTTTCTGCATAAAAGCATGGAGGCTTCAACTTACTTTGACCAAACTCAAGGAAATGGTAAAGCCAGTACTAATTAGCAAAAGTTTATTCTACTGTTTTGAGTCAAACACACCACATGCACATTCTGGCTCAAAAATGATTTTGTTTGTAGTATACTGATAAATGTGTGAATGTAATATGACTTGTGATTAATTTAAAATAATAGACCTCACATTCAAAACTAAATTGACTTCCACACAATTGTGAACCTAATAATTTTGGACCAATCACAAGTATTCACGCATCTTATAAGTACATGAATAAAATCGGACTCTACTAATTCTCTTGCTGTCTAATTCTTTTCATGGTAGCTAATGTAGGATATGGTGTATGTCAACATCCCTTAGACACCTTTAGGTATTGAGCATGTCAAGATTGGCTTGATTAGGCATTTTTAGATATTTTAGGTGTTGTTTTATCAAATATTTAAAATATTTTTTTTATCAGATGTGATGCTTGAGTTCAAAGGTAGAAATCTATTATGTTCTTCTTATAACTAATTTGACAATGTATAAAGAATGCCTCCCTTAAATTTTTTTTCTATTTTTTTTTCTATATAAAAAAAAAATTATTGACTCAATATTCTTATAATTTTATATGGCATGATCTCTAACTATTTCATACATTAGGTAACAACATCAATGATCTATTAGAAAAATCATAGAAGTAGGTGTTATGTTTGTATAACTTATATTGATCAATGAAATGCCTTAAGGTTGACAGTCTAATAAATAATCACTACAACAAAAAACAGAATTGGCGACCAAAATATGAAATTTAGTCGCTGAAAGCGAGGGAAATGGCGACTAAATTGGAATTTGTCGCCGAAAAGTAGATTTTTAGCGACTAAAAGAGTTTAGTCGCCGAACAACAGGTTTTTAGCGACTGAAAGGAAGTTTTGTCACCTAATATACGGTTTTCAGCGACTAAAGTTTGTTTAGTAGCCAAAAGTCACGGTTTTTAGCGACTAAAATAATTTAGTAGCGAAAAGGTATGGTTTTGGCGATTAAAAACAGGTTTATTAGTCGCTGATTATAGCAGTTTTGCCGACTACAAACAATTTAGTCGCTGAAAGTGGGGGTTTTGCCGACCAAAATCCATTTTAGTCGCCCAAAGTAGGGTTTTTGGCGACGAAATTTCAGTTTAGTCGCCAAAACTGCTGCTTTTTAATTTAGAACCTGTTTTTTTAACGACAAATAAATAATTAGTAGCCCAAAATAATACAATTAGCGACTAAATAATGGTTTTAGTCGCCAAAAGTTGACTAATTTTTTTTTTAGTAAATAATTTATTTTTTGACATAAATTATTTGAATTAAAAAAATTATATTTATAAATATTATTTTCTATTAATTGCGGTTAATATACTATATAAATAATATATATTGCACTATTACGCATGTGAGGTTGGGGTGGTCTAGTGGGGAACGCGTATGGGTGCAGGCACAGTGGGGAGCATGGCTTGGACGTCCCAGGTTCAAACCTTGGGAGCAGCCAAGGCAACATTTTTTTTTTTTTTTTTTTTTTGTTCTTTTCTGGAAATGGTTTTGGCGACCAACGACTTTAGTCGCCGAAAGGTTTAAATAATAAAAAAAAAAATACTATTGGCGACTAAAAGTTTAGTCGCCAAAGGTCGAATTTCCAAAAATTATATTGCATTTGGCGACAATTTTTTTCGTCGCTGAAGACCTGTACATTGCCGACTAAGAAGTTTTTAGTCGCCAAAGGTATTGGTGACCGTCCATTGGCGACAACAGTGGCGACTAAAAGTTTTTGTCGCGGAAAGTGGAAATTCGACCTTTGGCGACTAAAAAACGACTTTTGGCGACTAAAAATTTAGTTGCCAAAGGTGTATTTTCTTGTAGTGAATACATTACGATCTTAATTACATAGCCTAAACATTGTATGAAATAATTGACAAATGTAAGTATTAAGAAATAATTTATTTAATTTTGTGATTTATTTTTATTTTTATAATGCTTGTATAAGTTATTGTCATTTTTCAAAAGATAATTTCCCTTTTTTACACTTACCTCAAATTTCCTAAGTAAAATTTTTATGGCTTAATTCATCACTATTGAGTTTGAGTCTAACTGTTATGCAATGCAACTACTCTCCTATTATTCTCCTGCAAATTGTTGTAATTAAAAATGTTGTAGTCTCTTTGAGGTTGAAAATTTCAATCTAATTTTTTGAATTTTGACATGGGTAGGCCCATAAAGGACATGGCCCACCACTTAAGCCGAGTCCATGATTCAAATACTAAAATCCCAACATTCTTGAAGCCCAATGTTACACCAAGCACCAATGACATCTAAACACTTGGCAAGTGAAGAACCAGCCATATCAGCAGACAAAGATCCTGCAGAGTTATTGCACCATACATCAGCCATTAATGAATTTCCCTGCAGCATTTATTACGATAACCCTTCACGTCAGAATAAAACAGTTTCACCATGAACAAGGCAAGCTAGAACATAGATTTTCGACCAACATGACAGCTCGAAGTGGACAAGGAAATGATGAACAAAGGATATAAGCAAGCTTCGACGACAAAGAGAAGGTTAAGTTTTCTATATCCATCCTCTGTCTATATCTCCATCCCTCTCGCCTCTCTAACTTGCTCGTTGGAGGGTTCGTCGGGGGACTCCCCATTCCCCATTGAACTCCTTTGCAGGTTTCTCGGTGGGCCCAACAATTGGATAACGGCTTGAGAAGCATGGACCAGTCTAACCCGCTCCATTTGTGGTGAGTAGCATCATCAGTTGGCGCCGTCTGTGGGAATCCTTTTTGCTCTGTGCGGCAACTGTGCTCATTGTCGCCGGAGACCCATTCCCGATAATCCCAACCTATCACCCGCTGAGGTGGATGGTCACAACTAAATCCATGGCTTCTCAACACAACGTTGTTGACCCCCAAGCCGACCCTTCTAATCCAAACAACCCACCACAGTATTTCACAGAACTCACAAACAGCATTAACCGCCTAGTCGAGCAAAACCAAGCCCTAATCAATGCTTTGCTTCAAAGAAACCTTCCCATACCTCCTCCACCACCTCAAGACATCCCACTCAACCAAGAATGAGCCCGAGCCATCCCATCCAACAATCCCACCCATCCAATTTGGAGGGCTTGCGACCCCCTCCTCAAGATGTGAACCCGCCACCTCGAGCCCCACATCCACCGATCCAAGCACCTGCCCCTGAGGGGGAGGCCAGCAGTGTCCAACCCCCGTTGCATTCTGGTGGTGGCAACGCTCCTCTTTGGAATGCAGAACTCTGAGCCATGAAACTCCAACTGCAAGGAGTCATGCAGAACATACAGAGTAAATCCTCTGCCACAGCCAACTCACCATTCGTTGTCTCCATTAGGGACAAACCCCTACCTCCCAAGTTCAAAATGCCCTTGATCGACTCTTTTGATAGCATAACAGACTCGGTCGACCATTTGGAGACTTATAGGACCCTCATGGTCCTCCATGCATTCCCTAATGAGATCATGTGTCGAGCTTTCCCCATAACACTTAAGGGGTCGGCTCGACTCTGGTTTAGTTAACTGCCAACAGACTCTGTCTTTACTTTCCAACACCTAAGTGACTCCTTTCTTAGCCATTTCATTGGTGCCCAACGCTAGCAGTGTCCGGCAACCCAACTCCTCAACATCCGCTGACGGAGGGGAGTTCTTCAGCCTTCACACCCGCTTCAACACCGGCCTCAGAGGTAGCGAAAAACGACGACAAGGTCATTCTCACTGCTTTCATGGCCAGTCTACGATCATCTGATTTTCTTTTTTCTCTCCAAAAACCCCCTAACCTCCATGGCAACCTTACTCTCCAAAGCCCAAAAACACATGAATGCTGAAGATTCCCTAGCAGCCCGACAATATTCCACAACCAAAAATCCACCCCCCAGAGAGAAGAGAAAGGACTCTAAAACCAAAACCACCCAAGACACACAAAGAACGCCTCAAGATTCGACGACTGTTTGCCGCCTACTCGACCGCCCGATCGGTTTGAACGGTACACTCCCTTCAATTCCCCCATAGAACAAGTCTTGAACCAGATCCATCGAGATTACCTCTTAAAATGGCCCCTATCATCGCGGTCTCTTTCCAACCGATGAGACCTGTCCAAATATTACCGTTTCCATCAGGCTCACGGCCATAATACCGAGGCGTGTGTTAATCTCAAAGACCAGGTCGAGGGCTTAATATGCCAGGGGCGTCTCAGTGGATTCACGGTAGCCCGCCCCCCGCAACGCCCAATGACCGAACCTACCAGAAACAACCACCAGCGCACCCCTCATCGACAACCCGCACAACCTAACTAAGGCCATAATTGGGCCCCACAGCAACCCCGAGCAAAAGGCAACCCTGCCCCCCCGGTTGGAGAGGTCAGAGTTATTGCTGGCGGGCTTGCTTGTGGAGGACCGTCCCGTTCGGCTCAACGGGCAGAACTTAGAAAAATAAGGCAGGGTTCAGATAAAGAAGTTGCAACATTGGACCGCCCTTTCAAACACCCCAAGCAGTGGATGGAGCCCATCAACTTTACGGAGGCCGATTGCACAGGCATTTGTTACCCCCATGACAACTTCCTTGTCATCTCTGCTCTCCTCTCCAATTACAAAGTCAGATGGGTGCTCGTCGACAACGGTAGCTCTTCAGACATCATCTTCCTAAATGCCTATCACCAGCTCAAGGTAGGGGAAGAAAGTTTGTCCTCTCTCCAAACCCCACTGGTTGGCTTCACTGGAGACTGGGTGATCTCCATAGGCTCTATCGATCTTCCCATCACCATCGGGGAATACCCACAGCAAACCACTAAGTTGCTCACTTTTCTCGTCGTTGACTGTCCCTCTGCCTATAACATCATCCTCGGTCGCACCGCCCTTAATGCTTTTCAAGCTGTCACATCCACGTACCATCTGGCCATGAAATTTCTTACCGACCTCGGAGTCGGCAGCGTGAGGGAAGAGCAGACTGTGGCCAGAGAATGCTATGTCGCTTCACTCAAAGAGGTTAAGTTGAAGGAGACCATGATCATCGAAGGACTCACCGTCAGAGACGAAGACGAGTTAGTCAGGGGGGAACCAGTGGAAGAATTTGTTGAAGTCCCCATGGATTCCACCAACCCAACAAAAACAACCAAGATCGGCAACCAACTATCTCCTCAAGCCAAGGTCGAACTTACAACCCTCTTGATCGAGCACAATGATGTGTTTGCTTGGACCCACTCCAACATGCCGCGTATCGATCTTTCCTTCATCACTCATCGTTTGAGCATCGAACCCTATTTCCGACCATTCCACCAGAAATAGCTCATCTTCCACCAAGAACGCAACGCTCTTATTGCTTCTGAGGTAAATAAGCTACTGGAGGCACAGTTTGTCAAAAACGTGGACTACCCTAGATGGCTATCAAATGTGGTCCTGGTCCGTAAAAACAATGGTAAATGGCGACTCTGCGTTGACTACTCCGATCTCAATCGAGTTTGCCCCAAAGATAGTTATCCCCTTCCTCGCATAGATTTGCTTGTTAACATCACGGCCGGTCATCAAATGCTCAATTTCATGGATGCCTTCTCTGGCTACAATCAAATTCTAATGCACCCGTCTGACCAGGAGCACACTTCCTTCATCACTGACCGGGGGACCTACCACTACCGTGTCATGCCATTTGGGTTAAAAAATGCTGGAGCAACTTGCCAATGGTTGGTCAATGCCGTTTTTCATCACCAGATAGGTCGAAACATGGAAGTGTACGTCGATGGCATGGTAGTCAAGAGCAAACTCTCCTCTGATCATCTAGCAGACCTATGGGAGACCTTCGGCACCCTACGTAAGTATCAAATGAAGCTAAATCCGGAGAAATGTGCCGTCGACGTTGGATCTGGGAAATTCTTGGGTTTCATGGTCAGTCAACAGGGTATTGAGGCTAAACCCGAAAAGATCAAGGCCCTGGTAGAAATGCAGTCACCCAGAACGGTTAAAGAGGTTCAAAGGCTTACTGGCAGAGTTGCCGCCCTCAACCGCTTCATTTCTCGTGTAACAGACAAGTGCCTCCCCTTTTTTAAATACCTCTGGCAAGCTTTCGGGTAGACGACTGAATCCGAAGAGGCCTTCCAACAGTTGAAGCAGTGCATGGCCAACCTTTCTACTCTCTCAAGCGCTCACGAGAGAGCCTATTTTTCTCTACTTAGCTGTATCAAGCATTGCAGTCAATGCGGCCCTCATTAGGGAGGACGGCTCCATACAACGCCCAGTTTATTACATTAGCCGAGCTCTCAGGGAAGCAGAACAGAACTACCCATTGCTGGAGAAAATGGCCTTGGCCTTGGTCATAGCCTCAAGATGACTCCGACCTTACTTCCAAGCTCACTCCATAGTGGTCCTCACCGACCAACCTTTGAAGAAGATCATGCAACAACCAGAGTTATCCGGCAGACTTATGCAATGGTCAGTCGAGTTCAGCCAATTTGAAATCTCCTACCGACCTCGAACAGCGATCAAAGGACAGGCAGTCTCCGATTTTATCCTGGAATTCACTAATCCCACTCCAACTACGGCCCCACCGCCCAAGCAATTCAACATTGAGGCAGAAGATCCCCACTCTTGGACCCTCAATGTCGATGGATCATCCTGCAAAGAAGGAAGTGGAGCTGGTCTCGGGGGCGATTATTTCAAGTGTGCTCTCTACTTGCTGTTTGACGCAAGCAACAATGAGGCCGAGTATGAGGCCCTGATAGCAGGTCTTCGCCTAGCCAAAGACGTTGGTGTGAGCCTGTAGACGTGCCAGAACATCTCAGCTCTGCGCGCGAATGCGCGAAATCCATTTGTTCATTAGCTACTACAGTTTGGACTCGTGTCACGGTTCTAAATCTAATCTCGCAAAGTGCAATGCAAGACCGATAAATCACCAAAGAGTCCAAATCCGACAAATCATTTTGGAAAACTGATTTTTATAAAGAAGTGCCAAACATGGACTGCTTTGCCAGATACGCAGTCGCCACCTAAATGTTTTATTTTGGAAAATTTAGGAAACCCTGACTTGTGCCTAAGGCCACGTGTCCGTCATCACCAAAGTTGCCTCGGCTCGGCAACTTGGGTACGAGAGGGGAAGGTCATGCAATGAGCACCCTCGCTCACCCGATCAAAGATCAGCCTGTACTAAGCATAATATTTTGTTTTTGAAAACACGTGTTCTTATTCCGGTTAATTAGCTAATCTTACTACGTGATGCGCACAACATACAAGTATAGACTAGATTGCCGAAGTTGGAACAAAACATCTCATGTTTGTTTGAAAATGGTTTGAAGTTGCTACCCGCAAGTAGGCTAAGACGTGGGTTTGTCACCCTCAAGTGGGCTTAAGAAAACATGATTTTGCCACTCTCGAGTGGGCTTAACACTCGCATTTCAATGAATTGTTCCAATTCAAGTAATCCAACCTTCACCCACAGGCATTCAAGCAGTTAATCATATAAGCAGTTAGCCTCATGGCAAGCATGCTATCATGGCAACACTCATACTCATGCAAGATGCTAAAGCATAAACACTTACAGTGTACTCCAAGCCAAAACAAAGAACTAGTTAGAAATCATGCATGATCCTAGTTCATGTTAAGATGGCTAATGCAACACATGCAAATGCAACTAGAAATAGGCTCGGCCATTCTAAGATGTCATATGAGATGCAACTTGATAACATGTATTCAAATTAGAATTGAAATACAATGCAGTTTGTATGATGCGCCGAGCCCGGTGCATGCAATACAGATGAATGAATGCAAACATGCATAGCGTAGGAATGCTAATTGAAACATGACCTAAAACTAACCATCGTAAGCGGTTAAGTAAAAGGGAGAAAGACGTGAGGTTGGAAGACATTCACACACTCATGCACACTTATTACAAAATTCGCCCTCTCGACGGAGGGTCTGAATAAATAATACAAACCAACTAATTAATTAACTACCCTAGCTAATTAATTATTACAAAACCTTAACTAATTAAGCAAATTAATTAAGTTACAAAATAGTTAAAGCGGCCTTGAGAAGAGGGACACATGCATGCTCGATCGGCTTCGCTTGGAAATTCGTTGCCATGCCCCATGTTGCCTCTGTTTGCACACTTATGCTTCTCTGAAAACTGTGCCAGCTTCTGTGATGCTTCTGAACCACCTCATGGACGTGCTGAGAGGCCATCGGCCAAAAGAAAGGGGTCATCGACCACTTTTTAGTCCACCGGCCAAAAATAGTTAGCCGATCGGCACTGAAGATAGCCGATCGACCATCTCTTCTTGCAGACTGCTCCTTTTGCTGCAGCAGAGGACAAACAAGGGCATGGCAATACATTTGCAAGAAAATGTTGTGCAACTACACCCCTTATGTTTGAGACTGAAAAGAGTTTAGTGTTCGACTCTCGAGCCATCAATCACGTATTTCGATGCATGATGGCCAAAGAGGCCGAATTGCACAAATCAATATGGAATGAATTCACAAAAACACATGAATGCCTCACACTCTATCATGTTGGATCAAGAGTGTCGGTGATCGAGAATTGAGGCACGTTTCATCACTTTAAGTATGAAACGTCCTTTGTTCCTCGTGTTTGGTTTGACACCCCAAACCATACACAATGCAATGCATGCAACATGGAAAAGTTATGCAATGCAACATAAGCATACCAAATGCAATATGACTCAAACATGCACACAAGGCTAAGGTAACAAGCATGCCAAATGCAATGCAACCTAAACAAGCATGTGACAAAATGCAAACTAGCAAGCATGCAAAATGCAACCTAAGCATACAAACATGCATGGCATGCAAAGATGGACAAGCATGCAACAACATGCAAACTAGCAAGCATGCAACAACATGCAAAGATGGACCATGCGACAAGCATGCAAATGTCATGCAACTCAAGCATGCAAGTATGATGTAAAGTAGCAACTTTGAACAACATGGTAAATGGACATAAACTAAAGATGGACAGACCTCAGTCATGCCCAAAATCAATGGCCAAAAGTGCTAAAATGATGGTATGAAAAGCATGAAAAGGCAAGACAAGCAAGCATGCCAATTGGCTCAAGGACTAAAGCATAAAGATGCAACTCTTAAGCACACTTAAAGAGTGACAAGCATGGATATGTGATAACACCATAAGCTCTGAAATCATGTTAGAAATGATGCCAAATCAACCAAAAGCTCAAAGCTTGAAACTAACAAAGGGACTTAAACCATGGCCATGCAAAGTAAGCCCCAAAGGGCCAAGGGCACCCAAAACAGTCCTAAGGTAGGTCAATACAAGACCAAAAGCATGCTTGAACCTAGCCAACACAAGCTAGAACAAAAGTCCAAAAGGCATGAGGCATGTAAGGCTAACAAGGGGTATTACACTACACTTATTACAACCAAACATGGCATGACTTAATCAATAAAAATTAGAGTTATGACATGTCAAAATAATCCCAAAAACCCATTGAGATGGCATCCTAAAGACCTAAGTATAGAGGCATGCACAATGATCCACTCTTAAGGCATAAAACACCAACTCTTCAAAGCATGGAAAAGGTGACAAATGTGAATGCATGACCATACTATATGGACTGAAATCTCTTATGAAATGATGCCAAATCATGAAAATGGTCTAAGCAATGTATGCTAATAACTTGGACACTCAAAGCCAACAAGCTAGATTGAACCAAGGCTATACAAAATAATGCATGCATGACCAAGACAATACAAATCAGAGCTAGAGCATGGTAAAACATGACTAAAAGCTTCTTTGAGTTGAGCCAAAACATGCAAGGATGGTGGTCCAAATGCAAGGTGCATGTTAAGACAAATGAGAGCATTGCATTACAAGTGCATGATGCATGTAAGAGGCTATCAAACCAACTTTAGATAGAGGTATAACATAGCAAAATAACACCAAATACTTGCTGAAATGAGGCCAAAACATCCTAAGCAAACATGCTACCAATATGAGTTATTTATACTAGCAAATGAGACACATGGAGAGAGGGGGTGTCCCTCTACTATTCAAGACTCAAAAACCACCTTTCCACCACTGAAAATCCTCTATATTTCAGTGGTAGAAAGGTCAAAACAAGATGGTTCTAAAGCTCAAAAAGAAAGGCACAAAATAAGGCCAAACGAGGCCTAAGAGAGGGTAGACAACCCCTAACAGAAAAGTGACCTTAAACAATCATCTTAAGCATACAAAATCAGAACTTTTTGTAGTTTAGAGTTAAGCTTAAAACAATATGAAAATAGGTCTAAAATCTTAAGCCAAAATGGGGGATTAAAAGGTAGTTTACTCACCCTTGAAGAACACCTTCAAGAACACAACTCCAGCAGCTTTTTCAAGCTTAAACCACTCCAAGAACTCTAAAACCACTCCTAAGGACCTCAGCAACAAAAGGATGGTGTTCTAGTAGGTGTTTGTGTGCAATAGTGTAAAGATATTACACTTTTGGGCACAAACAAGGGCTAAACAAGAGAGAGAGAGGTAAAATATAGAGAGAGATATATATAGAACTTGTATCTCAGATTTTCAGAACCTCTGGAAAGGGAGGGGAGGCTCCATTCTTATAGAAATTTAATTCTCAAGCTTGTTTAACAAGCTTGAGTCTTGAAGCAAATCCCTCCATACACGTGTATGGAGGATGAGAATTGTGCCCACCAGCTGTCACAGCTGGCACAAAATATCTGCAAAAACCAGATGGAAAGGTCTTGGCTCAAAAATATGGTCGATTGACCAAAAAGAGTGCCGATCGGCCAACACTTATGGCCGATGGTAAGAAAACATGGCCGATGGCATCGTGTCTTAGCCAATGGGTTGAGGGGATGGCCAACAAGCCACCATCTTCCCTCAGAAGGAAAACCACAAGTCCTTGGTGCACAACCAAGCACAAAACAGACAAGTCGAGAGATCTTGAGGCAAGACACGTGGCTGAGACCTCCAGGAACTCAAAACGAACACGAGCATGGATGATCATCGAGTGTTCAAACGATGACGTCCAAGTCTTGAGGACGGTTAAAAATGGGGAGTCTACAGAGCCATATCCGAGTATTCAGTGATTCCCAATTGATCGTCGGCCAAATCACGGGGGAATTCGACGCTAAGGATGACACGATGCGAGTCTATAGGGATATTGCACTCCCCTTTGTTCGCCTCTTCAACACTTTCCACATGAAACACATTCCTTGATCAGAAAACTCCAAGGTAGACAAAATGGCCCAATTAGCCTCGACTGACCAATCAGACCTCAGCTACGGAGTTCGCCTTAAAAACTTGGCCCACCCCGCTACTTCGCCAACCCAGCTGGAGGTCTACTTCCTCCAAAATGAACCTACCTCCTAGGCAGAGGACATCTTTCTATTTTTGACAAGTGGGGAGCTACCAGAGAACAAATAGCAAGCCGCCAAAGTGAGAGCCAGATCATCCAACTACATCCTTATTAGCGACCTCCTATACAAACGAGGATTTTCACGCCCATACCTCCGGTGCCTCAGCCTTTCCCAAGCAACCTATGTGATGAGGGAAGTCCACGAAGGTGTATGTGGTAATCATTTGGGTGCCAGGTTGCTGGCCCATAAAATACTCCGCACCGGCTACTTCTGGTCTACTCTCAACCAAGACGTCGCTGAGTTTGTGCTCAAGTGCGATAAGTGCCAGCGCTTTGCCAACATCCCACATGCTCCGCCGACAGAATTGATTATGCTCAGCAGTCCCTATCCCTTCGCCAAGTGGAGAATAGACTTAGTTGGTCCGTTGCCCACCGGTAGGGACCAAACAAAGTTCGCTGTAGTCGCCATTGATTACTTTACCAAATGAGTTGAAGCGGAGCCCTTCGCCACAATCACCGAACGCAACACAACCAGATTCATCTGGCAATCGATTGTATGCGGATTTGGAATCTCCCAAGCCATCGTCTCAGACAACGGCAAGCAATTCGACAATGCCAAGTTCAGGAAATTTTGTGCAGAGCTCCATATCCAGCCATGTTTCTCTTCCCAGGCCATCCCCAAGCCAATGGGCAAGTCGAGGTCACCAACCGTTCTCTCTTGAAGATCATAAAAACCAAGTTGGAAGCCGCTAAGGGACTCTGGGTTGAGGAACTGCCAAACGTACTCTAGGCCTATTGCACTACCGCCCGAAAGCCCACTGAGGAGACCCCATTTCGCTTAACATACAGCGCTGAGGCGGTCATCCCAGTTGAAATTGGCTTGCCAACCCCGAGGGTGTTGCACCCAGAGCCAGAACTCACCGAAGACTTGCGTCAGGCTGACTTAGACTTGATTGAAGAGCTCGGAGAGACAGTTGCTGTCAGATGAGCCTCATATCAACAAAAAATGAGAACACACTACAACCGCAAGGTTCGACCGAGGGAGTTCGTTGCCGGGGACCTAGTCTTGAGCGAGGCAACTCTCGCCACCAAAAATCCAGCCGAGGGCAAGCTCGCCGCCAAATGGGAAGGGCCTTACATCGTTAAAGCCAGACCTCGCCCAAGCACTTACCGACTCCAAGATATGGAAGGCCGAGACCTCCCCCACCCGTGGAACACCGAACACCTGAAGCATTATTTCCACGATTCATTCAACTGAGTTAATTAAGCATTAACTAGACTGAGCACGAAGAGCTCAGCCAGACTGAGTTAATTAAGCCTCAGCCAGACTAAGTACGAAGAGCTCAGCTAGACCAAGCTAATTACGCCTCAGCTAGACTGAGCATGAAGAGCTCGGCTGAACTGCATTAATTGAAATTTCAAAATGATAGAGCCTTCCCAGTCTCAATCGGAACTCGGACAAAGAATTCGACAGCTCCATTTCCGTAATTTGATGTTACAACATGGTCACCATACATTTTTTTAACAATTTTTACATTCCTAATTCCTTAATTTAGTCAGAGTCTAAGTTCGTAGTCATCTACACTCATCTTTTGCATCATGGTCCTTTCATAAGTTAGTCTGGCTACCAATTTCTAAACTTTTTTCAGTCTACTAGCAAGTTTCACATTCCTACTCCTACTTTTACAACCATTCTTCATTAACTTCTACTCTGCCATTTTCATTATTTTCAAATTTTTAACTCAAAAGAAATAAGGGCAGCAATGATACAAAAGAAAACTTGTTTCATTTACAAAACTTACGGTTACATACAACTTGCTACATAAATTACATACAAAAAAAAAAAAAAAAACAAAAACAAAAGCAAAAGTAAAACAAACAAACACCAAACAAAACAACAAAAGTACAATTCTCTACATAGATCACTCCGCCTCGCTTGAAGCCAAGTCTTCCTCCTCAACCCCCTCGTCCAGGGGGGTCTGGGTGACGTCGTCTTCTCCTATCTTCACGAGGTTGAAGTTGATGTCTGGAAATAGCTCTTGCGTCTTGTGTATGAAGGTCTTCCAGCCGCTGTCCCAAAACTCAGCCATCTCATGCTTATAAAAGTCCGACCACTGGAAACTTTGGATCACTTCTTCTTCGCTCTTACTTCCAACGGCCGCTCCCGACGGCCCAGCCCCCCCATCACCCTTTCTTGCCAAGCTCTTGGCGACTGCGGCATCAATTGTTATTTGGAATTCAGCAGATTCCTTGAATTGCTCCACCGCCGCCTTGCACAGGTCGGGATACGCTGCCCTCTTAGACGCTAATCTAGCCCTTTCCTCCACTAGAGCCTTCTCCACTTCAGCGATCTGACCGTCTGCTGCTTCTTTGTCCTTCAGCGCTTAATCCCACAGATCTTCGCTGTTGGTCATGGTATCTTCCCACATTTCGTTGGCGGTGGTGCAGGCTTTTTTAACCTCCTCAAGCTTTTTCTGTTCGCTTGCCAATTGGAACTCAAGCGATGCCACCTTGTGGCGTTTCGTTTCAAGCTCTGACTTAGTTGCAACGAGCTCGGCACTAGCTCGCTCTGCTACGTTCTTCTGCACCACCGCCAACACTTTCATCACCTTTGCCCTCTGTGCATACTCCAAACCCTTGGCGCACGCACTCCTAGCGATCTTCCTCCACCCTTAGATTCTGGAGCTCCGATTTTTCCTTCTCTAATTGGGCCCTTAGCTGTTCCACTTCTACCTTAGCGCGCTGCCTTATTCATCAGGGCGGTCGCCAGAGTCGCTGCTCTATTTGGGTCGAGTAAAACCCTTTCAGCAGATCAGCCTCCAACAAATGCGCCGTTGAGCACACCGCCACATCTTCTACCACTCCAACAAAGCGGTCGGCTGCGACCCTGGCCCCCTCCCCTTCCGCCGAGCGACCCGCCAGTGCACACGCGTGGTACAAGGCGGTCGCCAATGCAACACTTGTCACTAGCTTGCTGATCCCCGCTTTCCCCTCGCGGGAGCTTGAGCTTACTTCTGGTGCAGGTGCCACCATCGGCACCATGGGGCCACTCAGGCCCGGCTTTTCTTTAGCCGCTCGGGCGGTCTCTTCTTCTACATCCTCCCTAATCTCCCTCTCCTTCAGCTTCTCCTTCTCTGGGGCCTCCTTCACCTCCCTCTCCTCCAACTCCTTCCCAACAGGGCCAGCCTCCCCTCCAGCCTTCATCTTTTTCAAAACGGGAGCATCTTTCCTTTCTCTACACCCCCCTCATTTTTCTTGGCTTCTTCACAACCGCCTCCACCTCTTGCTTGCCCCTCACCTTCAGTGGGTCTACTGGGGGCGGCAGAGGGGCGAAGCCAGTTAGGTCCTTGCCGTCCACGGACTTGGAGCGCGGTTGAACCCGCTCTCTCAGCACCAGCTTCGGGGCAAGCCCCAATTGCGCCTCCTTGTATTTTTCTGCCCTGGCGAACAACCTTCTTTCCTCTTCCTCCTCCTCCTCCTTCCTCTACACCTCTATTTCCTCCATCGCCGGATCCTCTTCCAACGATTTTGGTCCCAAGTTCAGGGCAAACAGCATTGAAGGAAGGACCAGCTCGTCCCACCTCGCCCTCTTCTCTTCCCTTCACTTCCTCACCTTCTTTACTCTGTCTTCGGCCTCTACGCCTAACTTTGGCTCCATCGATTTCGTGGGGACTTTCCATATCGTGCGAACTCCTGCTCCACTGTGATATCCCTATTCTGTATTATGTTAATTGGTCCCTAATATGTATGTGATTATATGTTTTGATATGATTTTATGTGCCATTACGTGGATATATGTGGTTTTGGAACTTTATCTGTTCACCGTAGGAAAATCTGTTTGAATCATCCATTTCGGGAATTAAATTGAGGGCCTTATCGGCCATAGAACCCGAAATTGATTACGCCATTGTGGTTGGCATAATTTTTAGAGCCTACGGTGAAATTTAATTGAAAATTGATTCGGGTTAGATTAAATCGATTAAATTAATGAATTAAGTGCTCCTTTATTTATTATTTTTATATATGGTTTAGTGGAGCCATATAAGGGTCATATACACCCTCATTTGTTCCTTTTGACTTCAAAATCTGAGAAATACATTTGAGAGGGTGTGAAGGCCGGCTATAGAGAGAGAAAGGAAGAGACTTGGGCAATTTTTGGCTCTAGCTTGGGAATTTGAAGATTTAACTCAAGAATTGACTAGAGTTTGGAAGTTTAAAGCTCCTAGGTGAGTAACCAACCCGTAACTCATGAATTTGGGTTGTGATTTTGTGAATTGAAGATTAATTTGTGATCTAGGACATGAAAGGAGTTGGTTTTGATGAATTTGAAGACTATATATGCATGCATGCATGTAGTGTTTTGAATTTGCATATTTGAGCTTGAATTACATGACTCATGTTGCAATTTTGGTTGAAATCCATACATTTGACCATCTTTTCATCATATGAGATGGGAATGAAGGTTATATGTCACATGCATGTACAATCCATGGAAGTAGAAGCTTTGAATGCATGAAATGGGTACATTGGTAATGAGTTTGGTGGAAAATGAGCCATGCATGTAGATAAATTATGAAATTGAGCTTCAATATGTTGTAATTCTATGTTTGTACCATGTTAGTACATGACTATGTGAAGTTTGGACCGAAATCATGCATTTAGAGCCTTTGAATGTCGAGATGAAGCTCAAGAACACAATCTGGATTTTCCAGAATTTTGAGGTCCGCTCGAGCGGGAGAACCCCCGCTCGAGCGGGAAAAATCGTGCTCCCAGCACTTTTTACAGAGTTGGATTTCCGCAAGAGCGGGATATATTACGCTCGAGAGGGGAGTTTTGTAGACAGGCCTTCCGCTCGAGCGCCCTATTACACGCTCGAGCGTATTTTTCATGTAACCAATACTTTTGCAGGCCTTAGGGTCCGCTCGAGCGAGGACCCTGTTTTCTGAAAATTCTAAATGCATTATGTGTTATATTTTTCCGTTCTCTTTCACTTTTAAACACTCTTAGGCATACGTTAAGCATTGTAAATGAGTTGATGAGATAATAACAAAGCCTAAAGAGGAATATGTGAATTAAAGAACGGATTGAACTGTTAATGACCCTTTTGTGTTCATGAAATGTGTAGGGTCAAGCTCCAGGGCAAATCCACAAGCCGATCACTGTGAGTAATATCGATATTTGAGTGCTTGTAAATGTCCAATTGTTTACTCCCTTTTAAGCTTTATAAATTGCTAATTGGGATTGTGGACGTAAGTCCGGTATTAATGCATAAATGGACCCATGGTCGTTTTGATAAGCATAAATGGACCCAAGGTCGTTTTGATAAGCATAAATGGACCCAAGGTCGTTTTGTTAAACATGAATGGACCAGAGGTCGTTTTGATGAACATGAATGGACCAAAGGTCGTTTTGATACGAATGTATGGGCCGAAGGCCGTTCTGACATGAATGAGTGCGCCAAAGGCCGTTTTGAAATGAATAAGTGGGCCAAAGGCCGTTTTGAAATAAATAAGTGGGCCAAAGGCCGTTTTGAAATGAATAAGTGGGCCAAAGGCTGTTTTGAAATGAATGATTGGGCTAGAGGCCGTTTTGACATAATCAAATGGGCCGAAGGCCGTGTCGTAGTGAATGTAAAGCTAAATGAGTAATAGGCCAGTGTGTGCAGATCTATGATTTAAATTACCCTTATATATATTAACTATAGAAATGAATTGGGCCCAAGGCTATTTGGAAAACGTTGTTTTACGTCTTGTCGCATAAATTCTGTAATTGATATTATTCACTAGGCTATCACTCACGCTCATTCATGTCTTTGTAGGTGAGCCAAGAGAGGTCCAGACCCAACCCCAGTGAAGCCTTTGTAGAACAACCCAGATTTTGGAGAGTCAGCCCTCGTGTCTCACGTGCGAGACCTGTCCTTGCCTTTTTGTTATGTAATTATATGTTGTTTTATTGGCAAGGGTTTTGTGTACATTTGTATGTAGTCTGATATGGGTTGGCTCAGTTTGATGATCCTGTTGAAAAGAAGTTTATGCTACTATACTTTTGATGTGGGTTATTAACGCATATGAGTATGGGTTGTTTGTTGTGCTTGTAAGCACCGCTTTATGGACAAAGTTTTAAATTTTTGCTTCCGTTTGGCTCCTTTACTCTAACGAGTTATGTTCGTTTTGGTTTGAGGCCGTAGGTAATCACAGGATTACTGGCCGGTCATGTCCTTAACCTATGGGGGCGGGTTGGGGTCCTGACACCCACCGTTCGCCGACATAAAGAACCATCTCAGCGTCCACCCCTTTACCGAAGATAGAAGACCCGCCACCAGACCTCGGCCCACCACTGCTTGTAGAGTCACCCAAGTCTCTTGCTGATCGAAGGCCTTGTAGTAGGAGAAGAACTCCTCCACTGTCATTGTTGTCCCTCCGGTCGCCTGCTGCCATGCAGGCCACTACTATCTTCAAGGCGTTCGGCATCGGCTGCCCTGGCGCCACTTCTAACTTGTTTAGTACATCCACCACTATTAGGGGGAAAGGTAGCCTCAGACCACCTCACTGTGCCTCCTCGTAAAGGCTAAATTCATCCGGCCACACATCCGATGCTCTCTCATTGGATGCGGGCAGCCTTAGCCCTATTTCCGAGGGAATTTGGTACTTCCTCCTTATTCTCTCCAACTCCTACGCTGTAAGTGTGGATCTGTCTGGCTTGGTGTGCCAATGGTCCGGTTCCGTTTGACTAATGGGCCTTGAGGCCTCGATCATTAGCATAGGGCGAGCCTGCACCGCCTGACTAACCACCCTCCCCTCCCTTTGCTCCGCCTAGTACTATTCTACCAACTCCACCACATCGTCATCACCTAACGAATTAAGCCTTACGGCGGGCACTTCCTCTTGGGCCATTTCTCGTACGTGTCTGCGTATTGATTTGGACGCAGGCACAAGGAAGTTCACAAAGTGTTGCAGAGGTGTATCATTGGAAACAAATGAGTTTACTTCTGGGACGTGTTGGTTTTTTGCAAAAAGGTAGGTAAAGCGAATAACTCCAAACACCCATGGTTTGCCTATATTCCAAGGGTCAAGATTAAATTTCGTCAATTTGAAAATTTTCAATTTTTTTTTTCCAAACCCGCCTTTTATCCTATCCCTTCGTTTCCTGTTAAACACATTGCCTTCCCCACCATGGGATTCCGCCACGTGTATGACCACGATCCACTGTCCCCTTTCCCTACCCTGTCTATTCCATTTTGTGAGACCAAGAAATATCCTCTCACATGGATGTTTTGGAGATCCAACGAAGAGAAGAGAAGCACTTCAGAGAGCAATGAACATGAACAGGGTGCCACCCAACCGGGTTGCGGAGGATCAGATGATGAAGTCAGTCCCTGAATCATGAAATAGTATGTATCTATATTAGAAGGGGTGTGTGTGTGTGGTAGTGGGAGAACAGACATACCTTTTACTTGGGATGCCCCTCTCTTTATATAGATGGGGGGTGTGATATTTATTTGGGCTGGACCTCTGTAGGCTTTGTTTGGGTTGGGCCTTATAAGCTAATACCTATAATTTCTGGCTCCCACAATTGCCCCAAAACTTTCATTGTCTGCGGTAGAAGGAATGTGAGTTTTTTCTTGCCAGATTCGTGTTCAAATAGTTAGGTTTTTTTGATAAAGAACACTTTGGATAAATGAATAAAATGTATGAATGAATGTCTGCATGTATGCGTGAATGTATGCTTGAATGTATGTATAAATGTACATATGTTGATCATAAGATGTGGGGGGTTGAGCTAAAACCCAGAAAGGAATACAAATAAATCATAACGATAGGCCGCGGTATTCTAACCCCGGTGTAGGCATGATATTCCGTGATTCTAACCCCCAGGAATGGCGTGAGCAGATTCTAACCCTGGCATGGGCGTGCGCAATATTCTAACCCCCGGGCATGGGGGTAGTATTTTGGCAAGTGCAAATATTGCTTCCAAATATGGACTTTTAAGTTAGAAATATTTCTATAGGAACACGGAAAAGATTACGAACCAAATAAGATAGATATATTAGTAAAATTGGACCACGGTATTATTACCCCGGGTGAGGGTGTAAACGTGGTATTATAACCCCGGCACGGTGTAGGCCTTTAACTAGGCTCTGTGCGAGTCCGAATATTATTATTTGTACTCGGAGATTTTTGTTGATTTTAAGTGGCAACTAAGTGCCAATGTGGCAAGGACTTTGAATAATGTATTCCGTACCGAATAAGGTGGACGTGTTAATCACCAATAATATTGCTCCGCTTGTATGGAATTGCCAAGTAGATATTGGGCCAACTATTTAATTGCCGAGTTGCTCGGTTTGCGTAGACTTGCCCCATTGCTTTCGAATGCCAGGTGTTAGTCGGAAGGAATGTAGATTCCCATTGCCCTATGTTGCAGGAAAGGTTCGGCTTTGACAAAATGACGGTAAAATAAAAATATGCAAGCTAACCGCCGAGAGTGTAATGTATTACTTCAAAACGAGTGCTTGCTTGAAGTTGTGTGAAAAGGAGCGGAAGTTTGTAACTCGAGTAATCGTCCTTGTAATGTTTGTACCAAGTTGGCCGAGTATTCATGCATATCAAAGGTGCCAAGATGATGATCGGCTGATGTGCCCCAATTGGAAAGCGAAAAATTGACTGATGTCCCAGTGGGCAAATGTTTTGCCAAATAATGTTGTTAAGTGAATAGAGTTGCTGAATACTGTGGCCAATGTTGCTGCATAAAGTTTGACGATGCATAAAGTTGACAAATAATGTTGCTTAGCCGAATAGAGTTGATGCACGGCCGAATAATGGTCATGCATAATGTTGAATTTAATAATGGTCGAATAGTATTGTCGGGTTAGGTTTGCTATCGGTAGTGGTTGTCAATTTAGTGGAGTTGAGCTTCTTGTCCAATGTATAGTTGCCCCATTACTTTTGAATAAGATTTGTTATTCGGAAGGAATAAATTTGACTTGGGCCAAAGTTGCCGAGTAGGCCGATAATGATTTGAAACGCGTTCTGTGCCCCTGATCGGTACCGTGGTGAAATCAGAATAAAGCCGAGACAAAGTAAGATACTTGGTGATATCGGAATCAAATATGCGATTTATTGGTATTTTATTTATTTATTTATTTATTTATATATATATATATATATTTTGCGAGCGAAAATTGCAAATTTTGACTATACGGATGGACCCGAAATGTGTCAAATAGCTGGAATGGGCTATTGGATCATGTGATCGATCTCTAATGGCGTAATTGTAGCCAAAATAGATTTAACGGCTTAGATCAACAGGTGTAATGCGATGAGCGCATGATTATTTCTTCATAACTTGCTGGATCATCTTCTCCAGCGAATGAATGTATTTTCTGGGCAAACTTTGAATGGCCCAGACGGCTCGTTTAAGCTCTTTTTTGACGCGTTTGTTGCGTTGGAATCGTCTCAATGAGTACTTCACGTTGGTATGGGCAAAACTAGAGTTTGGCAGCTTTGAAAATTTCAGTTGTCAGAAAATGTGAGCCGTATCGCAATTTTCGGCATACTTTGGTTACTTCTTGACTTCTCGGGTTGGTGGGTTTGGACCCTTTGAGCCGATACAAATCTTGTGATATGTTCAGATATGGATTTCGGCAAGCCAAGATGATAGTCCTGAGCTGAGATATTAGTGCCGAATAAGACATGTTGTTGCCGAATATTGTTGCAGAATAATTGTAAACTTGTCAAAGAATGTGCCGAATAATAAATGTTGTGGTGTAATTTTGGAATCGTTATAAGCGAGTTGATCATATGCATGCAACCCTGAATGAAAATACAAATTGCCGAATAAGTCAATAGGTTTGCCAAAACTCCTTGTTTGTAATATGCCGGTAAGCCAATAAAATTGCGAATTGTTCGTTGGGCGAATAGCGGATAAGCAATACGATATGGTGTTTGCGAATAGTAGCGCCGAGCAATTTTGTACTACGAGAAGTGAATCATGAGATTTTTGCTGGAGGTGAATAATTTAATAATTGGTAGTTGTTAGAATGTCCAATGTTGTGGAGTGGGCGTATGTGGCCGAGTAGGATTAGAAAGGTGGAAGATGCCGAGTAGTGTATTATGGCGCCGAACGCTTTTCTGTATTCGCGCTTACGCCCATAAGTTTCAAGTTTTAGTGTTGTCGAATGCATTTGCAATGGCACCGCGAAACGACTTTTTAGCTTTGCGGCGAGCTTTGTATGGTCGGCTTGTTCTGTCTTTGCCGAGAGCTTGGTTGGCAATGGTTGGAAGGGAAAAGAGTGAGCTACTTTGTGCAATTTCGGCAAGTTGGTAGCTATTCGGCATGCGCAAGTAACCTATATGCTACCGAGGAGGATGGCTAAGCTTCAACGCACTCTACTAAGATTTAACGGCATAATTGTGGGTCATGTTGAATTCTTGTTTTTGATTTCCAAGAACACTTCGAGAGAGAGAAACAAGATATATAGGCATATACATAAACATATATATACATATCGAAAAAAAAAGGCAAAGACCCAACCCTGGGTCCACTTTTTCTAGAGAGAAAAAGGAAGACCAACTTTGGAGTCCATAGAAAGTTTTAGCACAAGTGCATATATGCATATATTAAGAATCAACTTTATAAATGAACTCTGTGAGGTAATAAATGAATAAACAATCTTAGGGATGGGTTTGGCCGTGTAACTCTTTTCTAATGCTGAAAAGATGTTCTTACATAGAGAAGTGTGAAACCCATTTTTAGAGAGAACAAATGAAGGTGCAAATGTAAATCCATGAGCTCTGCTTTGTTTTAAAACGAGTATTAAGCATATAGCAAAATGAGTATCAATTACTAGGCCAACACACTAGCTGAATAGTCCAAATGTATATTAGTAGCTGTAACCTTAACCAAGAACACATCTTACAAGTGGAGTTCCTCAAAAGATGACCATAAATTACTATAATAACTCATGAAATTTTTCTAGAGAGAGAAAAAGTAAAGACCCAGCCAAGATTTAATGACAATATCTTTTACATACACATATCAATGCAAGTCAATATTAATATCTATGCAAACAGTTGTTATTTTACAACAAATATTATTTTCATGCACATGATCAACAGGTTCTGAACAACATTTGTGCGAGTTCAAGAAGTTGGTATCTATTCGGCATTTACTGGCAAGTTGATGGGCCAAAGGCGACGCCGAATACAGAATATTGTCGAATAATATGAAGCGTATAGATGGCCTCAGTCTGACCAAAATTTATTCTTATATTATTATTATTATATATATAAGTACGTATATATATATATATTTATATTTTTATTGGCATTAACCTGAGCCGTATAGATTGGCTCGTATTCTCGCAGTCTATGGAATCAAAAAATGTTAAATTACCTATGAGTGCAAAGATTACGCTAACAGCCGGGATGATTACCAAAGCAACATAAAAATATATAAAGCTAATAAAGAAACAATTCCTAAATAAAGAAACAATTACAGGCGTGGATTTGGCAGAGCCACCCTTTGTACAATGCCTCCCATAAACAAAAGTCCTAAACCCAGTTTTAGAGAGAGAAAGTGAAAATGCTCTGTTTTGATTTTGTTCTTGTTAGTTTTAGCAGGCAAAAATTGATATTAAAAAAACGACCCACCAATATACGCTTACTTACATCACAGATAGATATAATATTATATGTACGGAGATATGCATATTGCGAATCAAGTTGAATCAAAATAAAAATGAGACCCGGCCGTGGGCCGTATTATTTGGGATTGATTTTGCTTTTGTCGAAAATGTACTAACCTCAAAGCAACCCGTATATGTTTACTTACAGAAGTATATTTGTTGTGTTCTTCATTGATCTCATTCATCGTTCCCCCACAGACGGCCCAATTGTGAGACACCAAGAAATATCCTCTCACATGGATGTTGTGGAGATCCAACGAAGAAGAGAGTCACACCAGAGAGAATCTCAATGAGAACATAGTCGGTGCCACCCAGCAGGGGTTTACCGGGAGTACTCCGATGATGATGTCAGTCCCTGAATCATGAAATAGTATGTATCTATATTAGAAGGGGTGTGTGTGTGTGGTAGAGGGAGAACAGACATACCTTTTACTTGGGATGCCCCTCTCTTTATATAGATGGGGGGTGTGATATTTATTTGGGCTGGACCTCTGTAGGCTTTGTTTGGGTTGGGCCTTATAAGCTAATACCTATAATTTTCTGGCTCCCACACATTTCACCTCACCACGTGTCTCGCTGCTCCTCGAGCCCCACGCACCGCCACTTCCCCTTCTTACTAGATCACCCTTCGCAGTCGGCCCTTCATCGTGACCAGTCCGTCCACTCGACCACCCTCACGGTTGGCCCTCCTCACAATTGGTCTGTGCACTTGGTCACCCTTCGCAGTTGGCCCCTCCTTGCAGTCGGTCCGTCCACTCGATCACCTTTCGCTGTTGGCCCCTCATCGCGGTCAGTCCGTCCACTCGATCACCCTTCGAGGTTGGCCCCTCCTCGCGGTTAGTCCGTCCACTCGGTCACCCTTCGTGGTCGGCCCCTCCTTGCGACCGGTCCGTCCACTCGGCCACCCTCGCGGTCGGCCCACCTCGTGACCGGTCCGTCCACTTGGCCACCCTCGCGGTCGGCTCTCCTGGCGGTCGGTCCCTCCACTCGGTCACTCTTCGTGGTCGGCCCCTCCTCGCGGTCGGTCCGTCCACTCGGTCACTCTTTGCGGTCGGCCCCTCCTCGCGGTCGGTCCTTCCACTCGGCCACCCTCGCAATCGGCCCTCCTCACGACCGGTCTGTCCACTCTGCCACCCTTGCGATCGGCCCTGCTCACGATCGGTCCGTCCACTTCGTCACCCTTTGCGGTCGGTCCTCCTCACGGTCGGTCCCTCCACTCGACCAACCCGCACGGTCGGCCTACCTCCCAGTCGGTCTTCTCGCCGTCGACCTCTCACAACATCTTGTTTTCTTCCTCATTCCCTTCGTTGGACTAGAGCTACACTTGGGAATAGGGGACTACTGACATGGGTGGGCCCATAAAGGACATGGCCCACCACTTAAGCCCGAGTCCATGATTGAAATACTAAAACCCTAACATTCTTGAAGCCCAACGTTACACTAAGCACCAATGACATCTAAACACTTGGCAAGGGAAGAACCAGCCACATCAACAGACAAAGATCCTGCAGAGTTATTGCACCACACATTAGCCATTAATGAGTTTCCCTACAGCATTTATTACGATAACCCTACACATCGGAACAAAACAACTTCACCATGAACAAGGCAAGCTAGAACATAGACTTTTGACCAACATGACCGCTCGGAGTGGACAAGGAAATGATGAACAAAGGATATAAGCAAGCTTCGTCGACAAAGAGAAGGTTAAGTTTTCTATATCTATCCTCTCTCTATATCTCCATCCCTCTCGCCTCTCTAACTTGCTCGTCGGAGGGTTCGCTGGGGGACTCCCCGTTCCCAATTGAACTCCTTTGCAGGTTTCTCGATGGGCCCAACAATCGGATAACGGTTTGAGAAGCGTGGACCAGTCTGACCCGCTCTATTTGTGGCGAGCAACATCATCAAATTTTATATCACTTAAAGTACACATGTCATTTTGTGATTAGTCCAAAATCTAACTTACATAAATTAAGTAAATTTCTATATCCTTTTAATTATTGCCAGTATTATTTTCTTAAATTTGTAATTTCAAAGCATGTAATGACATTATTACTATTTTAGTTTCAATAGTTATGGTATGAAATCTATATCTATATTTATACTTCTATCTATACTATTATATGTTGTTAGGTCAATAAACTTAAAACTTCTAATCTAAATATGATATAATTTTAAATTAATAAAATATAAAAATACATATGTCATAAAATCATTGATCATTTCACTTTAATTATAATTATTGACTTTTAATTATTAGGATAATATATTTTTAATTCCGTAATTATCACTTTTTTTAGATGGTGTAATTATCACCTTTCAAATTCCTAAATGTATAATTCTTTTATAATATTGACTAGCATTGCACCTGTGCTATGCACGATTAATACATTTATATTATTTGTATTTTTTTTATTTCAACCTAAAATAAAATATAAAAAAATCATTGTGTAGCACATAAGGACAAAAAAAAGAGTTAAGATAATGTGAAATATTGACAAATCAAAGTATTAAAATTATTTCAAAATTAAATGTTGATCAATCTGGATAATAATGTAAATTCACATTGATTTTTCATCCAATTAGAATAAAAGTAAAAAGAAAATGAATTTGGTGATGAGATATCATTCCAATCAGTTCAATGGTTCAGAGTCCTGCAATAGTTGTCAAATACATAAAGTTAGTAAAAAATTATAAATGAATTTAATTTGTTATGTAAAAAAAAAAAAAATACATACAATGTTTCACACATGCTTACTATAAGGATTACGATTTATAGTTTAAACTAAGGATATTTATTGTTTTCACAAATATGGATATTTATCATTTTCATATTATAATAATTAATAATTAACCGTATAGGTAAATGTAGACACCCCATTTTTGACCGACTTTAAGACTTAGACGTCACCGATTGAGCGCTTGGTGATGTTGCATATCGTGCTCGTTCAGAGGTTTTAGAGTCTCGGCTGCGAGCCTTGCCTCCGGACTTCCGGACTCTTTCATGCCTTGCCTCGGTTTGCGAACCAAGCTTTGTTTTCTCTGTTTTCTCTTCCCGAAGGGAGGGAGAGGTCTCATAGATCATCTCTCAGTGGCCGTAGGCTACATTTCGTGGTCGTAGGCCATTTTGCCCGTTTGGAGCCCGGTTTTAGATTTTTTGGAGCCGTTGGCCGTGTGCTTCGGTTCGGGACCGCTTAACCACCTCCGTTTGCTCTGGTTTTTGGCACATACCTTATTTCCTCCCTTTTGAGGGACACTGTGGTCCAAGAGACCAACTTCGTGGTCGAACACCACTTCCGGTGCCTAACAGCCAGTTTTCAGGGCCCCGAACTGCGTGTTTTGGCCCCCGAACCTTCGTTTTGCATCCATCTTGGTCCATTTTTGGCAGGGACCTTATTTTCATTGTTAGAAAGCTTGTAGGAGGGTGGGAGGCCAGCAATTTTTCTGAAAAGCCAACTTTTTTTTAGTCCAAAGTGGTTCAGCATGAATCCGGGAAGGAGAAAAATTTGCGCGGCTTCACCGAAATGGGCATAACTCTTTGCACAAGAAGAATTAAGATATGAGGCCACTACCATTGGAAAGCTTACTTATGGGGCTTCATTTTGCACTCAAGAATCTCCTAAGTCCAGGTCCGGGAGGAGGAGATATGGTTGGTTGAAGTCCGGTTGGACCGAATCTGCGTGACTTCACGGAAACTGGCATGACTTTTTCCACAGGAGGAATTTTGATACAAGGTTTGCGGCATTGGAAAGCTAACTTCTGGGGCTTCATCCTAGGGGGTGGCCGTCCACTTTACCCCTTTGACCTGGCCGGCCGACCGGCCACTTACCTAGTGGATGACCTTTTTTGCCCTTTTGAGCTGGCCGGCCATGATCCTTGTCCCAAGTGCATTCCAGCCATGTATTTTGTTCTGCACTTCACCCATGCCCGAGGGTTTGGCCTTTTGGGGAGGAAAATTGAATTTGAATCTCCCCCCAATTTTTCTTCCCTTTTCTCCTCTCCTTTGCCTATAAAACCAGCCCCTTCCCTTCAGTTTTAAGGGTTAGAAAAATTGCTTTGAGCCTTGTATACACATCCCTCCCTCTCCCTCTCATCCAAGCCTAAAAATACCTTTGTTCTTGGACCATTTCTACACCACCTCATAGCACCACTCCTCCTTACTCCATTCCAGCAGCTTGAGGGCCATTTCCAGAGCCTAGGAGCACCATTCCTTGGACCAAGAGTTGTTGAAGACATAGGCTACAAGGGTGAGTCCCATTTTCCCTCTTTTGTGCATTTTTTTGGCCTATATCTTAGCTCCTTGTGCTTATATTTTTGGGCTCCGACCCTAAATGAAAATAGTCTTATTTTAATCTCTTTTTCATATTTGATTAAGGATTCTTCCCTGTTTGAGGCTTCATACTACCACTTGCCTCTTTAGCTCTCATTTATGTCTCTTTCTTGCATAGTATTTTAGGCCTATTTTAAAACTGTTTTGAGCTTGGTCATAAACTGAAAAGAGGCTTTTTTTGAGCCCTTATTCAACATTGTTGAAGGGCTCTTCACTATTTGAAGCTTCCATATGTCACTTGCCTCTTTATCTTTCTTTTGGCCCTATTTTTGCATGCTTTTTTAGCTCCTTATGCTTGTATTTTTTGGCTCTGGCCCAAACTGTAAATAGTTATATTTTGACCCACTCTTCATGTTTGATCAAGGGTCTTTCACTGTTTGAGGCTTCCTTTTTGCTCTTTGTGTTAAAGCTCTCTTTTATGCCTTATTTTGTATAGTATTTTAAGCTTGCTTGTGCACTGTTTTGGGCTTGGTCATAAACTGTAAAATATCATGTTTTGGGCCCCTCTTCAACATTGTTGAAGGGATCTCCTCTATTTGAGGCCAGCAGTCATCACTTGTTTCTTTGTCCCTCTTTTGGCCTTTTTCTTGCATAATGTTTTAGGCCTGCTTGTGTTTATTTTCGTGGCTTGATGTAAACTGTAAAGTGCTTCATTTTGAGCCCCTCTTCAACTTTGTTGAAGGGCTCTTTGCCATTTAGGGCCAGAAGCTGTTACTCGCTTCTTTATCTCTCTTTCGAGGCCATTTTTGCATGTTAGCTTAGCCCTACTTGTGTTCCCCTTTTGGCCTTGCTTAATATGCTTGTTTTGGGACTATCTTTATTCTGTCTTCATACTTCATGTTCAAATAATGCATGCTTTGTATAGCTATAAGTCATTCCATGCGCCTAGTTTGAGTTTGAGTCTCATTTCATGCATCGGGTGCCATGTTTCCATGTTTCGGGGCTGTTTTGCATCATATTTTAGCGCTGAAATTTGCATGCTAGTATGCCATATTCCATGCCTTTCCATGCTTTGTTAGAGTGGCATTTGGTTCCTTAAGGTCGGTCCTCGGTTTGCGTGCACATGTGCACGCATCTCGAGTGTCTTATTTTCATCTAATGGCCTCTGATGTGAGTTTGGTTGAGGTCCACTCATATTATGTAAGCCCATTATGCATTGTGTATGCCATTTCATTCCATAGCATTGTGTATGCTAGGCTGTATGTTAGCGCATTGTGTATGCCATGTTACCTCGTGCATCGTGTATGCCATTTCATAACATTGTGCATGTTAGGTTGTATCTTAGTTGCATTCATGCATGTCATGCATATTGCATTGTGTTTGGGATAGGAGTTAGCCCGAGCACAGAAAACGAGGGGCATTTCGTACTCTGAGTGACGGAACGTGTCTCAATTCCCCAGTTACCGACACTCTGGATTATCCATGATGGAGTTAGGTTTTGTTGAGTTTTCATGCGCATTCATTTCATATCGAGTTGTGCAATTCGACTCCTCGCCATCATGCATCGAGATGCGTGATTGGTGGCACGAGGATCGAGACATGCATACATTTGTGAAAATACATTGCCATGCCTCTTTGTTGCTCTCTGTTGCAACAAAACAAGAATCAGCAGCCTTCCGAAGCTTGGTACGCATTCCAAGAATAATCGCAAACAGAGGCTAATTGGGGCATCGCAGTGGATTTCCGCGCAAAGGCAACCCGAGCATGCATCAGTCACCATCTGGAGGAGAGTCAAGGCAGTCCCTAGCTTACATGCTAGTTTATTGCTTTCCTTAGTTAATTTGTTAATTAATTAGGGTTTTGTATATATATTTGGACTGTATTATTTATTTGGACTGTACTATTCATTTGGGACTGTATTATTTATTCGGACCCTCTGTGCGAGGGCATAATTGTAATAAGTGTGCGTGAGTGTGATGTATGTCTTCCAACCCCACGTCTTTCTTCCCTTTTATTTACCTGCTTATGATGGTTAGACTAGGGCATGTTTCAATTAGCATACAGTATGATAGCATGTTTGCATTCATTCATCTGTCTTGCACGCACCGGGCTTGGCGCATCATACTAACTGCATTCGTATTTCAATTCCAAGTTGAATACTTGATAGCTGTTGCATCTCATATGCCATATTTAGAATAGCCGAGCCTGCTATAGTTGCATTTTTGCATGTGTTGCATTAGGCATTTCTGTATACTTAGGATCATGCATGGATTTTTAATCAGTTTCTGTTTTGGCTTGGAGTACTTGGAGTACTCCGCCGGGGTTGTTAACAACTCCGCCGGTCCCAAGCCCGGGTTAAGGAGGAGGGTTGTGTGTTAGGTAGCCGACAGCCAACACGTAAAAAAAGTCGCTCGGATCCCTTATGAAAATGAATCCTACTTTGAATGAATTTTAAATGGTCGTTTAAATCAAGTGACGTTGCGCCTCAGTGACGGGCGCCGCCTCCTGTGTTTGAAGGGTGAGAAAGTGAGCAAGACGGCGGCGCATGTCGGCCTTTGAGGTGAAAAATGGGCAAAAGGAAGGTTTCAAGTTTTTACGGGGAGCGTAAAGAAGCTAGTCCAAGACTATAGGGTTAGGGTAGCCAACTTGGAACATAGGACTTTAGCCACTAAGAGCGATGGAATTGGTAGATGTTATGATTAGGAGGAGAGTTAGTATAGCTTGTTTACAAGAAACTAAATGAATGAGGAGGCTAGGAAATTGAGGATACGGTTTTAAGCCCCGTATAAATTAGTAAGGATAGGCGTAGGAATGGGGTAGGAATCATAATTGCCAAGGGTCTTGTGGAAAGTGTAGTGGCGGTCAATAGGAAGGAGATAGGATTATGCTAGTTAATTAAGTAGGAAAGGAGTCAGGTGATAGTTAGATTATCGTATCAGAGCCAGCAGTAAGACAAATGTATGATTAGATGAGAGAGATTTTTTAGGGAAGAAATGAGAGAGATACTGGAGATTTTCTGAGAGAGATGGGCAGAGATAACGGATTTTAATGGTATGGTGGATGGTTATGTACTAGTTTATATGGGGAAATGAAAGGGTTATGTGGTGGTAGAGGAGAGTTGAGAAAAATGAAATGGTTGAGGGGAAATGTGGCGTTGGCTGGTTTAAAGGACTAGTATAAGAGTTTTAAGTTGTATATAAGAAGAGGAGGATACTTTGATAGTAGAATAGTGGAGAGATTAAATCTAAAAAGACCTGTTAGAGTCTAAAGAGAAAAGTATTCACATTAGGATTTGAGTACTAGGCTAATGTTTTAGAGGGAGATTTATGGGTAATTTACTCACCAGAGGACAGAGGGAGGATAGATGGTGGTACTAGATTTATGTTTACGAGAAATGGCAAAGCGTCGTGGGGAAAAAGAGGTGAATCCTTAGGGATATTGAAGGTAACAGGATGAAAAAGATGAATTAGAATCACTGAGAAGAAACAAGATGCACAATCTGAGGAGAACTTGAATGCAGTGTCTGAGGAGGAGACAGAAGTGGTGGAGGGGGAAAAGGAAAGGTGCTTTTAAGGTGGCGGGAGGAAAGATTTTAAAAAAAGAGAAGAAAGTGGTGGGAGGAAGGAAAAAGGTAAGAGCGGTAGTTGAAAAGAAAAAAAGGGTAGGAAAAAGTGTAAAGGCGGAGAGAGATAAAATGAGAAAGTGAGTAGTAAACTAGACTAGATAATGAGACTAAGAGAGAAGTTTATATTGACTAGAGTTTGGCGGAGAAGAAAAGGAGAAGAAGAGGACAACAAGAGATATTCAAGAGAGGAAAACTAAGGTATTGTAGATGGATGAAAAAGATTAAAAGATAATGGAATTAAGAGGCATTGATTAGGGGAAATGAGGAAGGATTGAGGGAAAATAAGGTTGAGAAAACTATTAAATGGGAACATGACTCGATAAGAAAGGAAAAGATAGGAACAATATCTATAAAGGCAAGAGGGAAAGTAGGTTCTGCATACGATAAACCAAGACTATGGGTTCTGCTCAAGGAGAGATGAAATAAAGGTTTGGCTTTGAAAGAGAAGGACTTGGTTGAGTTAGAGTGTTTGGGCAAAAAGGAGTTCTGTTGAATAGTGTGTTTTGGTAAAAATTGTGTGAATCTGAAAGAATAATTAGTGGAGAAGATTATTTTTAACTAATCCATAAGAATAAAGGTGTGGAGTAATGATTATAAAGACTATAAGATCAAACTAATGTGTCGAATATAAATAGAAATTGTCAGAGAATTGGTGGATTTATACGATAATGAGAATATGAGAAGAGTTGGTGATTTTGGAGGAGAGTAGGGATAAAGCAGTGAGTCAACAATAAGGAGAGTTTATCTTTGAGGAGAGTAATAGAAAAGTATAAAACAAAGTTTCCGAGAGTAATAGAAGTGTAAGGTTGTGAGAAAAGAAATATACACAAAATGTTATATTGGTGTGATTATTAGAATATGAGGGGTGGTGATAAATGATTAGGGGTTAAAATGGGGTGATTAGGGAAACCACTATCTGAGAGGGTTATACCATTGATTGGAGAAGAGTCCTGTGACCTTGATCTTCCTTTAAGTCCTTATCTTTTGCTTTAGTTATGGATGACGTTGACATAGTCACTCAGATTTACTCGTGATGATTGCTTGCTAGTGGATTTTTGGTGAGAAGTTAAACATTAAAGACGCAGAAATTAGAGTGCTACATGGAGATAAGAGATGGGAAAGCTGGTGAATGAGAAAGGATTGAAGGTAAGAAGGAGAACAAAGAATAGAAAATTGAGGAGAAATTTGAAAAAAGAGGACTAAGAAAGAAGAGAACTGAACAATTTCGAGTGTAGTAAATCGATGGGAACAACAATTTCTTAGAAATTGAGTGGTATGTGGGTTGAAGGGATGCGGAGGAAAGTGTACATTTAGAGTGATTGGGTTCGAAAGAGCAAATCTAAAGTCCAAGGGATTCGGGTGTAGTGGTGAAACTGAAAGGGGTATTTGTGTTTAGAGTGAAGTGGGATAGACACTGTGTTTAAGTTGTAGAAAGGTGTTGGGCAAAAAAGAATAGACACCGAGATGAGTTAATGAGTATGGGATGTGTGGTAAGAGAGCAAGACATGCGAGGAAGACAGACATGAGATGATTAGGAATGAGTGGTGAGGTGAGAATCGGCAGGGAGAGAGAATGAGAGGTAGAGAAGGAAGAGGTAGGAAATTAGGAGAGATGGTGATAAGTTGAAGAAGAGGTGCGATAGTGCGAGATATGGTAGTGGGAGGAGACTGAGGTTTGAGAGATTAACGCCTTAATTTGCTGTAATGAGAGATATGAATCTACTTAATTTGATAGTATTAGATTCCCTATGATAGTTGACTAATTTGAAGAATGAATAATGTAGCCGACTGTAGCGAGATGGATGATTCATTTAGCCGAACGCGTGGAAAGAAGGATGAGCCCTACTCATAGGGGTAAATAACACCTCGGTCCCAAGCTTAGTTAAGAGGAAGGAGGTTAGTGTTGCGGTAATAACCCGTAAACCGTAAAAAAAAGTTCTTCCGATCCCTGAATGATAGATCCTACTTTGAATCGTTTAAATGCTAGGTCGCCGCCCCTCACCTCCGGTGCGCTGCCTACTTTATAGGGTGTTTGCCGAGACGCAGAAGGGCGCGCAGCCTGGCTTATCTCTTGATTGAAAAATGGGCAAAAGTAAAAGAAGCTTTGCCAACGGCCTTGGGGTAAGAAAGCTACTCCAAGACTATAGGAGTTAGGAGTAACCCGGAAACTTTAAAGAAGTAAGGCGATTAGAGCGAGATGATTTATATTAGATGTTATGATTAGGAGAGAAGTTAGTATAGAAACTAAATGGACCGGAGGAAAATGAAAAAGCTAAACTATAGGGAAATTGAGGGGATGGGTTATAATTATAGTTAAGAAGGATAGGATAGGCGTAGGAATGGGGTAGAATGTGTGTCAGATAGGGTCTTGTGGAAGTAGGATGGGATTAGGCTAAGAATAGGACAGGATTATGCTATTTAAATAGTCATTGAGCGTCATATAGGAATAGATGATTTATTGTTGGCTATTCGCCCGACAAGTGAGAGGGTCGACAGAGATAGAGAATTTTGGGAGAGAAAATGGATTAATCTTCTGGAGGGAGAAGTAGGAGAGAACACAGATGGTTATTGAGAAGGTTAATGGTCATTAAGATAATACGCGGCAATGAGGAAAGAAGGTACATAAATGAATTCAGGTTTTTAAATTGTGTTTTGGTGGCACAAGAAGAAGATAGGAGAGAGTAGGTTCAAAAGAGGGGGAGCATTTGATAACCTTTAATAAGAAGAGGAGTAAAAGGAGATAAGTTACTTCTTGAAGTGAATTGGAAGAGTAAAATGCAATGCTTCTTGATTCTTGGTCTGGAAGTCAACATCTCTCAACATATTGTTTAGTTGTAAGATATGTTTGGAGGCAGTAATACAGGATGGCGGGGTATGGTGATTATTCAGAGGGCAGATACCAAAGGAGATATATGGAAATAAATTATGGTGAATCGAATGATAAGGGAGGTACTTTGGGACTAGAAAGGTGATGGGGAACCTAATGGACATCGAATGGCGAGGGACTTAGAGGAGAGAGCTAACACTATTGAAGGAAATGAGACCCGGAAATAGGATGACTGGAATCTGAGAAACTTGGGCTTGGAGAGTCGAGAAAAAAGCAGTTCTTAAGAAAAAAAAAAGGTGGGGAAAAAAAAAGAAGGGAGCAGAGGCGAAAAAGGCAAGAAGGATAGATTGTGGCGGAAGGAGGTCCAAGAAAGTAGTGAAAGAGACTATAGATTGGCTAATAAGGAGGAAGGGAACTAGATGAGATAGAGATGAGTGAGAGAATATGAGGTAAGAAACACTAGACTAGATAAGAGGAGGGAGAAGAGATTTGCATCAAGCAAAGTGTTCAAGATGCGAAGATTCTAAGGTGTTGGTGAAGGATGATTAGATGCAATTAATGAGAGAAGTATTTTGAGAAACTAACACAGGAAGAAATACAATAGGAAGATGGGAAGGGAAAATAGGTATTATTATTAAGAAAGGAAGTTCTATCGCGACATGGCGGAAGAAAAACAATAAGGAGCGATGAAGAAGATGAAATATTATATCATGGGAGGCAGAACTTTGAGTGGAGTTTGCACTTTTGAAGTGGGTTGTTTATTGGGCTTTAGGACTGGATGATATTGTAACACAGAAATTTTGTTATTGGCAAAAGGAAACATGATAGAAAAAAGGGAGTGTCTTTTAAATTTGTGTCTATGAACATGCGGACTAGTGTGGGTGTAAAATTTGAGATGTAATAGAGAAGAATAGTGAATGATGTCAGGTGTATAGATGTGAGAGGAATCGAGAGCAGCAGTCGTATATAATAGAGGTGGAAGAGGGTAGGTTCACGTATCTTCTGAGAAATATGAGTGGTGTCAGAGTTAAAAGAAAAAATAAGAGACATTCATATGGTGCTGACAAATGAAAAGTATAAAGAAGAGTAATAGAAAATAATAATAAAATGATTGAGAGACATTATGGTGGGTGTTTATTATATGTTAGGAAAGCACAAAGGTTACATTGACAAAAGGTTACATGTTGTATGAGGGTGGTGGGGGTAGATAAGGTTACATTATCGTGATTAGGGACAGAGACAAGAATTGATCCCAAGGATCTACCTTAAGTCCTTATCTTTTGCTTTAGTTATAATTTGTGTTGACTTATAAATATTCAGGATGAGTTGTGCTATAAATATTGTGCATGATGGCGTGCCATGGTGCATTACTTATTGTGCTAAAGGACGATATTGTGCTAGTGGATGAGACTAGAAGGCAGTTACACACAAAGCTAGAGATTTGGAGAAAAGCTCTGGAAAGCTAAAGAATTCCTGACTAAAAGTTAGGATAAAAGCGCTAACTAAGATGTAAGCAGTACATGGAGTGTAAATTTAGTAAAGTGTAATAATGAAAGTAGAGGAGAAGTGAAGATTGAGAACCAAGAACCCTGCCTAAAAGAACTGAACATTTTCGTTACATTAGGGTCGATTAGGGTCGACATTAGTCACAACAACGAAGAGAGATTGATGAGATGTGGTGGTCCATAGGATTCCATAGGATTACAAAGTGCCAGAATGGGTAGTAATGAGAACGGGTTCGGGTTTTGGTGCTATAAACGATAACTACGATACCTACTTCAGACTAAAAGGTAAGTTTTATAGAACGTGCTATTAGACCCGCTTATGTTGTATGGTACGGGCCAGAGCGCTACAGTTAAAACAACATGCAGATAAGATTAGATAAAGTGGCCGAGATGTACGACGACGCTATGTGGTGGATGTGATGTGGGTAAGCATTTCAGACAAGACAAAGAGTTAGGAATGAGAAGTATTCGTGAATCGGGCAAATTCCAGTAGAGTAGCACCGGGAGCAGATAGATAAGATAAGCGAGAGAGGAGAATCGCTTGAGAGATGGTTTCATTCAAGTACATCAAATCGCGACTTGATGGTTTGGTCAATATTCCGCGGAGTGAGTACCAACGAAGCTAGTGAAGGTGCGAGCTTTCAGTAACTTGATGCCGCAGAGATGGTAGTGGTAGGGGCCGGAATGTAGTAGGGCCTATGACCCATTAACGTTGATGAGTGCTATAAATAGAGATATTAATCTACTTAATTTGACTAATGAAATGGCCTTGATAAAAAATGGCCTTGGTACATGACCGCATTTGAGGGCAGCCCATTTGACGGGATTCATGTAGCCGACCCCATTTGATGGGACTTAAGGCTTGGTTTGGTTTGGTTTGGTTAGCATCCTTGCATGTGTGTGAGTGACTGCCATGAATAGCATGCTTACCATGAGGCTATATATTTATGTGATATAACTGCCTGAATGCCTGTGGGTGAAGGTTGGGTTATTTGGATTGGAACAATTCATCAAATATTTGTTTTAAGCCCACTAGATAGTGGCAAAATCATGTTTTTCTTAAGCCCACCCGAGGGTGGCAAATCCACGTCTTAGCCTACTTGCGAGTAGCACCATCAAACCATTTTCAAAAACAAACATGAAATGTTTTGTTCCAATTCAAAGCGATCCGATCTATACTTGTATCTTTGTGTGCATCACATAGTAATCTAGGCTAATAACCTAATAAGAACGCATAATGTTTTCAAAACTAGATATCATGGTTAGTAGAGGCCGATCTTTGATCGGGGCGAGTGCTCATGAAGTGACCTTCCCAATCGTACCCAAGTTCGGACCGAGGCAACTTTGGTGATGACAGACACGTGGCCTTAGGCAAACGAGTCAGGGTTTTCTAAATTTTCCAAAAATAAAATATTTAGGTGGCGACTCTGTATCTGGCAAAGCAGTCTATGTTTGGCACTTCTTTCAAAAAATCTATTTTCTCAAAACGATTTTCCAGATTTGGACTCTTTGGTTCAGATTAGGAACCGTGACATAAATCGAGTCCGAATCTAGCGAGGTCCCCGCAGCATGTTCTGATAAACATACCTCAATTGTGAAAACTTGTTGAGTATTATGGAGAGTTAACAATGAGATAATAATGGTGGAAATATGATAAGAAGAAGATCGTGATTTGTAGTTTGAACTAATAGACATTTTTGTTTTCACATTAAAATAATTAATAATTAATTGTACAGTTAAACATACCTTCAATTAAGAACGAAAATTTCTTTGAATATTATAGAGTTTACAATGAGATAATAATGGTGGAAAACAAAGGTAGAGAAAAACAATGAAAAGGGAATAGAGATTTCTGTGATGGGAGAATTATCTATAAAGTTTCACTTCAAGCAGGGCCGGCCCTGAGATTTAGAGGGCCCAAGGCGACCTTCAGAAATGGGGCCTTTCTTACGTTGAAAAAAAAAAGAAGTTGATAGATAAAATGATAAATTACAACAACTTTTTTATTTGTTTGTAGCCACAAAAAAATTTATTTACACATATAATCATTAAAAAAATAAACAAAAATTTACTTTCATATATTAAGATAGGAAGCAATCATTACAAATACTCAAAAAACTAAAAATGTGGTTTTGTTGCTTTATAGTTTAGCAATATTCAATTTACATTTGAACCAACTATCACATAAACATTACTCTTCTCACATTTTTAGCTGCAAAATCACTAATGAAGCTTACATAATCGAATTCATCCACCATATCATTTTCAATAGATAACAAAGCTAACCCATTCAATCTTTCTTGTGACATAGTTGACCGAAGGTAAGATTTGATTAACTTCAACTTTGAAAAACTTCTTTCTCCAGAGGCCACTGTAACAGGTATAGTTAACAAAATTCTATACACAATCCATGCATTTGGGAAACAACCATCTATTGTTTTCAAATAATTTAATACTTCAATTGGCCTTTTGATTCCTTCTGGTAAAACTTCTTTCAAGACATTCAACTTTGAAAATAGATCTCTCCCATCAATATCAGAAAGTTCATCATGTTTCAGAAAATCTTCAAGATTAACACAATAAGTCTTCAAACATTCCTTGTTGGTAGAACTCAACTTTTTCAAATCAAACAAAAATCCAAAATTTTCCTCATATACTTGAAATTGTTCAAACCTACTCCTAAGTGAAGAAAGAGCTTGATCAATTATATACATAAAGTAATTAACTCTAAAAGATTCTTCAACAGTCTGTGTCACCTCTTCACTAACATTCTCATCAAATTGCTTCTTTCTACGAATGACACGCTTTTCACGAAATCTTTGGATCAATTTCCATTAGAGTAGCAACTTCTTTTGCCTCAATCACGGCATCCAAAATCCGGTTTCTCTATACTTTTCAAGAAAGGTAATGAGTCCTTTTAAGCAATTATAGCAACATCAATATGCATGTCTTCCCTTTGAAATATTTTGCTAACTGAGTTAACTGCAAATAATAAATTGTGCCAAATAATCATGCTAAGCAAAAGTTCAAAGTTCTCAATTTCATATGTTGCTAAAGACTTAGCTTCACTCTTTGTATTGTGGGGTTCACCAAGATTTGCCAAATGATTTAAAGCATCTCTTATTTGTGAAGCTTGATAGCTTATTGCTTTAACACTTTCAATGCGACTTTCCCACCTTGTTTATGACAATGGCTTCAATGTGAGACCTTCCACATGATCTTTGAAAACTTTCCACTGCTTTGTAGAAGATGAAAAGAATAAATATATACGTTGTAACACTCCAAAAAAAGAGATAGCTTTGGGACAAGAGTTAGCCATATCACAAAGTGCAAGGTTAAGACTATGACAACCACATGGTGTGTAGAATGCTCTAGGATTTATTTCAAGTAGCCTTTTCTGTACACCTTTGTGTTTCCCTTTCATGTTAGAGTCGTTATCATATCCTTGCCCTCTTATATCACCAATAGCAAGTTGGAGTGTGCACAATACCTCTTTAAGTACATTAAAAAGACCCAATCCCGATGTGTCATCCACATTTAAAAATTCTAAAAAGAACTCTTCCACCTTTACTTGATTAGTTGAAACATCCACACATATTATTATGAGAGACATTTGTTCTTCATGACTAACATCTGGAGTACAATCTTTAAATCCATTAGTAGCCAACTGAGTCTTGTTCCCATCTTCCTTAAATAACTTATAACAAAAGCAAAATACTTTGTTTGAAGCATCTGAATATACTAGCCATTTCATATCTTGCTTCTCTTTATTTGATAAATTTCGAATGTAATATGTAGAGGAGAAATGTCTATCCTTGTCATCTCTAGGAAAATTGACAACATTACTTCTTATAGGACCTCTTTCAACTAATAAATCTCTGAAATTCTGATCAATCTTGTGTCAATTACTTGGGTCATTAATATTTAAAGGTCCATATTCAACATTAAAATCTTCACTTTTAGTGGCTTTCTTATTCACCAAATCTTCATTGTCATTCTCATTCAAACATTCAATAGGCTCTTCAACACCCAAATCTTCATTATCATTCTCATTACATTGATTAAGTTCTTTAATTACCAAATCTTCATCAACCAAACATGAACTTTCTATTTGTTTCTTGCTACCAAAAAATTTATCAAGCGCTCCCGATTGAGAGTGAATAAAATTTTCTAATTTTTGCTTCTTTTTCCTTTTTTCACATCTAGAAATATACTTCCTAGGAGGTGTGACTACTCTATATAATCACAAATCCACACAAATTCACAATCACTAATCTCTACAAATAATATACTTTCAGAATTAGAGCATAACAAAAATTATAGACTTTCATTAAAGCACATAAATTAGGTAATTTTCTAATTTAAAGAACAAATTATATAGGGCAAGAAATTAGGAGGAGAATTAGGGCAAAAATTAGGGCAAAAACTTCCTTCATTTAAATGTGATATATATATAGAGAGAGAAAAAGAGAGAGAGAGAGAGAGACTCACGGTTTTGATGCCCAAAATTGTTAATGCTTAGCGTCCATCAAATATGGAGGAGAGGAGAGGACTGAAGACTCATGGTTTCATCTTCATCAGTCCAATGCAAGAGAGAGAGCAGTCAAATTCGAGAGACAGAGATGTGTTTCTTTGAGTGACCCATGTGAATTCATTCTTCTCAGGTGGGTATATTATGATGTGTTTCACGTTTTTGGGCCCATGTTCATTGGGCCTCTATTATGATATATATATATATATATTTTGGCCCAATGTTCAATTGGGCTTATAATATTTTGATTTTTTTTTTAATATCTAAAACACAAAATCATATTTGGGGCCCTATTTTCAGCCCACATCTGAGGGGCTCAAGGCGCGGGCCTCTTTGGCCTGCCCTCAAGGCCGGGCCTAACTTCAAGATACATATCAAACACTTTTGAAGGTAAAAAAAAATTTGGTTTAGTGAAGGTGGTCAAATTTAAGGCAATTAATATTGGAAAATGGCTTTGAAAGTTTTGGAAAAATCTTATTTTTTGCTAACTTTGAACATTAATTAAGGTGGGACCCAAGCGTTATTTTTAACATTTTTCATTGGGTTCATGTTTAATGTCGCGTAGTGAATAAAACCACGCATTTGGTTGCTCAAAACCATTTCTAGAAGATTGAGAATTCATTGCATGTTTTTGAGTTCGTGGCAATAGCTTGAGGTGGTTTTCCTACACATTTGTGAAATGTGCTTGTCCCACATTGGAAAGGCTTGAGATTTTGAATAGGTTTATATAATGCAACTTGGTAGGATGGGCCCCAAGGGGTACCCAAGTTTGTGGAAGGGTGAGGTTATGGGTAAAGTGGGCTAGACCCATTGGACCCAAAACAAAAATCACACAGGTGGGCTGGGCTAGGCCTGGGCTTGGGTGCACATGTGAGGTTGGTCCAAAATTTTTCCTTCACCCAAATAGATCCCTAATGGGTTCAGATCTACCTGAACAGGTTCATACCTGTTCAATTCAAACTGAATCTGTCTAAACAGGTCGGAATAGCCACTATTTCTCCTATAAAAACCTAGCATTTCTTATATTAGAATTTCGTCCTTATTCTCTATGTTTCTTTGCATCTATTCTGCATTTAATTTTAAGAAGAAAAAGAGAGAGTTACAACATAATTTGGTTCGCCAGACTTGATTTAATAATGCTGCAAGTTCAAGTGTTAGTCATTACATCCTGAGAAGTAGACGCCGCTAAAACTTGAAGCACTGGGGCGAGAGTGAAATCTGCTTTAAGGAGATTGTGCCCAACACAAGCCTCGACTTTAATTTCTGTAAGCATTTAATTTGGAATTTAATTTACATAATTATTTTTTGAATTATTTTATTTTGTTGTTTATTTTATTTACACATTTAATTTACACACACCGCTGGGTGTAACAATTAATTGAAGGTGGAAAATTTTTATGAAGGGATAAATATTTTAATAAAAATTAATTGAAGGAGAAAAAAAAAATTAAGGTAACATTTTAATGTTATTAACATAATTTAAGATAGTAAATTCGGTTAAGTGGTGGAAAAATAATTTTGAATATTTTTGATTAGGTAGTGAAAAAATAATATTGAATATTTTAGTTCCATAATAGTATTGATTTCCACTACAACAAAATTGAATTTTTACGTCTTGCAATGCATACCGTAAAAACTCTGTCACAGCATGCACACAAATGTCGTTATATGACATGCCGTGAAAAATTGATTGTCATTTACAACAAGCAGGTAAAGTTGTAAAAAGTAATAAATTAAACATTAATGACGTATTTTGTATGTTGTATATAATTTTTTATGACATTTTTTTTTCATACCATAAATCATTATACTTTTCATGGCATAATTTTGCATATCGTAGAATGTTATTTTTAATATATTTATGACATACTATGTATGCCATTTATAATCTTTTATGACATTTTTTTACATATCATAAATCATTACACTTTTCACAACATAATTATATATATATATATATATAGAGAGAGAGAGAGAGAGAGAGAGAGAGAGAGAGAGAGAGAGAGGAAAGGCAAATTCAAAGTTCATTACATGAGTAAACTCAATATATGAACACATGATATCACTAGAATGCCCACTTTAGTACTTGAAAAGCAAATTATAAGATTAGATAACAAATTATATGTATAAATGAAAGCAAAAAGATTATGCACAACACAAACTAGTCAAGTCTAATTCATTATTAGGAGTAGTAAAGAGAGCTAAAGAATCAATTAACTTGGCCACTACAGAAAGGCCCTGCCCCAATACCAATAGTAGGTATTCGAAGAGCAAATGTTGCAGCAGCAGCAGCAACAGGTGCAAGCACACATTCCAGAACAACAGAAAAGCACCTAACTTCTTGCAAAGCCAAGGCAAACCCAACAACCTGCAGAAACCAAGCCAAATTAGCATCACAACAAAATAAATTATGCAGGTTTGTGTGTGAGCATATTTGATTATATATGAAATTATGAAGTATTTATGTTTTTTTTTAATTAGCAAAAATTATGAAGTATTTATATCATGTATGCATAGTAAGTAGGGAGAGATTTTGACCTTGACAGCACTATCAATATTCTTTCCTTAAGACCTAAATACTCCAAGAACACTGATGGCTTGAGGAGTAAGCCATACATGTTCTATCACTACAATTTTAGCCTCTACAATAGCTTTACCTGTAGTGATTCCTATTTTATTTGGGTTGTAAGCCTATATAAATAAGATGTTTAGGCATTGTATTCGATAGAGTTGTGGCCTTGTGAAAATGCAAGACTCTTACCTTCAACAAAAAATGGCTTGGGCAAAAAGCTAACAATTGACAACTCTTTTGTTCTAAACTTCAAAACAGAGATATACAAAGATTTTTGGCAAAAGGTAGGTCAATTTGGATATACATCATTGACACTCACACTAAAACCTTGTGAAACTATTTTTTCATGTTGATTCGAGGTGAAAATTTCATAAACCTTCATTTTTCTTAATTATTTTTTTTTATTTTTTTATTTTTGGAAAAAGACTCTCACCTAAACCTCTAGAAGCAATTTTTCACTTTCTATGAAACTCAAACAGCATAACCAAAAGACCATCTTCTTCTCTTCATTTTAGTTAGATCACCAATTATCTCAAAAGCTTAAAGCCTATATTAACCTATCTTATAGTCCCTTACGTGTGACCTTATCTTGTAAGTGGCGAGACACACAGATAATCCACAAACAGAATTATATAGGTGCACAAACATAACATAGGAGAACAAAAGAATTGTTAGAATTTATGGTTTTATAGGCTTATTTTGGGTCAATTTTGAGACCAAATTAAGGTGGGTCCCACATGTCTTTTGAGGTGGGTCCAAAGAGGTGATGTGTTCCTTGTCGCATGGTAAGTCACACAGTGAAGACGGTTCGTCAAAACCATTTATGAGTAAATGGAAAGTTGACGTTGTTTTCAGGTTTCTAGAATGGACAATTAAAGAAGTAAAATGTAGGTTTCTTTGAATTGGTTATCCCACATTGGAAACTTAAGAGAACTTGCGTGTGTATATAAGTTCTAGGTAGCAACACTTGGGTTGGGCCCCAAGGGGTACCCCAAGTTATTAGAAGGAATGAGTTATAGACAATGTGAACCTTAGCCTAAACCACCACACACGTGCGTGTGCCGCTGCCGTTGGCCGGGTGCAGTTTGCGATTGTGGGTTGGGTCAATTCTAACTTTAATTTTTTGAACAAAATTTATTTGAATTTTTTTCAAAATTCTTGCGGAAAAAATTTTAATTTTGCACCAATTTAAATTCAATTTTTTTGCTCCCTAATAGTGTGTCTTTTCCAGCAGATTCAAAACAATTTTCCCAAATTGTTTTAACTAAACTGCACCGGACAGGTTCAAACTGCTTTGACAGATATGAAACTGCCAGCAATTTTTTTAACAGATTCAAACTGGTTTGTAACAGATCTGTTCAGTTTGAAGTTGTATCTGTCCAGTTTGAATTTGCACCTGTTTAATTCAATAAACCTACCTGTTCAGGTTTGTCAAGTTGCCTATAAATAATGACCCAAATTCTAGCAGTTTTGGACATCCTAAAATCCAGAAAAATTCATTTGCTCTTCCATTTTTTGCTCTCTTTTGCTTTGTTCTTCATACTAGTTTTTTTAGAGAAAAATTCATATAGTATAAAACACAGGTTTTAGTTCACCGTACAAATTGTTTGGAGTGCTACTACAATTTGTGTAAAAATCACTGTATCTTGAGAGATAGACGCCTTTTGTCCGTAAGCACCGAAGCGGGACAAATCTGTCTTAAGGACAGAGTGTTACACACTCGACTTGATCTATTTTTATATTTATTCACATTAGTAAATAAATTTTTATAAGTAATTTATTTTTATTTGTTTGATTTGTTTTAAGTTATTTATTTTACATAGAAGATTGTTCCAATAATCTTAAGACAAATTCGAATTATTTTGTTTAAACATAATTTTTCATTTATTTCCTTTCTTATTTTCTTGTTCTTACAGAAATTATTTTTCGGTGGTCTTACAAATAATATTCTGGTTAGAAAAACAAATAGTAGTAATATACTATTTGAAAAATAGTAGTAATATACTGTTTATTTTCTTTGACAACTCGTAGTAATATACTGGTAGTCATTAACAATTCAGAATATTTATTTGTAAAGTTGTTCAGAAATTAATTTTGATTTTCAGAAATAATTTCTAAGTATTCATTAATTACAATTCTGTTTTAAGTATTTTAATTTTTGAAGTGTTACAGAAATATTTTTCTGTGTGGAATTAATTTGTTAAATAAAATTTTATTTTATTTTCAAATTAATTGGAAATAAAAGTTACAATTCTTGTTTATTTTATTTTTACAGAATTTAATTATGTGGTTTTGGTTTAAAATTTTCTGTGTAGTATAAAATTCTAATTATAATTTTGTTTTATAATTTAGAATTCATGGCTACTAAAACTGGTCAAACTAATGCTCAAACAAGTACTGGTATGGTGGCTGCAATTGCTCCAACCCCTCTGTAGGCACCCCATTTTTTACTGCCCTTAAGATTTGGGCACCGCTAATTGCTTATTTAGTGATGCAGGCTATGCTATGCAAATGGTTGATTTCTTTGGCAAGGAGAGCGTCAAATCCAAACCTCACACCCCATTTCTTGATCAAAAGATTTTAGACCTTAAAACCCTCTCTTTCAAAACATTTTTGAAACAACGTTTCCGCGATGTTCCGAGGCTCGCATTTCGTTAAACGTTGCATTTTTCGGTAAACCGAGCGAGGACAAAGTGGAAATGAATGAAAGAGAGATGAAATCTCTAGAAAATATTTCAAAACACCTTGTTTAGGGGGTTTGGAGTTGAAAAAAAAGAGGAAAGAAGAGAAGAAAACTAGTTTGGGAGAAGTTCGGCATGAATCTGGATAGGATAAACATTGAGCGGCTTCACCAAAACAAGAATAACTTTTTTCATAATTGGAATTTTGATGCAAGGCTGCCACCATTGAAAAGATTACTTCCGGGGCTTCAATTTGGACACAAGAATGACCTGAAAAGGAGTCCATATGAAGGAGTTATGGCCATTTGAAGTTGGACTTGGAAAGCAGAATTTTGCCTGCCGACCAGGAAAACTGGCTGGCCAACCAGAAAAGTGGTCTGCAGGTCCCAAACTTAGTTTTTTTGAAGATATTTTCTCTCCACTTGTCTTCCACAACCTCCAGCTGTTCCATAGACAGATATTTTCGAACCAACTCTTGCTTTTTACTATATATGAGCCATATCTCCCATTTTTGCAAAGGAGAACATTGAAGCAATTTTGGGAGCCTCTCTCTCTAAAAAATTTCTCTCTCTCTCTAGAAATCCCAGAGCTAAAATTCAGCTTTTCTTTCTAGTTGGCTCTCCTTCTTGACCTTGTGTGCATGCAAGAGATATACTTGGAGATATACTTCTCCTTTGCCTAAGCATCCTTAATCAAACTTGTTCACCATTGGGCTGAGATTCCTTGGAGCCTCCTTTGAGTCCTAGAAGTTGGTTTAAGCTCAGATTTTTGGCCATTTTGCAGCTGTGCTTCAAGGGTAAGCATCTCCCTCTTTTAAGCTCATTTTTGTACACTATCTTGGCTAACTTTGCATGCTTGTTTTGCCACCCTTTCAAACTGTTTGTGGCTTGGTTTTGAACTAAAAAAAACTCTGTTTTTCAGTCCTCAAAGTGGTGGTTTAAGCCTTGTTTGGCTAGGGAGTGTTCCCTCCTTTTTGCTTCTTGGCTTGTAAAGCCTTTTGAGCCATCTTTCACCACCTTTCAAACCAAATTTTTTTGGCCTTTAAACCACTAAATTCCAGAGGAATTTTAGTGGTGAAAAGGTGGTTTTGAGGCCCTAAATAGAAGGGGGTTGTCCCCCCTCATCTTCTCTTGTTTGCATGTATTGATGGCCAACCAAATGAACATGTGTTTTTACTTTTTTGTGGCTTTGTTTTAGCACTTTTTTGTGACTTTTAGGACCTGCCATAACTCTTTTTTAGGCTAGTTTGGTCACCTCTTGCATGCTTTATACACTTGTAGTGTAAACTTGCACACTAGCCTAACATGCATCATGGTTTAGACCATCATTCTAGTGTGATTTTAGCTCAACTCCAGGAAGATTTTACTCATGTTTTGCCATGATTTAGGTCTGATTTATGTTTTTTTGGTCATGCAGTCCTTGCTTTGTAGAGCCATAGTGCATTCTAGCTCACTAGTCTTGAGTTTTGAGTCCACTAGTATGCATTACTTGGGCTATTTGTAGGATTTGGCATCATTTGATATGTGATTTTAGTACATGTAGTGTGGCCATACACTCACATCTTTCACTCTTTCAATGCTTTGGAGGGTTGGTGCTTTATGCTTTAAAAATGAGCCATTGTGTATGCCATCTTGCCTAGGCTTTTGGGCCACCATTTCAGTAGGTATTTGGTCCTATTTTTCCATGATACAACTCTGTTTTTGGTTGGTTAGAGCATCCCTCATTTGCTTCTTACACTTGTAGTGTAAGTCCTTTTTGCTAGCCTTGCATGCCTAATGAGTGAGCTTGTTATTCTAGCATGTGTTGACTTGGTGTTAGCCCATCTTTGGTGTTATTTTGACATGCCATAACTCTAATTTTTGTTGGCGAAGCCATCGCATGCGTGTTTTTGGTAGGTATAGTGTAATCTGCCTCATTGGCCTTGCATACTCCATGCTTCATGCCCTTCATACTAACTTGTTTTGGCTTTGCTCCATGCATGTTTTAGCATTATTTTGGCATGATCTAGGACTATTTTGGGTTGCCTTGGCCATATGCTTCATGTATTGCATAGCTATAGTGCAAGTGCCTATGCTAGTTTCAAGCTTTAAGCCTCCTAGCATGCCTCATTTGTAACATGTGCATGATTTGGCATCATCTACCATGTTATTTCAGAGCATATAGCATTGCCATGCTCCCACTTCTTTCACTCTTTGAGTGCCTTTAAAGGTTGTGCATTATTGCCTTGTTTGTGGACCAATGCGTATGCTTGCATGCCTAGATCCTTGAGCTCCCATCTTAGCATGCTTTGGTCTTTGTTTTGACCTATTTGAGCTCTGTTTTTGGCTGGTTCATTCATTTGTGCCATGCATTGCATGCCTCTTGTGTAGTCCCTTTTGGTAGCCTTGTGTTTAAGGGCTCTTGCATGCCATACTTGTGTTGTTTGAGTGGTTTAGCACCATTTCATACATGATTTCAAAGCTTATAGTATTGTCACACTTCCATGTTTTTCACTCTTTAAGTGCTCTTAAGAGTTGCACCTTAATGCCTTAATTCTTGAGCCAATTGGTATGCATATTTGTATATGCTTTTGGAATTCATTTTCAGCATGTTTTGGCCATTGTCTTGGCATGCATGAAGCTTGTTTGAGATTGGTTTGGTCCATTGAGTGTTGCATTACATAGCCCTTGCCATGTCCATTGTGTTTGCATGCTTGTTGCATTACATTATTTTGTTGCATGCTCATGTTGTTTGCATTGTGTTTGGCATGCTCATGTTGCGTTGCATTGTGTTTGGATCGGGCGTTGATCCAAACACGAGAAACGAGGGACGTTTTAGACTTGAAGTGATGAAACGTGCCTCAATTCTCGGTCGTCGACCCTCTTGATCATGCATGATAGAGGTTAAGGCCCTTATGTGTTATTTGTGCATTCATTTACATTGAATTGTGCAATCTCGGCTTCTCGGCCATCGTGCATTACGATGCTCGGTTGGTGGCCCGAGAGTCGAGAACCGCACTCCCTTGAGCTTAAGAAATGATAGGGAGGGTAGTTGTACACACATATCTTGCAAATACACTGTCATGCCCCTTCTTGTTCTCTGTTACAGCAAACTAGAGTTGCGCAAAATTTTCTGGTCGGCAGACCAGCAAAAGTAGTTGGCCGACCACTTTTTCTAGTCTGCAGCAAAGGTAAGTGGTCCGCAGGTGGTCTACACCACCATAAAGTGGTCGGCAGCCATCCTGGAGGTTCCCATGTTGGAGTAGAAGCTATCTGGAGGTTTGTGCAGTGTCCTGAGAACAAATGCAAACATAGGCAAATTGGGGCATCGCGATGGATTTCCAAACGAGGCGACCGAGCATGCACGCACTTCTCGCCTTGAGGACTTCTTCTTACTTCTTTACTTAGTTGCTTAGCTTAGATTAGCTATTTGGTTCTGTACTTAAATAGTTAATGCCCTTAGCTATTCAATTTGTGTTGTAATAACTAGTTAGTTAACTTGTTAGTTAATTAGCTTGTTTTGCAATAATTAGTTAACTAGGATTAGTTAATTAGTTTCGTTTTGTAATAATTAGTTTAATTAGCTTAGATTAGCTAGTTAGCTTATTATTCGGACCCTCCGTCGAGAGGGCGAACTGTTGTAATAAGTGTGCGTGTGTGTGATGCATGTCTTCCAACCCCCATTTCCTTCTCCCTTTTACTTAACCGCTTTCGATGGTTAGTGTTAGGGCATATTTCAATTAGCATCCTTATGCTTGCATGCGTGCATCCATTCATCTGTCTTGTATGCACCGGGCTCGGCGTATCATACAAACTACATTGTATTTCAATTCCAATTTGAATACATATATCAATTGTTTCATTTCATATGCCATCATAGGTAGCCGAGCCTATCTCATTGCATTTTGCATGTGTTGCATTAGGTATTGATAACATAGTTAGGATAATGCATTGATTTCTAACTAGCTTCTGTTTTGGCTCGGAGTACACTGTAAGTGTTTACGATTTAGCATCTTGTATGAGTGTAAGCGTTGCCATTATAGCATACTTGCTATGAGGCTATTTGCTTAAGTGTTTAACTGCTTGAATGCCTATGGATGAAGGCTTCATTACTTGAATTGGGACAATTCATCAAAATGTGTGTTTCAAGCCCACTTTGTGGAGTGGCAAAATCATGTTGTTTTAAGCCCACTTGAGGGTGGAAAATCCGTGCTTTAGCCTACTTGCGAGTAGCACATTCAAACCATTTTCGAAAACAAACATGAGATGTTTTGTTCCAAATCGAGTGATTGAGTCTATACTTGTATGCTGTGCGCATCACATAGTAAGGTTAGCTAATAAACCAGAATAAGAACGCATATGTTCATGAAGCAACATATCATGTTTAGTAGAGGCTGATCTTTGATCGGGCGGGTGGGGGTGCTCATTTCAGGACCTTCCCCTCTCGTACCCAAGTTCCCCAAGCCGAGGCAACTTTGGTGATGACGGACACGTGGCCTTTGGCACGAGTCAGGGTTTCCTAAATTTCCCAAAACAAAATATTTAGGTGGCGACTTTGAAATCTGGCAAAGCAATCCATGTTTGGCGCTTTTTGATTAAAATTGATTTTTCAAAACCAATTGCCGGATTTGGACTCTTTGGTGATTTATACAACACAAATTGCCGGATTTGCACTTTGTGAGATTAGATTCAGAACCGTGACAGGAGTCCAAACTGTAGTAGCTAGAACTACAATTCGCGCCCTCGCGCGCAAAGCGGAGTTCTGGGCGGTCTACACCCTCCTCCTGTTGTGACTGTGCCAGTCAATCATGGTGAGAAACCAAAGAAGTTCTTAGGAACTAATTTTAAAAGATGGTAGCAGAAAATGCTATTTTATCTTACTACTCTCAACCTGGTGCATTTTTTTCCGTGAGAATGCTCCTACTCTGAACAAGGATGAAACCGACCGACAAGTGGTTGCTGAGATCGATGCTTAGAAACATGCTAATTTCCTTTTCCGAAACTAGATCTTGAATGGACTTGACAACACACTATATAATGTCTACAATCTTATCAAAACGGCAAATGAAATTTGGGAGTCTTTGGAGAAAAAGTACAAAACAGAAGATACTAGCTCAAAGAAATTTGTGGTTGGCAAATTATTGGACTTTGTGATGGTTGATTCTAAGACTGTGATTAGCCAAGTTCAAGATCTCTAACTCATTCTGCATGACATTCATGCAGAAGGCATGTCTCTCAGTGAATCCTTCCAAGTTGCTGCCTTAATTGGAAAATTACCACAAGGCTGGAAGGAATTCAAGAACTACCTCAAACACAAGCGCAAAGAAATGACTTTGGAGGAATTAATTGTGTGTTTGAGGATTGAGGAGGACAACAGCAATTCAGAGAAGTGGACTGGTAAGCATCTAATGGAGTCAAAGGCAAATGTGGTGGAACATGCTCCAAAAGTTAAGAAACGGAAGTTTTTTAGAGAAAGTTCCTCACAAGGCTCTAAAGGAGGAGAAACTAAAAAGTACAAATTTAATGACAAATGTTACATCTGTGACAAAGAGAGACATCGGGCCAAAGATTGTTGTAACAAGCGCAAAAGCAAAGGAAGATCAAGCAAGAAGCCTGCTCAAGCCTATATGACCGAAATGGACAAAATTTCCAATGATGTTAAGGACATAAATCTTTCTGTAGTTGTTTCTGAGGCAAACCTTGTCGGAAATCCTAAAGAATGGTAGGTAGACATTGATGCTACTCGCCATATTTGTGCCGACAAAAAGATGTTCATATCTTATTCTGTAGTAGACAATAGTAAACAACTTTTTATGGGCAACTTCTTGACTTCTAAAGTTGAAGGACAAGGAAAGATTATTCTGAAGATGACATTTGGAAAGGAACTCACTCTTAACAATGTGCTGCATGTACCGAACAATCGCAAGAATCTAGTCTCTGGATCTCTGTTGAGTAAAAATGGATTTAGGCTAGTTTTTGAACGTGATAAATTTGTACTTACCAAAAACAGGATGTATGTAGGAAAATGCTACATGTCTGATGGCCTTTTCAAAATGAATGTAATGACTGTTGTACTCTCTGTTATTAATAAAAATAAATCTTCTTCTTACTTGCTTGAGTCTTCAAATTTATAGTATGATAGACTTGGACATGTTAATTATGAATCTTTGCGTTGATTAATTAATATGGAATGTTTACCTAATTTTGATATTGATTTAAATCATAAATGTAAAATTTGTGTTGAGGCAAAATTATCCAAAACTCCTTTTCATTCAATTGAAAGAAGTACGAAACCACTTGAATTAATTCATAGTGACATTTGTGATTTTAAATCAATTCAAACTAGAGGTAGGAAAAAATATTTTATCATTTTCATAGAATACTACACTAGATATAATTATGCTTATTTAATTCGAACCAATGATGAAGCTTTGGAAACCTTTATTCAATTTAAGAATGAAGTTGAAACTCAACTTGGTAAGAAAATTAAAAAATTTAGAAGTGATAGAGGTGGTGAATATGAATCACCTTTTGGTGAGTTTTGTAAAGAATATGGAATAATTCATCAAATCACTGCTCCTTACTCACCTCAACAAAATAGAATTGTTGAAAGGAAAAATAGAACTTTAAAAGAAATGATGAATGCCATGTTAATAAGTTTTAAATTACCTCAGAACTTGTGGGGGGAAGCAATATTTTCTACTAATTATATTCTAAATAAAGTACTCCGAAAGAAAGTGAATCAAATACCTTATGAAATGTGACATGGAAGAGTACTATCCTACAAATACTTAAAAGTGTGGAGGTATTTGGCTAAAGTGGCTATCCCTAGTCATAAAAAGACTAAGATAAGTCCTAAAACTATTGATTGCATTTTCACTGGTTATACCAAGAATAATAGTGCATATCTGTTTTTGATTCATAAATCAAAACATTCCGAAATACATGTAAATACTATTATTGAATCTCAAAATGCATCATTCTTTGAACATGTATTTCCAAATAAGACTAGACAAGAGACTAGTAATAATAAAAGACCTTATGATGCTATTATTAGTCATGATCAAGAACAAGATCAAGAACAAGAGTAAGAGATAGATCAAATTGATGAAGAGGAACCTAGGCATGGTAAACCTGCTAAAACCTCAAAATCTTTTGGTCTAGAATTCTAACATTTTTGTTAGAAAATGAGCCTTTAACTTTTAAAGAGGCTATGTCCAGTCTTGAAGCTCCTTTATGGAAAGAGGCTGTAAATGTAACAACCCCGACCTTTGATTAATGTTAATTCATGATTAAATAAGCTTAATAAGTAATTAAGGTGAAATTTTAAATTAATTGCATGTGTGTTGCCTTATTTGTAATTATATCTGTCTATCCTAGGAATACCTGTTTGCATCTCTGTTTTGTTCTGCGAATTGAAGGCCTTATCGGCATATTGACTTGATTTATATGCTATTTAAGATTTTTAGAACATTATGGTAGGGTTAATTAGAATCTGATTCGGAACAATTTAATTAGAATAATTAATGCTCAATTAAGCCTAATTAACGAATTTCATAATCCATGCCTATATAAGGCACCTATTATATCTCCACTCATTCTTTTCCTTCATTTCAACACATCTTTGTGCTAGCATACACAAACAAACGTGAGAGAGGGAAAGAAATGAGAGATTGAGCTCAACTAAAGAATTTGCTAGAAATTGAAGGAATTGGACTTAGAAACATAAGGATCGAGTTTCTAGCTCTTTCATTGACAAGCCTAGGTAAGAATTCAACCTTTAGATTGTATAATTATGATGTGGAGGACATGAACTCTAGAGAATTAAGTTGGATAATACAAGAATTGAGTTAGAAATAAAGAGAATTGAACCATATCTTGCATGCATGCATATATCATGGCATTTTGAGTAGATTTCTAAGGAATTTTCACATACATGTGTCTATCTTGACTTGGTTTTGAGAATTCATCATATTTCTTACCATTGGACCTTAATTGATCATGTTTTGGAAAGCCTAAGTTCAAAGTAATTCATGCATGTCATGTTCATGGCATATTCATAAATTTCAAGTTGGAGTTTTGATCAATTGGCTTGCTTTGGGGCCTTGATTTAGTGAAATGATCTTCAAACTATGGTATTTTACAAGTTTCTAAATGTTTTCTGGAGTTTTGGCCCAAAAAGATGAGTTTTAAAGTGTGTGATTCGAGTTTGGAGCTTGGGAGTGCAATCTAGAAATTCTAGATTTTGCACTTGCGCTCAAGCGACAGAACTTATGTTCGAGCAATCACTCTGTGATCTCACACTTCTGCTCAAGCGACCAGAAGTCCGCTTTAGCGTGAAATGCAAGCTTCCAAAAGTTTACATGTTTTGCAGACCGCTCGAGCTACAAGAGTTGTGCTCGAGCGGTTATGGAGCAAAAATTTCACACAACCAGTACTTTTTCAGAGTTTACAGACCGCTCAAGTGAGGGAAATTGCACTCGAGTGGCCCCTCACATGTTTGCATGTCTGCTCGAGCGAAGGAAGTTACGCTTGAGCGGGACCCCTGTTTTTAGTAAGTTTTGTTAAGAGTTTCAAAGTGCATTTGGCATCCACATGGCATCTTAGGCATTCCTAGGCCATGATTAGGACTCAATAAGAGGTTAAGACCTAGAAACACACTAAGAATGAAACGAAAGAAGTTATGTACTAACCGAGTGTGTGTTTCAGTATGTGTTTCTGTTATGTGTCTGTAGAACATACGCCACAAGTTATCTGATTTGTCTATTCTGTAAGTGGAGCTATCTGTGTGTAATAACTTTTTAAAGTTATGTTCACGTTTAAGTATTTTCCTATATGATATGACAAGAAATGATCTTCTTTCTAAAATGCTATGTTCTGTATCAATGAATGAATGTCCAACTTTTGACAAGTATTTGTGGCATCCTCGGTACAAGGCCCTTGCCTGGGGATAATAATACCGTGGTCTACAAGTACAAGGCCTTTGCCCGGGGGTAACAATACCGTGGTCTCATGGCCCTTGCCTAGGGGTAATAATATCGTGTTTCTTAGGGACTTGACAAGCATGATAACGCTATTGGATGTACCATATATGATGAAGCATGAACCTTGATTTCTATATGTAGTTTGAATAAGATATAAATCTGTTTCTGATATGAACTCTGATTTCCGATTCTGTTATGGAAATCATTCATTTAAACCCTTTACTCTGTTATTATTCACTGGGCTTCCGCTCACTATTTATATTATGTATGTAGGTGAGTAGGCGCGTGACCAGGCCTAAGCTGTTGTCTAAAGTTTTAGGTTAGCCAGCCACTGTGCCTTCCGGGGAGATTCTTTTTTGAGATGTCTAGTTTTATAACCTTGTTACATATGTTTTAGTTTTGTTTTGCTTATTTGTACATTGGGCTAAGTTCCCTTTTGGCTTTATCTGTGTAAATGGGTGACGTAAGACTAATGTATTTACAACATCACACACACACACACACACACATACACATATATACATCTAAGTTTGTTTTGAAGATTTCTATCTCATATACGTTAACACAGCTTTATGGACATTGTATATTTTCTATATTTACTTCCGCAACCCTTTATTATATATCATTCTGTTAAGAGGCCTTTGGTAATCCAAGGATTACTGAAGGTTACGATGCTAAACCTATAGGGGCAGGTTTGGGTTGTGACAGTAAACAGTGAAGTTGAATCTATCTTGTAAAATCACACTTAGGAATTGGTGGATTTTCAAAAGAAAAATGAAAGCGGATGAATCAATTGGCAAATACAAGGCAAGACTTGTGGTCAAAAGTTTTAGACAAAAAGAATACTTTGACACAAACTCACCAATTATTAGAATAACATCCATTAGAATGCTAATTACTATTGCATCATTGTACAATTTAGAAATTTATCAAATGGATGTGAAAATCGCTTTCTTAAATGGTGAGTTAGATGAAGAAATTTACATGGAACAACCAAAATGATTTTTTGCTCCAGAAAAAGAAAAGAAAGTCTGTAAATTGATTAAATCATTATATGGTTTAAAACAAGCGCTAAAGGAATGGCATGAGAAATTTGACAAAACAATGATGTCAAATGGATTTAAAATTAATGAATGTGACAAATGTGTTTATATTAAAAACACAAACAACGGTTATGTTATAGTATGTCTTTATATGGATGATATGCTCATCATAGGTAGTAATAATGATATGATTAAAACTACCAAAAAAATGTTGAATAAACATTTTGAAAGACATGGAGATTACTGATGTAATACTTGGTATGAAAATTACTAAAACATCAGAAAGTTATGCTTTGTCATAATCACATTACATTGAGAAAATACTTGACAAATTTAGCAAAGATGATAATCATCTTGCTAGAACACATGTGCATGTTAGTTTATTTCTTTCTAAGAATGTACGGGAAAGTATTTCTTAATTAGAGTATGCCCAAATTATTGGAAACTTAATGTACTTGATGAACTCCACTCGCCCGGATATAGCTTATGCAGTAAGTAAATTAAGTAGATATACGAGTAATCCAGGAGTAATACATTGGAAAGCTATTGTAAGTTAGATATCTCTGATTTATTCGTAACATTGGACTTAATTATACTAGATATCCAGCAGTACTTCAAAGATACTGTGATGCAAACTGGATATCGGATACTAAAGAGTCAAAATTCTCCAGTGGATATGTCTTTACTCTTTGTGGTGCGACTGTATTTTGAAAATCTTTCAAACAGACTTACATTGCTAGGTCTACTATGGAATCAGAATTCATAGCTTTAGATAAAGCTGGGGAAAGGGCATAATAGCTTCACCACTTCCTTGAAGATAATCCAATGTGGCAAAAATCGGTGCCTACTATATGCATACATTGTGATAGTCAATCAGTGATTAGTAGAGCACAGAGCCATATGTATAATGGTAAGTCACAACACATTCATCGTCGACATAACACTTTGAGACAACTACTCTCTAATGGAATTATTTCCATTGAATATGTGAAGTCTAAAGACAACATAGCATATCCACTAACCAAAGGGTTAGCAAGAGAGTTAGTTGAGAATTCATCGAGGGAATGGAACTTAAGCCTATTAAATAAAAGTTACCACAATTACAACCCAACCTAGTTGACTGGAGATCCCAAGATCTAGGTTCAAAGGGATAACCGAATTGTGTTTGACTCAGAAGTATCACTGGGAAGTCAAACTCCTACCAATTTCTATGATGAAATAACGATGTCTGCAGTGTTTTAGGTTAAGTAATACTTTCAATGATTCTTATATCTAGGAATACCTAGTGGAGTATGACAGGATACTCTTCATAAGAATGACCTATGTGAGTGTGAACCGGGTCGGTTCTATGAGATTTGTGAAAAGCTACAATTCTCTAGAGCACTCATGAAAGACCAAGTCGTTCAAGGCCAAAATGAACACAATAGTGAGAACTAAACTGTGTCTGGTAATATACTGTGTGAGTTCTATTGTCTCAGTTTACACAAATGGCTGAAGAGTTCAAGACATCATGTTCACTGGTTAGCCAGTAAATCCGATAGTCTCATAAGGAAAGGTTCAAAACCAAAAGCTACCTATCTTTTGCAGAATATTTCCAATTTCTATACTCTCTGTAATTAGATAATGTTGTTGCATTTTCTTCCCGTCAAATTCTATTCATGTGGGGGATTATTGGAATTTATTGTTTTATAGGCTTATTTTGGGCTAACTTTGAGCCTAAATTAAGATGGGTCCCACACGTCTTTTAAGGTGGGTCCAAAGAGGTGACGTGTTTCTTGTCACATGGCAAGTCATACGATGAAGATGGTTCGTCAAAACCATTTATGAGTGAATAGGAAGTTGACGTCGTTTTCAGGTTTGTGAAATGGACAAGTAAAGAAGTAAAATGTGGGTTTCCTTGAATTGGTTATCCTACATTGGAAACTTAAGAGAACTTAAGTGTGTATATAAGTTCTAGGTAGTAATATTTGGGTTGGGCACCCTAAGTTTGTTGAAGGGAGGAGTTATGGACAAAGTGAACCTTAGCCTAAACCACCACACACGCCACAAGATCATCGCCACCGTCTGCTTGATCGAGCCGAGCTTTGCTTGCACGGGTGTGGGTTGTGGGTCGAAGTCAAAGTTGGTTCTAACTTTAATTTTTTAGACAAAATTTATTTGAATTTTTTCCAAAATTCTTGTAGAAAAAATTTTAATTTTGCACCAATTTGAATTCAATTTTTTTGCTCCCTAACAATGTGTCTTTTCTAGCAGATTCAAAACAGTTTTTCCAAACTGTTTTAACTGAACTACACCGGACAGGTTCAAACTGCTTTAATAGATATGAAACTGCCATAAGTTTTTTTAACAGATTCAAACTGGTTTGTAACATATCTATTCAGTTTGAAGTTGTATCTGTCCAGTTTGAATTTGCACCTGTTCAATTCAATAAACCTACCTGTTCGGGTCTGTCAAGTTGCCTATAAATAGAGACCCAATTCTAGCAGTTTTGGACATCCTGAAATCTAGAAAAATTCATTTTCTCTTCCTGTTTTTGCTCTCTTTTGCATTGTTTTTTATATTAGTTTTTTTAGAGAAAAATTTAGAGAGTATAGAACACAGGTTCTAGTTCGTCGTACAAATTATTTGGAGTACTACTACAATTTGTGTAAAGATCATTGTATCCTGGGAGATAGACGCCTTTTATCCGTAAGCACTGAAACGGGGAGAATCTGTCTTAAGGGCAAAGTGTTACACACCCGACTTGATTTATTTTTGTATTTATTCACATTGGTAAATAAATTTTTGTAAGTAATTTATTTTTATTTGTTTGATTTGTTTCAAATTATTTATTTTACATAGAAGATTGTTCCAACAAGAATAACCTAGGGCCTCCTAAAATCACAAAGTTTTGATACCTTGTTAGATCACTTATTGTTTTGAAAGCTTATGCTATTATTAGTAAATTTGTCAAACAAACCAAGTACTTCATTGTTTTAGCTTTTCATTGAAGTGGATAGGTGAGGTCTTCAACTGTAATTGGATTCAATTGACACTTCTTCTATGCCTCTACAACATAATAAGACTTGATTCTTTTACTCTTTTTTTGATTTAGATAGAAAATAGTAGGTTAAAATAGAATTCAGTATAGTAGTAAAATAGAACACAACCTAGTTCGAGATTTATTTAAAATTCATTTATCAGAATTTTTTTCTAGAAATTTTACACAATATACTAGACTCATGGAGGGATTGCCTATTAAAATTTCATGAAATTACAAGGTAGAGAACTATTTTTGAAAATTCATCGAAGTCAGGCCTCTGCACAATTTCAATTCTGCACAATCATGAAAACTCACCCCCAAAATAGCTATGATTTGCTTTAATAAAGCCTCTTTTCATTCCATCTTGTAAACATGATTTAAATAACATAAAAGATCAATAAATTCATGTTTGAAACAATTTAACGACAAATTTAAAATTGAATTGAAAAATCATAGGAATTTAGGCAAGGAATATCAAATTCAACATCAATTCACTCTACTATACCACCGAAAAATCATAGGAATCTTGAAATGCAAGAGAACAATAGCAAGTAAGAATCAGAAAACAAGAGCTAGAGAGAGAAGGTACCCTAAAAAAGTTCTTTGAAGAAGACTTCGGCTGAAGTGATTGTGATGAGAGAACCTAAATACCTAATTACTGAGGTTAGGTTGAGCAAAATAACCTGTGTGAGCTACTCTATTGCTTTCTGCAATTTCCCTAATCAACCTAAAGCCATCAAAATCAAATTATGAAAACTTGTGTTTACAATATATACACGTGTGTATGTACATGTAATGAAATTAGAATACTTTCAAAAATTGCTTCCATAGCCTGCACCTTAGCCTCCTGCGAAGCATCACAGTTTTCTTTCATGACCTCAATGGAAGAGTCTCCCATCTATAAAATTCAACATTAGTAAGATAATACATGTTACAAAGTATCAAAATTCTGAATCAAGCTACACAAAAAATTCAAAACATAAGACTTTTGGAATCGAACTCATAAAATTTAGAACGCTAAATTGATTGATAGACCTAAACCCTAAACCTTTATATGTTTAGTTGATCACACAGAACACAAATAAAGGAATTATAAATTCTAGACTAAAAATTTTGGTTTCACACATCTTCCTACATTTTTTGAGCAGCCAAACAAATTAAATACGAACAAAGATGGTTATAAAAGGACTTATATGTTACGGGGAGATTCTCTAGGCTTGTAAGTAGATAGAGGAAGCTTACAGCCGAGGTTGAAACATATTAAATCAAAATAAAAAAAAAAACATAAGAAAAACAAATTCAACAGGAAAGTATAAATACATAAAAGTGAATTATATCATACCTTTCGAGGTAGTCTTGAAAGAATGAGAGAGAAGGATCGGACAACATTGAGGGATTGGACTTGCAATTATCAATGAATTGCTTCAACTGGTTCAAGTTCGCTATTAGAGAGAAAATTGCAGAGAGGTCGAATCATTCGATATAAAGGAGAATAGAAATCAGTTAGGGTTTGAGATTAATTGATTAAGATTGCATTTAGCTTCATAATCTTCATTTCCATGGCTCTCACTGAACCCTAACTTCAAATAAAATGATGAATTCAAAGCTTTTAGGAAAAAATGATCGAGAGACAGAGAGAAAAATTGATCGATTCGGAGAGAGTGAATGACATACATTGTGAGGCGATGCGAAGTCGAGTGATCGATCAAGGCAATGCTCGAAGAACATACCTCAAACAAACTAGAATGAAGAGAACTCGAGAGCTCGCACGCAGAGAGAGAGAGAGAGAGAGAGGGTTTGGGGCCAAAACATGTATAGATACAATGAGAGGGAGGGTGATGAACAACATTTAAAATAATGTTTTTTGAGTTTTTTTGTTTTAGTTATTGTAAGTTTTTAAGTAGTTTAAATAAAAAAAAAAAATTTACCTTTTAAATTCAAATAATTTACATATATTTAGAAGGAAAATATTTTTTAATTTTCTAAAAAAATCACTAAATTCAAAAAAATATAAAATTTAATACATTTTATATTAGGAAAAATCGGATTGAAATTTTTTTTAATAAAAGTTTTCATGACATGCTAATGCATGTCATGTAAAGTTATAATATTTTATGATATGAAATTTATGTCGTCTTAAGTGTAAATATTTTACGACATATTTTTGTATACCGTGAAAATATACATTTTTTACGGCATACTTTTGCATGCCATAAAAATTCGGATTATTATTTATTTATTTATTTCTTTGTAGAAGTTTTCATGACATGTTCATGCATGCCGTGTAAAATTATAATATTTTACAACATGAAATGTATGTTGTCTTAAGTGCAAATATTTTACAATATATTTTTGTAAGTCGTGAAAATATACATTTTTTACGATATATTTTTGTATGTTATAAATATATGAATTGACGACTTACATGGTATGTATGTCGTTATTGAAAAAATATTAACGGCTTGCACAAAAAAATGCCATAGAATGTACTAATTACGACATGTATTTGATGTATGTCAGAACTTAAAGTCATAAATAGTTAGTTTTGTTATAGTGTTCATAGGGAGTATCTAAATTTACAATTTTATTCTAACACCACAATGAAAAAATTTAAGGCAACATTTCAATTTTTTTAACATAATTTAAGAGAGTATTCAAATTTACAATTATATTTTAAAAATATGGAATTATTTTATTAACATAACTTAAGGAAGTATCCAAATTTACAATTTTATTTTAACATCACAACGAATCAAATTTATTGAAGGTGGAAAAATTTAAGGCAACATTTCAATTTTATTAACATAGATTTACTGAAGGTGAAAAAATTTGAGGCAACATTTCAATTTTATTAACATAATTTAAGGAGTATTCAAATTTAAAATTATCTTATTAACATAATTTAAGAGAGCTTTCATATAAAGTAATGGCAGCATTGATGGCAGCTTCCATAACATATTATATATTATAATATTATTAGTGGAATCATCTTTTTGACATATTACTGTGTTTAAAAAGTAAGTCTAATTTTTGGATATGAATACCAATGCTCTTATATAATTATGTTATGTAATTTTTTAGAAGTATTTAAGCCAATTAGAAGGTGCCATGTGCACTATCAAAATTTAAAATTTCAAAAAATGAAAATAAAATTTTAAATAAATGAAAATTAAACACTAATATTATATAATATGGAAAATAAATGAAAATCAAAATTTATAGTATTTAACCCTAACTTCAAAATTTACTTATATTATATAATATGGAAAATAAATGAAAATTTTAAATGATAATAAAAATTAAACACTACATAATTTTAAATTAATAATAATGAAATATTACTTCGGTTTGTTTACTATAATAATTAAAGATAGATCCATGCAATACATATTAATCATGACCTATCAAGTTAAATTAATAATAATGAAATACTACTTCGGTTTGTTTACTAAAATTTTCTGCATAAAAGCATGGAGGCTTCAACTTACTTTGACCAAACTCAAGGAAATGGTAAAGCCAGTACTAATTATAGTACAAGGAAAGCTTATTCTACTGTTTTGAGTCAAACACACTACATACACATTCTGGCTCAAAAATGATTTTGTTTGTAGTATACTGATAAAATGTGTAAATAAAATATGATTTGTGATTGGTTTAAAATAATAGACCTCCCATTCAAAAGTAAATTAACTTCCACACAATTGTGAACCTCACAATTTTGGACCAATCACAAATATGCATTCATCTCATAAGTACATGAGTAAAATCGGACTCCACTAATTCTCTTGTCGTCTAATCTTTTTCATTATAGGTAATGTGGGATATGGCATATGTCAACATCTCTTAGACACCTTTAGGTATTGAGCATGTCAAGATTGGCTTGATTAGTCATTTTTAGATATTTGAGGTGTTTTTTTCTATCAAATATTTAAAATATTTTTTTTATCAGATGTGATGCTTGAGTTCAAAGTTTGAAATCTATTATGTTCTTCTTATAACTAATTTGACAATGTATAAAGAATGTCACCCTTAAGTTTTTTTTTTTTTTTTTTCCATTTTGTTTCTATAAAAAAATATTGACTCAATATTCTTATAATATTATATGGCATGATCTCTAACTATTTCATACATTAGGTAACAACATCAATGATCTACTAGAAAAATCATAGAAGTAGGTGTTATGTTTATATAAATTATATTGATCAATGAAATGCCTTAAAGTTGACAGTCTAATAAATAATACATTACGATCTTATTATCTTAATTACATAGCCTAAACATTGTATGAAATAATTGACACATGTAAGTATTAAGAAATGATTTATATAATTTTGTGATTTATTTTTTATTTTTATTTTTATAATGCTTATATAAGTTATTATCATTTTTCAAAAGATAATTTTCCTTTTTTACACATACCTCAGCCCCTAAGAAAAAATTTTATGGCTTAATTCATCACTATTGAGTTCGAGTCTAACTGTTATGCAATGCAGCTACTCTCCTATTATTCTCCTACAAATTGTAATTATTATATTATATAATTAAAAATGTTGTAGTCTCTTTGAGGTTGAAAATCTCAATCTAATTTTTTGAATTTTATATCACTTAAAGTACACATGTCATTTTGTGATTGGTCCAAAATCTAACTTACATAAATTAAGTAAATTTCTATATCCTTTTAATTATTGCCAATATTATTTTCTTAAATTTGTAATTTCAAAACATGTAACGACATTATTACTATTTTAGTTTCAATAGTTATGGTGTGAAATTTATATCTATATTTATACTCCTATCTATATTATTATATGTTGTTGGCTTCGTTTGGCATAAAAAACTTGGGTTAAAATAGTCATAAAAAGACAAAATATGTTAAAAAATAAATAAGACAAAATATCACATTCAAACCATAATCATTTTATTTTCTCTCTTACAAAAGTCAAAAAAATCAAAAAGTCTATCCCAAACAAGACTTTTCAGCCCCAGGCTAAAATAGTCAAAAAATAAAAAAATAAAAAATCCAATCCACATCTCAAACGAAGACTAAATATTTTATAATTTTAAATTAATAAAATATAAAAGAGCAAATTACATATACCTCCCTCGAGGTTTAGCTAAATTACAGATACCTCCTTGAGGTTTCGGAAATTACAGATATCCCCTAAGGTTTATATTTTCGTAACAAATTACCCCCTGAGGTTTATATTTTCATAACAATTTGCCCCCTAATTTGTTATGCAAATAGTACCTTCAAGGGGGTATCTGTAATTTTGCTAAACCTCGAGAGGTTAAATGTAATTTTCCCAATATAAAAATACATATGTCATAAAATCATTGATCATTTCACTTTAATTATAATTATTAACCTTTTAATTATTAAGGTAATATATTTTTAATTCCGTAATTATCACCTTTTTCAGATGGTGTAATTATCACCTTTCAAATTCCTAAATGTGTGATTCTTTTATAATATTGACTAACATTACACCCATGCTATGCACGGTTAATACATTTATATTATTTGTATTTTTTTTTATTTCAACTTAAAATAAAATAAAAAAATCACTGTGTAGCACATAAGGACAAAAAAAAGTTAAGATAATGTGAAATATTGACAAATCAAAGTATTAAAATTATTTCAAAATTAAATGTTGATCAATATGGATAATAATGTAAATTCACACTGATTTTCCATCCAATTAGAATAAAAGTAAAACAAAATTGAATTTGGTGATGAGTTATCGTTCCAATCAGCTCAATGGTTCAAAGTCCTACAATAGTTGTCAAATACATAAAGTTAATAAAAAAATATAAATGAATTTAATTTGTTATGTTAAAATAAATAAATAAAAAATACACAGAATGTTTCACACATGCTTACTATAAGGATTACCATTTGTAGTTTAAACTAAGGATATTTATTGTTTTCACATATACAAGGATATTTATTGTTTTTACATTAAAATTGTTATGATAGTAGAAATAGAAGAGAAAAGAGAAATTCTTGTATTTAATATATATATATATATATAATAAATAGGTACACATTCCTTTATATAAGAGATAAGATAAGTATATACAGATAATATACTCTATAACATATATACACAAATATATTTAACACCTCCCCTCAAGCTCAAAGTGGTAATGCAGATATCAAGTTGAGCTTGGAAAGTAAATCAGAAAATCGTCCTAGAGGATAAGCCTTAGTGAAGATGTCAACTATCTGACCGGCAGAGGTAACAAAGATAAGACGAACAATGCCACTAGTAACATGTTACCTGATGAAGTAACAATCAATCTCAATATACTTGGTGCGATCATGGAGGACATCATTATGTATAATCTGAATAGCACTCTGATTGTCACAATAGAGGTTAGTGGCAGTAGGATGGGGAATTCCTATATCGGTAGGAAGCCAACAAAACCACACAAGCTCTTGAGTAGTATCCGTAAGAGCACGATACTCAGCCTCAGTACTAGAACGTGCAACAAGAGTTTGCTTCTTGCTAAGCCAGGCAATGAGAGAATCACCCAAGAAGAAATAGAACCCTGCAGTAGAGCAGCAGTCAGTAGAATCCCCTGCCCAATCTGCATCAAAAAATGTATGTAACTGCAGAAAAGTGCGCTAAGTAGTGAAGACCATGGAACATGTCTTTTAGATAGCGCAAAATGCGAACTAGAGCATCATAGTGCGGAGAACGAGGAGCAGCCATGAATTAACTTACAATATGAACAGCATAGGCAATGTTTGGACCAATAACCGTGAGATAGATGCCAACTAGCTAACGATATAAAGTAGCATCAGATAATAGGTGACTATCAAAAGGTGTGAGATGGGTCTGAGGATTAACTGGAGTAATAGCAGTCTTGCAATCAGTAAGACTAGCACGAGTCAAGAGATCAGAGATATACTTTGCTTGGGTAAGAAAGTAACCAGAAGGATCATGAGAAATTTCCAAGTCGAGGAAGTAGCTAAGCGACCCCAAATCTTTCATCTCAAACTGGTGACTGAGGAACTGTTTGAGACTAGAGATACCCATTGTGTCATCGCCAAGAATGATCATATCATCCACATAGAGAAGAAGAATAATAATAATACCACGCTCTGTCTAACGTATAAATAAGGCAGAATCATAGGCACTGGAGGAGAAGCCAAAGTCATGAATGGTAGAATGGAATTTGGCAAACCAAGCATGAGGAGCTTATTTCAAACCATACAAAGCATGGCGAAGTTTGCAAACTTTTATGGATGGAACAGAGAAACCAAAGGAAGGTTATATATAAACTTCCTCGGGAGATCACCATTGAGAAAGGCATTCTTGACATCCATCGACAAAGACTCCGAGCGTGAAAGAAGAATCGCTAATAAGTCGCGAATCAAGTAAAATGAGCAACAGGAGCAAATGTTTCCTCATAGTTAATCCCATACTCTTGAGTGAATCCCCGAGCAACAAGGCGAGCTTTGTAACATTCAATGGAACTATCGGAATGAGTTTTGATCTTATAAACCCATTTATAACTAATAACAGTCTTGCCAGAAGAAAGATCAACCACATCTCAGGTATGAGTTTTATCCAAAGCTTGATGTTCATTAGTTATAGCTTGCTGCTAAAGAGGATTAAAACAAGCCTCACGATAGAAAGTAGGTTTATGAGAGGAAAAAAAAATGAAACCAATAATATAATCACGGAGAAGAACAAAAGGTTGTTTTACCCAAGTCGAATGACGATCTACTGGAGGAGATGGTGGTGGGGATGGAGAAAGCTCCACAGGAGATGATGGAGGAGGCTCCACAGAAGGTAATAGAGGAGGCATAGGACCATCGTCAAATACAGAAACCTCATGATTGATGGTAGGCATAGGCAGCTAAGGCATTGGATTGAAATCTGCATCAAATTCAGAAGACAAACAAGTTTATAGAAAGATCAATAAAAAATAAGGAATGGGTGGACTGTGGTAGGTGAAACTTAGACAAAGTAGAGAACATTTTGTGTTCTCAAAAAACCACATGACGAGAAATACAAAAACGCTTGGAGAATGGATCCCAACAGCAATACCCTTTATGTTCTATACTATATCCCAAAAAACTGCAAAGACGAGAACGAGGTTCTAGTTTAGTGTGTTCATGAGGTTGAAGGAGAAAAAAACAAGCAGAGCCAAAACCTTTAAGAGTTGTGTATGTAGGAGAAGAACCATACAGGCGTTCATAAGGAGATAGATTGGCTATGAGAGAAATAGGCACACGATTTATGGTTTAGACAGTAATGAGAGCAGCTTTCCCCAAAAAAATTTCTGGATATGAAGAGGAGATGAGAAGAGCCCGAGTAGTATCTAGAATATGACGATGCTTTCTTTCAGCGTGACCATTTTGTTGGGATGTGCCTGCACAAGAACAATGAGATTGAGTACCATGTGCCCGAAGAAAAAAAAGAAAATCAAAATCCAAGTATTCCATAGTGTTATCAGAACAAAAGATTTTAATAGTTTGAGAAAACTAAGTATGGACCATGGCAGAAAAATCATAATAAATCTGTTTAAGTTCAGACACGATTTTTGAGAAGAAATATCCAAGTATAACGAGAAAAATCATCAACAAAAATTACAAAATATCTAGACCCTTTATGGTTGGGATGGGGGAGGGTCCTCAAATATCTGAATGCACAAGAGCAAACGGGGCAGTAGAAATAAAATTACTTTTATTTAAAGATAATGTAAGCTGTTTAGCAATTTGACAAAGTAAACAATCAACACTTTCAGAACTAACACGACCTAACCGACCACTAGAAACCAAAGTTTTTAAACAACTAAAATAGACATGTCCTAAACGACAATGCCAAAGTTGAAAAGAAGACACATTACAACAAAAAAAAGGTTTTTTAGACACCAAATGCACGTTGTGGAAACAATTCTATGACACGCAAGGTAAAGCCATGTTATAACCAGTTATGAAAAGTCATTCACTTCAACGGCATATCATAGTACGCTGTAAAAAATATTTAACGACGAATCTTGTGCGTTGTGTTTGACTTTTCTACAACTACTTTTGCATGCCATTAATTCAAGAGACAAACCACGATGCTCATTGCTAGTCATTAAATATTTAACACAACGGCCTATTCTGCCCGTCGTAAATTTTTTTTTTTTTTTTTAATTCAACAGATTCTATTTCACCTGTTCTGTATAATCTAAAAAAACATTACAAACAAGTTTCACAAATATATATATATATATAAGTATCAATCAACCACCAAAATATTATTTCAAATATCAAAAAAATTATTTATAAGTTTCGAACATCAAAAAATTGTCTGCACATTACAAATCATCCAAAAACTATGTTTCTAAACATAAAAAATTGTCCTCAGCTTCAAAACTGTCCAAAAAGTTCTAAATCATCTCCCCAAAAAAAAAAAAAAAAAAAAAAAAAAAAAAAAAAAAAACTATCTTCAAGTTCTAAACGATACAAAATTTACCCATATATGTTCTTGCGAGTGCACCATCATGGGTTGATTCAATTGTATCAACACTCGGCTTGCAAAGGAACAAATCATATTTATAGATACATACTCTTTGGGATATAAAGCCATTGCTCACACAAATTTCTTATGGTGTGTAAAGGTTGTCATCATTTTACCTGCCAAACAAAAATCAATTGCTATCATTAGAAACTAAAAGGAGAAAAGAAACACACAAACAAATGCACAAAAAATAAAAACCAAAATATTGATTACCAAATCTAAAAGCACAAAAAATAAAAACCAAAATATTGGGCTACTTGAATTGGCATATTTGGGTGACCAGTACTTTCAATATCTATTACTCATCTTAATTTTGAATATCTTAGCCAAATTGAAAGCCAAGGCCCCCTACTTGCAGCTTCTTTATCAAATTCATTGTTTGTCAATGGCTCGTAAATGAATGCACGCGCCACGATTCCTATGAATACCGTGTCTTGGCTGCACCAACATCGATTTCATTAATCAAATTATCAAATACAACGTGTAACTATAATTAAGAGTGCTTTCACTTTAATTACCTGAAAATGCTTATGGTAGAGCTTGGCAGCCTTGGCATGTGACAATACCTTTGAGCAAAAGATTGTCAATGATTTTGTTATAGAATATGATACTAGTTGGATTGACTTCCCCAAATCTACATCCTAATAAAGCTCAAGAAGGTCATTAATCAAGTTATATGAACTAATCAAATTATGAGTAACAAATAATAACAGATTATTGGAAAATATACTAGGTAGAGCTCTGGCCCATGAGATTGAGACCTTCAGACGAGACCTTCTTCAATTACCTTGAATGAAGTGAAAACATCCCAGTTGCTGAGTGCAATCCCCGGCATCTTTTTTATGCAAATATTCTAATATTCTGACATGTCATTCATACTACAAAGCATTCAAGCATGCCTTATGCTATTGTTCTAGAAGATTAAGCTCTCACATACTCAGGCACATGCTACTTCCACCAAATAGAGTTAATTGTAGAGCATATGGTTGATCAAATTACCAACTCAGTTATTCAGGGCTAAACCGCACACAAAAGTTGAGCTAACTTCTGTACCTAATATAGGATACATCTATCATGGAGAAAGATTGAGAAATCCCAGAATAGAGACTCCAACCAGAAACTACTATTGAGGGCTCTTAATGGAGTAATGGTAAGTCAAAAATGTGGAGTATTAAATAAATAATTATAGCCCATGATTCTCTCATGTATTGAGAAAGTAAACAAACAATGAATTTCCACAATAATTTTACAAAGGAAGGAAAAAGCAATTTTATTCTCAACTAAAAACCATGATCCTTCAAATTAAGCAATTTGAGGTTATATAAGCTGGCTCTTTCCCATCTTCAGCAGTAGTTTCTACCTTAGTTGGTCTCACTGTGTTTCATTCTAATTTTTCTTCCTTTATCTAATACAGAACTCATAAACACTGTCTTCATTGTAGGGTCTATAAGTCCCACTCTGCTCTTGAATTTAACAATTATATTTATAAAGGTCAGATTTCCTTAACCTTGAGATTCAGGTGTTTACTCATCAAGAAGTGGCCTAAATAGAAATGAATGAAAAAAAAAATAAAAGTCTTACCTTTTCCCTTGGAATTCCAACTTTAGATGCAACATATTTAGCAGTACTCCTTTTGTCCCCAGAAAGCATATATAGACTGACACCTTACTTATACAAGGATTCAACAACATGTCTAGCATCTTCTCTGATTTGATCCTCAACATAAATAAGACCTGCTAGAGTACCATCTACTCCCACATAGACAACTGATTGATTCTTAAGTTCCTCCACTTTTTGAGATGAATATTGACCAATTCCATGCCTGCAAGGTTGAAAATAAGAATATAATGACAGTGGATCTAAATAAAACAAACTCTATATGTTACTTTAAAAAATAAATTATTGTTTCTTCATTCACAGGAAAATAATTTATGCTCAAAAGAAATCACAAAACAAATAACATTTTCCTTCATCAAAAGAAATTCCCAATGCACAGTAAAGTGTTCCCAAGTAAAACTCCATGTCACCTAAAATGAGGAAATCAATGACTTACATACCTTCGAACCTAGTCTGCTGTCCCGACAGACACCTTTTTATTCTCAATAGTTACTATAGCACCAGACCCAGGCTCCTCCATGCAATATGTGACAACAATATGGAAAAAGTCTAAGGAAGAAAGAGACGACACAATTTAGAAGGCAAGAAGAAGAAGAGACATACTTGGTATGCAGAAGTGGATGTTCCAAAGAAGAAACCATCTGGGAATTGTGATCTTTTGATGTCTTCTGTTTCATTGAAGCTCTTAACAAAAGAATGAACAGAGGAAAAAATGAGAAGAAAGTAGAGGTAGAAATGGGTATACTTTTGTCTTTCATTTTGGTTTGTTTCAAGTCATCAAAGATTTCAAGATCAGTATAACTATGAAAAAGTTATGGACATTCTGGGCATATTGGCTCATTTATATATATATATATATATTTCTTCTTCATGGGTTTGGTAAAGGGTTGTTTCAATCTCACACTATGTCAAAGCACTGGACATAAATTTTACCCAGTTATTACTAACCAAGACCCTCACTATCAATTATCTCATAAAAGCCTAATAAACCATTTTTTCTTTTATTGCCAATATATATAGATATATAAACTTTTCTCGAAACATGCATTTTCACACTCCTATTTCAAGAAAACAATTTAATGAGGCCTTTGATGTATACCAAGAGAATACTAATCCATTAAAAAATAAAGAAACTGATTTTATTTCTACATGGTTAGAGTTGTCAATTAAAGAAATTGACAACTCAGTAAAGGATTTCACATGTAAAAGTAACACAATTCAGTTCTCAAATGTGTATGCTCTACTCAGAATTACTTTCCAAATTGTACTAGTATTAGATTTCAACAAATGGCAAATAATACAGCACAATCAACCAATCAAAAAATTCAAAAAACAGCTCACAAAGAACCAAGGACCACCCTCCAAAACATTGGCACTATTCTTAATTGAATCAAAGAGGAAGAACATAAAACCATTATTTGTAAAGATGACCTCTCTCAAACCCTTATCCCTTCAAAGATTAAATGCATAGGTCTTAACATAATTAAAATTAAACTTCCTTTCAAGAAAATGCCCAACTAGACAGGCATCCCATTTAGTAGAATTTTCCCTAGGTGGCCTCACAACAACAGGATCAGATAAATTAGGGGTTGGAAAATACCTCAGTTTCACAGAAGCCTTCTGGTTAGAGGTAACCACAGAAGCCCAGGCCTTCTTTTGAATAGGCTCAGGGATAGCTTGGCCTCCACCATCTGGACCCGAGCCCAAATCTACAGAGGAAATCCACATAAAAGTAGAAGCAGCATAAGAGGTAACAGAAGCAGCAGTGGATGATGTAGATGGAATGCAAAGATAAAGAAACTCGAACAGACGTCCATGCCTATGGCCTATCCGAAGGATCTATTTCATCTGAGGGTCTTGCACCAAACAACCATTAACAGAAAAGGTGACGGTGAGACCAAGTTCAGACAATTGACCAATATAGATAAAGTTTAATTTAAAAGCAGGAATGTGATAAACATTAGAAAGAGATACAGTGGAAGTAGAAATTTGACCAATGTGACTAATAGACATATGAGAACCATCAGCAATATACATAGGGGGAACAGAAGAGGATGATGAGATAGAAGAAAATATAGTAGAATTAGAGGTCATATGATTGTAGCAGGCGGAATCGAAATACCAAGAAGGATTACCTGATATGACTGAAAAAGCAGGAAAATGAAGAGTACCGGATTTGGTAAGCACCTGTTGGATAATGGACTCAACATCATCCATAGAAAATGATGAAACAATAGGATCAGTAGAGTGGTGAGTGCAAGAACTCTCTGATGCAGCAACATGACGAGAACCAGGAGCAAATTTAGACTGATGCCCAGAACATGAAGACCCTTTCATGGATGAAAAAACAAGAGGAGCTCGAGGACAATTGCTTTGGAGATGACTTGGAGCAGTCTTGTGGCAAGTTAAGCATTCACAAACTTGGCACTGAAGTAAAGAATGATTGGCAGGTAGTGTAACAACCCGAAAATTTAAGTTGTCCCTTAAATTTTATATTCATATTATTTAATTATAAATGAGATTATCGAAAAATATATATATATACATATATAATTAGTTTAAAATTTGGGCCACAGTAGAATTATTCTAAAGTTAAATATTTTGGATAAGAATGAATTAATGGCAAGCGAATGGGACTTAGACACGTGGGCAGCTTGTGGCTTGCGGCCCACGGTGGCCTTTCCATAAATTAGAGGACTGCTCAGGATTGCTAAGAAGGAAAGAAAGAAAAGGAAAGAAAGAAGAGAGAAAGAAAGAAAGAAATGAAGGAAAAAGAAGAAAAAATAATGGAAGCCGAGAGGGTCTTTGATAGTGGAAAGAAAAAGTGAGGTATCAAAGTTAAGGTGAGTTATATTATATCTTGAGTCACCATAATATATTTTACATATGTTTTGACTTACCATAATTTGTTTTATACAAGTATTATATTTTATAAGTTATTATAAATTATGTTAATATTTCAATTACGTGGATTATTTCCTGACCCTTATTTGCTTAAAATGAAACCCATAGATATGTTTGTTTATATTTTAAAGAATATTTGATTATAACCTTATAAAAAATTATGTTTTGTAAGTACCACTACGGGAGTCACACACCTTGGGGGACTTAAATAACCATTGGCCTCTATTTGGTCACTTTGTGGCCCTCTATTGTCATGGATCCATTGACCTCTGTTCTGTGTGAAGCAAAGTACTGTGCAAAGATAAGTGCTACACTATTGTGGGAGCCACCTCTATAATCCGTTGGAGCCACCTCTTGAATCCGGACCTTTGTTCTGACTGTCACTCCTGTGATCTCTGTTCTGTTCTGTTTGGTACCGTGGTTATGGTTATTTATTTACATAATCTCAGTTTTGCTACTTAAATCATTATTGTTCAAACTAAGTTATCTTGAATATTTTAGTTACATAACTATCCATTGTTATTTTGTGTCCCTTATACTCTTGGTATAATATTTCTCACTCTGCCATGTGCTTATAGCTGTTTACCAATTTTCAGGAAACAGTGCAATTCAAAAATAGCTTTTGGAAAGTCTTAGACGCGGGGCTACGGAATAGACACGCACAACACTTTATGATATGTTTATATGTAAATATCGGCCTTTTTGGTCAATAAATTTTGTAATAAAAATAGAAGCTCCGATGATTATTTTGGTACCCTCACTTAAATATTATTTCCGCTCGCGTTTATTGGTTTGTTTAAGAATTGGTCGGAGGAAACTTCAGTTACTGGCCATCACGATGCTTAACCCTTGGGTACGGGAGCAAGTCGTGACAGGTAGGCCACGGTTACGACAATAAATGCATGAGATAGGAGGCTGTGAAGATGAAGAACCGCGTGATGATAGCGTAACAAGAACATAATCCAAGTTTTGAGTTTTGAGCATCTCAAAACGAGTTTCTTCTGACAAGAGTTTGGTAATGGCTCGCTCCAAAGTCGGTAAGGGCAAACAATGGAGCAAGGAAGCAGGCACAGGTTCAAAGGTGCTATAAAAAGCCATAAGAAACTGCAATAGCCGCTAATGATTCCTATGAACAATAAAAAACTGTACATCCTTAGAGCGTGCCCAACTAGGTTCATAAAGAGCCAATTGGTCCCAGACAGATGACATCTGGGATAAAAAATCATTGATGGACTGACCAGGCTTTTGGCGCATGTGATAAAGAGTTTGGAGGAGTTGATATTGGTGAGCATGTCTAGTAGTCTGATAGCGGTCCTTCAAGAAATCCCAAATTGCCTTGGCAGAAGAGATAATGGAATCATCATCCTGAAAGCGTCCAAACTGAAGGTTAATAGAAGGAACATAAGTAGCCCAGAACCATGTGATAATCTGGTAGTTCTTCCCTTCATATTCATCAAGACGCTCATCGAAAGCAGATGCAATCTCTTTTTCTTCCTAGATGGGTTTAGAAAGAGCACCAGCGATAATACGCCAAAGCTACTTCCCTTTGATGAATCTAGAGAGAGCTTGGGCCTAGAGAACATAGTTGGACCCATCAAGTGTAACGAAGACAGAATGGATGTTGTTAGAACGATCCATGATGCTCAAACAGGCCAAAAAAAAGAAGAAAATTCTTTGTAGAGGCTAATTTTGCTAAAACAAAACACACCAGTAGATTCAGGAGGCTAAAAACAGTTGGGATATGGTTTGAACAGGCCAAAAACACGATCGGAAAGACAGTGAATCAACTTGTCAAAGTGGTTTGACCAATCTGGTCAACTAAGGCTGATGTCACAGCAAGAAAGATGACGTCAGCACATGCGGCGCACGATAGCAAGCTAAGCAACAGTGGCACACGGAACCAGGGTTGACGTCAACTAACGTCAGAAACACGCGGCACACGATAGTGCGAGACAAGAGTAGGAGACATGTAGGCGAGTAGGAAAAAGGGACAGGACGTGGAGTGTTGTATAGAGATGATTCTGGTGGTATTGGCTTTATCTTGAAGAGACGAAGGAGCTGGTATAGTCCAATTGTTGAAACAGGAAAGGATTAAATACGCAAAAACCAACGTGAGAAGAAAGCAATCTGCTAGATAGAAATATATATATATATATATAATGAAGAAGAAGAGGAGGCTAGGAGAAAATCCTAAACTCTGATGCCATGGTATAAGAGTAGAAAGAGAAGAGAAAAGAGAAACTCTTATATTTAAAATATACATAATGAATAGGTACACAATCCTTTATATAGGAGAGACTATAAGTATATACAGAGAATATACTCTATAACAGATATATTTAAATATATTTAACAAAAATAATCAATAATTAACCGTACAGTTAAACATACCTTCAATAGTGAAAACTTGTTGAGTATTACAGAGAGTTAACAATGAGATAATAATGGTGGAAAAATGATAGGAAGAAGATGGTGATTTGTAGTTTGAACTAATGAATATTTTTGTTTTTACATTAAAATAATCATAATTCATCGTACAATTGAACATACCTTCAATTAAGAGTGAAAATTTGCTGAATATTACAGAAAGTTAACAATGAGACAATAATGGTGGAAAACAAAGGTAGAGAAAAACCGTGAAAATGGAATAGAGATTTGAGTGGTGCAAGAATTATCTCAATTCAAGATTGATATTAAACACTTTAGAAGGTAAAAAAAAAAAAAAAAAATCGGCTCAGTGAAGGTGGTCAAATTTAAGGCAATTAATTGAAAGGAATAAATATTTTAATAAAAATTAATTGAAGGAGAAAAAAAAATTAAGGTAACATTTTAATTTTATTAACATAATTTAAGATAGTAAATTCGGTTAAGTGGTGGAAAAATAATTTTGAATATTTTCGGTTAAGCAGTGAAAAAATAATACTGAATATTTTAGTTCCATAATAGTATTGATTTCATAGGGAGTATCTAAATTTACAATTTTATTTTAACACCACAATGAAAAATGTAACGTAACATTTCAATGTTATTAACATAATTTAAGAGAGTATTCAAATTTACAATTATATTTTAAAAATATAGAATTATTTTATTAACATAACTTGAGGAAGTATCCAAATTTACAATTTTATTTTAACATCCCAACGAATCAGATTTATTGAAGGTGGAAAAATTTAAGGCAACATTTCAATTTTATCAACACAAATTTATTGAAGGTGAAAAAATTTGAGGCAACATTTCAATTTTATTAAGATAATTTAAGGGGTATTCAAATTTAAAATTTTCCACCGTTTGGGAAAAGAGATTTGGGCTAATTTAGCCACTACAGTCCAAAATTGGTTGAATTAGCCACAAACCGACAAAAACACATTCAGGGGCATAACTTACATACAAGGAGGGGTGAAATGACCAAATTATCCCTGGGTCGATGTTCACACCATCACACCCTCGAAATGTGTCTGTCAAACTCTACACCCCGAGTGCCCTCTCATCATCTAGGGTTTTATCTACCATGAACACACCTTTTTTTCCTCTCAAAACCCTCTATCCAGACCATCACCACTCCCAAAACGACGTCGATTCGAATGGGCGGCGGTCCTCGAACCTTCCCTGGCGGTGTATCGAAGTGGCAGTGGAAGTGCATGTAGGTGAAGAAAGCCAAGCAGCTCCTCCAGGCCCGCCTATCCGGCGAATGCCAGATCTATGAGATGCGGAAGCGAGCGGAGCTGAAGGCGGCGGTGTTGGAGCTCGAGCGGCCTTGAGAGGTGGTGGAGGCGAGAGCTCCAAAGCTTTTCTCAGTCAAAGCCGATGAACAAGTGAAGGTTTTGGCGGATCGGTTTCAGAGACCCAGTGGGTTCGATTTGTGGTCCGAAAGAGATGGTCCACAGTTGCTCTCGCTCGTTGATGGAGTCCCCTCGACTAGGAGATACCCCTAATCCCAAAAATAACCGTAGAGATACCCTAATCCCAAAACAACTCATAAAAAAAATAATAATAAAATAAAAAAATAAAATTTCCACTGATGCTGACGTGGAGCAGAGAAGTGAAGAGTTAACATTCTTAAAATCACTTGAAGGGCATTTTGGTAATTTACCATGAACACACCTTACCAAAAAGTCAAAAAGTCCTTCCCAAACTAGGCTTTTTAGCCCCAGGCTAAAATAGCCAAAAAAGTCAAAAAGTCAAAAAGCCAACCCACTTCCCAAACGGAGGCTTATTAACATAATTTAGGAGAGCTTCCATATAAATTAATGGCAGTATTGATGGCAGCTTCCATAATGTATTATATATTATTAGTGGAATAATCTTTTTGACATATTTTTGGGTTTAGAAAGTGGGTCTAATTTTTTAATATGAATACCAATGCTCTTATATAATTATGTTATGTAATTTATTAGAAGTATTTAAGCCAATTGGAAGGTGCCAAGTGCACTATAGAAATTTAAAATTTCAAAAAAGATGAGAAAATTAGAGTAAGACTTCCAACCTCAAACAGACAAGAACGTTTTTGCTTATATTATATAATATGAAAAATAAATCAAAATTTTAAATGATAATAACAATTGAATACTACTTCATAATTTTAAATTAATAACAATGAAATACTACTTCGGTTTGTTTACTATAATTGTTAAAGATAGATCCATGCAATACATATTAGTCAAGACCTATCAAGTTAACTTTGAAATTTTATTGTACACAGTTCTATTTATTTGGTTCAAAGTTTACATTTAATTTTTTTTATTATAAATTCTTCTATCATTTTTTTTAAAAGCTAAGAAATATATGTAGCATAAAACTATTGACACATGTAGCCATATATCTAATTTAAAAACTTGAAAATCTTTTAAATCGAAAATTTAAAATAGAATTTTATTCATTATTAAGCCCATCTCATTTGAAATTTGAAATTTTTGAAAATTTAAAAAATAAAGGGAAAATTAGTCTAAGGTCCCTCTCCCATTTTTAGTAATGGAAGAGATCCACAATATTATTTTATAATGTCTAAGGTCCTTCAACCTCCACACTTATATATCACAGAGAAATTTGACTTCTCTCTCTACCAACTTCTCTATTATCGAATCTCTCTCTCTCTCTCTCTCTCTCTCTCTCTTTATCTGTTGTGTCTCTTGTCTCCCTTAACTGTGTTTCTCTTTATTCTCTCTCATTAGCATCATTCACTTCACTACCTTCAATGGCGGTTGAGATTCCTTTGAGCCTCGCCTCCATCTCCTTTCCCTACTGCCTCGACGACGGCGATGCTAATAAGGTCCACTTCTTCAATCACGTGTGAAGCTTGTTGAAGAAGAAACAAGATTCTCAGTGGGGGCTAAGGTAGAGACTGAGGAGTCGGAAGAGAGAAAATGAGGTCTTGGAATCAAAGGAGAAGATCTTGATGAGCGAGGGTTAATCACAATGCCTGGCCTTGCCCACCCCCACGAGATGGGCATTTTTCGATCGTCTGATCCACGAAGCACATGTGAGAGAGAGAGTTCCTGGAGTTGAAAATGGTGGTGTTGAAAATATTATATCCATGTTTGGTATTATTTCTTGCCTTATGGTATTGTCCGGTGTCTTTTACCAAACTTCTACCAACGCTCCGACGATCAACAAAGTTGAATCCACCGTTTTTGGAAACTCTACCTGAGCGAGCTATCTAACTGCTTTAGATGCAGCGTCTTGGAATTGCATGACTTGCTTGAGAGCTGAATCGGAATGTGGATTCTATTCAACTGGTGCTAACCCAATAAATTTTTTTTTTTTGCCTAGTTTGCAAATTAGAGAAATTTGTGTAATCCAGAGAAATTTGCAAACCAGAGAAATTTGTGCAAACTAGATGACACAGTGTTTGATTCTGACCCAAGTGTTGAGATTTGTATAGCTAATCAAATTGTTGTTCCAAGAACAAATGCCAGCAAATTCAATGCTTGAAAATGCAGTTGATGTGTTTCTGTAGGCTAAGAAAATTGGGTTAAACCCTAGTATTTTTTCATGCAATTTCTTGCTTAAATGTTTGGCAGAAGCAAATAGAGTGGAATATCTTGCAAGTTTATTTGAAGAAATAAAGAAGTCTGGACCGTTGCCTAATGTACGCACCTATACCATTATGATGAACTTTTACTGCAAAGGACATCATGCAGTAGATATTAGACAAGCTACTGGAATTCTAGAAGAAATAGAGGAGAGTTAGGAAAGCCCAACTATTGTAACATCCAACACGTACATTTATGGGCTTTGTAGAGTTGGATGTGTTGAATTTGCTTTGAACCTCATTTGAAAATTGAGGCAAAAAAAAATCAACCTGCAAAAAGTTACTATTATAATGCAGTTATTGATGGATTTTGCAAAAGAAGCGAAGAGGATGAAGCTTTGAGGGTTATAGGAGAAATGAAGAGTTATGGAATTTCACTAGATGTGTATAGTTATTGGACATCCAAAGTTAAAGTTACAGTGTTTAGTTGATATCTGGACCTGTAGTAGGAATTTTCTCTAATCTATAATATTATTTCTCTGGGTTAGAAAGAATTTTCTCTGGGTTAATCACAAGTTATTTCCACAAGTTGAAGAGGTGTTTCAGGACAGAGCGACAAATTCCCCTACAACTGTTTCACTTTTTTATTTCAAATTTCAAATCTTTATAGCTTCTTCACTCAAACCTAGAGAAAATTCAAATTTCTCTAGGTTCATTTTAACCAATTTTCTCTGGATTTTCAAATTTCTCTGGATTTATTTTGACCAATTGAAGGCTGGTGAAGTCAAATTTCTCTAGGATGTTGAGTCCAGGAAAAGCAGGGAGGGCGGAGAAATTTAAAATTTCTCTGGAGATGTAATTTTATGGAAAGATAGAGAAATTTCTCTGGGAGAGTGGAAAGTATATGGAAGGCAGAGAAATTTGGAGAATGGGAGGGTAGAGAAATTTACAGTGAGAAGATTAGGAAAGGTCAAAGAAATTTCTCTAGACCAATTTTCTCTGTGACGTGAATTTTCTCTAGATCAACTTGAGGGACCTTAGACATTATTAAAATATTGAATGTCCTTTATGCTATAAAATCTTAATACTAGGGACCTTAAAAACCCCCCCCCAAAAAAAATAAAATATGAAATTTAGTAATGCTATGGTAACCATATTTGATAGTATCTGATATAATACTTTAAAGACAATAATTATATGTGTCATATGACGCCAATCGAATAATTTGATTAATGTCATTTAATATGTTATAATATATGTTACTAAAATCTGAAATCAAAATATGATCACATAATATTACACATTTTAAAAATCTATAAATGCAAGTTATACATAATTTATTAAAATAATACATATATATATACATATATTTATATGTATATAAATTTTATGTAAATTACCAAATTATTCTTAAGAGAAATCATAATAGACTTCATCATCTAATGGTAATCGTAGTCGAATAGCCTATACAGTCTAAATAGTTTAGTCCCAGGAAAAAAAAAAAAAAAAAAAAAAAGAAGCCTAGACTCGAGTTTTTATTCATAAATTAGGTCCCAAAAAAAAAAAAAACCTTGTTAATAAAAACCAATATACAAAGAGTATTGAGACAAACATCAATAAAGGAATGGTGATTTCACAAAATTTTAAAGCAAAACTAAACCATTTTTAGTTGACGCTGAAAAATAAGCTATATCATCTTGTTGGCTACATATTTTGTAAAAGCCAATTACAGTTCGACACGTGGCAAAGCAAGGGTAGTATGGGGAGACTACTCAAGTCTTCGATCCTAATCGTACACGTGGCAGTAAAAATTGGTTCTCACTTGATCTCAGTAGCACAGGATCAGTAAAGAGATACAAGATGACGTGGCTTCAACGGTTGCTCATATTCAAATTCAAATACAAGAAGGAAGTTCAACTGCAAGAAAAGGCGTAGTGGAACTACTTCTAAGGCAGCATGATCAGCAATCATGGAAGAGCAGTTCGACGGTTTGAAGTGCAATTCGATGGTCATCCTTGAGGAGTATAAATAGCAAGGAAGTCCCCAGAAAAACCCCCAGACTCAGATCATACAAACCAGTCTTACTCTACATATTTTATTTTTCAGTTTTTTACATTTCCAGTCTTTACCTTTTTTGCACTTTAAATACCTATTCTGCACTTCGATTCATAGGAATAGTTTCAAGTAGATCGTCACTGTAAACCTCTTCGAGGCTGAATTTGGATCATTGTAAGTGTTCATTTTAATGAAATACTTCCATTGTTCTTCATATTAACTGTTATTTCTCTTAATTTCTCCTAAGTCAAGCCACCAGTAAAAGTCCTTTTCATTGAGGCTGAAAGAACTAAAACACAATCGTCTGATAATTGGTTGGCAATTATAATTTCTGTAAGGACTGATTGATCCTTACTAGCATGCTCGCATTTACAAAAATATCCTTCGAACAGCCAAAAAGCCAACATATATTTTTGGCACGCCCGGTGGGACTAATTAAAATGGCTAGACGAAGACGACAGGGAGAAAATGAACACTTGGAAGAAGGCGTAGAAGGAGAGGTAGAAATACATAATCCAGAGGATAATGTGGTAACACATCCTGTGGAAACTCCCATGTTATCCGAACCTATGGTCGAACAGACCAGTACTTCGGGACAAGAACCATATGTTCATAATATTGGACGAAGCCAAGGAATTGGACCATCCACTATTCCATCTATTCAGCCAACCAATCCATGGGATGGCTTAATAGATGCTATGGGACAACAATTAATTAACACAATGGAAAGGTGGGCAACATCCTTTTTAAATCGAATGAATAACCACCAACCAACAAAGACAAGACACACAGAGGAAGTTTTAAATGTCCCTCAGCAAAGATTGGCTAGAGACAAACAGCCTATGCAAGTTAATGGACATTCTAATGGTCAAACTAGTAACCAAAACTATGAAAGACCATCACCTCAGTCTTGGTACGAACCCATTTCGAGGCCTATAGCAGGCCAAAATGCCTCGGTACTTAACAATGAAACCATACAAGTTGGTGGATCTGGCCAAGTACAAGAAACTGGCGTAAGAATGGCTACAAATCCCATGTTCGAAGCCATACCTGGCACTAGGGGGTATAATAATCCCTTATTCGAATTTATAATCGGGGGGTTGGAAGGTTGGCCTGCAAATGAAAGGGACACAACACCTGTCCCAGCACCTTTCGCAGGTCCTTTCGCAGGATAGGCTCAAAGGGGTTACCCACACCCCCAACAGCAACCTGCACCATAGGGACAACCAGTCCCAAATGTACCACCTTATGGACCAAGAGGACCGCAAGCACAAGTTTGTCCACCAAATCCTGTGTTTATCCCTTCAGTAGTGGTTTAACAGGCACAAAATATGGTCCTTAGGGACCAAATTGCTGATATTGTTAGGGAGATGTGTGGACCGATGGCTCGGGGGGTCCAAACTCCTGTATATAGAAAACCATACCCAAAATGGGTGGATAGGGTACATGAATACCCAAAGGGGTTCAGGATACCAGATTTTACCCTTTTCTATGGGACTGGAAATCAGTCAACAATAGAGCATATTGCTAGGTTTGCTGCTCAATGCAGTGAATTTACTAATCATGACTTTATGAAACTAAGATTATTTCCAAATTCTCTAACTAGAAGAGCGTTTGTATGGTACATCAACCTTACACCTGGCTCCATTCAAAATTGGCAACAAATGGAAGAGGCATTTCATGCCCAATTATTCCAATCGGAGCCAGAGGTTTCTATGGCAGACTTGGCTAGATTGAGTCAAAGGCCTAAAGAAAAGGCTACTCAATTTGTTGCCAAATTTAAAAGGGCTCAAAATAAATGTAGAGTCATCCTGCCAGAATCATAATTTGTAAGATTGGCTCAAAACGGCCTAGAGTTTAGGCTTCAAAAGAAGTTTGACTCAACTAAATTCAGAGATTTGGTGGAACTGACCTATAAGGTGTCTAGATAAAAAGCATTACTAGAGGAGGAACAAGATCGAAATAATGCGTCGTACAAGACATATCATAGAGATCCTAATTATGAGATCGATACAGCGGAGATTGTAGGCAAAGAACCTGTAATCTGTGAAGCATTAATTCATAAGGATACAACAATTGACCAGCAGTTTAAAAAGAAAGACTTTCATCGAAAATACTCTTTCGATTTAACAAAAGCAGATGACATCTTTGATCATTTGCTTGCGGCCAACTTCCTTAAGTTACCTAAAGGAGTAAAACTGCCATCTCCAGATGAACTTAAGGGAAAAGTATATTGTAAATGGCATAACTCTTGGTCTCACTCGACTAAAAATTGCATTGTTTTTCGAGACAGGATCCAAGAGCAAATTCGGAAAGGGAGTTTGAAATTTCCAGCCAAAACAGAAAAGGTCATGGGGATTGACAGCAACCCGTTTCCAGAAGTTGGAGAGAGCACAGCTAATGTGGTTGTACCAAACTTCCAGAATCTATCTCTACAAGAGTTGGAAGAGGTCAATCTACCAACCAGACAACTACCAAGAAGGACACTAGAAACCCACCAGCCATTGGACAAGGTTTCTCACGCCAGAAGGAACACTCTGATGAAGAAGCACTGGATGATGATTCCTTGGAAGCAGCTATAATGCAGAAGATGTGTCCCAGGTGCAGACTAAGTTATAAATGGTTGAAAGGGCTTCCAATTGATGGGAAGCAATACTACAGGGATGTTCAAAGACGTCCTAAATCAACCAACGCTTACAACAAAAGGCCGTATCCGGCTTGTGATAGGCAACGACCACCAGTGGTTGAGCCTGCAATGGACAGAATGCATGCTAAAGGCAAGAGACCCTTACATGAATCTAGGCCACCTAACTATTATAGAATGGAGAGTCGTCATTCTGAAAGAAGATTGGAGAGAGGCTCATTTCATGGGATCAAAGCCAAGGATTAGCCCCCTAGACCCACCTCACGTAGGACAGAAAGTGGCTATCTGCATCGAAGGTCTGAATCAGGCTCAAAACATGAGGTCAGAGCCAAACACTTACCTTTACAGCCAGCTTCGAAGATGGCTTCGAAGGTTGAAAAAAGCAGTTCAACATTTGAGTCAATAAGTTCATGGGTACCTGGGGTCCCAGATTGGTTTGTAATGCAGAACAAGCCTAGGGAAGTGCATGCCCAAAGGGATGTTGGAAACCAAGGCAGGATGGTCAAGCCTCCATTGGTGGCTCCGAACAATTGGGTATTGCTTAAACACCCAAAGACAAAGGAACCAGATATGGTCCCAGTTATTTCAAGGTCACAGAGGAGGAAAATTCAGCGTAGGTACACCCAGTACCAACAAGATCTGAAAGAAAGTGAAGCGAGTTCTTCACTAGTAAAGACAGAAGAAAAGAAGAATCCAAAGCCAGACCATGCCCCAAAGCCAAATCCACAGAACAAACTGGTTGGCAGCAGAGAACAGTTGGCCAAGGTTCATTCTGAACTAAAGGCCAGGGAGAGGGCTAGCTTAGCAGGGTTGGAGAAGGCTCTGATGGAAAGTGATAGCGAGACGGAAGAAGAGATTGGCATAAGCCAAAAGAAGGAAATGGCAGAGGAAGAAAAGTTCGAAACCTTCATGGCTGAGCAAACATTTCTGGCTGAAGGACCAGTTGAGAAAGATCCTTCAAAAGAATCAGGTAGCAACGAAGTGCTAGAGTGCAGCATGGAGGATGCTGCTGAAGTCACTAATCAGGGTAGCCAGGAAAGAAGACAGGCACAGCCAGCTATCCAATTTGGCTCATTTCCTCCGATATCAGTCAATATGGTACACATACTGTCTCACGAGTTCCAGGCTGAAGATGAGGACCAAGATGACCAAGACATGGATCCTATTCCAGTCTCTAGTGATGAGTCGCAAGTAAGTATGGTACATGATGAGTCTGAAATGGCTATTCCGATGGAAACTGAATGCGAGGGCCAGGAAGAGGTGAGCATCAACCTCTCATATCCTTTTGAATATCCTTCGAATTCTATGACACAACATGTCAAGCCTTTGTATCAAGGCTTTCTTTGATGGGATACAATTGAATCGGGTCCTAATAGATAATGGGGCAGCAGTGAACTTACTACCGAAATCTTCTTTGAAGAAACTAGGGAAAAAGAATCCCAGGTTGATCCCAACCAAAGACAACCATCGGCCGCTTTCTTTGGAGACAAACAAATGGCTCAGGGGATTTTACCCATTAACTTAAGCGTGGGGACCAGGGACTGCATGACAGCATTCTTCGTAATCGACAGCAATGCTAAATACAATGCCCTGCTTGGGAGAGATTGGATCCACACTAACAAATGTGTGCCTTCCTCTTTGCATCAGAAAATCATGATGGCTTTGGGCAATGGAGAGACAGAGGAGATCGATGCAGGTCCTCAACCCTTCATAGCCTGTGCAGATTTTGCAGAGACCAAGCTGTATATTGAGGGCGTGACACCACTCAGTATACTGAGGAAAGCTAATGGCTCAGCTGATGAGGAAGTAACACACTTGAAGCACTTAGTCCAAGAGAGTGCTGATGAAGAGATTGTCGTTAAAGATGACAATGATGCCTGGTAGTAGGCAAAGAGATGAAGAACAAGAAGCCAAGTCTTTGGCTCTGATTAAATTCTCAACATTGGATGTAAAAGCTATAGTCCAAAAAGTACAGGAGCAAAAAAGAGAAGCCATGATAATTGGCTGTAAACAGGAGCAGCAGCAGGTCAGAATTTTGACCCTTGGGAAATACTATGCATTGGACATTGAGACAAAAGTCCAGGAGATACAGGAGGAGGATGCCTTATGGATAGATTTTGTCTATGAGGAGGAGGGCAAAGATGTTGAACTAAGGAACCTAGGAGCAGAACAAAGCAAGAAGGTTGCTTCGAAGGTCAAAGAAACTAAGGAAGAAACTTCAATAAGTTCTCAGACACAAGACCCCTTAGAAGAAGTAAATTTAGGAGAAGGTTCTATACAACAGCCCACCTGTATAAGTGCTTGCTTGAATATTCTGGATAGAGACCAGTTGTTGGTTATTTTGAAGAAATACAAAGATTGCTTTGCATGGTCCTATAATGAACTACCAGGATTGGACAGGTCATTAGTGGAACATAGGCTCCCTATGAAGCCTAATTTCAAGCCATACAAGCAGAAACCAAGAAGAATGAGTCCGTATAATTCGTAAGGTCAAAGAAGAAATTCTTAGACTACTCAAGGCAGGTTTTATTAGGACAGCCAGGTACGTTGAATGGCTATCTAATATTGTGCCTGTAGTTAAGAAGAATGGCAAAATGAGGGTATGCATCGATTTTAGAAACTTAAATCTAGCAACTCCCAAAGATGAATACCCTATGCCTATAGTGGATCTGCTGGTAGACAGTTCGGCAGGGCATCAGATTCTATCAATGATGGATGGGCACTCTGGTTACAACCAAATCTGCATTGCAGAGGAGGATATCCACAAGACAGCATTCAGATGTCCTGGGAATATTGGCACCTTCGAATGGGTTAAAATGCCATTTGGTCTGAAGAATGCTGGGGCTACATATCAGAGGGCTATGAATACTATCTTTCATGATCTCATTGGAGGGTATCTAGAGTGTTATATTGATGACATTGTAGTGAAATCCCAGTCCATGGAGGAGTATCTGTTTCACTTAGAAGCAGCTTTTGAAAGAATGAGGAAGTTCAAGTTGAAACTTAATCCTCTTAAGTGTGCTTTTGGTGTATTATCTGGAAACTTCTTGGGTTATGTAGTGCACAAGAAAAGAATACAGATTGATCAGAATAAAGCTAAAGCCATCATTGAAGCCAGGCCTCCATCAAGTAAGAAAGAATTACAAAGGTTCCTTGGGCAGGTTAACTTTCTTCGAAGGTTCATTTCTAACACTGCAGGGAAAACTAAAGTATTTTCTTCCTTGTTAAGGTTGAAAGATGAAGAGGAATTTGTGTGGACAGCAGAGCATTAAATTGCTTTCGAAGGTATCAAAGCCTACTTGGCCAACCCTCCAGTGCTGATGCCACCAAAGGGGAACAAGTCCTTGAAGTTGTACATAGCCACAGCAGAAGATTCATTGGGAGTTTTTTTGGCCTAAGACAATGAAGAAGGCAAGGAGCAAACTATTTATTACCTTAGTAGGTTTTTAAATTCTTGTGAATGTAAATATTCAGCTGTTGAAAAGCTGTATCTTGCTTTGTGTTTTGCTGTAATGAAATTAAGATATTATCTTTTACCTACAACTGTCCTGGTAATTGCAATCACAGATTTGGTTAAATACATGTTATCTAGGCCTATGTTGAGGGGGAGAATTGGCAAGTGGATACTAGCCTTATCAGAATTTCATCTAGAGTATATCCCCCAAAAGGCAGTAAAATGATAGGTTTTAGCCAATTTTCTGGCAGACCATCCATCTCAAATAGAGAGCCAAGAGATAATGGAACTTGGTATGGCTAGTGTTGAGCCATGGCCGATGTGGTTCGATGGATTGAAAGCCAATGGCTTAATTGGAATTGGTGTTGTGATTAAATCTCCACAAGGGGTAGAAACTACACATGGTTTCAGAGTTGATGAAGCCACCTGTTCTAATAACCAGGCTGAATATGAAGCCTTAATAGTGGGACTAGAAATTCTTATTGGATTACAAGTACATGCAGTTGACATATTTGGAGACTCTCAATTGGTGGTTAACCAAGTAAAGGGGATTTTCAAGTGTCAAAGCATAAGTATTTTGCCATACTATGTTGTTGCATTACATCTGCTTTCCCAGTTTCAAATAGCAAATGTAACTCATGTTCCAAGATTCTTGAACAATAGAGCTAATGACGTAGCTTAGAAAGCTTCGAACTTCAAAAGAAGGGATAATACCCAAAGGGACATAAGCCAAACAACATATCAAAGATTAATATAACCTTTGAATAAAAGGAATGTGGTCTTGGAAGTCAATCATAATGACTGACAAGAACAAGATTGGAGGCATCCAATAATGCAATACTTAGCTGGTCCATCTTCGAAAGCCAGCAGGAAAATCAAATTACAGTCTATGCAATATATGATATATGGCAATGCTCTCTACAAAAGGGGGGGAGATGGCTTATTGCTGGAATGTTTAGGCCCAAAAGAAGCATTAACAGCTATGGCTGAGGTTCATGAAGGCAAAGGTTCATGAAGGCATCTGTGGTGCTCATCAGCCTGGTGTAAAGATGAGATGGATGCTTCGAAGGCATTCCTACTATTGGCCAACTATCCTTAAAGACTGCATAGAATATGCAAAGGGTTGCTAGGCATGCCAAAAGCATGGCACAATAAGGCATGTGCCCATAACTGACCTACATGCAGTAGTGAAGCCTTGGCCATTCAGAGGATGGGCCATGGATATGATAGGAAAAATACACCCACCCTCTTTGAAGCATCATTGTTTCATTCTAGTGGCTACTGATTACTTCACTAAGTGGGTCGAAGCCAAGCCATACAAGGCTGTAGACCAAACAGAGGTCATTGGGTGCATTAAAGATTTGATCCATAGATTTGGCATCCCACAAACCATAACTGTGGATAATGGGACTGTGTTCGATGGGAAAATAGTGAAGTCTTTTGTGGCAGAGTTTGGAATTAGCCTTGTTAATTCCACACCTTATTATGCACAAGCCAATGGTCAAGCTGAATCATCCAACAAGTCCTTGAAAAAAGGGATACAAAAGGTTGTGGAAGATAACCCCAGGGATTGGCATAACCTTTTGTTGGATGTTTTATGGGCATACAGAACTTCCCCAAGATCAAGCACAGGAGTCACACCTTATGCTTTAGTATATGGGCATGATGCAGTTTTACCTGTGGAAATTAATGTTAAATCTTTGAGGGTAAGATGCCAAGATCAGTTAGATCCTGAGCAATACCATCAAAGTATGTGCTTAGAGTTAGAAGGCATAGACGAAGCCAGAATTTTGGCATTAAATAGCATTCTTTTCTAAAAGAAGAAAGTAGCCAAGAATTATAACAAGAAAGTCAAACATATTGGCTTTGATGAAGGTGATTTAGTATGGAAAACAATACTCCCAATAGGAATTAAAAGCCATAAGTTTGGCAAATGGTCACCTAACTGGGAAGGATCATATCAAATTCATAGAGTTCTGCCTTTTGGAGCATACCATTTGAGAAATCTGAATGGATATGTACATCCCAAAAAGATTAACGGCAGATATTTGAAACCTTATTTTCCAACCATTTGGGAAACACAAGGAATAAAATAAACATTAAAGACAAAAACACAAGACTGCTCAGATGATAGACAAAATTCGCTCTTTCATAAAGAATTAAGTACATTGTGCCACAAATTGGCCCAAAATTCATTACAATGTCTTAATTGTTTTTGTACAATAGATTTCCTATTACTAAGTGAGGGAACTAGCTAAATAGCTGTAGCCATGTCTTCTTTGCGATCGGCTAGTTCTTGGTTAGTGATTTGCAATTTAGTGTCAGTTTGAACCAAGGCCTGGTTTACTGCAGCTAACTCCTCTTCAAGTTGGGTTTTCTTCTCCAGCAGCTGGGCTCAAAAGTGGGAAGCAGATGAGTGTTGTTCTTTCAGAGTTGATACTTCGGTATGTACTTGGGAGACAAAACTCTGATCTCTGGCCAGTTTCTCATCCGCAGCCTTGGCAGCCTGGCAAATGCTGATATAAAAATCGATAGTAGCTGCTGTCTGAGATAAATGGCTTGAAATATCCATGCCTGACTGCTCAGCAAGTTTGCAGCACTAGAGGAATCCATTTCCGATTGTAGGCTTCTGTAGAGCCTCGAAGGGAATCCTCGAAAATGAAACCAGCAGTTCCAGATATGTGTCCAGGTCTATTGAAAGTGCAGAAGGCTTACTGCTAGAAGAAGAAGAACTCTCGAGAATTTCCAACAAAGAATCAGCCAAGACTAGTGGCTCAGTTTCAACATTGAATGTTGGAGAGGTAGAAGGTATGTCAAAAAGACTGGCTAGTCTTGCTTCGAAGACATCTACCTCATCCATAGACATGAGGGGTGCAAAGAGAGTTGTGGTGGAAGGCGTAAAGGACTGCATGGGGATAGGAGAAATGTATGAAGCATCTTTTGCAGCCTCTATGGTCTTAGCCGCCAGTGAATCAAGTGAAGAGGGGCTGGAAGTAGGCAAAGGTGATGAACTATAAGTTGGAAAACTACCAGCATCCTCTGAAGGAGAGTCAACTGCCATTAGAGATGGAGTAGCAGTTGGAATTTCTGTGAAAGAATGAGGAGCGAGGCTCGAAGGAGAATTGGACTGAAGTAGGTCAATGGTCAAGAAAGGGAGGTATGGGTCTAAACCAAGGAAGAGAGATGCAAGGATGTTAGGGCTCATAGGGGGTATATGAAATATGGACCTAGGAAGTGAAAGTGTTATCTGAATGGCTTTCACATTATGCATTTGATTGAGGGAGTTCCCATTGGAAGTATAGTTTCAGTGTTTGCTACTGCGAAAAGGAAGAGATGTAAGGTCAAGATCTAGCGTCAAAATTTGATAAGGCAAAACAGTGGAAGCATGAAAGAAATTACCTGTTCTAAAAGCGCTGGCACTAATGGGAGAGCTGCGAATAGAGTAATGTTCGGCAGTCTGTTGCCTTCTTACCATTTCTCTTTGTAACGCATCGGCAGCAGCAGCTTCCTCTCTTAAAATTTGTTGCTGTCGTCTCCTCTCAGCCCTTTCGAAGACAATTATGGCCTTGGAATGTTCTTGGTCTACAGCTTTGGCAGCTGCCTCATGAAGGGGATCTTCAACCAAGACAGTAGTTGAAGCAGTCATTTTCCTTCTCTTTTTTATTGCTTGGGAGATTGTCTCGGAATCAGAGTCCTCAGCAAAGTCAGAAGGAGAGACAGTAATCTTTCTTCTCCTCTTTCTTTGAATTGGCATTGTCTGTTCCTCAGATTTTCTCTCAATTTCTATAAACAGAGATTTGGATTTCTTAAAAATAAATTCCTTCTCTACCTCCGTAGCGGTTGTCTCCTCTTGAAACAAATTAATCACTTTTTCCTTTTTGTCAAGGGTGACTCGTGCTCTAGGTCTGCTTCTCTTTCTTCTTCTTCTTTTCCTTCTGGCACCTCAATTGTTTTCTTTTCAGAATCAAGCAGTCTTCTCTTCTTTTGCTGCTGATCACCTTCACAAAAGAAATATATATAAATAGAAACAAAATAAGAATAACACAATCAGCATCGTATAGGAAGTCGAAGAAGAGAAAACAAAGGCATATACCTTTCTTTGAAACAGCCCGAGTGGCTTTCGGAGGAGTTGAGGTAGCAGGAATGGACTGGGTTGTAGGAGGCACAGTGGAGGAAGGGACAGTTTCAGCTCCCTTGGGCTTGGGCACATCTAACACCTCCAGTAGGTTTTGAGGTGAAATGGCTAAATAGATTTCCATATTACTTACCCACCAATTTTGGTATCTCTTCAATACGGTACCTTCAGGAATGAAAGGGGTGTACTCAAAATTGGCCAAGTCATCTATGAATTTGAAGGTTCCCTCCTCCAGCCTTGACTTCCTAACCTTCAGATCTCTCCTGGTAAGGCTCATATTGGTGTTGCTGCAGAGAGGTATTGGGACCCCTTGTGTGAAGCCAAATTGTCTAGCAAATTGAGCATGACAATAAGGCTCAACTATACATTTATAAGCTCTGGGGTTCGTGGTCCCGATAAACAGCTCCCTAGGAAGCAGAAGGGAAGCCCATATATCCTTGTGAATAGGCGAAGCACAGAGCCTGTCACTTAAGAAGTGACTCAACCAAGTTGGACCTATGTTGGTTTCGAAAGGATGAAAACGGTGAATAGGAAGGGCAGTTGGTAGTTGATGGAAGAAAGAGAAATAAAAGGCAAAAGTAGAAGGATAGAGGGAAGCATTGGCCAGTCTTATGCCATGGGTAAGAGAGTGTAACCCAGAAAATTTAAGGCATTTGGATTGTAATTCAGTAAAATAGGCGAAAAGCCAAAGCTGAAAGATCCAGAATGGCCTCCCTTGATTAGCATCTAAGGGCTTCTCACAAAAGAGGGAACAAACTCTGTATACATGGCCTAGAATATATGGGGCTAAGGCTACCCTTTTTTGCAAAACAAAGGCTTTGGCAAGAGGAGCAAATTCAGGTATGATTCTTTGAGAGGAGGTGTAGAAGAGGAATTTGCAAAGCCAATATAACAAGAAGGAAAAGAATTCCCTATCGCCATCGGGCCCTCTTTTTTATTCTCAGCTTTAACAAAATCACTGTAAGATAAGTTAAGAGAGGGGAGGGAGAAAGAGACTGCTAAGTCAGGGAAATCTGGTGTAATGAGGGTACCAATAGGGGATACTCCTAATAGATGGCAAATGTCAAGAACAGTAGGAGCCATCATCCCACATCTAAATTGAAAGAAATTGAAGATAGGGTTCCAAAAACATAAAGCAGCAGGGACTAAGAAAGGGTCCTCCGAGATAGTTACCCTAGATAGTCGGAGAGCATCGAGAAGGCAGAGCTCTTGAAGGTCCAGTGTCCTCGCAGGGATGACCCAGTCGTACCATTCTTGCCATTCCGGTCTCATTGTGGGCCAACATCGGTGAGGGCGATTGATTCTCCAGTTCTTCCAATCGAGACCACCTTCATAAAGGAGACATTGGTTCTCCAGGTGAGGATATAGAGCTGGGAGCTCAATAGGGATCTCCTTGAATATTGGCCCGAGTACGTAGTCTTGCTGCTCATGACGACGAGGGACAAAGATACGCCCGTCAATGGTGCTTTTCCTCCCAGCCTTGTACTTCTTACATTCTACGTCAATGAGCCTTTTCAAGGCTACAGATGAGCTCACACGCTCTATGATTGGCACTTCTGATGAAGAAGAAGCCATTGATAGTAAGTTTTTTCGGAAAGAAAATGAGGGAGTGAAGAGAAGTGAAAGATTGATGAGGGTTTGTGTGTTAAAAGAGCAAGTGATTTCAGAACACGAAGCAAGAGGGTTTTAAAAGCTTTTGTGTCTAAAAAATATATTGCATAAGTCGTTAAGTGCTAAAAGTACGAATACGAGGAGTCTCTTCCAATATTGATAGTTTTGGAGGGAAAAAGCACATTCCGGATGTTGACGCCAGCTTCGAAGCAAGATATTTGGCTTCAAAACAAGATTTTGGCGCCAAAAAATCAAACAACAACGGCTTAGAAATACATAAGTCGGCTTCGAAGCATACTACATGTTCAAAGATGCTAGAATGCTTGAGGATCAGTCTAATTAAAAGGGTTTAAAGACCTGTTTGAGGGTTATTAATGAAAATAACGACCTTCGAAGCAAAAAATTTGGGATTCTTTAAGGAGAATTGCTATTCAAAACATCAAAACCAATCGTTGGTTTTAATAAAAGGAGATTATCTTTTAAACTAAATTAGCATAAATTGCTCTTCGAAGTAAAAGTGGTCAATTTAAAATTGATTAACTATATCAACCATGACCATATATTGGTTATAGTTAGTTTTGAAGGGTAAGATTGTTAAATTCGAAACACTAATTTTAGGTGATATCAGCCAGAATTGTCAACTCTACTCCATAAATTGGAAAAAGACATGATTGGTTCCTTTTAGTGTTTCATTTTGAGTCCATATTCGAAGAATGAGTTTGTTCAATTCGAAGCCCTAAATTGGCTCTTAAAGGTAAATGGAAACAAGGTCAAATAATGCCAAATGGAGGATTCTATTTATATTTGAAGACAAAGCAATCACATCAGATGATCCTATCTGGGTATGAATTCAAGCTCATAAAAGTAAGGAATAGAATAAATGACAAGATCATGAAATTTGATCCAACAGTGATCAATAAATTTCTGCTCTGTCTTTATTATATCTTCTATTTCTTCTAATGTTGGCTGCATAAGTTGGTGTGCTCTCACTTCATAGTAGAGCTCTTCAGCCTTTATTTCGAATGCTTCCTCTCTCAATCGTTGTTCCACTTCATCTAGGACCAAATCATCCCAATACACAGAATCTTTATTCTTGAAATCATCGAAGTCTTCGATGAAGTTCTCTGCTTCGTATTGGGCTTGAATTCGGAGAGACGAAAGTTGGTCCAAAGATTATGTAGTAACCTTGGAATTTCGATGCCAGTAGAGGAGCACTGGGAGTTATAGTCAAGGAACATATGAAGTTCTGCTTGGGCAATGGGGTTAAGTATATGACCCCTAGTCAAAATATCACAAGCCCATCGAAAGTTCTTGAAAGGGACGTCGTCCTCAAGAACATTGAAGGGCAAGTGAGAGAAAGCTGCAAGCAGAAGTTGAGCTTCTTTCCGCTCAGCTGGAGTAGGGATTGATGGAGGTTTGTAAGGTGGAATGACTTCGTTCATGGGGAGGGCAAGCCTCAGTTTTTCTATCCAGGAAAGAGTTGATGAAGAAGCGAGATGGTTACGCTTGTAAGATGAAGAAGAAGGAGCAGATGTTTCTGTTTCAGATGGTGAAGAAGAAGGTGTGGATGCTTCAATTATGGAAGATGGCACAGGACCGGAAGGAACAAAGGCATTAATATAGTCAAGCCAGTCAGAAGAGCAAATCTTCGCCTTCTTGGCTAAGAAGGATGGGTGGTACCCTTGAGCTTCTTCTGAACGTTGGGCAACACGCACTGTCTTGGTAGGCATGGAGGATGTGTACCATGCCACAAGAAGATTTTCCTCCAAACTACGTCGAAGGTCAATGGGTACGTAAGGGTAGACCACTGAACTTCGAGCATAAGGAGGAAACTCTAAAGGGTCAGTAAACTCTACAAAATGATGGTTGATTCGTTCCCTCAAATCATAAGTCTCAGGTGTTGACCAGCTTGTCCAGCCAGAACCCCCAGAAGACGAAGAAGTTATAGTTTCATCCCATGCAGAATTTTGTGAAGAAGAGTTTCCTAAGTCCATATTTGCAACTTGCCAAATCAAAGGTTTGAGAGCAGTTCGTTCAAGGTACAAAGGGAAGTCAGAGGAAGAACTCCTTGTATCTGTGTCTGTAACTTGTTGAATTGAAGGATTAGGGACAATGTGTTCGTAGTCCAAAGGTTGGTAATTTGCAAAGGCTTCCATGACCTGATTATAGAAAGGTGGGTAAAGGTGGCTAATGAATGCGTGGAGGTTATTTCGAGGGGAAGCAGCATTACTCAATGGCTCTTTGTGTGCTTGATCAATAGAAAGGGAAATTGATTTAGCCATAGTCTGTTCGAATGTAAGGTATTGGGATGTTCAACAAATTGAAAAGAGTTAATGCAAATTATCACCAAAGAGATGACGGTTGTGTTTCCAGAAGATAGACTCTATGCACGTTCCAAAAGCACGGGAAAAGCTGTGATCCACTAATATCACCAAGTATTGAGTATATTAGTGTGGGGGGTAATGTTGGCTACATATTTTGTAAAAGCCAATTACAGTTCGACACGTGGCAAAGCAAGGATAGTATGGAGAGACTACTCAAGTCTTCGATCCTGATCGTATACGTGGCAGTAAAAATTGGTTCTCACTTGATCTGAGTAGCACAGGATCAGTAAAGAGATACAAGATGATGTAGCTTCAACGGTTGCTCATATTCAAATTCAAATACAAGAAGGAAGTTCAACTGCAAGAAAAGGCGTAGTGGAACTACTTCTAAGACAGCATGATCAGCAATTATGGAGGAGCAGTTCGACGGTTTGAAGTGCAATTCGATGGTCATCCTTGAGGAGTATAAATAGCAAGGAAGTCCCCAGAAAAACCCCCAGACTCAGATCATACAAACCAGTTTTACTCTACATATTTTATTTTCCAGTTTTTTACATTTCCAGTCTTTACCTTTCTTGCACTTTAAATACCTGTTCTGCACTTCGATTCATAGGAGTAGTTTCAAGTAGATCGTCACTGTAAATCTCTTCGAGGCTGAATTTGGATTATTGTAAGTGTTCATTTTAATGAAATACTTCCATTGTTCTTCATATTAACTGTTATTTCTCTTAATTTCTCCTAAGTCAAGCCACCAGTAAAAGTCCTCTTTATTGAGGCTGAAAGAACTAAAACACAATCGTCTGATAATTGGTTGGTAATTATAATTTCTGTAAGGACTGATTGATCCTTGCTGGCACGCTCGCATTTACAAAAATATCCTTCGAACAGCCAAAAAGCCAACACATCTACACCAATAGGTTAGCTTTTAAACACAAAAATGGTTCAATTAGAAAATGAGCCAAAAAATAAGTTTGTAGGCTAACTGAATTAAATTATTTCATATACAAATATATTTTATTTATGTTATATAAGCAAACCCATTATGGCCTCTTTGAGACTTTGGTTTCAATTTTTTAGAAATTGAAATTTTTTTTTTTGGTATTTTTTTATTTTTAGTAAATATTTTTAAAATTTTAAGTATTTTTTTTTTACTTTTTTAGATACACCTTACTTAGATATATTTAAAAAGTAAAAAAAAAATTAAAAAAAATTTTAAAAATAATAAATTTTCATTTTTTATTATATTTTTGGTATTTAGTAAATTTTTTAAAGATTTTTTTCCATAAATATTATATTTTTTAAGTGTATTTATATTAGGTGTATCTAAAAATTTTAAAAATTTTGCTCAAAATATTAAAAAAAAGGGGGGGGGGGATTTTTTATAGTATAAAGGACATTTAATATTTTCATAATGTCTAAGGTCCCTTAACATCAATCCAGAGAAAACTTGATCCAGAAAAATTCTTATTCTCTCAAAAGAAAATTCTCTTTGGAGAAATTCTCTCCAAACATCTAGAGAAAATTTAGACATCCAAAGAAAATTCAGACATCCAGAGAAAATTCAGATAGTCCAGAGAAAATTCAGATAGTCCAGAGAAAATTCACACAGTTCAGGGAACTCTGCATCATCGTGCATTTTATATGTTCTCTTACAAATATCTTTTCATAGAGGGTTGCTATCAAATTTCTGTTTGCTAATCCTAGTGCTCCCTGCAGGTCAAGTCCAACAAGATGAGGTGGTTGATAGTAAGATCTTGCCATGCTATAGCATAGACAATAAAGAGAAAAGTCATTGGGCAAGTTTGAACAATAATTTCTTCAAGCACTACAAGTGATAAAACAGATTATTTTTAGTTTGTTTTGTTTTTTTAAATACACAAATTTTTTGTGTCTTAGAATTTTGCTTAGACTAGAGTTTTACAGTGATTAAAATACTTTTGATTGTCCTACTGATTGTAGAATCAGAAGTATTATGCAGCGTTCTAGATTTTGGGGGGAAAAAAAAAAGAGTAATGATCTAGAGAAAATTCACACATTCAGAGAAAATTCGCACAGTCCTAAGAAAATTCACACATCTAGAGAAAATTCACAGTCTAAAAAAAATTCACACATCCAAAGAAAATTTACACAGTCCACAGAAATTTCAATCTAATTTCAATCTAAGAGAGAGAGAGAGAGAGAAGTCACCTCGTCAAAGTCCTGAGAAATGACACCAGGAAATTCACTGCGCTTTCTCTCGAGTGTGTTGGGACTAGTTTATCAGAAGACATCAAACTTGACAAATAAAAAAAAAACAACTGGTCCATTAGAATATTCAATGGCTCATTTGCTTTGTTGGTAGAGTAACCCAACCAAAGTCTTAAGTTATGTATATGTAACCTGTTTGTTTGGACGGAAAGAAGGAAAAAAGAAAAGAATAGCAGGCTGGAATTTTACGGGCACAAAATGACTTACAAAACCTATACAACATTATAGCAATATGAAATCATCATACATTTTTTTTCACATTTATAACTAGGATGGCACGAAACATATGGGAAGAAGAAGAAGAATGATCACTGAGATCAATGAACGAATCACCAAAGGATCGATGAGCTCCCATGGAGTTAGAGAGAGAGAGAGAGAGAGAGGGGTTTTGGAAGTTGGCATGGAAGAGAATCAAATTTCTTTGTGATATATGAGATTAGGGTTGAGGGACTTTAAACATTACAAAATAATATTATAGACCTTATTCATTACTAAAAATAGAATAGGATCCTTAAACTAATTTTTTCTTAAAAAAATCAGTGAAAAAAAAAACACGAAAAATAAAAAATTTCATTTATCTGAAAAGTGAAACCAAACAAGCTGAATACAATTTTTTAATATATTTTTTGAATTTTATATCACTTAACATACACGTGTCATCTTGTGATAAGTCCAAAATCTAAGTTACGTAAATTAAGTAAATTTCTATATCCTTTTAATCATTGCCAATATTATTTCCTTAAATTTTGTAATTTTAAAACATGTAATATTATTACTATTTTAGGTTCAATGGTTATGGTATAAAATCTATATCTATATTTATACTTATATTGATACTATAATATGTTGTTGGGTCATTGAACTTAAAACTTCTAATCTAAATTTTTTATAATTTTAAATTAATAAAATATAAAAATACATGTGTCATAAAATCATTAATTATTTCACTTTAATTATAAATTATGGAAAAATGAGTAAAATACTCCTCTCCAACTTTGGGTAATAGGAGAGGTCCAATATGTTTTTTTTATTAGTTAAGGTCTTTTGATGAAATTTCTTTATGATCATATTAGAGAAATTTATTTCTATGTGAAAATTGAAATTTTTGTGTCAGAGCGAAATTTCTCTGTGTCAACTTTTCTATGTGAAAATGTTGAGGAACCCCAACTGCAATGAAAATATTGTATGTCATTTATCTTTTAAAATCTTAATATTATTGACCTTTTAATTTTTAGGATAATATATTTTAAATTCCGTAATTATCATTTTTTTAGATGATGTAATTATCACCTTTCAAATTCCTATATGTATGATTTTTTTTTTATTTTTTATAATATTGATATGGAAAATAAATCAAAATTTTAAATGATGACAACAATTGAACACTACTTCAAATCTTTAAATTAATAACAATGAAATACTTGTTTGTTTACCATAATAGTAAAAGATGGATCCATGCAATACATCATGACCTATCAAGTTAATATTCAAATTTTATTGTACACAGTTCCATTTATTTGGTTCAAAGTTTACATTAAAATTGTTTTATTATAAATTCTTCTATCATTTTTTTTTAAAAAAAAAACCAAGAAATATATTTAGTATAAAACTATTGACAAATCTAGCCGATATCTAATTTAAAAAGTTGAAAATATTTTAAATAGAAATTTCAAAATGGAATTTTATTCATTATTACGCCCCATCTCATTTGAAATTTGAAAATTTTGAATATTTAAAAAATAAAATATAAAATTTAGTAATACTATGGTGACCGTATTTGATAGTATCTAATGTGATACTTTAAAGACAATAAATACATGTGTCATGTGACGCTTATTGAATAATGTGAATAGTGTCATGTAATGTGTTATAATGTATCCTACTAAAATTTGATATTAAAATGTGATCACATAATATTACACATTTTAAAAATCTATATAAAAAATTATTTGAAATGTGAGTTATACATAATTTATTATGTATATAAATTTTAGGCAAATTACCAAACTATTCTTAAAATAAATCATAATGAATTTCATCATCTAATAGTAACCATAGTCGAATAGCCTATACAATCTAAATAGTTTGGTCCCCCACTCAAAAAAATCAAGACTAGACTTGAGTTTTTATCAATAAGTTAGGTATTTTCTTTTATTAGCATTTTTTTTTTTATTGATGAAAACCAATATACAAATGGCATGTTTGATTGGGTGGATTAGAGCGTGGGATTGGGATTATTAATCCGTGAACCCAATTATCCTATGTTTGTTTTAACATTTTGGTTTAGAATTATTAATCTAATGGATAATTAATCCAACGGATAATTAATCCAACAAATTTGTAGGATTATTAGTAATGGGGTAGGGGTAGGATTATTAATCCAATGGATATTAATCTAATTGGATAGTGAATATCACACTAATTTAATAGAATTATTAATACTTCACTATTAATCTTGTGAATCAAACATGACCAAAGAGTATTAAGACAAACATCAATAAAGGAATAGTAAGTGCACAAAACTTTTAAAGTAAAACAAAACAATCTTAACTACGTTGGCAGTGAAAAACAACTCATATTATCTACACAAATAAGTTAGGTTTTAAACACTAAAGTGGTTCAATAAGAAAATGAGCCAAAAAATAAGTTTGTGGGCTGACTCAATTAAATTATCTTATATACAAATATATTTCATTTATTTATTTAGTATATTAATTTTAATATTGGCATAAAATTCAAACAATGAGAATTGTTTTATTAGTTAGATCAAGAAAAGTTGTAGTGGGAGATAAGTTGATATTGGTAAATAGTTGAAGAGTTATTGGTGTAATTTATTCTTTTTAATATGAATTTTTAAAAAATATATATTAATTTTAAAATTAAGAAAACATTGGTTTTAATAGTGAAGTCAGACCACAAAAAAAAAAAAAAGGCTTTGGATTGGGCTAAATACTAGGTTGACCAATTCCAAGTTTGAACTTTAATTTTTATTTTTAATGGTTAATTTTATTGTAATTGAACTATTTGAGGGGAAAACTTGCAACTATGCTTAACAAGGGAAAGATTAATTTGAGGAGTGCTGGAGAGAAAGGGACTACTCCCTTTGTTCTCTTTTCTATTTTATTTTGTAAATTAATTTTAATGTTAACCATTTTTATTGAGTTTTACAAAAAAAGATAAAGGCTAAAAATTATTTGGCACATGTGATTTGTTATATAATCATATAAACTTTAATATAAGATGAATTACAATTACAAAATTTCAATGGCATAATTTATTTATGTTTTACAATAAGTACAATTTTCATAATTTATTTCTATTTTTTTGTCTTTATTTTTTTACTAATTATATTATCACACATATTTTGTTTTTAATACATAGAACACACCATTGATGATAAAATCAAAAAAAAATAAAAAATGCCTTAATTGTAATTGTCATGAAAATAATTAAAATTCATTTTATTTTAAATATCTTTTTCCACGGCATTTTAAAATATTTTTTAATTACTATTTAATATTAATATTATTTTTTAATTACTTGTGTAATACCGTGCATAACACATGTAACACTAGTATATATATATATATAATTGTTACATCCTCTTCAAGACAATGTTGTCAATTTGCAAAGCTCCAAGATCAGTTTCAGAACCGATGAACAATTACTAGTATATGTTTAACAAAAATTAAAATTATCATCTTCAGGCAGTGAAAGATTTGAGCTTGTGCAAGATCTTCTTAGTTTCTATGAAAATCTTAGGAAACAACAAAACAGTTTTGACCATCTTACAAAACCGTTGAAATATGATCTATTTATTTGTTTGGTTTCACTTTCATAATTTGTTATATATATATAGAGAAAAATTATACAATAGTCACCCATATATATAGAAGAAGAAAAAATATAAGATTCTAACGTAGCTCAAGACTATGCTTGAAACTTGGCTTTGTCTAGGAAAAGAAAATAATAAAAAATAAAATTACTTATATATTTTACATGTAACTGAAAAAAACATATATTTTTTGACAAATACATATATATTCATTTTATTTTTTTTCATTTTTCAATCCTTACCAAGAGAGAGAGAGAGAGAGAGAGAGAAACTTAGCATCTACATCATTTACTTTTACTATTTTTTATTTTCTTTTCCTTTTATAAATTCACCCATAAAACCAAGATCATCCAACAATACAGACTTTACTTATCTAGATTGGAAAAGCTCAAGCTTGACTATTATATCCTCCTGTGGGAGCTAAGTATTTTAGTCAAAGAATCAAAAAGTTACTGTAAGTTGTTATATCGGACAGGGGGTCCCTGCTGTCCCCCCCCCCCCTGCTGTTCCTGCTGTGCCGTAAAATGGCACAGTTTCTCCACTTTTTTTTTTTTTTGGTCACTATGTTTTTTTAAACTCTAAAATTAAAAAAAAAATTAAGAATTAAATCTAAACTCTAAATTCTAAACCCTAAAATAAAATAAATAAATTTTAAAAATTAAACCCTAAATCTTAAATCCTAAACCTTAAAATAAAATAAAAATAAATTTTAAGAATTAAACCCTAAACCCTAAAATAAAAATTTTAAAAAATTTAAAAATTAAACCTAAACCCTAAAATAAAAAATAAATTAAAAATTAAACCTAAACTCCAAACCCTAAACCCTAAAATAATAAATAAATATTTTTTAAGAATTAAATCCTAAATCCTAAACCCTAAAATAAGAAAAAAATAAATTTTAAGAATTAAATCCTAAATCCTAAAACCTAAAATAAAAAAAAATAAAAAAATTAAGAATTAAACCCTAAGCCCTAAAATAAAAATAAATAAATTTTGTTCCTAAACTTTAAAATAAAAAAATTAAATTCTAAACCCTAAATCCTAAAATAAAAAACATAAATTTTAATGAAAAAAAAAAAGAAGATGAAATGCGCTGCTTTTACGACACAAAGAAGAATACAAAGAGGGGGGCACAAAGAAGGACCCCGCTCCCTGTTATATCACTCTCTATTTTTTTACACATCTTTTCGTAAAAAATCAAAAAATTACTAAAATAACATGTTCTCAAATATCCCATTGATTTTGGGCATGTGTTCACAAGTGCTTTTGTGAGTCAATGTTGGTTTTGTAGAATTTGTAGGATAATTCACTACAAAAAAAATTAATGTTTTAGAGACCAAAATTTAGGGACAAAATTATTTTTTATGGATCAAATAATTTTATTGCGAAAAGTGTCGTCATTATATTTTTAGCAACAAAAATTGGATATTAGTGATAAATTATTATCCTTTTGGGACCAAATTTTTTTGTCTCAAAACATAAACCATTTTGAGACCAAATTATTTTGTCTCTAAAAATCTATTTATTAATGACATTTTCAAAATATTGTCGCTAAAAGCCTTGTTTTTAACTTTTCAGAACGACCTTTTAGAGACTGTCCGCATAATGATGAAAATTGGTCCCTAAATGTCTTTTGCAACAAAATTTTCACTTTTAGAGACCAAAACATTTGATCTCTAAAACTCTTATATGTTGTAGTGGATTTCTTCAAGATACAAAAATGGCAGAACAAACTTAAGTTGGATTGATCTATTTAATTAATCTTGTCTCTAGAATTTTCATTTTTTTAATTTTTATTTTTAAGTCTAGTCTTTGAAGACTTTGCTTTGTGGCAACTTTCATGGAAAAGAAAGGAAAATAGTAGAATAGTGGATTAGAATTTTCTGAGTGAATTCTTCCATGTAATTGTCCCTTTTTGTCTATGCATTGTATTGCTATGAAATTACAAAGAAGAGAAGAAGAAAAAATAATTAAGGTTTGGTAGCAAGAAAAATTAATGATTTTATAAAAAAAATAATTTATGGTTTGTATTTGATTATTTATCATATTTACACTACCTTTTTTTAAAATGTTTTTAGCATTTTAGATGATTGGTATGATAAAAAAAATATTTTATAAAAAAATAAATTTATTTAAGCAAAAAAACATTTTACCGCCGCCTCCACCCCACCACCAACACCGCTGCTCTCCTCCACTATCACTACCACCGCCTCCACCTTACTACCACTTCCACCTCCACCACCTAGAGCCTGCCTCCCCAAAACTGTACTTGCAACACAATCAAATATATGAAAATATTTTCTCATAAATTATTTTTTGAGAAAAGAAAATTATAAAATATTTTCTGCTGAAAGAAATGAGCGTTAAAAATGAATTTGGACCAAACTTTTTAAAAAAATAAAATTCCAAATATTTTTCCTTATTACCTAAAAACATTATTGATTATTTAAACCATTTTGAATCTATATTTTCTAGTTTCAAAACCTTTCAAGTCTCAAGATCAATCATAAATGTAACTCTCAATTTGGAAGTTGTTGATCCCTAGTATGAAAGCAATTCTGTGCTTACCTACCAAACGAGTGATGCTGGAGACCCCAGTGACTAGCCACCCCCAGCACCCCTCGTGCCACATGGCACATTGCCAGTGGCTGAAGTTCAAAAAAAAAATTTGTTTTCCAGCCAATCAGCGGTCCAAAGCATTTTCCCTTACGAAACAGAATAGTTTTTAGTTTTTGCATCAAACTGTCATGAACTTGATGCATGTTAAATCTTCACTCAAAATTTTATCTAGTTTGAGAAAACATTAACATTTAACTTTAAATCAAACCTAAAAGAATAATAATACAACTCAAGTATGCTTGGTTGTATTTTCCTTTTATATTTTTATTTTTATTTTTATTTTTATTTTTCAGAAAACATAAATCTAAAGTTTGTTGGTGAACTATTTATGGAATTTTTAGAAAACACGAAAAAGTTATTTTTTAATTTTTGAAAAATAATTTTGTACAAAAATAAAAACAATGTGAAAACAATAGTGTTTTTAAAAAAATTTATTTTTATTTCCGTAATACAGAAATTCAAAAAAAAATTTAAAAAATACCTACCACACATAAATGTGACAGTACATTTTATAAGTCTACTTATAGGGGGTAATCAAAATAATATATCAAATAAATTGAGAGGGTAATTTATATCTAAATTGGGCCGAGCTAAGGAGGAGACTTCCTTGGAAATTATGCCGCGTAATGGACCGAGGTAAGGATAGATTTACTTCGGTCCAAGAACTAAACGGATATGGGCCGCAGTAGAAAAGACTAGCAAGTGGGCCGCGATCCAAGTGTTAGTTCGGTCCAAGTGTGGAAGGGAATTCTTCAAGCGTTACCTTGGTTCAAATGTGATTATAAATTACCAACCGAAGTAGAAATAGTTATCTTGTCCATGGCAATCAGAGCCGAGGTAATAGCTTCTCTTGGTAGGCTTCGCTCTGGGTAGCGCGGTAGAAGCCTTGAAGATAGTCCGGTCCAAGAGAGCCTTGAAGTTAGTCCGGTCGTAGAAGGACTTGAAGTTAGTCCGGTCCCAGAAGTGCCTAATGTTATCTCGGTCCAGAAGAGTACGGTTAGTTCGGTCGCCAGATGGCCACACTCAGAGTTAGTCCGGTTTGCGGCATAGCGCGATTAGCTCGGTCGGACCTAGCTAGTTGTTAGTTCGGTTTAAGCAATACTATGGTTAGCACGGATTGAGCAGGAAGAGCCGAGGTAAGAGCAGCGATAGGAAGGACCAAACTAACGATAGTTCAGTCTACACTGCGGCTCAGCATAGCCATGCTTACCTCGGTCCTATGAGAATCCAGCCATGGTAAAACCATCTCACTTGGTTTAAGCAGTGGGGAGGGTGTTGGAGGACAAGCATTATCTTCCAAGAGTTTGAATCCTAGGAGGACTCTACGCTAGGAGGAGTAATCCTAGAAGGACTCTACACTTGGAGGAGTAAGAGTCCTACCAGGATTGTGCCACGCGAAACCTATATAAGCTCACCAATATCACCTTTGGAGAGGTAACACAATTTTACTCCCTGAATACACAGAGCTTTTGCCTATTTGTCTTGCTTACTGACTTAGGCATAGGAGAGGTTTCCGGCACACACCCGCCGGCTAGCTCACGTTGGTATTTTCAAGTGGTGGAACGACGTCGTACGGAGGAACGCAGACTTGATCAACAGGATTATACGAGGTGTATTTCTTTCCCGTACATAAATATAACCTTAATTGATGAATTAGTTGAGAAAAACGTTCCTAGCAAATAGACTTCACCTATAAAACCCCATTGACTTGGCCTCGTTTAAAATTTATTACAACTTGGGCAAAAAAATTAGAATTTAGTGAGTAGTTTAAATTGGAAAATAAATAAAATTATTAAATAGTACACGACTCTTATATGATATTTGCTGCTCTGACAAATGAGAAATCACAAAACACATCACTCTGGATAATTATCAAAACGCAGGTGCTAGCTAGTATATGTAAATTTAAAAAGAAAAGGTGAGAAAATGAAAACGCAAGTTCAAACAAAAAAATGACACCCTTGTTTTGAAACAAGCTAAATTGGTCCCCAAAAATATATATATATATACAAAAAGTTAATCCATTCTTTTTATATTTTGCTCATCTTCTTATAATAAAAAAATAACTAAAAAGTTAATTTTTAAACGAATCTTTGATGAATAATAATTCACGTAAAATGAAGAAGGGTCAATATACTTGAATGTACCATGTATTTTCGGAAATTAAAAAAAAAAAGATATGTGCACTGAAAATTTCGTTCATCAAAATCATTAATTTGCCACATTTGGTCATACCCATGCTTGCATTTACAAATACGAACAAGTATAAAGTGACGGGTAATTTCGATTATAATTATGTTGTTTATTTTTTCATGATGTTACCGAATTTTACAACCCATACCAACAACATTGGTTCACATGATATCAATTTACCTAGTAGGTACATCCAAGATATTGACTTTTTTTTCTTTTTCATTTCAATATCGGTCATTTATTATTTTTTCTTCATTTAAATTAACATTTTTTAACTTATGAGAGCATATATATATAAACAAATAAATAAATAAATAAATTCACACCACATATGATTATAAGAGTTTGTTTGGGAAGTATTTTTTTTAGTAATTTTTTAGCTTTTAGCTAAATATATGAGGGAAAAAAATTAAGTGTTTAAGAATAATTTTTTTACTTTTAACAAAGAGGTGCAAAATTTATTTTTAAAAAATGGAATGAATCTTTAACTTTTTCTATTGTCTTTTTGACTATTTTATTTTTTAATTTTTTAGTGATTTTAATTAGGCTTCGTTTGGAAAATTGATTTTTTAACTTTTCAATTATTTTATTCACAACTAAAAAGTTCGTTTGGATTAATTTTTTTTACTTTTTGACTTTTGTAAGAGAAAAAGTTAAATGATTATGATTTGAATATGACATTTTTTTTTATTAATTTTTTAGTATATTTTATCTTTTTTATAATTAATTTAGCTAAAAAATTAAAAAGCCCACATCCAAACGACACCTTAATTTAGTCACTTCCCAAATAAAGACTGTAAATATGAAAAAAATCAAAATTTCAAATATCAAGAGTACTGGGGATATATCATGGATAATATATAAATAAATAAGATTTAATTAACAAAGGTCTTAAGATTAATTAATAATAAAATTTATAAAATAAATTTAAAATTGACATGAATTCAACTTTAGACATTATTCAAACCTCACCAACTATTTTCCATGTCAAGACTTTGACGAGTAAGAATCCCCACGTTGCATGACAACCATGACCCCACATTCACCCAATTGTTAGATCATCCAACCGTCCAATGATAATAATCAACAGTCCAGATTGCTATTGCACCAACCCCCATTTCGGCCTCTCCAAGCACCCCCCCTCTGCCAACTCCCCTTATGCTCACCTACCAAGACTCAGTCTCCCTACCACAAATCATTTACAAATCAATTTTTTATACATAAAATCATAGTGATTTAGGCTTGTGTTGGCAACTAAGTTAGATGTAGTTTTTTTTTTTTTTTTGATTTTTTAACTTTTTCAAGTCATATTATTTCTTTATTTTTTTAAGTATTTTTTAAAAAAATATCAAAAAAATTGATTTTTTTTATTTTATTTTAAAAAACATGCAAAAAAAATAAAGAGATAATATGACTAAAAAAAGTCAAAAAATCAAAAAAACTGCTTTTAATCTCTTTGCCAAAGAGGCCTAACATGTCTTTAACAAAACAATTTATAAATAAAATTTTCATATATAGAATGATGTGATAGTATTTTTTTTTTTTTTTTTAACTTTGAAACATAATGATGATGAGTGTCTTGTCTTTTAAAAAAGGATAATTTTATATAGAATTCATTTTGTGATCAATTTATTTCTATTTAAAATACTCATTATTGTATTTTATAATTATAAATATGTTATTGTCATGAGTAATGTTAAAGATTTCAAAAATTTTATTAAAATTTTTACTACATGTCTCACATAAATGTGGAACTCACATAATGTAGGTCCCATGTGAGTCTCATATACATGTGAGACATTTGGTAGAACTTTTTAATAGAATTTTTGAGATTTCTAATTTTTTTTGTATTGTCATATCATTCTAGATATATTTTATATATTTAAATTTTATTTGTAAATCATTTTTTTAAAAAGAAAAATGTTATGCAGACAAATAAATAAAAAACTTGTATTGTGACTAAATTGTGAGCCTATCATTTCTAAGAGTAATGGTAGAAATCTCAAAAATTTTATCAAATACCTTAAATAGGTGTAGGACTCATATGGGACCCACATGATGTGAGTTCCACATTCGTATAAATATCGTATAAGATATTTGGTGAAAATTTTGATAAAACTTTTAGATCTCTAACATTTTTTCATTTCTAAACAAAGAATCCATTCAAATGATTGTTAATTACAAAAATGTTACTTTTATATTATTTTTGTGACAAATCCTATATGAATTTGTATAAAAATAACTTATCTAAATAAAATAAAATAAAATAATTACATCATTATGTATAAACCACATAACAACTACGCACTCACCACATCTATATAAACCACATGCCTCTCCTACCACAGCCTCAGGAAAGCTCAAGCCAACCCAGCATTTCCTCTCTCTCTCTCTCTCTCTCTAGAATTAGTTCTTGTTTGCTCCAAACAATACTTCCTTTCAATAATTCACTATAAACCCATTTTCCATTCCCCTTCTCTACCCAACCTCTTCTTAAGTATTTCATAAAAACCACCATGGAGAACAACAAACACCATCAAAACGGCGTCGCTTCACCCGGTTTCTGCCTGCAAGACCCCTTGAACTGGGGGGCGGCGGCAGAGTCACTGAAGGGCAGCCATTTGGACGAAGTGAAGCGGATGGTGGCGGAGTTCCGGAAGCCGGTGGTTCGGCTCGGCGGCGAGACCTTGACGATATCTCAGGTGGCGGCGATCGCCGCCCGTGGCGGTGATGTGACGGTGGAGCTTTCGGAGACGGCGAGGGAAGGAGTGAAGGCTAGCAGTGATTGGGTCATGGAGAGCATGAACAAAGGGACTGATAGTTATGGTGTTACTACTGGTTTTGGTGCTACTTCTCATAGGAGGACTAAACAAGGAGGTGCTCTTCAAAAGGAGCTTATTAGGTAACATAACTAACCTCTCTCAATTTGCAGTTATTTTACCGAATTATATACAACTCTCTCCAACTTGTCCATGCGGGACTTACAAAAAAAAATGAGACACACTTCATTGGACAAATTTCTCGGTGTTGCTACATGTACTAATAGTGTATCAACTGGTGTTATAATATCATTAATGATTCTATTTATTATACAAATTATAAATACTCAAAACTTTTAAAATTATGTCACATCATTAATTAGTACACTAGTGTGTACACTAATTAGTGCATAGGGCCGTGATTCATAACCCCAGTGAGGGTCGACTCCCAGTGATGTGGCGGCTCCCAATTCGCTGAAAAAAAAAAAAAAAAAAGTTTTTTTTTGGCTCAATCAGTGGGCTTCACGCACGACCCCCAGCACCCCTAGCTGACCCCTAGCTGAGGGTCTTAGGCATTTTCCTTAGTGCATATAGTATTATTCGATTTCTCTTGGTCCAAAATAATAAAAGGCACAATTTTTAATGAGTCAATATGACAAGAGATTCACTATTTTGAATCTATTGTTATTTATAATATTTGTAATTAATTTCTATATATAAATTTTTTCGCCTCAACTTATAACAGCAAAATATAATTAAATGTCATTTAAATGAATAATTAATTTTAAAATGATGTCTTAATACATTTATGTTATTCTATATATAAATTTTATATATCTTTTCTTTTAGTAAATGATTTGTGAAACTTTATTTTAAAATATATTGTTAAAATTTCAAAAATTCTAGTATTTTTTTTCCTTCAAGTTTTTGATACATAATTTTACACAAGTATGATATAAAGGTGGCATTTTTATAATTGAAACTTATCTTGATAATCACATTATCCTATAGTTCAATTTAAAAATTAAAAAAAAAAAACCTGGGTCTGTGATTTATCATATATTTTTTGGAGCACTTTTCAAAGCATTCTGACCATCAAATTTTATTTTTTGAACACACATGACTCAAATTGTCAAATAATATTAATTTTTGACATCTATGTTCTTAACAATGAATCTCCATTTCTTTACAAAATATTAAGTTGCATTATAAAAATAAAAAAATAAAAAAAATGCCAAGTACATGACTCCAAGATCACAGATTAGAACACTAACAAAAATATCAATAAAAGTCCAATAAAAATATATATATATATATATATAAATAAAAGTATTAACTAAGACATAAGATTCCTATGTGAGTTCGATGTGAAATCTACTTAATATTATGTTCAATTATATGTTTATTAATATTTTTGTTAATGTTCAAAGCAATTATTGGTGTAGCGAACTTATTAGGGTATATTATCGGTGTCCATTATTTATTTTTGTCACTTAATAAATTATTTTTTCTTTCAATTTTTTTTTTATATATATATTATAAATTCAATATCTAAACATAATCCTATTGAATTGGCTAACTTAATTGGTTTTCAAGCACACTTTTCAATTTTAGATTTGGGTTTACAACAATCTATTAAAAAACTATATTTCTTTTGCTTCAGAGAATCGGATGGGATGATGGTACACCATTCAAATTGGTTGGTAGCACCATGTTAATAATTAATAAATCATCAAAGCATATGCATTGAGATTTGGCCTTGATTTGAGTTCTTGGCACCTAGATAAAATTAATGAAGTCGTCTTATAGTTGTATCACTCAAGTTTCTCCAAATTTATCATATCTTTTGATTTTATGACAAATTTAGTTCTCTATGCTTACCTTATGTATGATTTATTTTTATTTTTTTAAATGTCAGGTTCTTAAATGCTGGAATATTTGGCAATGGAGTAGAGTCTGGCCACACGTTACCACATTCAGCAACAAGAGCCGCCATGCTCGTAAGGATCAACACCCTCCTCCAAGGCTACTCCGGCATTAGATTTGAAATTCTAGAAGCCATTACCAAATTTCTCAACAAGGACATCACTCCATGCCTCCCATTGCGCGGCACGATCACCGCCTCTGGTGACCTCGTCCCCTTATCTTACATCGCTGGGCTTCTGACCGGTCGTCCCAATTCCAAGGCAATCGGACCCACCGGAGAAACTCTCCGCCCTGACGAAGCCTTCCGCCTGGCCGGGGTCGAGGGAGGGTTTTTCGAGTTACAGCCAAAAGAAGGCCTTGCACTTGTCAATGGCACCGCTGTCGGTTCTGGTCTCGCTTCTATGGTTCTTTTTGAGGCTAACGTACTCGCTGTGTTGTCAGAAGTTTTGTCAGCGATTTTCGCTGAAGTCATGCAAGGAAAACCTGAGTTCACTGACCATTTGACACACAAATTGAAGCACCATCCAGGCCAAATTGAAGCTGCAGCCATTATGGAACACATTTTGGATGGTTCTTCTTATGTCAAGGCAGCCCAAAAACTACATGAAATGGACCCATTGCAAAAACCAAAACAGGACAGGTATGCCCTTAGAACATCACCACAATGGCTAGGACCACTTATTGAAGTAATCCGATCATCGACAAAGTCGATTGAAAGAGAGATCAACTCTGTCAATGACAACCCCTTAATCGATGTTTCGCGGAACAAGGCCTTACATGGTGGCAATTTCCAAGGTACCCCAATTGGAGTGTCCATGGACAATACCCGTTTGGCCGTAGCAGCGATAGGAAAGCTCATGTTTGCCCAATTTTCCGAGCTTGTCAATGACTTGTACAACAATGGGTTGCCATCGAATCTTACAGGAGGGCGCAATCCGAGCTTGGATTATGGTTTCAAGGGAGCAGAGATAGCCATGGCCTCGTATTGCTCAGAACTCCAGTTCCTTGCCAATCCTGTAACCAATCATGTCCAAAGCGCCGAGCAACATAACCAAGATGTGAACTCCTTAGGCCTAATCTCTTCAAGAAAAACCGCTGAAGCTATTGATATCTTGAAGCTCATGTCCTCTACATATCTAGTGGCACTATGTCAAGCCATAGATTTGAGGCATTTGGAGGAGAATTTGAGGAACACTGTCAAGAACAGTGTTAGCCAAGTCGCCAAACGCACTCTAACGATGGGTGTTAATGGGGAACTTCACCCTTCAAGATTTTGCGAAAAGGAATTGCTTCGAGTGGTGGATCGCGAACACGTGTTTGCATACATTGATGATCCCTGCAGCGCAACCTACCCCTTGATGCAAAAATTGAGACAAGTCCTTGTTGAGCACGCCTTGAAAAATGGCGACGCTGAGAAGAATGTGAGCACTTCGATCTTCCAAAAGATCAGAGCGTTTGAGGAGGAACTTATGGCATTGTTGCCTAAAGAGGTGGAGAGTGCACGAAGAGTGGTTGAGAGTGGGAATCCGGGAATTCCAAACCGGATTAAGGAGTGCCGGTCCTATCCACTATACAAGTTTGTGAGGGAGGAATTGGGAACTGGTTTTCTGACCGGAGAGAAGGCGTTGTCGCCTGGAGAGGAGTTTGACAAGGTCTTCACAGCAATGTGTGAGGGACAAGTGATTGATCCATTGTTGGATTGTCTCAAGAGTTGGAATGGTGCTCCTCTTCCAATCTGTTAAAGCAATGTACTACATTGGATTTTCTATTTTTATTTTTTGGTTTTTGTATCTTGTCTTAAATTTTATTTTATGATCACGTAGTTCAATTCAATGGGATTGTATTGATTATGATGTAAAACTCTGTTATGTCTATGTTTCTACCTTCATACAACAATCAATGGAATGTCAAAGTTGTTGGTGACTACATAGCTTCGTGTTTTCAATTTAAAATTTCAATTCACTGTGAAATGTTTGGGATTTTGAACTAGAAGTAGGGTTATGAGATCCATTTCAACATTATTGCCTTATGAAGGAATTACATGCATTTTTGTACAATATATAGTCATTTGAAAACCAATCTTTGAATTATTCTTGGAAATAATTTTTCATGGACTACATTATTTCATATAGCTTCATAGATCATTTAAAATACTTTGAACCCTAGTTTGCTTTCTTTGTGGGATCTAGCTTATGGTAAGTTGTTTGTTGGCACAATGGCACCCCATTCTTACTTCATCGTTCCACTTTTCTTTCTCAACTCTACCTAGGAATTGTTGTCAAGGGTATCTTCTCGGCATTGGATTTTTTTTTAAACCCCTTGTGTTAAATTTTCTTGTTGTTCAATGGGATTGTCTTTATTGTGAAGTGAATTTCTGTTATATCAATATTTGTCCCTTCTGTATCAATATTCGGATGTGAAACAAATATTGCTATCGGCATCTTACGAGTCACAAATATATTATGGTTTCTACCGCAAATCTACAATACTCACTAAATGATAATATTACCATTTATATTAAAAATTCCACTCACTACTTACATGATTGTGGGTCTAAGACGAATTTTATATAGATTTTTTAATAATTTTTTTAAGGCCTCTAACATTGTTCTAAAAATTATTGACCATCTTATTACTGTTACACTGTATTCATATCCTTATATCATTATGAATGCAATGATAATATAACCAAATCAAATTTGGTCTCCGTTGAATATAACCAAACCATCTCAATTGATTCTCTCTCAACTTATCTTCTATCGGTACTATTCATACTCATTCTCTCATATATTCATTCCTAATTATGTCTTATCTAGTCTTGCCACACATCTATGTTAGCATCCTCATCTCATCTTATCTACATGTTAGTTTTTAATTGCCTAACACTCCGCCCCATACAACATCGCTGATTTAATAACCGTTCTATAGAACTTACCTTTTAATCTAATGAGTATTCGTTTATCACACAATACTCCCGACATACTTCTTCACTTACACCATCTCGTCTTAATTCTAGGAGCCACATAATTTATTAAATGTAGTAATTGATCTCTCACCATGCCCCTAAAGCCAGTGTGCTCGTTCCAACATCTCTGTGCGATCTAGCTTATAGAGTTTGACTTCCATTCTTATTTTAATTGGGACTAAAAAAATAATAAAAAATAAAAATAAAGATCGAAAGTTTTAATTTTGAAACTCTAAAAAGAATTATAATGATGTAATAAAAAATGAAGTTTACATATAATGTGATGGGTGTGCTTATGGTTTTGTTTTTTGTTTTTTTTTCTCTTGTCACATCACTAGAGTTCTCTCCTTAGAATTTTTTATCATTATTAAAAAAATTAAATAAATTAATAAAATAAAATATCATATCTAAATAAATGTTTGACTTTTTTTTTAAAAAAGTCAAAAAAAATAAAAATAAAAATTATCAAATAAACTTTTTAATTTCAAATTAAAAAGATTTCAATTTTAAAAAGTTAATTAAATTTTTTTTATCAAACAACACTATTGTGTATATGAAAAAAAAATTAAATTTAAAAATTAAAATAATTTGTAAAAACTAAAGTTTTTAAGAGAAATTGAGAAGTAACAAATTAAATAATTTTTCTAAGATAACTTCAATTTTTAGTTAGAAAATAATTTGTTTTAATTATTTATTTTTATATTACTAGTAACATTGCCACTGTCACTGGTGAAGAATAATTTTTGTTGTCTCTCTCTAAAAGAGTATATATATTTCCTTTTGGTTCTCTCTCTCTCTCTCTCTCTCTCTCTCTCTTTCTGTTTTGTTTCAGCAAATCGTTCATGGGTTCGCAAATCATGAGACGCCTTCTACGAAGCCATGCGAGCGAGTTCTTCTCACCACAATCCGCTGCAAACCCTAGTTCTTCAGCTAGGGTTTTCTCATTCTTTGATCGGACCCTCTTCTCCTCCGCTGCTCCGACCCCCAATCTGATCCGAGCCACTCTCTTCCCCGGTGATGGAATTGGTCCCGAGATCGCCGAGTCTGTCAAAGAGGTCCTCTCTTTCTCTCTCGATCTCCCTAATATACACACATATATATGTTATACACCTATATGTTTGTGTTGTATTTGGCATTTTTAGAATATTGATTCGGTTTTTTTCGATTTGAATTTTTGGAATTTTGCTCTTTAATGTTGTTTATTTTCTGTCATTTTTTACTGGGTATTTTGTTTCTTTCCTAAATATTCAAAATTGGGCACTAAATTTGTATGATGCTGTTTTGCAATTTATGTGACAAATAGTAATCATTCTGTTTGCTCGCTGAGAAAACAGGGGAAAAGATGGGAAATTTATATATATATATATTTTGTTTGGTTCTCCTAATCAAATGTCAGAACCAATTAGAGTTGCTAGTTGAATCTTTTTTGTCATTTCACTCTGTTAAGGTTTATATGCAGTCAAATTAAAAAAATTCATATCCTTTTTATTACAACATCCATGTTAATTTAGATCTTCCCTATCCTAACATTTTCATTAAACTATTAACTTATCTTCATTTGGTTTCATTCGGTGCTATCATTTTATGATTGTATTTATTTCTAATTCTTTCTTTCTAATCTTATCACATATCCATATTAGCATCTTGATCTCAGCTACACTTGTTTTTCTAATTACCTAACATTTTGTCTTCCTTGGCTATATACCCATATCTAGGGAAATTGTGTACCATATGTCCTAGTTATGCCTTTTGAGGTCTTTAGTTATGACCTATTGTGGTTTTAGTTATGACTTAGTTATACACATTGTTGTGTTAGTTATAACCCACTATGATATTGGTTATGACATTATTTTGGTTATGATTCAGAAGATCTTTGGTTATGACTCATTTGTTTTTTAGTTACACTCAAAATGATCTAGTTATGACATTTGTCATAATGAACCCCACAAATGTCATAACTTGCATATGTTTGAGGGTGTGTACCATAGCATTACCCATATAGCTATTCTATATTATTTTTCTTTCAATTTAATTGGTATTTATCGATTGTATAACATTCCAAAAGTACTAACTTAGCTGTTCATTGTCCTTAACTATTATTACGGGATGCCCATTGGAGTATTAGTAGTGATACTTTGTTGATTATGTCTCTTAGCAGTGGCAAATGTAATCATTTACACTAATGCAGGTGTTCAAATCAGCTGAAGTGCCAATTGAATGGGAGGAACACTATGTTGCGCAGGAAATTGATCCTAGAACCCAAAGTTTTCTTACATGGGAAAGTTTAGAATCAGTACGGAAAAATAAGGTTGGCTTAAAAGGGCCAATGGCCACACCAATTGGAAAGGGTCATAGATCATTGAACCTTACTTTAAGGAAAGAGCTTAATTTGTATGCTAATGTTAGACCTTGCTACAGTCTCCCTGGCTACAAGACTCGCTATGATGATGTAGATCTCATCACCATCCGTGAAAACACAGAAGGAGAGTATAGTGGCCTTGAACATCAAGTAAGTTTATTCGACAATATTCAAATGCAGGCAGAAAAATATCCATCTCATGTTTGATTTTTTTTCCCCTTTCTGGTGTTAGGTGGTGAGGGGTGTGGTTGAAAGTTTGAAGATCATTACTCGTCAAGCAAGTCTGAGGGTGGCTGAATATGCCTTTCACTATGCTAAGGCCCATGGTAGAGAGAGAGTGTCTGCAATCCACAAAGCCAACATCATGCAGAAAACTGACGGTCTTTTTCTTAAGGTCCGATTGTTGGACATATTTGAACTGTTTGACAATACGATATTTTATGTATATGGCACCATATTGAGTTTGATTTGTTTTTGTGCAGTGTTGTCGCGAGGTTGCCGAGAAGTATCCTGACATAACATATGAGGAAGTTGTTATTGACAACTGCTGTATGATGGTATAAACAATTCCCTCATCATAATAGTTTGTGCTAACTAAATTACAATTCCCTATTGGTACAAGTATCTGCTGCACGCTTGTAAATTGCTATATTATCTTAAGCAAAATGATATCATTGGAAAGATATGCCATATTTTTTCCTTCTGAAAGCAACTCTATGCCAGTTAAATGGATTAAAATCTTCATACAAAAGTCTAAAATAAAAATGAAAAGTTTGAGAATGACAGTAACTAGTTTACCTTTCTTTATACAGCTTGTGAAAAATCCAGCTCTTTTTGACGTTCTAGTGATGCCTAATCTGTATGGTGACATTATCAGTGACCTTTGTGCTGGGTTGATTGGAGGCTTGGGCTTAACACCAAGGTGTCTTTCTTTTGTTATCTGTTACTGGTTAAGTAGTTATATACATTTGTGTTTTATACTTCTCAAAAGTACATACATGTGTACACATTCATCTTCAGTGTGCAATACAAATACATATCATCTGACTTCATTTGACCTCCTGTGCAGCTGCAATATTGGTGAGGGAGGCATTGCTCTTGCTGAGGCTGTGCATGGTTCTGCACCTGATATTGCTGGAAAGGTCAGTGATCACAGCTATATTATTTTATATGCCTTTTGCATTAGGTGATTTTCCGTTGTGTGTCATTATTGACAACTTCTATGGGTGATTGGGTTTGCTTTTTTATGGCTTTTAAAAAGGCTAATGTGTTTGGTAAGTTGCTAAAAAAAAAAATTAGTGAAAAAGTTGATGTGACATTTGAGTTTTTTATTTGATGACAAACAGCTTAATGCTTTTTGGCTTTTTTAGCTAGTCCCCAAACACCCTTCAGCTGATGCAAGTTGTTTCACTTGAAACTTCCCACTTCTCCAAGCTTTTTGTTAACTCATCTATGTTGAGTGCAGTTGTTAAGCTATTCCATATGACGATCTGACTTTAGGATAAGGATGAAAGTAATGGAATCATATTCCTTTTTTCTCAGGACCAAGTCTCCTTTATTGTTTAATTCGTCCTAGTGTGCCATAAAATCAGAATGGCCGGATTATATCAAAAAAAGTTTGAATGTACTACCACTATTGTTGTGATTAAATAATTCATTTACTAGTAAGGTGATACATTCATTTGGTTGGAGGGAAACGCTAGGAACATTGGTAAGTTCAGTCCTTGGGATCATCCGTTGGAGAGAACATGCTTTATTGCTTCTCTTTGGACATTTGAAGGTCTGTCAACTGTCATTATTGGTTTCTAGTCTCTCTTGAGAGAGGTATAGAGAAATCCTTCATATTCTTCGAAGCCTCCTTTTAGAGGTAGGCCAGAACTAAATTATATTTTCTTTTGTATAATAGTTGCAAATTGGGGGAATGATAAGAGATTACTTGGGAATGTGGTAGTTTCTTATGTGGTAGTTAGTTTCTTCTTTGAAACTGATAGGTAAGATGATAGTGCTGATTGATCCCTTAGGATGCCTCCAAGCTCACATTACTGAGATTGTTGACCATTGCTGCCCTTTTCAACATTTACTGATCCAAAAGAGTTTTCTTGGATGATTATAGAGGATTCTTCTATTATGTTTGAGTTGTTGCTCGTTTTTTGTTATGTTATTTTGGTATGTTGTTTTGAGGGACTCCTTGTCACTCTTTCATTAAACTTTTCTTTCTTTAGTGCTGTTTCATCTTATAGAAGTCAATTTTTTAGTTAGTGATTTTTGTTGTGGTTCAATCTTGTGTAGAATCTGGCAAACCCAACAGCTCTAATGTTGAGTGCTGTAACGATGCTTCGCCATCTGGAGCTGCATGATAAAGCTGATCGGATCCAGAGTGCTATCCTTGCCACAATTGCAGAAGGGAAGTACCGAACTGCTGACCTTGGTGGCTCTTCAACAACCACTGATTTTACAAAGGCAATTATTGATCATCTCTGAAGAATGCTTCTTCATATTTGATTCTGGCAAAGTACTCGACAACAAATTGCTCCTTTTTTGATATTCTTTTCAAAGCAGTGTTTTCATATACTCTATAGTAGTGATTTTACCTTGATTTTTTAGAAGTTAGCCAATTATATCTTGGCGTGAAGACGCTCACCAGAATTTGTCGATAGAATTAACCATGGCCTCACTGTTCTTTTGCAAAACATCTGAAAGTAGAGAGAGATAACAGAAGCACAACTGTATAAAGTACCTCTCGTGGTTCGTTCTTTTTATTATCTTCGCATGGATTGAATAAAAGCATCACAATTTTCTCTTATTCGTCCTCTTATCCGTCACGACTAGGGTATGACTCTTCGTTTACTGTGGTTTACCTCTTTAACTTTGATACAATCATCATTTTACTTTTCATTGAGATGTATTATATAAGTTTTGAATTCACAAAACCTGTTTTCAGCACATTTTCACAGGGATGGAGTTCCTACATTTTGCAGAGTTAGGGTTTACATATTAGTTTGCTTGAAAGGTTTTTTGGCACGATTGCATAAGACAAAGATGCAAAGTGGATGTTTGTGGCAAAGGGATCTTTTGCTTTAATGGTTATCTTACTTTTAATTGGCATGGTGCAAATAAATGAAATGATCTGTGTTTCTAAGAATTTGTAGGCATTTTTTCAAGCTTGTATTGGGAAATATTTGTTTCCTGGCTTTTGCATTGACAAAAATATAACACAGCCGCAATGTTTAGTTTCGAGTCTTCGGAGAATTTAAATACACCAGCAATTGCAAGGAATTTACCCAATCATTAGATACAATTTAACATTAAAATTAATCTGTGATCTGCATTAATGTTGCGAAAATTCATCCATTAGGTCATTAGGCCTAAGGCATGCATTAGACATTTTAAAAATTGGTTTCTTGCATAAGCTAGTTGATCCAAAAAGAGCATTCTAAAACAAGAACAGTCTAATTTTGATTCTATAAAAACGCCTGCGTATGGAAAGCAAAAGCAAAAGCAAAAGCAATACACCATAATTTGTGAGCAAAACATATATTGCAATACACTACGTAAAATCAGCAAAAAAATAAAATAAAAAACAAAAAAGACTGCATAATGTTTCCTATGCCCATGGCATTGGCAACACCATTTTGTTGTGTTTTTTTTTTTCTTTTTTTTGTAATGACTAATTAAAGATGATGCCTCCACCATAGTTCTATTTTCCTGTAGCACTAATGTAATTAAACTATTTTTGTACTTCCAAATGTCCCAAACACCTTGCCGTCTGTACGAAAACCATCCTAAAATATCACTCTTTAGCCTGACAAGTCGTCAGCAGAGAAGCAAAACTAACTCCGATGGCATCTTTAAGTTGAACTCAACTTAACCGGAGTTAAGGACTGGCTTCGAAGCTCTGAAGCAGGCAAGTTGATAATGCTGATGGGCAGCCTCGGGCCAGACAAAGAACCCCTGATAACAGGTAAGCTGGTATTGTTGCCAGTTACTTGAGTCGGTTGGCAAGACGCTACTGATGAATTACCGGGTGATTGCTGACTTGGCATCATCCCATTAGAAAGGTGCAGAAGGTAGGGCGGTGACACTTCTGGCGAAGGTCTGAAGCGTTGTAGGTGTGGGGCAGGGGCTCGAAATTCACAAGCAGCAGCAATGTTCCCCCTGCAATAGATCACAGAGTTGAAAGTGGGTCCACATGGACTAGGCAAGCGAACTGCTGAAGAATGGTCTGGTCGCATCACAGGTAGAGCAGTGGTTGACAGGCTTGCCAAAGATTGTTCAATTCTCGGGGCAGTCCTTGGGGTAGTTTGCTGAACTCCTGATGAATGGCTCACCTGCAAGCTTGCCAAAGATTGTTCAGTTCCCATGGCAGTTGTTGCAGTAGTTTGGTGACTTGCTGATGCATGACTTGCCATCTGCACTATCGGGGGGAAACAGGTGAAACCAGTGTTATCAGAAAACGCTAATACCCTAACAAATTAGGTTTTGGAACACACTCTCAAACATGAATTACTTTCGCAATCTCAAAAGTTTTTTTTAATATATTTCCTTAAATTTTCCTTAAAAGAGAAAAAAAAAAAAAATCAAATACAATGAAATAAATCTAAGGTGAATAAAGTTTTGATATGAAAAAAGGTTAAAAAAGGGTCATAATGCTCATCTAAATATGTTGCTACTGGAATAATTTGAGAAATAATAATAAATAAATAAATAACGCCAACATTTTATTGAATGTCCAAATGTTAAAAAAATACTTTAGATGAGAAGTACATAACGAAATTTTTAGTGGAAACTATACTTATTTTACCACAATTTAGAGCATGTGGCGTACCTTGTTCATGTTACCCTTAACATAGGGTGAAACAGTAATTGGCAAGGCTGATGAAGATTGTTCAGATCCTGTGGTAGTCGTTGCAGTGGTTTGCTGAATTTCTGATGCATGATTCATGGTCTGAACCTGTGGGGAAACAGGTGAACCAGTAATTGGCACTGTTTCCGAATATTGTTCAGCAGGTCCTGTGGTCATCCTTGCAGCAGTTTGCTGAACAGCCGGTGAATGGTCCACCAATTGCGCAGGTGGGATAGTAGGAGCACCAGTCATGGGAAGGTTAGTCGTAGATTGTTCCGGGCCCAGAGTAGTCCTTCCAGCAGTTTGATGAACTGATGAATGCGTCTCAACTTGAATTGGTGGGGACACAGGTGGACTGGTCATTGGCAGACTTGCTGACGATTGTTTGAGTCTTGACTTACTCCTTGAAGCAGTTTGCTGATGATATAGCTGAGATATTTCGTTCATGAATCCAGGTATAGTCACTGCAAGGACATATATTGAAAAGTAGTGGGTGTTAGAAAGGAAAGTTGGTTCTGTAGAGAGATTTAAGAGCTCATGCTCTAAACAATGCCCAACTATGAAAAATGTCATCATATTCTCCCTCAAATTGAGTCCACTGATCTGCCTAAATGACAAGCATATATGGAAATGCTCGTGCATCTTGTCTGGCTATCTCTAAATAAGCAGCTATTGAATCCTTGCCCAAGTAAAAATAGATAATAACAGACCAAATTCATGAACGTGTAATTTTTTTACATCTAAAAGTTCAGAATTTTGCCAATTTCCCAAAGTTCTCAGAATCGAAGTGTTTAAAACAAAAACAAAAAAATATGGAAGCTATCAACTATCTAAAGGATATGATTGAGCCATGTTTCTTAAACCTGTCTTCTAGAATTTCAACTAACTGCTTAATGTTTAATCTCACGGACAATCAAAATGTATAATCAGAAACAGAGTAATGATATTTGTCAAAATTTGGTCCTGTCTCAACGTCACCCAAAACAGAGGTACATTAACACATAGTCAAACATATCTGCTTCCAAAGAGTTAAATACCTTGTTGTGTTCCATGTGAACCAGCTGCTTTGGCGTCGTCATATTTTTCAGTCAAAGCCTTAGCCAATAACTTATTCGCATACACTTTGTTGTAATAGGTCTCAAGATCCTTTTTCTCTTGCACTAATGCTGTCTCAGAATCCCGAAGCAACATGTCATACCTCTTACGTACCGCATCTATCTCTTTTTCACACGCAGCTTTGAGCCACAATTTCTACAAGCAAAGTAGAATATTATTCAACAAAATGTGAAATGAGTGAAGTCTAATTAACACCCAATTGAAGATTGACAATAAAATATTAGGGGAAAAAAGGGGACGGGGGAATGAAAAAGAAAGTTATGCTAGACAAACTGTGTCTTCGTGCAACTTGATAGCTTGCTCCTTATCCTTCTGTATTCTTTCCATTTCCATTTGGAGCGAGTCTGAGCAATCAGACTGAGGCACCTCAGGAAGCACAGGGGAAGATTGTACCAGGTGATTGTTTCCAGCTTGAACTGCAGTCATGTATTGACTTGAGTTACCCGTTGAACCCTCTCTTGCTGGATGTATTGAAACTTGTGCCTGTTGATCACAGGCACAACTAATTATTAAATTGTCAATTTAAACTCCTAAAATCACGTATTTTTAATCTCTCTTATAATCAAGTAGTCTTTACTCTTTTTTTCTTTATTTTCCTTTTTGCTGTGAAAGAGTTGGACATTCAAAGTAATTTTACAAGCAGTTGCAACAACTGAAAAAGACGGATACATAATAAGATGACACATTGGTAAGTGAAAGAAAAAGAAACACCAATCACCATGGACAACACAAAAGATGTGTAGGCTTTTGATTGGACTTCAAAAGACCTTTTCACACAATTTCAGTGTATTATCCAACCTATCAGACTTTTGATTGGCATACTCATGTATTTTTCCTATGGCATAAAGATAATAAAAGATTATCAAAATTAATCAACAAAATTAAACAATCAAGAAAAAAGAGCTACATACCTGATGTGGGTGTTCTTCACTACCTTGGTCTGGGAAAATCTGCGGTTGCATTGTAGGTAAGCTAGTTCCAATCAACTCCAAAGTAGGTGCCTCTCTGGTGATGGGAATGACTGCTCTAAAACGCTGCCCGGCCTCTATGACAGTTTCTTCTAGGGCGGAGGCATTTGTTCCATCACTTCCTCTTGAGATACCGTGAGCCGCTGGAGGCACAGTTAAAGAATCACTTATGCAAATGGAATTATCGATTTTATCAGTCAGACATGGCAAGCGTTTATATTTCTTTCTGGCAGGGCGTCCTCCTGCTGGAAGAAAAAGGTTATTAAGCAAAAAAGTTGTAAAGGATTTAAAGAAATAATAATGAAGATGTGCGAACACACAAAATAGGGTGAATTACACTTTTTATCCTTATAATTTGACCTAAGTTTCACTTTGTTCCCTATTGTTTCAATTTCAACAATTTGATCCCTACACTTTAGTCCAGTTTCAATTTGTTCCTTCTGTCCAAATTACAATGTACACCTCGGGGAGATTGACATGTGTTACAAAATCATTCATTTTAACATCCAATTTGAACAGAAGAACCAAATTGAAATTGGACTTAAAGTGTAAGAATGACATTGTTCAAATTGAAACAATAGGGACCAAAATGAAATTTGGTTCAAACTGTAAGGGTGAAAAGTGTAATTTACCCCCCAAAAATAATAATAATAAATTTGGAAGTGCCAGCTAGGTTGCAGTCCTTGCCCCCATCATGTAGTTTCCTTTCCTTCTTCATTCTTGGTTTTGATGGCATAAGATCAACAGTGTCATTGACCACCGCCCTGTGTTTCCTTCGAGTAGTATCTTCTATAAACTCAGTTTCTTGTACTGGCAAGTAATTGACGTGTTGAATTCTTCTTCGAATCCTCGGTGACGAACCAGACAAAAATTTCCACCTAGGATGCCTTCCTTCAAGTAAATTTGTCCAAAAAACATGGGGTGATTCATTATGCAGCAATTGATGTATCACAGAAAAATTCTCCACCGATTGAGCTTCCACTTCTCCAGGTAATGAAAAATTTCCGCGATAAGTTCCTTCAGTCTGCTGTACTTCCAAAACGATTGAGTTATTAGGAATCCTGTTGTCACCATGGTCGGACAACAATCCTGACAACTCAGATACCACATCATTTATAAAAGTTTGTTCAGAAGTAATGTTTGATTGTGAAACTGATGTGTTACAACCATGGAAGTCACGAAGCTTGTTTAGTAGATGGGGAGCACCCCAAGTTAGCAGTGAGTGACAAGTACTCCGACTTAAATTCTGTATATTGCTATCAAGAGAGACACCATGTTTGGCAAGAATTAGTACTTTCTCTTCCAGGGTATAGGATGAATACAAACGGAATACTTTCAACTGCTCAAACTGTGACTCGATAGTGATCTTTCGTAGGGCTCTTAAATCATTCCGTGGATCACAATCAGTGTTGAATATTATAACGGTGTCCACAGACAACAGTTTAATGCTGCGAAGACAGGCACGACTTTCAATTAAAAACACAAATTTATTGCTTCCTTTACCGTTGAACAAGTCCAGGGCAGCTTGCTTCTTCGAAGGAATAATTTCTCCACCATCAATGCGTGCATAAGAATCTTTGCCAAACCTTTGATGGACAAAGTCATCCAAAATGTCTCCAATAGAAATCAGCCCAGAACTACCAATTAACTGTCAATGTCGCAAGAAGTTGTATCAACCCTCAAAGCAATTAAAATTAAAAAATAAAAGACTATAGAATTTAACCAGAACAGTATCACATTAGTTTTCATCTATACAAAATTACACCACTACAGTAAGGTTCACTGCAAAAACAGAGGGGGGAAGGGTCTCATGGAAATATATACCATGCAGAAGGTAAAGTAAGGTCCACTTTGGTTGACTGTTATTCAACTAAACTTTTGAAATTTAAGTGATCTAAATCTTCGACCATATCATCAATAACTTCTTTTCACCTTTCAACCCCTCTCTCTCTGTGTCTCCTCCCTTTTAACTTCTTTGTGCTGCCTAGACTGTTCGGTTGCCTGAGCTTTTTCAGACTTTTAGAAGCACCTAAACTAGGAAAATTTTCTATTTAAACCAAATTGTTTAGAGAACTCCACCGGGGTTGCTTAACAACTCCACCGGTCATAAGTCCGGATAGAGGAAGAGGGTTGTGTGGTAGGTAGCCGACAGCCAACACAAAAAAAAGCCGTTCAGATCTTTTATGACATGAAGTCTAATACTCTGAATCGATTAAATATTAGGTCGTTCCCCTTAAGTGACGCATTGCTCCTGCCTTCGGGTGTTTTGAAAAGTGAGCAAAAAGCGCCGCATCAACGCCTAGGTGTGGTGAAAAATGGACAAAGGTTTTCGAGTTTTACTAGATAAACGTGGATAAAGAAGTTAGTCCAAGATTATAGGTTTAGGATAGCCACTTAAAATATAAAAACTTTAACTGGCAAAACTATGGAATTGATAGATGTCATGATTAGGAGGAGAGTTAGTATAGCTTGTGTACAAGAAACTAAGTGAACGGGTGAGAAAGCTAGGGAAATAGAGGATACCGGCTTTAAGCTATATTATAGTGGCAAGGATAGACACAAGAATGGAGTAGGAATAATAGTTGCCAAGAGTCTTGTAGAAAACGTAGTTGCGGTCATTGGGAGAAGTGATAGGATTATGTTAGTTAAACTAGTTATTGGAGAGAATATAATATACGTTATTAGTGCATACGGCCCCCAAGTAGGATTAGATGATCAGACTAAGAGAATTTTTTGAGACCAAATGGATGAGGTATTACAAGAGATACCCATAAGAGAAAACCTAGTTATAGGTGGTGATTTCAATGGCCATGTAGGAGTAGATAAACTAGGGCATGAGAGGGTGCATGGTGGGAATGGTTTCGATGATAGAAATGAGGCTAGAGAGAGTACTTTAGATTTTACGTTGGCTTCTGACCTAGGGGTGGCCAATACTATGTATAAGAAGAGAGATAAGCATTTTATAACCTTCAAGAGTGGGTCAATTAACAGCCAAATAGATTACTTTCTAGTAAGAAAAGGAGACTGTCTAAAATGCAGTGACTGTAAGGTGATTCCTGGAGAGAGCTTGACATCTCAACATGGGATTTTGGTACTACATTTCTGCTTTAAAGGGCAACACTAAACTCGGAAAGATAGTGGACGTCGCAAGACTAGATGGTGGGACCTAAAAGGGGATAAACTAAACCCATTTAAGAATAGAATGGATAAAGAAGGTACTTAGGACTTGAAAGAGGATGCTAACACTATGTGGAACTCAATAACTAATTGTATGAGGAGAATCTTAAGGGAAGTTCTTGGAGAGTCGAAAGGAAAGGGACCCAACTTTAGAGAAACTTGGTGGTGGAGGGAAGAGGTCTAAACAATAATAAAGACGAAAAAAGAGAGCTTTAAAAAGTGACAAAATGATAGAACTGAGAAAAATCTTCAGCGCTACAGAATAGCTAATAAGGAGGTCAAAAAAGTAGTGAGGAAGACTGAGTTGAAAACCTATAATGACCTATACACTAGACTAGATAGTAAGGAGGGAGAGAAGAGGATATACAAGCTTGCTAAAATAAGACAGAGAAAAATAAGAAATTTTAATCATGTTAAATGCATCAAGGGTGAGGACTCTAAGGTGTTAATGGAAGAATGAAAAGATTAATGGAGGTGGAAGAACTATTTTGAAAAGTAGTTAAATGAGGAATATGGAGATAGGTCAAAAGGGGAGGAAATAGGCGGTAATAAGGAAAACCAGGACTATAAGTTCTATCGTAGGATTAGGGACTTTGAAGTGAAGTTTGCACTTAAGAAGATGAAATTGAATAAGACTTTAGGATCCAATGATATACCTATTGAAGCATGGAAATGTTTAGGTAAGAAAGGGGTTGTTTGGTTGACTAGATTATTTAGCAAGATTTTCTTGACTAGGAAAATACCATAATGGAGGAATAGTATTTAGTACCAATATATAAGAATAAAGAAAATGTCCAGAATTGTAATAGAGGAATCTGTAAGTTTCTGAAGAATTTCTGTATATTCAATTGTCTATCAAATATAAGAATACATTGGTTTATATATCACTCCAACCCTAGAACTGAAAAAGGAAACAAAAGCCCTAATATATACAGAATATAAACTACTATATATACATGAAACGTAATATTCTCACACTCCCGCTCAAACTCAAAGTGTTTTAGCAAAAAACACTGAAAGTTTGCCAAGAAGAAACTGAAACCGAGCAATGATGTGAGTCTTGGTAAAGAAGTCAGCAAGTTGCAAAGCCAAAGAAACGAAAGGAAGCGAGATAGAGCCAAACTACAGATGGTGACGGACAAAGTGACAATCAATCTCAATGTGCTTTATCTGCTCATGGAAGACAGTGTTATGGGCAATCTGAAAAGCACTACGGTTGTCACAGTAGAGGGAGGTCAAAAAAAACTGAGGGGCACCCAAATCAGATAAGAGACAACAAAGCCAAACAATCTCAGCAGTAGCATGAGCCATAGCACGGTACTCAGCTTCGGCAGTAGAGCGAGCAACAATAGTTTGTTTCTTGCTTTTCCAAGAGATCAAGGAATTGCCAAGAAACATACAGAAACCAGACGTGGACTTGCGATCAATAACATCATCCGCCCAATCAAAATCAGCATAGACCACCAAATCTGGAAAGGAAGTAGAGGACAAAAGTAAACCCTGAAAAATAGTACCTCGGAGATAGCGAAGAATCCGAACCAATGCAGCCCAATGTGTGGAGCGAGAAGCAGAAACAAATTGACTAACTACATGAACAGCATAAGCAAGATCAGAGCGAGTGACAGTCAAATAAACTAAACAACTCACAAGCTCGCGATAGAAAGTGGGATCATCTAGAGGGACACCATCAGTAGAGTTGAGCTTTACATTAAGCTCAATAGGTGTATCAGAAACCTTAATATCAGTAAGATCAACACGGTGAATAATCTCATTAGCATATTTGGCCTGAGACAGAAAATAGCCCTTTAAAGAAGAGGCAACCTCAATACTAAGAAAATATCACAATCGACCCAGATCCTTCACTTCAAAAGTGTGGAAGAGATGTTGCTTGACCTCAGAGATAGAAGAGTCAGAGCCATTGATGATCATATCATCCACATAGAGTAGGAGAGCAACAAAACCAGCTGAGATATGTCTCAGAAACAAAGCAGAGTCGGAAGCAGAAAGATGAAACCCAAACTCGGTAACAGTAGTCTGAAAGCAATCATACCAAGCACGAGGAGATTGTTTCAAACCATACAGAGCACGCCGAAGATGACAAACTTGCCCAAAGGAGTGGAGAAGGCCAGAGGGAGGACGCATATAAACCTCCTCAATGAGATGACCGTTAAGAAAAGCATTCTTAACATCCATCTAATAGAGAGGCCAATGTCAAATAACAGCAACAAAAATCAAGGTATGGACAGTAGTCATCTTGGCAACAGGGGCAAATGTCTCCTCATAATCAATACCATACTACTGTGAGAAACCCTTAGCAACCAAGCGAGCTTTGTATCACTCAAGAAAACCATCAGAATGAATCTTGACTTTATAGACCCATTTGCAACCAATCAGATTCTTGCCAGCAGACAAAGGAACCAACTCCCAAGTGTTAGTCTTCTGCAAGGCAAACAACTCATCCTTCATGGCTTGAACCCAATTAGGATCCTGATAGGCCTCCGTATAAGACTAAGGTTCTGAAAAAGAATGAATAACAAACAAAAAAGTAAAAAACATGTATTAGACCAACCCAACCTGTTTGGAGCATGACACTCACGAGTAGGATATCGGTGTGTAGCACGATCAGAGTCGTCAGAAGCAGAAGGAACAGCAACAGGAGTAGAGACAACTGGTGGTGGGAGAGCCTTACAACGAAAATAGACCAACAATGGAGGGGAAGAAGAAGTCGAAAGAGGAGAAGGAGCCATAGGCGACGCAGACGGAGAGATAGGAATGACCTTAGGAGGATCAGTGGAGGGCTACTCAATAGGAGGGGTAGAAGGGGAGAAGATGGAATGAGCTCAAGAGGAACAGTGGAGATGTACTCATCAAACGGGACCTTAAAAGGAAACGAATCAATATGAACCAAATCCTCTTTGAAAACTGGGGCGGTGAGAGGAGGAAGCTGAAAGTAAGGTAGACGTTTGAGAAAAGAAGCATGACGGTAGACATAAAGACGACGGGAGACAGGGTCGTAACACCGATAGCCTTTCTGAGTAGGACTATAACCCAAAAAGACACAAAGGGCAGACCGGACACTAAGTTTGGTTGTAGGTATGCGGTTAAGAAGAAAAGCAGTAGTAAGAACTACCTCCCTCCAAAACAGAGCCGAAATTGAGGTAGAGAGAAGAAGAGACCTAGCTATCTCAAGGAGATGACGGTGTTTACGCTTAGCTCAACCATTTTGGGCAGGTGTATCTGTACATGAAGTTTAGTGAATGGTACCCAAATTGGCCAAATACTCACAGAACTCATTTTTAAAATATTCCTCATCCAAGTTAAACCGTAACACTTTAATTGTAGACCCAAACTAAGTAGTGATCATAGACTGGAAAGTACGATATTTTTGGTAGAAGTCAGACTTATGAGTCATAAGATAAACCCAAGTATAACGGGTGCAGTCATCAACAAATGACACATAGTATGCAGAACCCTCTTTGGTGAGAACAAAAGAAGGGCCCCAAACATCAGTATGAACTAAAGAAAATGGTGTATCAGATATAAAAGTACTTTTATGAAAAGGTAAGGCTGTCATTTTGGCAAGTTTACACCCCCGACATTCAGTAAGTTCACTAGGAGAAACTTTACCCAATATACCAGACTGAGCTAAAGACTGTAAGCGATCAGCAAACAAATGCCCTAATCTAGAATGCCACAAGTAGAAAGGACTAGATAGAGAATCTAACTGAAAAGAGGAAAAGGCAGTCAGAGAGGTTGCCATAAGCAGATGCAAGCTCTCCACCACATAGAGGTCTCCAACTCTACGGCCGATCCCAATCTGCTACTTAAACATTCGATCTTGCACAGAACAAATAGAAGAAGAAAAGATAACATCAAAACTGGATACATCAAGCTGACTAATAATAAACTGACAGATAACTGAGGAACATAAAAGACAGATGGAATAGAAATAGTAGGCATAGCAGACGGTAAGACAGACCCAATAGATATAACAGACATACCAGACCCATTAGCAGCATTAACAGTAATAGGAAAGGGAGGGGGAGTACAATTTTGAAGTAAGGAGAGATAAGGAGTCATATGATAAGAGGCACCAGAGTTAAAAATCCAGACACACGAAAAAATACCTGAAAAAGACCCAAGCATACCTGAATGAAGAAAGGAAACAATAGAGGCAGACAAAGATGGCTGGGAGGTAGACAATATATGTTGAAACTGACTAATCTGAATAGTCAAGGAAGCCAAGTCAGGGTCAGGAGTTGGAACAGATGCAGTAGAACCGGTGGGAGGCCGAACGATACTCACAGGAAGAGCGCAGAACTTGATCGGAAACTGTTGAAAAGACGAGGCAGACTCAGGCAAATTAGACAAACATCCCTTCTTGGGACAATGATACTTCCAATGACCCCTTTAATGGCAAAAGGCACACTCATCAGAAGGCAAAGACATTGTAATAACCAGAAAGCTAAGGGATTCAAGTGGAATAAACCCTAAATAGCCAAACAGGGGTCCAAGTGTAATAGAAATAATGGGTCAAACAGTAATAAGGAGAGACCTGAGGTTTGAGACTATAATAAACCAAGAGCAATATCAGACTCAAGTATGACCCAAGCAAAACCACAGCGAGAGAGAAAACCAGAGTCGAAGTCGACAATAGGCTCGAGCAGCCGACACAGAGCAAAAGTCGAAGTCAAAGCTGATCGAGAAGAACAAGGGCAGACACCTCTTCAATCTCGTGAACCAGAGGGAGAGACAGAGAAATCACACTTGCAAGTCTGAGAGAGGGAGGTCACGACCAAGCGAATCCAAAAAGTAAAAGAAAATTAGGTCGCGATTTTGGTGAGAACAGAGGCTGATCATGGCGAGAAAAAACGCTGATCACGAAGCTGGTACTCTCGTGACTTCGGAGAACAGAGATGTCGAACAGAGGAGATAGGTTATTCGAATCACAAACCACGCTCAGGTTTCGAACCGAGAAACGACAACCAACAAGACTAGGGTTTCACACACGGCTCTGATACCATGTAAGTTTTTGAAGAATTTCTGTATATTCAATTGTCTATCAAATATAAGAATACATTGGTTTATATATCACTCTAACCCTAGAACTAAAAAAGGAAACAAAAGCTCTAATATATACAGAATATATAAACTATCATATATACATGAAACGTAATATTCTCACAGAATCAAGTTAATATGTCACACAATGAAAGTGTGGGAGAGAGTGATGGAACGTCGATTGCGAGATATAACAGAGGTATCAGAGAATCAATTTAGGTTTATGCCTGGTAGGTCAACAATGGAAACAGTCTATCTTTTGAGGAGAGTAATAGAAAAGTATAGAGAAAATAAAAGAGACATTCATATGATTTTTATCGATCTTGAGAAAACATATGATAGAGTGCCTCGGGATATAATCTAGTGGGCATTGGAGAAGAAAAGGGTGACAAAATGTTACATTGATGTGATTAGGGATATGTATGAAGGTGTAGTGACCACTATTAGATCGCCTACTGGAGAAACAAGTGAATTTCCAATTTCTGTAACGTTACACCAAAGATCAACATTAAGTCCTTATCTTTTCGCTTTAGTTATGGATGAGTTGACGACCAATATTCAGGATGATATGCCATGGTGTATGCTCTTTGCATATGATATCGTTTAGTGGATGAGACTAAAGAATGAGTTAACACTAAGTTGAAAATTTGGAGAAAAGCACTTCAATCTAAAAGATTTCGGATAAGCAAAACTAAAACAGAGTATATGGAGTGTAATTTTAGTAACAGTCACAATGGAAGCAGAGGAGAAGTGAAGATTGAGAACCAAAAACTATCTAAGAGTGAACATTTTCGTTATTAGGATCGATAATCACAATGACTAGGGAGATTGAAGCAGACGTGGTCCACAGAATTAAGGCGAGTTGGCTTAAATAGAAGAGTGCGTCTGGAATACTGTGCGATAAATGAGTACCCATTAGACTAAAAGGGAAGTTCTATATAACGGCTATTAGACCAGCGATGTTGTATGGGACGGAATGTTTGGCAACTAAGAAACAACATTTAAATAAGATGAGTGTTACTAAGAAGAGGATGCTAAGGTGAATGTGTGGCAAGGCTAGAAAAGACAGAGTTAAGAATTAGTGTATTCGAGAATGGGTAAGAGTAGTACCGATAGAATATAAGTTGAGAGATAATAGATTGAGATGGTTTGGTCATATGCAACGGAGACCAACAAAAGCAGTAATGAAGAAATATGATATAGTGACGGTAGATGGTAGTATTAGGAGAAGGGATAGACCTAGATTAACTTGGATTAGTATAGTAAATAAAGATATGAATCTCCTTAATTTGACTAACGAAATGGCCTTGGATAGAGTTGAGCGGAGAAAAAGGATTCATGCAGCCGACCCTATTTGATGGGACTTAAGGCTTCGCTTGGTTTGGTTTGGTTTGGTTACCAAATTGCTTAGATGGGAGTTCCATCAAAAATCAAAAAAAAACAAAAACTTAACAACCAAATGCGGCCCCACTAAAATGCTAAAATTTATGTCATAAAATGTATGTAGCTAAGATGAGCATGCTAGGATGGATATATGGCAAAACTATAAAAGATTGAATTAGAAATGAATATATTCGAGAAATGATAGGTGTTACACAAATTGAAGATAAATTGAGAGAGAACAAGCTAAGATGTTTTGATCATGTACAATAAGTACCTATGATGCAACAATAAGGAAGAGTGATATCACCATTAAAAAAATGTTAAGGGGGAAGAAAACCTAAAGTAACATGGGATGCAGTAGCAAAATATATATATAAAAGAAAAAGAAAAAAAAAAAAAAAGAACATGAATTTATTTAATTTAACTGAGCATATAGCCATTGATATAATAGAATGGCGAAGAAGTATTCAAGTAGCCTACCCCACTTGAGTGAAACACAAGGCTTGGGCCTATTTTGAGAACATCAAGTTTTAGCCAAAAAACCACTACAAAAAAATCAACTCTTCTCTTTACTTTTGTAAAAAGCCAAAAAGTAATTAAAAAAGCCAATTTCCAAAATAACCTTTATTTTGGTTTCGTAAAAACCAATTGAGACAGAATTGCAATTCCCTGCCATAGGAATATCTTTGGGGTGATAAGTAGACACAACATTAAATGAAAAAAGCTAATAAGTACTTCAGATAGTAAGCAGATAATTCAAAAAAAAGTTGATATATTTTTTATGCAAAGTCACAGTACGAAAATTGTCAATTATATACCACTCATTGATAGTTCATAAATTGTAGAGAATAGTTATCCACTATATTAGTTTAATTCAGACCTCTTCAAAACTTCAAAGAATATCCTATAATGTCAATAATCAGCCAAAAAAAGGTGCTACCCCCATAAGAAATCATGCAGGAAAGCATTACTAGGTAATGTTCTAAACTAAAAGTATTTGTTTTTTTCATTTAATAAATGAATCATGGAGGATACTATCCAATGAAGCACGGACACGGACATGCGACACGACACGGACACAGAGACATACAAATTTTCAAAAAACGGGGGACACGACACACTGGGGACACGTTCAATATATATAATTAACTTTATTTATTATATTTCATAAAATTATATAAAAAATTCATTAAAAGGTAATAAAAAATACAAATAATAAACACATATTAATAAAATTACCAAAACTAATCAAAAAAAATTATATACTTAATAATACAAACACAGAGGGAAAAAAGAAAATATAAAATAAAATTAGAAAAAAAAAATTAGAAGAGAGAGAGAGAGTGATTGACCAGTGACCGTATAAAAGAAAAAATAAAATAAAAGTTGAACTCAAAGGAGAAGAGAGACAGAGAGTGACTGCGAGAGAGAGAGAGAGACAGAGAGCGACTAAGACAGAGAGAGACGATCGGAGAAGAAGAAGAAGAAGATCGAAGAACGAAGAAAAAGGTCATGAAAGAAGAGCAGCAAAGGTGTATGCCGACGAGCAACAGGCGATCAGGTCTTCTCTCTTTCTCTTCTATTCTTCTATTCTCTCATGTTCTCTCTTTCTCTTCTGTTTGATTTAGGGCAGATATTGTTCTATTTTTATTTTTTTACAAATCGACCCACAAAAGTTTCATAAATGATGAAATTGACCCTGAACGTGTCCCGAAAGTGTCCGAACGTGTCTGGAACGTGTCTGGTTGCAAAGAAAATTTTTAAAAAAAATTGGGAGACTGTTGCGTGTCAAACACATGTCCACCGCATGTCCGACGCGTGTCCATGTCTGACACATGACCGACACTGGTACGGAGCACTCAGAGAGGTGTCCGTGCTTCATAGATACTGTCCCTTGATGATGTAATAAGAGCCTATGAAGCACGAACACCTATCCAGTGGTCATGTACAAGTGTCCAACATGTGTCGGACACGGACGCATGCCGGACATGCTCCGAACATGCTAAAAAGAGTCGGACACATTGGGACTATATTTTGAACTTGTTTCGCTCGTATTTTCTTTAAATGAAGTTTGAAAATATCATGGATTTGATTAGTTCTGATTGGGAGCCGAGTTTACTTTTGATTTGATTTATACATGTTTGGTGGTTGGTTGTTTTTTTTATTTTTTTAGTTGTGCATGTATAGGTTTGATAGTAAGAAAAAACAAACAAAATGTCATTTTTTTTCTTTTGGAAAGTGTGAAAGAGAGAATGAAGGTTTTAAATGATGTTTAAAAATGAAAAGAAACGATGTAGTATGTGTGATGGAAATGAGGGAGTAGTGGTTAGTTAGTGGTTTAAGGTTGAGGATTAATTAAAAAAGATGAAAGAAGTTGTTATTGTTGAGGATCATGTTGAGATCTTCTAACTATATGTTTTAATTAATGTGTTGTGTAACATTTTTTTTGCATACTAATGAGAGTATTGGATATCCATTTTCTGGATTTGTGGTATGAGAGTTGTTTTCATGTTTATCCTCAAAAATAAATTTAAGTTATTTGGTTGGGACACTTGGGACACGCCACGGACATGTTGGGGACACACTAGAACTATTTTTTTCAAAAAAATTAAAATTTTTATTTTTATTTTTTCCTAAAATAGCATATCTAAGGTTGATATATTTGATAAAATTAAATATTTAAAAATATAACATATAATAAATATATAAAATTATACGTTTTGCACGTCCCCAACATGTCATGTAGTGCATTTTTTTGAAAATTTACATGTCCGCGTGTCCGTGTCATATGCATGCTTCTTAGATAAGAGCTATAAAATGGTATTAGAGTTGAAGCGATATTCCACGGAACATAGAAAACAAATAGCATGCTTAATATATTGTAGCTTTGTACAATCAAGAAAGCTTTTCAAGTATCAAAGTGAAATTAATGATTTGGTTACCTGAAAAAGAATGAGCACCCTTAAACCTCGTTCTTTAATCTGTAAAAGGAGCTTGTCAAGAAGTTGTAATTTCCCACTCACTTCTATGTCAACATTTAAATGCTCAACCCCAGGGAAATCTCTTGTAACAGATTTTCGCAAAGAACAATCCACATCCACAAGATAGGGGTGGTCACAGCACTGTGAACAAACCATGTACACAGAAGTCAAACAGACATTGATAAATTTTAAGCCATTTCATTGGAAAAAATCAACATTAACTAACAAATTTTCTTAGCAATTTGTAAAAAGCCAAACCTTTCTTGTCAAAACTAGAATTTCACGAAGGGAATGAACTGAATCATTCTTTAAACATGAGCATAGCAACATCGAATTTGAAAGCAATGCAGCACAATACTGCTCAAGTTGTACATTTGAAAGCTGAATGGGAACCCAATATTCTACAAAACTAGTAGCACAAAGATTGCACTCAAATGCAACAAAGCGTGCCAAACTTTCTTTCAATTTATAGATATCATAGTTGGGGTCATTCTCAAAAGCATTTTCTTTTACCCCATCAAGTTCTGAATCAAGGAAGGCAAGCAGATTATGGTAATCAGCCCTTCTATCCTGAAAAGGCCAACAGAAAATGAATCAGGTTGAGGTAACAGAGGATCAAAATTTAATATCTGGAAAATTGTACCTTTATTTGACCACTGAGAAGAAGTAGCCTCAAATCAGCAGTTACTGCCTTCAGTTTTTTTAGAAGCACAGACATTCTGGGGCGTTGGCCCTCATCTACAATGATTGCCCCCCATTTTAGGCCTTCTAGCATACTTAAATCCTGCATAAGAAAATTAATAAAAAGGAGATAGTGCATAACAAGTGCAGATTCCCTATAAATCTACTTGTCATTTTTGGCAGAGGAAGTTCCATAACAGAATGAAGCCACATTACTTGCTCCAATTTAAACACAATAATTTATTTATTTTTCTTTTTGATTAGTTTGACAAGAGCATTTATTGCAACAAAGCATCTCCAGTGGTCTGCCAAAACAGCTGTTATTGCCAAAATTAGGCAAGAATGAACAAAAACAGCTCTCCAATGGGCTGCTATCACTCTTGCCAAATTTTGGCAATGCCATTTCCTGTGCAAAATTTGGCAGAAGGTTCCAAAGTTTCCCACCAACAAATAGAATCAAGTAGAATTAAAACAAACTTTAACAAAAAAAATTTATCAAAACAAAATTTTGAAGAACAAAAATTAACCCCAAAATCAATACAAAGAAATAAAAAATATATATATACTTGAGAACTCAGTAAAGTTGATCGTTGTAGATGGTGATGATCGTCGTTCCCCTCTAACATCATTCTTCTCAGATCTTGACGTTGAGCTCTAATCTCGTTAGATCTTGACAAATCTTGATGTCCCCCTCAAATCCCGTTGTTTCCCTCGTATCGTCATGTCATCATTCTCGAATCGTCAATTTATCGACAAAACTGGTAATCCTAACCATGAACAACAGTGATGATTGGAGATTAAAGGACACACGACAACGATTAAAGATTGAAGATCGTCATCGTAAATGACGGACAGAGAAAGAAGGGATCACCGTGGATGGCGGTTGTCGATGGTTTCAAGATCTCGTCGTTTACTTTTCTTCTTGTTGGGTCGTCACCGGCTGAGAGAGAGAGAGAGAGAGAGGAAGGGGGCCTGGGATGAGAGTTCTCAAGGGAGAGAACGGCAAATTGAGTTAAGATGTGTGATTATAGAAGGATCTAAAGAGTAAGATTTGAGAATCCAGTAGCCTTAAATTATTATGGAGCATTGATTAGGAATCCAATGCTATAAATTGGGACACGAGGATCCAAAGGCTACAAATCCCAGTGTTATTAAACGCGTGCCTAGTGTCACGGCCTTAGACTTCGCAAGCCTACCGTGCGGCCTTAGATGCTTTTCAACCCTCTTAGTTGCACCTAAGTCAGCCTTACCCACTCAACCACACTAACACACACACAGTTTAGGTGGAAGAATGCCTTCACTATACAAGTTAACTTTACAAGTATAGTCGTGTACAAAGCTTTACAAGGCTCTCACACTCACACTCACACTCACAAGTGCTTCACTCTTAGAGCTCTCTTGGATCTCCAGGTCTCTAGGTGCCTAGCAAATGAGACCCTCACCCTTATATAGCCATCCCCCTCCTCAATGGACGGCTAGGATCATTTTGATCCAAGGGCTACAAACTCTCATCTAGAACTCTCCATAAAACTATCTAGGACAACTACCCTATCTACTACAATCTAAAACTCTCTTACACTAGTGTAGTACATGGTAGGCTTCTCCAGGATAATCTAGGATGTTCCAGACCCATCCAGACTCTTCTGGACACTTCAAGGCTCTTCCACATTCCGGAATCTTCTAGGCCACTCTGGACCCTTCCACCACGTTCTAGAGTCTTCCAGCATACTCTAGTCCGTTCTCAAGCCTTCCGGAACCTTCCAGCGCATTTGGCACACCTCAAATGCTGCCCTTCGTGTCACATGAGTTGTCGGGGCATGACACTAGGCATGCACCTGCCATGCGCCTAGGACTAAGGCTCACCAAGATGCAGTCAATGCGCTTTGGAACATCTCAAGCCAAGCGATATAAAAATCCCCATAAAGGCGCATGAAGCATGCACTTTAAGGCTTAACCTCAAGGCGCATAACTTGTGTGTTTTTGTTTCTTTTAACATGTTTGTTTATTATAATTACAACCTTTGATTTCACTTAATCTCATTGTTTTTTTGTTTACATGCGGCTACAAGGGATTAAACCCTTAAACATACATTGCAACCCACACTTTTTAAGCCCTAATTATACAAAGGTGTTGGTTGGATAGAGTTTTCTCTTCGACCAAACTAATAGTTGTCTTTATTCTTCTTTTTCATCTCCTCAACTCCTTCTCTATGCTTATCTTATTCGATACCTCGATTTCATTATTATTTTTAAATGTTTATGAGTCAGATATTTGTGTTTATGCGAACTTTAAATTATTTTTCTATAATAAAATATTGTTGTTTGTTGATATTTATGGTTTAAAAAATTTAATATTTCATTTTGCTTATGTTGAATCATGAATTATTTGCTTTTATTAAATTATCTATCTGTCGTCACCATGAGCCTTGCTTCGATGAAGCCCGCACCTCGCCTTGTACTTTGCACCTAGGCCCTAGGAAACCTTAGCACTTCCATGCGCCTATCACCTTTAACAACACTGATAAATCCAATGTTGTAAATCCAATGGCCTTTTTGTCGTTTTTTCAAATTATTATTATTATTATTATTTTTTTTTTTTTTTTTGTCCATCTAATCTAGTTGAGTAGAACCTAAAACATAAAACATTTTGAAAACAAAAAATTAAAAAAAAAAAAATCAACAAAAAAACTACTAAAAAGGTTAATCTAAGATACCCTTTAAAACAATAAAAAGAGTTAGTTGATATTGTGCCAAAATGGCATGTGACCATTATGGCAACATTGCTATAATTTGGCAATACGGTACTATTGCTAGCCAAATTATGACTTTGGAGTTGCCAAAATAGCATGCACCATTGGAGATGCTCTACTAAATAGCACAAACCAAGGGTAAATTTGTTCCCAAGGGAAAAATCCAATTATCTACAAAAAAAAAAAAAAATCAAGTTGAACAACTAATACTAATAATTAACTTTTTGATGTAGAACAAGTGTTGAGAACTTGAGAACACTATCCTACTACTGGAGAGCCCAAAACTAATATGATGCAACAAGAAAAGCAGGTTTCTTGGTTTATGCGTAGCAACCAAAAGGCTAGCACTATGTTTGTTGTAAGAAGTCAACAAAATCTATATAAGGCAACATAATACCTCTAGTTCATGGGTACTATTCATATTGCCTAAAACAACTCCTACAACCTTGTGTTTGCATTTTCCAATCCCTACCTATTTGTTACCCTGTACAAACTCTTACAACCCTTATATTTTTGTTAACATGTCAGCCACAAAAACCAATTAAAAATCAGCGACAAAAGCCTTTTTTTCCTACGGTATCATATTAGTTTTGGGCTTACTACTAATATGAGAGTTCTCACAGCACTCATCCTACATTTTTTAAATACCAATAACTGTAACCACTATATGAATACACAAGTCACTACCTACCTATGTTACATGGACTCTTCAAAATAAACCAAATACCCATGTTGGACACCCGACACTTGGATAAGAGTGTGAGATATGTGTCTAATACTTTTTGTCGGATGTTTCTTATATATTTGTATTTAATGCTATCATTATATGTACGTAATGTTGTATAATTGCTATAGAATTGAGTAAATTGTCTTTTTTACACTCGTGCATATAATACCATTTCATCTCACATAATAAATTAAATATATAAAAATATGACCATTTAACATAAGTCACTACCATATACATGATAACAAACTTGTGTATATTAATTCTTGAATGATCAATCAAACGAGTACAAATATATAATCTAATATATATAATCTAATAGAATCAAACCCTAACAACCTAAAGGATTAAACTATCCTTAATGAATAATATAAACTACATAATTCACACTCCGCCTCAAACTGAGGATGCGAGCACAAAAAACATCGAAAGTTTGCCAAGAAAAAAACGAAAACGAGCAACAGTGTGAGTCTTCGTAAAAAAATCGGCCAAATGAAGAGAGGAGGGAACAAAAGGGAGAGTAATAGTGCCAGCTTGAAGATGCTGTCTGACAAAGTGACAATCTATTTCAACATGCTTGGTCCGCTCATGGAAGACTAAATTATGGGCAATCTGGACAACACTCTAATTATTACAATACAACGGAGTCGGATCAAAAAGAGACACCCATATAAAAAAGAAGCCACCGAAGCCAAACGATCTCGAAAGTAGCATGAGCCATGACACAATACTCAGCCTCAGCGGTAGAACGAGTAACAACAGACTGTTTCTTACTCTTCCAAGATATGAGATAATCGCCGAGAAAAACAAAAAGACCAGAAGTGGATTTGAGATCAGAGATATCACCTGCCTAATCAGCGTCAGCATAGGCACGAAGAGTCAAGTCCGAAGAGGCAGATAACAGCAAACATTGCAACAAAGTGCCAAGAAGGTAGCGCAGAGTATGGAGTAAGGCAGCCCAGTGTATGGAACAAGGAGCAGAAACAAACTGACTGAAAATGTGCACAGCATAGGAGATATCCGGACGAGTAACAGTGAGATAAACAAGGCACCCAACCAACTCGCAGTACAAAGTAGGATCCTCAAGAGGAACACCATCAGAAACAGAAAACTTAGCATGCAACTCAAGAAGAGTGTCAACAATTTTGTCATCAGTGAGATTGGCACGAGAAAGAATATCACGGGCATATTTAGTCTGAGAGAGAAGACACCCAGTAGGAGAAGTAGCAACCTCAATACCAAGCAAATACTGAAGAGACCCCAAATCCTTCATCTCAAACTCTTAAAACAACTTATGCTTAACCTCCTCAATAGTACTATAATCAGAGACAGTGATGATCATATCATCCACATATAAGAGAAGGAGAACAAGGCCTACAAAAGTGCGCCGAACAAAGAGAGCACAATCATGATGACTAGGGCGAAAACCACGTTGAAGTGTAACAGAGTGAAATCACTTATACCAAGCATGAGGAGACTGTTTGAGACCATATAGAGCACGGCAAAGACGACAAACAACACCAAGAGGGTGAGAGAGACCTGATGGAGGGCACATATACACTTCTTTAGCAAGATGCCCATTCAGAATAACAATTTTGACATCTAGTTGAAACAAAGGCCAGTGATGGGCAGCAACAACAGAGATGAGTGCGAACTGTAGTCATTTTGGCAACGGGGAAAAAGTCTCATTGTAATCAATCCCATACTCCTGAGAAAAATCCTAAGCAACCAAACAACCGTTCCAAAGAACCATCAGAAAGGGTTTTGACCTTATAGACCCATTTACAGCCTACAACATTCTTGCTAGCAGGTAATGGAACCAAATCCCAAATCTGAGTGTTAGCCAAAGTAGTTAACTCGTCATTTATGGCAGCAATCTAATTGGGATCACGACAAGCTTCCTTGTAATACTTGGGCCCAAAATAAGTATGAAGACAAGAAAGAAAAGACTGATAGGAAAGGGAAAAACATGTATTACCAAAACCATACCAGTTTGGAGGATGACGGTCTCGCTTTGGAAAGCGATGTGTAGGAGGAGCGGGATCCAAAGAAACAGCTGAAGGGACAGTAGAGCTAGAGACAGGCGAGCTCGGAAGTGCTTTGCGGCACTGATAAACAAGAAGAGGAGCAGGGGAAGTGAGAACTGGAGAGGAAATAGCTGGCGAGATATCAAAAGTGCTAGTAAGAGGCAAAATGGAGACCTCAAGATCAGAAACAAACTCATCGGGATAAACATCAGGAGGAAATGGGTCAATGTGAACCAATTCATCCTTGGTAATAGGGACAAGGGTGGAAGATATAGTGTAGTAGGGTAGTTTTTCTAAAAAGGTGACATGCCTAGATACATATAGCTTTTTGGTAGCAGGATCATTGCACCGATAACCTTTCTGATTAATGTCATACCCTAAAAAGACACATAAAACACAATGAGAACTAAGCTTAGAGCGTGCCCGTTTAGGAAAGAGCACAAAGCATGCAGAACCGAAAATATGAAGAAGAGAATAATTGGGAGTAACACCAAAAAGACGCTCATACAGAGATGAGCCCGAGAGAAGAGTAGGCATTCGATTGAGAAGATATGCAGCAGTGAGCACAGCTTCTCCCCAGAAAACAAACGGGACAAAAGACGAAAGCAACAAAGAGCGAGCTATATCAAGAAGATGGTGATGTTTGCACTCAACTCAACCATTTTGGGTAGGAGTGTCAAAACATGAAGACTGATGAATAGTGCCATGAGTAGCTAAACACTCCTCAAACTCAGACAAGTAATACTCACCCCCTAAATCAAAACAGAGAACTTTAATGGTGGTGGAAAACTTAGTGCGAATCATGGAGTGAAAATTAGAATATACTTTGTAAAAATCAAATTTTCGAGTCATCAAATAAACACAAGTAAACCGACTGTAATCATCCACAAAAGACATAATATTGCGAACCACCCTTGGTAACTATAGGGGAAGGACCCCAAATATCAGTATGAACCAATTGAAAAGGAGAAGATGAAATAGAACCACTTTTATTAAAAGGAAGAGCAAACATTTTAGCCAATTTACAACCACGACACTCAGAAATATCATCAATGGAAAAATTGCCTAAATGTCCAGACAAATGACCTAACTTAGAATGCCAAATATAAAATAAAGAAGACTTATTGTTTAAACAAAAAGAAGACAATGCAGTAGAAGACACTTCTGGAGGAACATGCAAGTTGTCCAAGATATATAGTTCTTCAATTCTACACCCGATCCCAATCTGCCTCTTAGATACCCGATCCTGCACAACACACTGAGAAAAAAAGAAAACAACGTCAAAACCGGAATTAGATAATTGACTAATAGAAATAAGACTGAGTGAGATGTGAGGCACATAAAATACAGGAGAAAAAGACAAATGGGAAGAGGAAATAGAACCAATAGAGTGTACAGGCATAGAAGAACCATTAGTTGTAGCAATAATGATAGAAGAAGAAGGGGAGACACAATTACTGAGAAGAGATGCAACAGGGGTCATATGATGTGAACAACCAGAATCAAAAATCCACGAAGTGTGGATATTACTTGAAAAGGATGAACCAGACCAACCTAACTGAGTTGTAGTCATAGCGGAGGCCTGGGATGAAAGATTTGGATTGGCCACCATGAAAGACTTGAACTCCTCAAACATAGACTGCATATTGGAAGACGGACTATTCTTAGAAATTGGTGCAGAAAATGTGGCAGATAAGCGAGATCCCGAAGATGTCGGCTTAGGAGATGGTGGACCAAATGAACGACCTTTAGGTTGCAAAAGTTTAGGACAAGCATGTTTCCAATGGCCTTTCTGATGACAGAAGCTGCACTCATCCATGGAAACCCGAGACTTGGGCTTACTAGTAACCTGAAGTAAAGGAGAAGGTGGGGTGGCCAAGAGCAAAGGAGTGACAAAAACTGACTGGGAAGCAAGAGCACCATAAGCCACCTTAAACCGAGTTTCTTCTGCAATAAGCTCACGAACAGCACCATCCACAGAAGGCAAGGGAGACCAATGAAGAATAGCTCCCCGAAGTGGCTCAAATTGATCACGAAAGGCCATAAGAAATTGAACAAGATGTTACTTCTCCTGATACTTGGTATAACTGTCAAGTAATTGTAAATCTGACAATTCCATCAAAGCAAGCTGATCCCAATAAGTAGTTATGTCATTGTACAACTCCTGAATGGACTTATCTTTCTGACTAGCACTGCAAATAGACAACTCAAGTTCATACTGTTTTGCAAAGTTAGACTCAAGGTACATAATTTTTAAATAGTCCCAAACTTGTTTAGAAGTAGAATATTTGGAAAAATTCATACCAATGGTAGTTTGAACTGAATTATGAAACCAAATAAGAATTTATGCATTTTCCTGATCCTATTTAGCAACATCGGCCTCATTTTCTTGAGATTCCATAGGTCTAATAGTCACACCAATCACATAATTCCACATGCCTTTACCCGTTATAAAATTTTTCATTACATGAGACCAATAAGAGTAATTGGTACCATCTAACTTGATGGTGATAGCTTGCAATTTATCATCAGTCTTAATGCTGTAATTAAGCAACACAGTAAAACCAAAGCAGAATGACTAATCAAAGTTGCTATTGCTATAATTACAGAACCAATTAAGTAACTTATAATAACCTTATCACCACAAATATCAATCAGAGAGAACCAAAGCAGAGCAAAGAAATCACCAATCCAAGTCACACAGAGGAATTAGAGAGCTTCGATTGAACCAAATGAAGAGAGAGCTTCGATCGAACCAGATGAGGGGCTGCGATGGTCAATGATGACCTAGGGCTCCAACGCAGCCAAATGAGACACGCAACGTAGGGCTCAAAACCAGCAACCAAGAAGAGCGAAGTGTAATGAAGAGAATAGAGACCACAGAGAACCCCAGCGAAGGCCTTGCAAAGAGAGAGAAAGGGGCAGCGATGGTCGATGATGACCTGCGAAAGGTATGCTAATATCTGGGTCGTGGCTTTGATACCATGATAACAAACTTGTTTATATTAATTCTTGAATGATCAATCAAAAGAGTACAAATATATAATCTAATAGAATCAAACCCTAACAACCTAAAGGACTAAACTATCCTTAATGAATAATATAAACTACATAATTCACAATACAAACATAAGTCAAAAGGTTTAACAGAAGTACCTCAACAACATCAGGAGAAGATAATAGTACTTGAAACATTACGCAACCATGATCATCGTAAAACTCCAGAGACCTGATGCTAGCTCGAACATCTTTGTTCCCTTTGTACACAACAACATTTATAGATGATTCATGCCTTGAGAACTCAGCTTCCCACATGGAAAGAGAGGTGGAAGTGGTGATGATTAGCAAAGGCAGGGTATCATCCTGCAAGGATAATATGAACAAGATCACCTTTACAACCCGCTCCTGCAAAATTCAATCACTAAACTGGTAAGTTGCAGTCAAAGTTTTTACCTAAATAAGGCAACTGTAAGATTTTTGCATCATTAGTACAGTGGGAAACTAGAGACAACCCAGCATATTCAGAAATCAACAATCATAATACTTGTATCTCATAAAACATCAGAAAAAATTAATTAACTATACCAGCAGCAAATTGCCAACCCCAAAAAAAAAAAAAAAATTATAAGCAACAAAAACCATAAAGTAGGACTCAAATTTAATCAGAACTTGATTAAATGAGGTCTTATATGCTGCCCAAGAAAACTTCTAATGCCCTTATCTTGTTGGCATACTCTGTTATCTACGTTCCATCACTCCAACCTGTTGGATGTGCTCTATCTATACTCATGCTAAAGGAAGAAAGAAAAATTGTGTGTTTTCTTAGGCTATTCTGGTATTAGAAAGGGTTATTGGTATCATCCAGCACCTACCAGCTTAGACTTCCACAGATTAACATTTCCTTTGTTGACTTTGTTGCCTACTTCCCAAGTTGAAAACTTCTCATCAAAGGAAGGCATTGAAAGAAAAAAAGATGAGACATCCAATTCATTTCTATCCCTAAAAGGAATGAGATGATAGTTTGACATGAGAGAAAAACATAGTAAAACTATGAGGGTTTGTATGAAATGAAAACCATGTCCCTGCAAAGGTTTGAAACTATCACCACCACACAAAACCAAGTGGACTTGCCTGAACAATCTGAGATAAAGACAACCCCTCAGTTAAAGAAACAGGCTAATTTTCAGAACATAATATACTTTTTTCTATAAAACACTTTGAAGGAGTACTAAATAATCATATAGCATCTCACTATAAGAAATTAGGGCTTAAAGCTTCATTTAAAACTCTTTTAAGCATTTTTTTTTAATTATTTTTTTTAACAATTTTCAAGGAAACTAAAAATTAGAGATAGAAAGAAGAGATGGCTGGTTTATCTCTTTACCCATTTCACACTATATTTCTATACTTATATATACATCGTTTAAAATTAGGGGTGCAACTCGGGCGGGCTCAACCCGAGCAACCCGAGCCCAGCCCGAGTTTTTTTAGGGCTTGGGCAACTATATCTTGTAATCTGGACGGGCCTGGGCAGATTTTTGATGCCCGAATTGTAATTCGGGCCGGGCTTGGGCAGAACCAATGGCCAACCCGAGCAACCCGAACCCGAATTAAATTTAATATATTATATAAATTATATAATATATAATATATAATATATATATAATTTAATAAATTATATAATATATATAAATTAAGTAAAAGAGTTAGTCTTAATTTTTAATTTTTATTTTTTGGTGACCAGAAAATAACTTTGAATAATTCTCAATTCTTTGTTAATTATCAATTCTACCTACAGGTTTCAAAACAAATCTACCTACAAGTTTCTGGGCAATTCGGGCAATTCGGGCTAACCCGAGTTCAAAATACAAAGCTTGAGCCAAGCTTGGGCAGCAAAGCTCGGGTTCACGTTCGGGCTTGGGCAGACCCCCAACCCGACCGAACCCGCCCGAGTTGCACCCCTATTTAAAATTAGCTATCCAAGTGGCATTTAATATTGTAGTATGCCATGTGCTTCTGCTCTGCATCATTAATTTACACTGTTAAGACACACACACACACACATATATATACACACATGGATATTGTCCATTATACGTAATTAACACTTAGCATTATTATGCTAGAGGCAAGTTTTATTTGTGGTAAGGACTATATCCATGGCCTTCACTCTCACATGATGGGCCAACTGAAGCGAGACAAGGCTTGTGAATGCAGTGATTTAGGCTATGGATATAGCATCATATAAACCAAACCAAGCCAAGCCTTAAGTCCCATCAAATGGAGTCGGCTGCATGAATCCTTCTTCTCCACTCGACTCTATCTAAGGTCATTTCGTTAGTCAAATTAAAAAGATTCATATCGCTATTTACTACACTAATCCACGTCAATCTAGGTGTACCCCTTCCCCTAACACTACCATCTACCGTCACTGTATCGCATCTCTTCACTACTGCCTTTGTTGGTCTCCGTTGCATATGACCAAACCATCTCAATCTATTCTTTCTCAACTTATCTTCTATCGGTACTACTCCTACCCATTCTCGAATATACTTATTCCTAACTCTGTCTTTCCTAGTCTTGCTACACATCCACCTTAGCATCCCCATCTTAGCAATACTCATCTTATCTACATGTTGTTTCTTAGTTGCCCAATATTCCGTCTCATACAATATCGCTAGTGTAATAGCCGTTCTATAGAACTTCCCTTTTAGTCTAATGGGTACTCATTTATCACACAGTATTCCAAACACACTCCTTCACTTAAGTCATCCCGCTTTAATTCTGTAGACAACATCCACTCTAATCTCCCCAGTCGTTGTGATAATTGATCCTAAATAACGAAAATGTTCACTCTTAGATAATTCTTGATTCTCAATCTTCACTTCTTCTCTGCTTCCATTGTGACTGTTACTAAAATTACACTGCATATACTATGCCTTACTTCTATTTATCCCAAATCCTTTAAATTCAAGTGATTTTCTCTAAATCTCCAACTTAATGTTGCCTCCCTCTCTAGTCTCATCCACCAACACAATATGTTATCCATTATATGGATGCATGTGTTCATAGCATGTATTTTCTAAATATTTTTTAATCATATTAGAACCTATTTCTAGCGTTTTGTTGCATGCAAAACTGAGAAGTGGTGCTCATGATAAGTCATTCCAATGCCGTCCAAAGCTATGTCCGACACTGAATTTTAAGCCATTCAACTTCAACATCAGTTACAAAACAAAAGGATAAAGGTAGCTATCTAAGCTATTATTTATAGATTTATACTCCACAAGGAAAATAGGAAATTATAAACCCTTTGAGCCCATGCCTACTGATCCTTTGGTGACTACTAAAAAAAATTGCTACATCATGATGTAGGAATAAAAACAGAGAAGAAAATTAGGGCAACAACTTGACAAAGTGACAAATCTAGTATTTACCTGATTGTCAAAAACAACAGCATTCTTCCCGCTGTACCAACATTCACGAAGCTTATTGATGTAACTAACGTATTGATTATTTACTCCAGGCAAACCTCCAGATGGAGACTCTGACAATTCAGAAAAGGTAATTTCCCTTCCCTGCAGAACCAGCAATTTTTTTACTTGTAAGCATAAATCTCACACAGGTAACAAAAGAGTATATGCCAAAGGATTACAAACATAACCAAGAAATAGTAATTAATTTTCCTAATTTTTTTCCAAAGGTAAAGTATAGAGGCGCCAACGCCCAACTTATAATAGCAGACCCTACTGTTTTAACTCCTGCAGCATCAGCCAGCAAACGATCAGATAGTTTCAGGACGATGATGAGGGGCAATGAGTTCATCGAGATGAGCACATACTGCATTCACGTGCCATTCCTTAGTAAAAGGAAACTCCTATGGGGGCCTCGTTCCCATCTTGCCCCTATTCCGGCCACCAACCTTAAACTATTTCTATAGGGCCCTTGCTCCCCTCTCATTCCCCACCGCTGCTTGGTGCAGCTATGTGCCATTCGCACAGGTGTTTACTTTTTTGATAAATTTGATTCATTTACAAGGCCTAGTTAGTAGCTCACAACAGTCCATAACTATGGTCAAGTTAGGACAGGGAGTAGATCAATACTTTCTTAGTGTCAGAGTGGCCTTATGAGAGTCTTATATGAATATGGCCTTCTTTCCAAGCCCGATCCAGCCTGAAAAACCTAAGTGATTCGTGAATTCAATATAGATTTAATTGCAATAATCCCAAACACACAAAGCTAACAATCTAGATCATCTAGCAGTACGAAAGTGATTTAGATTGTAGTTTCACAATTAATAAATCAACACAAGATTTAACGTGGAAAAACCACAATTGGAGCACCTCCAATTGTGATAAAAAAACCACAGGCCAAAGGCCACTAAACAATCCACTATGAAGATAATGAAATTACACTAGAGTACAAACCATTACCAACACACTCTAGGATTGTCTTCCACTCCTTGTGCCGCTTTCACCAACGCCTTCATCACAGGATTACACTAGAGTACAAACAATTACCCAACACACTCTGGGATTGTCTTCCACTCCTTGTGCCGCTTTCACCAACGCCTTCGTCACAGGATTACACTAGAGTACAAACAATTACCCAACACACTCTGGGATTGTCTTCCACTCCTTGTGCCGCTTTCACCAACGCCTTCTGTGATTACACTAGAGTACAAACAATTACCCAACACACTGGGATTGTCTTCCACTCCTTGTGCCGCTTTCACCAACGCCACACAGATTACACTAGAGTACAAACAATTACCCAACACACTCTGGGATTGTCTTCCACTCCTTGTGCCGCTTTCACCAACGCCTTCGTCACAGGATTACACTAGAGTACAAACAATTACCCAACACACTCTGGGATTGTCTTCCACTCCTTGTGCCGCTTTCACCAACGCCTTTGTCACGGGATTGAATAGCACGGTGTTGAATCCACAACAATGAGCTGCTTTGAACTCCTTCAAAGCATTTAAGCTCAACTCCTCGAAATCCACCAATGAACACTCTAGATGGTTGAATGGTAGCAAGCTCCTTGATATACAAATCAATCCAAATGAGATAGCAATCTCACAATGACATCAAGGAAAACAATGAAAAGGCTCCCTAGCAGATAGCTCAACAGTTCTTGAGGTTGCAAACTCAGATGTGGGAGAGGCAACCCTAAACAACTTCATAAGATGCCTTATATAGTTGTTTGGGTCGCACAAACCGCTCAAGCGAAGAACTGGTCGCTCGAGCGACAATCCTAGAACACGCGCGCACATAAGTGCCTTCGCTAGAGCAACCACCGAATGTGTGCTCAAGCGAAGAATGCGAGCTCACGGAAGTTTTGTAGAGGGCCTGAATTACTAAGAGCAAGGCATCTTCGCTCGAGCCAGTGTTTTTAAAGGCTTAAGGCGCACTAAGGCGCTGAAGGTCTCTCGGGGCCTAGGCGCAAGGCAAGGCGCGGGCTTTATTGAAGTAAGGCGCACAGTCTTCATAAAAAATAGAAAAACTAACATAGACTAATCATTCATAGTACTAAGACAATTTTTTAAAAAATAAAAAGTAATCAAGATTCAAGACAAAATATAAAATAATTCTCAAAGCCATGAAAGTGCATATTACATAACATTCTAATTTTCAAAGATCAAATAATCCACATTCAATAAAATAAAAATAAAAACATAAACATAAACACTAAACACTAAACATCCAAAACATAAATATCCAACAAATACTAATATACGTCTTAACACTTAAAAACATCAATATCAAAAGAAATGGTAAGTTAGGTCGGTGTCAGTCAATCATCATCCTTAACATCAATGGCAACATCTTCTTCTCCATTAGTTGATTTATATCCCTCAACATTTCCCTCCTCTGTGTCATCTGAGCCCGCTTCCTCTTCATCTATTAATTGAAGTGGAGTCAATGTTGATGATTTAGATATCCTCGGTTGTGCCTTTGAGCTTGAACTTGTTCCTCTTCATCCATAGGCCCTTTTCTCTTTGGCATTTTTTATTTGGATTTGGATTTGGATGAACCTTGGCTACTACTTGTCAACTTACGGTGTTGATTGACATTGATCTCAACGACATCATCATCTTCATCTTCATCTTCCATGTCCATGTCCATGTCCATGTCCATGTCTATGTCCATGTCATCGAAATCAGGCAACATGTTCATTTCTTCTTTTTGTGTCTTTTTTTTTTTACATGAACTCTCTAATCTCTTCTCTTACATGAGAATGACACTTCGGGCAAGCAGTGGCATTCCTATAACCTCCCGCGAGGTGTTGTTTCACCCGATAAACACCTCTATTTGATACTTTACCACAAAAATTACACTTGAACTTGTTTAAATTATTCTCCTCTACCAAATGGGCATATTGCCACGCCGGATCTTTTCTATTACTTTCCGATGTCATTTTCTATACAACAAATTTAATAAATGGAAAAATAATTGCATTAAAAGAATAAATAGAAAACAAATTTAATCCCTAACAGATAAAGGAAAAAAAAAAGACCAATACCACATTGTATTAATTAATTATTTGTGAATAATCAATTATTTGTAATTTTTTTCCCTAACAGATAAATTCTTCTCTTACATATTACAAATAAATTTTTTTTCAATAGCATATTACATAAAAAAAAAAAAATTCCCTAATTTTTGTAATTTTTTCCCTAATTTTATAATTTCAGAGACTCAACTCAAATAATTGAAAAAAAAAGAAGCAAAATAGAGTTCTGAAAAAGGAGAGAGAGGAAGAGTCGAAGTCAAAGACCTGAAGAAGTCGAAGACCAAAAAAAAAAAAAAACCAGAACTGAAAGTCGAAGAAGAAGAAGAAGAAAGAGAAGGGGAGAGAGAGTCGAAGTCGAACAGACCTGCAAAGCCGAAGTCGAAGTCCACAGTCGCAGTCGCAGTCGAAGTCCAACTCCAGCAGCCCAGTCGAAGTCGATTACGAGGCGAAAGAGGAAGAGACGACTTCGATTAGGGTTCATCTGAGTCGTATTTGGCTCATATGGTACATGAGTTGCAATCCTCTGTGATTACGAGCCATTTGAACACACCCTTACAGCCGTTAGATCAGATCTATCTCTTAAACAATCAGTCGCGCCTAGGCGAGAGCCTTGCGCCTCTCTCGCCTAGTTCAAGTCGCGCCTAGGCGAGAGCCTTGCGCCTCTCTTGCCTGGTTCAAGTCGCTGCTAAGGCGCGCACCTAACTAAAAGCACCTCGCTTGGTACCTGTTCAGCCGCACTGCCTACGCCTCGCCTCACCTTGCGCCTAGGCGTGCTTTTCACAACACTGGCTCAAGCGACCATGTCGTCACTCGAGCTGTCCAAGAGCAAACAGAACAAGGAATTACAACTGAAAAGTGATTGTTCTGCAAAATTGACAACAGAAGAGACCTAACACAGCCCATGAAAAAGGTCCAAGTCACAAGCATGCTAGTGCAATGGTCTATGTTATTGTTAACTTCACACATATTATTGGGCTTATTTCCTGACAGCTTAAGCTATTGGTAACCTAATACGGTATCAAAGTTCTAGTTCCAAGAGGTCCTAGATTCATGTCTTGTCACCCTCATTATCATTGTGCACTCTGTTATGCTTGTGTTCATGCATCTTGTTCACTTAGTTTATTTGCCTCTTCACATGCGAGACATGGTCACATGTGACGGGGAGTGCTAATTTGATATCTAACGTTGGGCCCATTTTTAAAGAGTTTGAGCTTTTGGGACTAATGGTGATCTAACAATTATAATCTCAAATTTCCTCTGATTAAATCCGACATACCACCTTGACCAGTGTTTCTTTGAAATAGGTTCGCCAGTTTTAACTCAACCCATTGGCCACTAATTCGACTGTATTTTACATACAGATTTTTCCCACAGCTTGCTGCCTGTGTCATGCTTAATTTGATATCTGTCACTTTGACAATCCCAAAGGTAGAAGTAGCCAACCTAAACTAGTAGCCAATCTTATGAATATGGAGCTAAGAGCTTTCCAGTACCGCTGGTGTCCCTACCATTAAACAGAACATACAATTATAAAATACTCTTGGACAGGGGAAAAAAGATAGCAGAAGAATTTCAAAGCTGTCAACATAAAATCAATTTATTACCAGAAATTATGCAGAGATGAAGTAAAAAGAAGAAATTTGATGAAAGATGACAATGCTGAAAGCATTTTTTTTTTTTTTTTGGATAAATATGCTGAAAGCATATAATAGTGGATTTTATTTGAAGTCAAATAATCACAAGCACCTTATCTTCTTTGGAAAGGCATGAAACTCTCTTTGCATTCTTCTGACGACTTTCACAGTCTCTTATGAGTCGCACAACTTCAGGTGACTTCATAAATGCAGCATTCTCTAACTCCCATGTTGCATGATCATAACCAAGGCCAGTCCATTTCACAAGCCACTCATAATTGCAATCCAAGCCCTTACCATCGTGCCCACAAAGATACTCATCACAATGTTTAGGGAAACATAACAACCTTTTCTGTAATAAACGATGTGGTAGAGTCCACTCATTTTTCCACCTCGTAATCTGGAAAAAAATATATTTTAAAAAAAAAAAAAAAACTGTAACTTTTAGCCTTGGAACATCAATCACATCTATCAGGATAACAGTTAGACAAGAAAGCTATTGAACCTGGTTTCTCTTATATTTTGCAAGAAGCACTGGAGTTTCCAGGAGCAACTGTCTTTCTGGTATCCAGCGGTTGTGTACATGAGCAAGACCTTTGTACTTTACCAAGTATTGCTTCTGACTCAGCACTACTAGCACCAAAATACTAAGTGGTTATTTTCCACCATGACATCCTAACAAGTAACAAGGTAAATGGCACGAGAGATAAAGCAAGGAAACAATTGAAACATACTTTAGAGAAAAAAAGACAGTCTGTACATGAGCCTTACCTTCATGATCTGACTCCACCTCTCTAGCATCCAAGATGGACTCACTTTCAGACACAGAATGCACACCAAATTGTATCTTCTTTTGAACACACCAAATACAATGCCAAACTCCTGGAGGAGCACAAGTTAAAGGAGGATCAAGACAAGAGAGGTGGAAGCTCCTTTTGCACTCTCGGCCATCACAGCACCTAAAATTAAATTCAACAGTATATTATATTTGAAAACTGACTGAGTACTAGCAAATATTTGCCATGTTGGAGGAGGGGGGAAAAAACAGCAAAGTCAACTGGGAAACAGCAGCAAACAGATACTGAAATAGAAAATTGAGTCTTTAATAGCAAAGTAAAACATGACGAGAGAAGATAGACGAACAAGTTAAGAAGGATCTAACCTACCAAGTACACATTTAGTTTATGAAGCAAAAGCTATAAAGAAGATACAAATAAAATGAGGTGCTTACAATAGCTCTCCACCAAGCACGCAGATAGCACAAGCAATATGTTCTCTATCAACTTCAACATTTAGTTGAGACTCTGTTGATTGCATATCATCAACAAGTTCTTCCCTGCATTCCAAGCTGAACCCAGCCTCAAAATCCTTTCCATCCTAGCATAATGTAAAAAAGCAATTGCAGAATGAGATTTTGTCATTATCACTCGATGTTAAGTGTTAACTATCAAACAAGAAAATAATTATCATCAACCAAAAAATGATACTGGAGCATAAGAAGATAATTTTGTTTGAATTTATTACCAAAACAAGAAATGTAAGCATATTGTACCCTTGGAGGGACTGGGAGCCACTATGATAAGATGATAAGTTTAGCAAAGTAGAAGTGACTTTGGAAGAGTAAACAAGTTTAAATACATACCAAAAAGAAAGAAAATAAAATCATTAGAATTTAATGTTGAACTGAGTCAAATACATGATAATTTATTTTTAATCAGCAAAAAAGTACAAAATATTATTAATAAAAGAAAATATGCAAGAAGTCCACCAAAGCAAAAGAAAATACAAAAGCATGACAATGCTCCATTATAATGGACAACTAGAAAAATAAACAGCATGAGGATAAAGATAATATATTTCAAGCATCCAACAAAAACATATTCAAAGCAAGACATACATCTTTTGCACCAATATTTTAGTTCTCTTTCATGTGACAAGAAAATTAGAATTCAACAGCTCTACCCATTCTAAAAGACAATAAATTATGCACTTATATATCATAAGAATCCAAATCAACATTGATATCTTTATAAGAGAATAACAATTAACAGTACACTCATCGTGATGCAGACAAAAAAGGTCCTGGATGAGGAACGAATCGGGCTCATTTGGAAATTCAGATTTCTATAAATTGTAACAGTATTAGAATATTATGTAGGATTTAATTACTTGGAACGTTTACTTATTAGGTAGGATTTAATTATTTGGACGCTTAATTAGGGTTTCTTCCTATAAATAGACATCATGTATTAAGGTTATTCAGCTTTGATATATGAATCGAATTAAGAGAATTTAGTTTAGGGTTTTTGTTTGTTTCTTTAGTTTTGTTCCCTTTCTGCAGTAGTCCTACATCACGTGGCATATATGAAGAAACAATAAAAAGAATTCAATTTGCAATTTACGATCATATTTGCAAGATATGGATCTAATGGGGATCAAGAAAGGAATATAGGCGCAAGAGACGTTGTGTGGAACCCTAGTATTTTTAGAAGATTTTGTTTTCAAATTATTCATTTCTTGTTTCTTTAATTTTCCTGATTAGCTATGTTACTCTTATATATATATATGGAGATTGTGGAACATGAACATTTTAGTTTTGAAAGAATTATTGTGAGAGAATATATTTCTGAAACTCTAGTGTGTTGTGCCATGTTCGAGTTCTTGGTTCTACACCGGGATCCTTGTGCCTTTTCAAACTTCAACCTCTAGTCATCAATTTATTAATTCTAAACTAGAAACCAAAAAAGCAATTCATGCAGCATTCACATAACAAGAAAGGAAAAGACAAATACCATTCTAAGCAAAGTAGAAAATAGAGGCCACTATCCTTTCATGTAAGTTGTGAGAGGAAATAGAAGGTGCTCCAACGTTGATCCTTAAAAGTAACATTTCCAAGACTAAACCCTAGCTAGAGTATAGGGAAAAGGCGTCAGAGGGCTTGGATGTGTTGGAGATGTTGGCGCCTTTGTGCCTAATGTGGCTGGTGTGACTCGAGCGGAATCGTCAGACATTCGAGGGGTTAGCATCTTCAGTTCCTCGTTTGACGAATAAGTTATTGGTCGTCTTGCATAGTTTGGTCTTGGGGACTGTTGATCCAGATTTATTCTCTTTTTTGGATTTCATTGAGTCTTTATTTCTTCATTGATTGTACTTATTGGGTTCCTTGCATCGTCTTGATGCTTTTTAATTATAACTACTTCTTTATTTATCCCAAAAAAAAAAAAAATGAATATAGTTCTTCTCAAAGTTAAATTTCTACAACAAAAAATATATTCTCTATGAACTAGTCCCCTTTCATTTATTTGAAATGCTTTTTTGGGAAGCCATTACAAGATATTGCAGAAAAAACCCCAAATGACAAGTGTTAGAATAGTTAGAATACTTATTTTTTGTTCTTTTGTTCTCTTGTTAATATTTATGTAAGTTGAGGGTACGATGGTCATATTGCTATGTTAGGGTTTCTATACATATTTGGCTAATGTAAAGTTGAGGAATTAATGATTATTCAAGATATATAAAATTTCTCTCTTCTTTTTCTTCTTCTTCTTCATCCTAAATCCCAACCCTAAATTCCATCCTTTTACATTCTAACTTGGTATCAAAGCAATCTACTCTTCATTAGAAAGGTTTCTACAGACTCTGGAGATCGATGGTGACCGAGACGTGCTAATGTCATTAGCCATTCGATGACGTAAGCATGACGTAAGCACTGTATGGATGAATCCTCCATCCCTAGACTCGAAATATACTCCTTAGATTTATGGTGATTTTTGTGGAATTTTTTTATCATCCCTGATGTGAGTTTTCTATTTTCAAATGTTTTTCATTTTTTTGGTGTCAATCTACAGATTTGGATTTAGAACTATTTTTTGTTGAATCTACTTGCTGGAATCCTCTCTTTGGGAGCCAAAAATCACTCATTCAGTGTTATTTGCTATTATTTTGTTGATTTACAACAGTTGGGTTGATGTTTCATTCGATTTTGGACTCTTTCTGGGTATATACATAGTCGGCAGTGTTATTTTCCAACCTCTACCTACGGAAACTTACTATATAGGGGCTGAAACTTATCTAGCAAGGTTTGGTTGATCTTAAAGTGTTGATTTGTGTTGGTAGGTTGGTGTTTTTGGTTGAATTTGAGTCCAAATCTGTTTGGTAAATATAGGTTCTCCACTCACGCCTCTGTAATCTTGGATTCTTGTTGATTGAACTAGTTCTAGTGGCTATACTCATGGTGATAAGTGCGAATTGGTGCGGATAATTCCTATTTGCAAGAATTCTGCTACATTCATACTCTTGTGTTGAGTATTTTGTGTGATTGATTGTCATGGCTGAAATTGAGCCTAAGGCAATAACTGTGAGTAAAGATGATGACATGCCCAAATCTATTACTACCAAGAAGTTGAATGGTGCCAATTATTTGGCTTGGGCTCATGCTGTAAAAATTTTCCTTCTTGATAAGAAAAAATCCCACTTCATTAGTGAACTCCCTCCTGCCACTGACGACAACTTATGATGATTGGTGTAGTGAGGATTCCTATGTTATGGGTTGGATTTGGCATAGCTTGGAACCACAGGTTGCTACTACCATGGAATTTTGTGATATCTCTAAAGAAATTTGGGACTCCCTTGCTGAATCCTTTTCAAATTAGAGTAATGTCTCTCGGGTCTATGAGCTATATGAGCAGATTTTTGCTATGCGCCAATCTGGCCGGTCCTTTCCCGATTTTATAGTAGTCTCAAGACCTTGTGGAATCAGTAATTGCAACATCGACCCTTCACTACTAATGTGAACAAACAGAAGCAACATTGGGAGGAGTTTATGATGGCTTCTTTACTCTCTGACTTAGATCCTGAGTTGCGAGGGTTCAAGGATCAAATTATTGCCAGTGAGACTCTACTTTCTACTGCCAATGCCTATTCTAGGTTGTTACGCTCTTCATTGGGACAAGCACAATCCACCTGTGGGACCTCTACTTTATCATCTTCTGCATTGGTTTCTAGTATTGGTGATCATGGTTCTACTCGTGGGGGTTTTCATGGTTCATCTAGTTCCCAGGGCTCTTATTCTAGTTCACGGGGTTCCCGTAGAGGTGGTTCTCGTAGTGGTAGCTCACGTGGTGGTTTTCGTGGTAAAGGTAGTAGTGGACCAGGTTCTCGTACACGTGGTGATCTCAAGTGTACTCATTGTGGTTCCCAAGGTCATACTGAACCTTGGTGTTGGCAGAAGTATGGCAAACCTGATCATGTCCATCAGGTTATGGATGTTCCATCCTCACAGTCTTCCTTATTGTCTACTGGTGCTGATGCTTCTCCGGTTAATTCTCATGAAACTCTCACTACTCAGATTAGTGAGCTTACTGCTCTTGTCCAATCTCTCTAGCCTAGTCTAGCTTCATCCTCTACTGCTACCATAGCTAGTTCAGGTAATATTGCATATGTGGCTAAGTCCTCTCAGACTTGGCTTCTTAACTCTGGTGCTAGTTCCCATGTCTCTGGTAATTCCTCTCTTTTTGCTACTCTTAGACCTGTTGATCATACCATTATACTTGCTAATGGATCTTCTTGACCTGTCTGTGGTCAAGGTCCTCTTCATCCCACTTCATCCCTTTCCTTACCTTCTGGTCTTTATGTTCTTAAGTTTCCATCTAATTTACTTTCTGTTAGCAATTGACTCAAGCTCTTCATTGTTCGATAACCTTTTCTCCTACTTCATATGTTTTGCAGGACCTCCAGACCAAGAGGATGACTGGTTCGAGGCATGAGAATGATGGCTTATACTTTTTGGACACTGAGACTTCTCCTCATTCTCCACCTGTTGTGTTAACTACTACTGTCTCTCCTCTTCAGTGGCATTTTCGCTTGGGTCATCCCTCCTTGGCCAAGCTCAAGTTAGCTGTTTCGGGTTTGAGTCATGTTTTTCAGATTGAGTGTGAAGCCTGTTAATTTGGGAAGCATCACTGTAGTTCTTTTCTTAGTCGTAGTGTTAATCGTGTGTCTGAGTCGTTTGCTCTTGTCCATACAGATATTTGGGGTCCTTCTAGAACTCCCACTGTTAATGGTTTCTTTTATTTTGTTATTTTTATAGATAATTACTCTCAGATGACTTGGTTGTTTTTAATGAAACAAAGATTTGATTTGCCTTCCATCATCTCTAAGTTTTATAATGAAATCTTAACTCAATTTGGCAAACGAATTAAGATATTTCGGTCTGATAATGCCTTAGAATATGTGCAATCTATTGTCACTACCTTTTGTGATACTCATAGTATTATCCATCAAACTAGTTGTTTTCATACATCCCCTCAAAATGGTGTTGCCGAGCAGAAACACCGCCATTTGTTAGATATTGCTGGCACACTGATGTTTAATATGCATGTCCCCAAACAGTTTTGGGGCGACGCAGTTCTCACCGCTTGTGTGCTTATCAATCGCATGCCCTCTAGTGTTGTTCACACATCTCCCTATTCTCTATTATATCCCACAACATCTCATTTTTCCTTGCCACCTCTCATTTTTGGTTGTGTGGCCTTTGTCCATGTTCTTGACCCTGGTTTGGATAAGTTATCTCCTTAAGCACGCAAGTGTGTGTTCTTAGGCTATTCTCACACTCAAAAAGATTATCGTTGTTATCATCTTGAGTCCCGTCACTATTTTGTCAATGTTGATGTTACCTTTTTTTAGTCTACTCCTTTTTTTTCTTCCTTTGGGCAACAGTTTTCCATTGATCTTCTCTCTTATCGTGAGAGGGAGCCAGCCTCTCTCACTCATACTCTTCCCTCTTATGCTCCTCCCACATCCACTCCTATATCCTCTCCCTCTTCTTTCGCTTCTACTCCTCCTTTGCAGGTTTATCAACGGTCTCAAGCTCGTTTCATTGTGTCTTACGGCCGGACCAGTTCATCTCCTTCGTCTAAGATCCCTATTCCACCTGCTGATATGTCATCTAATAATCTTCCTATTGCACTCCGTAAAGGTAAACGAACTTGCACTCAACATCCTATTGCTAATTTTGTTTCTTATGATCGCCTTTCTCCTAGTCTTCACTCCTTTGCTTGTAGCTTGTCTAGTATTTCCATTCCCCACTCCTATCAACAGGCTATGTCCATCTCTGGTTAGAAGCATGCCATGGATGAGGAAATGCATGCTCTTCATCAAAATCAGACGTGGGAACTTACCCCTCTGCCATCTGGCAAATCTATTGTGGGTTGTTGTTAGATTTATACTGTTAAGTATCTTCCTGATGGAACGGTTGAGCGACTTAAGGCTCGCTTGGTAGCTAAAGGCTACACCTAGACCTATGGTGTTGATTACTTGGAGACCTTCTCTCCTATGGCTTGTCTTAACTCTGTTCGGATTCTTCTCTCCGTTGCAATTAATTAGTCTTGGCCTTTATATCAACTTGATATCAAGAATGCCTTTCTTCATGATGATCTCCAAGAGGAG